>JANKKI010000131.1:5214824-6568487 GCA_025175665.1 Cinchona pubescens
TAAACTAATCCTAACTAGCACTAGATAACAATAATTTCTACTATGTAGGCATACCAAGAAATTTTCATTGAAGATGGATGCTTGCAACCAGATAGAATGTATCATAACTTAAAATTTGACAGGAAAACTTGCTAACTGTCAAGTTTATTATAATATCGAGATTAGCTGTTCTAACCATGAATTGGGGTACCAATTTAACAGAATATTCTGCACCCTTTGGGTTTCATAACTGCAAATCATGTGACTCCAAATATGAGAAGCCCACAAAGTGTCTCTTAAAGAACTCATCAAATAAATCTCTTTGTAGTTCAGTTTAAAAGTCTTCATTATGTTTACATTCATATTTGCTCAATAAAACTGAAATTTAGACTTTTACTTTTGGTATGAAGTTGGTTAAATACGAACACTGCTCTGAACCAATTTTGATGCTACACTTCCTGGCTTTGTCCATTTCATTGAATCCATTATGCTATGTGCTGTAAGATGTATCTCTCACGGATGCTAAAATTTCAAATATTGCAGATTGCTTCTCCCATATGGGCAAAAATGAAACTGATCAAGGTACGTAACTAAAGCAAGTGGTTCCTTAACACAAAGTTCAATATGCCTGTCTATTTGTTGATGACATATTATATCCTACGTTTTTCCGTGGACAACCACCATTCACCATTTTGTGCTATCAAGAGTTGATCCTTCTCACGTGCTCTCTTTGCTTCAGTTAAGGTTCTAATCATCTCGTCAGAAGGAGCAAGTGGAGAGTTTCCTGGTTGCACTGATAAGGCATATGATCAAGCTATTGCAGATGGTGTAGATGTCATTGACTGTCCAGTTCAAATGTCTCAGGATGGAATCCCTTTCTGCTTGGGCTCTATAAACCTTAATGAAAGAACAACATCCACTCAATCACCCTTCAATAATCTTACGATGACCATTCCAGAACGGTTAACATACGGGATGGAATATTTGCTTTCAATCTCACATGGAGTCAGATTCAGAATTTGAAGCGTAAGTTCATCCTGAAATGAGTTCTTGTTTACCTCATTCAACTTACCATGCTGTGAGGGAATTACTTAGGGTAAAATATTTTGATGCTATAATTATAGTAGAAACTAGCATGATTAGTTTGTGCACTGATATTTTCTCCCCCCTGACTTTTGGTAAAATGAGATGTCGTAGTTCTTAAGACTACCATATTTAGGTCATCCTCTTTTGCTCTCTGTGAAGATATTGACTGTACTATCAGTCTCAAATTTCTTTGATTCAAACACTAATGTACATATTTGGGTTCTTTTTACAGCCTTAATGTATAATCCATACACAAATTTTTCATTGTTCCGAAATCCAAAAGCTATTAAAGATGGGAACTTTGTGCAGCTGTCAAAATTTTTGGACATTGCTAGCAATGCAACTTCTGTTTCTGGAGTCTTGATCAGCATAGAAGTGAGACATGATTTATTCTGAATTTCTTCTTTTTAGTCCTCATAACACAAGTTCATCTTTGAAAACTTGAGAATGTTACATTGTCTAATAGCCTACTCGCATCTTATAAAATCTGGGATCTGTATGACCCTGTTGCATGATTAGGGGAATAGTAGTTGAAAAGCTTTTGCTGGGCCATATGAAGTGGATGCTCTGATCTTGAATATTCTGAACCAACACTGCAAATATGGGTTATTTTTTCTCTTTTAGTGGTTTGATTTTATTGAAATAACTTCTTTCTCAGTATATATCAAGGTTGATATTCATGAGAATTAAAACTTTGGCTTTTGACTGTTGTTAATGGGGAGCTAAGGTTTTGTAAAAATCTTCTATAAGGAAAATCTTAATATCGAACCCTAGGGTTTATCAATATTCGATAGTGGCTTATCATAGCTTTTCTGATGCACGCATGTTAATAAGAAAATGGCAGAATTTTGTCAAGTCTGTTATGCTATAATGATCCGTAGGCTTATATTCCTCTCCTGTGCTTGGACCATGAGAAGGAACAAAACAGGAAAAAATCGGTACGAAGCCACAGTTTCTTGCTGGTAGAAAGTTATTGAAATGGCAAGCACAGCTAGTGGTAAATTTGATTGACCTTTTTGGCTAGTATGTTGTATTTTACATTCAGTGGTTTGAATTTATTCATTTGTCAGTGGATTTGAACAACTAAAATTATCAACAAACTAATCGACAGTTTATAGGAGAAACTTAGGAATTGTATGAACTCCAAGTATGTTGGTCACTTGTCATCGGGTGTATGAACTCCAAATATGTAGGTCATTTACTGTTGAGCACATCTTAACAGGATCAACTTCTTTTATCTCTTTAATATGGGCTTCTTCTTATGGTTCTTATCCTGCAGCATGCTGCATACCTTGCCCAAAATCAAGGACTTGGTTTAGTTAATGCAGTTCTTGATGCCTTGAACAAATCTAGTTACAACAAGAAAATAATGATTCAATCTGGAGACAGCTCAGTTTCTCTCATAAACATTGGAAAGAAGAGCAAGTATGAGCTTGTCTACAGGATTGGTGAAATTATTGGCGACTTGACCAACTCAACAATTTTGGAGATCAAAAAGTTTGCTAGCTCCGTGCTTATAAGCAAATACAGTGTATATCCGAGTGATGAGAAATTCCTTACTGGTGTAACAGAAGTAGTGCCAAAGATACAGGCATTCGGCCTCCCAGCGTATGTGCAACTGTTCAGCAATGAGTTTGCATCTCAAGCGTGGGACTTCTTCTCAGATCCATATGTGGAGATCAACACGTACATCTCAAGTATGAGCATTAACGGTGTAGTTACAGATTACCCCGCAACTCCAGCGAGATACAGAAGTAAGAACCTTATTAATTCTAGTAACACACAATATTCTGATTTCTTTAGTTTTCTCATTCATTCCTTTCTAGATGTGATCCACATTAATTCGGTGCAAGTTAGGGTATAAATAATGCGGAACTATAGTCAAATTCATAAGTTACGAGATTTAGTTCAAGTTTTCCCCTGTCCCAATCAATAAATTTATAAGGTTTGTTGGGCTGATATGGACCATGCATTATATGCTTGTCATTGCACTAATGTTGCTTGATTCTCTTGAATTTTCCCAGTAAACCGGTGTTTAGGATACAAGCAGGTGCCTCAATACATGCTTCCCGTCCAACCCGGCATCCTCCTTCAAGCTATGGCTCCTTCCCTTCTACCACCAGCTGAAGCTCCTGAACCAGTCCTGACAGAGAATGATGTGATTGAGCCACCTCTGCCTTCTGTCGTGGTGAGAACCCCTCCTGGTAGTGGGTCCACAGCAAACAGTCCGACCCCACGAAATGAGCAGTCTGCAGTTGTTGCAAACACGTTCCTCAGTAGTCTTGCCATTCTTCTCGCGACTTTTGCCGTGCTGATATCATGACAATACATTCTTCCATCTTCATCATATTGCTGAAATGATTCACATTCTCCTAGAACCGCCTAGGATTGTAGAGCAAGTCCATACAGAAGATTTTCCCCTGGAAACTTAAATTATTAATTCACAGTTCTATTCTTTCGGCTGGTGTCCTTCCCATTACTGTATGCATTGTTACTACTGGAAACGTTCTTTCTTTCTCTTGTGGTTTTGGTGGTCCAGATGGGGGAAGTGGATTGATGATTTTTATTTTGTGAAAATTGCTACTGTGTAATACTCGTAGTATATAAATCATTCTTTTTACTAGACATTCTCCCAATTAAATTGTTGCATTAATATAAACTCCTTGCCATGTTTCTATCCCAATCGCTGTCTAACGAACTCATTTCGAGCTTTAATCCGAACTTGTTGGGGGAAATGTTGGCATGCCAAATATGCAAACCATAACCAAATTGACAAGCACCAGCACTGAAGGATGGAACTGTTGATAGTTGATACCAACTTAAAATAAAATAAAAAATAAAAAACAAATTTATTTTTTTGCTAACTTCTTAGGTGTGGAAGGGTAGCACAAGTCCATTTTGATTTTTTACTACCGTCTTTAAAATTTCTTCAACACCACAGCATTCAGTCACTGAAAATTTCCAAAAAAAAATCCGTCTAACGTGAAGAAAGCCATTTGTGGGCAACCAAAACTCCTTTTCCAAAAGAAACATCTCTAGTAGATGGAAGATATTATCAACTTGATTTTGAACCATAACGGGCCAAAAGAAAAGGTTGTTGCAAATTGATATCAATTGTATATAATATAATTTAGTACTATTTAGTAATGAGCTCCCCCAAAAAAAAAGTATTGAACTCCATTTCTCTAAAGCACAAATTTTTTTTATTTGATTTACAACTCACTTGTAAACCTTTTGTGTTATACACATAACTCAAGTGACATTAGTATATTCTATTTGAATGATGTTATTTACGAATTCACTCATTGACTTCAAAATTCCATCAAATACCTGTCGTGATAGATGATATACAAAACTAACCATGATCATGCATGCAATTACTATTTACTACTAAGATATTCCACGGTTTGGGGTAAAATGGAAAGCTTACGTACTTACAATGAGGACAAACAAAAACACGTAAGCCTTAGCTTTCTTCGATGAAGCGGCCGTAAATGAAGAAAAACAAAAGTTGTAGAAGATGAACCCTTGTGCATGCTTGTCTTTATCTCGTTTGTCCTCTAAAGCTTTTTTTTTTTTTTTTGGTACCTTTTTTTCCCTCTTTCTTGGAAAACCTCTATTTTTTTTTTTCCTAAAATTCTCTTTTACCTTTTTTATGTTTGATAAGTTAATAAACCTATTGTTCTCAATAAAACAATGTACTAACAATCTATCCATAAAGATTTTTTTACTTCTATTTTATTTTTTATAACACAAGCTAACCTCTTAATCACAAAACCAAAAGAACTTAAAAAATACCCAAAACCCATGATAAAAAATTAAATTTTTTTTTTGTAAGAAAAGATGAAATTTGGAATATAAACGAATACCTTACCGGCATGTTTGTTGACGGAAGAATGCTGGGAAGAGGAATGAAGGTAAGAGAGCAACGACTTCGTTTGACGAACACAGATCAATAAGGCACTTAGGCCGAGATTTTTTGGATTTACGAAGGAAGGTATTACGCAAGACGGCCGTAGAAAAAATCCTCTTCAAACTCGAAGACGATTGTTTGACAGCGGCCTTGTGGTAGTGGTGGTGGAGGTGGTTTGTCATCAACCCATCACCAATCATCATTACCCTGTCATTTTACTAATAAAATAGAAAACCTTGTAGAGTACTCCACTATTCCCCAAGGTGCCATAGTTGAATAGTCAGTTCCGTCAATTATAAGTCCATATAATATTTATAGGAAAAGAAATCCTATCAGAAATATTAGATCCCTTATATCCATAACCCGTCCACAAGTCAAAGAGTTTGTACAATCTTTTAGACTTGACCAGTATGATCTTCCCTCCACAGAGCGAGAATAGTATGTAACTATCACCATTCCTCAGAAGTTCATCATCAGTTAGAAAGTAGAATGATATACTCACCTTCATTTTGGAGCAATAAAGCTTGTTTTATCATACTATGGAAGATTGAGGTCTTCCAGTCACTGCAAGAGTTGCTCTCTTTGATACTCGATTTTTGAAATATCAAGATGCAATGATTGGCACTATACTCACTACCCTTAATTCGAAGAGTATTGTGCCGACTTTCTTTTCAAATTTTTCTATTTTCCTGAAGGATATCAATTTATCCACAGCTATTAGAGTCCAAATCCAGATTATGGGAGCAGAGCAAGTCTCATCTGTTATTATGGCAACTCTATACCACTAGCTTGTATACCGGCTACAAAAGCATACTTTGGATCTACAAAATTGTAGTACTCCAGATGACCTTATGGTTCTTGTAGATTCCAGAGAAAAGGTACCTACTATTGTCTAAATTCTGAAATAATTAAGAAGATTAGACCTTGTAAAACTCATACCAACAGAATGAATCACCAATTATGAAACTCTTTACCAGCATCAATTTCAATAGCCTGTAAAAGCAATCCATGCACAATTCAAAAAATTGTCAAATGGAAAAACAAAGACAATCTTTGGTGTCTAACCAAGAAGAAGTTCGTATCAATTTTCAAACAGCTGTTGATATCCTATGGAGAAACTAGGGATGAAAAGAGTGAGATACTAATCCATTCATTCTACTCAAACGGATCATGGGCCTATATTAACAAAATAGATGAACATTTTATTTGGGATGTCGATCCATACATGTGTGACCCTAAATGTTCTTGCAATGAACAAAATTCAGAAGATGAAGACGAGTCTACCAAAAAAGAAGAAATAAGTGGGAGAATTTAGCCATAAAAACTATAGACCTCAAGATCTACTTAGGTCGGCATGTATTAATTTCATGGAAACCGAAGAAGAGAAAGAGGGCTAAAGGCTAATGACGACAACAATGATGATGAGATTAAGAAGGGGAAATAGGCAATGCTATTGATTTTTTTTTTTTTTTTTTTTGGTTGAGATTGAGGGTTTGGATGTTTTTGTTAATTAGAGAGGGAGTTGAATTGAATCATTTACGGAAAATATTATAGGAGGAATTTTTTTTCTGGACTTTCCATTTCGACTTGGATTTTCTGCTTCATTAAGGATATCAGGTGTTGTGCTCTCTAGTCTCTCCTGTATTTTTGCTGGTTTTAGACGTCATTCCCTCCCAAGTTAAAATTAAGTGGACCCACCAAGAAATAATTATGGAAAAAGAATACAAAACATATACAAAATTCAACCATATTGTTGGCTCTGTAATGATATTTTATAGATTTGTAATAAAATGACACGCACTAAACTCGAAATTTAGAGAGAGACACTTGAGGCAAAAGGATTTAGAATTAGTCGATCAAAAACAGAATATATGAAATTTAGTTTAGCAAGGATGCAAGTAGGAATGGAATAGGAATTAGTATCGGAGATCAAGAGAAACCTATAAGTGAAAATTTTAAGTATTTAGGATCAGTTCTTCGGAGTGATGGTGGTATAAATCGAGGTGTTACTCATCGGATACAAACGGGTTGGACCAAAATAAAGAATGGTATCGAGAAATATTATGCGACCGCAAAATTCCGAAATTTATGACTTAAGAAAAAATTCTATAGAACAGCAATTAGGCCAGTGATACTTTATGGGTCTGAGTGTTGGGTAATGAATTACACACACGAGCAAAGATGAGAGTAGCATAAATGCAAATGTTAATATGGATGATTGGGTACACTAGGATGGACAAGATACGCAATAAGCATATTTGTGAGAAGATTGGAGTAGCATCTATTGACATCAAAAGATGAGAGAAACGCACTTAAGGTGGTTAGGTCATGTGTTAAGACAATTAGTAAAAATGCCTGTCAGGCGAGTAGATTTTAGAGATATTAGTCAACATAGGAAGGGTAGGAGAAGACCGAAAAAGATTTGGTGGGTAACTTGTAAGAAAGATATAGCCCATTTAGGAATTGATGAGAATATGGTCCTTGATAGAGCGCAATGGCGTAGTAGGATTCACGCAACCGACCCTACTTAGTAGGATTAAGGCTTGATTTGTTTGTAATAAAATGACACGCCTTAATCCTTAAAATGATAATAATAATTAATAATAATAAGTGCTCCAAAAAAAAACACTATGTGTTATTAGATTTGAAAAAGAATGAACAAAATCTGATTGATAATCTAAAATCTTAGTTGGTAATTCGATAAGATTTTACCATGTAGATGAATTTGGCAAGTAACTCTAACCCCACGTTTAGTACGTTAGCATGACCTAGATTGAAAAGGTCATTCCAAGCTGAATGTCTTCTAATCTGGCACAGACTAATAATACTCATTCCCATTACATATATGGTTACTAAAAACAGAAATAAATCTTTTTTTAGCATTTGATATAATAATTTTTAAATGTCAGAATAGGAAGGATTTTTTTAATTAATTTGACTTACATACCTCTAATTTTTTATTTTTAAAAATATAACAATATTTTATTTTATTATTTAATTCATATTATTAACATTTTTATGAGTGTGAGAAACTTTAAATATTTGTTGTTAATGATACAAATTTTAAAAATGTACACAGTAATTTTTTGTTAAATGTGTTTCAAAAATCTTTAGAAATAGGTTTCATGTGCATTCATACCCATATTTATTGTTTATTTAAGGTGAATCACAAGCAGTTACTGGGAATGGAACCCACATTCTGTGGGTTTCATGATTAACTATCTATCCTACAAGTTTCAAAGGCTATAATCAATCTTTTATTTAAAATAAAATAAAAATAGAAATAGAAAAGGCCTCCTCGAATCCCTTTTTCAAAATCGTAATTCTTTCTCCACCGCAGGTGCAACATTTGTACAGTTCCAGCTGCGTCCTAGCCCTTAAGTCCCTTCCTCCAGTGTCCTTTAATGCTCTTCATCTATTGTTAGTAATAGTTAGTGATTAAAGGCACATGAAGAAGAAAAAATTTGTCCCACATCTAAAAGTTGCAAGAAGAGTTGAGTATTCAAAGTACTTGTGAATTTCAACTCTTAGGCTGAGTTTGGATGGAAATATATGTGAGGAAGAGAAGAGAACGGAAGGGAACGTTAGAGTTTTTGTTTTGTTTGGAAGTTTTAAGTGGGTGAAAAGGAAGAGAGAGGGAGGTAGATGGAGAGATAAAAATTTAAAAAACTTTCCTTTTATAAATGGAAGGAAAAGTTAAAGCACACAAGCCGTACACCAAAAAAAACAATAATAAAAATAAAAGAAGAGATGGAGAATAGAGGATTCAAGCTTGGATTGACAATTGTCACCATCTTGAACTTCATTTTTTGTATAAGATAATTTTAAAGTAGTGTTATTTGTATTTTTTATGGATTTTGGGTTACTAATTGGTGGAATGCTGGGCAATCCGAAATTTTCTTGAATGATATTCAAGAAAAGAGTATTCTTATTTTGATGTTGATTTAATGCATGATTATTGTTGTTTTTGATGAATTTGTAGTCTAGTGATTTGTGTTGCGAACAAATTTTTTGTGTTTGATTTTGTTGTTTAATTGGGAATTGGTGAAAAATAGTCAAAAGATACTCGGCTATCCCAAGTTCATTTTGTCACTTTTTGATTATTTTTTACTAAATTTAGAGCATAGAATTGCAATTTGTGCAAATATATATAAATAGAGAAATAAAGAAATATACACATCTAGATGTATATATTGACAGTTCAAATTTCAGTTCATTTGGAGTTGATTTAAGCCTTGAACCAAAAACAATAATAAAAAAGAAAACTTCGTTTGAAGAACAAAAAATATTGTCATCGTGTGATCATTTCAATTTGTGAGGAAATTACAATTTTTGTTCCTTATTCATTATATATATATATATATATATATATATATATATATATTGGTCCCCAAAGTTTTTTTTTTTTTTAAATGTTGTTGTTATTCTATTTATGTAGTTTTCTATTTTTAATCTATTACAAGTAATCTACTTGAGTATGTTTAGTTTGTAAGGTTGTTGGTTAATGATTTTCCTTTGTGATTTATATGTATCTAACTAATGGATGTATTTTGGATTTATTTATTAGTGGATTATTTTATTTTAATGGTCTATAGAACTTGGGCAATAGCTTTTGGGCAAGTTCGTATGTATACAGAAGATAGATGAACACAAATTTGTGTTTGTGGGTTAATTGCAGTTTTGGGCTGATCATTTTCAATGAGGCCCAGTAACATCTAGACAGGTAGTATGGTTTTTGTTTGGACTTGTTAGTTGCTTTGTCTTTTTGGATTACTTGTGTCTTGGACCAGATTTGAGAAAGAGGCTAAAGAAAAAACTTAAATTGTCACCATTTTCTGTTAGGCCCAACCTTTTTTCTACTAAGCGGGTTAGTTGTCTTCTTTGGGCATGATTTGTGTGTTGGGTTGTTTTGACTTGGACCAAAATTGTTTTATAAAGATGTTAGAAAACTTCTTTCAGGCTACAATTTATTTTAGGTTGGACTAATAAAGCTTGTTTTGGCCTAGAAATGGATGATTTCCTGTAATTGCGGTTGGACTCCTACAATTTTTTGAAATTGCGGTTTAGTCCTCAAAACCCTCTAAAATTACCTTTTAACCCCCAAAACTTTCTAAAATTATAATTTTGTCCTGTTTCTTAAACTTTAGTAAGTTACATTTGTTGACCCCTAAACTTTATTGCATTATACTTTTTTTTTTTTTGCCCTAAGAACTTTGCAAATCTTGTAAGTAAGCCTTTTGAAGTTTATTTTGTTCCTAATTAAGTTTCTTTTCCTAATAAATGTTGTTTTACTACTAGAACTTTATTCTTTCTTGTATGTTGACATTTTCATTGCTTAGAAATATTTGTAATTAATTCATTTAAGTTTAGATTTTACTTAATAAAGTCCCTATTTCTTTTCAATAGTTGTTATCTATTTTTATGACAGTATACCTTAATTTATTCATTAAAATTACTTTTGTTAGGTTAATAATATTATTTTTTTTAGTTTAGTATTACTGATAGTTGTACATTGATATATTAACCTATTTGTTCATGTCTTGAGTTTTTTTTTTTTTTTTTAAATAGAAGGGATAGTTTTGCATTTCTGGTACCTTAAGAGGTATATTCGAATCCCTTTATGTGCTAAGGATAAATTGTTTAATTGCATGTTAGAATATTATGCTTTATATGTTACGTGCTTTATGTGCACATGTGTTTATTATTTTACTTTGTTGATTATATTTATTTTTGTAAATATATTTTTTCTTGCATTCGGCATTAGTCTAATGCTAATGTATTTCATATTCTAGTGTTAATTCACTATTGTTATTTTACAATGTGAATATTTATTTTACAAATTTGATTATTAAGTTATTGCATACAATGTCACCACTAAAATGATGAACTATAAGTGTGTGTCTCACTCTTATTTCTATAGTGACTGTAGATACACACGTAAGGTGTTTAGTGACTAAATTTGTAAAATAAATAGTTCAATAACCTTATATGCTATAACTTAATAGTTTGGTCACTATTAATATATTTTGCTCTCTTTTTTTAAAATACTATTTCAAAAATAATAATCATCCAAACAGAGTTGTTTTTTTTTTTTTTTTTTCAAAACAGCAACAATCTTACGTAGTCATATTTAACTATATCTACTACTGAGAGAAAGGAAAAACCCAACAAAATTAAGAGACAAGCGAACTAAATTCTATTCTTAAGAATGTAAAACGAAAATTTAAATTCTTGATTTCACGTTCAAACAAAATAATTAATAACCAACTCAATTAAAGCGAGTTGGTCATGCAAACAGAACTACTAGTACTAGTATTTTATTTAGAGAAAATATTTAAGTAGACCCAATCTTTGACTCCCACATGTAAATTCTGTGGTCAAGATTAAATTTTAAAGAATCTTGTTTACATCAGTTGATATCATAGATTCTCTAAAATTTAATTCACATTATAAGATTTACAAGTGAAATTAAAAATCAAATCTATCTAATTCTTTGCTTTATTTAGAGTGAAAAAATTGACAACAAAATATGGTGATGTCGGAATTGAGTGAGAGGTTTGCACAACTTGCTGTCAATCAAAACAAACAAACAGACATCTCCAAATGTCCCTTTCCTTTGAATGATTCTTCTGAGTTGTGGTTTGCTGGGGTCCATGTCCATCGCATGAACGCGGCTATGAGTGCTCTCCATCTATTTTACTACTACATTATTATATAAAATAAGTTGTTTTGAGTTATCCAAATGCAACCTCAAACGTGGGCACTTGAAATTCTACCACTTTATATTATTTACATTATTATTTATAGGAAGTAGAGACAAATTACTATTTTTTTTTTATTGAACCCCCCATCAAAAATAAACTATCCTTCTTAGGTTAATTAATTATATAGATTAAAGCCGTCCAAGACAAGAGTTTTGCTTTTCCGACCTATTTCGTGATTTTCCAGGCCTCCATGTGATTCCGGTTACATTTGGATTCTTTTGATGTTGTGAACGTTCTTTCCAATGATTTTATTCTAGTTGTTATTTATTTTTTTATTTATTTCCATTTGAAGACTAGTATGGCCACTAAATTTTATTATTTTCTCTTTCTTAATACATACAATAGTAAACCCAGAAAACGAGTACATGCACAATTTTTATTTTTATTTTTAAAAAAAGTATATTTATATAAAATGACAAATAAAAATTATTAATGTGTTCTTAGATTCGAAAAATATAAAAGAAATCCGACTAAAACTGTAAAATTAGGAAGTCATGATTTAATGAGATCTTATTATGTGAGTGACTGTGATAAATAATTATAAATTTATGACTTTATAAATATATATATTTTTAAAAAATTTCATTTTTCTTACATCGATGATATAGGGAATTGTGAAAACGAATGACCATGGATGCATGTTATATGTGTTAAAGTAAAATTTAAAAATTTAGACAACAATAATTACGTTATATACAAATAAACTTGTTTACACTCCATAGAGGAAACGTTGATCCAAAGTCAAATGTAATGATTAATCCAAAGATATTAAATGCAAAGGAATATTAATAAAACATACAATGCTTTTTGAGGGAATTATCAGCAATTAGTTTTAAGAATTTGTACAATATAAATTTTTAAAATACATAATATTATATTATATAAGATTTTAAAATGTAAAAAAATAATTCTTTCAACAAGATTGTAGAATTCCTTGCTTTTTATTGTCATATTTTAATGACAATTTTGATTGGAAGATGAATTGTAATGCGTAGAATAGTAAAGTTTTATCCATATATATTCCTCAGTTTTCAGAAATGTTTAGCTTGCAATTAATGGTTCGTATTGACTAGGTATTTTATTAAGCATATTAAAAGCGAAGATGCCATGACGGAATATAGATTAAAAATTATATATATACTGTTTTTGAAATTGAAAGAAAATTAACAATGTTAATTCAAAAAAACTTGACTAATCTTAATTTTATGTTAATCTCGTTGTTTTTAAGTTGCAATAAAAAGAGTCTCGATATGTATAATTACAATTTGGAAAAGCAAAAGACATCGATTACTTACAACTTTTAATACAAGTAGTAGTACTACTTTTGATTTTCACTCTAATTTAAGAAAAAAAAAATTATAAAGTTACAAATTCAGAATCTTTTTTTTTTAATTCAATTTGCATGGTAATATTCAATTGCATCATTTTAAATACTCGGCCGAATTTCATTCTTTCATTTTAATTTAATAATACATCAATAATTTTGTCACTTTATCATATTATATAGATATAATCTTAATTTAGTTAGTACTCTATTAAACACTATCTTTCTCCAACTGGTTAACATGGCCACTTGTGGCGAAATATTCACAATTTCACGTCTTTTTCATGGTATGTGAAACTCATAATTCCGTTTACTTTTTCCTTTATATTTTCCTGATCTTTTTTGGCAATCCCGTGTAACATTAATATTAAATAAATGTAGTAGTAATTTTTTGTCATCATGATGTTAACATAAAGTGATCACACTCGTGATAATAAAGTGCGATTTATACAGTAAAACGCTTCTCATATCTTATTAATCGTGAGTTCAAATTATAGGAAGAGCGGTGAATTTTTTTTAAAAAAAAAAAGAAAAGAAAAGCGATCACATTCAAACAAACCACAGAAAATTGAGCTACGCAACAACATCTTTGGTCAAAGTTATTTAGTTGCATTTTCTTTTGTTTTCCGACTACTTTTCATAAGAGATTTAGAGAATAATCAAACATTTGACAGCCAATCTCTGCATCGATTAAGCCTGCGGCTTCTACCAAAATTTCTAAAAGAAAATAGAAAAATGAGATTCTGAGTATGGTTCTAAATTTTGATCTTCATCCTTAGATGGAAAAAGGTTACTTAATGACAACAACCCTTTAAGGAAAAAAGGAAGGTTAGAAGAAAATATTTATATTTCCTTTAATGACTATTTGAAGATGCTACCATTTGTTTTTAAATTATTTAATCTTCAACACTTTATATTAAAGAAGTCATCATTTTATATGTATTGTATTTCGTTTTTTTTTTTTTTTGTGTGATTTTAAACTAAAATCAAGATGACAAACACCACTTATAAGTTATAACTTTAATAAAAAAAGTTTTTATTTTAACGAAAAATTATCTAAAAACTAAAGTGTCTAATTAACCTAAAATTTTAAAAATAATAGATAAGTATTTTAAAGTACAATCTTCTTGTTTTCTTGACTACAAGTACATGTGAACTAGAAAGAAAAACGTGCTCGTGTCACCCCTAGATAAGAGCTATCTTATCAAATTGCAAGTACTTGAATGGAAAATTTTTAAGTGAATCGGATTTATGATCGATGTCATAAACTCTTTAATTTACATTTATTTATATTATTTTTAAGAACTTTATTTTATTGAATTATAGTGACGTAGATAAATATAGATTAAAATTTTCATAATATTTACCATAGATTCAATCTAGTTAAAAATTTTCGAACTTGAACTACAAAATGCAATTTTAGCCAAAAGAAAATTGAACCAAATGCAAAGATATATTCATGCATCCAAATCAATGACTTCCTACCATCACCTCCAATTATAATATTGCAAGAAACTACCAAGAAAAATATTAAAAAGCAACGAGTCATCAAGATTTCTCATTATATTTTAGAAATAATAGATCACGACGGTTTTTATTTTATTTTTAATATGACGATTAATTTATTTGTGTATGTATGCAGCTACGTCACTAATAACACCTGAATTGATCAACCCGTTGTACAAACAGCTAAGCGAAAAGGAATATAATCTTATTAAATTGCCATTACACAGCTAATATTAAAATTTCAGTTTTTTTTTCTTTTTTTTTTTAATTCATATATTTCTTTATCTTTTAGTGATTCGAACTCATGAATAATAAATTATAAGATATACGTCTTATATCTAAATTACATTTTATTATCAATACCAGATTGTGCATATTTAATCATTTATCATGATATTTATTTTTTCAGTCATATACGTTTTAACTTTAACATATATAGGGAGTATATTATTAAATTCTAATATTTTACATTCATTAACTTATTAATATAAAATAATTAACCTATATAGATCTGGTTGATTTAAGTCAATTTGGAGCTACTTAAATGATTTAAAGTTTGTTAAATCATAAGTAATATATTACACGAGACATATAGGTCGCTATCAAATAATCCCCTTTACGCGTTTATCTTTTGTCTATATTTAATTGACTCCCACCTAATTCAATTCTATGAGTCCGCTCCCTATGGTGATTTCCATTAAATTTAAAATTAAAAACAAAACGAATCCTCCTTTGGACAATTACTATTTTACATATTATTTAAAATAATTATTATAATAACTTTGTGATCAGATATATTTCACATAAAAATATAATTAAAAAACGTATTAAAATAATAAAATATTATTTTAAGAAAAAGAAAATAATAGTGTTATTATTTGTCCGAACCGAGCCAAGAGTTCCAAAACTAATAACTCGTCTTTTTCTTTATTCTCTTAAAAAGTTTGACTAATTTAATTTTTGGGTAATTTTATAATTTTATAGAATAACTTTTAATTTTAAAAAATTATATAATATAAACTTTTAAAATATATAATATTTAATTATATAAATAATGAATGATTTTGAGACCATTAAATTTTTTATGATTTTATTCGGTTATAATAGCATATTTTGAAACCTTTATTAAATAATTAGTGATTTTTGCACATACTATGTGTGTGTTATTTCATAAAAAAAAAAAAATATAGATAAATATATGTTTAATTAAATTAAGAGGGAATATTTAGTAACTCACTAAATATGTGGAAAGTTTTTTTTTTCTTTTTTAAACTTGTTGGTAGTTTTTTTTAAAAAAATTTAAAATATTAACTTATTTAAAATTAAATTAAACATAAAAGAGAGAGACTACTAGACTAATTGGGACTCTACCTTTATATATAGTTAAATTAGACTAGCCAAATTTTCCTTGGGCCTGGCAATGGTGATAGGAAATATTTAGGTAGACTTAGTTTTTTACTCTAGTTATTTTGTGGTATAAATTAAATATTATAAAATTTATGATTGTCTTGTAGTGTAAATTAAATATCATGAAATTTATGAT
Source organism: Cinchona pubescens (assembly GCA_025175665.1). Taxonomy (NCBI): domain Eukaryota; kingdom Viridiplantae; phylum Streptophyta; class Magnoliopsida; order Gentianales; family Rubiaceae; genus Cinchona; species Cinchona pubescens. The sequence continues at coordinate 5,230,940 of JANKKI010000131.1, forward strand.
ATCAATTAATGTAAAAAATATTTTATAAAATTTAATTTTTATCGTAAAGTCTCTAAGTGTTAAAAGGCTAAAAATCGAATATAGGTAAGTATTTTGACGGGTACCAAATGGAGGTGCCCCATTTTGCGTGTTCCGTTTAGTGGGTGCTAACGCCGTTAAAAAACGGAAATGTGGCAGTTGGAGACAACTCTGACCCATGTTTTTCTGTCGAAATCTAGCTGTCATCCATCACACAATGTCAATGAGCCGAACAACATGGCTTCCAGCCATCGGCTCTAGTTCTGTAGCTAGCTTCTAACCACAATTGTAAAAGACTGTAAGGCAAAATTATGTGAAATATTATTATTATTATTTTTTAGAATATAAAGTTTGAGAAAAAAATATGTTCAAATAATAATTATAAAATATTATTTAAAAATATTTATAATCTAAACGGAGACAATTTTGTTACAAAATGTATTTCATAATACAAAATATTTTGACTGAAACTTCGTTGTTACTCTTTAATGCATGCCTTCCAAATTTCACACTTGTGTGTTTACACCTTTGTTTGGATGCTGTGATTTTTCTTTTTGGTAAATCTTACATATATGATCAAATAGAATTCACTTAGGTCTAGCTTTAAATTTCATTCCACTCTAATAATGCATAATAATGAAGTAATATAGTTTTTAAATTTCGTTACTGCTATTAATTGTTGTATAAAGTTTTATGACACTAGATCATAATAGAAATTCCATATATAGTAAAACATAAATGAACTCTGTTTCATTCATAATTTACATAAATTTAAGAAATACAAAACCTATCAGCTACAAACTTTTTAATATGGTATTTAATAACATCCACAATTAAGTACCTTATATTTTTGTTAAAAAAAAAAACATTTCTCAAACAATACCTACTAAAACATATACATCCTTGTAATTAACTTTCATTTTTGTTTTGTTCCAATCAACTAAATCAACACAATAACATTCTATAATTTTGTAGTAAAATTAGAACACATTTCCTAGTATTAAAATGCCATATTTTTCTGATTACGTTATTTATTATGTTAACGAAATATAGACACATATTTGCTGGCGAAAAAATACTACTACATTTTTGTTGAAGAGAGTCATTAAAAAACCAAAAAAAAGAAAAAGTCTGCACCTATACTAGCTGACAACTGAGAAGCGGCTCTATCATCAATCCAGCCGGCTCGGAGTTGGTCTTTCAATTTCGGCCGCTGCTCCAGCTATGTAAGAACCCAACGTCGTCGATTTTTTTTTATTTTTTAAATTTTTAAATTTTTAAATTTTTTTTTTGTTTTATTTTTTAGTTTAGGCTCCAGCTACCCAACATTTTTGAGTCCGATTATATTTGGAAAAAAAACTTGCATAACCGCGTTTTTAAAAATAAATTAAATGTTATGAAATTTTATGTGTTATGTTATTTTTTTATATCTTTAATTTAGATTTCGAGTTAAACAAATAAGATTAAATAACAGATTTATATAAGTACTTGTCATTAGAAACTTGTACTAAAATTTATAAAATAAAATTTTAACCATCTTTTCATGTCATATTTTTATTGATAAATTAGATTTTAAAATTTCGAAACTTATAAAATTTTCACTAAAAGGATTGATATTTTAAATAAAATCGTTTGGGAAATTAAGATTCGCTTCCTCAAATTATACTACTTAGTAACTAAATCCTTTTAAATAAAATTCTTAAGAAAATTAAGTTTTGCTTCCTCACATTTTTCTTAAAAATTGTAGTACTAGTAAGTAAGTAAATCATTTCTACAACCTATTTATTTCAAAATAATATATTTAAATTACAATATTTATTTGAAAAATAATATGTCACAATAATTAGTGTTTGAATAGAGAAAATTTTTTTATTACTAATTTTTTATTGTAAACTAAATATTATTAATTATTAAATAATTAAAAAATAATAAATTTTATTTTTTAATAATTTTAATTGTTATCATTCTTATTCTATATTACGATTGGGTAGAGTCGAGTGATAATTATTTACAGGACAAGTGTAATTATAAAATGCAACCAAAACTATACGGCTTTTCTGTTCCCTCTATGCAACCATAATTAAAAACTATTCCCCAAAAAGCACTCTCCTATCTCTCTCTCCTCTCTGTTTCTCTCTCTACACTTCTTCATCATCGACTTTTTTCAGCTACTAGTGGTTCTGAAAACTAAATCTAAGTCCTTCACATCTCCCAATAAAACTCCGAGAAAAAATAAAAAATTATCTAACGCGGCTGGAACTCGCCGGAAATGTGGAAGCTCCGGTCGCCGTCAAGTCTCCTGCTACTCCTCCTTTGCTCAGCTGCAGTTGCTGCTTTGGTTAGTGCTCAAGGATCCACTTCCAAATGGCCCACTCTCTCCGGTAATCAGCTGCACTAGCAATTCTATATTTGTTTAATTAATGCTTATTATTACTATTATTATTATTAGCTGTTTTTATTTATGAATTTTCTTTTTATTTCTCGAAAAGTTAGAAAAAAAGAAATGGAGAATTTTGATTGTTTTCTTGTGGTGAAAATGTGAGTTCTGAAGTTAATTAACTTAATAACGTAAATGGATTTTCAGTTAATTTTGTGTTTTCTAATTTTTGGGGGATTTTTTCTATTTGATTTCCATTTTTTGAGTTGAGATTATTCTGTCTGGTGAGTGAGGTAACGTAATTAAGAGTATAATAAGATGAAAAACCTCGAGTAAAAAATTTTAGATGAATTTTTTTTAGGAGATTGATGATTGCTTCTAGAATATTTAATAAGATAAAAATAAATAAATAAATAATAAATTTCTAGATTTTTATCATATCAGATATTGTCAAAGTCTTGAACCTGAATGAATATTTATGTAATTAGTAGCCTGAACTGGTGATCAGAGGTTGAAGCTAATTTTTTTTTTTTTTTTGAGTTATTGCTGATATTTTCACTGCAGTATTGGTCTGAACGAGAAGAAATTTGTTGCTTTTGATTTACAGGAGATGCACCCTTAGTCATAGCTCGAGGTGGATTTTCGGGATTATTCCCCGATTCAAGTTTCAATGCTTATGCACTTGCGGTTAGTACAAGCTTAGCATTGAATGTAGTTCTCTGGTGTGATGTACAGCTTACAAAAGATGCAGCGGGGATCTGCTTTCCGCAATTGAATCTTGACAATGCTACTGACATTGATGTTGTTTTCAAGAATAGGCGTACCACTTATATTGTGAATGGTGTCACTACAACAGGATGGTTTTCAATCGATTATAACCTTAAGGACTTGCAATTCCTCAGCTGTAAGTTTGTTGTCGAAGAGCTATTAACAAGTTAAATATGTTGTATGTTTTGATATATTCCTTTTACTCTATCTTGTTAATGCATGTTGCTCTGTCCATACCTTCCTTTGATAGCTTCTATTTCTCAAGGGTTGGTGGGTATTTGTGCTTGAAAATCTTTTGCAGAAGAACTCGTATTTAGAATTTTTTTTTTTTTTTAAATTATTTGGGTTCCTTTCTTTTCCCATCCCAAACTAGCATGTCACTATTGCTTCTTCTTTTCCGTACCAACTTGTTATGTCACTGTTTGTTTTGTACTTCTTCCTTTTGGCTATTGCAACCGTTGGAAAACTTTTGTACAGCTGCAATCCTTGTTCAGCTTCTGCTTAGCCCCTTCATTAGAATTGTTTCAACTAATTGATGCACGTTGCTTTTGATGCAAAAAACTTAGTTCTCTCTCATCTTTCTGTACATATCTGGTAATTCCTTTTGATTTCCTATAAACATCTCACTCTGGCCACAGTGATTTGGTTTATGCATTTGCCTGTGAACATATCAAGAGCAAATAATAGCTCTCTGCCTGGAGTACTTCAGCTGGTACTGTTTGGAAAGTCAAGGAAACATTGGCTTCTCGTGGGATGATAGCAACCTTATTTTTGCATCTGAAATTATATCTTAAACAAATTGAGACTCCATTTATCATCTGTTTTTACCATGTTGGCATGAGAAAGTCATTTAGGAAAAGATTAGGGTAAAATGCAAATAACCCCCTTGTGGTTAGTCAAATAGGTACTTTACCCCCTTATGGTTATCAAATGTGCAATTAACCCCCATAGAAGTTTGTACTTCTATTTTTTCCCCTCACCCTCCTCCCAACCTCAGCCCAGTCACCATAGCTAGCATCATCACCTCCATTGCCACCCAGCTTCCCTCTTCCCCACTACCTCACCAACCTGCTTTGGATTCCAAACAGAGAGGAGAAGGGGGGATTGTGAGAAGGAGATCAGAGAGGAGGAGCGGGAGGGAGATTGTGAAGGAGAGGGAGATCATTTTGCATATTCCTGATAAGAAGAAAATAACTTTCTGTTCATGACATCTTAAATTTGATAACTTAATTAAAAAACTCATTCTTCCTTGTGAAAATTGTGGTGCTGTACTTTTATTTCTTCTCTGTTTTGGTAATTAGCCGAATAGCACCATGCAGTTGCAAAGGAGTAATGACATCTTCCTTTTTGCTACCAAGAAATTTTTAAAATCCAGAAGTTAATTGGAGTAAAACTGCAAAATAGGTAAAAATAAAAAATAAAATAAAATTTGCAGAATAATTCGTTTGATGGTGTGGGGCCTTGTGGATATGGATATGGATGTGGGGAGGGAGATCGATGATAAGAGGAAGGGGGAGAGAGATCGTGGGATGGTTTGGGACTATGGAGGACAATCAAAGGGGATGATGGATGGGATGGGTGGGTAAAGGAGGGCAGGGGTGGTGGGGCTGGATGGAGACAGGAGGAGGGTGGTGGGCTGGGTAGGGGAGGGTGGCTGCCGTGTGATGGATGGGTGGGGAAGGGTTAGGGTTTTCTTTTCTCTTAATTTGACCCTTTTTTAATTTTCAAATGGACCCCAAAACTTTGTGAACTTTTTTTATTTTTAATTTGACCCCAAAACTTGTGAGAAACATAAATTAGTTAGAGGCATATACGACATTTCACAAATTGGTGTTAGGTTTAATGGTTTCCTTCCTGTTTGTAAAAAAAAAAAAAATCAAATAAAATAAAAAATAAAAAATTGAAGTACAAGGAGTGAAACACACATTTCATAACCACGATAAGGTAAAGTGCATATTTGACTAACCACTAAGGGGTTATTTGCTTTTTACCCAAAAGATTATATAGACATTTAGAGCTTTTCTGTCATTCTAACAAAGTGCTTTACCCTTTACAGTGAAGCAAGGAATTTATTCTCGGACGAACAGATTTGATGGAACACAACAAATTCTTACAGTTGAATACGTTGCCAGCCAAGTCAAACCACCTGCGCTGTGGTTGAATGTTCAGGTATGCATCAAATGGAAAGTTGCTTATGTTACTCTGTTTCTTAATTTAATTCATCCATGTTCTTTTGGAATATTTTAACTCGTACAATCTATCATCATGAGTAAGTTTTTCAAATCTTTCTGCAGCATGATGCATTCTTCAGCCAACACAATCTAAGTATGCGAAGCTTTGTCATATCTGTGTCTCGAAGTGTGGTGGTCAATTATATTTCATCTCCAGAAGTGAATTTCCTAAAGAGTATAGTTGCACGCTTCAAACCAAGTCCGACCAAACTTGTTTTCCGGGTTCTTGGATCAGCTGCAAAATTGAGCCCTCAACAAACCAGACATATGGATCTCTTCTGAAGAATCTGACATTCATCAAAACATTTGCCTCTGGTATTCTTGTTCCCAAATACTACATATGGCCAGTGGATAGCAGTCAATATCTGCAGCCTCATGCATCTATAGTCTTGGATGCTCACAAGGCAGGGCTTGAAGTTTATGCTTCAGAATTCGCGACTGACGTGCCTTTTGCCTATGACTATAATTATGATCCTGTAGCTGAATACCTATCCTATATCGATAATGGCAACTTTTCCGTGGATGGTGTGCTCTCTGACTTCCCAATAACTGCATCAGAATCCATAGGTGAGATGCAAAATTAATTGGCTTCATTTCCTTTTTTCTGTTTGACAGGTGGTGCTTAGACAAAAATGGCTGCACATGATTTAGAAGTAAACTAATCCTATCTAGCACTAGATAAAAACAATTTCTACTATTTAATAGAATATTCAGCACCCTTTGGGTTTTACAACTGCAAGTGTCATGTGACTCTAAATATGAGAGGCCCACAAAGTGCAAAAGAATTCGTCAAATTAATCTCTTCGTAAGTCAGTTTAAAAGTATTTATTATGTCTGCATTCATATTTGCTCAATAAAGCTGAAATTTAGAGTTTTACTTTTGGTATGAAGTTGGTTAAATACGAACATTACTCTGAACCAATTTTTATGCGACACTTCCTTGCTGTGCATTTCATTGAATCCATTATGCTATGTGCTGTAGATGTATCTCTCACAGATGCTAAAATTTCAAATATTGCAGATTGCTTCTCCCACATGGGCAAAAACGAAACTGATCAAGGTATGAAACTAAAAAAGGTGCTTCCTTAATGCAAAGTTCAATATGCCTGTCTATTTGTTGATGACATATTATATCCTACGTTTTTCCGTGGACAACCACCATTCACCATTTTGTGCTATCAAGAATTGATCCTTCTCATGTGCTCGCTTTGCTTCAGTTAAGGTTCTGATCATCTCGTCAGAAGGGAATTTCAGAGCAAGTGGAGAGTTTCCTGGTTGCACCGATAAGGCATATGATCAAGCTATTGCAGATGGTGTAGATGTCATCGACTGTCCAGTTCAAATGTCTCAGGATGGAATCCCTTTCTGCTTGGGCTCTATAAACCTTAATGAAAGAACAACATCGGCTCAATCACCCTTCACTAATCTTACGATGACCATTCCAGAACTTAACATACAGGATGGAATATTTGCTTTCAATCTCACATGGAGTCAGATTCAGAGTTTGGAGCGTAAGTTCATCCTGAAATAAGTTCTTGTTTGCCTCATTCAACTTACCATGCTTGCTTAGGGTAAAATATTTTGATGCTATAATTATAGTAGAAACTAGAATGATTAGTTTGCGCACTGATTTTTTCCCCCCTGACTTTTGGTAAAATGAGATGGCGCAGTTCTTAAGACCACCATATTTAGGTCATCGTCTTTTGCTCTCTGTGAAGATATTAACTGTACTATCAGTCTCAAATTTCTTTGATTCAAACACTAATGTACGTATTTGGATTTATATTTGGATTTTTTTTGCAGCCTTAATGTATAATCCGTACACAAATTATTCATTGTTCCGAAATCCAAATGCTAGAAATGAGGGGAACATTGTGCAGCTGTCAAAATTTTTGGACATTGCTAGCAATGCAACTTCTGTTTCTGGAGTCTTGATCAGCATAGAAGTGAGTTTATTCTGCAATTCTTCTTTTCAGCCCTCATAACACAAGTTTGTCTTTGAAAAATTGAGAATGTTCGCATTGTCTAATTGCCTACTTGCATCTTATAAAATCTGGGATCTGTATGACCCTGTTGCAAGATTAGGGGAATAGTAGTTGAAAATCTTTTGCTGGGCCATATGAAGTTGGATGTTCTGATCTTGAGTATTCTGAACCAACACTGCAAATATGGGTTATTTTTTCTCTTTTAGCGGTATGATTTTATTGATATAATTTCTTTCTCAGAATATATCAAGGTTGATATTCATGAGAATTAAAACGTTTGACTTTTGACTGTTTTGTTAATGGGGAGCTAAGGTTTTGTAAAAGTCTTCTATAATGAAACTCTTAATATCGAACCCTAAGGTTTATCCATATTCGGTAGTGGCTTATCATAGCATTTCTGATACACGGATGTTATGAAGGAAATGGCAGAATTTTGTCAAGTCTGTTGTGCTAGAATGATCCATAGGATCATATCCTGTGCTTGGACCATGAGTAGGAACAAAACAGGAAAAATCTGTAAGAAGCCACAGTTTGTTGCTGATAGTAAGTTACTGTGTAATGGTCTAATCTCAACGTCGGGGTATTGAAATGGCAAGCACAGCTAGTGGTAAATTTGATTGACCTTTTTGGCTAGCATGTTGTATTTTACATTCATTGATTTGAATTTATTCATTTGTCAGTGGATTTGAACAACTAAAATTATCAACAAACAAATCAACAGTTTATAGGAGAAACTTAGAAAGTCTATGAACTCCAAGCATGTTGGTCATTTTGCAGAGTTCGGGTGCGTGAACTCCAAATATGTCGGTCATTTATTGTTGAGCACATCTTCACAGGATCAACTTCTTTTATCTTTTTAATATGGTACTTCTTCTTGTGGTTCTTGTCCTACAGCATGCCGCATACCTTGCTCAAAATCAAGGACTTGGTGTAGTTAATGCAGTTCTTGATGCCTTGAACAAATCTAGTTACAAAAAGAAAGTAATGATTCAATCTGGAGACAGCTCAGTTCTCATAAACATTGGAAATAAGAGCAAGTACGAGCTTGTCTACAGGATTGATGGAACTATTGGCGATATAACCAACTCAACAATTTTGGAGATAAAAAAGTTTGCTAGCTCCGCGCTTATAAGCAAAGGCAGTGTATATCCGAGTGAGGATGCATTCCTTACTGGTTTAACAGAAGTAGTGCCAAAGATCCAGGCATTCGGTCTCCCAGCATATGTGCAACTATTCAGCAATGAGTTTGTATCTCAAGCGTGGGATTTCTTCTCAGATCCATATATGTGGAGATCAACACGTACATCTTAAATATGAGCATTAACGGTGTAGTTACAGGTTACCCCGCAACTCCAGCAAGATACAGAAGTAAGAACCTTATTAATTCTAGTAACACAATATTCTGATTTCTTTAGTTTTCTCATTCATTCCTTTCTAGATGTGATCCTGATCCACATTAATTCGGTGCAAGTTAGGGTATTAATAATGTGCAGAACTATAGTCCTATTCATAAGTTACTAGTTCAAGTTTTCCTCTCTCCCGTTCAATAAATTTATAGTGTTTGTTGTGCTGATATGGACTATGCATTATGCTTGTCATTGCACTAATGGTGCTTGATTCTCTTGAATTTTCCCAGCGAACCGGTGTTTAGGATACAAGCAGGTACCTCAATACATGTCTCCTGCCCAACCCGGCTTCCTCCTTCAAGTTATGGCTCCTTCCCTTCTACCACCAGCTGAAGCTCCTGAACCAGTCCTGACCGTCAATGATGTAATTGAGTCGCCGTTGACATCTCTCTGCCTTCTGTCGTGGTGAGACCCCCCCCTGCCGCTGGTAGTGGGTCCACAGCACAAGGTCCAACCCCGCGAAATGAGCAGTCTGCAGTTGTTGCAAACACTTTTCTTAGTAGTCTTGCCATTCTTCTCGTGACTTTTGCCATGCTGATGTCATGACAATACATTCTTCCTTCTTCATCATATTGCTGAAATGATCCATATTCTCCTAGAGCTGCCTAGGAATGTAGAGCCAGTTTATAATTTTCCCCTGGAAACTTAAATTATTAATTCACTGTTCTATTCTTTTGCTGCTGTCCTTCCCATTACTGTATGCATTGTTGCTACCGGAAACGTTCTTTCTTTTTCTTGTGGTTTTGGTGGTCCAGATGGGGGAAGTGGATCGATGATGTACTTTTGTTGAGAAAATTGCTACTTTGTAATACTCTAGTATATAAATCATTCTTTTTACTAGACATCCCCCAATTAAATTGTTGCATTAAGATAAACTCTTTGCCATGTTTCTGTCCATCGATGGCTGTCTAACAAACTCATTTCGAGCTTTAATCCGAGCTTGTTGAGGGACAATGTTGGCATGCCAAACCTGCAAACCATAACCAAATAGACAAGCCCCAGCAATGAAGAATGGAACTGTGGGTACAACTCCTCTTCTTTTTTTTCTAATTTTATATTTTATGCCAACTTATTAGGTGTGGAAAGGTAGCACAAGTCCATTTGATTTATTACTAGTGTCCATCTTTCTTCAACGCTACTGCATTCAATCACTGAAAATTTCCAAAAATCCGTCTAACGTGAAGAAAGAAAGCAATTTGTGGGCTACCAAAATTCCTTTTCCATTTACTAAATAAACATCTCTAGAAGATGGAAGATATTATCAACTTGATTTTGAACCATAAGGGGCCAAAAGAAAAGGGATCAATTTGTTGCAAATTGACGTCAATGCTATATGGTATAATTTAGTAATATTTAGTAATGATATATATATATATCAAACACTTCCTCAGTATTTTAGACTCGAAATAGAGCTCGATATATATATATATATATATATATATATATATATATATATATATATATATTATATGTATATATATATCGAATTCTATTTCTCTAAAATACTGAGGAAGTGTTTGATTCGTATTCGAAAATCAAAATCAGGATAGAATCATAAATCTCACTATTGTTATAGGTTTTATATCATTTCTCTTTACTCATTTAACTTGAATAAGGAATGAGTTTCATTATTTGAAACCCAAATATCGTTTATGAATATTATTAATCTTATTCTCATTCTTTCACCTCTTACACATAAATCAAATATTTATTTTTTTTTTTTGAAGAATTTGATTTCCGAACTCACTTTTATACATTTCGTGCCACGCACGTAATGTCAAGTCACATAAGTGTATCCAATTTGAATGATGTTATTTATTGAGTTAAATATTTAAATAGATTCAGTCTTTGGCCCCCACTTGTAAATTTTGTGTTGTAGATTAAATCTTATAAAATCTATGACATTAGTTGATATAGCTTTCAGAAGCAAGATTCTTTAAAATTTAATATTGACCACAGGGTTTATAGGTGGGGTCAAAGATCGGGTCTACTTAAGTATTTTTCATTTATTAAAGGGTTAATAACACTTTGCCCCCTGAACTATATGGGTAGTTATACTTTGCCCCCCTAAACTATAGAAATTACACTTTGCTCCCCATTCACAATATTCATTTTTAAAAATTTTAAAATATCAAGAAAATTTAGTTAAATGACTAAAATACCCTTGGTACTATGTTTTGATTTTTATATATTTAAATTTTGATAGTGATGTGATAATTATTTAAAAATAAGCACAAATAAACTATATAATATATCAATGTAATCTATATCAATATATTTCTCAGTTAAATTATTTAAATTTTTAGATTTCATTTTATATTATTTTGAATTTGAATGTTTAAATGTAGTGGTAGAACATTTCTAAATGGGCTTGTTTTTTATGAATTTTTTTTTTTTATAAAAGTATTGTATGAAAATATAATTTCTATAAGCTGATTTAACTTTATAATTTTTTCGATGTCTCTCAGTATTTTAAATTTTAATATTTGACTTAATCTGTGTAAATTGTGATGTCAGATATAATATAATTCAACAATTTCTTACATTTTCATTTCCTAAAATCCAAAATATCAATGTGTTATTATTTTTTATTTTTTTCCTAATTTTTTTATAACTGTCGAAAATTAATTAAATACATTTTAAAATTTTTAAAAGATGAATATTGTGAATGGTGGGCAAAGTATAATTTCTATAGTTCAGGAAGGCAATGTGTAATTACCCATATAGTTAAGGGGCAAAGTGTTATTAACCCTTTACTAAATCACTCATAGACTTCACAATAACTACTACTAACCATGGAATTTGCATGCAATTACTACTAACATATTCCGTGGTTTGGAGTAAAATGGAAAGCTTAAGACGATGAGGACGAACAAAACACTTGAGCCTTAGCTTTCTTTGATGAAGCGGCCGTTAATGAAGAAAAACAAAAAGTTGAAGAAGCAATGAATCCTTGTGCTTGCTTGTCTTTTTCTCGTTTGTCCTTCTAAAGTTTCTTTTACTTTTTTTTTTTTTTTTTTCCCTCTTTCTTGGAAAACCTCTATTTTTTTCTTCTTCTAAAATTCTCTTTTACCCTTTACGTTTGATAAGTTAATATACCTCTTGTTCTCGAGAAAATAATATACTAACAATCTATCCATAAAGATTGTTGTGCTTCCATTTTATTTTTTTATTGTTGCAACAACCACCAAAATTATTTTCATTAGTGGAAACGGTTGTATGAATTCTTTTGCAAAATTCTCCATTTGGATGGTTATTATTCTTCGAATATTTCGTGACCGTGAGTAGAAAGTTCATATTCTTCCGTCATTGATAACCAATTTGTTGCACAATACTCAACGCAATTACCACAAAATATACAGATTCCAAAATCAAATACTGTAATTAAGCAACCGTTTATTTCTAATATAAATTTTCAATTTCCAATTAACAACGAGTAGATGTATAGGACATACACATACGAACACATACTTCACAAGCAATGCATTTATCAAATTCAATAATTAAGCAACCGTTTATTTCTAATATAAGTTTTCAATTTCCAATCAACAACCGATAGATGTATAGGACATACATGAACACATACTTCACAAGCAATGCATTTATTAAATTCAAAGTGGAAGTGGATTCGGCAATAATTAAGCAACCGTTTATTTATAATATAAGTTTTCAATTTCCAATCAACAACCGATAGATGTATAGGACATACATGAACACATACTTCACAAGCAATGCATTTATTAAATTCAAAGTGGAAGTGGATTCCATATCTCATAAAATTCAAAGTATTCGAATAAAATCTTGACCGATATACTCATGTTGACCATAATTTATGAACTCAGTTACCATAGGAAACATATCATGAATATGTATAAATAAAAAAAATTTATACTTGTTTCTTTCTCTTGTTTGAGACAAATCATGAATATAAAATATTATAGTATTTTACAGTGAAAGAAGTTGGGACGAATAACAATTTTTGTGATGTGATATATGTAAAATAAAAAAGTAACTAAAATCCGTGTTAGAGAATTATTTCAGAATATCATTCATAGGATTATAAATAATTTCTCATATGGTGAATATTGGCAAATTTTCTTTTGCTAATTTAGTGGCTGGTGGGGAAAGTGGGGATTACTTGAAAAGCAAGATTACAGACATTCATGCATCTGTCCTAGCATTATATTCATGTGCTTTGGCCATCAAGATACCTACATTTACCCTGCACTTTTGATACAATTTGGTATAGACACTTGTACCATCAACTCATTTGATTAACAAATCCCTTCTAATCAGCACTTTAGTATTAGCTTTACAAATTTTACTTCAGTAACAAAGCTTTCTTAAATCTCCAGAATTGCCAATTGATGCTGTAGCTTCAAGTAGTGATATTTCCTTTATAACTTGAGCTTTGTCCGCCTCAAAGGCTTCATCCCCTGCAAACCGATCAAGTAGGTAAATTTAAGGGACATTATCCTGCAACATATGTAACCTATAGAGTGAAAATGTGAGAACTAAAAATCTACTACCTCTATCAGTCCTGAAGCCAGCAAAGAATCGAAGAAGCTTGTTTCTATTGGCTACCAGAATGTTAATTATGTCAGAAGGCTTGTTTTGGTTGGCCACGAAAAGCTACAAGAAGAGAAGATAAACAGCTTATATTAAGAATAAATGCTAGTAGTACATTCAAGGCACAAAATAGTCCTGTATTGCATTCAATATCTCTGGGGAAACCTTGAACACGTGAAATGCATCAAGCTGAATGCTTTTGCTCGTTTCCTGCAAAATGGGCAATCTAGCAGCTTTAGACACAAATCAAACGAGCATTTAACAAAAATTACGTATATGAAGCATGTATAAAACAATGTAATAACTATCGAGTTACACTATCAAAATATTTGGAAAGATTGAAAGCATGTGCTTTTTGAGGCCTAAATGGACTAAGCTTAGAAATGTGGACATTAGGGGGCAGTATCAACAATTCATATCAGCAAGCCATCTCGCATAAGCAGACAACACTTTGACTTTTACTTGCAATGTTCAAAATTCAATTCTACATATTTTGTTTTCCATAGGCAACTGCAGGATCCTGTCGAAATCCATTCATCTGGTACAGTCTAAGGCTAACATAAAATGTCTTACAGTAAAAAATTATATGCAGAATTCCATGAGAAGTTTCTTTTGTATTGGTGGTCTTTCACTAAAGGCAGTTTACGTACCCTCAGAAGATTCATTAATATCCTCAAATTGTCCTTTGAGCTGACATAGCGTACCATCACAGCAGCATTTGAACGGTCGAGCAAAATATCTCCCAAAAGCTGGGAAAAGAAAAAAAAACTTCAGGTTCCAGCCACAAGCATATCCATCAAAATCGCAGACAAATTCAAATATAGAAATATTTGCACACAAGAAGCAATTTGGGCTAGTAAAGAGATTTCCGCATTCAATATTCCAAATATGATGGGTCAAGGAATAAAAGTGATGCTTATTCATTTAACTATCGGAACAAGACTAGGACTGAAACCAAGTTAATCAAAACAGATTATAGAGAGTGAAAATTATATTTTACCCGAGCAGATGAATGTGGAAATGAAGAATTACATTTGGAACAACTAATAGCTATAACAATTGCCATATACAAATAGATATGAGCATAAATGATACTGAAACTCCAACCGTAGATCATAATTTCTTGGGAAATGAATACCTTGACTGCTTGTCTTCTAGTGATATAATTTGCAGATTCCAATAACTTCGAGTTGTTCAGCAAAAAACTGAAGATCAAAGTCAGGATAGCGATGGTTAAACTACTATTAAGTAAGAGAAGAAAGAAAATGGTGAAATTAGAGAACTGATGAAAGAAGTCTCCAACACTAGAAACATTAAGAAAGGTATAGCAGTAAAGGTTATTGCACCAGTGGAAACAAGAACATACCCTTCTATAATTTTCTGCAAGAAATTCTGCAATTGTGGACTTATTATGCCTGGTCATCAGCTCCTGCAATATTTTTCCAGATTTCACAAAAATTTAGGCACCATTTCTTAAGAATAAAGAAGGGGAGAAGCGGCTTTCCAAATGCCATGTATGGATGACAGATTTCAATTAATCCTGACATTCATTTGTACAGAATTAAATGCACTTTTTGAAATAAAAATAAGCCGCACTGCAACTTAAAATAATGACGTTCAACTCTCACACAAATAAAGCTGTTCTTCTATCCTTCCACATCTTGTCAGCTTAATTGCTATTTTTCAAGCACCAGAAGAATCTTAAGTCCTGGAAGCAATTTCAATATTCTTATGGTAAGCATATGCCGAATTCTGTAAACCCCAAAAATTGCTGAAAAAGTCACGATAAGTCTATAAATCAAAAGTCCAAACTACTCTTGACAGTGAGTCAAAGAAGCCAACCGCTTTTTATGACTTTAATTGAGCTTTATATTTAATCTCACAGTTAACAATGGATGGTATGACCATGAGGATCGTGGGAGACAGAGGACCACGAAACACAACCTTGAACGTAGCTGTAGCATCAGCAGCAACATCAAAGTTTGGAAGTTGTATATAGTCAAAAAACTTCTTCATGTGCACTGATTTCAAAACATACCTGTCCAAACATCACATTAAATCATAATGAAAATGTAAATACATAAAAACAAATTCAGAATTTAACACTTAATTGGTTACCTCGCAACTATCTGATGGCGAATACACTCTCTCAACATTCCTCCATAGTGCAAGGCCATTGCTGGATCTTCATAGCTGTAACAAATAGTGGGATACTGAGGCCATGTGTTGCAATGAGGAAAATATACATGCGAACCTTTTTTGTTATAGAATGAACTGAAACTATTGAGGTATGAATCAAATCGACTTTTTGAAGCTTTCTTACGATTCCTAGGTAGGGTTTAAAAATAGGTTTTCACTTTTCTTTTCAGAATTGTTGGTTCTACTTCTGCACAAACTATTACATTTCTAGAATACAACACTTGCAATTTGGCAGCACTATTTCCTTAAGTTGGGTTCAATCACCAAAATGAGCATAAGCTAATGCCAATTAGAACCACAAAAGGCTACAGCATAAAAGTATAGGGAATAGCTTGAACAAAAACTCAAACTTTGACAAGCTTATTTGTAATATGGGTTTCTACCTGTATTCATGCAATTTGTGCAGGAGAAAGGACAGCTTTTTACAGCACAGCTTTTTGGAATTTCAGTTTCTTTTAGATTATCCAAAAGGTATTCTAAATTATACAAAGAGAAGAATGAGTTTTGAGATAGAAAGCTGGGGTTAGGAGGCCATCAATCCAAGTTCCAGACATGCCACTTTTTCCTATTTCTTAGTGTAACTTTTGCATGTAAAAAGCCCTGGCCAAACCCCAAAAAGAAAAAAGTGGCTGAAAGAACAGTAAGAGCTTTTAACAGGTTCCCAATATGCCATAAAAAGACTTTAGACCAAAAGAAACTACTGTTCGACATATCAGCACAGGCAGCAAGATGAACCATAATATGCGCACTGCCAAAGATGACTCACCCAGATATCAAAAGGTCGATAAGGTCCAGGTTGAATTCCAAGTAATCAGAAGCGATCAAACGTGAATTAACCGGCTGCCTTTGCAAATTTGCAACAACTTGGGTGGCATCTTTGCGTGCCTACAGATAAATGGCTCATTCAAAATAAGCACCAGCAAGAAAGACAGTCTTCAATAAATGTAGTGTTTTCATTAAGATCCGATAAATGCGAAACAAGATTAAGACCATTCAGGAAGGGGGGAGGGGGGAAACAATTGATGATGGTTCAAGTTAAGGGTAAGCTTACAACAGTTTATAGTAAGCTCACCTCCAAATTCAATTTTGGAAGACAAACAATGAGGAGGCGTAGGGTGTTTTCTTTGAAGAACTGCTGAGTCAGTTGTGCGCATGCTTCAGCAACAGGCTCAGATTCACCATTACCATACAGAATTAGCTTCAGCTCCCTGATGAGCACATCTAATTTGCTCTCTGCCATCTATAAAGCATAACATAGGCATGCATTCCACAATCAATAGTCAATACTTGTCAAATCAAACAAATAGACAGAAGTGAACAGTGCAAAAGCATTCGCCGAATGTAAAACATCACAAACAGCACCAATCATCCTCATGAAAGAATCTAATTTTGATAAAGAATGTAAAACATTTGAGAACTAACTTCTACAAAACGGAATTATGATACAATTTAATAAGGCCAAAAATGAAATCTTTTTTATTCTTTCTCAACTTAATTTAAAAAAAATAAATTCAAAATGTACCTTCACAAAAGCATTAATATTGCATATTATATCACACAAGCTAACCTCTTAATCACCAAAGCCAAAAGAACGAAAAAAAAACCCAAAACCCATGATAAAAAAATAATATTTTTTAAGAAAATATGAAATTTGAAACATAAACAAATACTTTATCGGCATGTTTGTGAGCAGAAGGATAACGGGAAGAGGAATGGAGGCAAGAAAGCAACAACGTCGTTTGTCGAACAAGATCAAGAGGGGACTTAGGCCGAGACTTTTTGGAATTACAAAGGAAGGTATTACGCAAGACAGCCGTAGAAAAAAGCCTCTTCAAACTCGAAGACGACCGTTTCACGGCGGCCTTGCGGTGGTGATGGTGGTTCATCATCAGCCCACCACCCATCATCATCTCTCCCCTTTGTTCCACTTGGGTCGGCATTATTTCGGGAAATATTTAATGGGTTGTCATCAATTTCATGAAAGATGAAGCAGAGAAAGAGGGAACATGACGACGACGTTGATGAGATTCAGGAGGGAAAATGGGCGATGCCATTTACGGAATTTGTTTTTGGGTTTGGATGTTTATTTTATTTTATTTTTTTATTATTTTTTTTAATGAGAGGGGGAATTGAATTGAATTGAATTATTTACGGAAAATATTTGAGGAGGAATTTTTTTCCATTTCCATCTCCATTTCCATTTCCATTTCCATTTCGATTACCAGTCCAACTTGGATTTTGTGCATTCATTGAGGATATAATCAGGTGCTATGCTCTTTCTACCTCCTGCATTTTTTTGCTATTCCCTCCTATGTCCCAAGTGGTATAAGTGGACCCATCTATCTCATCTATATGGATAAAGAATATAAAATATATTAAATTCTGGTGAAATTTTATTTTTTTATGTTAAACGTTTTGTTAGTTTTTAAAGATTTTTAAAGTATAAATTTTTAAAATGTATAGTTTTATATTCTCTTAATGAAATCGTAAATTTTTTTTAAATTTATAAATAAAACAACAAGTCTATGAACTTTAAAATAAAATAAAATGTGGTAAATTATGAAATTACTCAGCTTTATACAAAAAAGGAAAGGAAATAATTGCGGTAATAGTAATTAATTTTAAGATGTGTATTTGAGAAAAGGGTAATTTTAAGAAAACCATACAATTCTATTAGAGAAGCATATTGTTCATTTTATATGTACAAAACTTGAAGAATTGTTCGTAATTTTGTTACTATAATCTGATAATGTGGAATCCTAGATACAGGTATAATGATGTTAATACCTTTTTGTATAAAGTCACATCACTTTTTTTTTTTTGGGAGGGGTGTGTGGGGGGTGGTTTGGTTCTTAATTCTTGATAAGTAACTCGACCTGCCTTACTATTTATAGATGCGTTAAACAGCCTCCTAGCACTTCGATTATGATACTCATACTTCTGGCTGGCCAGTACACATTGTGATTAAAATTAAATATTACAAAATTTTACTTTCATTTTTTAAACTTAATTCGTTTATAAATGAGATCAAAAATCAAATTTATCCAAGTACTTCCTAGTTAACTCAAATAATGCCTCGAAAAAAGGGGAAAACACAAGAGAATGAGGTAATGAAATAACTGAAAAATATTATCGAAGTTGATATTTAGCACAAGAATGGAAGTATGATTTCCACAATTACATCTCATTTTGTTTGAAACAATTGGTACAGACTAAGTCAAACTTTGACCAATTGTACCAAAAAGAATGTCCTACAACAAAATCTTCAGAATAAACAGTACGCATATCCTTGAAGGTATAAGTGGGGAAAGTTAGATTCCCAGGGTGTATTGTATATACACCTGGTTAGTAGTATCAGAGTTGAGGAGTAAGCCACCCTGTACCAGTTATTTAATCAGGCCACTAACAAATCAGAATATTTCGTGGAATCCAACCAAATTGCTTCCTTCTGAGTTGATCTTTCACAATCTAGCCCCTCATGCTTTCTACACTGCTCAGATTAAATGCTTGAGAAACTTTAAATGTTCTGTTTCCTCCAATTTGATTTCTTGAATTGTATCATCTTGCAGTTCTGCAAATGTTTCTAGCACGAAATCTGAAGCTTCAGGAGCACATCCCCAGTCACTCATTTACTTCTAGCTAATTAACAAAGAGCAGTATTGTCTCAAACCACAATCAATCTCGGCATCCAAGACTCCTAACAATGCTGCTAAGTTTATCAATTACCACTGGAGGATCTGCATATGAGCCATCCAGATGTATAGCATGGTACTCCAATCCTTTCCACTTGTGCGATTAGTTCAAAATGTGGGCGCCTGTATTGACTAGCGACAATCTCAAGCACTACTGTCCTTGGTGTAGCAGAAACTATGTGGGTCAGACCAGCCCCATGAGCACCGACAATAACTGAAGCATCTTGAATGACTTGAACTTGCTCTTTCATAGGCATGTGAGCAAATAGACCATTTACTATATTCAATTTGCAATCTGAATGATTTGATCCCCAGCCCTTTATAGAATCAAAAATTTGTCCTTCATTGCTGAGCCTGGATTGTACCTTACCACCATGACGTGGGTGAGCCAAATAATCCTCACGTCTAACAAAGAGGACATTATGATCTGAGACAGGCTTTGAAGTATGATGTCTATCGACTGGAAGACCAAATGCTGCTCTTAACATCTCCCCAAACTCAGACAATCGAGCAGTCTTCTTATCATCTGGGTGCTGCCATAATTCATGTGCAGAAGCGCCATTACAGTCTATGTCTTCAGAGAGTCCCTTGAACCATGCGTGAGTTTCATATCCCAAAGGAGGGAGTATGGCATGGCGGAAACAGACAGGACCACCAAAGCTTTTAGCATATCTGATGCTGGAAAACAATGCATTCCAGGTCTCTTCCAGTTGTGCCTGAAAAGGTTTTTTTTTTTAAAAAGGAAATGAAATCAGGTATTGCAATTCCTTTCTGTAGAGAGTATAATGTCTTAAAAAGCAAAACAGTTTTTAATAGATGAATACAGTAACACTGGCAGACACGATAATAGCAACCTTCTCTTCAGTAGTTAGGTCCTCACATCAGTTTTTATTAAGTTTCATTCAGAGGTGCTGCTTGCATGAACAAACATCTAGAGAAGTTTATTAATTTATCATGGTAAGTCATGTAACCAGTTTGAAAAAGAGCGTAGCATTGAAGCATGTTCTCCTGTATCTACAGGTCAACAAACAAGCTGCTAATCCATAATACGAAAGATTCACTATTTGAACAAAGAATGGAAAGGTAGAATCAAAATAGGGAGAGAAGTAATGTAGAAAGTATACATGATATAAATGTAGAGTGAAATGGAATTAAGGACGACTCCAAATGGCAACAGCAAGAAACAGCATTTTTTAGACAACAACAGGAAAGCAGGGGGAGCCAACTTAAGGAATGAAGGAAGTGGCCAATTTACTTGCAAGATTTTGCACAAGGTTTCCAATAAAGAATGAAAAAGCTTATACAGCACAGAGAACAAATAATTAGCAAACATATATTTGCATCAATATAGCATGGGATGTATCAAAAGTATGTCAATGGAATTCATCCCCAGGGAGAATGGTAGACATAGATCATCAACTCAAGGCTGACAAGAATTTATTCAACTTCAGAACTCGTTTAAAGAAACATTGAATTTAACACATCCAGAAACTGCAGCATACTGAAAGCAAGTCTTTTCCACTGGAATTATAACTCTTGAAGCCAGTTTTTGGTAGTCGGATTTTCAGTAAGATTGATGTCAAGAACACTATACTTTCAAACTCCTGCAATAAGTTCAGTACCGAGTCTAGATGTGTATTCCCCTTCACATCTCAAAGTACCCTCAAATTCTCCTTCCTTGACTTATTCTTGTTTAAAAAGGTTAAAAGAGGGGAGGATTGACCAAAGATTCTTGTAACAACAAATGTCACAATGTTTTTTTGTTAGAACTACACCAGCACCTCTAGTACACATTACCTCGCAGTGGCCATCCACGAAAACTATACGAGGTCGATTGGGCAATCCAGTAACTCTAGAAGTCACATACGCACTATACCAATCTGTAAAGGTGTGAAAAACATTTGCATATTCAAAGCGTGTAACCAAAAGTGTCGGCTCCTCAATCCACTGAAAGAAAAAGAAACAGAACAGTCAAGAGTGAGAGGGATCGATTGCAATAAGCAAACAAATGCGGAAGAGCTCCTGTGAAAGAAACAAATGCAGATTTCCATAATGAATACTTTAGTTACAAGCATCTAAATGTTCTAAAGTCATGATACTTAAAACACGTATCAAAGAGGAAACAGTAAGATTGCTAACACTTCCTGTGTTTAAAACTATCGCAATGGTGTGCCGCATCAGAGGCTGTTCCCTGTGGCCAAATCAACAAGGCTAAAAGTATATAACTGCTTACCAACAAAATACCAATTTATCATTTATATCTCATCATTTATATCTCCAGATTCACATTATCTGCAACGTAATTGTTAAAAGTATATAACTGCTTACCAACAAAATATCAATTTATCATTTATATCTCACCATTTATACCTCCATATTCACATTATCTGCAACATAATTGTTTACAACACGAGTTCAACTACCCCATGATCCAGCAGTTTCTGACAAACATTCTTTGCTATACTTCATCCAAAAGTTCCAAGGATTTCAAGCGTCCTACTCCAAGTCCAACCTTAAACCCACCTAATCACATGAAATTTCTTTGCTATATTTAGACTTTGCAAGAAAATTTAACTCACCCAACTAACTGATCAAACAAACAAAAAATGGAAAATATTCATTCGTGTTGATTCAATTGAGCTCATTTATTAAATCACGGATCTTCCAAAACAAGAGCAATGATTAATCATGTAAAAAAAAAAAAATTCTAGATAACATCAAATGCAAATTAGGTAAAAGACCAAATTTTTTTTCACCATGATCAAAACTTTAATAGATCAAAAAAAAAATTCAAAAGCTAACCTCGGAACACTCGAACTCATCGGGGCCAACTAACTGAATCGAATCGACCAATTCACGCATAGTATGCCGATCAATGGCACCATTTTGTAAATAATCATTCAAAAAATCCCTATCCACAAGCTTCTTCCCAATTTTAGACCTCTCCATAACTTCCATCTGAAAAGCTCCGGCCTTAAAAGCCGGCAATTCTTCCTCCTCACCTCTTCCGATCACCGTCTCCAACTTCTCTCCTCCTCTAGACATCGCAATCATCTCCGCATTCATCCGAATTCTCCCTCCCTCGCATATCGAGCTCCGCAACGTTTCACTATAAAAACACCTAAACCATCCGCCGTAAGTTGGCGCCTCCTCCTCCGCCGGCATCGAATTTGCGGTGGGATTCCGGCGACGAGGGCTTGAGGACGTCGACACGGCGAGTAAATCCGTTCCCGAAATAACCCTCGCATGATCGGAACTCGACGTTAGGGTTTTGGGACCAGGGTAGGTAGGAGGGGAGAATTGGCCAGGGTTTTGCCGTGGAAATGACGGAAGATTGGGAGTTTTCCGTTAGGTCAGGGTGGTTTTCCGTTTGTTTGCGACGGAAAAAATCCGGATGGTGGACGGAGAAATAGAGATAAAGAGTTATGGAATTTACGGTGAAGAGAAAGAGAATAAGTTTGAGCTTTTTGGAATTCATCTTTTTTGACGATGTTGAGGTTTTTGGTCTGAGGTTTTTGTTCTTTGTACTTTGGACATTGAATCGACATGCGCTTTTAATTATTGTTAAACTAAGTCACCTTTTTCCTTTTTTAAATAGTTGTCATTCGAAATAATTTATTTTATTTTATATTATCTGAATAATTGATTACTTTAAGTAATTTATCTTATTTTATTGTATTACTTGTCACTTAAAATTGAAAAATAATGTTAAATAATATTTTTTTACGTTAATAATTAATTTTAAATCTTATTTTATATTATCTGAATAATTATTACTTTAAACAATTTATCTTATTTTATAGTATTATCTCTAACTTAAAATCGAGAAAGCATTGAATAATAATTTTTTATATTTTACCACAGTCTAACATTAATGAAAAGAAAATTATGTAGTTGAAATATTAATGTAAAAATGTAATATAATCATTTTGAACTATCTTTTTATAAAATTAATACGATATAATAATTTTTTTAATCTGTATACATTAACTAAAAGTAACAGTTAACAGTTATTTTGAGACAGAAAGAGCATTCCTTAATCCTCCAAATTAAACTTTGATGATCTAGTTGAATCATAATGACACAAATTAATATTTTGAGTATATGGATAATGGATTAGTATTTTTTTAGATGAGATAGTAATTAATGATTAGGGGCCTTAGGGGGAAATGTGATGGAATATCAATTTTGGTAATTTCTTAAAACAAAATTTGATGTAATAATCAGTTTGGATACTTCTTAAAAGATCCCTAATACAGATATTGTTGTAAACATATTAAATACACCATCTTTTCTATTTATTTTGTAACAATTGAGTTTTTCTAGCAAAGAAAATTATTTTTTGATGAATATATCATATAGATTTAATCTATTATTTTATGAAACTTATTCAACAAAAAGTAAAATTTATGAAAACTTAAAATTTTAAATCTAGTTAGGTAATCAAACAATCTCGAGTTTTGAAAACTGAATTCATGACCCCAAAAAAAAATGTCAATTGTAATATAGTAATTGGTACAAATGAAACGATAAAAATAGATATTCTAAATTATAATTTATGAATGAAACACTACTCGACCTCCGTCAAACATGAAAAAAAGTATGTTTGTAAGGCATAAAATCATTATTATTTATACTCAAAAAGAATATAATTTTCTTTATAAAGTAAATATTTATTCTCAAATTCTGTAACGGTTGTGTTAATTCAAGAATTAGTAGCATTAAATTATGACAACTCAGAGTTCTAATTGGTGATGAACAAAATTAGAGATCCAAGTAATGTAACTGATTTTTTATTTTTATACATATTTTTGTTTATTTATCAATAAATGTAAGTGGTAATGTTGGGAAAAGAAAAAAAAATTGGCTCCTTTTGGTTATGAAATAATGACCATTATTTATCAAATTATCAAATATTATTTGATCATTATTTATTAAATATTATTTGATCAAAACAGTTTTGTTTTTGGCTAGGGAATGATACTGATCAAAGACAAGAAGAATATGCCCCGAGAAACAGGAAATTAGTATAGACTTTATAGTACAGCGTAGCTGCAAACAATAGTGCAGCTGTGGTGAGTGGTGAGACCAAATTCTTGATTCCTATGTTTTAGGTATCTTTAAGCCAAATCACTAAAGTTAAAAAAGACAACTAAAATCATGCAATTCATTTGGTCTCACACATACAACTAGGATCCACACTTCCAGCCTTGGAAAACTCTAAATTTGTATGTGAGAAATTAATTTTGAAGTTCTTCTTTGAAAGAACAACAATTATACAATAATTATTAAGTTAAAAAAAATTAGACTAGCTTTGTCTTTGTGCTAGGCATTAGGCCATCATTTGTTGTGACATGACTTTCCATTATCTTAGAGACTAATGCCCTTATTTTCTTGGGCAAGAATTAGTGGATTGGCAATTGAAAGCATCATACTTTGCAATTTAGAGATGGAAAATTTTTAAATAGATCAAGTCATGTTTCAAATATTTGAACCAAAATCGATATATAATACTTATACCGTGAATCTTGTCTTCTTAAAAATGATCCCTCAGAAAGATTGTCAAAGTAGACGAATATTACTTGCATATCATTACAATGATAAATCACAGTGGAAGCATGATACACTGCCATTAGTATAAATGAGCTTCATCATTTACAAAAGCATGAAGTTCATCATGCTGATTATACATCTGACCATGTGTTGTGTTTCCCTCTCATTCTAACTTCAAAATCAAAATAATACAAAATGAATAACTAAGTAGTAGTACTTCAGTAATTGAGGCCATTGATGGATTCAGATCTCCAATGCTTTGCATTCTCGAAACCATTGTTACAATTTTCATAATCTTCAATGGTTTGATCAATCTCTTCTTGAGTGTTCATTACAAAAGGTCCAAATTGAACCACAGGCTCGCCTAGCGGTTTGCCCCCAACTAAAACAAATCTCAGGGGTTTTGGGGACTTGTTCCATACCTCGAGGCCATCACCGGAGCCTAGAAGAAGAAGATTATGAGCTGTTATAGGAGAAGACCTCGAGCTGCAAAATATACCTTCCCCTTCCAATGTGTATACAAATGCATTCCATGATGCAGGCACTGGTTGTTGAAGATGAGCTCCTGGCTTAAGACTGAAGTCCAAGAACATGGTTGGGGTTCTTGTGTAGACTGGAGACTTAATTCCCATCGTTTGATGCCTCTCCTGCTATGACTCTGACCTTGACCCCATCTTTTGCAGCCTCTGCAATGTCCTTGCTCATCATTTCTTGATATCTTGGCTCAACCCTTTTGGAATGGAAACATAAAATTATGATTAGATGCATTTCAAATTCCTCCACTCCAATGCCAAAAAGTACGGAAACTATATATTACTTTCTAAAAGCGCAGCAGAATCACTAGCTTTTGTATCAACTATCTTCATATTTTAAGCTTATATCTTTCTACTGTGGAGTCCAGATATAAAGTTAATTCACATTACCATATTGTGCACTTTATGCTGAACAATAATGTTGATTGTTCCTCGTGTTTGCGAGCTATGAATGCATTTACATTCACATTCATAAAGTCTGATTATCATTCACTCAATAAGTTATTTCTTGTTGGGTATTTCAGATATTATTGGAATCTACAACTTTATGACCATTTTTTTTTTTTTTTTTTTTTCAGTAAACGCTTTAGACTTACATTTTATTTTTGGAGGAGAGAATTAACCCATAATTGTAAACCTCGTTGAGTTCCCTTAGCTGCTGGCATTTCTGAATGAACTATTCCTCTTCCAGCAGTCATCCACTGTAAATCACCTTCTTTGATGGTACCTTTATGTCCCTCAAAATCTTCGTGCGTAATGGCTCCCTGGTGTCAAAATGCAATAACTATTTCAATACCAGGATCATCACTCGTTTTAAATAAGAAAAAACGTTTTGACCTACAAATTAGTAAATGAGTTTATCCAGTAGTTAACTGCACCAATCAACATAAGTGCATGTTCTGAGTTACAGAAACTTAGCCTTTGTGCCCACACCATTAGTCATTGAAGAAACTCTCAGTCTTCAGTATTTAGAATTAGTAACTATTGTGTATGAATTAGTTACTGGCAACAAGTACGAAGACTTAATGTTCTACTTGTCTTAGCCAGGCAAGCAGCAAGTCTTGTATGACATATTTGACATTATTTGCTTTCTTGATCATCTCGTTCCCAGCTTGACCATGTCAATACAAAGCCAGGTGATGCTAGGCGTGCGGAAGAAGTCATATCTTGCTAACTAAAGAAGTGGTATGTATGGCATAAGAAATTCACTGCTTTCTTTGGTCTAAAGTATCAAAAACTATTCACAATCTTCTTCCTAGGACTAAAGCAGACAAAAATGTTTTAGTTCATCTAGATACCTTATTAGTTGATGCAACAAATTAATGATAATTACTCAAACTAGAATACTATTCTATGCGAAAAACAAAAGCTAAACAACTCAATTTCCAAAACAAGATAAATAAAACCATTCAGTAGTCTATCAAAATGGAAAAGAAACAGTCTAGCAGGAAATGCTATTAACTAAGTAATGAATGCTCTACCTGCAACATATAGGTGACTGTTTCAAATCCTGTGAAAACAGAAGAAATAAAATCAGAATTCAGAACCGAACCTCAGTACCAAACTTTTAATCTGCAGATTCAACCATATTTCAAGATTCTGATAGAATGGTAGTTTTAGTATCAGAGAAAATTCAAACCTCTATGCGGATGATCAGGAAATCCAGCTGGTGCAGAGACTGCAAGCCCATAAAAAAAAAAAAAAAAGAAACAAAACTTCAGCACAACCACAATGAACTATCATCATTAAAAATCCAAACTTTACATCAAATTAACAAAAAGAAACCATAAAAATAAAAACCCACCTGAGAATTCATCTAAAACAAGGAAAGGATCAAAATACTTCAACTCAAACCTGATAAAAATCCAATCTTGATCAGCCAAAGTGCACAAACAACTCAAAATATACATGAAAATAGCATTAGTTCTTTTACAAACATAAAGAAAAGTAAGAAATTAAAATACCTCCCAATGCTTCTCCTGACAATGGCTCCAACTCCTTCATGTTGAGGCCTTGCTAGAAATTTCCTGACAACAGGGCGAGGTTCTTGAACAACATTGTTATTGTTATAGGACATTTCTTTTCTGGGTTTTTTCTTTTCTACTTTCTTTTGTTTGTTTAATCTAACTTCGGGTTTAGAAAAGTTGTTTCTACTGTTGGAAGAATTCGAAAATGGAATGGGAGATGAATGGGAGGCTTCTAAAGGTATATATAGGGAAGATACAGAGAGAGATGGAGGGAAGATTCTTGGAACCTGTCTAACGGCGAAGAAATTACCATTGGAAAATAGTAACATACAAGTGACCGAGCTCATAAATTAAATTCGTAATCAAAATTAAATTTTATAAAATTTTATTTATATTAATTAATATTAAAATTTTAATTTTATTTAATTTACAACACAACATGATAAAATTAAATATCAGATATATCTAAATATTTTCATTATCATTAACTTATATCATAATTGTTTTACTAGTATGATGCACTCATAAAATTAAAAATTAAGTCTCTGTAAATATTTTTGTATACATAGAAGTGTTACACTTCTCATCACACTAACAAAATAATTTAAAAGGTGGCAAAGTACTATGATTAACATTCATTTCATCATTTTTTTACAAATTTAATAATGTGTTATAATACAGACTAATTTTTTTGTCACTATTTATGAAAGTAGTATAACTAAAATAACACTTGTTCCGATCTTAAAATATTTGACGTACAACTTGTGTTACACTTTTTTTTTACACCGTATTCTTTAACTAATACTTAATTAGGAAACAAATCTCACATTTATAAAAGGTAAAACATGATGTCTAACACAAGAGTTTTTGATAAAAAAATCTAAAACTATTGTCCCCAACATTTAAATCACTTAAACATATTAATAGGATTGTTGGTAAATCATTTATTCAAGTGCATCTTTAATGTATCACTCTAATATATGGTATAGAATGAAATGTGTTGCTATCAGCCGCCCGCTTCATTAAAAATGAAAGGGCCATATTTTTTTAAATAAATTTTTTTAGTAATTATTTAATAATTAATATAAATTTTATCGTATTAAGTATATTATGAATTTAAAATTACCACCTCGGCATCTTCTATATTGTTTAGTATGGAAATTTTTTCATATAAATTCAATCAATTACGGTGAATGAGATTAATACATTAATCTATATTTATATACTTATATAATCATAAATTTTTTTAATAAATTAAAATAATACAAATAAATATAAATTAATAAATTTATTTTACTTAGTGTGAATTATATACTTATATAATCATAAATTTTTTTTAATAAATTAAAATAATACAAATAAATATAAATTAATAAATTTATTTTACTTAGTGTGAATCGATGAATTTCGGCTTTAAATCAGTATCTATTTGGAATTGTTGAGGAACAAAGGGGTAAAGAGTGGTGGCCCATCGAGCCCACATGTGAAGTTGCTTGAGATCCGGGGACTTTTCCCCGGTCTATTTCTTTTTCAAATATGATGTCAGCATAGCGTTGTGATGATGTGTGCTATAGTCCTTGTGAACCACAGTAGTTGCCTGACTCTGCTCTAATTCCACTTGATTGATGGATAATTGGAATTGGTCCAAGTCATTAGCTAGCGAGGGTTTCACGGCATTTTTTCCACCTTATATTTTTCCTTTTAGTTTTGGGAAATTATTAGGTAAATTTGATTTTTAATCTCATTTATAGATCCTGTGGTGTAAATTAAATGTTATAAAATTTATGACATAAATTAATGTAAGTAAAATTTTATAAAATTTAATTTTGATCGTATGGTCTGTAGGTGATGACAAATATCGAGTCTATGGCAGTATTTTTCTTTAGTTTTTGATGAGTAGTTATAATTTACTAAGGAAAATAATTTATAAAATTACAGATTCAGAATTACTTATTAAAATTATTTTACGAGACAATCATATTAAATAACTAACTCTTGATTTGAGATTCTTGATCGTATTTCGTTTATTTTTTTTCGGATCTAATGATGTATAAATAATTTTTGTCATTGTGTCACTTTGTATAAATATATTGATTTACTAATTTTCCTCTCTTAAAATTCTTTGTTTTGTTTTTTATAAGTTTCATTGTCTCTCGTTTTAACTTCTTTTGACTATGTAGTAGTCAATACAAGGTGAAAATATTTGAAATTTCGAATCCATTTCTATAATAAATACCATGAAAAAAGTTTCTTATCAAATGTGCACGTTTCTTATCTTCGTAATTTTTACTATATGTTTGTTAAAGATACGAGCTTGTTGTGAATATAAAATCCCTATAATTGTATATATATTCCATCCACCATCTTCAATTATTGTTTGAGCGGTATAAATCTTGCCAAATTTTACCCTTTTCTCTAGAGAAAAATAAAATTAAAGGATTTTATAATTATCCTGTCATTTAATTACTTGAAGATGTTTCCAATGTTTAATTACAACATTAATTTCATATTTATTTGATCCTTTAGTAATTACTCTTTCCGTTTCAAAATAATTCTCACTTTCTCTTTAGTAAATCGAAGAAAGTATTAAATGATATTTTTTTAATTTTACCCTTAATATAATATTAATGAAAAAAAAATTATGTAGATGAAATATTAATATAAAAAAATAATTAGGTCACCTTAAAATATTATTATTATTTTTTATTAAATATAATTTAATAATTTTTTTAATTTATGTACATTAATAAAAAAATTAAGAATTATTTTCAAACCGAGGGATTATATGCACAATCAACCGAAATTGAAAGCATTGATGAGGAACCGAGAAAACGCTTTGTATGATTTGATTTATAGGCAAAAAATCTCATTGTAGTAAAAGGATGACGGATGCATGACAAAAGGGGAGGAACATATTCAACAAAAGCATGCACCTTTCTTCTTGTACTAAAGGTGGTCCAAATGAAGGAATCATGAGGCAAAATTAGTAGGGGCTATTGCACAATTATTATTTATAATATTATTCAAAATAAATATTTACGAATTTTGAAATATCATATGTATGTAAATTAAAAAGATAATTGAAAAAATGTATTGTTTAGACAGTCGTTATTTAATATTTAAGATATTATTTGAAATAATAGTATAACTAGTTTTTGATATGTGATACATATAATATTAAAAGTATTTAGATTCAGTATTTAAAAATAGTAATAGTATAAATATTATTTAGAGATTAATAGCTTCATCTGGACAATTATTATTTAGAATATTATTCATACTTTATTTTTCACATTATTTAGATAGTTACAAAACTTACCTAAATAATTATTGCAAAAAAATTATTTAAAAAATAATGAAAAATACAACAATCCAAACCTACACAATCCAGAAAGCCAGCCATTTTCCAGGTGGAGCAATAGATTTTTTTCATCTTAGAAAAAGATCAATTTAGTCTATTATTTTTAAAATATCAACCAATTTGATCTCTGATATGTGGTAACAAATAATTTGGTCCCTTTTCTTTAATTAATTTAAAACATATGATAGAAATTATAGACAAATTAATAGACTAAGTCAAGTGATAATCACATGACCATTGACGTGCAGATATGTTGTCAATGACATCTTTAATTTATCTACAATTTTTGTCACAAATATTAAATTAATTAATTTTTTTTTTGAAAATTGAAGGACCAAATTAATTTTTTTAATAGATAAAGAATTAAATTAATTGAGAAGTCCCCTAAAAATAAGGGATTAAATTAATTTATTTCTTTTTTAATTATTATTTGCTCTTGCGTGTAATACTTATCTTTGGCCCATTCCAAATCCCAGAAGCTTGTCACACTTAATTTTGAATAAATTGATTATTTCACTTAATAAAAAGATTAAAAAAAAAAAGTATAATCAATGGTCTTAATATTGTACACATGCTTCACTTTCCGTCCATCCATTGTACCTCCAACAATCACATCAGAGAAGATATAGGAAAATTGCAATGTCACATATTCCAATTAATTCTCTCCTGTAAAAAAGACATCTACAATTAAACAAATAGAAAGGGGTCTACAGCCCAAAATTATAAAGGAAAATTAATATTCTCTCTTGTAAGGAGGTCATTTGCTTTAGGTTAATAAATGAATTTGTATTTCAATAGCTGTCTTAATTAATAAACCACAGAATGAAAACCATCTAATCAATATATTCAAAATTATTTTTTATTTTAAAATAATTATTAATTTAGATTAATTGTTATTTAAAAAAATAAAAAAATATTAAATAATATTTTTTAATCTTTTATTTTAATATCATATTAATAAAGAAAAAATTATGTAATTAAAACTTTAATGTAAAAAAAATAATAATCACTTTAAACTACTTTTTACAAGATTAATGTAATTTAAAAAATTTTACAATAAAAAATAACAGTTATTTTGAAATAGACGGTGTATTAGGGCTCTTGAATATTTTCCCCCTTAAATTGGGGTATTATTTAAGTATTTTGTGGGTCCGGCCGGGTGTGAAATGATGAAGATCCAGACCATGCAACGTGAGAAATGAGGTAGTGACAACGTAGGATATACGGATTTCAAAGAATGACGTGATTAGTACAAAAGCATGACGAGGTGAAAACCGTTTGATAGACAACAAACAATTGACCGAGCAAGTCAACTGCAATTTGCACACGCACAACTAACTTTTTTCTCATAGCATAATTCTAGGGGAATTTACCTATTTGAAGGCCAATTCGCATCGCATAAACTAATTAATTCACGTTAGACATTTTCAAAGTAGATAGATGAAGTTGAATACAATATTTTTGTATAGATCATATTTATTTTTTATGTATTAATTACGAAAACTTTTACAATTTTTTTCAAAAGAATTATTTTTTTAATTTTAAAAATATGTATAATATAAAATTTTAAAATAAATAATATTATATTATATAATTAATTAAAGTATAAGAAAATAGTTTCACGAAAGAATTCGTAAAATTTTCTATTAATTACACAATTGAAACAAGAATTAAATTCTCTTGCATCAATATTTTGTACAACATTTAATATTTTTTTTGTATGAATTTAGCTTATAATCTTATTTGTCAATCGTATTGTTTAAATAAAATCTATATTTAATGATCATATATTTATACAACGAAATGAGAAAGTGTTTTTAATTTTTATCACAACGTCTACACGTAAAATCGCAACCCGAGTAGGGGTGAATCTCTAATGATGATGAATGTAGTACGTACGATGATGCAATACAATCGCGGCGCTTCCCATCCGCCCCAAACCGCGGCCCCGCCTGATTATCTAATGCATATGCAATTAGTAATTAGTACACTATTCTTTGATTTTTTTATTTTTATTTTTTAATCGTTTGTATATTTCTACTGAAACGCTTTTGTGGTCAAAGACAATTAAGTGTGATGAAAATAGCTACGTAATACTCGCATCATCATCTTGGGATATTAATGGAAGAGAAAATATTTGGTAGATATAATTTTGAACCATATTTATAAACTTTATTATTAAAATTAATTTTTATAAAAATTTTATTTACATAAGTGAATATTACTTTATGATTAAAATTAAATATTATAAAATTTTATTCATATAAGTATGAAGAATCAAAAATTAAATTCACCTAAATATTTCGTCGAGCATCACCAACATCAATTTTATTGAGAAAAATCTCGTTTAACCTAATACAACAAGCTTAAACACAATTTTCAAGCTCACAAGAAAATCAAATTGATATTTAGACAAGACTTTCTTTTCTATTTTTCCTTCCTTCACTTGATGCTTTCGTAACACAGGCTGAACGTTGTTATTATCTCATTTGACAAGAATTATTAAAAATGGGAATAAATGAATTTTGCAAACAACTTTCTGTGCTTCTAAACTACATGCTATAACTAGGCTATTGCATAACACGCAACAAATCCCTTCATTTTCACTCTTTATGACCAAAGGAAAATGCGCACCTAAATAGGGTTTACGCTTCACAAATTGTCTCTACAACTAGGAAAAAGCAAACCACAATGCAAAACCTAGCTACACAAAAACATTAAGTGCTTTTACACGCATTCTCGAAAACCAACAGCATAAAAGGGATAGGTTATAGAACTACTGAACCAAATAAAAACCAAAGAAACTTTCACTATGATATGCTTGAGGAATATTGTATGGCTATATAGTACTTGTATCATATTCTCATATCGGTATCCTAACAGAACATAGAAGTTCCCTTTGAACTCTACTCTCAAAGCTCCAAAACAGTTTTTCATTCAATTCGTTGCTGATGAAAGCAATGCATAAGATAAGAAGGTAACTAAAAAGTTTAGATGCAGCTAATGATTGTGAAAAATAAAGTTAAGCAGCACCACTAGAGCTCTTTCCTTTCTTTCTCTGGATTTTCTTCATGTAGAACTCAAGCTCTTTGCCTTCCAAGATATACCTGCCAATATCAATACAAAAGCCACAAAAGGTGAAAACGATTCCAAAATAGCCAAAAAGGTTCTCTATTGCTCCAAGTACTGAAACAACATACAAAAGTCTATACAAAACTAAACACATTAAAGTGCCTAACATAATTACATAGCATTAACTTTACTGTCCTTCGTAAGTGAATTGTAGCAATTGAAATTGAGAAGTGATAGTCTGAGTAACAACAGAAACTCTCTAGGCAGGTATAAAATGCCAAAAGTTTCAATACTTGGACAATCCTAGTGTAAGCTGTTTGCATAAAATGAAATAAATTATAGTCTTTTGTATTATTGTAGTGCTTTTTATTCAAGTGAAAAGAGTCGGTAATAAAAAAAATACTTCAATGATATTCATGTGAAAGGAACATCATGAATAACACATACCCATCAGCACGACCACACTGACCAGGCCTTGAAGAAATTGCGGCTAACAAACGACCACCTGCAAACTGCTCCTCAACATGAGGATCAATCTTGCGATCCTGTTGACGCTGCTGCTGTTTTCTTAGAACATGGTTACTCTTCTTTGTCTCCTCTGCAGGAGCCTCAGCATCCTAGAGAACCAGTTTATAATGAAAAATATCAATGGAAAATGATGTTTTTAATAATTACACTACAGCACTATAAACTCTATTTTTTTTTACTAAAGAATTATGTATAATTTTGTATAAATGTGCAACTACTAATGTAATAATCAACAAAAATCATTTCAAGCACTGAACTTAAGTTACAGAAATTGCTAATCAATACATGCTTTGGAGAGCACCAAACTGATACCCATTAAAAATACAATAATATAATTGCAAGCAAGAATGTAATGCAAATCACCATCATTACAAGAAAGGCAAAAACAGAAAACAAGCATCCCAAACCTCTCCTTCCTTCTTGGTAGCAGCAGTCTTCTTCTTGCGACCGATTTCAACACCATAATGCTGAAGATACCATTGCTTAAACGGAGCAGCATCAACTTGAACAATAGCACTCTTAACCAAAGTCTGGGTCCTAACCAATTCATTGTTCGAAGCATTATAAACCACATCAAGTATACGAGTCTTCCTGGTGACAGCCTCACTCCCCCATGAGTAATTCCCAGTGTCCAACCTCAGTGCCCGCCACTTCACATTCCCACCTCTTACCCTAATCCTCCTGACTGTCTTATCACTATCCAACTTAGTGTTGGAAGGTTGCCTTCCCAACTCATACCTAACAGCAAGAAAGTGTTATCATATTCCACACTGAAGAAACTATTATACGAGGCATGAATGAATCACAATTATTAGTAAGACTTCTGAATTCATGCCAGACAGCCTCAGGAATAGATTGACCATAATTAAGACTACATAGCTTATTATGGTTAGGCAAACATGGCCAATGACGACATTGTACAACCTAAATTCATGTTAACCATTTTTAGAAGATACAACATAAATTTTCTTATCAAACAAGGGCATAGGATAGCTTAGCAAACCAACTACACATATCAACAACCTAACCACAAGTTCCACGACCCAAAATGGGTTTTATTCAACCAGTTACTGCAAGCCATAAAATGAACTAGAATTAAGACTAAAGAGAATATAGGCAGGGAATATACCAACCACAATCACAACTAAATTAAACCTAGTCATTCTCATGAATAGCATCGTCACCCTTCCCATGAATTAACCAAAATTGCAATATCCGCAAGGTCCAACAACCCAAATTGCAACATAGATTTCTTTCCAAACAAATCAGATACTTTCAAAATCATACATGGAAAATCACTAAAAATCACAAATTTAATCAAACCATAGTAAACTCTAAAACCCAACAACATATATAACAAATGAACCAAAACCCATCACAGGTCCTTTCCTACCGCTCACTCCAAGCCACATATCGACTACAATTGAGACTAAAGCAATGTAGTCCAGCACAGACAGACCATAACAACATTGCACACCTAAATAAAACAAGTTAGCTTTTCTCATGGAATGAATCGAACATCTTAATCAGATAACGCAATTAGAACCCCAGATAATCAATAACAACATCCTCAACTCAGTCAAATACAAAAGGCCATCAGATTATATAACAAAACATCCATAATCCCACATGGGTTTTTGATATAACACAACAATTTAAAATAATAATAATAATAATAATAATAATAAATAAATTAAGAAAATCTATTATGGTTTTTTTTTTTTTTGGTGGTATTATGAAAATTCAATGCACAAGAGGCTTGCCTCCACTGGATACGCCTCTTGTGCATTGAATCACGAGAAATACCTACATCCCAAAAAAACCGAAAAATCATGAAAATTACCTTTTTCTAAAAATAAAAAATAAAAAAACCTGTAGATTTTCATATATTTAAAAAAAAAAAAAAAAAAGAGAGAGAGAGAATGGATTTGGATGAACGAATATATTGATTTATTACCCATTTTTTGCAGGTGGTAAGGGGTTCTACAGTTCCCGCGATTTAATCCCAAAAAAAGTGAGGAGGCTGCGACTGCCGGAGAGAGGTGAAGGGTTTAAGAGAATATGGGTTGGGCTCTTGTACTGTCGGTTTACAGCCCGAATGCAAAACCCTACTGGCTAGACTGTTTAAAATTACTGTAGTGTCCTTTGTGTTCAGTGTGAAACGACATAGTATTGGTGTCTTTTTAGTTTGACTGATTTACCCTCATAAAAAGAAAAAAGTTCTCGAAATGACACAAGTCCTTAGTCTATAGTTCTTTCACTCATAGATGGCTCTTGGAACTAGTAGTTAACTATTTTTATGCGAGACCATCGTTTATTAAGAACGAGACTCTTGTCTAGAAAGGGTCTGGACTCGTACGAAAATCTCTGTGAATAATTCCCCTCGCTAGACTAGTGCCAACAGTTAGAGTTTTAACTCTTTTTGTAAGTTTTTACCTTAATTCAAATGACTGATTCTATTAAAAAAAGAATTTACAAAAGCGGGAAAAGCAATTGATAAAATAGCAACTCCTACTCCTATTTTGATAACGTGCCAAGTAAAAGATTCAAAATAAGAGAATATTGGAATGATTTCACTGCCGAACACACTCAATCAAGGACAAGAAATTGAATTCAATCGGTTTAAATCCCAATAGTTCGGTCGGGAAAAAAGACTTGAACTTTCTAGTAAAGAGTTTAAGATGCCTTGAAATGTTTGTCACCCACCAGTTAGTTGGAAAGAATCTATTTATATGTGTTGAAACTTATATTCTTTGACTCCCTTGTAACATGACCCGACGGGAGCAAAAAGTCTAGTCCTCTTTACATTTCTCTCTTAGTAAAAAAAAAAGGGAAGCTTGTCCCTAATCGACCTTATAATAACGAACTAATGATATAGAATAGTCAAAACATTTTTTGGTTCAAGGGCTACTTACCATAACTAAGTACCAAATTTGAGTCTTACACCTTCCCCGTTTTTCTGGTAAATAGACTCGCTTAAACAAATCGGGTTTGGAGATAAAGCCTCCCTGATCCGCATTCTAGAAATGTGGATAGAGAGCCTGGTAGACAATGGAATCATAGTGAATACACTACCACTTAGATTAGTAAGAAGGTTGTCCAGACCCGATGAATTGAAAAAGTGAGCCGTTAGTGTGAAGGTCGAGCGTAAGCAAATTACTCTCTCAGGATAATTAAACCATGCTTCAAAAATAAAAAAAAATTGTCCCGTTGTACAAGTCAACTATAGTTAGTAATATGATTCCAATCGAGACTAAAATTAAACTTGATAAATTTATTCATGATTTTTATTTATGTTGAATTTATTTAAAATTTGCAAATATGATATAACAATTATATTTTTTTAGCTCATTGAGTCTCAGATTAATTCGAACTTATTATGATGTTAAATCTTGTATCAACATAGTTTGATTAATCGGGACACTAAACTCGAATGTACTTTAATCAAATGACCTCCGAGATGAATATCTAGTGATTTAGTTGAAGTTTTTATCTTAATATTAAGTGTAGTATCTGTTTTTCATGAGTTTAATATCTAATATGTAGGTTAGTATTAAACTCAATTCTTTGAGCGTCGCCTTAACGTTACACTATAACATTGGATTGGCAAATCCCACCAAAGAGAAAGAAAAAAAAAAAAAAAAAAAACCCTTAAATATTTCTTTTTTTACAAGTCCCCGTATAAGTGTCAAACATTATTTACAACAATTTTTGAAGAAAAATACTTAAGTAGATCCGATTTTTACCCTCATCTGTTGGTCAGGTTAAACTTTAAAGAGTCTTGCTTATATCAGCTGATATTATAGATTCTTTAAAATTTAATCCACGTCACAAAATTTATAAGTGATGTCAAAGATCGAGTATACCCAAATTTTTGCGCTTTCAGAAAATAAAACAAACAAAAGGAAGCCCAAATTCTAAATAAAACTCTTGGTTTCGAGGTAAAATGTAGGTGTTGGGCCTTGGCTAGTGAATTTTGTCCTAACACACAAAATAAAGTC
Source organism: Cinchona pubescens (assembly GCA_025175665.1). Taxonomy (NCBI): domain Eukaryota; kingdom Viridiplantae; phylum Streptophyta; class Magnoliopsida; order Gentianales; family Rubiaceae; genus Cinchona; species Cinchona pubescens. The sequence goes on from JANKKI010000131.1 coordinate 5,269,200, forward strand.
AAAAAAAGAAAGAAAATGAACTTAATGACCAGTACACAGCAAAGTACAATTTAGGCAGTAAGATATTTTTTTATGATTAATTGATCATAGAGAGGTGTTCATAGTTTGGTTTACCTGAACAATCTGACTGAACTAAATTAGTTTTGTTTTCAATTTTCAAATAAACTAAATAAACAAGTTTGGTTATATAGTTTAGATTTGATTATTAAAAATCAATAATCGAATAACCCAACTTTTATTTTTATTAGTTTTATTTTTACACCTTAGTAATCCAAATTATCCAATTCTATTTTCTATTCATATATTCAACACTTGAATATTGCTTTTCTTCGTTACTTTTTTAGTTTATAGGTTTTGTTTTACTAGTTTTAGGCTTTGTTTTTGTTTATTAATTTGATAAGTTTTATATTTAATTTTATACTTAATTTTTAAATTAACTAGTAATCTTTAGTTAATTAGATAAAAAAAAAGTTTAATTAATCAAACAATCGAATAAAAGTTTGATTCGGTTTCAATTTTAATTTTTTTGTATCAAAAACTAAAAAAACTAAAAAATTTTAACCGCATTATCGAAAAAATCGGCCAATGAACATTGTACAGGGATGGTTTGATGAAAAAAAAAGAAAGAACAGCTTAATGACCAGTATATTACCATTTGCAATTTCAGAAGAATTTCTTGGCTACAGCTACTTCACTTGGTAGCATCGAGGCAGCACATCCAATTCCATTCTATGACTTGATTCATCAATGGCACAAACAAAAAGCAGAACCCAATTCCCCCTTATTCCATTTTTGCACCACAGGAATCTCTTTAACTCTGTCATAAGAAAGAATCAATAAACTACTACCAGTATTTGATGCCAAAAACCAGTTTCTTGCTATACTATTTCAGGCTATAATCCAAAATGGGATTTTCTTTAGCCAGTCAAATTTCCACGAATTATCATTCTTTTCTCAGAATTTCTCATCAAACAACTCAAAAGTTTCTGCTCTTTGATGGGAAAAACAGAAGCAAATTAGGTTTCAAGGCATCAGAGCTTGAACATCTATCAAGAAATTTGGTTCTCTGCAAGCTTGAGTACAAAGATTTTGAAGAAAGAAGCAGCCCAAATGAGGTACAAGATATATAAATCATCAATTTCAGTTTAGTTGTTGTAGTTCTTAGTATTTGTTTTTGGCATGAATGATTGATGAGTCCGAGATGAATATTTTGGGGAAAATGAAGAAAAATGTAAAGACTGAATTTGTGGTTTTTTGTGAAAAAAGTTCCTGTCGTTTCTGTTTCTTGTTATTGTTTGTGCTGTGGACTATTGTAAATGATTTGAGCTAGTTAGAAATGAAGAGGAAATTGAACTGCTTTTTCTAATTTCTCTGTCAGAATTAGGTGATATGTAGCTAATAAATTTGATGTTTTATTTGCTTGTTTAGTTAAAAGGTTGGTGCTTTAGGGACTGCCACCTCTCCTTTATGTAGTGGTTGTCTTAGCTTGGAACTTGGAAACATTCAAAATCATTTTGTCAGTAGCTTTCTGTTGCTTAAAAGTTACTTAAATTCCTTGTGGGATTTGCAAATTTAGGATTAGGGATTTACTGTTTCAGCAGACACTTTGTTTTCTTAGTATAGATTGAACAGCATTATTGTTGCTGAGAAATGGTATGGTACAATCCTACCATGTCTCTTTGTTATCGTCTGATGTTCACGAGGCTAAAAAGTTCTGGAAATTTGGTGTGAATTAAGATAAGTGTCTGTCAATATTTGGATTTTTGGTTTAGCTACTAGTTTTTTTCTTACCTCTTCTGTTCAGCTCTTTGTTGTGATGCTTTTAATGATGCTCATTGCTGTTAATATGTAGTATTATATGCTTTCTTGTGGTTGGAGTGTTGGAAGGGTGGCAGTAGAGGAAAGAGGTTTCACCACTTCATGGTTGAATTGATGCAAACCAAGACCTTGTCCAATCTTGTATAATTGTTTGATCAATTTAATCCATAGTACTACGTGCAAAAGCCAAAAACGACAACTTTTCCTGAATATTTGAAATTACTATACTTTTTAACTTCAATTTCAGGTCAAGAAAGAAATTGAGGATTGCTACAAACTTATACACAGGCTAGGCAGAGGTGTTGTGTATTTGGGTTCTTCAAGAATGGGACCTGACCACCCTCATTACACACAAGCATTGGAGTTGGGGCGAGAGGTACATTATCTTAGGTTTACGAACCCCAAAGAGAACATAGAAAACACAAATGAAAGAGGAATTTGTGCTACCAATAATGGAAACATTAAATCTTGAAATACTGCTTAGTCTCAGCCTACTCAGATGTAATCTGTTTGACAGATTGCAGGCCTCTTAGATTGTACAACGTGGTCTGGAGCTGGGCCAGGGCTCATGGATGTAAAGCTGTCACTCAAGGTGCTCTTCAAGCTCAAAAACCAGTTGGTGGATTTAAAATAGGAAAAGAAGCTGGAGAATGGACAGCTTCAAATTTCCATGCATATTTGCCTTCAGAAACATATCTTACATGCAGGTAAGCATCATGATATTAGAAATTTACCTTCTGAGTTGTTAGACTAGATTGATATCTGAACAAATTCAAGAAACATACAGGTTTTTTTCAGCAAGAAAACACGGGTTAGTGGATGCTGTTGTTAGGGCTAGTGGTTCTGAAAGGACAGCTGTTGTTGCCCTTCCTGGTGGTATTGGAACTCTAGACGAAATGTTTGAGATCATGGCATTAATTCAACTTGAAAGAATTGGATCATCACTTCCGGTGCCCTTTCTTTTGATGAACTATGATTCCTTTTATGAGAAGCTGCTAGAATTTCTTGATGATTGCGAGGAATGGGGAACTCTTTCAAAGGGTGAGGTTTCCTCACTGTGGAAAGTGTGTGACAACAACACTTCAAGAAGCTTTAGGCCATTTGGTGCAGTTCTATGGCATCTCTTATTGTGATGAAGATAGGAAGACTAAATCAGAGAATGAGTTCAGAGCAATTTCATGATTGGGTAGTGGGCTATGAACAAGGCTGATATTTCCATTGCAGCCTTTCAATTGTTTGTGCTTGCAGGCCGCAGGTCAGTCATGTTGAAGTTATGGCGTATCATTGTTTTATCGAAAAACTTGCAAATGAATGGCATTGCCAACTCTATAGTAATATCAATTCCGGTGTTTATCTCTACATCAGCAATTCTGCTCAAGTTTAATTTAATTGCCCAACTACCTGTTTTCTTGGTGACGTACAAGAAAGAATTTGGTTTCATATCCCAACAGGAAAAGACAAGTAAATTCGGAAGAGATGTTCTGCAAGAATGACAACTTTTGCTGCTACATTAATAATGAAAGGACAATTTGCATCAAAAATCAGATTCTCAAAATGACAATTAGGTCTGATACAACTAGAAATTTACAAAAGCACTTGAAATTGGTTATCCACCCTCTTCACTGATTTATAATGGAGGCGTGCGTCGTTTTTTAAGGGACTGGCAAAAGAAGGAGAATGACTCCCTCAGTTCATTTGGAAGGGGAAATGCCAAAGGAGGGAGAGCAAATGGTGGCCCTCTTTTCACGCTCACCGTATTGGCAGGGGAAAGGGCTAACGCGGGCTTCTGCTTGTTAAGACCTTCAATGATAAAGGAAAATGCCCCAAACGTGAGACAACTTTGAAGTAGAGCCTGAGGTGCACCTGGGAAACATAAAAAACACATCACATACAATTCTGATGCACCAACTTAACATACTCCAGACTCTAAAAATCAAGACAAAAAACCTGGAAAACTGAGAGCAAGACCAGTGCAGCACCCAGCCACTCCAGCATTAATAACTGTAGAGAAAGAATAGAAATTACAACAAAATGCAATGGTAGTATAAAGATCTCATAATTCATAAAATTGAAATCTCATACCATCATCAGAGCTGGGTTTTTCCCTCGTAACCTCTTCAAAAAACAAACTACTAAGCTGTGAACTCCAGATAAAACTGCAAATGTCTGGAACAAGCAAAGAGAAATCAGAAATAGCAAACCCTTCCAAATAGAAGTCAAAAAAAGTATGCAGACTATGCAATGTAAAGTGTAGGTAAAAGACTGCCAATCAACAGATAAATATTGATGTATTTATTGCACCTTGGCAGAAGATCCTGCCTCTCCAAAGGATCCTTTAAAGCCCTTCCTCTTAAATAAACCAGAACCTGACAAAGATGTCGACATAAAATGTATATGAGAGAATATCAATGTTCCATGTCAACCTGATAACTTCGAAGATGAATCCAACAACAAATTCAAATAGCAAGAGTGAATTTCATATGACAAATATCAGATTATATAACAAATGCCAAAGGCAAAACCCTAATGGAATTACATTGAAAATTCAACTACTTACTAGTGAAACCTACCTAAGAAATAAACCATATTTAGTTGTCAATTCACATGAAAAGGGCCAAAATCATTCCCAACTGTTAGCTTATAACCAACACACACAAGGAGCAGTATGTGGCCGATAAGCCTCACGCCTCCAAGTCCTTGTTCAAAAGCAATATGAAGCAAGGGATAATAGTACCAATACCTGTAGATTACATCATCAAAACCAACACAAACTCAATCCTCCAAAGGGGATACATTGTATCCACCCTTCAACTCTTGCGACTATTTACTCGACAAATTTGCATTCATAAATTGCATGGTACCATAAAATCAATATGTCAGTGGAATCTAAATAAGTAGGCATAGACTTCCCTTCATTGTACCAGACCACTAGAAAAATCGGAGACACATCATAAAAATAGCATCTTTTTTCTCCAAGCTTAATAAACCGACTTAAACAATTACACGAATACTATATATGCTGCTTAAGCAATTACAATAATGTTATAAGAAACAAAAGAAAATTAAGGAAAAATACGAAAAATTATGAACAAAAAACACAGAATTGGTTGAAACTTGAGCAACTTGAACGTAAAAAATGTTATTCCAAAAAGGATTGAATAACATTCAAAAAACTGTTTGTCTAAATTTCAGCCTTACACTAAACACCCCAAAACTTTATTAAATCTCACAAAACCCCCTCAAATCATCATAAAAGATTCAAACTTCAATCCAATATAAACAAGGAGGGAAAACAGAAATGAAATAGAGAGAGAAGGGATTGTTGAGTATCGCTTACCAAAGCCGAAAATGGAGCCCATGAAAGCGCCGGCGGCGGAATCACCGGCAAATCTCAGGAGGCAAACGACGGGTGTGCTGGGCGGATTGGGGATTAAGGCATCGGAGGTGGCATTTGGGGTAGGATTAGGAGAGTTTTCGATTTCAGAATCGGAATTGGAGTCGGAAGAGGGAGAGTTGGCCGGCGATGTCATCTCTGCAAAACCCTAAAAAGTTTTTTGGGGTTTAATCAAAAAGTTTTAAAACTTTCTGATTTTATCCAAAGAAAATGAGAGTCTGTGCTTTCTCCGTCTCTGAGGTGTTGGATTATATATTCGGATTCGGTTCGGATATGCCCATAATTTTTTTAAAAAAATTTATTATTATTATACATAATTCATTGTACCACAAAAGTCACAAACACTAATGAAAAATGTTTTTCTAATATATAAATCCAATATTAATTTTCAGTGTTATATTGGCGTTAATCCTTCAAAATCTTATTTCAATATATAAATCTAATATTAATTTTCAGTATTATATTAGTGTCGAAATGTCATATTAATGTCGATTTATTATATAATTTGAAATACATTAAATAATATTTACGACTATTAGTTAGCCTGTAACACTACGAGATGAAATTTAATATAATTGATTATAACTCTTATTAAAATTATTTTGTTTATAGATAATAAGGGTATCTAGAGTTAAATTCCAGACAATTAGATGTACACTTACACTATAGGCCAAGCTAATTTTAGTACAACCCAAACATAATTTGTGGGTTAGATATATGCCCCATAGAATCTAAGACTTGTGACATGCATAAGCTTTTTGTACCTTGTAGTGAGAGTACAAGTTCTGATGCATACAATACAAAGATATATAAATTTTCCTTCCCTTCAGTGAGGCTGAAGAAGTAAAAAGAAGTGAAACTGTAAAAAGGGTCCAAGTAAAAGTAAAATCTGATAAGTTGAAATGAAACAACAAATGCATCTACTGGACACTTAAGGAGAGCAACCAATTTGAATGAACACAAATTTCTATCATCTCACTTAAAAATTACTATAAGATAGTACAAAATAGCACACCATCAATCAATCAAATGCTTATAAAAGTATCCAAATTGCACAACTTCACAAAGTGATGAATAATGTGGTATCAGCTGGGTCCCAAGTAGGGTCCAAGACAGCCGACGACGATTGTCAGAATTGATGTTTAACACCCTTTCATCTTGCTACAAGATTGACATTTTTCCTTGTCATATTCAATAGTGTTGTTCTTGATAAATTGGTCCAAAAATTCTACTCTCCAAGCTTGATCATCATCATCATGCATAGAGGATTGTTGTGTGTCATCATGCCCTCTTGCTGAGTAGGAGTCTTCCCTGTATAATGGTCGTAACGCAGCTTCAGGCAATTTGCTCTCTGCAAGGTACTGTTTCATTGTGATCATCTCCATCTTGTGCTTTCTCTTGAGTTTCTCTATTTGTTTCTTTAGATTCTCATTTTCTTCTTGTACCTTTGTGAAATTTCCCTGCAACCAAAAAAGAAAAATGCTTACACTTGTTTATGTTGCTAGTTGCTAACTTCTTTATGGACAACCCACATTGCAAGGACTAAAGGCTATATAAACCAGTGATTAACAATTCATCGAGGTGTTCATGAAAAGTATCATCATAACCTAAGCAAACAATCATTTTGTACGAAGAGAATACAAAAAATATCAGGTATACAAATAGATATACCTCTGCAATTGAAGCTGTTTCCTCTGCTTCTTTCAGCCTAACAAGTAATTCACCAGCTCTGCGTGAACAGCTTCTGCAGTGTCTCTAAGTTGAGTTCTTAGACTTTTATTCTCCTTTCTCAGCAGCTCCCTCTCCCTATCTTTTTCCACTCTCAAGGCTGAAAGTTCTGCTGCAAGGCACTTGGCAAACCGAGAGCCACGACCTTTAGCTCCTGCTTTAGCAGCTGCCCTTTTCACATCTGCTACACCTTCCATAACCAATCGATGCTTTCCAACCAAGTCATTATACTTCTCCTGTAGTTCAGTATAGTGCTCTATCATTCTAGCATGTCCGAGAACAGCTCTTTTCAGTGCATCATCCAACTCCTCAGTGCATTTCTTTTCTAGATGTCTCAACTCCATCTCCACCTTGTCTGCTCGCTGGCGCTGAGACTCAAGATCAATTCTCAGATCATCAGTTAAACATATCCACTCACTTTCCATTTCTGTCCACCTTTGTCTTTCTTTCTCAAGTTCTTCCTCATTTTCTCCCCGAGTATATGCACCACTTTTTCTCAACTGGATGTATACTGATCTAGCTGTGATTGAGCCAAGAGAGAAGACCTGATTCTCTCGGTTGATTTATTAGTAATTCCATCATTATGCAACTGCAATTTGTTTCTTAGGTATTCAATTTCTTTAAGAAGGGCTTCCTTTTCATTTGTATTAAATGACTGATTATCTTGGCCATGGTCTAGCACTTCCTGTGTTTCTTTTAGTTCACGCTTCTCCTTTATCAACTCCGAATCGTGATTTTCATTATGTCTCCACATCAGATGCTGTGAAAAATTGTTCCAGATATGCATAAGTTGGAAAAAATTAGAATGAGAAAGGGGAATGATGACAAATTGATGAAAGAAATAAGCTAACTAACCTTATTTCCATCACTTTGACACTTCTCCATTTCATGCTCATCGCTTGGTAGTACTTGATTCTTGCTCTCTCCAAGTTTATATTTCATTAGCTGGAAAACATTAACCTATTAGTATTTAGAATTCCCGAGTGATAACAGTTATAGGACAGAAAAAAGATTGCACCTCTTGGTAGTAGGTTAGTTGCTCAATCTTAGCTTCATGTTCCTTGCAAACACTCTCAAGTTCCTTCTCTCTCTTCTCATTTTCTTGTATCAAACCTTTTTCTGAATCCTGCAAAGTCAAAGGAAGAGTATTGTTAATCAAATTACCATCATACATTCGAAAGGAGGTGACCTGTTGATTGTAAATCTAACAAAGGCAATCATACCATCCATGTCTTCAAGCTATCATGGGCTTCAGTAGAAGAAAAAATTCCTCTTTGTTTGCAATTTGTGCATAAGAAAGAAGTTATCAGTGAATTTGAAGATTGTCCTTCTGGTAATGCTTGTACAGAGGCATTCGCATTGTCAACCGTCAGACATGGTTTCAGTGCCAAGTGCTCAAAAGAGAATGAAACTGAAGATCTGTCTATTGCTGAATTGTGTTGATGGTAATCAATAATCTGTAACCCTCTGTGAAGACTAGCTGCCAAAGATTCAGTAGGCCCTGGGATCACTCTGCTAGACCTCATAGAAGATTCTGATGTGAATGTGATCGCTGTTTCTGATGGAATGATGCAAGGATCTAGAGTTTCTGAGAGTCTCTTGCCCATCATCATGATTTAATGAACTGTTTGGCGAGACAATTATGCTTTTCCTATGAATAGTTTTAAGTTTCGGAGATTCCGAAATTGGAGGGTCTTGGAGGAATTCAGACTGATGATTTGCTCTGATTGAAATGCTACTCCTTATTGTATGACCATTGTTCCTTGAATCCTCAGATATGTCTTCTTCAAGATCATTAACAGCTGAAACTTCATTTAGCTGTAACTGTTCATGAATTCCTTCTGAATTAATTTCTTCAGTTTCACTTTCTTCCGAACAGCTCTCATATTGTTCACTTGTCAAGTCTGTTTGACCTCCATCTGGCGTGTCTATGGAGTCCTCATCATGAGAACTATGTAAGCTATCAATTTGGTCTTGCAATTCTTTAACATCATCTTCATTGGCACCGACTTCTTCAGAATCATTATCAATACAAGGTAACAATCAATGAGCGGTTAAGACTAAGTCTCAGCTGATTCAAGCTTTCATGGACACTTTGTCTTTTGGAGTTTCCATGGTTGCTTCCAGCTGAGTCCCATACATTTGATTTGGCTCTTATAAGTTCCTCCTGTACAGAACGTATACCTTAGTTAGGAACAATTCAGACAAGCTTCAGAGTAAAAAGTTGCCAGCCCCAGATCATAATTTAGCACCTTTAGCTGCCGAATCTGATCAGTCAAACCATTAACATCATCTTCTGTTATTTCATTTATTACTGGCTTGTTCTGTATGAATTTAGCCCGCTGTCCAAACCTGAGTGTGCTTACTGTCTCACCACTGTACCTGTATTCAAAAAGAAAAGGCCTATATGAAGGAAGCAATATCAAGTAATAAAAAGGGGAAATATAATTTTAAGGCCACAGTTTGCACTCAAATGGTGATTTATTGTAGCCAGTTCTTATGATAATATGGCAAACTCATTCTACACCATTACAAAAAATGATACTTGTTGGTTGACTATGTATGGATCATACAATATGAGAGCTAAATTCTGTAGTTAGCTTCTGTTTTTTATTATGAGTTATTCATGCTCCAAACTGAGGAAAGATAAAGATGCAGTACTTTTTATCGGGGGATATGGTACATATGACAGAGAGTTTGGCATTGCCACCAAGTGACTCTTATCAGCAAATGAGTTAAACAGGAACTTCCATATGGCAGGGCTTCAGGACTTCCCGAATGACTTCTTTCGGCAAGGGCATTCACCAAGTACCTGAGCCAATTACAAGAACAGCCAACTTGTTACTCCAAGTAAACACAGAAATCAGTTTTATGTGCAGCTGAATTTGATTTACCAAAGCTGCAGCAAGACAATATAAGAAAAAAGAAAGAGAAAAATTAGCCTTTTCAACACTTCAATACATGATATATTCATCAAAGTCCAAACAATGTGTTCTACATACCCAAGCTGTGAAGTGGACTTCTTCACACATTTTCCTTCTTTAAGACATTTGTTTATCAGCATCATCAAGAATAGTTTTTTCAAATCCAGCAAGATCAATAAGACTGATTCTGCTTGACTTCGAACTACCAAAACACTTTGATGACGTTTCCTGGAGCATTATTATGAACATAAATGATCAACGAACCCCATAAGTAACAGACAACAACTACTGCAATTAATGAACTCGTGTAATTCTTCAAATAGAATAAACTCTTTATGGCAAGATTATACTGTCAATTGCGTTCAAATGGCCGCTTTAGTTTAATACATGCAAGCTTCTAACCAGTTTTTTGAGATCACATGTATAAAAATCCACAAAAACAAGGTATGTCTACTACCAAGAGATACTGTTTCATTTCTTGTACCTTGCACCAGGATTCAATTATGCACGTAAATACAATGTGGGATCTTGAACTCTTTGAATTTGTGCTTGTTGCTCCAACCTTTCTGCTTGAAAGACCCTGCACATCAGATAGTCAAGATATATTTCTCTTTTGTCACCGGAATCAGATAATACAATCAATAGCAACATAGCTTTCAAGAAAGCAGAATTCCATTGTTTGATTTTTTAACATACCTTGATTAGAATTTGAGTGACATCCTCATAGTTAGTGACATATTCCTCTGTCAAATTATCAACATAAAATCCATGTTTGGGGTCATCTCTTATCTGTTGATTTCGTACCCGTGGTTAGTAAGTAATACAAGTCATCTTCAAAGCTAATGAAGCAACCGACATATAGACATGTTTTCCTGTTGAGAGAAAGGGATTTTCACCTCTAAATTCCTCTTGTTTGGATCGAGTAGATCACCAATTTTTCCATTATATATCTGCAAAAACGAATTGATCATGAATTGAAACTTAAAACACGTTAAAGAAGGAAGCACGTACAATATGACAGTAGCTGTTTACCTCAAGAAAAGAACAACGACACTGATAATTAAACTGTCTTCCATCAGAGTTCTCTTGTTCCTTGATAAGTAACAGAAGGAATAACATCATGTCAACATATCACTTCAATCCTAACCTTTGTTATTTTAACTTCAAAACTACATTTAAAAAAAAATCACATACTTGCTGAATTTTAGAAAACAACATATGGAAAATCCGAGGAACAATGCCCTGAAGTCCATTAGATGAGGCACCCTCAACCATGGCACTCGGAGGACCCCACATTGTATAGGTCTTTCCAGTCCCAGTCTAGCAACAATTCATAATCAAAAAAATGCTCAGAGTCTAATACTGAGTAATTAAAGCAGCCAAATTTTTTTTTTATTTTAAAAAGAACCATCCAAGTTGATAGACTACCTGTCCATAAGCCAAGATTGATGTGTTGTAACCCATCAATGCATCATTAACCAAAGGAATACCTACTAACTGAAATACATCTTCCTGATAATAAAAAGAATAAAGAAACTTCAATCAAAATGAACCATTTATGGTCCTTTTTTTTCCATTTAATGTATTTTAGGCTAGGAAACAAGCAAGTAGCAAATGAAAGACTATAAATTGAAGCTTAAAAAGGCCTGGTAGTTATGAACTTTATTTGAGATAAAAGCATAAAAAAAAAAAAAAAAAAAAAGCCCTCAAACCTGGGTAGATTTCGAGTCAAAAACCGAATCAAAGATGAATTTCCTATCCCCAACAGAAAGAGAATCATCTGAAGCTTTCTTAACATCCCAATCCAGACTTCCAGGACCAGTAGAAGGCCTAATCCTCACAAATACCTAATACACAAACACAAAACCCACAAAATTAACAAGATTCAAAATCTGGGATTTTCTCAAGAAACCAAAAGGGTCATCAGAATAGTAGATACCACCTTGACTGGTGGATCCGGCAGTGAGGGGGCGGCGCCGCCGGATTGAGCCACAGATCTGATGATTTCTTTATTAGTAATTGTGGGTTTTGTGGGTGATTTCTTGGGGAGTGAATTTGAAGGTAGCAATGGAGGGTCATTGATCCGAATATTCAAATCGATCGGCGGAATGTTTTCGCTGTTTGATTTGGTTCTTGATCGGATTGAGGAGGAATTCTTCATCTTTCTGCTTCTTTGAAACTGACTTTTGGAGAATATTTTTGAATGATGAAGCTGCAAAACTTCCCAAGAATCTGTTCTCCATCATGTTAGTGTACTCTTGAAAAGAGAGAAATCAAAATTGGCTGATAAATTTATTGCAAAAAAATTTCTCAGATTAATAAGAGAGAAGAGAGAGAAACTAGAATGAAATTCAAATAGTGGAAGAATGGAAGAAAGAGAGAAATGAAAGAAATAATTGAAGTTCAAGGAGGAGATGACCGTTGAGTTTAAAACTTTAAATTTTTCAGGATGAAGTTACAGAAATACCCTTTTTCATGGGTTCTAGATATTTGTTGGGCCCAGTATGAGTTGGTCCACTAGAGCACTCTTTCCATTCTATTTGGGCTGAAGAATTTGGAGATTGTGGGATGGATTTATGCAATGTCATTTTCGGTCCCCCCGAGTCCGGTTTCATCCAATTGCAGAAACAATTTTGGCCCACTAGAACGCTCTTGCTTGACTTTAGCATATATCTTGATGTGGTCCTTTATATATATATATATATATATATATATATATATTCACATATCGATCATCAATTCATTACTTGAGCTCTTGAAAATAATCTAACTTTGCTGAAACTAAACTGATTAGTCAATTAGTCAACGGGTTTCAAGTAACTTAGTATTCGATTTTTTAGGTCGGCCTCTTGTCAGTCTCAAATCAAGGAGAAGGTTTATCGTGATTATTGAGTAATTACTAGAATACTAAATAATTATTCAACGACCACAATAAATTTTGTTAAAATAAAGTACCAAATTGTTTAATTCATATATCAGCCATACATACTAATATTTTGTCTTAATTAACACGTTCAAAGAATTACAACAAGAAATGAACTAAAATTCTTTGGCAGACAAAAGTACTTACAAAACAAGAAGATAATATAGAAAGGCTTTTAAATAGGTAGTGCCGTAGTAGTTGGGGCATTCATTGAATGGGGATTGCCTCGTATAATATATACATTAATTTGATCATTAAAAAGTTTAAAATTTGATTCTTATTATATTATTGGAACGATTGATAAGAACTGCAATAAGTCGTTAAAATATGTAAGTAACTTGTCTTGATTTTAAAAAAACAAGAATAATCTATTATGTTTTTAAATTTTTCCTTACTAAAATAATTTGTATATAAGTTAGTTTTGACTACTTGCGGAGTCGGTATGATGAGTAAGTTTTGACTACTCATTTCGTATTAATAATTGTTAAAATTACTAAAAAGTAGGAGATTTTATTATTTTTTTATCATTTAACAGTTTGTAATGCTCATTCTATAATACGGGATAAATATCAAAAAAAAAATTTAAGTATAACAACGGTTAAAATTATTAAAAATAATAATAATTTTTTTATTTTTTAATTATTTAACTATTTATAATATTCACACCGTATTATACGAGGTGGACAAGAGACAACTTTTTCTCCGTATAGTTCATAACTTCACATGAACGAGGAACCGCAATCAGACAGCAAACCCCAACTGTACGTGGAGTAAATGCTACAAAGTAACCTCGTTTTCAAACTCGCAACGGCAAATCAAATTAATCGATGAAGTGGACCCTACGGGATTGATAAATACGAATTTTGACAAAGTCCAACGAATCAAGACATTTTATTAAGTAACCTTTTTCACAAGGGAGAAAAAAATTACGTTTGAATAGTTATTAAATGCAGGTACTATTTAGAATAAATAGTGTATTAATGTTTTTATTATGATGTTTGTATATAAGATGATAAAAATAATTGTAAAATGTGTTTATAATATTTTTTTTTAGAAAAATATTATTTAAAAAATCACAACAAAAAATGACTATATTGATTGCGTAACGTCAATTAACCCAATATAACTATCACGAGATTTTGCAATAAAGTAAACTAGTACAAAAGAGTGAATCACTCGAGCAATTTTTAAAGGCTTTTGGTTTCTTTTTTTGTAAAAATAAGTCGATGTTTTGGGTCCCTTTCTCACTTGTGATCATGAAGTATGTCTAAATCAAGAACTTATGGCAATGGGACCGAAATTATTGCATTTTTATGTGTAAATTGCGTACCATAGGTATCTCTCTATGCTTCCTTTTTTTCAAAGGACATTTCACTTGTGAATGGACAATAACACTTTTGTCCCTTTTGTTTCCTAACGTACTATTTACGTTACAGGATATTCTGTTTTACGGTTTTACTAATTTTTAATCTTATATATGCACTTTGACAATAGTAATGCAGTACAGATAGTAAATGTTAGGAAATAAATCAGAGAAACTGAAAAATAAGAGATGATTTTTATAATGTATTCACTATCCTTAAGGAATTATTGTCCCCGCTTACGTTGCTGTTAGGATTGAATCGCAATATTCCTCCAAGATTTTACAAAACCAAATTAGAGAATTCAAATAGCAAATCCGAATTTTCTCAAAAGAACACGTTAGAATATTTTTAACAGAATAAGAAGTAATATTTATTATTAGAAGAGAAGATAATGATGCGATACCAATTATTAGTAATATTTATTATCATAAGAGAATATAATGATGCAATGCCTTATTTTGAAGTTATCGATGGTATTTATAGATTTTCTTTGGGTGTCTTGAAGAGACATACCTCTTTATCAGACACACTTCTTTATCAGGCACTCCTTAAATTTAAAATTAAATTTTAACCGTTAATGACTGTTAAAAAAATAATAATAATTATTATTTCTAATTAATTATTAATTTCCAGGTTTAATTGTCTCCAAGTGCCCGTCTTTGACTATAAATTTATTATATTGATTTATAGTCAATTTTTTATTTTCCATCCAAACATCCATCAGTCACTTTTTATTCAAAATTCACAAAAATACTTATGCAATACTCAACTCTTCTTGCAATTTTTAGATGTGGGACAAATTCTTTCTTCTTCATGTGCCTTTAATCACTAACTATTACTAACAGTAAATATATAAAATATGAGATAAGAATTTGACACAAATAATGTGACAAAAGATCCAGAACTACTATTTAATCACACTTTGTGTCATTAATGTAAAAGAATCATGCAAACATAGCACGTCGAAGAGAAATAAAAATAGGTGAGTTTGATAGTTATAGGACTGTTAATTGGGTCGTGTGAGCCGGATTTTGTAAAGTTTAAGCTCGACTCACAAATTTATTTGGGTTTCGGGTATTAATCGGGTCGGGCCAAACTCACAAAGATAAAGTTCATACTCGACTCACAAAATTATTCGGATTTTGAGCTTTAATTGGGCTGACCCAAACTCATATTATCCAATAAAATTTTTTATAGCTTTTTTGTTAAAAATTTATTTTTTGCACCCGATCAACATAATATGGAATAGTATGTACTACTTAGGTTAATAAATAACTATTAACTATATCAGTGAGCTTGACTAATGATGTTAAGTTATTATTTTTAATTATTCGAGTTTAGGTAAGTTAATAATGATGTTAGGTTATTATTTTTAATTATCCGAGTTTAGGTAAGTTAATAGAATACTAGAATTATTAACTATTATCCACATAAAATTAAGTAGTATTATTTAATGTAGGATAAAATTAGTATTATATATATATATATATATATATATATATATATATATGGGTCGGGTTATTATCGAGCCGAGCCTAATAAAGTTCAAACTCACCTTACAATTTAATCGGACCTAATATTTAGGTCCAAACTCAATCCAATTCACTTTAACACAGATTCAGCCTTTTATTTTTTGGGTTGAGCTCGAGCCAGCCCAACTCAATTAACAGTCCTAGAGAGTTATAAGTTATTTTGAAAATATAAAGATATAGAAAACTGTATAAATATCATAGCTTTTGTAACAAGATGAACTATATTAAGTGTTATTGTAATTTAAAATATATTGTGAAAATGGCTTCAACACAACCCGATACTAGAAAATAAAATAATCACTTTTAAGATAAATGAAAAATAGGTAGTCAGTCCATTTGAATAACCATTATTTGATATATTATCTAAAATAAATATTATAACATTTTTGTATGTGATGTACCAATTAAAAAAGTAATTAAAAAATGTAGCAAAAAATCTTTTAATATTATTATTTAGACAATAAATTTATTAATAAGAAGATATGTTAGAATGGTACGGAAATCGCAGCTAACTAATGACATAAAAATCAAATGCAACGTGGCTAGCCGGAGTATATAATTAAGTGCCTGATTAGCATCCTTCATTAGACTAAAGATGGATTAATGAAATAATGATAAATGTCATTACTTACGCAATGTGCATGAGAACGAAATTATTCCAAATTAGTAGTAATATTTTTATATTCCCTTTGCTTTTAATTATTCCGTTCGTTTTAAATAACTCTATCATTTGGTTGGTGCACACAAATTAATAAAATTATTAAATTATATTAATTTTATAATAAAAAATTAAAAGTGACTCGATTACCATTTTATAGTAATATTCCAATTACATTAGCCTCTCTTCAATTAATACTTTATTAATTTTTTTAAATCAATAAATAATTATCTACAATAACAATTATGTGATATTGAAACGGATAGCGTTTGTGTTATTGTTATTAATTATTGGGGAATGTGGGTTGGGGTAAGTAATTGAAAAGACGTATGGCTGTTCAAAAAGTCAAATGCACACCTAATTTTTACATAAAAAGCAGTTTAATTAGTGCTTCGTGTGTTGCTTGCATTTCAACACATAAACCTTAATTGATCCGTGAACTGATTTAAACAAGAGTTCAGATGATTAATGTCTGAACATCTTAATTAAAAAATTGTCTACTTGGCCATCCTCCTCAAAAGTCTTATTCTGATGGACAGAAAAAAGGAAAAATTTATAATTCAATTAAAACACTATATCATTTTTCTTTAAATATTTATACAGTATGAATTTTAAAATCTAACGACATAATACTATAAACAAATTATAGAATTTCCCATAATATATTTCAAAGGTATACTTAAGGATGATGGACACTAAAGGTTATTTTTCAAATAAATGGGCTAGCCAGTTGGGGACCCTACCACTACCTTCACTATAGTCCTTGCTTTTGCTTCCCAATAGGACTTTAATTTGGTTAAAATAGTTAACCATCCAGAGGCAAGCAAGCTCTTCATATACTACATAGTAGTATTTTTTTTATTTGTTGCTTAGACTTAAATATTTTCTACCTAATTCACTTTTCATTTTTTATTTTTTATTTTTTATTTTTTGGCTTATCATCGAGCAATCTAGAACATGTTTTCCTGTAAATTAAACATTAAAAATAGTGGAGATGAGATATTTAAAAAAGAGAAATTATTTACAAGACTACAATTTAAGATCATTTGTCAAAACGAATTTACGTTAAAAAAGCATATTAAATCATGAATATTTCAAATTTAGATATCTGATCGCATTTCGTTACTTTTTTAGTGAATCTAATGATACTTTAATGATTTTGTTAAATAATATTAAATTTGTGATCTTGTATTAATGTACAATTAAAATATTACTTCTATCTCATTGAAATTTCATTAAAAAAGAAAAAGAAAAAGAAAGAAGAGATCGCTAGGACATTTACATATCCATGTCTCACACCTTTTACTAAGCCACTATCAAGTAAAGTTGCTTATGTAAAGTATGCAACTCCTTATCAAGCCACTTCCTTTCATGTGAGTTAGATTTTCCTAAAATTGATGAAATTTAGGACTTATAATTGAGTCATGAGAGTTTGGAAAACAAATTAAACAACTTAACACCCAAAATTGGTTACCCAATAAGGGACAAAAAATGCAACCTATTTATCTTCAATCAATGGTTCATACAATCAATTGAGTACCACACCAATATCTTCAATTAATGGTTCATACAATCAATTGAGTACCACACTAAATTCTTATGATTTGTCTGTGACCCCATACGTACCAAAAACACTTCACTCATTTGAAACTTTCATAAAGATACAAACACCATGCATATATGGATAGAAGTACACCTACAACACAAAGTAGAAGCAATAATAGTTGTAGAGCCTTGGCAATTGACAAGTACACTTAGATCCATGAATTACTTGTTTTTAACAATAAAAATGATTCTGTTTGAACAATCATTATTCTTTAAGTATTGTTTGAAAAATTGCTGTAATAACTTTTTTGATAAATATATCGTGAGATTACAAACGTAATAGGAAAACGTGTGTGAAATAATTTACATAATATTATCGAGTTAAACTATAATAGCCTCAATTTAATACTTTTAATGAGCTCAAAATCACGTTGAATTTGGCTAGATTAGAGAAGAACTTAATTTTATACTACCACTTATTAAGTAAAGTCTAAAAAACTTAACGAACACAAATTATTTTTTTGAATTTCATTGGATTTGAGTATGGATTAACTCTTTTTTTTTTAAGGAAAGTATCTACAAACTTACTAATCTTAATAATAACCTTACAATATCATGGAAAAAAAAAAACTAACTTGTTGCAAGTGGCTCACACGCACCAATTACCAACTCCCAACTGTAAAGTCCGCACTCAAAGCTTCCTCTTCGAGGAATAGATTGATCGGAACGCGTGGGTCGGTGTGTATTTCTGTTTCAGTTTGTGGATAATACAACTATTTTTATTACCAAAAAAAAAATAAAAATTTAATACTCCTCCCCTTTCAAAAATAATTGTCACGGACAAAGATACCCTCTATTTACTCTTAAATTAAATTTTAAAAAATATTTTTAAAATTAATATCGTTCAGAATATAAATCATGTTTTGTATAAATACTTTGCAAAAAATCAGAAAAAAGGATGACGTTTTATCTTTTTGATTAAACTACTTTATATTTTATTAAAATTTGAAAATTTTTATACCGTCCAATTGCGATATAAAATTTAGCGATAAAATCCTTTCCGAATGAATTGATTTTTAGACATGATAATTTATTATATCAAATAAAACGAATGAATTGATTTTTAAATATGATAATTTATTCGATCAAATAAAATAAATAGTATGTTCATATAATATTTTCAAATTTTAATTATTTAAATATAAGTAAATAGACAATGAATGGATAGAAACTCTTTTCTATGTATACACTTAGTGTGAAAAGGAGTACTATACACTTGGTGTGAAAAGGAGTACTTTTATACACTTAGTGTGAAATGGAAGGAGTACCATTTTCTATTTTGATTGACAAAAAAATTCCAACAAAAAACAAAAAAGAGAAAATTGATTGATTGCAATTAAAATATTTTTAGAAATATTTAAATAGATTTGGTTTTTTTTTTTACTTTACTTGTAGATCCTATAGTTTAGATTAAATATTATGAAATCTATTACATAAATTAATTTTTAAAAGATAATTTTTAGAAGATTTAATTTTGAACGCAGAGCCTACAAGTGATATCAAAAATCGGTTTATGATAATATTTTCTAAATATCTTTTCTTTTAACAAATAAATACAGCTGATCTAATAAAGTAGCACACCCATAAAAAGCAGATTCCGACAGGCTTCAAATCCCATGAAGAATTCTTCAGTAGATTTTATACTCTGCATTTCTCAGTAACCACTTACCTAAAACACCTCGATCTGCGAACAATACACTGGGTTGTCGTTGGATCTTGTATTAGAGCCACAGATTACGCATAATTTGCTTTGACTTTTGAGCAAAAGGCAAGAAAACAAGAGAACCTTTTAACTGTATTTGAAGCCCTTTTACTATTTTTCTTGTACCTTTATATTGCTTCTGTGAATTTTTGACTTAATTGTGTGTGTGCTTTTTTGGTGTTGGATTTATGCTGAATTTCGCTTTTTTCTAAGATCTGAATGGATTCTTGTATGTATTTGGTACAGGAGAAAAAAAGTTGGTGACTTTATTGATATTTGGTCTTTTCTTGGTTTAATTTTTTTTATTGGTTTCTGGATTTTGGGATCTTGTTGAATTTGTCTGAATTTGAGCTCAATTTTGGATTTTAATTATTGGGTTTTGTCTGTTTTTTGAATCTTGGAGATGGGTTTTTTAAGTACTTAAACCAGGCAGGTTTCTTCATCTGGTAAAGTTTGCATATTTTTTCTTTTGTTCTTTTTGGGCTTAAATTTCAGATTTTTAGCTAGAGTGCTCTAGCTTGACTTGATCTCTGCTTGTTGACTAGTTTCTGCTCTCAGTTCTTGACTTCATTAGCTGGTTGGTCAATGTAGAATTAATTCTTTTTTCTGTTTGAAAATACCATTTTTATACTAGTCAACTCAAAGGCCTTAGTTTGTCATTTGATTTTTAATACAGTTTCAGATTTAGGTGTTAAATTTGTCAATTTTAAGGTGACCCCTTGTAAGGTTGTAAGTTCTTACCTAAGATGATTGATGGTTTCTGAGAGAACTTTTTGATTGATGGTTTCTCAAAGGCCTTAGTTTGTCATTTGATTTGTTATACAAGATCAGATTTAGTGTTAAATTTGTCAATGTTAAGGTAATTTTTAGAACTGACCCCTTGTAAGTTGTAACTAAGGTAGTAAGTTCTTCTCTAAGATGGTTTGTGAGAGCAATTTGTTCTTTGTTTTTTTTCAGGCTTAATTTGTGATCTTGTAATGGATTCTCCTCAATCTGTTGTGTCACCATTCTAGATATAAGAGCTCTACCATGTTTGCTGAACCCGAAAAGCACACTGCTGATCTCTTTGTTAAAAGCCCTGATTACCTTTCCAGGGGAATTGGTGCTCACAGAAAGGAGGCTGAGGTTTATAACTTGGAGGAGGATTGTGTTGGAAGTTTAGAGGTTTTTATACACCAGGCTAGGGACATCCATAACATTTGCATATACCACAAACAAGATGTTTATGCAAAGCTTTGCCTTACAAGTGATCCTGAAAATACTGTCTCAACCAAGATCATCAATGGAGGTGGGAAGAATCCAGTCTTCAATGAGAATCTTCGACTTGATGTTCGTACAGTTGATACTTCCCTCAAGTGTGAGATATGGATGCTTAGCAGGGTCAGGAATTATCTTGAAGATCAGTTGCTTGGATTTGCGCTGGTCCCTCTGTCTGATGTTCTTGTCAAGAATGGGAAGCTAGAGAAAGAGTTTTCTCTTTCGTCTACGGATTTGTTTCATTCCCCTGCCGGATTTGTTCGCAGTTGTCCATTTCCTACATTGGGTCTTTGCCTGAGGTGCTGGTCATTCCTTCAGCTCCTTCATCTGTTATTAGTACTGATGTAACTTTACATGATTCAGAAACAGCTGAACTAGTTCCTGATGAACTTGACAAAATCGAGTTCCCTGATCCCAAGATATTGAATGAAAATCATTTGATGGTTTCTGAGTATTTTGGGATTCCTTGTGCCAATGTAGACTCACAAAGTTCCGACAGCTTTGTCTCTTCGGATACTGAAAATCAGCCAAGTTCTGAAGCTGGTGTTCAGCTTGTGGAGAGTTTCTCAACAGGCACCATTGGTTCTACCCAATTCCCGAAGCTGGATTCTCCTCCTAGCAGCGTGTCTACATATGATTCTCCAACTGCTTCACTTCCAGTGAGCTCCCAGTCTTCTGAGACACCATCAGGAGTTTCAAAATCTCCCAATGAAGAATACGTCTCGCCTCCTAAAGAAAATCTCAAAGAGAAAAGAGCGGATGCCTTTTGGAGATGCATTCGTTGTAAAACCAGTTGTCACTGTGAACATTGAGCCAGAGCAAAAGATGGTGCAACAGGATATCGTGGATATGTACATGAAAAGCATGCAGCAATTTACCGAATCATTGGCGAAAATGAAGCTTCCAATGGACTATGAAAGTGGACCAACCAGTTCTGGAAATTCAAGTTCTGATCAGAAGCTAGATTCATCCAAAAACTCTGGAACTCCTCGAGTATTTTATGGCAGTAGAGCTTTCTTCTGACTTGGATGGTCTAATGGATGAGAGACTACTTCACAGGTGACATTAGTTATTAGAATCAAGACAAGTGCCATCATGATCAAAGTAACATTGAGGGGAGTATTTATTGTGTCAAGTTCTCTTGTAAGATGGCTGTGCTTTAGGTTATGGAAAAGTTCTCGACTTTTATGTGTTGTTCAATGCAGTTGCTCTTACTATTATATTTGTCATTCTAATCACTGATATGCTTGTAGTGGAAAAATTCTTTAAATCTAGCTGAGAGAGGAGTGAGAATTACAAGCTGTTGAATGATTAAAAAATAGTGTGGCCTTTTATAGAATTTTTTATTTTTTAATTATTTTGACGATTGTCATACTCGTTCCGCAACGAGTAAGCCAAGACTTACCCCTTGTGGTGATGGTTTGAAAACTTGCCGGTCTGAG
This sequence comes from Cinchona pubescens, assembly GCA_025175665.1. NCBI lineage: Eukaryota > Viridiplantae > Streptophyta > Magnoliopsida > Gentianales > Rubiaceae > Cinchona > Cinchona pubescens. Next base: position 5,291,547 of record JANKKI010000131.1, read on the forward strand.
TATAAATAGCCTTCAAATGTTTTTCATTCTAGCTGAATACTAAAACATTCTCTGGATATGACATTGCCCAAATATCTTGGGCCAATTCTTAGCGAGGTTTATAGTAAAAGTAGCTCGATAAACACATATTGTAATACCTCGGGTTTGGTCTATCTTAATAAATTTTAAACGTAAACAATAAATTTAAAATGTTTAAATCATTAGTAAATCATAACTCGTGATATTATAAATATTAATACAATATTTTCTCTTACTCTCGACGTGGAACGAAATGTCACACTTACAATGTTGAACCTATTTCTTCGAAACACTAGCTGTCTAGTGTTTGAGCTATATTTCTCGAGTTGCCGTTAAAATCCTCCACTCCAAGTATGCAATTTCGGAATATTTCAGAAGGATGAGAAAGCGTGGTAAAGTAATTGGGAAGGCGTGACAGATAGGATCCCGAGAAGCCATACAGAGAGGCGAGACAAAGTAAGAATTTAAAGAAAATTTTGATTATTCACAATGCGAAGTGAATAATGAAGAATTTTTTGAATTTCTAAGTGTTATTTATCCAAGTTCACTTTTTGTTCCATTTTTCTACGAGGTTTAATATTCACTTTTAGGAGAAAATTTCAAGTTCCTATATAGATAGATAGTAACTTTAATATTATCCAAAAAGTTAATTCAAAAATAAAAAGTTTTAACATGAAATTTCTATTACACAAAAAAAATTGATGACAATACATATAAGACGGGACGGATAGAGTATTATTTTTCAAGAATTCTTGTTTATGCAGTTCATAGCATCCAATTTTTTATACGTTAAGCCAACCAAAATATTCACAACTTAAAGAGTTAAGACAACACATTGCAGAACCAATCCGCCCAAAAGGATATTTTGATAAGATCAAGTTCAAACCTCAATTGTTTATATAGGATCAAGAGTACACTAAAAGGTTGGCTAATTTATTTGATGAGAAGTCTCTCATCAAATCAAGATGTTAATAAACAAAAATATTTAGTAAAAAAAGGATTTTAGGAAGTGGTACAAAATAATTTGCAAAATAATTGTAGTACAAACATAAGCTTTTCATCAAAACCATTTTGATAAATAAGCATTCACCCGAAAATAGGTGGACTTCAACAAAAGATAGGAGAATGGAAGGAAGAGACACAGCAAGTGATTTGGCCTACTGATAAAACCAGATAACTGACAAATTATTCAAGGCAACAGAAGTAAATATCTAGCAGATTACCCAAGAAAATGTAAACTACTTCTAAAGGAAATCTTTTCCACCAAAGCTATGGTGCAAATGAGATATCTTACCCGCAATTGGAAGCACACGAACAAGACACTAACCAAGTAATAAAAAAAATCCGGGGAGATAAGACCACGAGAGTGGCTAAAATATAGCCTTCACACCTCAGAAACTATTATGCATCAATTACCTCCAAAAGAGGAACACTCAAGAGTCTGTCTTGGCAAGTTTCTAAAAGCTTTCCTGATTCATTGCCAGTAACCTGAAGGTATAAGGTCGAAAAAAATCAACCCTTTTCAGTTTTCAATCCCACGGCCACTGTAATTTGACGAGGAATAAGGGGTTCCTAATATCTTATAAGACAGAAGTCAACCACGAATAATATGCCTTGCCATGTAAACTTCAGTAAAATTTAAAAACAGTTACAATTGTGTAATTAGATAACAAATCAGAAACAGAATGCAAAAAAGTCAGAGAACAAGAGCAGAGTCGAGCAATGTAAATGAATAAAAACAGAAAGTAGTAGTCTATTCATGCTCGCCATCTATTCAATGTCCAAATGAAGTTTTAAGCACGTTGAATACATTAATATCCAAAAGGAAAAGAGATTGTGAATCACAATCCTCAGTAACTTATTCAAGGGGATCCTAGGTGGGTATCCCTATTAAAATCACGCTAGAAAAATCAAACAGAACCTCACATACAATCCGAGAGAATTACAGTGCCAGAAAAAAAAAAAAAAAAAAACACTATGAGAACAGATACCAGCAACTTCGCCAGTCATTACAGTAGAACCGAAAACAAAAACAAAAAAAAGTGAAAAAAGAATTATAAAACAATAATAATAATACTCTACCATATGATGTAGTAGTAGTACCAGAAGTACCATATTGTAGAAGAGATGCACAACACATTAACTAGAATGGACCTTCTGAGTATATCCCGAACTCATTTACATCTCAATCAAATGCCGACAAAGGAATCTAAATTATATTAGAAAATCAAATCTCAAACCTCCACAAAACCCCTTCAAACTGCTGTCTCTGAATATGTATATGTTGAATAAGACCCTCGTTAGCTCTACATGATCAATGTCCTTGTAAGCTGAAATATTATTTTCAGGAACATATATGGAACTCCACTGCCCACCTGTTTCACTTAAGTCTTTTTCTCCTACAATTATCCTCAGACATTCAAATAATGAAATTTTCTACGCAGCAATTCCTGAGGAAATTTAAGAAGGGAAAAAATATATATATATATATCAAAACCTTCCCGTAGACATTAAGCTAGTTAATAAAAGGATCAAAAGCTGATATAAACATTCCAAAGATGAAAAGGAAAAACACCTACATCGATCAGCAATTTGAGGAGTTCACCGAGTACAAAAATATAACAACAATAGTAAAGGATACTGATAGATGCATAAAATTAGCTCTCGGTTCCCATTGTCAAACAGTATTGCTCAACCAACACCTCACCCTACAGGCATCTGACTTCCCAATTGAAGAACTATCTATAAAGATCAAGGAGGTATGCTTCATCGAAGGTATCTAACTACCCTGTACTCATCTATCAACACAGATGCCCTGTGAAATATCCATTCTGCATGTACACCATAACAAAATCTGACGAAACTCCTCCCGGTTTAGGGTAGAGGCGTCTCGTTCAAGATAAAGAGAAGTTAGGTAGATGAATGTGTGTTAGTGGCCTGTAGGCTTATTGTCATTGATGAATCTTACTTCAGGCCTGTATGTTTAGCCTATCTCTTTTTTATGTGTCTGTGTACATGGGATTAACTAGTATTTATAGGCAGAGTTTTCCCGCCTTACCGAGGTCAGGGTATCTGACCTGTAGGGGGCTGGGTCTGACCTTCCTACTGGTCGGGTCAGACCAACCATTTCATACTTATGAAGGACTACGCTATTAATTGCACTTGCTATATTACATGACTATCCTTATTGGGTGTAGCGGGACACGTGTCGTTACTCTAATAGGTGAGCACTTTTACATATGATCAAAATCCAAAAAATTCACAAGCATCTTTGATGGAACCATAACTTATTGAAACATCTATAATCGACACATCAGTACACGCCTTGGCCCTTGGGTATGTAGATTAGATCATCTAGATAATTCAAAAAAACCCTCACATTATCAACCAAGGGCATTTTTTGAAGAGCTGCAAGATAGCAAATATCAAGCAGTACTCTATTTCTGAATCTCAATTATATTGGTCACACTACACGTTCGTAATTCATGTCAGACCAATGCAACAGTAGAACTTTAAAGCTAAAGTTGGAGCATTGCTTTCGTTTTTATGTCTTGATTCTGCTGAATACAACTCAACTCCATACCACTAGTTTGGCACTGAAAGATAATTGACTCTCTTCCTGCATTAATGCTTTAATGCTTAGACTTAAAAAGACTTTTAGCTAAAGCTAAACTCTCTAGTGAATCTTCCAAGTAACAGCTGCTTCCTTGTCTTGTAGACAACAGTTTTCTTAGGAAGTACTAATTTACCTAAGAGCTAACCAACTGCAACTTATTCACTGAAGCTTAGGAATATGAGAAAAAAGCCAAAAGGAAATGTGAAGGAAATTAGTTTTTATTAATCTCCTTGCTTTGAATGTCATAATTGCGTATTCTCAAAGAAAAAAGATTTCGATAAATTAGTTATCTATATAAACTAGAAATCCTAGGGAAGTAGCTTTCAACCAAATAATAGAAGTTCATTTTAAATAAAAAGTAAGGAAGTACATGCAAAAGTCACGCCTTAATCATTATGACTACAATATATTATATATGCATTGCTGCAAAAGAACAAAATAAATTACAGATTAGCATGTAAAACATTACCTCTATTGGATTGCCTATTTGCAATTGTATATCCTCCAACATAAACCTCAGAGTCTTTAGGTGCAACATCTGATGAATTTCCAAGTCCATAGCCAAATGAACCAGTACCATCTACCTCAGAGGATGCAGACTGCCAAGTTGCATCACCATACATTGACCCACTGCGATACAAATTTTCATAAGTTACCTCATAACCATCGGTAGACCCAGCAAATGATGATGCAGTGGCTACACCTGTGCTACTGCTTCTTCCGATTCCTCCAGATCCTAGCCCATAACTATTTTCTCCACCTCTGAAGCCTACATTCCCACTGGCATAGCTAGCAGAATTACCCCCAACTGGAGCAGATACAGAAGAGCCCCAGTTTGCTCCATTAACTCCAAAGACTCCAAAGGCACCACTTCCAGAGCCCAAGTATGAACCAGAGCTGGCAGTATTTGGAGAACTATTTAGGCCACCATTTCCCCATAGGTTCCTAGATGATGAACTCACAAATGAATCTCCTCGGCTATTGTTTGCATTATATCCAATCGGAGTGCTGTACCTGCTTGAATTGCCACCAAAATATGGGCTCAAAACCCTCGCATAACCAAGATTGTTACTAAAGCTTGAACCCCCTCCAAAGTTGGGACTCAATGCTGGGTCCAAATTCACACCCATTCCATAAGCAGGAGAACCAAACTGGGAGAAACCAGTGCGACCACTAGCAATTGGACTAAACCTACTATCCATCCTGACATTATAGCCTCCAAGTGAACTCATATTATATCCTTGTGGATAGCTGTTAAGGGAAGTTATTTGCTCTATTGAAACCATAGTTGTATCCAGCAAGAGGACTACGGCTAGGCCCTGGAGATAGCTCTTTTGGAACTGCCCTCTTTACCTCAACCATCTTGCCATTGAGCTCATGAAAGGTTTTATGTAGCACCCTGTCCACTGCATCTTCTGAATCATAAGTTATAAATCCAAAACCCCGTGGCCTTTGTGTGTTGTGGTCATACATCACTACAACATCTGTAATATTACCAAACTGCTCAAAATATTTCTTGAAGTCGCTCTCATTGACTGTAGATGCTAAGCCTCCTACAAAAATCTTTTTTGTGCGTCCAGGACGTGGTGATCCTTGAATGCTACTACTGTTTCTATTTATTATGTTTTTATCATCCCTCGGAACAGCTTTCTTTGCTTCAACCTGAAAATGGAAGCCAGCAAAGACTTCATACACTTAGAGGCATATACTCATTTTTCACTAAGCATGAACAGTCACACTGCTAAAGTTACTGTTATTGTTGTCTGTCTTTTTTTTTTCTTTTTTTTCTAGGGAAACAGTTTAAAAACAGTGACTTTTAAATTTTCCTTCTCGCAAAATACAGAAGTTACAACTGACAAAACTGTAAAGATAGGTTGCACATAAATAACTTCTTGACAACTAAAACTCAGATAGCGGAGCAATATAGCTTGCTTGACTTTATTACTCCTACATTGTTCCGTTTCAGTAAAATTTGCCATCTAAACCACTTACAGTACGTCCATCAATCATATGCTTTTCCATAACCACTCTTTCAGCAACTGCAGGATCAGCAAAGACAACAAAACCGAAGCCGCGAGCACGGCCAGTATTGCGATCTCTCATGATCACTGCCTCCTCCACTTCACCGAAAGTTCTGAAATATTCTTTTAAGCGATCCTCATCCGTGTCCCAAGAAATCCCACCGACGAACAGCTTACCGAGATCTGATTCCATCTTTTCTACAATCCATAATTCAATAGCAACAAAAAATCATTACCAACCCTCAATCCAAAAGAACAAAAGCAACCCGCAAACGAAAAATGCAAAAGCTGATTATCAAACAAACACTAAAACAATCAATCAACAACCATTCAATCCTCAAGAAACATATAAATCCATAGACAATATACAAAACAACACAAACATCAGAAACCATTGACAATATGCACAATCAAAAACAGGAAATTACAACAGGAAACATCAAAATGAAGCAAAAAACAGATCCAAATGTAGAACAACAGAAAGGCAAAAAACAACAAAATCTAACCTTATCAAGAAAATTAGGCAGAGCCCAGCAAAGAAACCGATCAAATAACAAGTGGGAAAAGTTGGAAAAAATCCAGGATCATCGGATCCTTCATGCATCAATTAAAACTCAATCCAACACCTCTGAAAACAACAGAATTCATATAGATCAGAATCCCAATTCATAATCTGATAATAAAGATCAAATTTTTACAGATTTAAATAAAATAAAAGCTTAATAAAAAAGATTCATTTTATATATATATATAGCTTTTTTATTTTTTTTTGAAGAAATCTCACCATTTGAAGATTAAGCCCAGATGGGAAGAAATTAGAGGGATGATGAAAGTAATAAGATCTAAGAAGAAGAAGAATAAATATGTATGTTGTCCACAATAAAAACAGAGGATATGCTCATCCCTCTCTCTCTTTTTATTTTTTTATTTTTTTTCCTCTCACTAACTCCCCAAAGGTCCTCTCTTCTTTGCCCTTTTCTTGGTTATTCCACTCCTTTGAAATACTATAGTAAATTTTTAAAACAAAAAAAAGAGCAATGGATTTGAAATCACTAGCTAAGAAATCATAAATAAAAAAGAAAATCATTCAAAAAGTTATAAATTAACAATTACTTGTGAAAACTGCTTCATGTGATATAAAATTTATTACATCAGAACTTTTTTTATTTTAAATTTTCCACAATTTTTTTTTTTTTCAAATTTAATTCACACGTCACTCAAATAAAAATATAATGGGCGTGTGTGGCAATCCTCAGGTGTAAGATTATGTAGTAGACGACGCAGGAGATACTTGCTACAAAAAAATATGTGAATACATGAGAGACATTACAAATTTTTCCAATGAGATAACATGCTTCTTTTGGCAGATTTTTTTGAAAAGATTTATTATATATTGTAAAATGTGTTAAAAAGAAAGTTTGAATTTTTTTTTCAACCAAAAAAAAAAGAACTTAGTAATATCAAATATTTTAAATATTTGTACATTATAAAGTTATATTAAAGTATAACGATATGATATCATAACAGAATAATAGAATTCCCTTAATGATAATTACATTTATTTAGTTTAATTGTACAAGAACAAAACAAACTTTATTTCCAGACAAAATCAATAAAAATGGATCTTATGTTAGTCTTACTAGATTTTCTTTTATAAAGTCTATATGGAATATGAATTATTAAAAAGAAGACGAGCATGTTCTAAAACATTCGGTAATGCAAAGTATTTGTAATGACAATTAAAAGTGACGTAGGATTGTAAATGAATTCTAATCTATTCAATATTTGAATAAAATTCAAATCGGTAAGAATTCATTTGAGTTTAGTTCGTTAATAATCAAGTTAACTTTGAATAAATTTAACGTCTGTTAATTTTTTATATTCGATTTAAAACGATTCGATAAGCTAAAAAGATTAATTTTACAGGTAAAAATTCTAAATTATTCGAGTTCAGTTCGAAAGATAAGAAGTCAAACTTGAACAAATTTTTAAATTCGTTAAAATAATCAAATAAGTTTGAACATTAGAGTGGTTGACTTGTTTACAGCCCTTAAGTAGATGATAACCCATGCAATTGTACAGGGTTTTTATTATTTTCCTAAATTATTTAAAAAAGATATTAAAAAGAATAACATACAAATAAGTTTTAAAAGTTAATAAAAATATAATTGTTTTTCTTGAATGTAAAACATATTTAATTTAAAAAATTTAATAACATAGTAAATTTTTAAAAATTAGCTAGAAAATATGGGTATGGTTATAAAAGAGGGCATGAAGCCCCGGTAGAATTCAAATATTTTAGACTCAAATCTTTCCTTAATTGTCTATACCACCTAGGAGAAAGAAAAAATTTGATTGAATTTATTGTCTAACTTTAATTAAATATTATACACCAATTCTAATATTCACTAACCAAGTTAATTTATATGGAAAAAATTATTTAGGAACTAAAATTATCACTCATTTTTTTCTTCGTAAGGATCAATATATAACTAAACTAACTGTCTCATATTTTAAAAAATAAAAAACTAAAATAAGTATCCTATGCAATAATGCACGGGTTCAAATTGTTAGTTTTAAAATAACATTGTAAATTAATATAACACTTGAGCACATTCAAAATGTCAATTTGGAGAATTGTAAGTGATTCGTTTGAACAATCATTATTTATAATTGTCCTTTAAAAAATGAGGATTATAACAACATTTTGATATTTAATATATGTAAATAGGGTATATGAAAATTTTAAACTCAAAGAATTTATGCACTAATCAATTCCTACCTTATGACATAACAAATACTCGAATGGGCAACTGTTTTTTTTTTTCCCTGCTTTTATGTTCCGTTGAAAGACATCCGTTGATATTGCTAGAATTACCATTTAAGTTTAAACCACTAGAAAATGATTTGAATCTCATTGGGACATATACAAATTGTTCTTGCCTTCAATACTATCACAATTTTGACCATGACTAAACAAAATTTGAAATCTTAAAACTTGAAAAAATAAATAACAAATCAAAAAAAAAAAGATGCAAATTTTAAAAAGCACGACTTCGTTTTCATTACGACAGATAATATCGAGAGAAATGAAACCACGTCTTATTTATAAATTAATATATAAATTTGTGAAAAAATAAACGAAATTCAACCTAATATATAAAATCAGAAATTGCTGATTTAATAATACTATGTCACGTGAATTAATTTTGAATTATAATATTATATCCTCATAAATATACCATCAAAAGGATGAAAGTGGAAGATGGTCAAATTTTTGTCACTTAAAACTAAATATAGTCTTCACCTAGAACAATACCTATTTTTGGAAAAGTTCCTTTTTCACAGTGGGGGAGAGTGGACTGCCCTTTTTTTCCAGTATCTTAGCTATCTTTGTCATCGATATCCCAATAATCACGTTAATTTATATATTTGCATGCACTATATCTCGGCGCGGATTACAGCTTTTTCACCACTATCTTTTTTAGTTATTTTTTTTTTAATGTTTTACGAGCTTGTACCATGAATTTTTTTTTTTTTTTTTTCCTTTTGGATATGATTGCTAAAAAATGGTTTTCAATAATCTCTTGATTGAGTTTATTTGACTAATTACCTCATTATTCAATTAGATCTATATGCCATCAAAATAAGATTAAAATAAATTACTAATTGTCAATAAATTTTACCATCAAACTTGAAATTTTTTTAAAAGAACCCATTCACCTAAAAATTTCACCAGCATTTAATGTCGGACTTGGCCGAACCATGATGCATGGATGCCACAATCAATTAGCGTATGCAGAAACATTTTTATTTTGGTCGGGAGCAATTATTGGATATGTCTAGTAATTATTTCTCAATCAATAGAAGTCTGTCATTTGGAATATAGCGTCCATATTTTTAAATAGGATGATCCTCTTATTTTTTAGAAATATGAACCCTCCACTCCAAATAAAAGACTTCTATTAATTAATAAATAACTACGGAATATATCCAATAATTGCTCTGACCGTCATAAAATTTCTCTACCATATGCCATGATGGACTTTGCTAGTTTGATTGAACTGAATTTGTCTAAGAAGAGGAAATATATATCCCCTTGAGCAATCACAATTTCCTATTTCTACTCAGGAACCTCAAAAATGAAGCTAGGGTCAATCAGCCTTGAGGCAGTTTCGCTTGTTAAGAATCCTCTATTTTGTATCTTATACTAATTTTCTATCTCACTATTTGAATACTTGACATATATACATATCAAACATACAAAATTAAATGTGTGATAGAAGATTAGTATAGGGAGTCGGAATGTAAATGTAAATTCAAGTTACTCAATACTTGAATCGAATTCAACTCGATAATAGCTCGTTTGAGATTGGTTTGTCAATAATTAAGTCAAAATTGAACAGAATTTGGCGTTCATTAATGTTTTGTACTTGGTTCGAACTTGATTCAATAAACTAAAAAATTTAAATTTATATATAAAAATTTCAGGGGCTTTGAATGTCATTCTTTTGCTTTTAACTTCCTCTACAATCTTGCCAAAATTGACAAGGGAAATTCTTACCTAGGTCGGGTTTATGATATAGTATCATAGATCTCTTAATCTATAAACTTCCACAACGTCCCTTTGTAGCGATGTGAGGTGACGTGAGATGATGTGGAGATTTCTGAACCAAAAAATCCAAGATACTATATTATAAATTAAATTCATATAAAAATTTCCCAAGTTGCTAGTATCTTGAGAAGAAAATGAATTCATCCCCTTTCCATTATCAGAAATCTCCACATCATCTCACGTCACTTTCACATTGATACAACTATTTACAGAAGCGTTAAGAAGGTTTATTAATTAAGAGATCTATAACACTATCTTGAGAAGTAAAGGAATTCATCCCCTCTCCATTATCCTAGTAAAATACTAAGTCGCAACTAAAAAATACGAAATTTGATTGAATTGATCACTCTAACAATTGTGGCTAAATTAATTAGGTAATAAAGTTCGAATTCAACTAACACGTTAATACCATATTTGCACCATGTTTCGTGTGACATAAATCTTAATAGCGGACTAATCAGACCTTTACAAAGCTTGTGAGAAGTGTACCACAACAAGAATAATACAATCACACAAGTCATATGCATTTGATGGAAATCTTACAAACGTGAAAAACAGGAAATCATCATTTAGTAGTAAAGGTTGATTAGGCACTTTAACTAACATTAATTAATAGTATTCGACCAAGAAATCATGTGATGTAGTTAGATAGATTTGATTTTAAATTTTAATTGTAAATTTTATAATTAAAATTAAAATTTATAAAATTTTAGCTCTTATATTAATGAATATTATTTATTTTATTAAATTTAATATGCACCATATAGTTTATAAATCAAATTTAATATCGGATTTAACTAAATATTACCCTTGAAATGTGCAAACTCGTACGTTGATGACATCGCAAAAAAGATGTGAAACTACATTAATTTGGACGGCTTTTGGAGATGTCATTGTTGGGGTTTGGATGGATTATTATACTGAACTTTTGGTTATGCATCGAGAGACTAGTTTTGGGGTAGAAAAATTATTGGCCGAAAAAGGTATGATTAAAATGAACAATCAAAATCATAATAAAATCATAAGGAGGTCAATTTAAAATGGTGCTGTCATATTCACGTCTAAAAAAATATTATAAGATTTAGATTTGGATCCAAATTCGACAAAATCTAACAGATCCCGATATAAATCTACTTTTGTAAAGTCGATGAATATCCAGATCAGGATTCAAATTCAAATATATTAATCAGATCTGCATCTAGATCTACTAGTTTCGTCAATTATTTGAATCTGACCCGTTTACAGACCTACTTGCATGATGCAACGCGTTACGAAACAATAGCTCCAAGAAGTAGACCATTGCAGGTTTTGCTAGAGATCCTTATAAATGCTACTATTTATAAGAAATTCTTATACGGATCGAATTCATGACATAATGTTATAAATTCGTTAATTTATAATAAAACACATAACTTATTTAAATGATATGAATTGATATTGGGTTTCATTATGAACAAGGGTCTATAGCATAAATCCACATAAGAATTTTCCTCATTTCAATATAGTATGACCATCAAAATTACTAATCGCGGAGCTAAAAACATGACTTAGGAGAGTAACGTGTAAGTTTGTAAAAAATTAGGGGGTAAAAATAAATAATTTTAAAAAAAAAATTTATACAGAATTTGCAATTCTACCAAAATTGGAGGGGGAAGGGTGGCCCCTGTTCCCTCCAACCCTGAAAATTGCAATATTCATAATAGTGAAGGGTTACTCCTGAAGGTACAAGGTTACGAAAGTAAATGATATAATAGTGTTTGTGTATAATCTTCAAAAGCGTTAATTGTAATATACACTTCTGGATATTATTGATATAATTTTATCTCTTTAGTATCTTATATTATTAATTTGGGACATATTATATAAATCAATTAAAAATTAGTAATTTTTTTTTATTATTTTCATTGAAAAGATTTAATCCTGCAACACATATTTGTTTATTAAAATACTGTTATTTATCTGTAGTGTTTTCACTAAAAAAACATTTATCAAAATTCACTAACTTTGAACCATTGAGCTATGTGCTACAAGTTAATGGTATAAGGTACTTATAATTGATGATTCATGGTCCAAATTGTAAATCTGTCGTAGTTTTAAAGTACAAATTGTAATTAACTCTTTTTTTTTTATAAATAGAGTAACAAAAAGTTCCACATACTAATTCATCTAAAAAGTTGGAGAAATTCTATGGTCTTCATTAGATTTCATAAGGTTGTACTTTGAATGTGTATATAGTATCGAAGATATCATGTATTTTAAATGTTGTATAACTCAAGTTTTAAAATACAACAATATGGTACTAAAAAGTTGTACTTGAGATAAATAAATAAAACCTCTTCTAACTCATTTATGCTCACTTGGATAAATGACTCTAATGGTCTCTTAACTTTTACCGATTATTCTGTTTGGTCCATCAACTTTTAAAAGTGTCTATCAAATCTTTAAACTTTTATATTTGGTTCTAAATAATTCCTCAATATCAAAATTCGAATATGGTAATTTTTACTTTGTCCCCTAAAAGTTTGGTTTAATGTTTTGGTTAAGCATCAAATAACTGATTGATTTGACCAAGAGAAAATGATAATATGTATAAGCTAAATATTATAAGAAAATATTATAATTTTTTTCCCTCTTAATTAGTCTAATATTTTTGTAGAGTCAAGATTATATATATTATGGTAAATTTTGATAGCAAAAATGACAATAAGATAACTATAAAAAGTCATTCACATTTAATTTTTTTTTTGCTATCTTATTTGTTTTTCTTATTTCATTAGTTGTATAAGTTCTATGTAGTTATTCCTATTTTATTAAATTTGTCATTGAAATTCAAATAACTTGATTAATCAATAATAAAGGATAATATTTTTAACAATATATTAGAAAACAATATATGATTGAACAAAATTTGTTAATACATTAGTTTTGTCATTTTTTATCAGTCAACTAGTCAATAGTTAAGTATTCATTTAAAATTATTACTCTGTCTGTTCCCTTTTAAGTGTCACTTTAACATATTTTTTTTTTCTATTTTTAGTGCCACTTTAGAAACCCAATGAAGTGTTAACTTTTTTTTTTACCAATTTTGCCCTTATTTCTTTCTAACTCTATTACTTACAAAAGATGAAAGAGACTTGAGATTGGGAGAGAGAAAATAGTGTGAATAAGAAAATTAATATTGGGACTATAATTTATTACTAATCAAAAATGCAATTTAGTCATCCATGATTAATTTTGCCTAGAATTTATATTATTTAATAGCAATTCTATTAATTTCTGTGCCGAAACCTTAAATGACACTTAAAAAGAAATAGATTGAGTAAAACAGAACAATCGCGCCTAATTTTTTAACTTGTGAGGGTCAAATTGACGATAAATCAAACCTTTGGGGGGCAAGGTAAATATTAACATTGAGGGACTATTTAGAATCAAATTTAAAAGTTTAAATATTTGATAGACACTTTTAATATTGGGGTACCAAATAGAATCACTTGTAAAAATTTAAGGACTATTAGAATGATTTACCCTACTCACTTTATATATCTTTTTGCCGCGGCCGGCCCTTTGTTCTTTGCTGAGTTCGGTGAGTTAGATCCAGAACAATTATTGTTATCGAGCCTACAAGTTGTGTACGACCGTTATTTGGACGGGCCCACGCGGCCCATCTCAAATATGCTCGTGCGCCACGCCACGCCACGCGCCACCTTAAAACAGGTGGGACACGGTCTTTGAGGCCACTTTTTCCTTTTATTAACCGTTTTGAATATTACCAGAGTAGTGAAAACTATAGACAATCTCGTTTCAATATGAATTTGACACCGAGAGTTAACTAAAATTTTATGTTTGAATCGATAAATTTAAAAAATAATTTAAAATTTATTTATTTGTTCGAATGATTTCTAATATTGAAATATATTAATTTTAAATTTATTTATATTAAAAAGTATGAAATGAATAATTTCAAACAAATTTTTAATTTGAGTAGCTTTTAAATTTATGCATTTCGCCTTTACAAATCTTTTTAATAAACTAGTTAATTCAAATTTTTCTTTAAATCTATCAATCCAAAAACAACGTTAAAAGAATGAATGTATATCGAGTTTCAGATTAAATTTAAAATTAAATAATTTTATTCGAAATGAATTTATCTAGAATAGCCATATACAATAAACTCGTAATAAAATTCATAATTTTTAATTTTTACTTCTAACTCTATAAAAACTCGACCAAGTTTTTTAATATATCTAATTCAATAACTTTTCGAGTCTGGTAGTCGGAATTTGATATTTTAAAACATAAAACCACTTCATTATTTTTTAAATGAAACGAAGAGAGGGGAAGTAGATAGCCATTTCTTTTCTACGTAACGAACCTGTTTTGAGAGCGACAGCAAGTGTTTGTCAGCCACTTCTTGCAAGGCTGTCTTGGCCTTTACGAAAGAAGAAAAACAACCCAATCCATAATAAAGTCGATGGTCGTTTGCTTCGGCCTCAATCTTTATCAACTTGGATGTTCAAATTATAAAAAAAGGCCCACAACTCCAGTACACAAATCCATTTCTAATTATTTATTAGTTGGCACATGTTTGCAAGCATTTATTTCGAAAATAAATTGTAAAGAATCACCTAAAAAAAAGTTGACTTCAATGTAATTTTAGTTGAATAAGTTGTGTGTCAATAGCTTTTTAATTGATTTTACACGAATTTTAGCTCTGATTTTCTCAAGATAAACTGCCATTTACAAAATTAATTAATTTTTTAATGTTTTTTATTTTTTTTTTTCTTGTACCGGTACAACTCTTTGTCGTATATATATCGGATTTGTTGACTTTAATTTAACCACCGATTCTATTTGTCACTGGTAGCACTTTAAGTGCTTTCGCGGTATGTGGGGTTCAAATCTCTTCATTAGCAAGAGATAGGTAATGTAAAATAATATTGTATGTCTCGTTAAATATGAGTTTCATTCTAGTTAATTCTTAATCTCTATTCAACCAATTGTCGTATTCAAATGAAAAAATACTAATATAGACTCGATTTTGAACCTCAAATATAAATCTTGTCATTAAAATTAAATCTTATACTTAATTCATATTATAGCTACAGTATCTACGAGTGGGGTAAAAACAAAATTTACCTCCATCCTATTGTGAGGCCTTGTGCAATGTATCAAGACCAAACAGAGGTTAAAAATCTTGTACTAATGATTAACGAATCTAAACCATTATCACTGCCAATAATAAACTCCTTTGAAGTTCAACATAATAGTTGGTACTTGTTGAAATATGTAACATATAATCAAGACAACTAGCAGTCACTTCACAAAAAAACTGGATTTCCATTGAAAATTTAAAATATATTTGTGCAAAACTGTGATCAATATTTACATAACTATCATTTCCCTAAACAATACAAAACAAACCAAAAACAAAACCATACAAAACTAAGCTAATACTTCTCTAAAATCAGTAGCAGCAGAAGGAAAAAGTTAAGACATTATGCAACAAGGGGTTTGCTGACTTAGAAAAATCACACTATAAAATGATCAATGGTTTGTTAGAAATGAAAATTATCCTCTGAATATCGTCGTCGTCGTCATCGACTATCCCATCAAAGAATGGGTCCTTGAGAAGCTCAGCAGCTGAAGGCCTAGCCCTCGGCTTTGCGAGACATTTCTCAATGAATGCTTTCACCTCAGGGTCCTTAACCTTTGTCCATGGCCTGAGGTCTCACCCCGGATGTCACCTTCTTGTATATCTTGGCAACATTATCACACTCGTTGTAGGGCAATTCGAGGGCTGTCTTACCATCCCAAGTACACACAATCCCAATGAATATATATCCACCAACTCAGTGTAATTCTCCTCGTATAGTTCTGGGGCCATGAATTCTGGGGTCCCAACCATTGTACGCGCACAATGGCTCTTCCCAACAATTGCAGCCAATCCCGGATCACCAATCTTCACCTATTTAAGCGAAAAAGAAACCATTCAGGTTTTCTTTCGCCCCCAGAATTGAAGCAATTAACTAACACAATTTTCAAAGCCCCAAAAGAAGAAACAAATGTAAGTTTTCAAAAGCAACATTAAAAGGAAATCTCATTGATCCTGATCTCTATTCCTAAAAGGAAAGCACAACTCTTTAATTTCCCTCTATTCCTACTGATTTTGACATTTCTTATGAGAAAAAATACGAGGCATTACTAGTAAGAAATTTGTAGGATCGTCGTAATCATTTAACTATTCCAAAATTTCAACAACAATCAAACAGAAAATTGAAGAATGACATTTTTACCTGACCAACATTGCCATTGATGAACACATTGCTGCAATTGAGATCTCTATGTAAGATACACGGTTAGTGAGTGTGCAAATAGTCCAATCCCTTGAGAATTTGCCTAGACCATTTCTTCAGTGCCTTGGTCGAAACCTGCCTATGCTTTTCCTGTACTCTCTCAAATTCCCAGAAGTACATACTTCGGTGATAAAATTCAATGTATTCCTTTCCTCATCTCTCCACACAGAGTACAATGCTATAATATTCTTATTGTTTAATGATCTCAATAACCTGACCTCAGAATGTACCCTCTCAATCATAGCATTATCTTCGCAAAATTTCTGCAATTTCACTTGGTTCCAAGCCACCTCTATTCCTTCTTCTTGATCAAATGCCCTGTACACTTTCTTCACCGACCCTGAGCCTAGAAGCTCATTATACCGGCCATATCTGCCACTCGGATCAACCTCCACAAATGGCTCCATTTCTCCATTGGCCGCATCAGAACCCATGCTTTTTTGGCTCCAATGACAAACGATCAAATCTTAATTAAAATCTAAAAAGAACAAATAAACAAATTAAGGGCCATTAACCAAAAAAATCACAACTTTATTCAAACCCAACAAACATTATACGGTCTAATTTTCAAATTAAAAAAAAAAAAAAAAAGAATTTAACAAATGCCAATTGAAATGATGCAATCACTCTCTGGAATTACAATTATTGTCTTTATTTTTTTTTCCCACTTTTATATGTATGAAACAGAAAATAAAAGAACAAAAAATTTCAAGTAATTGCGGGAATCCAATTAACAGTCAAATTCCACATGCAAAATCAGATAAGAGCAATTATCCAACGATAAAAACTAACTAATTTCAAGATTTATCACATCCAAATTCAAACAAATAATATAAGATAAAAATAATACTTATCCTAAAAAAGATTTTTCTTCACTAAAAGTGTACTACTATAACCGAATTTGCACATTCAAGACCCCCAACCGAAAAATAAGAAAAACAAAACCAGCAATCCCAAACTATATACAAAATCATAGAAAACTCGACAGATATCTCTAACAAGTAAAAACATCATCAATGTTTCATATTTCTGTATAAAAATCTGTTAGGCGTGCATGTGGCTTTGGCCACCGACACACACACAATCACCAAATTCAATTCCTTCACGGAATTGAATTTAGCATTTCAAGGCGCGGCAAAAAATTTCCTGGCCAAAAATGATTGTATTTCATTTGGATTCTTTTGGCAAATTTACCTATAAATTAAGAAGTAGAAATCCATTTCAATCCGGGCACCAAAATTGAAACAAGAACACAGAGTTCTTAACAAGTGTTTAGAACTTTTTTTCGGTCTTGTTCTCAGGTGTTCATTTGAGATATTTCTCTTTCCGTCTTTTAGAATTTTTCCCAAAACTTTTGTATCTGTTTCATATAGTGAAATATTGCTCCTCTCCGCCTGTGGACGTTGGTCTAATAGACCGAACCACGTAAATTTTTGTGTCTCTTTCATTTATATTTTCTCTACAAAATTTCGTTAGAGGTTTTATTTTTCGTTATCGTCATTAAAAAGTTCACTAAAATTAATTTAACTAAATTCTTGGGATACAAATCCTAACAAAATCAGATTTTTTTTTAATCATCAATCCACAAACCCAAAAGTTTTTCTTTTTTCAAGAAAACAAAAATCCATAAACCCTGAAAAAACTATGATATATCATATACATTCATCACTTTGAGGCACTTTAAAAAGCTTTAACAAAAAATACATGAAAACATGCAGGAAATACCAAAAAAAAAAAAAAATACAAAACAAAACAAAAGAATAGAACAAAAAAAAAAGGCAAAAGATGGGAATTCTTTACCGTTTTCAGTGAATCGAAGTTTAAATCTTTATTGCTTCTTCCAAATAAGACGAGGTGCCTCAAGCAACATCGGAAAAAAAAAAATTAAAGAGGCTTGAGGTGGCGGTTTATATAGTACTACCCGAGTTGGGGATTGGACTTGGGGAGCTGGTTAGCTATGTGTTGCTAACTCATAGTTACTCACCTCACAATGACGAAATCAATAGGATAATAGTTGAAATGAGTGAAAAGTAAGAATATTTTACTATTTTTTAATTATTCAACGATTTACAATACTCATCCGTATTATAGAATGGGTAATAAAGAATTTTCTTGCTGCTAGATGGGGATCAAGGTAGTTGTTGTTAATATTAGAGAAAATGAAATGGCAATAATGGAGTAGGAAACAAGTATTTTTCTTTTAGAATTTGAGAATATCAAAACATGTAGAATTCAAGACGTGTATATCACTTTCCTTAAGATTTTGATTGTCCCCACTATACTCAATAGTTTGCTTTTTGGTGAATAGCAATCTACCTGTAGGATACAACAAATTTTTGAAGATTTTTAATAGTAAAATTTAAAAATTTTCCCAAAAATTATGTATAAGAAGAGACAGAATTATTTTAATTTTTTTAATATTCTATTAAATTAGTGGATATAACTCTCTTTTATAGAGATGGAAGGTCAGAGGAATCCATTGGAATATACATTTTCAAGAAAATCTATGGAACACCCCTCTTGAACCAAAAGTTGCAACTCTCTCTATTTTACCCATTTTTTAATTTCAAACGGACACAACTGTAGTGGCGCGTACACATGCGCACTGTAGCAGCGCATGTGCGCTGAACATTTTTTTTTAAAAATTGCAACACATATCTACCAACTTTATTTATATCACAAATTACATATTTACATTCCCCTACTTAGTTTGTAATTAAATACAACTCACTATCTCTTTTAACATCATGCATAAAGAAAAATGATTATTGTCTTAAACTTTTCTGTAGCGTAAATAACTCATTAGATCTAATCAAATCAAGGTGGCATTTGTTGCTTAAACCATGATTTAAATTAGACTAGAATTATCACACACATGAACTTGTTAACCTTATACATATGTTCACAAAATAGCTTTAGCACGGTTACCGACCATGTGCTCTATCCTATTTCATGATCACACGGTTACCGATCATGTGCTCTATCCTATTTCATGATCACGTACAAAAGACCGCAATAGGAAATCCAAAACTTTTCTTAGAAGCGGTACCACTTCTTATGATCATATAGGTAAATCTTCTCAAGATTTTAAGGTGAAAAGTACAGTAAGATGATTTCATTAAAAATATAAATATTTATATATTCGTCCTTCCCACTTAAAGGTTACCGTTTACACTAACAACATGGAATGGTATATACATAATTTTAATGCTCACAACTACTTATTAGCAACTTATTTTTACCCTTTAAACCTTTTAATCTAGTGGTAGTACTAGAATTAAGGTTGGGTTACCATGGTTAGTAGTTTTAGACAAAGAGTTTCAATCCCATTCCTAATGACGTCGATCTCACCAAATCTCTCGCAAGAGATTTAGTCAACGGATCCGCTAAATTATTGAATGTTCTTACATACACCAGTGATACGACGCCATCATTTAACAACTGTCTAATACAAGTATGCCTTAGAATTATATGTCTAGATTTACCATTGTATATTTTATTCAATACTCTAGACATTGTTTGGGCTTCACTATCACAATTCAAAGCAATGGTTGGCATTGGTTGAGGCCACAACTTGATGTCTAATAACAAGTCTCTCAACCATTCCGCTTCTTTACCAGTTGAGGCCAAGGCTATGAATTCAGCTTCCTTTGTAAAATGAGCAATTACTGTTTATTTCTTTGAAACCCATGAAATTGCTTCTCCATCTAATATAAAAATTCACCCGCTTGTAGAGTTTTTATCACTAATACTAGTAAACCAACTAGCATCAAAATATCTTTCAAGCATAACTGGAAAACTATTGTAGAAAAGTCCTAAATCTTTAGTTCTTTTAAGATAAACAAGAACTCTCCCAATTACTTTCCAATGATCATTTTTAAGATTTTTAGTATATCTAGACAATCTACACACGGCAAAAGAAATATCTGACCTTGTGCAACTCATTGCATACATTAGACTTCCTATTACACTTGCATACTCAAATTGAGCAATAGGATTGCTAGTATTCTCACTTAATTTAAAGTCGTTTTGGGTCAAAAAGAGTATTTGTTTCTTTCACATTTAAATGTTGATACTCATTCAAAATTAGCTACACAAAACATAATGTGTTTGACATAAAGCATAACCTCCACTATCCCTTTTAACTTTAATCCCTAAGATAGTATCTACTTCACCAAGATCCTTCATTTTGAATTGAGAAGATAGATACTTCTTAGTTTCAAGTACACCTTTATAAGAAGTACTACCGATTAGCATATCGTCTACATATAGATAAATAATCACACCATATTCTTTAATGAATTTAGAATAAATGCACTTATCAACATTATTATATTTAAATCCATTAGAGAGTAAAGTTGATTCAAACTTTTCATGCCATTGTTTGGGTGCTTGTTTTAAATCGTATAGAGATTTAATTAGTTTACAAACTTTATGTTCATTTCCTGGCAATGTAAAACCTTCTGGTTGTTCCATATATACTTCTTCATCCAAATCACCATTTAAAAAAAATTGTTTTAACATCCATTTGATGCATGCCACACAAGTTATAATGGAAGCTAATGACATTAGTACTTTAATGGATGTAATCTTTGCAACAGGTGCATAAGTGTCAAAATAATTCATTTTCTGTAAAATCTTTAGCTACAAGTCTTGCTTTATATGTCAATATGGATCTATTAGTGGCATATTTTCTGTTAAACATCCATTTACAACCAATAAGTTTAGAACTAGGAGGTAAATCTACTAGAATCCAAGTATTATTTGATAATATTAAGTCCATATAATCATTTATAGCCTCTCTCCAAAATATTACATCCATTGATGACATAACTTCACCAATTGATTTAGAATCATCTTCTACATTTAATAAGAATGAAATCTTATTAAACAAGTGATCTCTATTACCTTCAACTAAAAAAATAATAGTTTGTGAAGATATGAAATCAGAAGACAAATATTTTTCTTTCCTTTGTCTTTGACTTCTTCTGAATTCAAAAAGAGTATCAATTTGCTTCCTTTTATTACTAGAAGAAATATCAACATTCTGTTTTGGAATCGATTCTTGTACTTTAATTAGATCCAAATCGACATTTAAATTTTTAAGAAATTTATTTTCAAAAAATTCAACATCCCTTGATTCAATAATAATCTTAGAATCAATGTCAAGTAGTCTATAGATTTTAGAATTTTCAGCATAGCCAACAAACACACTTTTAAGTGCTCTCGATCCCAATTTTACTCTTTTAATATCTGAAACTCTATAATAGGCTATACATCCCCAAACTTTAAGATAAGTTAAGTTTGGTTTTCTACCTTTCCATATTTCATATGGTAACATTTAAGTCTTGAGAGATAGAATTCGATTATGTAAATGACAAGCAGCCAACAAAGTTTCTCCCCGCAAATTTTTTGGCAAGCCAGAATTTAGAATCATGGTGTTAACTATATCTACTAAAGTTTTATTATTTCTTTCAACTAAATCATTTTGTTGTGAAATGTATGGTGCACTTGCTTGGTGTATAATATCATTTTGTTCACAAAATATTGAGAATTCTAAGGTAGAAAAATATTCACCACCTCTATCATTCCTCAACATTTTGATTTTCTTATCCAATTAATTTTCTACAAGAGATTTATAAGATTTAAACATATCAAATATTTCATCATTTGCTTTCATTAAATAAACATGCACATATCTTGAGCAATCATCAATGAAAGTGATGAAATATCTATTACCACGTTTTGTTAAAAAATTATTTAATTTACAAACATCCGAATACACAAGTTCTAATAATTGTGTATTTCTTTCAACTTTTAGAAAGGGTAATTTAGTTATTTTTGTTTGAATGCATGTTTCATATTTTTTTTCAAAATTATTTTTGATAGATATTAACCCATGTTTAGATAAAAAAATAGAGTATTTTATACTTAACATGTCCTAATCTACCATATCATAAAGAATAAGAAGAATCCACAATATAAACAGAAATGTTGTCTTTATTAATACTAAATTTAAATATGACATCACAAGAGTAGCCATTTCTTACAAATACACTATTTTTGGATAAGATAACTTTGTTTGACTCTAATACAACTTTCAACCCTTTCTTATTCAATACATCGACTGATACAAGATTTTTTCTAATTTCTGGAACATGAAGTACATTCATTAACACAAGCTTCTTGCCGGAAGTGAATTGCAACTCACACTTCTCTTGCTATGAACTTTGGCTGATGCATGATTTTTCATAAGCACTTCATAGCCATCAGGAACATCTTCATAAGTCTTGAATTAAGACTTATCATTGCAGATGTGCACGGTAGCACCAGAGTCATACCACGAATCATTTGATTTGGTTGAAATTGTCACATTTAATTCAGAAATTATACCAATATGATAATCAGTTATCATTGCAATAATTTCAGCACTCTTTCAACAATATTTGCTTTAGGGGCATTATTCTTCTTTTGTTTCTTGTTAGAATTACACTCATTTTTATAATCCCTTTATTGCCGCAATTATAACATATCCTATTCTTTTTGAACTTGTTTTCAGAATTAGTATTTTCATAAAACTTTCTTTTAAAACTTGTAATTTGACTCTTATTTTCATTAACAAAATTCACTTTTGAAACAAGTTTTAAATCCTTCTTATGAAGATTTCTAATATCTTTTTCGATTATCATATGTTTCAAAATTTGATCAATTGTTAAAATTCCAGTTGTATGAAGCATTTTCTTTTGATAATCATTTCAACTAGAAGGCAATTTTTCAATAATTGCCTCCATTTGTAATGATTCTGAAATTTCAACACCAAAATCTTTTAATTTTGAAATAATAATTTGAAGGTCATGAACTTGATCCAAAATAGAAGAAGAGTCAATAATACGGAATTCAAAATATTTCTTAATAAGAAATTTGTCCGCACCTTATTTTTGTGTAGCGTATTTATATTCCAAGGCAACCCAAATATCCTTTGGAGATTTGACTGCTGTGAAAAGATCATAAAGTCGGTCTGACAGGGTATTGAAAATCTAACCTCTACACACAATCTCATCCTCCTTCATTTTCTCCTGATTGTGCCTTGAGTTCCTCTAAATCTCCAATAGTTGGTGCAGGAATTTCAGGCAATGCAGGGTCCAAAACATAAGCAACTTTTAGTGCAGTGAAGAAAAACATCATCTTCTCTTTCCACCGATTGAAATTTGTTCCGATTCCATCAAAACGATCCAATTTTACGAAATCTTGATTCATTACTTTAAAGGTAGACTCACCACTTGTTTTCATGATTA
This sequence comes from Cinchona pubescens, assembly GCA_025175665.1. Classification (NCBI taxonomy): domain Eukaryota; kingdom Viridiplantae; phylum Streptophyta; class Magnoliopsida; order Gentianales; family Rubiaceae; genus Cinchona; species Cinchona pubescens. The sequence goes on from JANKKI010000131.1 coordinate 5,315,465, forward strand.
CTCACAATCAAAACCTTAAGATTGTTAATATTAGAGGAAATGAAATGGCAAGAATGGAGTACGAAACAAGTGTTTTTCTTTTAGAATTTGGGAATATAAAAACCTGTAAAATTCGAGGCGTGTATATCACTTTCCTTAAAGTTTTGATTGCCCCCACTATACTCAATAGTTTGCTTTTGGGTGAATAGCAATCTACCTTTAGAATACAACAATTTTTTGAAGATTTTTAATAGTAAAATTGAAAAATTTTCCCAAGAACAATATATAAGAAGAGACAGAATTATTGTTTCTAGCTTTTTAGTGTTCTATTGAATTAGTAGATATAAATCTCTTTTATAGAGATGGAAGGTCAGAGGAATCCATTCTGAATACACATTTTCAATCCATGGAACCCATCTTAAACCAAAAGTTGCAATTCTCTCTATTTTACCCATTTTTCAATTTCAAACGGACACAACTGCAGTGGCGAGCGCACTATAGCAACGCATGTGCACTGAACATTTTTTTTTAAAAAAAAAAAATTGCAACACATCCCACCAATTTTATTTATATCACAAACTACATATTTACAATTGTAATCAATAAAGTGAGTAATCAAGAATTTTCTTACTGCTAGATGGGGATCAAGGTAGTTGTAATCGGGATTCTACTACGTAGCATCGTTTTAAATGTTAGCAAGATAAAAGAGTAAGTAAGACAGTAAGATTCTACTGAAAATATAAAAATATAATTTTTAATTTTAAAGTTAATATTTAATAAAAATTTATATAAATAAATAAAATTTTTAATATTCATTATAAAATAAAATATTTAAATTTAAATTTATAATATTTAATATTATATACTTGTAATATAATAAGTTTTGTGTCATCGTAAATTTTTAATTTTGTTTTTCTATTAAAAACTATAAAAAAAAATATGAATAGTCAAAACTAATAAAATATAGCATTTGAAATAAAATTTATCAAAACACTAATTTAACTCATAAATTACATGATTCTGATGACCCAATTAACATTTATCTATAATAGCGATTCTACATATGAGATCGTGAAAGAATTTATAAATTTGAATCGTAGGATCGTAAATGTAATATAGAAATTCTAAAAATCTAAGATCGTGAAAGAATTTATAAATTTAAATCGTAGGATCGTAAATGTAAGATCAGAATTCTAACAACTATAGTATGGATGACTCCATTATTCATTTTTTTACCGAATAATATGTTATAATTATTTTTATTTCTCTTTTTAGCTGTCTTTTTTTTCCTCACATACATCATATTTTAAACATAATAATAATAATACAATAATAATAGTTCAAACAGAGCCACTAATTAAGTCGTGGGCATTGTTAGGTGGGGTTAATTGTGGTTAAGACTTACTAGTGGTACTAAAACTCAAGGTTTAGTGGAGTATTTCGTTGACCATTGTGTAGTAATTTGGAATTATTTCGTGCATTAATAGATTGATATTTTGCGATCATTTCTTAAATACGTGTTGAACTAACTTTTATTATTTTGTCACACATGTATTTTATTCTCAAATAATATCCTACTAAATAATGACTATCCATCCAATAGAGTTGGGAATTATACTATATTTTTAAATGAATCTAGTTTTTCAATTATTTCTATTATTGTTTTATAAACAAATAATACTAGTATATAATTGAGTTTTTCTTATTAACATGTTGGGATGGTCATTGCAAAATATGTTGAATATCAAATTATAGTTAAATTATAGATAAATATGTTGAATTGAAAATCAAATAATAGAAGTATATAATTGAGTTTTTCTTATTAACGTAAATTTGTTTGGATGGTCATTGCAAAATATGTTGAATATCAAATTATAGTTAAATTATAGATAAATATGTTAAATTGGAAATCTTGATAACGAAGTATAGTTTAAATAGTAAAATATTTCTTGTATAATATATTGGTTATATATTCGACTCGTTAGAGATAGAACCGCCATAGTACAAGATGATGTGCTAAAATTAAGGGTGTTCATCTTAACCCGCTGACTCAAAAAACTTACTGAAGCTATCCGATCTGAATCGAAAAAGAAGGTACTCGAACTGCATTTTGAAAATGGGTCGGGTCACACAGCTTGATGGTCGGGTTGCGAGTCACATTTTTGTGACCCACCGGATACTCGACTCGGTCCATTTCAGGTGTCATTTTGTAAATTCGATTAATAAGGATAAATTAAAAGTAAATACTTACTAAATTTATTAGCAGCATCTCATCTCTTCTTTTTCAGTTCCTTGTCTTTCCTTCCTATTCTGCCTCAATCATCTCTTCTCTTCCTCATCCTCAGAGCATTAAGCATTCTCATTTCTCACACTTGCGTCTGTTGAAATGTATTTTGCGATTTAATTATTGTTGTTATTGGCCTGTTGCTACTTGTTAGTTTGTTGCTATTGGGATGTAATATTGGGATGTATTTTGTAACTTAGATTTAATTGTTATTGATTTAATTATGAAATTAAGTTGCTTAATTAACTATTATTATTTAAATCTTTATATTTTGTTACTAGTGAGGGCCGGATACCTAGTCAATTCGACCCTCTTTTGAAGGTACTCGGTATGCTGGATACTCGCTTTGTGTGGACTGGGAAGAGGATCAAAATTTTCTTGATCCGATCAGTGAAGATCGGATACCTTTTTTAACTCATGGACTGGGTACCCGATCCATAAACACTCCTAACTAAAATAATATTGTACTACAATAATGATGGAACGCGAATAGAATTTGCGAATATCGATGTGTTATTAATGGGAATAATAACTGTTTAATTTCTAACCATGAGTAAAAATTTTGTTAAAAAAATTAAGTAACGTTTAAAACTAGTCCTAAATTTTCCGTGGAGGTGTGCGAAGGGAATCTTGGGGAATCCATAGGAATCGCGGATGAGATTTGGTGTTTTGTAGATTTGATTGGATTTCAAATCCCACGTTTTGAGCGTGTATGTGAGATTACTATCGAATAAGATATTTTAATTAGGTTGGATGACTTATTTGTCATTTATGAATTTTTTCCATTTTTTTTCTTTTTTTCGTTTTGTAAAGTCTCCATATATTTTGTGTTCGCCAATCAATGAGTAGTCATTTTTGTCATCGTCATACTTTTCTATGTTACCATGTTCACGTGAAAATATATAGAGGTTATTACTCTATTTGCAAAATCTTCTATCATTTGTTCCAGCATCGACTGTAGGATGAAGAATCAAATGATCAAAACATACATAAACAAATGTTTTATCTAGAGCCAAGATAATGTTGGTTTCACAATATGCCATATCAATCTCATATTTCTTACATGTCCTTAGATTTTAATTGTAAAATATTATACTATCCAATTGGTTATTCTATTTTTGTTTAAATCCACATTAAATTACCTCGTAAAAGTTATTTCTAAATTAATTATCATATTTGTGTCAACTGTTTTCGTTCACAACGACAATTAATAAATACTTCGACTTGCTCGTATTTAGTAGATAGTTTCATTTACCTTTTCTTTTTTATCATTTCGTATAATTGTCACGCTTGCTTCATCGGCACCGGCAAACCGGAAATACACCGACTTACTCGTCTTCAGTAGTTTTATATACCTGTTTATTGTTAAGTACATTTGTTGTGTTTGTTTTTATTGAAAAATAGTAAATACACCGCCTTTTTGATATTCAATAATTTTATTTATTTTTTTTTATCGTTTTGCATACGTTTATCGTTCGTTTCAACAACACCAACAAATAATAAACTCACCAACTTACTCATATTCAATAATTTTGTTAAAAAAGGAACACGTGCACTGCACGTGTAACACTTCTATTTTAATAGAAATTTTACCTTTTTAAAAAAATAATAATAATAAATGGTTGGTCACTACACGATAACATATAATTGTTATCATAGTTAATACTAAGCATATAAATTTTTTCGGTTAAATTTGTTAACACAAAAGTTCTGTATTTTAAATATCTATTTAATATCTTTACTATTTTCTTCGTAATTGGTTTCACATTTCCTTTTTTGCTTTATTTTATTTTTTCATAATTATTTGTTATTCAGTACAATACTATAACAAAGGTTTTCTTTTATAAAAATAATGTATAATATTTCATCTTATTTATATTTTTTCTTTTAGCCCACTAAGTTATAATTTTCAATAGTGACACCATCAATAACTTATAATAAGTTAATTATAAACAAATGGTTTATCTAAATCCAAGATAATGACATCTCAATCTCACGTTTCTTATATATGTCCTTGGAGTGATTTTAATTATAAAATATACTAACTTGCCGAATTGATTACGCTACTTTTTGTTTAAATCAACATTAAACTACCTCATAAAAGTTACTTCTAAATTAATTATTATATTTGTCGCAACTGTTTCATTGACACCGACAAATAATAAATACACGACTTACTCGTATTTAGTAGTTTACCTTTTCTTTTTAATCATTTTTTACATTTGTCGCGCTTGCTTTATTGACATCGACAATAAAAAATACATCAATTTACTTGTATTCTATTGTTTTATTTACGTTTTTTTTTTAATCATTTTGTACATTTGTTACGTTTCTTTTATCGGCACTGACAGATAGTAAATACACTAACTTACTCATATTCAAAAATTTTATTTATTTTTTTGTATCGTTCTATATATTTTTTTAGTAAAGAGATAAGATTTTCACCAAAGTTACACATTGGTTCAGTACATGATTATGAAAAATTATTAGTTAGCTAGCCATTTCTTAACAAGTATCTCAAATTAAAAGTTCATAGACTATTAGACTACCATTTCTTTTTTGAAAGGTCAAACTCTTGGGGGTAAATTGAACATTTGGTTCACCTTCGAGGGGTACTGATGTGAAATTATGCCCCATTGCCTTTTGCTAAATTAATTGAGTTCCGGTTCAAGTATCTCGGACTCCAAAACCCGAACCAAATCGGGCTCGGCTGATATCCTATTGATGACTTCACCACCTCATCAGGCTTTGTACACAAGTTTCCTTTGTTGGTCTGTGGATTTTTGCTGCCAATCTTCTTGTCTTCAGCACCTCTAAGAAGTTGACCAAAAAAAAAAATCTATTTATTTCCTAAGGAAAAGGTCAAGAAGCCTTATATAAATCGAAAATTTTTATCTTAATCAAGAATAATTACGAGATATAGTAATTATTTCTCAATTAATGAAAGCCTTATATTTGTATTACAACCATATTTTTAAAAGTTATTCATTATGAGTTTTTATTGATTGAAGAACAAATTATTCCTAACCAAAATGGATTTTTTTTTATAAATCTATATTCCAAAGACCTTAAATCAGCTTCCCATCAACTCAGGATTTTATTTTTTTAAATAATTTTTTTAACAACTAAAGATCGACTTGTTGTTCCAAACAGTGAATTATGACATTTACATGAAAACAACACTTTTATAAAGATAATTTAATTTAAATAGGTCGCTTTTTTTTTACAAAAGAGGTAAGATTTACTAATATTGTGAGACGCAGTGTATTTACCCCTTGCAAATTACAACTATCAAGCTGGTGTAGCCATGAGAATTTAAATGTGCGTTATTATTATGCACCAAAGAGATGGAAAATTTTGTTGTTTTTTGGGGTAAGAATTAGCAATAAAAGATGAATTAAATTAGCTATGACGAAGTCTCTGTGCTTAAACCCGCCGAATACAACAAAACCTCTTCATGTGTTGGAAAGGTGCCTTTGTGGTTGCGGTTTGAAACGGACGAAAATTGAAGTCAAAATTAGTATTATTCTTTTAATTATATCTATATCATGAAAAGAAAAGGGTAAGGAATTTTTCTGTTGGTTTTTCTATAATTACATGGAATTTTCTTTCAAATAGTTATAAATTAAGATGGTAAAGAATCCTTGTTCTAGGTACACCATATTCATAACCATTTCGAAATAATTAACAACGAATATTATAGTGATTTATTGAAACCAAAAAGTCCAGGTGACAAACAAATGGAATAAAGGAAAATGGAAGTGAGATGAATAACCTTGTTTAGTTAAATTGATATTCCTCAATATATATATATATTTTTTTACAAGGATAAGCATTTTTTTTTTCCATTTTTTTCCCTTTTCATTACAAGGACATCTATTTAGTATTTAGTATTTTTTTTGGATTAATCTTTCATACATCGATCATATGGTGTAGAAAATTTTCTACACTAACAATATATGAAATTAAGATTAATCCTTTGTATAGACACATAATTTTGATGACATGTAAGGCCCTTGAAATTCTAAAAATGATTTTCGAGTTTTATAATTTTATGGAGATGGAAAGTTTTTCATGAAATTAATTTATTGCGTGATTTTCTTTTTCGTTTTTGTTTTTTTGAGAAATTTCATAGTGTTAATGGAATTTTGACAAGGGAGCCAATAAAATTTCTTTGAGGTTCTATAAAACAAATGACTATTAAGTGAAGTTCATTGTAATTCAAAAAAAAAAAAAAAAAAAATCACAATAAAAAGAGAATGAAACAAGAGGAAAATGGGGGATAGATAAAAAAAAAGAAGAAGATTAGTGATGGAACATGATTAAGGAAAATTTTCTTATTCCACCAAATTAATTAAGTATCTAAAAAAAACCCAAGAAGAAGTGAAGAGAACTAATGATCACTTAATTACACAATATAAACTTTATCCTTTATTTTCTCATTAATAACATCTTCATCTTTAAGCTCAATTTTTTCAACATAAGATTTTTCCAATTTTGATTTTATGGTAGCTTGTCAACAGGGAACAATAATAATATCAAGTGAATGATATGTTTCTCCACCAATCTGAGATTCTTTGTATCTAACTATTATTAGTCACCTAATTGTGATTTCTTAACCAAAACAGCAATTAGTACTATGCTTATCTTAAAACCAAATCCATTAAATTCATTAACACTTACTCCTGGTGCCAATAATCCACCAGAGAAGCTCTTGGTTAATGACTAAATCTTTTCATCTGTTGGAGACTGAGAGTACATATGCCTCCAATATTGGATTTAGGGGTGTTCATCGATTCGATTAAAAAATTTTTATTTTTGTTGTAATTTTATAAGAAAATTAAAATTAAATTCAAGTTAAAATTTTCTTCGATTAATTAGTTAATTAATTTTTTTAGTTTATTTAATTAATTAAAATTGACTAATTAATTAAAAAATTAAGTATTAAATTAAATACAAAATTAATAAAATTAATATAAAAAATCTAAAACTAAAAAATAACAAAACAATATTAAAGTGTTGAATGAATGAAAATATAGAATTAATTACTAAAAGTTTAAAATTAATAAACTAACAATTATTTGATTATTAATTTTTAATAATTAAATCCGAATCATATAATTAATCTCCATATTGTAGTTTATCCGATGACAATTATTCAAACAATAAAAACTAAGTGGTTTAATTTGATCGTTTTGTTTGATTAGTTATGCAGTATATATATGTATCAAGAGATATATACGCATATATATATATATATATATATACATATGTACAAAAAAGAAAAAAAACCAGAAAGAGACAAGGCAATGACATCCAGATCCAGGTGTTACAATGTGAGTAAACTAGTCAACTGTATCGAATTTCTGACAAATCTACTAGCACACAACTTGTATTTACCAACATACCCCTGTCTTAAATTACTAAAATATCCCTAATCATTATAACTGGTCCCCCTCGGTGTCGTTTTTCCAATGCAAGACAAAATGCACTAGACTAGGGTAGATCTACTACTCTTTGCCAAGTATATGCCTTATGTGCAAGTGCAACTATAGTAACGCATGATACACTCATTAGTGTTGCTAAATATATCACATTTAAAAAAAAAAAATTTATAAAATTTAAAATTATTTACTAAAATTATTTTTTGAAATAAAATTATAATGAATTATTAATTTTTAATTTTAAATAATAACACTTATAATTTTATTTTTTATACAACAATAACCATTAGTGATAATATTGTATTATATAAGTGATTGTGAACGTTACTCCACTATACATATTTACGTTATTATTATATATATCACGCAGTTTATAAATAGATTTATACTATAGAGTTTGTAGAGAATTAGAAACATGCATATATTTCTGTGGGTATTTCTATACACACACAGAAGACAAAGTAACAATACGGAATTTTACAATTCCGTTAAGGTTAGCTTCAAGGATTTGTATATACTATTATAAAAAATTTTAAATAACATAATATTATACTGTATAAATTTTTAAAATATAAAAAAATAGGGAAATTATGGAAGTGTAGAATTTTTCACTTCAATTGAATTTACCAAAATACCCCAGTTTATTATATTTACAAAAATACCCCTCCTCCATTAAAAAGTCCTCCACTCCCCTCCCGAGCCCCAAAGCTGAAAGTTTTTCCAATGGAAGAATCTTCCTCCTCCTCCCCATTGCAATCACGCTATCAAACCCATCACACCTTTCAACAACATAAGCAAGAACAAGAACAGGCAAGACTTTCTTGTTTGAATGTGGAGATGGATACAAATGGAAATGAAAATTGCTCCAAAGCTCCTCCTCCTGCTGCTGCTGCTGCTGCTGCTGTCTACCACCACTCCTCCGCCTCCGCCACCGCCACCGCTGCCGGTGCTAAGTACAAGCTCATGTCTCCGGCCAAGCTCCCGATCTCTAGGTCACCTTGTACTCTCACTATCCCACCTGGGCTTAGTCCGACGTCGTTTCTTGAATCCCCTGTTCTCCTCTCCAACATCAAGGTTAACCTTTTTTCTTTTTTTCTTTGATTGAATGGGTTGTTTGTTAAGTTTTTATTTTATTAAATGAGATAAGAAGAACCCTTTTTTTATTTTTCATTTTTAACTTTAGTTACTAGTAATAATTACAGTAGATTTAACTTTAGATTCAGATTCCGATTCCATACCCATTTTCTGTTTCATTTAATCACTGTTTATTTGCTAAAAATGTAGTAATTAAAGAAAAAGATTAATTGCAATTTTTTAATTTATTTTTAAATAAAAGATCAGAACTTGGAAATCTATAACGGCTCAAAATGTTGATTTTTTTGGGAGGGGAAGGGGGATGGGGTTGTTGTCGTCAAGGGTGTCGCGAAACTGAGTGGTTTGATGATGATAGAGTATTTTTGTAGTGGAGAATTTGAGGAATTGGATGATGTGAAGGTTTGCTTTGTTAAATTCGTTACTAGTGTATTGTAGATAGTACTATTTGGAGTATTGATTGGATGTTCGGTTCTTTAATTCACGTTGCAATTTGTTGGTTTTAGTCCCTTTTTTTCCGTTTGGGGTGGAGAATATTTAGTTTTGTAATGGGATGTTTGGTTCTTTTCATCACATTTCACTTTTTTGGATGTAATTTCTTTTCTTTTTATGCTGTCTAAGTGCTCTTGTGGAGAATATCTAGTTTAATATGTGTAAATTTATGTGTTAGTGTGGGTGTTTAAGGACCGTAGGATTCTGATGCTTGCACTTGTGGTGTCACGATTATAATTGTTTCTAGGTGGAATTATGCCTCAAGTGTTCTAGAACAATTTTCTTTGTTGGGTTACTTTTTAAGCTTCAGTTATTGTTTTTTCGCATGATGAATCTTTGCTTTCTGTTTCTTGAGTGATTTCGCCTTTTCCATTATGTTGCTCCGTTGAAAATATGTATGTTGTGTATGTATAAAATCATATGCTGAATTGTTCTCGACATCTACAGAGTAATACATGTTTTTACTTGTGTGTTGATCTGCAACACATGAACACACCTGATATAGTTAAGCAGTTAAGTTTGAAGTTTTGGTCTCATATTCTAAACTAATGAGCCCTTTAATCATTCTTGAAATCTCTCCTCAAGTACCGAGACTACAAATGTGAAAAGATAGTAGAAAATTTCTCTTCAATTCCTTTTTCAGAAGATAGAAAGTCAAGAAGTTTGGGTGGAAACCCAGAAGAGAAAGACCAACAACTGCTCTTTGATTTTTATTTGTTAACGTCTGGTTGACTGGGTTTTCTGAGCTTAATTCTGCTAAATCAACCCTTGTAATTTTGCAGGCAGAGCCTTCTCCAACTACAGGCACATTTTCTATTCCTCAACTGATGCAAGGCTCTAGTGGGACTTCGGGATTGTCCTTGCTTACAAGCTGTTCCAATAGGAGTACTTTGAATGAGACAAAATCCTGCAACTTTGAGTTTCGGTTCCAACCTTGTCCTAGCGTTGCATCAGGATCGAGACCGACGGGACTTGTGGTAATTTTGACAACTTTGACAACTTTGACATACTTGTGTAGTTGATTAGAAATTTAAATCAGTATTCAATTTTTTATATTGTTGAGAACAGCTACTTTTATTTGATCTTTATACTTAAAAGTTGTGTGAACATTTTTAATTTGAATCTCTTGGGGGTAAGTTGGTGTGCATTTGATGAAGAAAAAGGAAAAAGGGAGAAATGGGGTAAAAGATCACCTTGAGAGCTGTTGACTTTGATCAGTTGATGGGTTAGCTTAATACACCTCTATTGTCTTTGTTCTTTCTATGTTAACAGGATAGAAATGATCTCCTCTTCTTTCTTTTAAATTCCTGACTCTATAAGAATTTTCAAGGTTAGAATGTCTGGATTTAAGTTCAACATTCTTCATAGACTAGCTTGCTTTGTTGCTTTGGGCTGTATTGGAATCCTGACCTGCCAAATTTGATTGAAGGTTTCATCAGGTTTCAACCAGCAGCATAACGAACCACGTGGACAAGTTCCAGATTCGTGCCTTTCTCAGTCATTAGCACCATCATCTATGGTTAAACGTGAGGTGGTGATGCCAAAAGAATCAAGTTTTCCTGCACCTTCCACAGCACATGCTTCATCAGTTAGTGCTACTAATGCAGTTGATTCTGATGTACTAAATCAGAAATATCATCCTAATACCAGCAATCAAGTGTCAAACTCAGATAATAAAGACACAATGTCTTCAAGTGCGAATGACAGGTCATCTGATGATGGGTATAATTGGCTAATGAAAATATGGTCAGAAACTTGTCAAAGGAAGTGAATTTCCTCGCAGCTATTATAAATGTACATATCCTAACTGTGAGGTGAAAAAGATATTTGAACGTTCTCCAGAGGGACAAATAACAGAAATTGTCTATAAGGGTTCACATGATCATCCTAAGCCTCAGCCAAGTCGTCGATTTGCTCCTGGTGCTCTTATGTCCATTCAAGAAGAGAAATTCGATAAAGATTCAACTTTCACTGGTCAAGAAGGTAAACAAACCAACAGATGCATGCAGTTTTATGGAATTTTTAATCCTTATTTTGCTGTATGCCAAGCCGACCTTACTTAGTAGGAATAAGGCTTGGTTTGTTCGGTTTGTTATTTTGCTGTATGCCACTAAGAATGGTATACTAATGTTTCCCCGCTCGTTTGCTTCTTTTGCTGAAGACAAACTAAACATCAACTCCCAGAATACTGGTGGTGAGCCAAATAGTACTCCAGTACCATCTCCGCAACAAGAAAATATGAGATGATGGGTTGGATGGTACACTATCACAATTCCAGTGTACTAATGATGAGGTAGATGAAGATGACCCATTTTCGAAGAGGAGGTATTTTAATATCTCAATGACTTCATGTGTTATCCTTAGCCCACAGTTGTCCTAATAATCGTCTAAATTATCAAGCAGGAAGTTAGATGGTTCACTTGATGTTACACCGGTTGTGAAGCCTATCCGTGAGCCGCGTGTTGTTGTTCAGACTGTAAGCGAGGTTGATATACTAGATGATGGATATCGGTGGCGTAAATATGGGCAGAAAGTGGTCCGAGGAAATCCAAATCCCAGGTACATAACAAGGTTATTGCTGTGAATACAGTTTATAGGAATTTGTTACTGTTTATGCTCTTATGCCGAAAGTTAGATTGTTTCTGATGATTTCAGTTTATTTAGGTTATGTGCTGGTATATGCTTCTTTTTCAAACAGAGAAAAAGTAAAGTAGAAGTTTCAATATGTCCAAGTACATCTATGCACCTTCTTCAGTCCATGTGTGCATTGGCCATTTGAGTTGGCTTATTTTGTATAAATCATTCATTTTTTGTGCTTGGGAGGATGGGTAGCAATTCACCTGATGTTGAATTAATCCATATGCATGCACCCATTTCGACTGATATCCAAAAAACTCAACTTTAGTTGTATCTATGTCTCATGGAGTAACTCTACTTGCTTTTCATCATCTGTTTTTCTAGATTTGGATGGACTATGCTGCTAGGTTAAGGATGAAGTAGACCATTTGTTCTTTTGCTCGTCTTCCATCAATAGCTTTTGCCAATCAGTTTTCTCTGCTATACAATATAAATAACAATCACAAGGTGTTAAGGACAGTCAGTCCCTTTTATGGTTTGGATATTAGTAGAGTATAAAACTTATCCATCTTTTAACTAATGTTTTCTACATTTCCAACTACCTACCTCCAACTCAAGAAGAAGCTGTGGTTCTAGCCCTCTCATTAGTATTTCAAGCCTTTCGAGTAATTAATGGTTGAAATATGTTTGAAAGTGAATATTGTTTCAGAGTGCGCATGGTTCTTGTCCTCATTTTTCTCATGCTTGTGCATGAATGTATGATCACTACTGTGGCACTTCACAGAGAGGCAAATTTTATTCTACTTGTAGCACTGATGAACAGTAGCGCTCACATTTTTGTTATTTGGCACTTCCGCTGTGTATTTTTTCATTTTAAACAAGATTGCCATCTCACTTTTAGCTGCTTTTTTTTTATAATCAAAATATGAGTTGCTGCCTTGTGTATTCATCATTTTCCCATGAAATGTGCAAACTCCACTTAAGAGTAATCAGATTCGGTGGTATGAAGCCTGAGCAATTGAACTTGGTATTTCCCCTTTTATATTCTTTGGGTGGTTATAGTTGGATGATTCCCATCTTTAGGTGCTTCTCATTTTTAATGCAAAAGACTCGGTTCCTTGCTTTCCATGCATACCCTATTGTCTTAAAAGCGTGTACTCTTACCAGTTAGCTAGTCTGTCTTTTAGAACTGTGTTTCATGTATTTTGTTTCTTACCACCTTGATGCGATGCAGGAGTTATTACAAGTGCACTCATGCAGGATGTCCAGTTAGGAAACAAGTGGAAAGAGCATCCCATGATCCTAAAGCAGTTATTACCACATATGAAGGAAAACACAATCATGACGTGCCAACTGCCAGGACAAGTAGCCATGAAATGACAGGACCAACAATGATTGGTGGAATGTCAAGGATTAGATCAGAAGAGAGTGATGCAGTAAGCCTTGATCTTGGAGTTGGAATTAGCTATGGTGCTGAGCATAGAGCTGACACTCAGCTACAAATGCTGAATTCTGAACCTGTTCAAAGCCATGCAACTGCTTCTACTCGAATGGTAGTCCAAGCATCTTCGCTGCCAGCATGTTATGGTGTTGTAAATGGTGGAATAACTATTTACGGATCAAGAGAAAATTTGGTTGAAGGTGGTGGCTTCGTGACAGCACCTTTACAGCCTTCAGACCAATGTAATTGCCACAAAATCTTGGAAGAATACTTTTGGGTCCATAAAATGTTACTGAAATACTTGGAAAAGTAACAAATAATGCCACCATGTATTCTCATGCATCTGATGTCCAATTGTGAATGCCTCTCCAGTTTTATTTTTGAGAGCTGCTGATGTTGTAAGATATTACTATGTAAGATATAACACAGTAAGGTCAACAATTGTAGTTCAAAGTGCTCAAAATCTTTTGGTACCTTGTAGCAAATACTCATGTGTGTTCCTCATTTTTCATGAAGAAAGTTTTCAATTAATTTTATCAGGATGTTTTCAATTGCCCAGCTTTATCCATTCAAGGTGTATTACTCATCTGTTCGAAGATAAAACTGTTCATTATGGTAAATACATATGGCCGCTCTTGAGAAAGTTCCCTATTCACATCTAGGATTCAATGATTATTAAACAAGTTAAGGAAGCTGTAAGATTCTGTCACCATTAAGTATCTTGAGATATGTATACCATTTAGACAGAATAACATAAGAAACACCGCATTTGAATGGTGCAAGAAACATAAAGAGACTACACAACATAGCACAGTTGAGCATTTTCTTTCTGATAGCTTTGCTTGTTAGCTTGCAGATTCATGATCATAATATCTACAAACACCTCTGATTGGTTAAGGATAAAAAAGATGCAAGCCATTTGGATGTCTCTACAGGAGAACATAAAAATGTGGTTTTAACTTCTAAATTATATAACAAATGTTAGTCTGCGGGCAAAAGTATCAGCTTAAGCATAAAAGCAGCTGGACTATGAAGATTAAAGAAGCCAGAGATGAACTTGCACATCCTGTGGAAAATCTCAGACGACCACCAATATTTAGGCGATACTACATCAGAATTCGATAAACACCACAACTTGAAAGAAACATCATTCCCTTAAAAAAAAAAAAAAGTTTAGTATGTGATCATGTACTTCTACCAAAGCAAATGCATAAATTACATAAACTTGTATTATTATGTGTATCGACACATTTCGATCGTGAGGGAAAAAGAAGATTTAGAACTGGAATTCTTAACCTTGCTAACAACAAGACTATAGTAGTAGTGAAACACTATGAAAATTTGACAACTTTTGTATATTCCACACAAAAAAGCCAAGAAAGTATGGTAAGAAAGAGTAACTCTGTATTTTTAACCAGTGAAGAATCTTCTCCAAGATTGCCATGGTAGCCATCCACCTGCCAAGAAAAGGATGCGCACATCACAGAGAATAAAGTATGCAACTGATGGAGGAGTATTTTGTATCTCCCAGTTCATAGAAAAGAAAGATAGCTAGAGATGATACCACAGGCAGGACATTTGATGTATTGTTGGTCATTCCTGAGAACAAGACCAGACCCTTTACATTCTCCACATTGTCTTTGTTTCACCTGCACACCATTGTTCAAAACCCACAAACTGAGCCCCATCTTTAATGCCTTGCATCTGTACCTTATTACTATTACTTTTTCTTTTTGGTTAATGACAACTATAACACCCCAAAGAATGTTAACAGACATTTCGGTCTGAATCTAGACCATAGTTATTTAATTTACTGGATGCCAATTCGTACGTACCACTTACCGAGTAGACATATGCATCATTTATTTTTAACAAAGTGACTCATTGTATACTCGTACCATGTATTTAATAACTATGATCTAGAATACAATTCAGATTTCAGACACTTGCAGAATTTGAGCTCAAGGCTTTTCTTCTGTGAATCAAACCTTTTTAGTTTTCCCTCACCTGTTGGAAGTCTCACGGTTAAATCTTTTCTAATTTTGCTCCACATTCCTATCTTCTCCTATAATCCAAACATATATGGTTACTGTAATTCAAACACAGAAGAATCTTGGAAAAATCTTACAATTCTTTTGCCAAACTCAATTCCAGCCACCATAAAAGGTGTAACTCCAGCTGCCAAAAATCAGAATTGCAAATTGGAAAAGTACCATATTAAATTTCCTAGTTTAATATTTCACCAGAAAAAATATATATTATATAAAGCATGGAAAAAATAAGGCAGCAAGACAGCCAAAAGGTTACCTAAAGCACCAACTACAATTTGCCAGGTGACAACAGACTGAGCAGGGTCCAAAACAAAACCGGAAACCTCAGCAGCTGCAGATATTCTTGAACTTTCAAGGTTTTTGGTTTTGACAGAGCTATAATTAGTTCCATCATTTCTTCCAGGAACAAGAAATATTTGTTGGGATTGCTTTGTACGGTGGTTTGAGCTTCGAGCTGGAAAGCTGTTGACCAGGGCAAATGCTGAAGCAGCTTCCATAGTTGAATAGAGAAGCAGTGCAAACACTGGAAAGCTATAACTTGTAATGGTCTGATGATTAAGGAAATTATTGTTTGGCTGTGGCATATTGGCATTTTCGGTTAATACATTTGAGCCACAGAGTAAAGAGCAGCTGATACTTCCCCACGTCAGACTTGGACTTACCCCACTTCACACCAAGCCAAATTCAAGTTGGTTTTTTGTGGCTTTATAACTTTAGTAGTAGGAGTATTTTATTTGAAAAATTACCAGTCTCGTTACAGAGCTATATCTGTTGGAATTTATAGGCTTGTACTTTGAAGGTTGGTACGAACATACAAAATCCAACATTATGGTAGCCTAACAAAAGTTATCATTTCCATTTTGCTTTCTGGCGTTTTCATCTCTCTCTCTCTCCGTGGCTAAATCATTTCTGCATTTGGAATACGACCACTATCCTAATAATTTTTCCTGCTCATTTTTTCGTTGGGTTTCAGTTTGATTGATGACAGCATAATGAGTCTCTGACTGTTAATTGTCTTTGTTCTACCAAGCAGAACTAGCTACTTTGCAGTCATTGCAAGGGGACCATTTGAAATTATTAAGTACAACTTGTGATTCTCAGACCTCTTTGCAATAAGCAGAAGTTTGATTTTGCAGCTGAAGTGCGATTATCTGGATTCAAGATATATGGCTATGTGATCAAGAACGAAGGGAAAACTGGAAAAAGCATGCATCATGAACATAGACCTCAAGCAGAAGCCTACCACTAGAATTTGGAAAATGTGAGGACAAACAATTGAACAAGCTGATAAAGGTTGTACAAGGCTCGAGAAACATGATATTTATGTCAAGTTATACTCTTAGCTTCTATTTCTATCACTAAATATGATATTTATGTCATTGACCGCACATGGTTAGCTTAATCATCCCCCAAGAAATATTTCAAAATGAGTTCATACAAATATTTAAGTAAAAAAAACTTGACCCTCAAAAGACATTCTTAAAACAAACTAGAAGCAAAATTACAAGGAAGTTGCACACAGAAGGGTAGCAGTGTCGTTGAGAAGAATACCATTTTCAGCTGCAACAACCCTTGAGTAGCATTCTAACCCATTCTTGTAACTGTAATTTTGACGCGTATTTGCTCCACCAGAAAGAACTTCATGATCCTTGACAGACATCCATCCGCTCGACTTCTGGCTGTTTTTCAAAGTGCTCTTAACTTTCCTAATGGTCTTGACAGTCTCTTGTTCTCCTCAATGGAATTTTCCAAACTAGTACTCATCAAATAAGTACCATTTTCTCCTGGAAAAGTCTCAGTGGTAACTTTCAAAGGGTAAGTTCTTTTAATGATGGTGCTATAAATCATCTTGCCACTGGATTCAATCTTCACTTCGGTCTTGTCCTTCACTTTCTGCTCAACTAACTTCTGAGTACCATTGTTATGAAATTCTATCTTATTCTTGAACTTCAACTTTTGTGAAAACGAGGCAGTAAAATTGCCAGCAGTAGAGTTCACCCACCCGGAAATCTTTGTCTCCCTCTCTGCCTCAATTTCAAATTTTCCATCAAGGCCTTCAAACTTCAGTTCGCGCTCAAGGGAAAACTCTGGAGAACTTTTAACAATTCTAGCCTGAACTTCCTTTGAACCAGCATCCAACCATAGGTGCAAATTTGCATCCACAAGCCAAAATGAAATGCCATCAGCCACTTGAAACGAAAAAGAATGCACCTTCCCATCAAGAAGCGCAATTAGTCCTAAATAAGGCGTTAACTCAATATCATAGGAGGGAAGATTAAATGCTCCAATTGAAACTACTGGTTCCCAAAACAAAGGATTGATCCCACCTGTAAATATAACCGGAAATGGTACTACTGATCCAACCACATTCCCATCAATCATCACTAAAACTTCGCGATAAGCACTGTGGCCGCGCTCTAAACTCACCTTCTTCATATTTGCATATGAATCAGAAGAATTCTTATGTTGAACCTCATCATCATTCGCCATCTTTAAGTATGAATCAGGAGGATTAGAGTACCAAAACTCATCATTCCCATGAAACGACACGTAAACTTCGATCACAGCTCTATATGTATTACGAGGAATTCTAACTCCCATGGAATGAACATCTGATTCATTCTGAATCCTAAACCAAAACCCCCCTTCATACCCAACCTCTGAAATCGGAATTATCAAATCAGCTGGTTTTTCATGCAAATCAAATGAACCCTTTTCATAATCCACCTTTAACAAGAGTCTATAGAGTTGTCAACAGATTTCAGTTTCCTACTACTAAGCCTGGAATTCTCCGAAGGCAGAACTAGTGAAGGACTAACAATAATGGCATTAGCATCATAGTAAAGAAAAGTAACATTAACTTGGTAAACTCCAGTGAATACATCGTTAACAAAGTTTTCAAGCATGATGGAGAGAGTAAGGTTGTCCTGAGCTAAAAGTGAAGAATACCTGGAAACATCTTTTTGTATATTCCAGAAAACTCCATCACCAGTTGGCTCAGCTGTGCTGGTGCGGATAAGCTCAGCTCCATTGAGCCAGACAGCAGCTATCCGATCGTATTGTTCGCCTTGGCAAGAGGCCTTGATCTCGAGAGTTACATGAGTCCAGGTGCAGTTGAAGGGTGGAGAGTAAGAAACTGAGATAGGTGGAAGGCCATAAGTGTTGCTGAAGTTGTGACTGAGGATTGGAAGAGTGCATTTTGCACTAAGGCCATTGAAGGGAAGTGGCTTGGTGACTTCTAAAGTACTCTTGTGGTGAGGAGGTTGTGTTGTTTTCATCGAAAGTGTGTTTCTTGAAGTGGGATTGGTGGAGGATTGGTGGTGTTATGGAATGAAGTGGGATGATGAGGCTTAAGAGGATTAAAAGAGGAAGAAAATTTTGAATCTTGATCTTCATGACTATTGTAGAAAAAGAAATCAAGAAAGCTGAGATTTGGGTTGGATTTTCAGTTTCTTGAACAGAGATTTTGATATTAGTAAATGGGAGAGGTGGAGTAGGAGTTGGAGCAATGAAAGTCAGCAAATGGTGGTTTGGTTTGATGGGCTTTCAATATCCATTACTATTATTACCTATTGGAGTTTGATTGATTTGAATTGGGTATTGAAAAGGGAAAGAGCTTCTTTATACGTGTCCCATTGATTCAGAAACTGAGTGGCAGACCTGCTGATATTTAATTCTTTTGATAAGAATCTATCCTTTAAACAATTCCAAGATGCAAATTTTGTACTACTTCTAGGTATTACTTCCTACTCGTAGTAGTAACGGAGACCAGACTATCAATGCAATGGTCATGCTTTCCACGGTTAGACTGCATGAGAAATTCTTAACAGGTTAGATTGGATGGATATTCGAGAATTTTGTCTACAATCGGTTTCTTCATATATGGTTTTAGTAGCTGTTTTGAGTGCGCTTTTTTTTTTTTTTGGGGTAGGTCCGGCAATGATGCAAAAGCAAGGATATTTTTGGGTGGGACTAATAATTACTTGTGTGTGTAGCACGATCTCATAAAAAATGCATAAATTTATCACAAAAATCTCAATTGTAAGACTCAGCGTGAAGTCCACAAATGTTGCGAGACTAGTGAAGTATATGCCTAGGTGGACCGGTACCTCTCTTGATTCGGAACACCAACGTCCAGGACGAAAAAAAACTTTTAGATGCATCATGTTTATGAACCTCTGGTATAAAATCATCAACATCTACAGTTTCCTTATCCTGAACCAAGGTACCATGAATGCGGTCATTTTGCACGTGAAGAATTTCTGCTAAAGCACAACCTGCCCTATCCAAGTCAACTCCTCCATTTGACAAAATTTGAACTAAAAGCTTGGAATCTTCTCCTGATTTTCGTTCAGTCTCCTAAAGTTCAAACATTTTCCAAGTCTTTTTCCATCTTTCACCCTCCTACCAAAGGTAGAAGATTAGCCATCACCTGTTTACACCACATGCAGGCTGCATCAATTGCACGACCTCAGTGATGACCACTGTCTAAATCTTTCTGCATCAATCCCACAATTTGATTGCATCTAGAAGATGCTTGTTCACATTTGTATGACAATAAATTTTGGAACAATCCCATATAGATCATGGCCTTCCTGTAGATTGTAGAGCTACTTACCAATATGCAAGTGGAATGGAAACCGAAATCTAAACCACAATGTGCTAAATACTTTGCTCTTTTTATTTGAAATTTTGTTAAATTCAACATAGACTTATATTGCAACCAAGATGATATAAGGCATGGATTTGGAGAAGATGCAGGGAGAGAGAAGCATTCCAAACTACAAGCTTGGAATCAGGATCTTTAACTCAAAATGTCAATCAACATAGTAAGTTGATACCATTAAGTTAAAAGTGATCATCAAGCATATTTAGAAGAAAGAGAATGTAAAGTAGAAATTCAAAAGTGTTTGTCTTTCATACAAGGAAAAGGTAAAAAGATAACAGTTTTCATCAGGGATACATTATTGTGTAGAAATTGACTTTTAAAGGTTCACAATGCCAATCAGTTCTGTTTGTCGCAACTAAAACATGTTGGCTCCTGTATTTTCGAGTGTACAAAACTCATGAGCTACCGTTAAAACTTAAAACACTCACTTCAACAAGCAAGCTGAAAACACAAAAGCAAAAGACTAATTCATGGATCAATGCAGGCTTCCTTTCAGAACTCAAATAACATCAAGAAAGACGTGTATAAAACCCATTGTTACGTCTGTACTTATCAAAGTGCAGTCAGGTTATAATATAATCACAATGATGCAGGATGCAATATTAGTATCGTCCTTGAAACAACTTCAGACTACATGTTTCATGGTTGAAAGATGCAACATCCAGTCACTTAGTGTACTGAAATTGTTCTCGTCAACCCATAACAACAAAATCAATTGAGAAAAAATTACAGTTGTTCATCACACAATAAATGGAAATTGACATGCATAGGAACCAGAACATAGCAAATCTACATTATCATGCACGGCAAACAAAGAACAGCCTAGGCACCACCAAGAACAATAAGCAAGAACTGCCAGATGGAGTTACAACCATATATTTTGAGACGGTAAACTAAAGCAACATAATGCTATCTCATCTTGTCGAGAAAGAAAAAGATGCTAATTGGAGAATATTTGCAATGCAGTTAAATATGCTGAGCATTCATCCAGAAAAGCCTTTCACAAACTCAAACAAGCAACGAAATTTAACGACACAAATAAGAATCCTGCTCGAAAGAACTGCTAAACCATTCTAAACATAAAATTAAGGCCAAGAACCGAAAAGGGAAGGTGAAAGGCCAAGACAGAAATCCAAATTAGGAATAAAAGAAGCATCTTGATCGGTCAACATATAAAACGAGAACCCCCCCCCCAAAAAAAAAAAAAATCTTGAATCAAACAGTAGCAGAACAACAGTCTGATTATTTCTCATAGAACCTTTTTTTTTTTTGCACCAAAAAAACACCACAAAGTTCCTTCCTTTCCTCAAAATTTTCTTGAAAAATGCAATGAAAATGGCAGCCACAAAATTAACACAACAAAAGAACATTACAACAATTTCTTGTACTTGGCTACCTCTCCATTAGGGAAAAATCACATAAGCTTCCAGCTGAATTCTGATAAGTATACATAAATCCACCCATTAATCCAATAAATCCCTCTGTCACCATAGATGGTCCCCTTATTCCAGGCTTGATTCCTTCAAAAAAAAAAAAATTTATTTGCTAAGAAATTACTAACATAAATTTTAAAAAATTGATGACAAGAAGTAAAGGGTTCTTGAAAATGGACACCATAAAACAACAAATGGTTGTTGTTGTATGTATCGGAGAGGTAGCCGACGATGACGGAAACGCCGGTGATGGTTGTCAGCTGGAGGTAATCAAGGGTGCTGAAGTTTGCCACTGTCTTTGTAAAAGGTAGATTCCGATCTAAGCACTGGATATTCTGGCTTTGCCAATGCTGTGATGCCTGTATTCATTTTTTTTCCTCCCCTTTCTTCTTCCAGGAGTGAACTTAAAAAAACCAAAAAATACTTTATTATTATTATTATTTTATTATTAGTAGTACCTCTAACATTAATTTCTTCCCATTATTCAAATTAGTTAAAAATTAATAAATTATATATATATATATATTTTAAAAGAAATACTTTAATACCAATACATGAAAAAGAGTATTTTAATAATTAAATACAAATTATAGTTCTTAAAGCCTTTTCACTGAAAAATAGTTTGAAAAAAATTTTAAAATTTCAACCAATTTAAATAATCTGCCAAACATTGATAGTATAAGATATAGTTAAATATTAAAATTGATAGTTTGAATACAAAGTGTAAAACAATAATAGTCGAGAGGTGCATGTTACAATTAAATTTCCTATCTATTGCGATAAATTTTTGTATGCACTAATATGTAATGTATACCAAGACACAAAGTGTGCGAGTCCCATAATGAGACCAACAGTGAAGTCCATATAGAGTCTATATCATTTATATCTTAATGCACCGTATACACGTTGGTTTATACAAGAATAATGAAATCATATACGTTGATATACACAAGAATTTGCCATCTATTGCACAAGAAAATTGGGGTCGGAGGGAGTTAAGTTTCGGGTTTGGACTCCATATAATGGTTTGGGCTGAGGTTACATGGGTTCTCTTTTGTTAGGACCCAATGGTTTTCCTATTCATAATCCAACTTAGACTAGTAAGAGCTATTTTTTTTTTTTTGAACAGAAGAGGGTGGAAAGGTAAATAAGCTCTCTTGGCAATGTTGGCATGACAATGAGCTTTCATATGTTCTCATCTTAATTGGTCGGGCAAAATCTTATATGGATCAATATGCATATAAACAATATAAAATATAAAATAATAAAACTTATGGGCTTTACATGAGACCTACATAGGCATTAGAATAGGGTTGACGTGTGAGACTCATAAGTTGTGTATCAAATATATACCTTAATTCATATAAAATTTATCAACTCGATTCAGAAAATATACACCCTTATTATAACTTCATTAAAAGGTGGAAGGATAAAATGATTTTTAATTGAGGAGTGAGTAGTCGGGGACTCGGCCTTGTTCTCAACTATTTATGAAAAATGTATACATTACTCTTTTTTAGAAGGAAAAAAAAATAGTTATTAATAAAACAGATTTAAAGTTACTTTTAAAATAACTTTTATTTTTTAGCCATTTTACTATTTGATTACCTATGGTGGAAAAAAGCTCGTAGCCATTGTTGTTGTACTGGTCCTACTAAGCGATTGTTTTCTTGATCCTAAATCCTATTAGCTTTTGTTCACATCTTTGATTAATTTCATATTTTGACTTTTTTATTTGTTCGTTCTCCTTAATTCAACTAAAATTTATCAACTAAAAAAAGGACAGTGATCCATTAAGCCAAAAGAAGAAAAAGAAGCCTTCATCTGCTTCTAATCTCTCAAAAAATTTTACTACTCACTCGCCGTTGTGAAATAAATATTACAAACCGTTAGATGATTAAATTGTTAGATGATTAAAAAAGATCTTCTCACTTTTAAGTCATTTTAACGATTATAATACTCACTCCGTACTACAACAGAGTGAATAGCCAAAATTTACTCATAATCTCTGCCATATTTTTGTTTGTTCCGCAATTTGCGGGCGTGATTTTGCAACAAAGATTGATACACTGATTTGTTTAGAATCTTTATTTCTCTGGGGATTTTATTAGAAGGGTCCCCCAATCATTAGTGGCAACTATTCTACTATCATGCTGTCCAATTAATTATTATTATTAGCTTAAGAAAATTACTTGAACTACAATTGATTCTTTCATGCAGAATTGGAATTGACTTGATATAACAATCTTCTGATTATAATCCCATATTATCTTGTCTATTATGAAATGTATGGATGTACGAGAAGCTCTTCTATTACAAAGTGATCTGTAAATTATATAATTAATTATTATATCGTACAAATTTTCAAGATAAAATAATATAATTTCCCAATTCAATTTTTCTAAATGTACATAACATTTTTGGTCCATGTAAGAAGAAGATTGCGAAGACCAATCCAATTCAAAGTAATCAAAACTCAACCCTATAAATTATTAACAAAATGGAACTATCCCTTTCAATGAAATCTAATATGTGTTGAGAAAACGGTCGAGCTTATCCCATGTCATTTTCAAGAATTGCTGTACAGCCAGATAAACTTCTATTAATTCAACTTTTTGGTCATTACTCCCTAAAGGGAAAACTCCACCTTCAACTTTTTCCACAAAAAGCACAGTAATTTACAAGAAGTATAAAAAATTTACTTGCAATTAAATACTACTCCTACTTCAAATGAATGCATAGTACTATAAAAATTGGCACGATCAACTAGTAATTAAGAGCATAAACTTATAGTAATCTGTCGTAGAACAGAGTAGTAATTCATAGCTTTCATGCAAAAGGGAAAATTTCCAAGGGAGCAAACACCGAATCAAACAGTTTTTGACCCCTTGGCCATTTCAAATCTGACAAAATTAGCGTAGTTTCTGCTAGGCAAGAAGATACATAAATCAGTAGTATAATCTCTACCAAAACCTATGTTCATAATGACTAGAAGTCAAAAAGGGCTAGTGACAACATGCATAGCACAAAAAAAGAAACAATAATCACTCCATAAACCAAGCTGGTTTAGTGACATTAAGTGCATTGGATAAATAAAAAAGCGAATAATGATAAACAAGAAAAACAAATTAAATACATTGGTCGAAATAGAAAAGCATAAAGCAAACTGTTGTTGATCAATTAGTAGAAATGTCCACCAGAACTTCTGTTTATAGTAATTTAGTTCTCTATTCCAAGGTAACAGATTCTAATACTATATACTAATTCACCTCTCTGAAACCTATACTATATACTAAAGCTTCTTTGGTCTAAAAGCCATATCACATTTCGTTCTTCAAGATATTCAAGACCTCTTTCATTTTCTGCGACTAAGATTTGAGATATAAAAACAAAAGAAAACTTGTAGAACTTTTACATATACTTTCTCTGTGTCGTTCTTCTTTCCTAGAGGACATGCCTTTGATGATTCCTTCCTCTTTGCTAAAATACACTTGAAGCAAACTATGATTTATAAATCCAAATGAGAATTTGGAAACTTGACTAAAAGCTGTATTCTATCAAAGAAAAGGTACCGCCTTCCGGAACCAGTAGTTTAACTCTTAGGTGCTGAGGTAACAGATGAAACGCTGCTTGCTACCAGTGATTCAAATGGGCAGTCGGGGAGATTAAGTCCTTCGTTGCTGTAACAATCGGATTAATCAGAGGAAGCTAGTCAGATGCGCAAATATTTTGTAGATGAAACAGATATCTGTATGTGTGCAAGTAACTCTCTAGATAAACTCAAGGCAACTGAAAAATAGCACAAAAACATGTAGAATATTCATCAATCTTAACAACATGGAGGGAACAACAGAATACAAGCTGCAAGCATAGTATATTCAGATATGACTTTTAATGGAAGTGCAATCAGAAAGTGGAATGTCAAGATTGAAAGCAACAAGGAAACAAGTAAATAAGCACATGCATATTTATATCTCAAAACCAGGAATACGTGAAGGTATGATAATAGATGACAATACAGGCCAGGTACAAAATTTTCAATACCTTCCCTGATCAGTATGATTGGTGCCAGGAAGCTTTAGCTTATCATCTAGCAGATAATTGTATTGCTCTGCCAATTGAAGCTTGGTACTATCTGAAAAAACATTAATATATAGAATAAATAAATAAACAAGCAAATGTAGTCAAAAGTAAGCCAAAACCTCGGCCCACAAGGGGCGAGGAGACAGAGAGAGATACAGAGACTTGAAATCACACATGATAAACATGACAACCTTCTGAAAGTTTTAGCTCATCCATGGAATAGACAAAGCAGGGATGGCTGGCCCGCGGTTTTCTTGCTAATTGTAACTGTGCAAAATGCCTTGTCTCCAATTCAAGGGCCTGCTCATGCTCTTGGATCTGCTTTCTGAGCAACCTCGATGAATGCCATCCTGTTGCAATCCAGATTTATAATCTCTAACTTAGATGAAAAAGAGCTGTTTCTAAAGAAATTACTGGGTGAAGGAAATGTAGTGGAGGATGCAAAAGATCTAGAAAAAGAACATAGCCCAATAGAGGATGTGCACCTATATCCACTATCTATCAACTTAAGCAGCATGACTATTCCACTAAACAACGGATAGACAACCTTAAGGATCGGACATTTAAATTCTTGGAAGTCTGAATAAAGTCAGAAACTGCACTTTCGACAACTGCTTTTAAACATTAATGAAGATAACTTATTTTTCCTGAAGTAAACCTAGAAAATCTTCAGAATTGATAAAGATTTGATGTGTTCAACTTTAGTTTGCTATAAAATAAAAACTCTTACTAGCTTGAAGCTCAGAATCAATATTTATATGGTCCAGATGGAAACACATTGTAGGTTCAAGCATCTCTTGGTATTTCCTGCATTACATAAATAAATTAACCATGTAAGGCAGAGAACAAAAATTCTTCTTCAGGAGCACTACCCATAACAACAAAAATACAGGAAGTAAAGAGAATTCAAAGAGAAATGCACTATGCAAATGTATACATAAGATTTATGAGACTGGCACAACTACAAAACACATAATTGGGACAATCTTCAAACATCATTTTAGAATCCTTTGTCAAAGTATGCACAATGACAAGCAGTGTAATCTTCCTTTATCGACAATATTGGTGGGATAAAGCCACAGTTCATAAGAAACCAAATAATTCAATTTAAAATTATTCTTAACGAACTGCAACAGTATACCTTTCAACCAGCTTTGACAGAGACTTTTCCCTGTAAGGTTTGACAAGAACACGAGCCCCACAAACATAATGTGGATTCCCTTTCGACAAAATCATCTTCACAGTATCAGCACTTCCAAAAGTAACAAAACCAAACATCCGCTTCTGCTGGCAAGGAATTCTAACATCTTGAACTTTGCCAAAGGTACTACAGAGAGATTGCAGAAAGAATTAAACAAACTCCACGAAGCAAAATTCATATTTCAAAGTTGGCGACACGCAAGATTGAGATTGCTTGCCTGAAGTAATTACAGACATCCTCCTCAGTAAAAGTGCTCTCAGCTGGAAACGTTAGATATATTTGTCGTGAACCACTAACAATTGGGCCTGGGTCATTTCTTTCACCCCATGATTCCATGTACTTTGGTGCATCTTCAGCCAGTATAACTGAATGCTGTCCATGAGGCCTGTACACAACCAGTAACTGAAAACTTAAATATCGACCACGAGGAAATAAACACGCACAAAACAATGCCAGGGGAATTACAATTTATATTTATACCTGTCAATCAGGCGAACACTGCCCTTTAATCGAGCAAGTAGTTTTGTCAAACTATAACCAGCTTTACCATGTCTCTGGCTCTCTGTTAGGTATCCTTCTGCCTGTAGAGTTCTCCCATATTTTTCAAAGTAAACCATGGGCAAAGATGCAATAGAAACTGGGCTGCCTCTTCTAGACTTCAAGATGTCCGTGATTTCCAGTTCCAATTTCTCAAGAGAACCAGGTGAGAATATTTGGTCATCACAAGCATATTCATCTGAATTAGAGCCAAAAACTTGAGGGTAGCTCCCCGGAAATGATTCTCCATGAAAATACCTACAGTTACTGCCATGCTTACAAAACCCCTTGTTGAAATATTGACAAGTCTTGATTGGAAACTCGAGTTGGTTAGGAGGAATCCTGCTGCCTCCACCATTTGCATTGCAAAAGGCAGCTTCAGGGTAATAAAAATCACTAGAAAAATCTGAATTTCTCAAGTTCACTGGTTCTAGCACATTGTTCTTCCATAACCATAAACTGATTTTGGAACCTATAATCATCAGATACTGAATCAGAATAAGTCAACGGTATAAAATCTCCATTGCTCAAAGGCTGTTGATCAGTGACTAATTGTCGTTCCCAGTACGGAGTTGAAACCCGAAAACCAACCGATGAATAAAAGGATCGAGGCGAAGCAGGTGAAAGGGGGGTATATTGCAGAGAATGGTCCGAAATGGGATTCATATTAGGTGAAATTGGAGGGGAAGGAACCAGTGTTGAGCCTAACATGAGTGCAGCCTTTGCTTTCTGTACCAAATTGTGGATTAACATATCAGGTCCCAATGCTAATCTTATCATCTCTTGATCAGGAATACTATGCAAGTAAATGTATCCAACTATTTTCCTAGCAACATGTTCCGGTTCTAATCTCATTATTCTGTCATGTACAACTTTAGCAGCCTCAAAGGAATCCATTTTATTGTGTCTGGTAACTGCATATATATCAAAAGAAAACAGAAAACATAAAAAAGAATTTGTAAAACAAACATATTTGCATTTAGGAAAAAGAAACTACAATTATTTCCAGATAATGATGAAGATATCAGAATGAAAATCATCTGATTCCTAGTACAAGTGGAATATAGGGAAGTAACACACACACACAAAAAAAAAAGCATGCCTAAGATGACAATCTTGTCAGAGACTTGATCCAAAGGACAGTAAAGACTACAACTTGGTCTAGGGAAAAGCCTTAAAAGGGCCAAGATCTCAACTTTACTAAATTAACCGCATTTCCTATTTGAATCCAAACTATTTAAGGAAAAATTGACCCCCCCCCAAAAAAAAGTCTCAGACTACTCCAGAAAGACAATAATAATTATTAAGGTTTGCAATTTTTTTGCAGAAAAATTAACAAAAATAGACAATAATGAAAAAAGGTGGGGGGGTACCCTGTGAGCAAAACATGAAAACTGCATATTTTTTTCAGTAGAGTAGTTAAATAAGAAGAAGATTCAAATAGGATAAACATGAGCAAAAATACAGAAAAGGCAATACTTCGTGGACAAGCAATTCAACCAATTTGCAGTCAAAGATTCAGGAATTTCAAATTGTAAAATTCTTACCACCAGAACCCCTTTTACGAAACCAAAAGTTTTGAGTTTTTATTGAACTCAAAAATCCTCCTATTTCCACGGTTCATTTACCATTTAGAAAGAAAAAAAAAAAAAAACTCTTCTAAACGAAGTTTCAAAATTCAAACATCAACAGATAATGATAATTCAAGAACATATATCCACAAGTTTTCAAACCAGCACCCCCTCAAAAAAAAAAAAAAAAAAAAAATTCCCCCAAAAATAATCAAACAAAAGATGTTCTTTCACTGAATAAAGAAGTAAAAACCAGAATAAAAATTACAATCTTAGGCCTAAAAACTGTTTTCCAGAATTCAACACACAGAAGTAAAACCAGAGTAAAAATTCAGTCTTGAGGCCTAAAAACCATTTGAGCGTGGAAATTAAACTGCAAAAAGAACATATTTTTACAACACCCCACAAAATCTTTGAGTAAGTAAGAAAATTTAGTGTCAGATAAGAGGCTAAAACATCAATCTTCAGGTCTAAAAACTTACAATAATTCAACAGAGACAAGTAAAAGTTCAGTCTTGAGGCCTAAAAACCATTTTCAAGAAAAACCCATTTGAGGAATGAAATTAAACTGCAAAAAGAACAGATTTTTACATACTCCTCAGAATCTTTAAGTAAGTAAGAAAATTAAGTGCCAGATAAAAGGCTTAAAACTTCAAACTTGAGGCCTAAAAAGCTGTTTGGAATAATTCAACACAGAGAAGTAAAAATTCATTCTTTGAGGACTAAAAACCATTTTCAAGGAAAACCCCTTCGAGAGAGGAAATTAAACAGCAAAAAGAACAGATTTTTACATAGCCCACAAAATCTTTTTTGAGTATGATAAGGGAATTAAGTGTCAGAAAAGAGGCTAAAATTGCTTGAACCAATGATAAAATTTTGAAGAAAAAACTCAGAATTTGCCTTCTCTTTACTTCACTCCCTTCTCTGGTTTGTATAACTTCTCTTGGAGGAAGGAAATCTAGTGATCCTATACTGAAAACCCCAGCACCAACATCTCGTAAAGCAAAATCTTTTTTCTGTATAAGCTATTAAAAAAAAAAGACAAAAACAAACAAAATAAATAAATAAATGAGTGAAAGAAATAAAGCAAAATTTTCTTTAACTTGAATTTGTTTTTAGGAAAAAGTTGGTAGTGTCACTTAAAAAAAAAAAATTAATTAATGTATAATAGTAGTAAAAGGAAAATGGATTGTGTAAATTTTCCAGCTAGCAATTTAATAATCCAAAATAAAGAAAAAAAATATTCCTAGATTTACGAAATTACTGAAGGCAGCTTGAAGTATAGGATGTTACAATACTACCCCTGTGGAACAAAAGCCAATGATAGTAAAATAATTCAAATTTTATTTTATTTTCTCTTTCTTGGCTTTGGATAATAGTTGTGGTTCTATTTGTTCAGGTGTTATTCAAAGTATTAATATTATTTAAAATAATTATTATATCAAATTTTATAAAATTATATATGTGTGTGTTATGAAAGAATAATTTAAAGAACGTATTATGAAATAATTATAAAATATTAATGTTTTAAAAAAATAAATATTAACGCTATTTAAATAGAATCAGTCGTAAGTGCAATATAAAAAGTGACAAACACATTATCATATCCATGATAAGAAGAATGAAATTTACACAAATATCTAAAATCAAATTGAAAATTTGATAGTATAATTTAAAATAATAAATATTAACGCTATTTAGATGAAACTAATCTTAAAAATATGGTGTAAAAAGTGACAAATATATTATCATGTCGATAATAGGAAGAACGGGATTTGCATAAATATCTAAAATCATACCGAAAATTTGATAGTATATTTTGTGATGTTGTTGATCATCTTGTATTACTTGATTGCTTTTAAAATTAATTTTCCAAAATTGATTACTAATGCAAAATTGAAAATTAAGTGTAGTTTGTACGATGACAAATTTTTGAAAGGATCATATTCATGTAAGAATACAAGACAAGTAGAGTAGTATATATTGAAAAGAATGATTTAAGTAGATACGATCTAATATCGAATGAGACAAAAAATTATACCTACATGTGGAGTTTTTATTTTATTTTTTTATTTTATCCCATTTAATTTATTAGATCAGTTTTATCTATGTATTTCTATATCTTGAAAGCTCCAATGTGACGAAATTAGAAAAAATGGACTACACATGTCAGTCTAGAGCATCTTTTGGGTGGTAACAACTTGGAGTTTTTTTGTCTTGATAAAGAGTTGGTAGTTCTCTAATGAAAAATATTTAAATATATTTAATTTTAAATTTAATTTATACATAATTAAGTTTTATAAAATTTTATTTATATTAGCTAATGTTATTTATTTTATATAAATTAATCTATATTGTAAGTCTACAAATAAAGTAAAAAATTAAATTTACTTAAATATTTCTTATTCTCTAATTAGACCGTTTATTGGATTTGCATGGGAGGAATTTTGATTAGCAAGATTATTAGAGTTGCTCCTTGATGTAGGATAAATTTTGCTTAATGAAAGACATGATTAGACATGGAGGACATACTAGCAACTTGTATATTATGTAGGACCTAATATTTTAATCTTTTCGTTAATGGACCCACTCATGCTCGAGGACACATTCATTAATCATGTCTTCTTCAGGGGAGATATTTTTTGTTGGTAAGGAAAAAAAAAAAATTTAGAAAGAGAATAGGTTATTTCTCTTTTTCTAAGGTTATGATAGGTTACCGATACTTATTAGTAGCTTATAATATTTTTTACAAATCGCCTACCAATAAAAGACTGATTAATAGCTCGTGGGGTGTATTCGTACACAGTCATTAGTAATTTAGATAGACACATGATTTATATGACTCTATTTAAGATATATATCTATTTTTTAAAAGGAAGAATTACAATTTTGATCCCCGTATGTTGAGTTTGGGAGCTTAGAAAGGAAGAGAAAATGAAGGGAAGTCTTTAATGAGGATGGAAGAGAATGGAATGGAATGGAAAGGAAGGGAAGTTTCTTGTAAGTTATTTGGGAATTTTGGATTTTAGAACATTTCATTAATGTTAATATTTACTAAAATATTTCTTCTTTTGATATTTTTATATTATTTTTGAAAGACAAATATGACATTTCATAATTAGTTGTAAAGTAATGTAATTTATCCTTGCATTTCTGAAATAATTTTTTTTAAAAAAAATTTATCCCTCCATCCCCCTTCCTTTTCCTTCTTTTCCATTCATTAAGAACTCTCAAACAAAAGAAAAGGGTTAACTTTCCCTTCCTTTCCCTTTTCTTCCTTCCATTTTAGGGTTAAGGTTGAGTTTGGATGGAATACACATCTAATGTGATAAGAGAAGGGAAATGAAGGGAAAGTTATAGTTTTTCTTTTGTTTGGGGGTTTTAATTGGATGGAAAAAATAGAGTTTGAGGGTTTTAAGTGGATGGAAAAAAGAGAAAAAGAAGGAGATGGAGAGATAAATAATTAAAAAAAAAATTCTTCCATAAGTAGGAGAAAATATAAAGAAAAGTTAGACTGCATTATAATTAATTATGAAATGTCATATTTGTTATCCAAACATAATACAAAAATATCAAAAGAAATGACACTTTAGTAAAAGAATAACATAATGAATTTTTCCTTCTAAAACTCCCAAACAATTTGGAGGAAACTTTTATTCCTTTCTCTTCTCTCCTCATTAAAAGTTTTTCCTTCTTTTCTCTTCCTTTCTAAACTCCCAAACTCAACCTTAAGGCAGTTTACTGAACCTTGAACTGGCGGTGAAAACTACCTGTTGGAGTACGATAGCGGCGGAAGGAATTTTCGATAGGTTGGTTTTAGAGACACATTCAAAATAATTCGATTAAAATAATTCAATAATTTTATATATAATAACTTAATAATTTGATGACAATTGATACATTTTACTCTCAAATATTCTATATAGGGTATTTTGGGTAGAGACATGAGGGATGGACGTTATTTCCGGGAGTGTTTCAATCGTCTAAAGATTCTAGACCGGATGATAAGGAAAGTTTTTTATTTTCTACTTTTCATTTTTAAGTTGTAGTTTCTTTCGTAGGTGATAGTGTGGGACCCATATAATGATAGATTTTGTGAAGGAGGGGTCAATGGTGCAGATTCGACTGAGAGATTTATGTAAGACAGTGTAGATTTGCTATGGAAGCGGCCTTCAGTTATATTCCCCTCTCTGACTCTCCAATCTTTTGGATTTTTCTGAGTTTTTATTCTCTGTCTCTCTGTTTTTTTTTTTTCCCTTCTAATCTGTAGTTTTTATCCGACCCTTGTACCATTTCTGTATCTTCACAGTATTTTCATCTTATTGTATAATCTCATTCTCATTTATGTTGTATATAAAACTTTGTACTTTAAATGTGTATATAATATTGTAGGGAAATTTTACGCTTCCGTTAAGAAAATTATTTTCTTGGTTTTAATAACTTGTACAGTATAAATTTTTAAAACACATAGTGTTTGTATTGTACAAGACCTTAAAGTACAAGGGAATAGTTCTCTTAACGAGATTGTAAAATTTCATGATATTGTATTAGAGAAAACAATCTTAATAGTCCTTAACATTTCACGTTTGTACTTTTTTAGTCCCTCACATTTAAAATGATGTGTTTTAGTTCCTCACAAATTTAAAATGCACTATTGTGGTCCCTCAACAAAATTACGGTCATATTTTGGATTGAAATATTTATATGTATATCGAATGTTATATTTTTTATGGACAAAATTGACAATACATAAATTTGAAATACTAAGCGCTACTACCTAAAACCTTCTCTACCGCCACCCTAAAATTTGGACCTATCATTACAACCCTTATTCCCCTCCTTAGCCCTTTTTTCTTTGCCACCTCTACTCCAGTACTTCCAACCTTCTTTTTTTTAGGATAATTTAGTATTTAAAGTTATGTATTGTGAATTTTGATTTTAAATATGTTATATTCGATATGCATGTGAGTATCTAAGGTCAAAATGTAATGTCTATAATTATATTGAGGGACCAAAATAATGCGTTTTAAATTTGTAAGGAATTAAAATGTATCATTTTAAATGTAAAGAATTAAATAAATATAAATATAAAATATTAGAAACTATTAAAATCATTTTCTCATTGTATTGTGAAAGGGTTTTACAATGTTTCACTACATAACGAAATAATTTCCTGACTAGATTACAAAATTTTTAGTAAACTACTGAAAAAGAAGTATGTTATCGTATGGGCAACCATTTCCAATTAGTAATCCATGCATCTACGAGGCTCATTTTTTTCCCTCCTCCTGATTAACTGAAGCTTCTCAAAAAAATACTAACAAATATGTTGTCTTGTTCAGATATTTTCTATAGTTAAATATTTAAATAAATTTAATTTTTTATTCTATTTGTAAATTTTACAGTGTGAATTAAATTTAATAAAATATATAAAATTAGTTGATGTAACTAAAATTTTACGAAATTAAATTCTAATCACAAAATATGAAATAATGACAAAATTGAGTCGTATTTCGTCTTTTCTATATATCTAGCAACAGCGAAATTTTATTCTTATGGAATGATTATTTTTGTTTTTTTAATGAATACTAGCTAACTTTGTAATACTACTTGGTGACAACAATAATCCCAAATTGATATTATAATAAAAGGCATAATGAGCAGTTTAATCAAAATATTCGTCCCAATAATAAATTATAACTTAAATGGTAAGATGTATTATTTATGATGTATTAATCATTCCTCCCCATAAAAAAAAATTCCATTAAAATGGATCTGTTGGAAATAAAAGTATTTATAATTGCAAGATTAATTAATCGTTTATGCACTTTAAAAGTTGTGGTACCCAATCAATTTCACTTGGTGATACATCCATGCGCCACAATCATTGAACAACGATCCTTAGCCCTATAATGCTTTGGAAGATCACTTAATTAAATTCATGTCCAATCTTAATATTCCATCACTAATTAATAAATTTAAATTCCAAATGATTTTACAAATAAAACCTTTCTTATCTGACTTTAGGAAAATACTTAAGTAAATTCGGTTTTTGGTATCACCTGTAAACCCTATGGTTAGGATTAAACTTTAAAGAATCTTGCTTACATTAGTTGATGTCATAGATTGTCTAAGGTTCCATACCACAAGATCTACAAGTAAGGTAAAAAATCGTGTCTATCTAAGTATTTACCGTGACTTTATGGTCTGACTTAAGTAAAACAAACCATCCATTATAATACATGTTTGTGCATTCTATCTTTATACTATTATTACGATTTTTTCTTAAACTAACTACACCATTTGATTGTTAAAAAAAATAAAGTGTTCAAGTTTACAGTTATAGTATTTTTCAATTAGATATCATAGTAGTTACATAGAAATTTGCTAAATTAATTAGTAGATAATAATTTTGTTGATAGTTACTTTCGGGGTTTTCTTAAAAAAAAAAAAATTTAAAAAAAAGGGAAGGAAGTGACCAACAAAAATATATTTCAGTTTACTTATAGTAAGATAAGATATTAATTTAGGAAATGATTTTTCTTACACCGATAGTACATAAAATATTTTATATCATTAGATATATAAATATGATATTTGAAAATAAATATATAATATGTATTTACACGAATAGAATAAAGTATTTTTTACATCAGTCGTGCAAAAAAAGATTAATCCACATAGTAGTAAGCATATAGGGCTAATTTCTTAAACTGTGAAAAAATAAAAAAGTTTCTTAAATTGTCTCTTTTTTTTTTTTTTTTTTGAAAGTAAGAAGGTTGCATTTGGAGAAAGCGACCTTTAGGTTGTTTTCTCCAAATGCAACCTATTGTCAAACATTTAAAAAAATTATATTATTTTGGTTGTTAGGCTGATTTTATTTTGTTTGTTTAAGTTGTTTTAGGATTTTTTTTTATGATTTAGAATTTAGAGTTTAGAATTATAGAAGAAAAAAAAAATTAAAATATTATAAACTAAAGTAAGTGTAAAAAATATAGGGATATTTTAAAATTTAGAGAAAATATATAAAATATTTAAAAGTAGACAAAATATTTCAAATTTGAATGTTTAACTGTAGTGGTAGAACATTAAAATTAAGAAAAATTCTACAGTCCCTTTTAGGGAACCATTCCCTTATGCTTTAAGAGTTTGTACAATACAACACTATATGTTTTAAAAACTTGTACTGTACAAGTGCTCAAAGCCAAGGGAATGGTTTCTTCCTTCAACGGGAGTGTAGAATTCCCCTAAAATTAAATACATAAAAAATTGAAATATAACATTAAGGATATTTCAATCAATTAAGTATATATTTTTTAATGATGTTAGGTTGTGTTTGGTTGAAATGAATGGATTCAAATTAGGTGGATTTGAAATGCAAGAATTTGGATGAATTTCAAATCCTCTCATTTAACTATTAAAATCACACTCTCAATTGTTGGTGAATTTCAAATCCACAACTAAATCAATTATTTTGTTTGAATAAGTTGTTAAGGTAAGGATTTCAAATTAAATCCCCCAACCCAGTCCCTCTATCCAAACACAATGTTAAAGTTTTTAAATGATAAATATTGTTATTGGTGGTATAGTGTGTATTATTTTTGTATAGGAGGTAAAGTGTAATTACTCACCCAATTCAGAGGAGCAAAGTGTTATTAATCCCTTTATTTTATCTACAAATTACCCCCAAAATTAATGAATTTAAAATTTTCATCTAAAAGGAATAGTAAAATGTCATAATTGCCCTCAATCTTTGAATTGTCTAAACCAACATAAAATTTAAAATCTAATACATTGATTAAAAAACTAAACTCATATGCATATTAAATCCATTTAAGCTTAATATGCATTCTATTAGAGATAAAAACTAACAAAAACATAAGTTAACACTTTTTTAACATAAAAAATTAATTAAACCCGAATAGATATGTGGATATTAACAAGTATAAATCATTCACTTATTTATCCAAACACTAATTATCAAAACATTCAATAAACATGCATCACGTCTAAATATTAACATTTATTTGAAACCATATACAAATTGCTAAAACAATTATTTATACTAAAAAAATACTGAACATGGATATTACAAATAATAAAAATGCATCCAATTCTCAAAATAAACTATTACAAACATGTAATATAAAAATAAGCTATCACTACTTTAATATAAAAAAGAAACATGGAATATATAAATATTAGCTACACCCTACACAATATGAAATATACATAATTTAAATTAAAAATTTGAAATAAATCACATATTAAATAATAAAAATAAATTAATAAATTACTATTATTAAAACATACCTTTAACCACATGATTAATTTGGCTCCTACCAATCCCAATATAAAATTAGAATACAAAGAAGAGAAGAAGAAAATCTAGATAATATTCATCATTTAAAAACTTTAACACCATTAAAAAATCTATTTAATTGATTGAAATACCCTCAGTTTTAAATTTCATTTTTTTATATATTTAGTTTTGATGTTCTACCACTACAGTTAAAAATTCAAATTTGAAATATACCTAAGTATTTTATCTACTTTTAACTATTTTATGTACTTTCTTAATTTTAAAATATTCCCATATTTTTTCTAATTGCTTTAGTTTATAATGTTTTAATTTATTTTCATTTCTTCTACAAGTTTAAATTCTAAATCACAAAAAAACCCTAAAACAGCTTAAATAAACAAAAGAAAATCAACATAATAACTAAAATAATGTGCAGATTTTTTTTTTTAAATATTTGACAATAGGTTGCATTTGGACCTTTATGTTGCTTTTTTCAAATACAACATTCCTACCTTTAGAACACAAAAAAAAAAAAAAGCTTTACAGATTAAGAAAATTTTTTTCTTTTTCTCAACAGTTTAAGAAATTAGCCAGCATATACCACCAAAAAAAAAAGAGTAAACATTGACAAGAATGGGTACAGGGATGTAACATTAGTAAATTATATTCCATTCTCCACCACAAAGAAAAAAAAAAAAAAAGGGACCAAAAATTATAAGAATCCTAGTTGTCATTTATGGCAGGTGATACACAGATATATACAGTGCGCTGATAATGTTCGGAATGGAAAATTTTTATATGGATTAAAGTATACTATGAGATCGGATATTTTATAACTCATATTTATTTATATTTATCAACTTATAAATTTTTTAAAAGAAATTAATGAATATGGATAAATATGAATCACAAAATATATAATTTATCCATATATTTTAATCCATACAAAAATAACTTTTCGATAGAATTGGTGTTTGATCTTTGGTGATAATTAAGAAAAAGGGTTTCCAAATAGGATTCACATGCAAACCTTTGTTTGTGGGGGCAAACAATGATCAATAGCCACTCGACTCTATGATTGCAGACAAATCAACATTGTCACTGTTACAATAATGCGTCCAAAACTCCAAACACCAACCCAATTCTCCACCTCCCTCAATCATACTTATTATTACATATTTCCATCTCCTTATCCATTGACAATAACCAGATTAATTATGCTGCCCACAAGACATGCATGCAATCATTTCACTTTCTATTATTTTTCTTTTTTCTTTTTTTTTTTAATTGGAGAGTTTGTTGTAATATGTACTAATAATATCTTCTCCCTCTGAAAATATTATTGAAAAATTCAGTCGCCTCTTTATAAAATTATTTTATTATATTTTAAAAATTTATAAGAATAATACTTTATATTTAAAAAAATTTATGCTGTTCGAGTTTTAAAACACAACGGAATGGTTTGAGCGGTTAATTTTCCCTGTGTTATGATTGCATAAAAGGAGGATACATGGTTGTGGACGTGGTTGGAGGTGGGAAAAATTATTTATTACTCACTATGTATGAGTGGGTATTATATATCATTAAATTATTAAAAAGTAATGAGATTTATTTGTTTTTCAATCGTTTCAACTAATATTATATCTATTCTATATTATAGATTGAATAGCCAAAATTTACTCGTGGGTTGGCGTGGGGGGTGGAGTGCCATGTTATTTTTGGGTAACGTTATGAATTGCTTTACACGGTGTAACCATTTGGGCTACAAATTCTTGAAATTAGTATATTCAGACTTGGATTTTGATGAACTGGACCTAATTCTTTTTTGGGTAAATGCTGGACAGATATTACTAGTAGTTTATGGTTCGTGTTGAATACATCACATGTGTGGTCCATGATAGTTCAAGGGATAAAGGGACCATACATTTTTATTTATGAGAAAGGTAGACATACTCTTGTAAATGGACAAAACTTTAAAATAAAATTATGCATTTAGTATTACTATTATTAGTGTTATTATTATTACTATTATTTTTTTTTCATTTTTATTATTATGAAGGATTCTATTTTCTCGACCAAAATAAGAAAAAGAAAACATAAAACGAATCTTGGACCATTTATGCTGCACTATCATGTTGCTGTTCGAAAGCCCGACAAATATATGGATCAATTAAGTAGATTATTGTCTACTAGAATTAATTGTAATTTTTAACCAAAAGGTATAAAACCAATCAAATTACTAATACTCAATTAAAGGGCTAATTTTATTGAGTTATATTTTTATTACAAAAATTCGAGTGTCTTTTTTCATTGAAGTTTTAGAGACAAGAAGGTTTGTCTGATTTATGGGTTATCAGAAATATTTTCCCAGCTGCAAATTATTGGGCTTCCTATCCTAGCCCAAAGAAATACAATAATGCCAGCCCAATTTAGTTGGACACAGAAAACCTTTCATTAAACCCAAAAAAAAACAATCAGAAATCGGTGGGTTGCCTTTGTCTATCCTACAAAAACCATAATATGGGTTACCGAACACGTTTTAAGGGCCCAGAACTTCAAACTCCGAGTCCGAATAAAGTGTATGTACGTTGACTCTGTTCCAAGATAACGCTTTTGGGAAATACTTAGATAGATTCGATCTTTGATCCCATTTATAAATCGAATTAAATCTTAAACAATCTTACTTATATCAACTGATATCATAGATTCTCTAAAATTTAATCCACACCACAGGATCTACAAGTGATGCCATTAATTTGGGTTTATTAAAGTATTTGCCCGCTTTAAGTCTCTAGTTGTATTTTACTTGTAATAATAAAAAATTAAGATTTACAAAAAAATAGTTCACTATTTTAATATAGACTGAATATTTTAAATCAAAATATGATTAAAAAATAATAAATTTCTTATTTTTAAATCATTTCAACAATTATAGTCAACAGTACAAACTTACTCCAAGATTACTAGACAATAACTCGTGCATTGTAGGTGCTAATATCTTTATTGATTTAAATAGTAAATAAATCGTCATTCAAACAAATGAATAAAATTTAAAATTTAAAATTATTGTGTTGGATTTTAAAATATCTTTATTTTTAATTATTCTAAATATACATTATTTTGAATAACCGACCAGAAAATCTATCTATAACAACAAGCCAATCTATTTCTGCCTTCTGATACTATGATCGTAGTATAATATCCTACGTATATAGAAAAGAGTGATTACATTTAGCTGATTGAGG
Organism: Cinchona pubescens; assembly: GCA_025175665.1. NCBI lineage: Eukaryota > Viridiplantae > Streptophyta > Magnoliopsida > Gentianales > Rubiaceae > Cinchona > Cinchona pubescens. The sequence continues at coordinate 5,355,866 of JANKKI010000131.1, forward strand.
CAGAAACAAATCATGAATCAAGCCGTATGCATTATAGTTTACATATATATATATATATATATATATATATATTTGTAACTCTCTTAATTTTTTCTTGCAACGAAGTCAAAGGGTTTAAATAATTTTCGACAACACTTCAACCGTTCTTCAATTGATTCAAGAGAATAAGTAATGCTCGTTATTTAATTAACGGATAATTTCATAAACCGTTTATGATAATATCACTTAGTATTTTTAAACTTTAAATTTTTTTACAAATCTCCCCTAACTTTATATATGTTGTAACAATGTTACCCCAAATGATTAAAATATTATTTTAGGAGGGAGAGGGAGAGGCAGAGGCAGAGGGAGAGGGAGAGAAGAAAATTTTCATTTTTACGCTTAGTATGAAAAATCAATTTGGTATAACATTCGAACAAAGAAAAATAAATTTGGGAGGATTTAAATAAGATTGTTAAAAAATAATATAGGATGCAATTTTTCATGTTTTCGGTTAATATCATAAAAAAATATATGTTACTCTTTTAATTTATGAGCTTGTGATTTTTCAAAATAAAAAAATACTACTCACATTTATTTTATTATTATACATAGTGTGTTTCTATATATTTTATATATGTATTTAGCTGGAACATAAACACATTATCGTACACATATTTTCATAAATAAGTTGATAAAATATTTAAATAAAAGAATATATTTTAATTTTTTGCGCTTTACGAATTTGTAATTTCCTAAAACAAAAAAACAAACTACATTTTTTATTATACTATATGGTTAATTTCTAATTCTCTATTTTTTTTTTTGAAATTGACACACAAAGTATATTTAATAACATGCTCTTAATTTTTTTTTAAAAAGTAAGTTGACAAAAAATTCTTTATCAAAAATTATATTTTAATTTTTTATTTTAAGAATTTGTGATTGACCATACAAAATATCAGTTTTTATAAAAATATTGTGCATTTATACTTATTCAAAAAATAAACAAATATAAATAATCACATTAACTCAAACATATTTTCGTAAATAAGTTGACAAAGAATTTGTTAGATTAAAGGATGAAGATTTCGAAGTGAATTTATTAAAAAAAACCTTAGGGAAGGTTTTTGAAACTATCTTTTCATTATTTTACTAAAGAACAAATGGTACAATTACCATTCCATGCAAATTCGATCCTCATTTACAAGAGATGGGAGGTAAGTAAAAATTTTAAAAATAAAAATATACTAAATCATATTAACCTAAACCTGAATAAAAGTTTTTGAAATTATTCCTTTCTGAATCATATTCGTGTTAGTAAGGACACTTGACTAGAATATGGCAAATCAATATCAACTAAAATACTAAACTCATATATATTTGTATGCCTATGTTCTTCTGATATTTCAAGTTTCCTCACAGCTTTTAATTTTTAATTTTTTAAAAAAACACCTCACTCCTTATTCTTTAATTACTCAACCCATGATAAATAAATTATATATAAAAAAACTTTTACTATTTAGATGTACTCTGTTATCACTACTTATTTAATTTATTAAAAAAAAACTCTAATAAATAATAAAGAGAAATTTTACAGTCCGCATTTTTAGGGAATCATTCCTTTAATTTTAAAAGTGTATACAGTACAAACTTTTAAAATATATAATATTGTATTGTATAACTATTTAAAATATAAAAAAATAATTATTTAAAAAAGATTGTAAAATTTTTCAATAATAATAAATGTAAGATACTTGCCAACGAACTAGTTGGACCAATTCATGAAATCTAGGCACCACCGACATCATAGATTTGGAAAATGCTAAAAAGTTCTACAATAGAATTTCATTAATTAAAAATTGGTGGGGTGGTTCGTTGCTACAAATTCAATGTCGCTTTAAAGTCCTCCACAAACGTTACTCACCATTCATTGTTGCTCATTCTTTTTAATCAATAAATAAGGTATAATTGAACCTATCTTATCAAGCATAGTCAAGGCTATTGATTGATAAAAAAGTTTGAGAATATTATTTAATTAAAATTCTCTTAAACTTACACTTTAGTTGTATTTTGTCCTTTTAACTTATTTAATATGTAATTTATATCTTCTTTTATATTTTGATACAAAATTATCCTTATTATTTTAATTATTATTATTTCTTTCCTTTTATTATTTTCTCTATCTTGTTTTTCTTTTTTCTTTTCATTATTCTCTCTTGCTACTACTAAATAATTAATTAATTAAAGTTCTAAATTTTCACATGTGTCTAAATATTTAATTTATAGATTAATCATCCTTTAATGCAATAAATATAATACAATAAATATGCCTTGTAATATAAAGTTTGTGATTAACGATTAATAGTAAGATTAATAAATAAAAAATAAAAATTTTGAGCTAGAGAAAATTAAAATTTTATAGTATACAAATAAAATTATAGAATGAGAAATCATGTACAACATTTTATTTATGGTGCAATATCGAAAAAATATAGTAAGAAAATATTACGGTTGCCTAATATAAGGGATTTTGGAGTTACGGTAAATTCAATCAAAATATAACTCGTGAATGATATGGTACAAAAAAATTTTTTTGTTTACATACTTAGAATATTATATTTTAATTTTTTTAAAAAATTTATTTATCTTTTTATAGTTTGTTTATTTATTAATTATAGCATTTGTAAAACTCATAAAATCTATATTATACTATTTAATATCTATAAATTATTTATAAATATGTAAAAAAATAAGAGCTTTTAACTAAGCAATTACTTTTAGTATAATAATTTAACAACAGCAAAAAAGAATGGTTAAAAAGATAAAAGGAAAAATATGAGTGAGAAAATAAATAAATAATAAAAAGAGAAAAAAATGAAAAAAAAATTAAAATAGTCAGGGCAATTTTGTCTCAAAACATAAAGAAGTAACGGATAGGGGGTAAAGTGCTTAAATAAGTTGAAGGGGCAAAGTGCAACTAATGTGTAAATTTGGGAGAATTTTTTGCATTTAACCCTAAATATTACACATAGTTTAGTACATATGATCGTCACTTAAACAACCAAAATAAATATAATCTTTCAAGTTATATATGTATATGTGTATGTATATATGAAAAATTCTATATTTTTTTTTTTTGGAAAAATTTCTTTGTGTTTTAAATTGTTATACATCATAACATTATATATTTTAAAAATTTATACTAAATAATTTTTTAAAATTAAGAGAATAATTCCTTACGAGAGATTATGTCAGTCAAAAACAAAGAAAATATTCATGCAGCACGCATGCCGGCCATGACAACAGCACGTTTGGTGTCCATTAAACAAAGACTTCTTTGGTGTCATTCTATCCATTTTCATGCATCGTTGAAAGACTGAGGCCAAGTCCAAGTCTACTTGATTATTGACACATCGTTTCGTCTTGTATAGATGTTATATTTTGAATTAAAATTGAAGCGAAAAACTTATTTTTTTTATTAGTTAATTTTGTAAAATTAATTATTTATAATTTTTATATTATTATTTTTTTGATAATTTTAGATAAATTTATCTTTCGATACCATTTCAACCAATGTGAAATGAATATCATGGAATTACAATTTTAGATAAATTTATAATTTCATATAGAATTTCAACACGAAAATTCACAGAAGGAGTATAATGGGGTTTTTCATATAGTTTGACCCAATAAATACTAGAGATCGCCCTCGCACGTATGCACGCCCTTTGGTCATCGCATCTCAACTTTTACACATCAAATCTAGAAAGAAGTAGTCGAAGAAGTCACTTTAGGGGTGAAAATGTTTCTTTCATAATTTATTTTTTTATTTAAAGAAGAAGAATAAAGAAAGAAGTAAAGGGTTCGACAGGGTTAATAACACTTTGCCTCTAAACTAAATAAGTAATTATACTTTATTCCTCTAAATTATAAAAATATATAATTTGCCCTCTATTGACATTATTAATCTATTACTAATATTAACATTATTAAGATAATCTAACTAAATAATTAGTTAAATGACTAAAATATCTTTAGTACTAATTTTGATTTTTTATTTATTTAATTTTTCACAGTGATGTGATAATTATTTAAAAATAAGCAAAAAATAAGCCATATTATTTTAATATAATTTCTATCAATATATTTCTTGGTCAAATTTTTAAAATTTTTAGATTTCATTTTATATTATTTCGAATTTGAATATTTAAATATAGTAGTAGAACAATTTCCAAATAAGCTTATTTTCTATTGAAAATTGTTCTTTAAAGATATTGTATGAAATTATATATATATATTTTTTTATAAACGTTGTGATTTTTTTTAATATTTTTTATTATTTTGCACTTTTAATGTTTGGTTTAACTTGTACAAATTGTGACGTCGGATATAATATAGTTCAACATTTTCTCAAATTTTCACTCTCTAAAGTCCAAGATATCAATTTATTATTATATTTTATTTTTTCCTAATCATTTTATTACTAAAGTCAATTAAATATACGAAAAATCGAAATAAAATACCAAGTGTATTTTAGTCATTTAATTAAATTTTCTTAATATTTTAAAATTTTTAAAGAATGAGTAGTGTAAATAGATGATAAAGTGTATATTTCTGTAGTTCAGAGATTTAAAGTGTAATTCTTTTACTCCTCTAATTGGGGGCAAAGTGTTATTAACCCAAAAATTTAAAGAAGGGAAAACACTGGTTAGTATAGTTGCACGATTAGTCCTCGTGCGGAAAAAGTTTTAGAGGCCCGGATGGATGGATGGATCGATTGAAGCAATGTCATTGAAGTTCAGGCTTAAATTTCGTTTAATTTGAATAGTCAATTTGCCAAAGTTTTTGTATACAAAGACCAACTTTAATACTAATTTATTAGAACCGTTGTTTGTTAACTACTAGAGCTGATTAAGACAACAATTAATCACATAGGAAAATACTCCCTCCTTCTATTTTATCTATTACTTCACATAATTTTTTTTTATTCTAAATTATCTATTGCTTTAGAAATTTATTTAAAGGAGTATTAAATTATCTATTTACAACTTTTGCGTTGATGATATGAGAAAGAGAGAATTTTGTAGGCCAACAACTCTTTTTTCCTATTTCTTAGTTTCTTAATGATCTAAAGAAAATAGTACCAACTAGCAAGAAACCATAATCAAAGTTGAAGGAAACTAGACACTATGCAATTGATAAAATTGTACTAAGTAGACCAAGAATTGGATTCTGCATGTCAACATTAAATCAGAAGAATATTTTCTTTTTCAATTATTTGGTACAAAGAGAGTTATTGAAAGAGGAAGAATGATGAACGATTTCTGTTGGCCAAATCAATTAGTAATTAGAGCTCAATCCATTATCTAGCCACACCCTCTCTCCAAGCCATTCCACTCCTCTCCTTGAGCCGTGTCAGTGTATTGTGATTAGCTGAATATTGGAGTGTGTGTTAGAGTGTGAGAATTGGTGGGGTGTGCGGGAAATGATTTTTTTTTTTTTTTTGGGTACTAAGTGAGGAATGGGTATTTGCATGCTCCGATCCTCCCCTTACGTGTATCCAAAAATATGATGTGTGAGGTAGGGTAAAAAATTATTAAACTTGGACTAACTCGACGGTTCAATTGATGAATCGGTTTTGGATCAGGTTGAGTTGATATCCAATGACTGGACAAAGAAGCCCACCTGATTTTGTGTAACCTGTCGATTCAACCGATAAACCTAGGAATCTATCTTATTTGGAGAAAGTCGACATTTTTTCTTCCTTTGAGAAAAAAACTAATTTTTAATTGTCAAATTTTGAACCCAAAACCTCTTCAAATAAAGAAAAAAACTAAATTTTAGTTGTCAAATTTTGAACTCAAGATCTCTTCAAATAAAGAAAAAGGATCTTACCACCTAGCCATATTAACTTTTTGCTTATTAAATGTGCCTTTTTTTTAGTTATTTAATATTCAAAATCAACTTTATACGTTAACTCCTAACTATTCATGTAAATTATGTAAATATTCATTAGTAGTTTATACATTGTCAAATTTCTTCATATATAAAATTAAATATTACAAACACCAAACATGTTTTTATCAATATTTTTGGCATATCTATTGTATTTAATCATTTTCAAGTAATATATATTTAATAAAAATATATACTTAAGTGACTCACCCTATATTTGAATTGTATAAGTCACTGATTAAACTAGTAATTCATTCATCAATATCTCTCGTGGAGTTCCTTTTGAGATCGGGCTTAATAATTATGTTCATAACTCACATGTCACATAGAAGAAGATTTCTTCCTTAAGAAAAAAGGATTAATGAAAATTATAAAATTTCATTATTTTTTAATCATTTAACGGTTTATAATACTTATTTTAAAATACAAAATGAATAATAAATAATTTTGTATCATTAAATACACGAAACTTTTTATAAGGAAACAATTGTTAAAATGGTATGGTAGCATACTTTTACCTATGTATGAACAGAGTAGTTGTTGTGTGAATGCAGAGATTTGGCTAAGGCTGCTTTGGAAAATTCTTGCATGGATTATGCAATGAATCCTTAGTTTAGGATGTTTCACATCATTCACTTAGGATATGGTGATGTGACGTGAGTAATGTTGAACTTACTGAACTAAGGGGTTTATAACACTATATTACGGATTTGGTTCACATCTTATAATTTAAGAGATAAGAATTTCTGGGCTATGTTGACTTGGTTCCATGATGAAGAAAAATTCCTAAGATACCACAAAATTAATGGTTCTTGAGTTCTTTTAGAATGTGTTTGGATTGATAGATTTGGAGAAAGATTTGAAATTCATCTATTTTTTGGAAGGATTTATAACATTGAAATAGATGAATTTTAAATTCATCCAAATTAAAAAGTGCGAAATGAAGAATTTCAATACATATATGTGTGTGTACACATATATATATGTACACACACATATATATCTAACTAGAAAAAAGATTAAAAAAATTCATTTCCTAAAAAATAAATAAGTTGATAACCAAGTATGAAAATTTTAACTGTGAAGTTTTTATACAAGATTTATATATTTTAAATATATTTTTAATATCTTTGCTCTTTTCATTATAATTATTTTCACTTATCTTTTTTTTTTTTAAAAAAAAATTTCAATATTGTTTGTTATTTGTTACAAAATTATATATAAATTTTATTTTTTTAAAATTAAATGACAAATTTTCTCTTTTATGAGAACAACATATGATAATTGCATTTTTTTTTTTATATTTCTCTTCTAGGTGCCTAGATTATAATTTTCATATAGCGCCACCACCAATTAATTAAACAATTAAAGATTAAGAAATTTCCATAGTATTGAACTTTTTAAATATATGTGCATATTCTTTGTCATTACAAGAAAAGATAATATCATTATCAATTATCAAACATTATATAGATGAAGTATTTTGAAATTTTATTAGTAACTAAAATATTAATAGGTAATCGGATTATATATAATAATAATTACAAAAAATGATTAATAAAAATTTCAAAAAATAAGAAAGAAAATGAATCCAATTAAAATGTAAAGAATATATAAATCAAACAAAAATTACATCTTATGTATAGGATAACTAAACAAATCAACTACTATATTCTCCGTATTATAAATAGGTATTAAATAGTATATTAAATCATTATAAAAATTGAAATAATAAATTATTTTTCTCTTATTATACAAATGCGATGAATGTTAAATAAAAAAAATCCTTTATCTTATTCTACAATACGCAAAATGCTAAAGAAATTGTAATTCTAAATATAACTAAAATTACACGTTTTTATTTTAAATGAGATTTTATATATATTTTGCATCACAATTAATTTTTTGATAACATATTATGTAATATATATATATACATATAGAGAATATATTGTTATGTTTGTTTAATTAATTTAGTATTTATATTTTAATTAGACTCAATTTTTATGTTTGCAAAATTTTAATTATAATAAATATTTTTATACAAATAAAAGTCTTCCATCTTATTAAACACTTTGAGGGGAGAAACAACTCGCATATATATTTAGTCTTTATATTTTAATTAGATTCATTTTTTATTTTTTGAAATTTTAATTGTAATAAATATTTTTATAAAAATGAAAGTCTTTATGTTAAAATAGATTGTTGTATTATAAATAATAGATAGAATAGATTTTGAACACATTTAATTAATTATGTTTTGTGAATTAGAAATTATATGATTCATGTTTTAATTTTTTGAAATTTTAATTATAATAAATATTTTTATACAAATAAAAATCTTACATCTTATTATGTATTTACGCTAAAATAGGTGGTTGTATCCTAAAAAATATGTAGAATAGATAATAAGTAATTTAATTATGTTTTCCTATTGGGAATTGGAAATAACATTTCATTAAGGGTGGGTATTTTAGCCATTACAGAAAAAAAGTAGAGAAAAACTTAAATATATTTTTCTATTAGGTATTGGAAATTATATTTTATTAAAGGTGGGTATTTTAAACATTACAAAAAAGGAAGAAACACTTGTATATGTTTTTATTGCGAATTAGTAATTATATTTCATTAAGGGTGGGTATTTTAATCATCACAAAAAAGGGAGAAACACTTTGAAGGCAGAAACACGTTGAGGGGAGAAACAACTCGCATATATATAATAGTAATAAAAAAAGCATGTGCTTCGCATGTGTAACAATTCTAATTTATTAAAACTCTTTTTTATTTTTTAAAAAATAAATAAGTAATCAATGAATGATAACCAAGTATGAAAAATTTTAACTGTTGAGGTTTTTATACAAAGTTTATATATTTTAAATATCTTTACTCTTTTTCATTGTAATTACTTTCACTTATTATTTTTTTTTTTTCAATGTTGTTTGTTATTTGTTACAAAATTATATATAAATTTCATTTTTTCTATAAAATTAAACAAATTTTCTCCTTTATGAGAACAACGTATGATAATTGCATTTTTTTTTATATTTATCTTTTAGGTGCCTATATTATAATTTGCCTAGATTATAATTTTCACATAATGCCACTACCAATTAATTAAACAATTAAAGATTAAAATATTTTTCATAGTATTGAACTTTTTAAATATATGTGTATATTCTTTGTCATTACAAGAAAAGATAAAATCATTATTAATTATCAAATATTATATAGATGAAGTATTTTGAAATTCTATTAATAACGAAAATATTAATAGGTAATCGAATCAGATATATAGATAATAATTACAAAAAAATTATTAATAAAAATTGCAAAAAATAAGTAAGAAAATAAATCTAACAAAAATGTAAAGAATATATAAATCAAACAAAAATTATGTCTTATGTATAGGATAACTAAACAGATCAACTATTATATTCTCCGTATTATAAATAGGTATTAAATAGTATATTAAATTATTTTAAAAATTGAAATGACAAATTGTTCTTTTGTCTTGCTATAAAATGCAATGAATGTTAAATAAAACAAGCTTTTATCTTACTCTACAATACACAAAATGCTAAAAAAATTGTAGTTCTAAATATAACTGAAATTACATGTTATTATTTTAAGTGAGATTTTATATATATTTTGCATCACAATTAATTTTTTGCTAACATATTATGTAAAATATATATACATATAAACAATATATTGTTATGTTATCTCTTAAAATTATGATAACATTCATTTCAATACTTAATTAAAGTTCTAAACTCTTTATTCATCTTTATTCATGACATAAAATAGTTTTTATTTTTCTTTTACGTTCACAGGTTATAATTTCTAATAGCGATACCATTAATAATTTAATCAATTATATATAGACAAAGACTTTTTTCCATAATATTGAACTTTTTTGAGATATATCTATATATTCTTTATCGTTTATAAAGGATAAAATCACCATTAAATATCAAACATCATTTAATACATGAAATGTGTCAAAACTCTCTTATTAATGAAAATATTTATGGGAGATTAAATAATATATAATAATTATTATAAAAATGTTTAAATAAAATTTCAAAAAATAAGAAAAAATAAACCTAAATATAAAAAACAAAATCAAAAAAAATTATGTTTTCAGTATAAGAAAACTAACAAATTAAAGTAAATAGGTATTGCGTAGTATAATAAGAACATAATCAAAGGGTGAAAATAAAAATTTATTTTTTTATCTTACTCTAAAATGTACAAAAAATTAATAAAAAACCTCTAATTATTCTAAATGCATGCAACATTTCGAATAAAAAAATTCAATTCTAAAGACAACCAAAATAACATAACATGTAATTTCTATAATTTCTATTCTAATTAATTTTTTAAAATATATTTTGTAAATTAATTATGTATCCAGATAGAGAATATATTGGTATTTTTCATATTTCTTAACCTCATAATAATATTGATATTTTAAACTCTTCCATTCATTTTGAATGGTATCGAATGTGGTTAACTCCAAAATTATATTTTGATATAATATTTTAGTTTGAAATTAAATTTACATTTATTAAATATATAAACAAAATGAAGGCTAATAAAAGTGTAGGATTTATTTATTTTTTATTTTTTATTTTTTATTTTTTATACTTTTCAATTAATTCCTTTTATTATATACCAAGATATTTAATCTACGTTTTTATTTTTTTGTTAAATAGTGAAAAATTACATTATAATTTCCAAAATCGACATGTAAAATCAATTTATATCTGCAATTATTTTAGAGTGTTTAATAGTATAACTATACAATTTGAATAGTATGTGTTGTCTTTTAGAATACTTACCCGCTTATTTTTTTTTTATATTGTCATTCATACAATTTATACGTTGTATTCTTATAAGTCTTTCCATAATTATTTTAAACTATTTTGAGTATAAATCATACTATTTCTTTGTTGTGTTAGCATATACTATAACAACCGGCATTGAAGTTCTAAATTTAATATTTAAACTCATTATATACCTACAACTATTTAGAATATTATTACAATCATTATATCCGAATATTTTAGGTATATGCATTGTATCATGAGTTGAACTTATTTTCTAACTCATCAATAGTTCATCTAAACTAATATTCTATAATGATGTTAGTAACGATAAAGATTTATTAATAGAAATACTATTAAAGAGATATAAAATTAACAAATACTTTTATCTCAATGAAAGATTGTGAGTTTTTTATTTTGTTCCTGAGTTTTACTTTCGTTACTTGGTTAATTTTTTTTTTCTTCGTGAACCAAATCTAAATTAAGTCATAATACAGAGTTAAAATAAATAAGAAAATAGTCTTATATATTCTACTATTTTTTCACTTTATTTAAATTTTAATTATTTATTTGTATGATTATTAATTTTGTGATTTTTAAGTTGAAAAATACTTAAGAATTCTATACTTATGTATATATCTCTGATGTTAATCAAAATTTCAAATTAAAGAAGTCATTATAATTAAGAGTCGTGAAACCATTATAGTTGACTGTCAATTAAGGAAAGTTGTACTTGAAAAATGATATCGGCTATATTTTTCATCTTTTTCAATTAATCCCAGCCAAAGGCCAGCAAAAATGCCAAATTCAACTTTAATGCATCTTTTTATCAAATTTTATATGAATCAAATATTCTCTTTATGAAAACCTTATTCATCAGACAAAATTAAATAAAAAAATATTAGAATGTAATAGGGGTAAAATGACTAATATGTATAGTTGACATAATAGAAGGACTTTATTGGTCAATAGATAATGTTAGGTATTAACATATACATCAATGACACTAAAACAGGGATGAAATATAATTAACCTTATATATAAAGTACGCAGGGGAAAGGATCTAATTAATCCCCCAAATTGAGCATACTTGTATCAACAATTAGAGAAAACAAATAATTGTAGTGAATTTGGAATATTTATAATAGTTATAAAGATTGTTTTATTATCAATAAAAAAATAAAAATAATTTGACCATATATAACAGTTACAAAATGTAATATTTTTATTTTATTCTTTCCTTAAATGTAAATGATTTTTCCACTCTTAGAATTATATACATTTTTATTATGTATTTAAGTCAAAATTTCATAATAAGTTTAGGAGGAAACAATTTATTTCATTAGCATTTCATGCATTTTAGAATAAGATAATGATATTTTCATGAACATTCGATGCATTTTAAAGTAAGACAAAAAAACAAATTATTACTTTAATTTTTGATAATGAATTTAATATACTATATTATACTTATCTGTAATATGGAGAATATATTAGGAGGTAAGTGTTTGGTTTATGGGTATGAGAGGGGGGAATGGGAATCAAAGTTAATGATACCCATAGATGGTGTTTGGTTGAATACTATGAGAATCATTCTATGGGAATGAAAGTGTTAGAAAATACCCACTTTCATTCCCCACTTGTGACATGGGTTTCAAGTTGAGTAACTTATTAATACAATGAAACCCATTCCTATGTTAAACCAAACAAGTAAGGGGGAATGATATAAACCCATACTAATAGTGGGGTTTATGATTCCCATTCCGATTCCAATTCCCGAATGTGAACCAAACACCTCCTTAGTTTAATCTATTTAATTTCTTATACATAAAACATATTTTTTGTTTGATTAATTTAGTCTTTACATTTTAATTAGATTCTTTTTTTATTTTTTTAAATTTTAATTATAATAAATATTTTACATATAATAAATATTTTTATACAAATAAAAGTCTTCCATCTTATTATGTATTTATGTCAAAATAGATGGTTGTATCCTAACTAATAGGTATATAAATATATTATGAGTAATTTAATTAATTATGCTTTCTTATTGGGAATTAGAAATTATATGATTTATTTTTTTTATTTTTTAAAATTTTAATTATAACAAATATTTTTATGCAAATAAAAATCTTTCATCTTATTATGTATTTATGCCAAAATGGGTGGTTGTATCTTAAAAAGATGTAGAATAGATAATGAGTAATTTAATTATGTTTTCCTTTTGGGAATTGAAAATTATATTTCATTAATGGCTGGTATTTTAGACATTACAAAAAAGTAGAGAAACACTTAAATATGTTTTCCTATTAGGTATTGGAAATTATATTTCATTAAGGGCGGGTATTTTAGACATTATAAAAAAAGGAAAAAATACATATATATGTTTTCTAAAAGAATTGGTAATTATAATTCATTTAGGCCGGGTGTTTAGTCATCACAAAAAAATAATGAAACACTAAAATCTAGAAACAAAATTTGGGAGAAACAATATTGGGAATTGGTAATTATATTTCGTTTAAAGGCGGGTATTTTAGTCATCACAAAAAAGGGGAGAAACACCAAAAGGGGAGAAACAAAATTTGGAAGAAACAACTCGTATATATATAATAGTAATAGATTTGGGTGGTTTTAAAATTTATTCATTTTAACTTCAATTACAAATTTCTCCGACAAGAATTTCAAATTATTTTGAAATCCATCTATCTAAATATAACATTAGTTATTTACAAGGCTTTTTTCTTGCTACTTTATAGTATTTATATAAACAATCTAACTTTATACTCCACAAAAATAAATCCCCTTCGACCACAAAAGGAAAATAATGAACGAATAATAATTTAATCTTTTTATGCCAATTATTCTAAGGCTTGATATATATTGAGACATGTATTACACTATTCTATAAGAGAAATATTTGAAATCAAAACCTCTAATTTTAAACTTGAAAAGATCAAAAAAGAAAAATCTTCCCAAAGTAGAAATGGGATTCGCCTCCACCTGCATCTGTTTATTGAAAGCAGTATTTAAATCGCTTTCCTATATTCCCCATCAATTAACAATTGAAACTTAAACAAAACGACATTCACTTAATTTCCAAGAAATTACAACGAACATCCCCACACCGGTGCGCCCAACCCCCCCAATCCCAACCCCCTGCAATAAAATTCTCTGCAATGTGGAGTGAGTATTAAAAGTCGTTGGATGATTAAAAAATAATAAAATTTAATTACTTTTCAGTCATTTCAACCGTTATCATATCCAATCTGCATTTCAGAGCGTAGCGCAACTACTCCCGCCTACATTAGTACTACTTGCAACTACCTAACATCCTCGAAGTAGCAAAACCAACCCCAAGTGCTAAACCCTACTTTGCTCTTTTACTCCCCACATTTTTCCTATTTAAGTATTAGTATTCAAATGTACAAGAAAATGCCTATGATGAGCAATCTAAAAGCAAAATCTTGCAAAAGTATTGATCCTAATGGATCCCAAGTTTCAATAGAAATCAGGGATGCTACTTCTCAGAATGTTATTCCAGTCTCCAGCTGCCGGTGAAGTTAATGGGCAAGAACATCAAGTTGATGATCGTATTCATACCCCATCAAACTTCTTTGTTAGTCTAGAAAGACTAGCAGAACTGGTGGAGTTAAGTGATCAGGAATTTCTCGATGTCCGGCAAATAGCGGCAGCTTTGCAAAGCAGCACTGATATTGGCATAATTGGAGATGAAAACGATCTTGATTGCAGGATCAAATCATTTGGTTCGAACCAAGAATCAGAAGGGCAGGAAACATGGCCTGATCATCTTCACCCAGTCAATGAAGAATTGAAACAGCTGGTCTTGGGAGCTTTCAAAGAAGGCACTATTATCCTTCTCTTGTGTTGTGCAACACTTTCTCTTCTGATTGATATCAGAAGGGATGGTCCAGAAAAAGCTTTTCTTGATGGAGCAATCATTTTTCTTGCTATATTTGTTGTTATCAACTTTGGACATATCTTTAGATTCTTGAGAAAAAGATGGGTTCTCAAGAAATCCACATGCACAAGTACAAAAAGGTTGTAGCAGTCTATGTTGTGAGAAGTGGAAAGATGCAGGAAATCCCGGTTTCCGAGGTTGTGGTTGGTGATGTAGTCTTCTTGGGGACTGGTGATCGGGTACCTGCTGATGGATTATTCATTGATGGGTCGTACTCATGCAAGCTCGACGATGGTTTGGTGGAGAGAGGATCCAACTTTGCCAGAATGTTTACAGGTGCAAAGGTGGTGGAAGGAAACTGCCGGATGCTCGTGACATCAGTTGGAAAAAGCACAGAAATGAATAGTTTGATTCGTCGCGTTAAATCATTAGACGGCGAAAGAATTAATCATATGGATGGTATTGATAAAATGAATTCTGGTTTGGAGAAGTTTTGGTTGAGCCTGTCTTTATTCATTCTCATGGTGCAGGCGTTTAGGTGTTTCTTGTGGAAATCTGTGTGTGATGAAAGTAACAATAATCCAGATCCTGAAGGCCTAAAGAACACTGCAGAAGAGATAGTGAGAATGAAGCCACAAAACTGATGAAAAAGCAGGCAGGTGGACAGATCAATGGAATGGTGAGTATGCTATGCATTCTACTCTTTGCAAGAAGAGATGGGTTGCCCTTGGGGATTTCAATTTTGTTCTTTATTGCGTCAAAGAAAATGAAGTCCTTTATGGCCATTATTCAAAAGCTTTCAAAATGTGTCAGTCTTGGCTTGGTAACAACAGTTTGTATTAGCCTGCAGACAAGTGATTTAGCCATGAAATATTCAGAAATGGCCGAGCTGTGGATTGGACCCGACCACATCAAAGATGTGCCCAAACAGGTCAATAGAGAAGTACTTCAAAAATTATGGGAAGGAATTTGCACGAACGCTTCTGCCACTGGCAGCCATATGGAGGATTCTCTCCTTTATTGGGCTCAGAAGGTGATTGATGTTGATCAAGAAACACATGAAATCTTGGAAATGTACAGGAGAGGAGCTCCAGATTGTATACTTCCTCAGTGTTCTCATTATTAGCAATGCAGATGGAACCATGCAGACCCTAGATGAAGACAGGAGAACCATGTTCGACAAATTAATAGCTGAAAAAATTGCATCTTCTAATTATCTCCATTGCTTTGCTTTTGCTTGCAGGAAGGTGAAGAAAAATCCAAAACCTGAAGAGAAAGTAAATGATGACGATGAGAAAACCTTCAATAATATTGATGATGGATTGACCTTGATAGGCCTCGTGTGCTTGAAAAATCCGTATCCGCTTGAGGTAAGGCAGGCAGTGAAAGCTTATAGGGATTTGGGAGTAAATATAAAGCTAATGGTGGATGATATTAATGTAAAGACAGCAAGAATGATGGCCCTTCACTCCGGAATTTTGAGGCCTGAAGATGACATAGAATTATCAGTCATGGAAGGCTCAGACTTTCGGAACATTTCTGATGAGGAAGTTCTGATGAACATTATCGATAAAATCCAAGTGATTGCCAGTGCCTCTCCTGCTGATAAACTTCTAATGGTGAAGTGAACCTGAGAAAGAAAGATGCTCAGGTAATAATAACAACCACCGGTTACTGTATTAGAGACTTTCCATCTCTTGTAGAAGCTGATGTTGGGATATTTTTGGGAGATAGCAATGTCGAAATGGCCAACGAAAATGCAGACATTATTATTATTCCAGGGCAGAATAATATTGTTACAGTAGCTAACATCTTATGGGTGGGAAGGTACGTTTGCAAAAGATTAGAGAAGTTCTTGGAGTTGCATTTGACTCTAAATATTTCTGCCTTCACCATAAATTTGATATTTCAAGCTTCAAGCAGTCATGGTGATGAGGTGCAACTTTCATCAGTTGAACTACTTTGGACAAACTTAATCATAGAAGCTCTAGGAGCTTTTGCTTTAGGGATATTGATGGTGGAAAAGGAACCATCAAACCTTCAAAATCTTCCAGTTTTTGGTGCAGGTCCAATTATAACCAAGAATGTGTGGAGAAATGTTGCAATTCAATGTTTGTTTCAAGTGGCAATTGTTGTTGATGGTCCTAGGCATGAAAGGGAAAGATATTTTCCACATTGATGATATTAATGTGCTGAAAACCATGATCTTCAATTCTTATGTTTTGTGCCAAGTTTTCACATTGATTGGAGCCATGAAGATCACAGTAGTGCTCACAAAGAAGACCAATATTTTGGTTGAGAATTTATTGTTCCTTGTGGTTGTGGGCATGATTGTAGCTTTGCAGATGCTTCTAATTGAGATTATGGGTGTTGTTGCTCACTGGGGAAAGTTAGATTCCAAAAGATGGTGGATCTGTATTGGACTTGCAGCACTATCTTCTTCCTTATCTTTTGCTGGAAAAAGGGTTTCTGATTTTGTGTTACCATGCAAGTGATCTCATGCATGCATGCACACTAAGTAGTATGATAAAATAATGGGTGGGTAATGGGTGGGTTTGTAGATGTTGTGCTCATTGAAAAGGCCACACAGATAATGTAATATCGAATGACATTAATATAATGTTGTGTCATTTACAGATATTTACATAATTTATGTAATCTTTTTCGTATCTTAAATTTATTTAAATATTTCTTTTTTAGCAATACTATTTTCTTTCAAAAAGCGTGTACGTACCCATAACCCATTGAGTTGTATCAAAATAAAAACTTGTTTAAACATTTTCTTTGGATATATTCGCCTGTCAATGTCATTCCATTGTTAATTTCCAACACGAGTGCTTTTAATGCCTTTTGAATTAAGTGTATTAGTTCTATTCTCTACTTGCAATTAATATGCTTTTTGTGATCTCTGCTTGTGATTTACTTGTCATATATTTAGTTATGGAAAATTATTTATAAAATTACAAATTCATAACTATTTGTCAATATCTTATTAAATTACGATTCTCCTTATTTTAATTTTTTTGCCAGATTTTTTTCCTTCTTTTTTTCAGATCCAGTAACATTTCAGTGACTTTTATTTGTCATTTTGTATTTATTACTTTATATAAATATACTCTTTTAACTATTCAGCCTCAAAACATTTTATATTTGTATCAGTCATGTGATGAAAAAGAAAGTCTAAATTTTCCCGTGAAAACCGGTTCAAAATGTATGATTTTGGGCGCATTTTTCTGAAATTTTATTATTTGGTAATGCCAATATATATTCTATAAATGTTGTTATGGACTTTAAGTATGTGTATCTTGGTATCTATCTACGTCGTAAACTTTACTATCCAATTTCTTGAATTTAGGCCATAATTTACAACAATAAAGTCATACAACTACTCCCTCCGTTTGATTAAAAGTGTCGTATTTTTTATTTTTCTTTGTCTCAAATGTTTGTTATGTTTAAAAAAATCAAAACATAATCATTATATTTTTTTTTCACTTTTATTTTTTATCTTTTTTTAGAGACAAATATTACATCATTCAAAATTTAAATTTTAAATAAAAATAAGAAAAAATTTAAATAATAATAATTATTAATATATTATTTTTAATAAAACGAAAAAAAAAGGAAAATTATGAGATGAATGGTATATTTTAGAACGTACCAGTGCTGATCGACCTGAATATTGGATCAAATTGAGTAGTTACCTTATCACATGATGCATCACGTGTCCTTCTGGATTCCCTTTTGGAGTACTCTCCAAACCAGAATTTACGCATTCATTTGGTCAATGATCGAGCATTTGATTGCAAGTATGAGAAATTCTTCGACACGACTCTGCTGGTTCGGTCAGAAAAAACCAAACATTTACGTAAAAGAGAAACACCTTTTAGATGTAGTATAGGCGCCAGTGACGTATCGATAGAGTTTCCAAATTATGGATAGCTAAACAACACAGAGGACTTTCAAAAGAATAATAACAATAATAATAAATTTAAAAATTAATTTATAAAGTTATAAATTCAAAATTATTTTATGTGACAAAATTATAATGAATCATCAATAGCTGATTTTATATATTTAACCGAATTTTATTTTATTTTTTATTTTTTAAAATCTAGTGACACTTTAATAGTTTTGTCACTTTTTATAATTACACTCAATAAATCCCAAGCTCAACCTTACTCACGAAGTAGTTAGACTAAGGAAATATGAGGACCGCCGACATCTTCGACTTGAAAGATAGAGCATACATTTTAAGAAAGATTCATCCGATGGTTAGGATGTTGCTTTTTTTTACGGAAAATTAACTTAATAGTCCTCTAACTATTTTACCAAAGTCGTAATAATCTTTTAATTTAAATTTTAGTCTAATTAGTCTCTCAACTAAATAATTGTATTAAATTTGATCCCTAAATTACGGTACTGTCAAATATATAAGTTTTTTAAATTTTGACCGGTGCTAATTAAGGGCAAAAACATCAATTCACATAGACCTAATACTTTAGGTGTTAAATTATCACCCAAATAGTTCTCAAACTCTTTTATTAAAACCAAGTTAATCTCTCAACTAAAATTTAGCCAAATTAGTCCCTTATTTAATATATATATATATATATATATATATAACCTAACCTTTACTCTTCTCCCCTTCTTCTCCTTCCATCAACTCAGAGCCACCCCTTCTACCCTCCCTCTTAACTTCTACCAGCAATTGTCCCTTCCACCCACCTCATCTACCTCCATTCCTTCCACTTCATCTCCTTTTTTACCATCCATCATTACCTCGAATCACCCTTCCCCATCTAACAATAGTCACCCTCTCCACTAACTCTAGCCACTGCTAGCCCCTTTCCTCTCTTTCTCACACTTCCAGCAACTATTCCCTCCATTCACCCCAGCCTACACCATTCCCAAATATCTGCTAACCATGATGACCATGCTAATAACAAAGATAAAAAAAATTCCTCCATTGTTACTGAAAATGCTAGTCTTATGCCTCGGTGTGAAATTTTTCAAAAATGCTCTTTAGAACAAAAAAAAGTTACGAATAACTAATATAAATTGAATCAGTACAAATTCTTCATCGAAGATTGCATAGAATCGAGGGATTCATTGAGTTAGTTGTAAGAAGTAAATTATTTTCCTGGTATAGATTTAGAAGGTAGTTAAGATCCACGACAATTATAAGTTTTCAACCTCCAACATTCTTCGCTTGGGTTCAGATGATTATCTCCCTTTACAAGTTAACCGGAGGGTTCAAAATGATTTAGAGAAGGACGTTTATAAGGAGACAAATAATCATATCTCATTCGATGTTTAAGACAATTTGACTTAGCAGGTTTGATTTTTTTCGAATATGTTTAAACCACTTAAACCTTTTATTCTTCTTAAGTTTTGAACAATTGAAAAAGTACATTATTTTACTTCAATTTTTTTTTTCACAATATAAAAATCATCTTATAATTCCGTTAGAGACAAGTGGTTTATGTATGTACTTCAAATGACTCAGAATTAGTCATGAATTTGAAGTAAATTAATTAGAATTAGTCATGAATTTGAAGTAAATTAATTTAGGAATTGCTTAAAGGCTACTTCTGGAAGCAAGTTTGGGTTTTCGTCAAGAGGGAACCAAAGAAACAAGTTGAATCACTGAATAATACTATCAAAAAATCCTCCTTTGGAGGAAGGCAGAGAAACAATGCCAAACTAAGGATTTAGCTCAAGGAGCCTTTGATGATTTACACAACCTATTACAAAGTTGAAGTGAAACCAAGGGAGAAGCAAGCAATGCCGAGGGCAGTGATGTAGGAATTATAAATGAAAAGGCAGTAATGATGGAGATCTACTCAACCAGTGGAAAAGCAATAGCAGTAGAACAAAAATTGATAGGGAAAGAAGGACACAACACTGGAATAGGAACTATCTGCAAAGGCAATCCTGGGGATTTCATTATTTATCAAAGTAACAACATTCTTACCATGGAACAAGATAAGGACCAGATGGTGGTGGAGCCTGGGAGAAATGATATTTAGATGATGGTGGTAAAAGAGGGTGAAGATTTGATCAGGGAGACTTGTCCTAAAGAGAGTAAGAAGCTTATTATAAAGGGCTACCATAATCAAAAGAGATATAAGAGGCAACCAAAGGTTGATAGGAAAGCTCAAGCAGATATTTCTTACTGCATTAGAAAACGGTGCCCAGTGGATGAAAAGGAAATTTGAAGTTCAACAGAAGTTTTCTGATGAAGATAATGATACCCTGATTAATAAGAAGAGAGGAAAGCTACAACTTGGCAAGGACAATTTGGATAACCAGAATAATTGGGTGGAGGGGGCCATCCCTAATGGGGTACCCCATTCATAAATAAGAGCTATGGTGTAGAATTGTCAAGGGAAGGGAGATCCCTGGTAATTCCCCAGCTTAAGGAGTACTTTAGGCTCCACTCTCTAGATGTAATCTCTTTGAGAGAAAAAAAAAAATGGAAAAAGTTAGGAAAAGACTGAATTTTGATCATCTATTTGTTATTGATGCCTTTAGGAAAGTAGGGAGACTTGCAATGGTGTGGAGGAGTAGTCTAAAGCCGTTAACTGTTTTATCTACTAATTTCACAATTGAGGTTAAGATTCAATCCCAAGGCAGTGATCTTCAATGGTGGTTGATAGGAATATATGCAAGCACAATGATAAAATTCACGATTAAACTTAAAACCAAGAAAGAAATAATGGGATGTGATTCAGAGAAAGAAGCATCTTTGGGGGGGGATAAATGGTGTATTGCTGCAGGCTTTAATAATTTGACTTCAAATGCAGAAAAATTGGGGGGGAGGGGTAGAACAAGAGAAGAGTGGATATTCAGAGATTTCAGGAAGTTCATATCAGATAGTAGCCTTACTGATCTTGGATTTAGAGGCAGCCCTTTGGACATGGAGCAACAATTGGAAGGGGACAAGGAAATTAAACAAAGATTGGAAATAATTCTCTATACTGCTGATTGGAGGTTAATGTTTGACAAAGCAACATGCTCTCGTATTGATGCTCAAGCTTCATATCACTGTATGCTTATTTTAGACACCAAAAGATTCTACTTCGATAAGAAATAGACACAATATGATGAAACTGAGAGAGTAATTAAAGAGGTTTGGAAAAAGGATGTAATTGGATCTAAAATGTTCAAAATCACTAGCAAAATTAAGCAGTGTAGAATTATGCTTCTTAAGTTGAATAGAGTAAAAACAAGTTCAAGAGAGCAGATGAGAGAATTAGCAGAATTAAGGAAGAACTTAAGAATCTGAAGGAGTCAACTGACCCTGGAGGAAGGGGGCTACAGCAAAGCTGAAGTTG
This sequence comes from Cinchona pubescens, assembly GCA_025175665.1. NCBI lineage: Eukaryota > Viridiplantae > Streptophyta > Magnoliopsida > Gentianales > Rubiaceae > Cinchona > Cinchona pubescens. The sequence goes on from JANKKI010000131.1 coordinate 5,377,891, forward strand.
GAGCTCAGTAAGGCTTACTGTGACGAGGAACTCTTTTGGAGACAGAAGGCTAGGAACAACTGGTTAAAAGAAGGAGATACGAATTCCTCTTTTTTTTCAGGCAAGTGTTATGGCTAAAAGAAAAAGAAACAATATCAACTTTTTACGGAAGGAAAGTAGGGAAACTTGTGATTCTAAGGAGGCTATTAGTGCTGAAATTGAAAGGTTTTATAACTAATTATTCACTTCTTCTAATCCTACTCAGTTTGATAATATCTTAGAAGGTATACCCACCACAATTACCAGGCAGATGAATGAAATTCTAACTAGATCAGTAACTGATAAAGAGGTCAAAATCTGCTTTATTTTCTATGAATCCCAATAAAGTCCCTGGTCCTATGGTATAAGGGGGACATGTCCCCCTTTTTTTCAAAATATATTGGGGAATTATTGTTAAAGATCTTGTTGATGCCATCAAAAGCTTTTTTTCATTGTGGCTTTTTGCTTAAATCCATTAGTGACACTATCATTACTCTAATTCCGAATGTAGATTCCCCTTCTAATTTATCTTAGTACAGAATCATTTCTAAAATTCTTGCTAATAGGCTTAAACTACTTCTTATTCATTGTATCAGTGAAATTCAATCTGCTTTTCTTGCTGGTAGACAAATTTTTGATAATATAATTTTGGCTCAAGAATGTCTTCATTTTCTTAAAAATAAAAGAAGTGGAAATTCTGGTTTCATGACACTTAAGTTTGATATGGCTAGAGTATATGATAGGATAGAGTCGTCTTTTTTTAGAGAAATGATGTCCAAGATGGGTTTTTGTGATGTATGGTTCAATGAATCTTAACTTGTATCTCATCTGTCAGTTATAGTTTTAATCTCAATGGCTCTAAAAGTTGGGTATATGAGGCCTTCGAGGGGTATTAGGCAAGGGATGAAAAAAGCTTGCAGGGATAAAGGAATCACTGGTTTTAAAATCAGCAAGAATAGATCATCTCTCTTCTTTTTTTATGCTGATGATGCCATAATATTTTGTAAGTCTACAGGGCAGGAAACTAGAAAGGTTATGGAGGTCGTGGCCACTGGACAGTTGGTAAACTTGGAGAAATCCTCAGTATTTTTTTAGTAAGAACACTAAACCAAAAAACAGGGATGAGGTCTGTTCTATACTCAGAGGGGTAAAGTATGTGACTGAAGGGAAATATCTGGGATTACCAATGGTAATCTCCAAGACAAAAAAAAAAAAGAAGGATTTTCGGTTTTCAAAAAGTTCAGAACTGGAAATCCAAATTTCTTAGTTTAGCAGGGAGGGAAACACTTCTGAAATCAATAGCTATGGCAATGCCTATCTATGTTATGACTTGTTTCAAGCTTCCTAAGGTGCTTTTTGTAATCCCAGATATTTCTGGTGGGGAGGAAAAGAAAAGGAAAAAGGGAATTCACAGGCTGAAGTGGTTTAGGGTGTCCTTATCAATATTGAATTATTTAATGATACTATGCTAGCAAAACAATTGTGGATTTCTGTGTAACCCAAATCTGCTAGTAAACAAAGTTCTCAAGGCAAAACACTATCCTAGGATCTTTACTGTCCTCAAAACTCGAGGTGCTCTATGGTTCTGGCAAAGTGTGTGGAAAGCATGACCATTACTGATGTCTAGTTTGAGAAAAAGAGTGGGAGATGGTAAATCTATTAATATCTGGGCAGACAGATGGCTAGCTAATTCGGAAAGTGGGAAAGTTCAGATCAGCAAACTTGACCAGACAAATCTTCATAGCGTGGATCAACTGATCCGAGGAGCCAGATGGAATTTAGAGCTGATATAGCAAAACTTCAGTCAAGAGGATGTGGTACATATTCTCAATGCTCCTATCAGTTTAACTAAGCTAACGGATAGATGGTATTGAGAACACTCAGCTTCTGGCATTGATTCTGTTAGTTCTATGGTTATGAGACAGCTAAAAAGCTGCAAGAGAAGGAAAGAAATAAGAGGAAAGCAGTGGGGGAATGCAGTAGAACCAATCTGCAGCAGAGTTTATGGAAGTTCACCTGGGGGCTGAATATTAAGCCTAAAATTAAGCACTTTTTCGTGGAAGTTTATTAACCAAATTTTGCCAATGAATGCTATTATTCACCGCAGAATCCAGAAGGGTTCACCTACCTGCCATATGTGTGGAGAAGAACAGGAGACAATAGAACATATGCTGTTCAGATGTAAGGCAGTGACAGATATGTGGAAAATGGCTCCTATTCGATGGGAAAGCCTAAAGGATCCTAACACTGATTTCTAGAACTGGTGGCTTCAGGTAAAGGAGTCCTGTATACTTAGAGAAAATGAAGAATGTGTAAAACACTGTCAGCCAACTTGCTTTGGCAAATTTGGAAGAGAAGGAATGCAAATTGTTTTAATCACTGTCAGGGACCTGCTGATGCAGAAATGGTCAGATGTTTCATTTAATATGGTGAATTCTCACGTTGACAATTCTAGGAGTGCCATGGAAACAGAATCACTGGAGTCCACTACAAATAACCTTCATCTTCTTGATCAGACAACTGTACAAATCTATATAGCTGCAGCCTCATCCAAGTACAGATCAGGGACAAGTTTTTCTGTCACAAATCAAAAAGGTAAGAGGAATTCCTTGATGCTGGAGGCAGAAGCAATTGGAACATCTTTGGTCAAGGCAAAAGTGGAAGGTTGGACAAATTGGTGATAAGCTGGAGCAACAAGAGACTGATCCACATGATCAATGCCAGGGTAACAGAAGATGTACATATTGCAACATTGTTCGAAGATATCATTAACATGAGTGCTCTGTTTTCATTGATCTCCTTTGTTTATATCCAAAATAGTTTGAATAAATTAGCTATCTCGTTAACTAGATTTGCTGTTAGTTTGAAAGGAATGGTGGAATGGAGAAATTCCCTTCTTGTGTGGCTAAGTGAGCATACATGTCACACAGGAAAACATTTGAGCAGTGGCTCTTTTTGTATACATGTTTATAGTTTCTATCAATACAAAATGTTATCATTCTTTTGGCCCAAAAAAAAAAAAAAAAAAAAAAAAAAAATACCCTACGGACAAAAATCACGCTCAACTATTCTCAGATAGTTTGGTATAAACTTGAAGTGGACTAACATCCGAGGCTTGTATCTTAATGCCGGGTATGCTATAATGAGTATTACTACTGGTATACTACAATGACTATTACTACTATCTTATTTATTTTATTTTATTTTTAAAAACCACTTCTCTCTTACCTCTCATGACCCACATATCATAGAAAAAAATATTTTATTATCTTAATTACTTCTCGTAAGTTATTACTATCTTATCTTAATAAGATTACAATCTCCAATTCACAGATGATCATAGATTAAAGCCAAGGAAGGTCAGCATCATTAAAAATCTGACAGATTGAAGCGACGCCTATTCCTGTGTTAACACAAACATCAAAATAGGCCGATCAACCATAGCAGCAACTTTTATAAGAAGAACAAAACTTTCGAGAAAAGAGAGTTAGTTTAGGAATTAGAAAATTTTCATCCAAATCATGAAAGTTATCTAACTTCTTGTCTGATGATTAAGTGCTTGAGCGTGAAGCACATAATTTGATCATTAAGATATCAGACAATTCTCTTTTTAACCGTGAAAACCTGTAAATTGTAACCATGCACGGGTGTATATTACGCAAAGAATGAGAAATGTTATTATTGATTATTGTTTGATTTGATGATCATGATTGTCAACATTTTCAGGAATTACATAATCATCCGAAGGGCTATGATCGGCGCTCTCGTTAACTAAAACCTCATTATCATTGGTCTTGTTTGAATTCTCAACACCACCCCATTTCTTCTTCATGATTTTAGGAACTAAGCGGGTCACCTCCTTTGTCTCCGATGCATCATCTTGGTTTACCAGTTCAAATCGAACTGCACTCACCTTCCTGGCATTTCCTGCTAGTATCTTGCAGCGAGATGCACATTATAACCTATCATTAAGGATCTATGCGATAACTTATTGCAGAAAACATAAAGTAAATGGCAAGCGTACCTCAAGCTTAAATATTTGACTCTTTTCATTTTGATCTGCCCTATCAGATTCTTCATCTGTATACTCATCATGCTCTTCTTCGTTTTCCCTTTCAACCACCACTTTTATTGTCTCACCAGTCCTCGGGATGTAACCAAATGCTTCGCAGACGAATCCAGATACCGTCTCATACTGATGACCCTGAAGGGTTAAAAGATTGGAAGTGTACTATTAATCCTAAAGTCTGAAAACTGAAATTTGAAATTACTTAAAATGCTAGAGTACAGGTACTTCGGAAAAATCATTTAAATCTTGGCAGTTATTTCACTTATATAATATTTAATAAGAAAATAAATTTTAATACAGTACAGGTTAATTATATCTGCGTTTCTTTTACATAATAAATGACGAAGAATAATATTTATGACGGGGATCAAAGGCCAAAGATTTATATTCCATAGCATCTTTTCCTTTTCTTTTGGACAAAATGGTATTCCGTGAGTAACAAACAGTCTTTCAAACACAAACAAATAAAGCAATCCTTCAATGTCCCTTTCCTTCTGAAGCAAATCCTCTCTCTCCCTGGATCACATTTCAATTGAACCCCACCCAATCAATTCCCATTTCGATTTTTTAACCTGAACTTAACTTCTGCAAAATCTAAACAACCACATTTTCGCAATGTTGAAAAGAGAGTGCCACGGAGTTCTTCAAGTGTGGTTGCCAGAATTCTTTTTCAACAATAACTTCCCACACGAAAAAATAGAAGAAAAAATGCCCTCTGAAAAGAGGAAGTAGAAAAACAATGTTTATATAAAGCCTCGGAAATATCATGACAATATTGCTGCTGGTTCATAATTGACCAACTTTCAGTAAATTATAATACCATAAATCTATGATGTCATCTATTCATAAAATGCAGCAAAGAGTTTTCACTTAGCAACTCTGAATGTTAACTGCCAATATGACGGTCACTCAAAAAAATAAATAAAATATTCCAATATGACAGTTTCATGTTTAGAATAACTAAAGATAGATTAAAGCAAAACGATACCTCAGGCATTTTGATATTTAGATCCTCAGAAAGCTGGTCGATTGACGTGTTAGCATCCACATCGTAGATGCCATCAGCCCGCATTACAATATAACCAGTTTTTTTCTGGATTTCTTCCTGATACACAATGCAAAACATGAGAACAAAAAAAGAAGTGCATGAACAGAACACCAATTCAGTAGACTATAAGAAATGCCCCTAACTCAAAAGACACTAGTGGATGCTCAGGCAATTAACCAGAATAAGAAACTTGAATATAAAAGGTCAACACTTCAAGAATGAGCCATGTTCTCAATAACCCTCTTTTGCATTTACAAAACATGTGTAAAGAACAACTCTGCAAGAAAATAATATGCTTGCGTACAGCATTCCAGTAGAATGTGACTTTTCAAACAGGTATTCTGACCATTAAATGTCAACGAAAATGTAAGATGCATACAAATACAACATTCAAGAAAATAATTCTTCCTCTGGCCCAAATTGGTAAGTCTAAGTTTCTCCTTTTGGTCTGCAAAGTAATGTCTAATTTCTTTAATAGAGTAGTAATTTTCACTAACTGTTCTCTAAGAATATTGAAACTGGACATGCTATGAAATTTATATCAAAACATGCAAATTTAGCTCTAAACTTAAGAGGGGCAAAACTACCAACATGAAGACATGAATCCACAAAATTAAAATAAAAAATAAATAATAAATAAAACAACACTTACACTTGAATCATTTTCATCAAAGATCTCACCAACGATTTCCTCAACCACATCTTCAAGAGTAACTAACTGTTACATTGATTGGTACAAAATAAAATTGGTGGTTCAACAATACAATTGAAAGAAAAAGAACTCTTAAATACAATAAAACGTGTGGTACATACTCCAATTGTTCCTCCATACTCGTTATGTTTAGAACAACAGCCATATGTACTTTTCTGATGCGGAACTCTCTAAGAAGATTCCACACTGACATTGAATCTGCAACAATCAAAGGTCATTCTTCTGCCGTTTAGCAGTTGAACAAAATACAAATTAAGAAACAATGATTGAAGCTAAATATACTGTTTAGGAAAGAAAAGAGCAAACACAAAGTTGTCACTTTATATATATATATATATACACACACACACACACACACACACGTATGTGTGTGTGTGTATATACACACACACAGAGACATACACATATATAGAGAGAGAGCAGGGGGAGAGAGAGAGTGAGGTCAGGCAATACAGATGCAAATTTGGATCCTAGTTAATAATTTTAGAAATTTGGTTTTCTACAATGATGCTAGAAAGTCAAGCCAGTGAATCCATAGGAAATCAAATCTCTACAGCTTTATGTAAACAATCAATTTTCTGAAATTTAAACTACTGAATACAGCATACCCATAATCTTCAGCACAGACATATGATCTACCACAATGTGAACCGAAATAGAAAATTGGTTGGGAAGGAGAATATTTCTTAAGAAAACAAGGGTAATTTTCCCTTCTTCATAAAATTTTCTGAATGGGTACTGCTATTTATATTTAATTGTTCCATTCTATAAAAAACATGGAACCTAGATTTATCCACAGGTCCATGACCCCAATATACGAATTTAAAGAAGAAAGATCATTTACTCTGAAATTACCAGGCACAAAATATGCTGGTTTGTGTGCCATATCTCCCACAAGAGAACTTTCCAGTAGTTCACCCTTCAAAATAAAAAAGAATAAAATTCTGCAAAGTGTGAGATATTTATGCATGATTAGAGAAAGATATAGGTTCAGTAATTGGGAGGAGAAAGGAATTTGCGGAAGTAGTTAGTTGACCTGTTGCACAACATCCAGAAGATCCATCGCATAGGCAATGCCAACTATATTGTCAATTCGCTGCTCAAAGACTGGCACTCTGCAAGCATGTATTTAAATTACGGAGTCAGCAGGCTGTTAGAAAAGTAAAAGAAAGGCAGCTTACACAAATTGAAAAGAAGCCTCAAGTACCTGGAGTACTGATGAGTCACCCACAAATCATGAAAATCAACAAGTGTTGCACTGGCATCAATTGCAACAACATCAACAAGAGGTGTCATCACCTCTCTTACATGTGTATCTTTTATCTCCAACACATTTTCAATCATGTCCTGAAGAAATAGTCAAATCAGAAGCCATGCTCATAGTTTCCACAATATGCATCAAAATAGAAATTAGAAAATGACGATATGTATATCCGAAAATTGTTGTGTTCAATGAGACAGCTGTGCACTTGAGAATCTAAACTCATGGCGTACGACAGAAAAGCTTGTGTTTGATTAGCATAGTATTGCTCCTAATTCATATGGCCTCTAAGCAGGAAACAAATTTATGAAAATAAGAAGTAAGCGCATTGATTAACCTGTTCTTCCTCCTCGATTGCCCCACTTAACTCTGCTCCACGCACACATTAACTTCAATTCATCTTCAGTAACATATGGTTCACTAGTATCATTAAGGGGAAGGCCAAAAAATATAGTCAAACAAGAATCTAAATTATCTGAAACATGAATAACAGCAACAAGTAGTAACAGAAAGCAACTTTAACTGAAAATTATTGGTTCTGTTCAAGCATAGGCAGAAATGAATTCTGCATGTATGTTTCAAAATGAAAATAACTGAATAAAAAACATCTCTGAACATATGTTAAAATCTTTTAAATTAAAAAAATTGTCATAAGACATAAGACCTAATTATAAGGAAAAGTAATTAATATGTGATCACAGTTCACTAATAAGAAGACAAAGGGAAATTGCAGCTTATAATTATCTAATGTTTGAACTTCTTATTGGTAAACATTACTTGAAATCCATTCAAAGAAAGCACTTTAAAAGAAGTAAACCATTTCAAATCTATAGGCAATTATGAGAACAAAAATGTACTAAGCAAAAGTCTAGCAGTACAGTTGATATCATTTATAGAAGTAGGTTTCTTAGAAAAGTTTGTAGCACTTGACTATCTTCTTAAATAGGACTAGATACTAATATTTCCTGGTCCTCTTTAGACATCTTCTTTAGAGGCATTAACCAGGACAAACTCATAAAAAACAACACAAACTTTGCATATAAAATTGAGGAACTGGTGAACTAAGACACTGTTGAAATCCAATGAAATTACTGATGCAACAAATTTCATGATGGGCCATCTCATGGAACCTAGTGAGTCAGAAATTTTAATATGCTGAAGCATACCTTCTTCCTTTCAAACCAAGGAGTTTCAGCATTCCCATTGACAGATATGTAACAACTCTTCCTACAGGATACAAAATCAAGGAAAGCCATGCCACAGGCCTGACCTAGAGGCATTCACCATTAGGTCTAATCAAATGCACTTCAGAGTAGTATCTCTTATGTAAAGGCACAATCCTCCAATTCTTAGCAGCTTAAGATTTTTACTAAAGAAAGAACCAAGTTAGTTATCACTTACCACAAACCTAGCAACATCAGTGGCATTGTGAACAGCTAAACTTTTTGGAGTAATTTCTGTGAGAAGCAAAATAGCCACCTGGCAAGATTGTGGACAAAGTATCTACATTAGTACACCATCACATGGATGCAACATGGCTCACACATCAAAATATGGTCTACCCAGAAAAATAAAAAAGGAACCAGAATAGGGTTCTATGCATTCTCATTATGAGAAGGGATCATTCGAGTTTTAATTTGTCATGCCTTCCTTTCTTTGACACTAAAAGTAACTCGTTTTATTGACGACAAATGCACATTTCTAAACTCTAAACACCAATTGTAACAAAGCCTACCCGCTTTCCAGTACTTTGAACTTCATTGTAATACTATTAGTGACAATCAATATGTTGTAATTCTCACAGCTTAACACATAGTTCCTTTAGGACTGAAATAAAGTTTAGCTTAACACATAGTTCCTTTAGGACTGAAATAAAGTTTAGCTTAACACATAGTGTTCCTTTAGGACTGAAATAAAGTTTAGCTTAACACATAGTTCCTTTAGGACTGAAATAAAGTCTTTACATCATAAATGCACCAATGATTACGAGATATGGCAAATAAGAAAATAAAGAAAAGCATCGCTTGATGATAAGACAACACAAATGCAACTTTTTGGCTCAGCAAGCAAACAAAAGATCAAATAAGAACAATTTACTGCCACTTACAGCAAGTCTCATGCATCCCTTAGAACACACTGTCAAAATATAGCAGTATTTTATTTTAGGCAAATTAGGATAGTAAGAGAATTCTTCTACAAGAAACATAAAGTAACTACAACCCTCATCAAATATCTCTGTCTAATTGAGAACTGAAACCTCTCCCAAAACAGAAAATATTGTTGAAAGTTCTTTACTGCAAAGTTGAGATTCTCTAATTGACTAAATTAGAGATATCCATACGTACCGTCATCACTCCAGTTGCAGCACTCACACCAGCTTCACCAAATATTGTGGTTCAGCAGCCTCTGTGACCAATGCCGTAGCTCCAATATTAACCACGCTGAGTACATAAATGAAGTCTACAATAAGAGATAATGCTCGTCTTCAAGTGGATAAAACAAAATGCACATAGTTCATTAACAAAAAGGGAGCAGTACGTTGTGCCAATGAGGATAGTCGTCAAAAACCGTGTAACATCACTTCGTAGCATTTTAAAGACACCATTTTCAGATTCTTTTTCAGCTAGCTCCCGCACCTGGCATATTTTAAAGCTCAAAATACTATCTTTTAAAGATATTAAGCAGATAAAAAAGAGTAAGAAACTGCAATGGCATTGCATTTAAGCCAAAATAGTATCATTAAGAAAATAAGCAACTAGTAGTCTTTATGAGCCCGAAAGTCAGTGTTAAATGTCACCAGAGTTTTTTTTTTTTTTTGACTAATAACTAGGCAATACTCAAAATACTGGTAGGTTTAATTATTCATCTTCTCAGTAAATCTTGGATAATAAAATGTTAGCTTAAAGATGAAACATAAATTGTCAAATTAGGTAACTATGAACCAGTAAAAAAACTAAGCACCAGCGGCATTTTGAGTAGAGCAAAAATTCGATACCTTCCAAGGCCAAAGCGTAGTAATTGAGGTCTCAGCCATGGAGAAAAACGCCGATAAACCCAACAACGCAGCCAAAATCAAACCTTGCTCTTTAAAAACCATAAGAACCTGCAAAACTTTAGGCCAACAACTCCTCAACGCGACCCCACTCCTCTCAAAAACCCCATTCCATCCCGCATTCAATACCCCCTCCACCGCCACCGCTTTCCGACACCACACCACCATCATCCCACAAACAACCACCGCCAACACCAAAACCTTCCGCACCAAAACCTCCACAAACCCCACGGAAGATTTTTTCACATTCTCCCCCTCAGAATCCGACCTAATTACGAACGAACCACTAAAAGCTTCAATTTTGCGACTTCTTCTAATCCGCGAATTGAAGAAGGTTCTAGAATTGCAGGGTAAAGTGGAGTGAGTTGATTATTGTAGGGCGAAAAGTGTAAATACCGTTTTTTGAGGGGAATTTCGGGAATAATTTGTAATTTAGGGTTCGGAAACTGTGAAATGGAGGTTTTGAAACTGTTATGAAGGGAGCGCGATTGAGAAGTGAAGCTTCGACTGCTGCGTCCATTTTTTTTTTCCCCTAAAATATTTATTTATATATAAAACAAAATTTCAATTAAAAAAATGACGGATGAGAAGGTGGAGGAGCTAGGGTTTTTTGCCGAGTTTGAAGAGGTGAAATCGAGTGGCTGAGGAGGACATGGCGGAGGAGGTGGTGGTGGCGGTTTCTTCGGAGGTATTTGGGGCAAGTTGCAGACGTGGAATGACGAAATATGCCCCTGCGAAATTCTCTTTTTCCTTTCTTATCCTCTCTCGGAAGGGGCCCAACAAATGTCTTTTTTGTCCAATTGTCTACCGAACACAACGCTCAAGCCCAAGATACTACTACTAATGAGGGCTTTGGGTCCAACTAACGACGAAAAAGTACAACGTTAAGGCCCATGATACTATAAACAAAAAAAATATAGAAGTAAAAATCACTAGTTTGTGGGTATTAAAATGGGAAAAATTCTTACTCCTTGGTGCAAAGAGATTATTTTTGATCGTTAAATGATTGAAAAATAGTAAGATCTCTCTGTTTTTTAATTATTTTAACGATTTTCATACACACTCTACATTACGAAATGAGTAGCAATGACTTACTCAATAGGATGAATCTTTACTGTATCTTTCAGTATAGATAATATAATCATGATCATCTAGCGCAGTAGGATTGTTAAATTCTTGAACATGACAAATAATGGATAGGACAAAATATGAATAGTGTAAAATATTATTTGGTGAATAATCTTTTGACCAAATATGTTCAAAAGCTTATCAAATAATATTTGGCAAATAATTGCTATTATTTGCAAACCAAATAGAGTCTAAATTTTATATAAGAGAAATATTTAGTAGACCTGATCTTTGATCCCACTTGTAAATCGATATGGATGTTATGGAATCTATGACATCAGTTGATGTAAGTAAGATTATATAAAATTTAATTTTAACCGCAAGGTCTACATGTGGGACCAAAAACAGGGTCTATGTAAATATTTTCCTTTATAGAATCTTACTTACATCACCTGATATTATCTATTTTATAATTTTTAATCTACACCACATGGTTTTCAAGTAGGACAAAAGACCAGATCCACTTAAGTATTTCCCTTATGCAAAAAACACATTGACAATGAGTCCTTGTTAGATGGTAGATGGTAAAATTTAAAGCACAAGAGAATGATTCTCCAAAAGAAACCATAGAATTTCTCTAAAATTTATATGGGTTAATGAGCAACTACCAAGCATTCTAGTAATTACTCAAAAACTAAACTCTCATTTCAAAAAACAATACCCTAATTTTTAGTAAACTAAACTACCCAATTCAAATGAATTTCTTTCGTTGATTATTAAACAACTACTAGCATAGCACTGATTGCTTGTTACAACGATGCTAGAAGCAGGCACTAGAGTTGGGAACTTTGTAAACTTTGTAAGTGAAATTGGAAAATTTGGTGCTATTATATTATGTTGTAGTAGAAAAATATTTTTCAAAAAAATTTGGTTCTTATTTCCTAGTTTCTGGAAATAATACATACATATGTAGTTTTTTTGAATGACATTAAAATTGTGGATATAAAAGTTGGTAAGTTGGAAACAGAATAGTAGTATATCCGAAGGAGGATTTAAAAAAAAAAAGGAAAGAAAGAAAGAAAAATGATTTACAAGGCTTCAAATTTAGGATAAATTATCAAAATTATTTTACGTTACATACTATTTTAGATCGGTTAAAACTGCAGTATTGTTTCAAAATCAGACAACTAGAAGACCAACAATACTAAAAGAAAGATGATAATCCAATCATGACTTACAAAACAGAGAACCATTTTTGGCTAGTGATGATACATAAATACTAAAATCTATAGTTTCTTATTACTACTACGAAACTGCAGTACAGGAAACAATACTAAAAGAAAGATGGCACTGATCAGATGTTAAAGCATTCTGATTCTTGAACTTTTATTTTAGACTAGATAATCCAACTCAAAGTTAAACTGCATCCAGTCATTTCTGGAGATAGCCATTCAAGTTGCATAATACTACGACTTGACCTATAACTTGCTTTAAACTACCCTGTGGAAGTGAGATTCAAAAAGTCTAAGATATATAATCATGATCATCCAGCGCCGTAGGAATGTCCATCTTCCCGAGAGCAGCATAATCTTTGGCCTCACCTTTCTACTTGCTACGAAGAACTCATTACATGCGGATAGTGGTAGTTTTCGTCATTATCATGCACACGAAGGGGTAATTGATGAAAACGAGCAAAATTGTATTCAGCTGTTTTCAAGGTTTCCGAAGCTAGAACTTGATCTCATGCTGTATTCAGCTACAAGCTTGGCAAATGAAGATGTCTTGTCTTCCAGTAACTTTGCTGGAGAATCATATTCTTCAATAAGACCTAGTTTCCACATGAGAGGAAGAAATTGTGGATAAAGGAAAAATAATACGAATAACCAAAGGAGATCCGACATTGAATCCTTGAGGTTATTCATTACCGTTATCTAGCAATAGGACCATGTCACTGTCCAGCACAGATGTTATTCTGTGTGCAATTGTAATGACCGTCGAGTCAGCAAAATGTTGTCTAAGAGTTTGCTGAATAAGATTATCAGTTGCCGTATCAACTGATGCTGTAGCCTCATCAAGCACCAGAACCTTGCTCTTTTTGAGCAGCACGCGACCAAGACAGACCAGCTGCCTTTGACCGACACTCCAGTTCTCTCCATTCTCAGAAACTGCAGTCACAGTGGGAAACGCCGCAACTAAGAAACAGAAACAAACTATACTTAAAAAAGACAAAAGGATAAGATAATTAGTAGACTAGAAGACCTGCAGAGTCGAGCTTCCCTTCCTTTTTCCTGACTTCTTCTCCAAGCTGGCACTTATCAAGAGCCTAATGTAAAGAAGAAAGCTTATCAATAGGTTCCAAGAAGACACTAAAACCAATATCGGACAATTTTCATCTGAAAGGGAAGCTAACCTCCCAAATCTGTTTGTCTGTATACTCTTCAAGTGGATCCAAATTACTACGCACTGTTCCCTCAAACATGGTAGGATCCTGTGGAATTATACTCAGTTGAGATCGTAGATCATGTAGTCCGATTGAAGAGATACTGATACCATCTATCTGTATTTGTCCACCAGTTGGTTCAACAATTCGGAAGAGGGTCTGAATAAGTGTTGATTTACCACTTCCTGTCCTCCCTACAATTCCAGTCTTCTTTCCTCCAAAGAAGGTGCATGTTAGGCCTCTTAATACGAGCGGCATGTGTGGAGCATATCGGACCTACAATTTTACTCGGCAATATTAGGAGGCATTTTTTCCACAGATAAGATGCATAATACTAATATCCATATATTTCAATAGTTCTGATATTTATCTCCTCTTGCTTTTGGCAAATTGACGAGGAGGTTATCAGCAGACTTACTTTTAAAATATGGAAGGAAATGAGTACATTTTGCTAATACCCCAGGGGGAAAGGAGTGGGGGGGTTTGGAGAATAGCAAAAACAAAATAGCATAGCGAGTCAATTTTAACCCTTCTGATGACACATATGTTAACAATTTTAAAACTTTCCCAGAATAATTTACCTGAAGATCACGAATATCAACTTCCCCTTGTGATGGCCAGTGACTGTCGGGTCTATTTGATTCTATAACAAGTGGAGGCTCACTGGGGATACCCATATACTGGAGTATTCTTTCGACTGATATGATTTTATTCTCCATCAGGCAAATATTCCATATAACCCAAGCTTGTAACATGTTCAGATTAAGCCCATACGTAACTGCTAAGCCCGCAACACCTTCATAATTCATAAAGAGAAGAAATAAGAAAAGCAAGTATATACTCTTAGAATACCATCGGCAAAGGAGATCTGATATAGTTTATGGTTAATCAAAAGCTACTCACTAACACTGGATCAATTGTTCCTTTGGGAATGGAGACCAAGAAAACTAACAGAGAAGTAAAAGTGATCAGAGATAGCACGTCTAAGCGAAAGCAAAGCCACTCCATTGCAGCAGCACTGTGAAACTTCGGACGGGAATAACCATCAATTAGTTTCATACTTGTATCCTGGAATCGAGGTTCCTGATCAAAACTTCTAATAGTACTGGATCCTGAGATGGTCTCAGCAAAATGCTGTATGACTGGAGCTTTGCAGACCCCGATCAATCTTGCCAGTTCTCTTGCCGAAGATATATAATATTGCTGTATATAATAAAAATCAGGAATCCTCCCACCAATGCATTAAGTTTGGAACATTTCTATCAATACATAAGCAAGTAGAAAGATACCTCTAACCAAATGCATATTGCAATCACAGGAATAAAAATGATGAAGATCTGCCATGAAACTTGCGACATTACTGCTATAATTCCCAAAAGTTGTATAATAGAGAATGCAAATGACCCAACATTTGATATGGAATGTTTAAATCCACAGCAGATTGGTCCGTTGAAGCCTGTAGTAGGAAAAAGCTTCTAACTATAACTTTGGAACATAAAATTGCTAAAAGCATTATTAGAAGTGTCTCAGTGTGTGAGAGTAAAGATTTTGAAAGTAAAGAAAGATCCATATCGCCTTACCCGATTAAGAATTCGTCCACTTGGGGTGGCATCAAAAAAGGACATTGGAGCACGAAAAATGCTGAAATGCATCTTATTGAAAAGTATTGTGGCTGTCTTGTACCCGACTGTTGCAAGAAGTAAGGCTCTTACAAGGATGCAAAAGGAACTTCCAATTGCTAAAGAAACATAGACAATGATGAGAGTGGAGCCTGTTACTGGAGGAGCCACATCCTCCGACACAGGTGTAGCCCAAGACATCCAGTAGTTGCTTCCAATTTGAAGTACTTGGAACAGAATCTGTGCCAACAATATGAAGGGCACAAGAGTTCCTCCATATGCTGTTGTGATGTATCCAATTTCCAGTAGACTGGAAATCCAACCTTGCCTTTCTCTCTTTCTTCTTCTTGAACAAGCTGCCCTTTAGGCGCAGCACTATCATCGATTTTACCATTTTGAGCATCACCATTTTCTTCTTTCTTTACTAATTTCTTTTTGCTTCCCTCCCCGCTACCATCCTCACTGATACTTGCTGACCCTCCTTCAACAGAATCAAGCACCGATAGAGCTTCCCTATGGGCACCCACAAGTTCCATAAAGTCACTTCCTGATTTTAGAATGTCATTGTATTTTCCAGCCTGTGAAACTTTTCCATCTTTCATAACCTGATAATACAGATGTTACATTGTGCTACAACTTAACCTTCTGAGACGATATCCTAACTCAATAACGAAATAAAGCAAGAATTACTAACCAAGATGAGATCTGCTGCAGGCAAAAACTCTACTTGATGTGTTACATAAACAACTGTTTTGGATGACAGAAGTCCCAGTATGCATTCCTGCAATTCAGAGATCATCACAAAGAGGTTATTCTTAACAATTGAGAAATCCAAATAAAGCATAAACATAATGAGAGAAGCATAGCAGTTACATTGAAGAGATGAGTTCCCGTATGAGCATCCACAGCACTAAACGGATCATCAAACAGATAAATGTCGGCATCCTGGTAAAGTGCACGAGCAATCTGGATTCTCTGCTTCTGTCCACCACTCAAATTAATTCCCCTCTCACCTATAACTGTTTGATCACCAAATGAAAGAATTTCCAGGTCTTTCTTCAATGAACATGCTTCAAGAACACAATCATACTTCTCTCTTTCCATCTCCTTACCAAACAATATATTCTCTTCAATCTTTCCACTCTGTATCCATGGTGACTGAGCAACATAGGCCTTCGTACCACACAGCTTAACTGTCCCTGAAAGTTTCGGCATCTCTCCTAAAATACACGAGAGCAAACTAGACTTGCCTGCACCAACAGCACCACAAATTGCGACCCTCATGCCGCGAGTAACATTGACGTTTATATCTCTCAGAGATGGAGTAGCAGACGACACATCCCAGGAGAAATTACCATCAAGAATCTCAATTGCCACGTCTGAGCTGCCCCTAGGAAGCTTCTGTATTACATCAGGTGGCAGGTCATCGAGGGAAAGGAACGCAGCAATTCGACCGAGAGAAACTTTAGTCTGAACAATCATGGAAATTGTATCAGGGAGATTGTAAATGGGCTCCTGAAGGATCCTGAATGTTGCAAGAGCAGATAATATCTTCCCCGACTCCAACGGGATGCCCATTAGCATGCAAGCACCGAATGTAACTACAGACACGAAAGTTGGAGCACCCCAGAAGACAAAGGTAGTCATAGCTGAAGTGTACATGAATTTTTTCAACCATCCAGCTTCAGTATTCCTAAGCTCCTGGATTCTTGACAAAAACTTCATTTCCCAGGCCTGTAGCTTGAGAATTCTCATGTTCCTCAAGACTTCAGACATTGCTTTCATCCTTTTATCTTTCGATTTCATTAATTAAGTTTTTCCTGAAAGTTCTCTTGCAATTTTCCTAATGGGTAATTAGTGAGCATGACTAATATAGTAGCAACTAATGTAACAAGCGAAGCTAGCCCGAGATTCTTATACAAAACTACCAATGCTAGACATATTTGTAGAGCAACCATCCAAGGATCATGCATATACCAGCCAAAATCACCAATTCTCTCAGCATCAACGGCCATGAAATTGATAATTTCCCCACTAGTGTGCTCCTGCTTCGAGTGGCACGAAAGCGTCAAGCCCTTACAATAAATTTTCTCAACCAAAGCAGCCCTGGCTCTAAATCCAGCCTGCTGCACCCTAAAGAACCAATGCCTTTGTGACAGGCATTCGACAAGCTTGGCACCGAAGAAGGCAGACACTAAGATATACCCTTCATTGTCGAACTCCCGGTGACCATTAAGATATTGAACAAGGGTGTCAATGAGGGAAGGACCAACATAAGTAGCCAATGTATACAGAAGCACAAAAACAGCTGCATATCATAACAGAACTTCCTTCCACACAGTGGAAATCAAGCCCTTCACCAGCATCATTGTGGTAACTTTACTACTTCCCCCACTCTCAGATTCTAGCTTATTCTCTAAAATCGGAAAAGCCCCTCTTACACTATCAAGTTCCATAAGCTGAGGAACATCCTCAAGGTCCAGAGTTTTCTTGTTTCCAAGAGAAATCAAAGACCCCATCCAAGAGAAAGTAAGGATACTAAAAAGACTAGCATTTGCATAGGGAGTAAGAGTTCGCTCCCCAGTATCTTTCTTAGACTCAATAACATTATTAGCACTACCATTCAAAAGGGGTTCCTGAAGATTACCATCATTTTCTCCCCCTTCTTTTTTACCCAAAAACCCCACAAAACAGAAAAATAAGCCCATTAAGGTGGAACAAATGTCAGATACCCAAAACAAAGTTGTTAAAGACTGATGCTTTTCATAGTAAACAACAAAATCTATCACAAGGCAATAACAGGATACAAAGAAGAAAACTAGTCCCACCATAATCTTATCAAAAATGGGTACTTTTTAGTCTCACCTGAATTCAAGAATTGGGTATGCAAAAAGATTGAAACTGCAAACCAAGAAAGAGTCTTTACACTCAAATCCAAAAGGGTTACAATCTTTTCATCAGACCAACCATTTCTGTACCACAAAAAATGGTTCAAGAAACAGAGAACAAGATTAAACACTCCAAGAAACAAACATCCCAAAAGGGTTGCTTTATAACAAGAAACCTTAGCCTTCCTCGTACTAGTAGTATGTTTTGGGGGTTGATATTCATTGGTTTTGGCCCTGATTTTCTCGTACACCCATGAGATGAACAGAATGAATAAGAATATGAGGTGCAACGAACCAGACAAGCCGTGTAAGAATATGGGGTTGAGGAAATCAATTTTAAGGTGTGAAGAAGACGATGAGGAAGAAGAAAACACAGACATACTCTTTATTGAGGAGTTTGTTTCAAGAATTTCCTTGGTTTTTCAGAGAGGGGAGCGCTTCTTTTTTCTGTTGGTTTGTTTCACAAGTTCTGCAATATGATCTTGAAATCATGGCTGAATGAAGCCTTTATATAATGATGTGTGGAGATTGGAGGATGAAGGGGTGATGTATCAGCTAGCTATACTCAATTTAAGATTGTGGGAAGTTTTATGACAAGAATTCCCACAACCTAATGTGGGATATTCTGTCTAATATCTAATATTGTACTGTAATTTAAAAAGTTGTATAATATAATATTAATGAATTTTATAATTTTTTTTAATTTTAAAAGTTTATACAATATAAATTCTTAAAATATATAATATTGTATATTATAAATATTTAAAGTATAAGAAAATAATTTCTTAAAAAGAATTGTAGAATTTCTTATAATATTAGTATATATATTAAAATTAAAATTGTATAATTTTTTAAAAATAATTTATTTAATATGACGGTAGAATATATTATTATATATTTTAAAAATTCAAATTGTATAAGTTTTTTAAATGGTTCATTCAATATGAAGGTAGAATTTCTATATAATATGTGGATGAATAACATTAGATGACAATACTCAATGGTTTTGATTTTCTACAACTTTGTACTTAGTTAATTTTAAAATAAAAAAAAATCATTGACGCTTAAAAAATTTAATCAAATTATTACTTATTAATATTCTTACTATGTAACCGAAAATATATTAATTAATTTATTGTCACAATTTAAAATTTATACCAGAAAATTTAGTCAGTCATTAAATTTAGAATAACATAATATTATAATTTGATTGCACTTTCTTTTAAGCATTTAATTTTTTTTCCTTTTATTAAACTTAAATTTGCTATATAAACAAAAAGAATAGTTGAAACTACATAATATTGACTATTTAATTAAGTAGAATGATGACGTGGGTAAAATCTAAATTTTCATTTGATCAAACAGTGAAGTGTCATTCATCTAAATAGATAAATGGAAGAACCTCCATTTACTCTCTAAACTAGAGATGATATTTGTCCGAAATTTTAGAGTCCATAGTTCTATTGTATTTTAAGATTTATACTGCATAAAGTATTTTAAAAAATGACTGAATAGTGAAAGAATATAAAATATAACAAGATAATTCTAATATAAAATTTTAAAACACAACTGAATGATTCATTAAAATATCACAAGTACAACAAGATTCCTTAAGTCTTTAATAAATGATATTGTCAAAGGTTGGTTAAAACTCATCCTAATTTTTTTTTTCTTGCCAATAAAATGAATACTATAAATTTTTAACTATACAAGGTTTTTTCTCAAGCAATATTTAATTAACAATATAGGGTTGATATACTTAACATTTAAAAAGTTAGGGAATGGAAGTAAGATAGAGTGTTATTTTGTATCAATAGTGAAGTTTAAAATTGGTAATTAGATGTGTACTAATGTGTATATTTTGTAATCTGTTGTGTACATGCTATATTATTTAATTGTATATAGTATATATTAATATTAATATGCATTGCTAAGAAGTTTAAAATTGGTAACTATTATGTTGTATATAATTTGTAATATCCTGTGTACACCAAAATTATTAAGATATTCTAAATATTTCAAATATTCTATTACTTTTTTTTTTTTGAAGTCCTTAATAAGTGATATTGTTAACTGTTGGTTTGGACCATATGCACCATTGTACGAGTCAATGAATGTGTCAGAGGTTCTTCTTGCTATCCTCACTTCTTTGTTTATTTCGATATCATTCATGCTAAATTATTAATTGGATATATCGTCCATCTAATTAGTATATTATGCATATTTTGCATTGAAGTTTAGAATTGGTATTACTTTTTTTTAATAAAAATTTTTTAAACTCTCCTTCTCATTTACTAGTGACTCAAATTTATTATCAATAAATAATAAAAAAAATATTTTATCACCTAAAATACACTGATAGCTATATGTTGAGAAATTGTGTATGAATGTGTATACTTTGTAATATGTTGTTTACACCAAAAATTATTGAAATGATAATTATATGTATAGTAATTACATATCGCATATATATATATATATTAAGAAATTTATTTATATGCACGTAAAACTAGCAAATGTAATAATGTTGCAAAGTCTACATATATTAATGTTGTAGGGTACAAAATTCTTGATACTTGTCAATCAACTTGTGGGGGCAAAATTGAGAAAATTCAACTTGTGGGGGCCCTTTCTTGGAATTCCACGTTGGAGGAGAATGAAGTGGGGAGTCAGTCAATAAAGACTGAGGTTTTGTTTTCCTTGGGCGAGGGATAACGTGGTGAGCAAGAGTGTTGCTGACGGAGAGAGGGCAATGATATTGCCACAGCAAAAATCTTACTGCCACAGCTCTTTTTTGTCAAAAAGACAAAAGTACCCTCAAAAGGATTAACTTGTTGGCAAATACTCAAGTAGACCAGCTCCCTTTGCCCCCACTTGTAAACCCTGTAGTGTGGATTAAATTTTAGAAAATCTATAACATCAGCTGATGTAAGCAAAACTTTTTTAAGATTTAATCATAACTTTGGCAACATTCACAAAATCTACAAGTGACGTTAAAGATCGGGTCTACCTAAATATTTTCCTAACTTGTTTTGTAGACCACAATGCTTAACCATTCCCCTCATCCCCTGCTCTCGGATGATCACCCCATGATCACACAGGCACAGCACTCTACACCTCTAGTCTCTATACAAAGCTTCTCCTACAAACCATGATCTTTAACAATACAAATTTTGAACGAAATCTTCCACCCGATCAGAAGCCTGTTTGTGGTAGCAACAGAAAGGGGCTTGTTGGGGCAGGGTAACAGAACAAATGGAAATCATTCCGGGGTAGTTTTGTCAAGTAACAAAAAATGCTGTGGCAATAAGATTTTTGCTGTGGCTATATCATTGCCCACACAAATAAGTGGACAAAAAAGGGGTTGGATTATTAAAGGGATTTTAGTAGGATGTGGAGATTGTGAATTATGGCCGTTCTCTTCCTATTGGTGGGCTATTAGATTTTTTGTTTTACATTAGAGTACCTCTTTTTGTCAAAACAGGAGGAAAACGAAATATGGTAGAACTTTCTGCTTTGCGTTTTTGGGAGTACTTCGAAATTTCTTTCTTATTGCACTTGCAACTTTATCTTTGGAGATCTCTCTCTCTCTCTTTTTTGAAAATTTAGATTTTAACTTTTCAAAATCGATACATAATATTTGTAAAACAAATATATAAATAAATTCTTATACTTTAAATTAATTCTCAACTTTTAACAGGAAATTAAATTTATCAAATTCAATTCATCAAATAATAATTCATGAAAAAACACCAGTTCAAACATGATATTTCATATATGAAAAATACATATAAAAAAACGGAATAATTAGAAATTCTGGTTAAAAAATTATATCGAATTTGATACACAACGAACACATAGTGTGTACTAAAACTCCTCTCTCCAAAGCTCAAAATTCCAGCCAGCATAAATAACTATATAACCCTATTAAATCTCCTATTTATACATATTTTAACTCTCAAAAGTTGCCAAACTTTAACTCCTGATATGTACGTTAGCTAATTTTTTCCTTGAATCCTACTATTATTGATTAGCTTAAGTTGGCTAAAAATTTAGCATAAAATTAATTACGAATATTAATAAATAATTAGCAAAAGATTTGTACGTAAAACAAAAAACGTTGTTAGACATAAGGTTGGTCCAATTTAGATAACACAAGATAAATAGAAAAATCTGAATTGACAAGAATTAAGTTTTCTCGTGTGAACAAACCACATAACAAATTTTATCTAATAATAACAAGTAATTCAAATCCAAATAAAATTCGCAATATACTAGATATTATCTAATATTAATATTATTATTATATTTATTTTAAAAAAATACGAGAATCTACGCCTGTTTATGAATTCAAGTCACCAAAAAAATAGGTGAAAATCTATTATAAATCCTCCATAAAAAAGAAAAAAAATTAACAAAGTTAATTACTATTACACAAATAGCCCTGAAATGGGAAGATGGGGAATGAAAATCCTTTCAGCATTAGTATTTTATAAAAATTGTATAATTATAAATGTATGTACTGGATAGCTAACATTAGATAAATTTGTGACTAAACTATCTAATCCGATAATCTTAATATTATATTTTTTGTTATTCTAATAAACTTTGACGGGCGTGCCGGTCAAAATGAACCAGTACTTACGTTTTCCGGCTTTCTAGGAAGTGAGAAAAAGGAGGACGCATACGCCGCTTGTGTCATTAATTATTTTATCACCCTCTTCTCGGGGGCAGGGCATCATCTCTCACCAAGAATTCAAGATGCTTTAAAATTTCATGTTATAGAAGAAAATCGAATAAATATCTTGTATTGCACGACTTTCTTGTCTTTGAGTTTGAGCTCCATGACATAAAATCATGTGACAAAAACATTGCTAACATTGCAAAGACTATATTTATTTGTTTTCTTGAATTAAAGAATTGGGTAATAGAAATTTTACGGTTCTTTTTAAAAAATTATTTTTTTATATTTTAAATATTTATACAGTACAATACCATGTCCTTAAAAAATTTATACCGTCTCACAGATGTACAAACTTTTAAAGTTAAGGGGATGATTTTCTAAAAGAGACGGTAGAATTCCCCAACACTTTGTCCTTTGAACTATATGAGTAATTATACTTTGTCCTCTTAAACTATAAAAATATAAACTTTGTCCCCTGATGGAAACTATTTAAGATAATCTAGTTAAATATCTAAAATATCCTTGATACTATTTTTGATTTTTGTGTATTTAAATTTTGATAGTGATGTAATAATTATTTAAAAATAATCAAAATTAAATTATGTAATATTTTAATATAATCTATATCAATAAATTTCTTGGTCAAATTTTTAAAATTTTTAGATTTCATTTTATATTATTTCGAATTTGAATGTTTAACTGTAGTGATAGAACAATTTTCAAATGAGTTTGTTTTCTATGAATTTTTTTTCTTTAAAAGTATTGTATGAAAATATAATTTTTATAAAATTTTATTATGTCTCTTAATATTTTACACATTTAATCTTTGGCTTAATCCGTGCAAATTGGTGACATCGAATATAATATAATTCAATAACTTCTCACATTTTCACTTTCTAAAGTCAAAGATATTAATATGTCAGTATATTTTATTTTTTTCATCGACCATTAATTAAATACATGAAAAATCAAAATATGATACTTAAGGTATTTCAGTCATTTTACTAAATTTTCTTGACACTTTAAAAATTTTAAAGAATAAATAATGTAAATGGAGGACAAACTGATAAAGTGTATATTTCTATAATTCAAGAAAATAAAGTATAATTACTCCCTAATTCAAGGAGACAAAGTGTTATTAACCCTAAAGAACTTGAAAGATCATCGACTTTCAAGAAATGTAGTAGTATGTAGTGTAGCAATTTTCTATGCATACTGGGAAAACGCTCCCAAACGAGGACGATGCATGGCACAAGCCCAAATGGGAAATAAAAAGATTGCGTTTTTGGATATATATATATATATATATTTTTACTCTTCATTTTAAAAAAATTATCGTGTCACGTAATTGCCTGTCTTGTTTTAAATTATCAGTTACATTAGAAAATAAAGAAAGTATTACATAATATTTTTCTAATTTTTACCCTTAGTATCACACTAATGGAAGAATGATTATATAATTAAGATATTAATGTAAAAGAGTATCTTATTATTAGTCATTTTGAACTATCTTTTTGTAAAATTAATAAAATTTAATGATTTTTCTAATTTGTGCACACCAACTAAAAGTAATAATGATTTTAAAACAATGAAAATATTATTTTTAAATAAATTTTATGTATATTTTTTTAATTATCTTTTTTATCTCATATATATATTCTATTAAAAAATTATTACAGTAATATTTTATAATAATATACTAAATATACTTTTTAATAATTGTTGAAATAGAGCTGCATGATTTTTTCTCCCAATCGAGGGAATCTTGACCGACATGGATATGATAAACTTGGTATTTTTTTTCTACCCACGTTTTTTTTGGAAAAAGACAATTGGTATGGAACAAAAAACTAAAAAGTTAGAGGTTCTCAGTCCACTGCAGACCAGAGTTTAATAAGTTGGCATTAGTCAACTACTTTTGTCGCTCCAATCCTTGCGCGGTACGCAAAAACAAGTCACGTACCAACAATTTGGGCGTGATATGGGCGGGTGATGTCACGGGCGGATTTAGAGTTAAACTTTATGAGTGAAAATTATAAAAAAATACTTTTATGAAGATGGTTTTATATTATATTTGTAAAGTTTTTAGGGGATAATATTTAATTTTTTATGGGTATTATTGAAAATTTTAAAAAATATCAAGAAAAATAATATTTTTCGAAACTCATAAAGAATAAAACTATATATAAATACATATAAAGAGAATAATTTTTTATATTTTTTATAATTTTTTTAGAGAGTAAAATCTAATTGTTATAATAACGTAATAATAATTTAAAGGATTTAAAGGGAAGAAAAATATAATTTTAAACATAACGGGGGATAACTATCCTTCTCCACCTCCTAATGATCTAGTTTGGGTGACAGAGTCATGACATGGAGAAAGAAGATAATTTATAGTTCTCTTAAATTTTTTTTAATAACAAAGAAAAAAACTTATCCCGAAACCAAAATGTAGTTTAGTAGGTTTGGGCTGTTTTTTTTTATCCCACATATTGGGCAGAAAAATGAAATCCATTGCAATGGGATATGTAATCTCGATGATATATATACTTCTCTGAACTCAAAGATTCGCCCTCGAAACTTGGGCATTTCTAAAAGTCTATAGCAATTTGGTATGCATTAATTTGGGCCTATATAGTATAATCTAAAAATTCTTTGGATTGCAAACTCTTAGCCTTTCAAAATTTGTTGCATCGTGCTTTGGACTTTAACGCAGCTCAGGGCTTCTTCCGAATTCAATTGGTCTTTGGAAACCCAATAAATCTCGAGAACTTGTTCACGTCCAAAGATTCATCAAGCATCTAAATGCACATATTTGATTGGTTTAAGGCCAATTCTTATGGACACTTCACCTGTTCACCACCCTAGAGGTGGGATTTTATATAGACTCCCCTCCCAATAACTTAGGTCGCAAATCGCAAAAATAGGATATTCGAACCGATTAACGTATTGGATTCGGATTAATCGGTTAGTATTTGATCCAATCCAACATATATGATTAAGGAGATGTTTAGTTGACATTTGAGAATCGAAATCAGAATACGATTCATAAACTCTATTATTAGTATAGGTTTATATCATTCACTCATATTTATTTTGTTTGAAGTTTAAACAAAAAATGAGTTTCATGATAGCTATAAGTTAAATTGAAACCCAAGTTATGAGTGGTAATAAAAATAAATATTTTCTAACACTTTTATTTCCATAGAATGATTACATAGTAATTAACCAAATAACATATATAAATATTATTAACTTTGATTCCCATTCCCTCGTACCCATAAACCATCAACCTCCTAATTATGTAATTTTACATGTTATGGTCTAAATTAGTAGGCTGTATACGAGTATTTAGGCAATTAGTAGTAATATTCTGTCCATATGATCATTAAATATACCCAGTCCGACCACTAGATCAAGAGCAAATAGACTGGTGCTCAATTATTATACTGTTAAAACTGACTCAGTTAATTGGGTAAACGATTCAGTCCAATTATAACTTCCAAAAAAAAAAAAAAGCTTATAATAATTACACAAATATCCCTGTAAATGAGAATGAGAGGAGAAACAACCATTAATATTAAACAATAATATATAAAATTACATAGGTGATCTTGTATATGGATCGGGATACAGGATCAGGTGGGTTTCCTTTAAACTAATAGGAAAAACATAATTAAACTACTTATTATTTATTCTACCTATTTTTTAGGATACAACTACCTATTTTGGCATAAATACATAATAAGATGGAAGATTTTTATTTATATAAAATATTTATTATAATTAAAATTTCAAAAAATAAAAAAAAATGAATCATATAATTTCTAATTCCCAATAACAAAACATAATTAATTAAATTACTCATAATCTATTCTACCTATTGCTTAGAATACAACCATTCCCACCTATTTCAACATAAATACATAATAACATGGAAGCCTTTTATTTGTATAAAAATATTTATTATAATTAAAATTCAAAAAATAAAAAATGAATCTAATTAAAATGTAATGACTAAATTAATCAAACAAAAATTATGTCTTATGTATAAGAAATTAAACAGATTAAACTAATATATTCTCCATATTATGGATAGGTATAATATAGCCTAGTAAATTTATTACAAAAAATTGAAATAATAATTTGTTCTTTTGTCTTACTTTAAAATGTATCGAATGTTCAGGAAAACATCCTTTATCTTATTCTAAAATACATGAAATACTAATGAAATAGATTGTTTATTCCTTAACTTATTACAAAATTTTGGCATAAATACATAATAAGAATGTATATAATTCTAAGAGTAGAAAAATCATTTATATTTCATCAAAGAATAAAATAAAAATATTATATTTTGTAACTGTTATGTATGTTCAAATTATTTCTATTTTTTATTCATGATAAAGTAACAATCTTTTATAACTATTATAAATATTACAAATTCATTACAATTATTTTCTTTTCTCTAATTGTTCATTCAAGTTTGCTCGGAAAACTTAATTGGATCCTTCCCCTTACGTGCTTTATATATAAGGTTAACTACACTTCACCGCTTTTTAGTGTCACTAATAGATTAATACTTAACATTATCTATTGACCAGTAAAGTGTTTATATTATATCAACTAAGCATGTTAACTATTTTACCCCATTATATTCTAATATTTTGTTGTTTAATTTTATCTGATGAATAAACTTTTTATACAGAGTATATTTAATTCTTATAAAAATTGATGAAAAGATGTATTGAAGTTGAATTTGGCATTTTTGTTAGCTTTTTCGGTTGGGATTAGTTGAAGAAGATGACAAATCTGGCCGATATAATTTTTTAAGCACAATTTTCTTTAACTGATAGTCAACTATAATAGTTTCACGACTTTTGATTATAATGACTTTTTTAACTTGAAATTTTAGTTTTATAATATGAGAGATATATCCATGAGTATAGAGTTTTTGAGTACGTTCCAACTTAAAAATCACAAAATTAATAATCATATAAATAAATAAATAAATTTATATAAAGTGAAAAAATAGTTGAATATATAACACTATTTTCTTATTTCTTTTAAGTCTGTATTACAGTTAATTTAGATTTGTTTTTTCTGTCCTACATGAAGAAAAGAAAATTAACTAAGCAATGAAAGTAAAATTCAAGAACAAAATAAAAAACTCACAATTTTTAATCATTATAAAAGTATTTGTAAATTTTAAACCTCTTTAATAGTATTTCTATCACTAAATCTTTATTTTTAATAATATCATTTTATATAATATTAGTTTCGATGAACTATTGATGAGTTAGAAAATAAATTCAACCCATGATATAATGTATATATCCAAAATATTATGAAATAATGATTGTAACAATACTCTAAATAGTTATAGGTATATAATGACTTTAAATGTCAAATTCAAAAATTATAAATATTAGATAATACCGGTTGTTATAGTATATACTATAACAATAAAGAAATATTGGTTTGGATTAGCTAGCTATCGATAAGGTAAAAAACGTTAAATCATTTATATGATTCATGTTCAAAAGAGTTTAGAATAATTATTACAAGACCTATAAAAATACTACGTTTAAATTGTAGGAATGACAATATAGAAAAAAAATAAGCGGATAAGTACTCTAAAAGACAACATATATTATTCAAATATAGTCATACTATTAAATATTCTAAAATAATTACAAATATAGATTAATTTTACATGTCAATTTTAAAAATTACAATGTAATTCTTCACTATTTAACAAAATAATAAAGATGTAGATTAAATATCTTGTTACGTAATAAAAGCAATTAATTGAAAAAGTACAAAAAATAAAAAAATAAATCCATACACTTTTATTAGCCTTCATTTTGTTTATATATTTAATAAATGCAAATTTTATTTCATACTAAAATATTATATCAAAATATAATTTTGGAATTTTTATTAATCACATTTGATACCATGCAGGATGAATGAAAGAGTTCAGAATATCAATATTATCCTAAGGTTAAGAAACATGAGAAATACCAATATATTCTCTATCTGGATACATAATTAATTTACACAATACGTTAAAAAATTAATTAGAATAGAAATTATAGAAATTAGATATTATTTTTTATGTCTTTAGAATTAAATATTTTTTCATTCGAGTTGCGTGCATTTAGAGTAATATAGAGGATTTTTTCATTAATTTTTTGTACATTTCAGAGTAAGATAAAAGAATAAATTTTTATTTTCGTTTTTTGATTACAATCTTAATATACTACGTGATACCTATCCATATTATACAAAACATATTAGTTTAATTTGTTGGTTTTCTTATACAGGAAACATAATTTTTGTTTGATATATTTGTTCTTTATATTTGGGTTTATTTTTCTTATTTTTTGAAATTTTATTGAATCATTTTTGTAATTATTACTATATATTATTTAATCTCCTGTAAATATTTCAATTTCATTATAAAAGAATTTTGACACGCTTCATCTATTAAATGATGTTTGATATTTGATGGTGATTTTATCCTTTACAAATCATAAAGAATATATAGATATATTTCAAAAAAGTTTAATATTATGTAAATAGTCTTTGTTTATAATTGATTAAGTTATTAGTGATGTCACTATTAGAAATTATAACTCACGAATCTAAAAGAAAAATAAAAACTATTTTGGGTTGGAGTTAACTACATTTTATGCTAGTAAAGATGAATAAAGAGCTTAGAATGTCAATTGAGTATTGAAGTGAATGTTACCATAACTTTAAGAGATAACATCACAATACATTTTCTATATGTATATATATTTTACATAATATGTTAGCAAAAAATTAATTGTGATACAAAATATATATAAAATCTCACTTAAAGTAATAACGTGTAATTTTAGTCATATTTAGAACTAAAATTTCATTAGCATTTTGTGTCTTGTAGAGTAAGATAAATGATTATTTTATTTACCAATTACATTCATTGCATTTTATAGCAAGACAAAAGAACAATTTATTATTTCAATTTTTTTATAATGATTTAATAAATTATATAATACCTATTTATAATATGAAGAATATAGTAGTTGATCTGTTTAGTTATACTATACATAAGGCATAATTTTTGTTTGATTTATATATTATTTACATTTTAATTAGATTCATTTTCTTTCTTATTTTTTGAATTGTAATTATTATCCATATATCATCCGATTACCTATTAATATTTTTGCTACTAATAAAATTTCAAAATACTTCATCTATATAATGTTTGATACTTGATAATGATATTATCTTTTTTTGTAATAACAAAGAATATGCACATATATTTAAAAAGTTGAATACTATGAAAAATATCTTAATCTTTAATTGTTAAATTAATTGATTGTGACACTATATGAAAATTATAATCTAGGCACCTAGAAGAGAAATATATAAAAAAAAATAGCAAAGAAAAAAAATAAGACTTATAAAAGAGAAATTATTTATTTAATTTTTAAGAAAAAAATAAAATTTATATATAATTTTGTAACAAATAAAAAATAATATTGAAAAATTTAAAAAAAAGTTAGGTGAAAATAATTACTATGAAAAAGAGCAAAGATATTAAAAATATATTTAAAATATATAAATCTTGTATAAAAAACTTAACATTTAAAATTTTCATACTTGGTTATCATTCACTGATTACTATTTATTTTTTTTCAAAATTTAATAAATTAGAAGTGTTACACGTGCGAAGGACGTGCTATTTTCTAGTATATATATATATATATAAGTACTTTGTGCTGTTTATGTTCCTTGATGTCCTACATTGGGCACCACTGAAAAGGCCAACCACTAAATTCATTATTGATTTTTTGGTTGATTGACGCTAAAAATACCCAACCCAAGATAGGAAGTTGAGTTGAGTATTGCTACCACAATCTCCAATGCCTTCTTTAATGGGATGAGTGAATCTTGATGGTCTTTGCACATGGATTTTATGCAAGTCGGGGAAGGCTGATGTTTACACTTCAGAATCAATCTGTCACAAACGTAGAGGGAATAGTTGGAACACCTCTTTCTTTGTGATTCTTTGAATTCTTTTTTCAATTCAATTCTTCATCCTTAGTGGGGAAGGGGGATGTTTTCATTCAAATCTTTAGTCTTACTCTACCTATGAACCAAATCTTTTCTTATAAAGTATTACCAAGCATTGGATTGTAAGTCATTCGTATTCTCGCATAAAGTAGTCACTAGTGTATATATATATATATATATATATATATTTTTTCCTGATAATATTTGCTCATATATATATTTTTTTCCTGATAATATTTGCTCGAATTAATACAAGGCTTCAACTCTTATATTTTATTGTGCATCTGGGATCCATGTAATTTGTTAAGACTAATGACACATTGATCATCCACCAGAAAAGCTAATTTAAGTAGTAGTTTTTTTCTTTGAGATATTCTTGAAACATCACAGTGCACGCGGTTATTGGTCATTTGTTCATGGACCTTACCAGTTTCTTCGACTATCATGCCAATGATATGTTGGATTCAAAAAGCTTCTGCATAATTGATGGATGTTTACAATACAAATATCAGCCTCCATTGGAATCAAGAATAGGAATGTGACAGTTACTTCAGTCTAAAAGGTAAGACAGCATTGAGTAGACGGGATATGTCTTTCGATTATCATTGATATTATAAGAAGCTGAAAATATAAGCAAGAATGATTTTCTCTGCTTCAGTCCGGTACTTTGGATCCCTGTTAATCACCCAGATATTAACAATGACTGTAGCAGACTTGCCTATTTTCCGGCAACCACATGACAACAGGTCAGTCTTGGCCTTGGTTGACCATGCCATGCTTGATGGCAGGTTCACTTGTGCTGGTCAACCACCACTGGGAAATTCAGCCAACAGAGTGCATAGAAACTGAGTGTGTGTGTCTGTTAGATAGTAGAACTGCAAAAGTATAAACTTATGCACGACAAGTTCAGAGTTTTTGTGAACGCTCATAATTCACATAATATCATTACCTTTTGTTGTGTAATCATGAAGAGATTACTACATATAATTGTCATTTTTGTGCACCAGTGTTATGGTTGTGTTTTCACTGCCAAGCAAGTTGAACTCTCAATTTGCTGGCCCCTGATCCATGAAGCTGAAATGTCTGAGTCACAGGCATGGTAGAGGGGCTACGGATTGGATACAGATGCCTCTGTGGCTGTTGAGCAGAACTGAACAGTTCAGAGTACTTAAAGAAGTTGCATATTGAGCATCGACAAAAAATTACATGTCTTGTGATCTCATTTCAAATAGGAATGGCTATGTGGAATTGGAATCAAATGCAGGTCATTTTTCCTCCTCACTGTCAGAGCAAAGGCCTCAGTCATGTCCAGTTGCTCGGGCTTCAGTTCATTTGGGAGTTTCCAATCAAAATAGATCAATTGTGCAAGTGGCAGTTCAATATTAGCTAGAGCAAAGGATATGCCGGGACATATCCTCCTTGTACCCTGCACCAAAAGGGATATATTTGAAATCTTTCCCATTATAATCGCCCGGACAATCAAGAAATCTCTCTGGGTCGAATTTCTCAGCTTCAGTCCAGCATTTGGAATCCCTGCCAATGGCCCAGGCATTAACGATAACTCTAGTACTCGCAGGTATGATGTAACCATTAACTTCACATTGTTCACTGCTTTCCCTTGGAAGCAACAGTGGTGCCGAGGGGTGTAGTCTCAGAGTTTCTTTTATTACTGCTGGCAAGTATTTTAATTCATTAAGACCTGATTCATCAACATTTCTTCTTCTGTCAAAAACTTGCCTCACTTCTTCTTGTGCCCTTTTCATGATGTCTGGATTTTTCAACATTTCTGACATGGCCCACTCCACAGTTGTAGATGATGTCTCACTTCCAGCACTGAAAATGTCCTGAAAGTGGACAAGGAAGATTATAGTATTTACATTGAACTTACAACACTTTCAAGAAAGTGAAAAATGAAATTTTTTTATTGGCTTACTGAATTTCTCATGACGAAAGTTTCTTTGCAAACTAGAGTTCACCAATTTAAAGAGTGAAAATAAATGTTACTACTATTTTGATAGATAATATTGTCACTCACCATGATCACTGCCTTAATGTTGCTGTTGGTTAGAGGTGTTCCGAATTCACCAGATTTTTGAATGTTGAGAAGAACATCCACTAGATCCTCTCTTGCTTCTTCATCCGTATCTCTTGTGTTTATGCTTTTTTCTTTATGGTCGTTGACAATGTTTTCGAGTATTGCATCGATATTTTTACTTATTCTGTTGATCTTGGGACTTTTTTCACTAATGACTTGAATGATCTTGACAGAAGGATACATGTCAGCTATGGTAAAGCCTGCAGCAAGTTTTATATTTTCCTCTACAAGAGAGATGAATTCTTCTTGGTGATTACTTTTTTTGCCAAAAGCAGTCCTTGCAGTAATCCCATATGTTAAAGAAAAAATCTTTTTGCTGAGATTGATTATTGATCCCCTGTGAAATGGAGAAAATTGATTCAATTAAATTTATTACCTCCTCTTTTCTAATTGATTTGAAAGTCTGAACGCGGTTGGCACTTAAAAGTTCCATCGTGCAGATTTTACGCAGTTGTCTCCAGTAATCACCGAACGGTGAAAAGGCAATGTCGGTACAGTTATAAATGACCACCCTGCCGGAGAGAAGCCGAGGCCTGTTAGCAAAGATGATATCATGTGTTTTCATGAACTCTTCGGCAACTTCTGGTGAAGAAACGATGAGGGTGGAAACTTGACCTAGCTTAAGGTGCATCAGCGGTCCATATTGCTTGGCCAAGTCTCTCTGGATATGATGCATTTGTGAGCCAGCAAGTTGGTGCAGGTTTCCTATTATAGGTAGTGGCTTCGGGCCCGGTGGCAATCTCGCAGCTGGCTCTTTAACTTTGTATGGATTGAGAAATTTTACTACCACGTACAAGAAGAGAAGGAATGTGCAGAGGGTTGTGAGGAACTCCATGTGGGTTGTGTTAAGAAGGTAGTTCTGTTGCCTGTTTTGCAGGAATCCAAAGGCTTATGTGTATATAAGACTAATACATATCCTGGTTGCCAATATTGACATTTTAGAATAACTTTTAAAATGCCAAATTCCTTCCATATCATTGAGGTTGATTAAAATTAAGACAAAACTGTCAAAGTTCCCATTTGTGGACGTCACTGGCTATTATTTACTAGTTTATCTGTTTTCAAGAGGGATTGAATTTTGAATACTTATCATTCGTTTGATGTGTTTGTGTGGGATTGGCTGTGGTGCAGTGACAAATTTATGTTACTTTCTTGAAGTAGACAGCTAAAACTGTATCTCACGAGTGATAATATGAATCTTAACCCAATTTAGAATGACAAAACATGGACAAGTATATTGTGTTGTTTTCATTTCAGAATACAGAGTCCACTGAACCTTATTATTAGTATCAATACATGTACATAACTTCAATGAGTTCGACTTGTGATAGGTTTGCCAGTCCAGATCTTCAAAGATGGAAACTGGATTTGAAGCATACAAGTGAATTAATGTTACGTTCTCGTGTGAATTGTCACACCCCGAAATGGGAACACTAACACGCCGCACCTCGAGACAAACCCAAGCATGTTAGGCACATATAACCGAACAATTCAGCAAATCTATAATAATCTTATTAAACTTGAAGCAAATCATCTCTAATATTAAAAGAACGACAATACAATATAAGTCTAATAGCGATAATCTAAAACAACCACAATACCAAAATGTCATAGGTCGTAGGCCCCTACAATATCTTTATTATGAATCTAATTACTAGACATCACTCTTGTGGATAGTAATCATAAACACAATCGTACTTATAACCCTGCTTGCCGGTAGACCCGTCCTCCTCGCCGCGATCAAAATCAGTACCATAAGCTAACAAATGGTAAATAAATGGGGTGAGTAACACTTTGCTCGGCAAGTAATTCATATACCTTTTGATCGGATTGAGCACGTTATATATTATATATATATATATTTATATACACACACTAACACTCACGCACACATTCCCACATGCAACAATTCATAAGTCAAAATCATACGTAACAGATCAAATACACCATCACAAAACGAAATAGATAGCTCATAGGTTCACAAAAGCTTATCGGCTATTGGATATGGACCTAACTATTATACCCGCTTGACAGGGCCTTACAGAACCAGCCCATTAGACTGCAAAAACAGAGATAAAAATGAGAACATATTCTTACCGAGTCACCAAGTTCTCCATGAGCTAGACACACATAATGCATTCACATCTCACATGCAAGGCAAATGGATAACATTCAATTATTATGTAAATAACACATATTTAGTAGTTCACATAGACATGCTCAATCCTATTTGGTAGTATTTCATACCTTAAAAATACAAAAGAATTTGTAAATATATTTGTCAAAAATAATCAAAAGATATAAGAATAACTTACCTCGGAATCCCAAAAGAATAATTCAATTTAGTTCCTCAGATTCCAATGGTTTGACACCTTTTTTTCCTATTGACAATAATAGTGGTTTAACTCTATTGTTACATAAAAAAAAAAGAATACTAAAAATCTAAGAATCCTAATTTATTATGTTTTGAATAATCCACTAACCCTTAAATTAATTTAAAGAAATATAAAATCATGTTGAGTTAGGACTCTTCACATAATTGATACTCAACCAAAACAACTCCTAAAAGATTAAAAAAATCATAAATATGCTCCTATAATATATTCATAGTTACTGGACGAGTTTGGTTTGTGTAAATTCCCAAAACTATCATGAACAAGAATTGTTTAACTAATTAATTCTAATAACTAAAACTCAAACTATTGCATTAACCATAGACTCAAACAACTTAACATAACAAAGCCACCATACAATCACTTGCTGGAGCAATTCAGCATGCCAACCCATTCAAGCAAGCGGTTGCAGTCCGTTCATGAACGATTTACCATGTAATGAGGCTACATGGCTTTTTGCCTTGCGACGATAATTTATATTTATTTAAATCTTTTATTTTGTTACACAATCACACACTGTTATTCACAAAATTCCGTTACCCAATTTACTCATGAAACCAAACTTTCTATGTTATAATTGACTAACCCAAAAACTCTAATTTTCAAGAACCCTAATCAAAATAACTCATCAATTTTTAAACACTAGATGAACAAATAAAGATTTAGTACAAGAGAGAGTCTCAATTACCTTCAATAATCCGATCGATAAATGAATTTACCCTTGATTCTCCTTTAGAGTTCCCAATTTCCCCTTGTTCACCAAGCCCTAGTGTTAGAGTGGAAAAGCGTTAATAGTTGTAACTGGCAATTGGAAAGTTACGATCTAATGAATAAGTGACTTCCCAAAATTACAATTTAACTCCTCAAAATTTGAGTCATTATCACAAAGCCCTAGTAACTTACCAGTAATAACGAAAATATTACAGATTTACCCCAAAAATTTATGAGTATCACATTCCATCCCCCTAAAAAAAAGTTTTCGACCTCGAAACTTATGTACCTGAAGGGTCAAAGAGAAAACGATATTTGCTATGCATTTCTTCTTAAAGTTCCCAAGTAGCTTCCTTTTCAGTGTGATTAGACCATTGCACATTCACATAAGGTATGGTCTTCCGACGAAGAACTTGATCTTTTCAGTCCACTACCCGAATTGGCATCTGCTCATAAGATAATTCTTCACGGCTGGCTATTGGCTCATACTCCACCACATGACTTGGATCCGATATACATTTTCTCAATTAGGAGTCATGAAACACACAATGCACTTTTGACAACTAAGGTGGTAAAGCCAACTAATAGGCTAAACTCCCAACCTTTATAAGGATTTCAAAAGTACCCATATACCTTGGGCTTAATTTTCTACCTTTACCAAACTAAACTACACATTTAGTAGGTAAATACACCTTTTCACCTACCTCAAACTCTAATGGTTGTCTTTTCATATCAGCCCAACTTTTCTATCTGTCTTGAGCTGTTTTCAAGCCTTTCTCGAACCAAAGCTATCTTTCCAACTATTGCTTGAATGATTTCTGGCCCAGTGAGCCTTCTCTCTCCTAATTTATCCCAATAAAGTGGTGATCAACATTTTCTACCATACAAGGCCTCATACGGAGCCATCCCAATGCTGCTGTGAAAACTATTGTTGTATGAGAACTCCATGAGCATTAAGTGGTCATCCCAATTGCCCTTGAAATCTAGAGCACAAGCCCTCGGCATATTCTCCAAGGTTTGAATTGTTCTTTCAGACTGCCCATCCGTTTTAAGGTGGTTAGCTGTGCCCAAATTCACACTAGTCCCCAAAGCTTGCTGATAGGTATTCCAGAGTCTAGAAACAAATCTAGGATCTCATTCAGACACGATACTTACAGGCACCCCGTGAAGTTTTACAATGCTATTTGCATACATTTCCACTTACCTCTCTATAGATATAGTGGTACGCATAGGCAAGAAATGTGCTGACTTTGTGAGTTTGTCCACAATCACCCAAATAATACAATCATTGCCTAATTTGTTCTTGGGCAAGCCAACCACGAAATCCATGGTAATATATTCCCATTTCCACTTTGGTATGTCCAATGGTTTTAGCAAACCACTAGGTCTCTGGTGTTCTGCTTTCACCTGTTGACATACAAAGCATTTGATACATACTCCAAAATATCCCTTTTTATTCCACTCTACCAGAAGTTCTCTTTCAAGTCTCTATACATCTTAGTGTTTCCCAGATGTATAGAGAACTGGGAGTTGTGAGCCTCTTTCAAGACTTCCTTCTTCAATTCGACATCATTTGGAACACAGAGACGATTTTGCATCTGCAAACTGTTATCATTCAAGACATGAAAATCGGGTGCCTCTCTTTTCTTGGCCTTCTCCTGCATCTTGACCAAATTCACATCATCATTTTGACCTATTTCAAACGCTCCACTAAGGTTGGTTGCATAGTCTAGGCTGCTAGAACTTTATCGGTAAACTCCACTACCTCCAACCTCAGATCTGCCAAACTGTCGCTCCAACATATCAACCATAGTCCCCATTATCTTCTGACTCAAAGCGTCAGCTACCCTATTAGTCTTGCCCGGAGGGTTGATTTTCTGATCGCAGTCTTTTAACAACTCCAACCACCTCCGTTGCCTCATGTTCAACTCTTTTTGGGTGAAGAGATACTTGAGACTTTGGTGATCAATGAAGATCTCATACTGCTCACTGTAGAGATAATGCCTCAAAATTTTCAAGGCAAACACAATCGCCGCCAACTCTAAATCATGAATTGGGTAGTTCTGTTCGTATGGCTTCAACTGTCTGGATGCATAGGCTATGACTTTATCATTTTGCATTAAAACACAGTCTAACCTATTCTTGGATGCATCACTATAGACCACAAATCCTCCAGTACCAGAAGGTAGACTCAACACTAGTGCATACACTAGTCTCTTTTGAAAGCTAGCGTCACACTCTATTGACCACTCAAATCTGGTTCTCTTTTGAGTCAGTCTAGTCAAAGCTGTGAACAGCCAATAGAGAGAAACCCTTAACAAACTTGCGGTAGTAAATAGCCAAATCCAAAAAATGTCGTATTTCTGCCACATTAGAAGGTCTCGACCAATTGACAATCGTTTCAATTTTCTTTGGGTCCACGACAACTCCTTCTTTTGAGATCCCATGACCCAAGAATGTCATACTTTTCAACCAAAACTTGCATTTACTGAGCTTGCAAATAATTGCTTCTCCCTAAGAGTTTGGAGACCCACGTGAAGATGCTCTTCATGTTCCTCCTCACTTGAAGAGTAAACAAAAATGTCGTTAACGAATACAACGACAAATTTATCCAAGTGCGGCTGAAAAACACTGTTCATAAGATCCATAAAAGTTGTAGGAGCATTAGTGAAACTAAAAGGCATGACTAAGAATTCGTAATGGCCATACCTGGTGTGAAAGGCACTCTTAGGAATATTTTCAACCTTAATCTTTAAATTGGATATTATTTGTGAGTAGATATTTTCGCTACGTAAAATTTATATTTGAGATTACTATATATGAATGATACCTTGTATTCGTGGGAGTATGGTTTCTTATACATACGGCGAATAGCACGTATCTGACAAGTGCGGGTCAGGAGCGTGACAATATATGTACTTGTATCTCACATGTTTTAAAATATTTGTCAATATATCTATATGTATTAATGTATGCTATGTGTTTGAGACATGTTTAAAATTATATATATATATATAACATACTCGTTCCAGTGGGAGAAAACTTGAATTTCTTGCTGAGCAACGTGTATGCTCGCTTATTATATAACATTTTTGCAGGTGTTCGTAGTTTTTCTAAGGCAATTGATCGGATGTTTGAGTTTTTGAACCTTGTATCCTTGTGGAAAGGTGAAGGTACAGTGTGTTACGATTTCGAAAGTGTGGCGTGACATTTAATGGTATAAGAGCTAAAAGTTACAATATTTGTATGTATCTTAGATTGGATATTACAATGTCGGACTGTGGGGTTTTTTTAGAGAGAGATGATCGGTCAGGCAATATCGATACAAAATTGGATACTAGTTAATATTTTAGAAATTTGGTTTTCTACAATGATGCCAGAAAGTCAATCTAGTGAATCCATAGGAAATCAAATCTCTACAGCTTCGTGTAAACAATCAATTTTCTGAAATTTAAACTACTGAATACAGCATACCCATAATCTTCAGCACAGCCATATTACCAAAGATGAGATGTGAACAGCAATAGAAAATTGGTTGGGCAGGAGAAATTTCTTAAGAAAACAAGGGTAATTTTCCCTTCTTCATAGAATTTTCTGAATGGGTACTACTGCTATTTATATTGAATTGTTCCATTCTAAAAAGGACATGGAATCTAGATTTATCCACAGGCCCATGACCCCAATATACGAATTTAAAGAAGAAAGATCATTTACTCTGAAATTACCAGGCACAAAATATGCAGGCTTGTGTGCCATATCTCTCACAACAGAACTTTCCAGTAGTTCACCCTTCAAAATAAAAAAGAAGTTCAAAATTCCGCAGAGTGTGAGATATATTTATGCATGATTAGAGAAAGATATAGGTTCAGTAATTGGGAGGAGAAAGGAATTCGCGGAAGTAGTAAGTCGACCTGTTGCGCAACATATTGTCAATTCGCTGCTCAAAAGACTGGCACTCTGCAAGCATGTATTTAAATTATTAGCAGGCTGTTCGAAAAGTAAAAGAAAGGCAGCTTACACAAATTGAAAAGAAGCCTCAATGAGTCACCCACGAATCATGAAAATCAACAAGTGTTGCACTGGCATCAATTGCAACAACATCACCAAGAGGTGTCATCAACTCTATAGGCAAATCAGAAGCTGTGCTCATAGGCAACTTAGTTTCCACAACATGCATCAAAATAGAAATTAGAAAATGACGATATGTATATTCAAAAATTGTTGTGTATCAATGAGACAGATGTGCACTGGAGAATCAAAACTCATGGCGTACAAGTTTATATACAAGTAAAAATCAACAAGTTTGAGGGTATCTAATAAAATAGGATTAATCTTTACTGTATGTATGAAAAATTTTAAAATCGTACGTGTAAATATATGTCACGTATACAAAAATTAGTACTAGTGTGCTTGAAATTGAAACAAGATATTATGCAAAAAATGCATTGATATCTGAGTCCTTGTTGCGACAGTAAAATTTATATTGGTTAATAAGCAATAATAGGAGGTTTCATTTAAAGAAGCATGACCCATATTTTTAGTAAAGTAAGCGACCAATTCAAATAAATTCATCTCAATGGTTATTGACAACTATTAGAATACCATTAATTAATCAATGACAGCCATAAACCTTGTCTGTTACAACAAGTGCTGATGCCAGGAGCAGGCATTAGAGTTGGGAACTTTGTAAGTGAAATTGGAAGATTTGGTGTTTTACAGTGGGATACAGAATAGTAGAATATCCCAATGAGGATTTAAAAAAGAAAAATGATTTACAAAACCTCAAATTTAAGATAAATTACCAAAATCACACTTTATGTTCACATGGCAAAATCATATTGAATCATCAACCTATGATTTTACATCATCAGTTGAATTTCGTTCTTTTTTGTCGAATTTAACAACATATTAGTGATTTTTGTCACTTTTTATATGTGCACGGTTTCAAAAATCACATCGACAACTAGAAGACTGAGCAAAACATACCAATTATCATGGAATCAGATTAAAGAACCAAAGGCCTGCGATGATAATCCAACCATGACTTACAAAACAGAGAACCATTTTTGGCTAGTGATGATACATAAATTCTAAAATCTATAGTTTCTTATTACTACTACAAAACTGCAATGCAGGAAACAATACTAAAAGAAAGATGGCACTGATCAGATGTTAAAGCACTCTGATTCTTGAACTTTTATTTTAGATTAGATAATCCAACTCAAAGTTAAACTGCATCCAGTCATTTCTGGAGATAGCCATCAAAGTTGCATAATACTACAACTTCACGTATAACTTGCTTTAAACTACCCTGTGGAAGTGAGATTCAAAAAAGTCTAAGACATATAATCATGATCATCTAGCGCCGTAGGAATGTCCATCTTCCCGAGAGCAGCATAATCTTTAGCCTCACCTTTCTACTTGCTACGAAGAACTCATTACATGCGGATAGTGCTAGTTTTCGTCATTATCATGCACACGATGTGGTAATTGATGAAATCGAGCAAAATTGCATTCAGCTGTTTTCAAGGTTTCCGAAGCTAGAAGTTGATCTCATGCTGTATTCAGCTACTAGCTTGGCAAATGAAGATGTCTTGTCTTCCAGTAACTTTGCTGGAGAAGCATATTCTTCAATAAGACCTGCACATGAAAGGAAGAAATTGTGAATAAAGCAAAAATAATAAAACAAAATAAGATTTGACATTGAATCCTTGAGGTTATTCAGTACCTTGTTCTAACAACAGGACCATGTCACTGTCCAGCACAGATGTTATTCTGTGTGCAATTGTAATGACCGTCGAGTGAGCAAAATGTTGTCTAAGAGTTTGGACTGAATAAGATTATCAGTTGCCGTATCAACTGATGCTGTAGCCTCATCAAGCACCAGAACCTTGCTCTTTTTGAGCAGCACACGACCAAGACAGACCAGCTGCCTTTGACCAACACTCCAGTTCTCTCCATTCTCAGAAACTGCAGTCACAGTGGGGAACGCCACAACTAAGAAACAGAAATAAAATATACTTAAAAAAGACAAAAGGATATGATAATTAGTAGACTGGAAAACCTGCAGAGTCGAGCCTTCCTTCCTTTTTCCTGACTTCTTCTCCAAGCTGGCACTTATCAAGAGCCTAATGTAAAGAAGAAAGCTTATCAATAGGTTCCAAGAAGACGCTGAAACCAATATCAGACAATTTTCATCAGAAAAGGAAGCTAACCTCCCAAATCTGTTCGTCTGTATACTCTTCAAGCGGATCCAAATTACTACGAATTGTTCCCTCAAACATGGTTGGATCCTGTGGAATTATACTCAGTCGAGATCTTAGATCATGTAGTGGCGAAGTCCGATTGAAGAGATACTGATACCATCTATCTGCATTTGTCCACCAGTAGGTTCAACAATTCGGAAGAGGGTCTGAATAAGTGTTGATTTACCACTTCCTGTCCTCCCTACAATTCCAGTCTTCTTTCCTCCAAGGAAGGTGCATGTTAAGCCCCTTAATACGAGCGGCATGTGTGGAGCATATCGGACCTACAATTTTACTCGGCAATATTAGTAGGCATTTTTTCCACAGATAAGATGCATAATACTAATATCCATATATTTCAATAGTTCTGATATTTATCTCCTCATGCTTTTGGCAAATTGATAAGGGGTTATCAGTAGACTTACTTTCAAAATATGGAAGGATGAGTACATTTTGCAAATACCCCAGGGGGAAAGGAGTGGGGGGTTTGGAGAATACCAAAACAAAAATAGCATAGCGAGTCAATTTAACCCTTCTGATAACACATATGTTAACAATTTTAAAACTTTCCCAGAATAATTTACCTGAAGATCACGAACTGTCAACTTCCCCTTGTGATGGCCAGTGACTGTCTGGTCTATTTGATTCTATAACAAGTGGAGGCTCACTGGGGATACCCATATACTGGAGTATTCTTTCGACTGAAATGATTTTATTCTCCATCAGGCAAATATTCCGTATAACCCAAGCTTGTAACGTGTTCAGATTAAGCCCATACGTAACTGCTAAGCCCGCGACACCTTCATAATTCATAAAGAGAAGAAATAAGAAAAGTAAGTATATACTCTTAGAATACCATCGGCAAAGGAGATCTGATATAGTATATGGTTAATCAAAAGCTACTCACTTGGATCAATTGTTCCTTCGGCAATGGAGACCAAGAAAACTAACAGAGAAGTAAAAGTGAACAGAGATAGCACGTCTAAGCGAAAGCAAAGCCACTCCATTGCAGCAGCACTGTGAAACTTCGGACGGGAATAACCATCAATTAGTTTCATACTTGTATCCTGGAATCGAGGTTCCTGATCAAAACTTCTAATACGGTACTGGATCCTGAGATGGTCTCAGCAAAATGCTGTATGACTGGAGCTTTGCAGACCCCGATCAATCTTGCCAGTTCTCTTGCCGAAGATATATAATATTGCTGTATATAATAAAAATCAGGAATCCTCCCACCAATGCATTAAGTTTGGAACATTTCTATCAATAGATAAGCAAGTAGAAAGATACCTCTAACCAAATGCATATTGCAATCACAGGAATAAAAATGATGAAGATCTGCCACGAAACTTGCGACATTACTGCTATAATTCCCAAAAGCTGTATAATGGTGAATGCAAATGACCCAACTTGATATGGAATGTCTAAATCCACAGCAGATTGGTCCGTTGAAGCCTGTAGTAGGAAAAAGCTTCTGACTATAACTTTGGAACATAAAATTTCGAAAAGCATTATTAGCAGTGTCTCAGTGTGTGAGAGTAAAGATTTTGAAAGTAAAGGAAGATCCATATCGCCGTACCCGATTGAGAATTCGTCCACTTGGGCTGGTGGCATCAAAAAAGGACATTGGAGCACGAAAAATGCAGAAATGCATCTTATTGAAAAGTATTGTGGCTGTCTTGTACCCGACTGTTGCAAGAAGTAAGGCTCTTATAAGTATGC
This sequence comes from Cinchona pubescens, assembly GCA_025175665.1. NCBI lineage: Eukaryota > Viridiplantae > Streptophyta > Magnoliopsida > Gentianales > Rubiaceae > Cinchona > Cinchona pubescens. The sequence continues at coordinate 5,421,992 of JANKKI010000131.1, forward strand.
AAAAGGAGCTTCCAATTGCTAAAGAAACATAGACAATGATGAGAGTGGAGCCTGTTACTGGAGGAGCCACATCCTCCGACACAGGTGTAGCCCAAGACATCCAGTAGTTGCTTCCAATTTGAAGTACTTGGAACAGAATCTGTGCCAACAATATGAAGGGCACAAGAGTTCCTCCATATGCTGTTGTGATGTATTTCCAGTAGACTGGAAATCCAACCTTGCCTTTCTCTCTTTCTTCTTCTTGAACAAGCTGCCCTTTAGGTGCAGCACTATCATCGATTTTACCATTTTGAGCATCACCATTTTCTTCTTTCGTTACTAATTTCTTGTTGCTTCCCTCCCCGCTACCATCCTCACTGATACTTGCTGACCCTCCTTCAACAGAAGTGTTCAAGCACCGATAGAGCTTCCCTATGGGCACCCACAAGTTCCATAAAGTCACTTCCTGATTTTAGAATGTCATTGTATTTTCCAGCGTGTGAAACTTTTCCATCTTTCATAACCTGATGATACAGATGTTAGATTGTGCTACAACTTAACCTTCTGAGACGATATCCTAACTCAATAACGAAATAAAGCAAGAATTACTTACCAAGATGAGATCTGCTGCAGGCAAAAACTCTACTTGATGTGTTACATAAACAACTGTTTTGGATGACAGAAGTCCCAGTATGCATTCCTGCAATTCAGAGATCATAAAGAGGTTATTCTTAACAATTGAGAAATCCAAATAAAGCATAAACATAAAGAGAGAAGCATAGCAGTTACATTGAAGAGATGAGTTCCCGTATGAGCATCCACAGCACTAAACGGATCATCAAACAGATAAATGTCGGCATCCTGGTAAAGTGCACGAGCAATCTGGATTCTCTGCTTCTGTCCACCACTCAAGATTATTAATTCCCCTCTCACCTATAACTGTTTGATCACCAAATGAAAGAATTTCCAGGTCTTTCTTCAATGAACATGCTTCAAGAACACAATCATACTTCTCTCTTTCCATCTCCTTACCAAACAATATATTCTCTTCAATCTTTCCACTCTGTATCCATGGTGACTGAGCAACATAGGCCTTCGTACCACACAGCTTAACTGTCCCTGAAAGTTTCGGCATCTCTCCTAAAATACACGAGAGCAAACTAGACTTGCCTGCACCAACAGCACCACAAATTGCGACCCTCATGCCGCGAGTAACATTGACGTTTATATCTCTCAGAGATGGAGTAGCAGACGACACATCCCAGGAGAAATTACCATCAAGAATCTCAATTGCCACGTCTGAGCTGCCCCTAGGAAGCTTCTGTATTACATCAGGTGGCAGGTCATCGAGGGAAAGGAACGCAGCAATTCGACCGAGAGAAACTTTAGTCTGAACAATCGTGGAAATTGTATCAGGTAGGAGATTGTAAATGGGCTCCTGAAGGATCCTGAATGTTGCAAGAGCAGATAATATCTTCCCCGACTCCAACGGGATGCCCATTAGCATGCAAGCACCGAATGTAACTACAGACACGAAAGTTGGAGCACCCCAGAAGACAAAGGTAGTCATAGCTGAAGTGTACAAGAATTTTTTCAACCATCCAGCTTCAGTATTCCTAAGCTCCTGGATTCTTGACAAAAACTTCATTTCCCAGGCCTGTAGCTTGAGGATTCTCATGTTCCTCAAGACTTCAGACATTCCTTTCATCCTTTTATCTTTCGATTTCATAAGTTTTTCCTGAAAGTTCTCTTGCAATTTTCCTAATGGGTAATTAGTGAGCATGACTAATATAGTAGCAACTAATGTAACAAGCGAAGCTAGCCCGAGATTCTTATACAAAACAACCAATGCTAGACATACTTGTAGAGCAACCATCCAAGGATCATGCATATACCAGCCAAAATCACCAATTCTCTCAGCTAGATAATCAACGGCCATGAAATTGATAATTTCCCCACTAGTGTGCTCCTGCTTCGAGTGGCACGAAAGAGTCAAGCCCTTACAATAAATTTTCTCAACCAAAGCAGCCCTGGCTCTAAATCCAGCCTGCTGCACCCTAAAGAACCGGTGCCTTTTTGACAAGCATTCGACAAGCTTGGCACCGAAGAAGGCAGACACTAAGATATACCCTTCATTGTCGAACTCTCGGTGACCATTAAGATACTGAACAAGGGTGTCAATGAGGGAAGGACCAACATAACTAGCCAATGTATACAGAAGCACAAAAACAGCTGACAACAGAACTTCCTTCCACACAGTAGAAATCAAGCCCTTCACCAGCATCATTGTGGTAACTTTACTACTTCCCCCACTCTCAGATTCTAGCTTATTCTCTAAAATCGGAAAAGCCCCTCTTACACTATCAAGTTCCATAAGCTGAGGAACATCCTCAAGGTCCAGAGTTTTCTTGTTTCCAAGAGAAATCAAATTTGACCCCATCCAAGAGAAAGTAAGGATACTAAAAAGATTAGCATTTGCATAGGGAGTAACAGTTCGCTCCCCAGTATCTTTCTTAGACTCAATACCATTATTAGCACTACCATTCAAAAGGGGTTCCTGAAGATTACCATCATTTTCTCCCCCTTCTTTTTTACCCAAAAACCCCACAAAACAGAAAAATAAGCCCATTAAGGTGGAACAAATGTCAGATACCCAAAACAAAGTTGTTAAAGACTGATGCTTTTCATAGTAAACAACAAAATCTATCACAAGGCAATAACAGGACACAAAGAAGAAAACTACCCACCATAATCTTATCAAAACTGGGTACTTTTTAGTCTCACCTGAATTCAAGAATTGGGTATGCAAAAAGATTGAAACTGCAAACCAAGAAAGAGTCTTTACACTCAAATCCAAAAGGGTTACAATCTTTTCATCAGACCAACCATTTCTGTACCACAAAAAATGGTTCAAGAAACAGAGAACAAGATTAAACACTCCAAGAAACAAACATCCCAAAAGGGTTGCTTTATAACAAGAAACCTTAGCCTTCCTCGTACTAGGAGTATGTTTTGGGGGTTCATATTCTTTGGTTTTGGCCCTGATTTTCTCGTACACCCATGAGATGAACAGAATGAATAAGAATATGAGGTGCAACGAACCAGACAAGCCGTGTAAGAATATGGGATTGAGGAAATCAATTTTAAGGTGTGAAGAAGACGATGAGGAAGAAGAAAACACAGACATACTCTTTATTGAGGAGTTTGTTTCAAGAATTTCCTTGGTTTTTCAGAGAGGGGAGCGTTTTTCTGTTGGTTTGTTTCACAAGTTCTGCAATATGATCTTGAAATCATGGCTGAATGAAGCCTTTATATAATGATGTGTGGAGATTGGAGGATGAAGGGGTGATGCTTTATTGAGGAGTTTGTTTCAAGAATTTCCTTGGTTTTTCAGAGAGGAGAGCTTTTTTTGGTTTGTTTGTTTCACAAGTTACTGCATAATCATATGATCTTGAAATCATGGCTGAATGAAGCCTTCATATAATAATGTGTGGAGATTGGAGGGTGATGATGGGGTGATGTATCATCAAGCTATACTTAAATTAAGGAGGTGTTTGGTTAACAATAGGAAATCAGAATCGGAATCGGAATCATAAACTCTACTATTTTTATGGATTTATATCATTCTTCCTTACGTGTTTGGTTTGAAATAATAATGGATTTCATTATGTTAATGTGTTACTCAATTTGAAACCCATGAATGAAAGTAGGTATTTTCTAACACTTTCATTCTCATGGAATGATTTTCATAGTAATCAACCAAACAACATTTTTGAGTATCATTAATTTTGATTCTCATTTCCCTCTCATTCCCATAACCCAAACACCTCCTAAGATTGTGGGAAGTTTTATGACGAGAATTCCGACAACATAACGTGGGAAATTCTGTGTAATTATGTATTGTACTTTAAACAGTTGTGTAATATAATATTGAAAAATTTTAGTGTTTCAAGAGCTAATCATTCTCTTATATTTTAAATGTTCATATAGTATTATATTATGTGTTTTAAAAGTTTATATTGTACAAATTTTTTAAATTAAGATAATGATTTTCTAAAAAATATTTTAAAAAATCAAAGTTTTTAAAACGGCTCATTCAATAAGATGGTAGAATTTCTGTATAATATGTGGATGAATAACACTAGATGACAGTACTGAATGGTTTTGAATTTCTACTGCATCATACTTAATTAAATTTTAAAAATATTATTAAAGTTTAGACTTGGTAACTATTTTTTTAATAAAAAAATTTTCACCTCTTCCTCTTATCTACTTGATTTAAACTCACCACTAATAAATATTTTACTACCTAAGATGCACTTATAGCTATATGTTAGGAAATTGTGTATTAATGTGTATAGTTTGTAATATGTTCTTTACACCAAAAATTATTGAAATGGTAATTTAGTAATTACGTATTATATGTGCATATATATATATATATATATTTATATATTATCGATATTCAAAAATTTATTTATATGCATGTAAAACTAGCAAATGCAATAATGATGCAAAGTTTACACGTATTAACATTGTAGAGTACAAAATACATGATACTTGTCAATCAACTTGTGGGGCAAAATTGAGAAAATTCGACTTGTGGGGGGCCTTTATTCGGAGTCAATAAAGTGGGGAGGCAGTCAATAAAGACTGAGGTTTTTTTTTTTTTTTTTTTTGGTCGAGGGATAACGTGGTGAGCAAGAGCAAAGACTAGGACAAATAAGTGGAAAAGAAACTACTGAGAAAGGGGTTGGATTATTGGGGAATTTTACAGTTTTTTTAAAAAAATTATTTTTTTGATTTTACAAATATTGTACAAATATTTAAAATATAAAAAAATAATTCTCTAAAAATGATCGCAGAATTTTCTTAGATTATTAATGGGATTGTAGTAGGATGTGGAGATTGTGATTTGAATTTCTTTTTAAGACTTTCTACTTATTATTTATGATTATTTTAAGAGTTTTAATCAATTCATATTAATTATTGATTAAATATTTATAGCACATACACATGCCAAATAACTATACAAAGTTCAAAATAATGCAACTTATATAAATTCATAATTTAAAACAATTCAAATATCTATGTAAGATCTAAATTTAATAACTAAAATAATATGTTGTCAAAAAAATAATATTTAGACAAAATATTTTCGAAATTACAAAAGGGTAATAACTAGTTACCTTGAAATAGCACAAAAATTGTAGCAAAGAACCAACTAATTTCCTAAACAAAATTATCAAATATTAACTAAATTCAATTTCAAATAAATTGATTCGTATATAGACTATCATTTGTTCAGTAATATTATTCAAATTCCAAAATTATTTAATCATATTCATATTAATATATATATATTTTTTTCTTAATTATATAAAAACATAATAGTTAAAATATATTACTAATACCACAAAAATGTCAATAAGTTATTATAAAATAATTTTTTAATATCTTTAAATTACTTATACAATCAAATTGTTCATTCGGTTCAAAAATTAAATCTCAGAAAGTATGCAATTTATCCCAAACTACCATATGTCATGTAATTAATCCAAAACTCTGAAATTTCCTGCCAAAATAATGCCATTGTTGTCAACTCCATTCTTTCTCTCCCCTCCCCTTCTTTTTTTTTTTTTCTTATTTCATTTTCTCTCCTAGTCACTTGTTTTCTCTCTCTCCTAATCCTTTGCTTCTTTCTCCTATTCCTTTCTTCTTTCTCTTTCTTCTCTTTCTTCTTCCTATTTTACAGCAATCACACGCCTCACTACTCCACTGCTGATACGAGCAGCGCCAACCAGCAGCAGCGGAGCAGCCAAGAACAACAGCAGTCGATCTCTCTTTCTCTTTTTCTTTTTTTTTTATTTGAAAATTCTGATTTTAACTTTTCAAAATAAATACATAATATTTGTAAAATAAATACGTAAATAAATTCTTGTACTTTGAATTAAATCTCAACTTTAAACAAGAAATTACATTTATCAAATAGTATCAATTTATTGAATAATAATTAACGAAAAAATACCAGTTCAGTCATAATTTACCATATACGAAAAATACATATAAAGAAAACAAAATAATTGAAAATTTTAGTTAGAAAATTATACTGAATTTGATAATAATGAACTCCTAGTGGGCATGAAAACTCTTCTCTCCAAATATCCAAATTCCAGCTAGCAAAAATAACTAAGTTCCCTATTTATATATATTTTAAATCTCAAAAGTTTTCAAACTTTAACTCCTATAAGTTAGCTAATTTTTCTCTTGAATCCTATTATTATTGAGTAACTTAAGTTGGTTAAAAATTTAAATTAAAATTAATTACAAAAATTAGCATAAGATTTGTATGTAAAACGAAAAATATTTTTAGACATAAGGTTGGTCCAATTTAGATAATACAAGACAAATAAGAAAATCCGAATTGACAAAAGTGACACATAACAAATTTTGCCTAACAATAACAAGTAATTCAAATCCAAATAAAATTTGTAATTTATGCTAGATATTGTCAAATACTAATATTATTATTATATTTGTTTAAAAAAAATACGGGAATTTACACTTATCTTGTTCATAAATTCGAATCACCAAAAAAGTAAGTGAAAATCTATTATAAATCATCTATAAAAAAAGAAAAAAAAAAAACCTAACAAAGTTAATTACTATTACACAAATAACCCTGAAATGGGAATGAAAATCCTTTTAGCATTAGTATTTTATAAAATTGTACAACTGTAAATGTATGTACTGGACAGCCAACATTAGATAAATTTGTACCAAAATTTTTCAATCCGATAATCTTAATACTCAATATATATATATGGATAAATATTTAGATAGATCCGATCTTTAACTCCACTTGTAAACTCTGTGATGTGGATTAAATTTTAGAGAATCTATGACATCAGTTGATGTAAGTAAGATCTTTTAACATTTAATTCTGACCACATAGTCTACAGATAAAGTTAAAGATCGAATCTATCTAAATATTTTCATATATATATATATAAGAGGATATATATATATATATGGCGTTTGTGTCATTAATTATTTTATCACCCTCTTCTGAGGGGCAGGGCATCATCTCTCACCAAGAATTCAATCTGCTTTTTAATTTCATGTTATAGAAGCAAGTCGAATAAATAAATTGTATTGCACGAGTTTCTTGTCTTTGAGTTTGAGCTCTTTGACATAAAATTATGTGACAAAAACATTGCAAGTAAATGGACTATATTTATTTGTTTTCTTGAATGAAAGAATTGGATAATAATACTTTATCTTCCTAAATTATAGAAATATACACTTTGTTCTATTATTGATACTATTCATTTATTATTAATATTAAAATTATTAAGATAATCTATTTAAATCACTAAAATACTCTTGATACTATTTTTTGATTTTTGTGTATTTAAATTTTGATAGTGATGTGATAATTATTTAAAAATTTTATGTACATTTGTTAATAATTATTTTTTTTAAATTTTAAAGTTAATAATTTTATGTACATTTGTTTAAGTCTATTATTTTTTTATGTCATATGTATCCTATTAAAAAAATTACAGTAACATTTTAAAATAATATACTAAAAATACTAATAATTGTTGAAATAGAGCTGCATGATTTTTCTCCGAATCGAGGGAATCTTGACTGGTATGTATTTTTTCCTACACGTTTTTTGGAAAAAGACAATTGGAATGGACCAAAAAACTAAAAAGGAGTTTTCAGTCCACTACATACCAGTGTTTAATAAGTTGGCATTTGTCAGCTACTTTTGTTGCTCCAATCCTTGCGCGGTAAGAAAAAAACAAGTCACGTACCAATTATTTGGGCGGGTGACGTCTAGGGCGGATTCGGGGAGTAAAATTTATTTTTTATAATAATGGAGTAATAATTTAAAGAATTTTAAAGAAAGAAAAATATAATTTTAAACGTCTTGGGCTTGCTGTCCCTTTTCATTCCTTATGAGAGTAAGTTTTGGTTACTCACTCTATAATACAGAGTGAATATGATAATCGTTGAAATCACTTAATTAAAAGTAATAAAATTTTATTACTTTTTTTTTTGTAATATTTATTCACCACCGTAATGCAGGACGAGGCATAGAATTTTTTTTTCCCTATAATTTGCCTTGAGATGATGTGTCCTGACATGGAAAAAGAGGATTACTTATACTTTTTTAATAACAGAGAAAAAAAACTTATCCTGAAACCAAAATGTAGTTAAGTTGCTTTGGGCTGCTATTTTATCCCACATCTTGGCAGAAAAATGAAATCCATTGCAATGGGATATGAAATCTCGATGATATATACTGCTCTATGCTCAAACATTTCGGCCTCGAAACTTGGGCATTTTTTAAAAGTCTATTTCAATTTGTTATGCGTTATTCGAGCCCATATACTATAATCTCAAAATTGTGTGGATTGCAAACTTGTAGCCTTTTAAAGTCTGCTGCATAGCTGTTTGGAGTTTACGGTAACTCAGGCCCCTTCGAATTCAGTTGGTCTTCTGGAGCCCAATAAATCTGGAGAACTTGTTCAGGCGTCAAAAGAATCATCAAGTGTCCAAATGCACATATTTTATTGGTTTAAGGCTTTAAGCCCATTCTTATGAACACCACCACCACAGAGGTGGGATTTTGACTTCCCTCCCAATTACTTAGGTCGCAAATCGCAAAAATAGGATATTCGAACCAATTAACGTATTGGGTTCGGATTAATTGATTAGTATTTGATCAGGTCTAATGTACATGATTAAGGAGCTTTAATTGAAATTTGTCTTCGGAATCAAAATATGATTTATAAACTTGTAATTATACAAATAGCCTTGTAAATGAGAATGAGAGGAGAAAAAATCTATTAATATTAAACAATAATATATAAAATTACATAATTAATCTTGTATATAGATCGGATGGATATCCTTCCAGTTACAAATTCTCAACCTACCACCTAAGTCGATAATTTTAATAGACGATCCTTTAATATTAATTGGTTTGAATACCCTAATTTGATGATTCGGACACCAAATCAAGATCCCTAATATTGAATAGTCATTTCTTGAAATAATTTTAAGTGACAAATGAAATTATTCTGATGATTCAAACTGCAAAAATAAGATACACTATTCCCAGGTATTTTGCCTGTCCAACATAAGAATATCACTCTCCGCAGCAACTCTCAAGAATAACATAAAGAAATCAGTGGGTAATGTTTTTTTGGGCAATTTTATTTATTGGACATTCAGTCTTTAAGTTGATTGAATGCATGCATATACATATTCATGAGTAAATGATAGCTTGAGAATTTGAAGGGTTTTATTCATCAGCAACAACTTGACACACTGCATATGATCATATGATAATTTGCTGTTCTAGAGCTTACAAGTTCCCATCTTTTAAAGAACAAATAATTAAAGTTGCAATCTTTTTATAGACTTTTGGACTTAAATTTGATTCCAATTGGAGTAATGTAGCTATGATGTATCTGTTTGAGTTCATCTATGTGATCAAGATCAACTATGTACAAGAACATATCATTAGCTTAGAGGAATAGGCAGAACTATCAAATAGTAGAGTTAGAGCAGATGCATTTGTTTCTATGTAGAATTTTCTTTTCACATCTGTTTGATATATATATTTTTTTCCTGATAATATTTGCTCGAATTAATACGAGGCTTCAACTCTTATATTTTATTGTGCATCCGGGATCCATGTAATTTGTTAAGACTAATAACACATTGATCATCCACCAAAAAAGCTAATTTAAGTAGTAGTTTTTTTCCTTTGAGATATTCTTGAAACATCACAGTGCACGCGGTTATTGGTCATTTGTTGGACCTTACCAGTTTCTTCGACTATCATTCCAATGATATGTTGGATTCAAAAAGCTTCTGCATAATTGATGGATGCTTACAATACAAATATCAGCCTCCATTGGAATCAAGAATAGGAATGTGACAGTTACTTCAGTCTAAAAAGTCAGACAGCCTTCACAATGGAACTTTTAAGTGCCCCACATGACAACAGTGAGCAGACTGGCCTATTTACAGAAAATGGACCATGCCATGCTTGATGGCAGGTTCACTTGTGCTGGTCAACCACCACTGGGAAATTCAGCCAAAATCCTGAATTTCTCAAGAGAGTTTTGTAACGCTCAAAGTTTCATGAAGAGATTGCAACCAGCACTCAGTTGAACAATTTGCCATCCATGAAGCTGAAATAAAGGCATGGTAGAGGGCTGATTGGAAATAGCAAACTGAACAGTTAGAGTACTAAAGAAGTTGCTATTGAGCATTTACATGTCTTGTGATCTCAGATGGCTAATTGGATCAAATGCAGGTCATTTTTCTCCTCACTGTCAAAGCAAAGGCCTCAGTCATGTCAGTTGCTGCTTCAGTTATTTGGGATGTTCAATTGCTGGCAGTTCAATATTAGCTAGTTATCCTCCTTCCTGACCAAAAGGGATGTTCCGAATCAAGAAATCTCTGGGTCGACCAGATTTTGGAATGAATTGAGACTTGCAGAACATCCACTTGTTCAGCTTTCCCTTGAAGCAACAGTGGTGCCTCTCTTGCTGGCAAGTCTTAAGACATCCGTATAAACTCTTGTGTTTATGCTTTTTCAACATTTATGGTCCACAGTTGACACTTCCAGCACTGAAAATTTGAAAGTCATTGAGAAAGTACTGCATCGATTTCTTTGCATTTCACCAATTACTTATTCTCACCATGTTGCCTTATGTTGCTTGGGAGGTGTTCCGAATTCACCAGATTTCACTAATCCTCTCTTGCTTCTTCACTTCTCTTGTGTTTAATGGTCGTTGATCTTGACAGAAGGATACATGTCAGCTATGGTAAAGCCTGCAGCAAGTTTTATATTTTCCTCTACAAGAGAGATGAATTGCTCTTGGTGATTACTTTTTTTGCCAAAAGCAGTCCTTGCAGTAATCCCATATGTCAAAGAAAAAATCTTTTTGCTGAGATTGATTATTGATCCCCTGTTGGAGAAAATTGATTCAATTAGATTTATTACCTCCTCTTTTCTAATTGATTTCTAGGGGCACTTACAAGTTCCATTGTGCAGATTTTACGCAGCTGTCTCCGAATGGTGAAAAGGCAATGTCAGTACAGTTATAAATGACTACCCTGCCGGAGAGAAGCCGAGGCTTGTTAGCAAAGATGATATCATGTGTTTTCATGAACTCTTCGGCAACTTCTGGTGAAGACATGATAAGGGTGGAAACTTGACCTAGCTTAAGGTGCATCATTGGTCCATATTGGTTGGCCAAGTCTCTCAGGATATGATGCATTTGTGAACCAGCAAGTTGGTATGGATTTCCTATTATAGGCAGTGGCTTCGGCCGCGGTGGCAATCTCGGAGCTGGTTCTTTAGCTTTGTATGGATTGAGAAATTTTACTACCATGTACAAGAAGAGAAGGAATGTGCAAAGGGTTGTGAGTGTGAGGAACTCCATGAGGGTTGTGAAGAAGGTAGTTCTGTTGCCTGTTTTGCAAGAATCCAAAGGCTTATGTGTATATAAGACTAATAGATATCCTGCTTGTCCAATATTGACTTTTTAGAATCACTTTAAAAAGCCCAATTCCTTTCATATCATTAAGGTTGATTAAAATGAAGACAAATCTGTCAAAGATTCCCATCTGCGGATATCATTGGATATTTATTTACTAGTTGATCTGTTTTCAAGAAGGCTTGCATTTTGAATTCTTATCCTTTGTATGATTTGTTTGTGTGGCTGTGTTGAAAGTGGAGCGATGACAAATTTATGTTACAGAGTCTTAACCCAATTTAGAATGACAAAACATGGACAAGTAGTATTGTGTTTTTTTCATTTCAGAATACAGAAGTCTACTGAACCTTATTATTAGTATCAATACATGCATATAACTTCAATGAGATGACTTGTGATAGGTTTGCCAGTTCATATCTTCAAAGATGGAAACTGGGTTTGAAGCACACAAGTGAATTAGTGTTACATTCTCGTGTGAATGATCTGTCAAAGTTAAACAAGCTTGGCCTAAATATTGTATATGGTCTTTTGCCAATATCCTGGAGCCAGCATTATTTATAGGGAACTGGAATCAAGTGCAGGTCATTTTTTCTCCTGACAGACAAACCAAAAACCTCGGTCATGTCTAGCTGCTGGTTTTTCAGTTCACCTGGAAGTTTCCAGTCAAAATGATAGAGCAGTTGTGCAAGCATCAGCTCAATTGATGCTAGACCAAGTATTATACCTGGACATATTCTTCTTCCAGCTCCAAAAGGAATATATTTGAAATCCTTCCCCTGGTAATCTATCGGAGCATCGAGGAACCTCTCAGGACTGAATGTCTCAGCGTCATTCCAGTGCCTGGGATCCCTGTTGATTGCCCAAGCATTGATGATAACTCTGGTTTTTGCAGGTATGTCAAACCCATTGATGTTGCATTGTTCGCTGCTTTCCCTTGGAATTAACATTGGAACTGGGGGGTGTAGCCTAAAAGTTTCTTTGATCACTGCTTGCAAGTACTTTAATTCTTGAAGTCCTGATTCGTGGACATTTCCTCTTTCATCAGTCTCTTATAAAGCTTTTCTCACTTCTTCTTGGGCCTTTTTCATCACCCTTGGATTTTTCATCATTTCTGACATAGCCCACTCCAGTGCTGTTGATGCTGTCTCACTCCCAGCACTGAAAATGTCCTGAAATATGCAATAAAGTGTTTGTATCAGTTCAAAAGTTGATGTTAGATCAGGATTTTGACGATGGAAAGCACATTACGGATAGATAGTAAAATGCAATAAACATATGAACCAAACGAGGCATTTACTTGTATTGCTAGTAGTAGAAGTTTCTTTGGACTAGGTCTTTAATCCTATTGACAGAACTCAAAATGCATAGCAGTTCTACCATTTCCCATGATATCTACCTAAATAACATAATCCTTATTTTCATCTAAACTACCCATGAAAATGGCAAGCATTTTCTTCTTAGCCAGCTGGTAGATGAAGCACTAAACAAGTTATAATGTTCATACTTTTTCTGAAGGAAAATTGATATATATCACTCACGAGGATGACTGCTTTTAGATGTTGTTTTTGGTTAACAGGTTCCCAAAATCACCAGTCTTTTGAACCTTTAAAAGGACATCAACCAGATCTTCCTTTGTTTCTCCATCCGTGGGTTCTGTCTGTTGAATTTTCTGCTTATGGTCATCAAGTATGTTTTCAAGTACTTCATCAAGATTTCTCTGCATCTTCTTGAACTTAGGACTCATTTCGCTGATCACTTGAATGAGTTTAACTGAAGGATACACATCTGCTATATTAAAACCTGAAGTCATCTTTGTAGCTTCCTCTATGTGTAAGATGACTTCTTCTTGGTACTTGCTTTTCTTGCCAAAAGCAACTCGTGCAGTAAGGCCATACGTATATGAGAGGAACATTCTGCTAAGATTGATTGTTGATCCCTCAATCGAAGAAATCTTTCCAATAAAATTGAGGACTTCCTCTTCTCTTATTGATCGAAAGCTCTGAACACGTTTTGAACTCAAAAGCTCCATCACACAGATCTTACGTAGCTGTCTCCATTAACACATAATATTCACCAAATGGAGCAAATACAATGTCAGTGCAACCATAATTGAAAATCCTGGGGCATCTAAGTTGAGGTCTGTTAGCAAATATGATGTCATGTGTTTTCATGAACTCTTCAGCAACCTCTGGCGAAGTTACCACCAGTGTGGATACTTCACCTAGCTTTAGGTGCATTAGCGGTCCGTATATATTGGCTAAATCTCTTAGGACATGATGTATTAAAGAGCCAAAGAGCTGATGCATGTTTCCTATAATGGGAAGTGGCTTTGGCCCTGGAGGCAATTTCCGAGCAGATTTCTTGCTGGATCTTTTCAGAAGCTTGATTAGCATGAAGAGAAAGACAGAGAATGCAATGACTGTGATAAACTCCATGAGGGTTGAAAAGAGAAAGTGCAACTAATGGTCTCAAGCAGAAATGAAAATGGTTTTCAGAATGCTTCACATTTATGCAAGAAGAAATGAGTTATTGATTGATTGTGGAGTGACTGAGGAAGGCAACATTTTTAGGCAGATCCATATCTTCTGGATTGGTAATGGGAGCAAAAATTGTTTTTACTTTATGAGGTAGTTTAATTAGAAGATGATGTACATGTTCAAAGTTTCTAGTTGTTTACTGTGATTTTTCTGATCTGATTTGATTTGCAGTTATTAATTTAAGGGATTCATTATTGTAGTGATTATTAAAATAGCTATATATAGATTCAAATTTGTTGTGCCTAGCTGTTGCATTAAAAACAGATCTTACCATTCAATAATTAAATCTTTTGACCACTTATTCAAATACAGCTTTCCCTCAATTTACTCCTCATAGTAAACTATTGATTTTCTATCTTTTCATGAGTAGGGATGGCACTTATATGACAGCTTAAAGTATTCCCCACCACAAAGCAAATGTTGACTGTGGACAGGCAAGGGAAGGCCTCAATCGGAAACATTGTTGGCGTAATACTTGCAAGTGTTGATAAGGTTTACAGTTCAGGGTTAATTCCAATTAAGAATACATCTTATTCACTTGCTAGCATGACTGCCTCTCTTTCTGCTTTGACTTCTGCGATTCCAGCACTTACAGTTCTATTGTAGATTCAGCAGTAATGGGCTGCAGCTTTTTTCATCCAAGCTAACTCAGCCATAATCTATGGTACACTTGGAAACACTAGTTTACAACTATTAATCCTTTCCCAATGTGACATAAAGTTATGATAGAAAATATTAACATTCCATCTGAAAAGTGGATACAAGTATTGCAATTACATGACCTGCAGAGGATTTCTGATAACAGGAATTAGATAAAGATCATCCTTTCTTCTTACTGTGATTCCAGAAGCTTCTGTCATGTCTAAATCTTCCTGTTTCATTCCACAGGGTAAAATCCAATCAAAATGATATAACAATGTTGCAAGTTGGAGCTCAATATTTGCTATTCCGAATTGTATGCCCAGGCAGATTGTTCTTCCAGCACCAAATGGGATATATTCAAAATGTGTTCCTTTGTAGTCAATTGAGCAGCGTAAAGAAATCTCTCTGGTTCAAAGCTCTTTGCATCCATCCAGTATGATCTGTGTTAATTGCCCAAGCATTCATTACTGTGGTCTTGGCCGGTATCTCGTTACATCTCTGACTGTTTTCTCTTGGGAGTAATAGAGGTGCTGGAGGGTGCAACCTCAATGTCTCTTTTGCAACTGATTTCAGGTACTTGAGTCCTCCAAAACTTTCTTCATCAACATATCCTTTAGTACTAAGAACCTGTCTGACTTCATCTTGAGCCATTTCAAGAATTCTTGGATTCTTGATCATTTCAGACATTGCCCAATCTACAGTTGTTGCTGTCGTCTCACTTCCAGCAGAAAATATGTCCTAACAATTAAACAGTTGACAATGGTGTTCCCTTAAAAGATCAGTGGCACAATATTGAAGGGAAAATAAAGGGTATAGATTATTATTTTTTTAACTCAGTGTGAAGGATAATGCTTAAATCAGAGAGGATGAGTACGATGAAGCCTTAGTTCGGAAACAAAATCAACATTAATTAATATCTGCAGCAGATATCCATTAGTTTTCCAATCTTATGATGCTACAGTCATGAAAATCAGGTGGACACACAACAATACTAAAATAAGGTATAGATAACTAACCAGAAGTACTGCTTTAATATTCTCAATTGTCAGGGGAAACTCTGGGTTCTCGTCCTTCTGATGATTTTAGAGAACATGCATAAGATGCCTTTGGGCATCAGGCTCATCATCCTTTGTAGTAAAGCCTACCCTGTGTTCATTTATGATGTCCTCAAGTATTTTGCCTATCTGCTTATGCAATCTTTCAAACCTTGGCTTCACACAACTAATCAAATGAAGGAACTTGAGGGATATATATCTGCAATATCTAGTCCTGCTGCCAATGTACTAGCTTCTTCAGAAATATACACTAGTTTCTCTTGTTGCTTGCTTTTCTTGCCAAAAGCTGCCCTTGAAGTGATGCAATATGCGCACGAGTCAATTTTCTCTGTTAGATTAGCAGACAACTGGTGATCCGGCATTAGAAGCTAACCAGCCAATCAGACTTGAAGTTTCTTCCTCTCTGATATACTGGAATGATTGGACACAGCTTCAATTTAAAAGCTAAAGTATGCAAACTTTCCGCATTTGCCTCCAGTATTCACCATATGGGGAAAAGGCAATGCTGGTGGAATCATAAGCCAGGAACTTTGATGCTGCAATGTGAGGCCTTGAGGCAAAGATGATGTCATAGGCTTTCATCACTTCCTTTGCAGTCTCTGGTGTGGAAACAGCAATAGTAGAAACTTCACCAACTTGGAGCTGCATAATAGGTCCATATTTCTTGGCCAAGTCTCTCAGGACACGGTGAGGCATCGAGCCAACAAGCTGACGAGTGTTTCCTAAGAGAGGTAGTTTCCATGGCCCTGGGGGAAGATGAGAATTGGAGCGGTTGGTTCTGAAACTGAAAATTTTCTAAAATTGTGCTCGTTTTCAAAATTGTTCTTTTTTTATGCCAATTGAAAAAATTATTTAGTTTCCGGAAGAGTGGAACTCGCATGGAATTATTTTTTTGTATGACCTTGCGAGAAGTAATAACAAACCATTGAGAGGAAGGGAGAGAAAGTGAGAACCACATTTTCACCGTTTGAGCAGTTAGCCCATAAGCATGAAAAGTCAACAAACCATTGAGATCATTAGTACGCATATGAGATTTGTTTGCAATTTACGGTCTGTGATGTACCCAATTTTTTGTGTATAATAATATATTATTATAATATATAGCTAAAATATCAAAACTTATAATTGTTCGACTTATTTGAACGGATTCGATCGACAATGTCAAATAACTTATTCAGTCAGTAAATCAATCAAAATTGAACAATTTATTCAGTCGGTAATCTAATCGAACTAATCAAATACTAGATCTTTATTTGGTCGGTAAATTGACTTAGAAGTTGAATTTAAAATTCTGCGAATAAATTTGCGGGTTTATACATTTCATTCGTGTACTATTTCGTTAATGTTATAGTTTATGGTTTCATAAAGATAATGGTTTAGTATTTCTAGATATCATATTAAATAAATGTTTACGATTTAGTATTTAAATGATTTTATCTTACAGTCAAATCCTTCTTTAATTAAAAAAATTATCAAACATTTTTCTATTTTTGTAATAGTGCAAAATTTCCCTTCGCAGAATACAAATTCAAAATTTCAAAATTAAAAAAAAAAAAAAAAATTGTGACATCGCATTTAGCAAATGCGAGGTCATTCAACTATTTTGAAAACTTATAGTTTTAGACCTCGCATTTAGAAAATGTGAGGTCGGAAATTTTTTTTTTTTTTTTTTTTTAATAAATAATGACTGAGCTCGCATTCACCGAATGCTAGTTCCCCTCTCCCGGAATTCATTTTTTCAATTGACATAAAAAAAGAACAATTTAAAAAACGAACACAATTTTAAAAATTTCTCTTTTGAAACTACTTTTTAGTTTCATAAGCAAAAGCGTGAACAAGAAAGTAGCTAGGAAGGTTGAGAACTGAATAACCTCCATATCA
The DNA here is from genome assembly GCA_025175665.1 of Cinchona pubescens. Lineage (NCBI taxonomy): Eukaryota > Viridiplantae > Streptophyta > Magnoliopsida > Gentianales > Rubiaceae > Cinchona > Cinchona pubescens. Next base: position 5,439,617 of record JANKKI010000131.1, read on the forward strand.
GACAAATCCGAAAGAAGTGCCTTGAAGAATTATGGTAAGTGAAATTGAACTACAATCACTTTTTTGGCAGTTCAGTGTCTTTGTTCTTACAAATGCAACATCCTGTTGGTCAACTCATCAGGCATCTTTTCCAAACAGATGAGCTGAAATAATCCAGTCATGATAAACCAACAAGTCAACTAGTTTTGTCCTACCTGAAACAATAGAGTATTAAATTTTCTCAGACGCACTAATTTTCATTAAACTGCCACAAAATAGAAATTAAAATGTTAAAAAAAAAAAGAGATTATATTTTATAAGTCACTCAAGTTCCACTGTTATAACAATTATTTTGACCTAATGGTGAAATGGTAGTCTCTTCTTTATGCTTCTAGACTCTAGATGGTTTGCTGTATTCTTCTTCAACATTAGAAGTTTGATTTAGTGAAGGAATATTTTTGTTTAAATCAACGGCTTATTCTTCCTTGTCTTTGAGATATTGAACATGATAAGAAATTAAAATGAGCGTTTTCCCTTCAATTTCAACCATACAACTTCTTAAAGTTGTTTGTTAATGGAAATTCTTAGTATCTTTCTGTGAAACTGTCCACCAAAAAAAGACATCCTAGACCAAGAAATCTCAGTTAAAGCTAATCATATAGTGTTATATAACATACATTGCAAACTGTTGACAGTTGAAAAGTTTGTATTCCATTACGTAGTACTTAATATGGCTCATTTAATTAGTAATTGTCACAAGGAAGCTATAAAGTTTATTGACTGTTTAGTAGTTAAACTGACAAATCTGAAACGGGTAACTAATCATGCATTTAGCCAAAGAAGAGAAGACGTATCAACATCTTCTTCCTTCCTCAGTCCATTCTCAGATCAGGACTCACAATTACAGTAACAGTAGTGACAGAAAACATTAAATATGAATATGCAAAGTGGATACAATAAATCAGGAATGGCCATTATTGAACAGGCAGAGGATTTCGGACAACAGGAATCAGATAAAGATCATGTATCCTTCTTACTGTGGACCCCAAAGGCTTCTGTCATGTCTATTTCTTCCTGTTTCATGCCACCGGGTAAATTCCAATCGAAATGATAAAGAAATTTTGCAAGTGGGAGCTCAACATTGATCAGACCAAGCTGCATGCCTGGGCAGATTCTTCTTCCAGCACCAAAAGGGATGTATTCAAAATTTGTCCCCTTGTAATCAACTGAGCTATCTAGAAATCTCTCTGGTTTGAAGCATTCTGCATCCTCCCAGTACAAAGGGTCTCTATTAATTGCCCATGCATTCACGATGACTTTAGTCTTGAGAGGAATCTCATTTCCACTGATTGCACACCTCTCACTGTTCTGTCTTGGGAGTAATAGAGGTGCTGGTGGATGTAACCTTAATGTCTCTTTGATTATTAATTTCAAGTACTTCAATTCATCAAAATTTTCTTCATCAACGAATCCTTTGCCATTAAACACTTCTCTGACTTCGTCTTGTGCCTTTTTCAGAATTCTTGGATTCTTGATCATCTGGAAGAACAGACATTGCCCAATCTACAGTTGTTGCTGATGTTTCGCCTCCAGCACCAAACATATCCTGAAATCAAAGAGGTTGAAAAACATTCCCTTTATTAACTACCTCAATTTGGATTCATATCCAAAGAGAATGGAGAAAAAGATATGGAAACAATATTTTTACAATATGTTTACTTCAAACATGTTTTAAGTAACTGTGTAACAGATCCTTTTTTTTGAGACTTCAACTTCAAATATGAATCTATGAAAGTATAGCAAAACTGTTCACATGTAGCTATCAGATTCACAAAACAATAAGACAAGGTAGAGATCACTAACCAGAAGTACAGCTTTAATGTTGTTGACAGTCGGTGAAAAATCAAGGTTTTCATCTTCATGATACTTTAAGAGAACGTCGACAAGATCTTTATGGTCTTCAGGCTCATCACTGCCTGTATTAGAGCCTATCCTGTGATCATTGATGATCTCCTCCAGTATCTTGTCTACTTCCAGATGCGTTCTCTGTATTCTGCATTTGGGCTTCACACTACTAATCAAATGAATGAACTTGATAGAAGGGTATATATCAGCGATGTTGAAGCCTGCTCCCAGTTTCATACCTTCCTTGATTGCATGTATCCATGTCTCTTGTTCGGCGTTTTTCTTTCCAAAAACTGTCCTTGATATGATAGTGTATGTGGACGAGTGAATCTTCTCAGTCAGATTGACTGGGGATCCTGTATTACAAGCTAACCATCTGATCAAGCTTAAAGTTTCTTCCTCTCTTATGTATCTGAAAGATTGAACACGACGTGCACTTAAAAGCTCCAATACACAGATTTTCCTCAGCTGTCTCCAGTATTCACCATATGGAGAAAAAGCAATATTGGTGGAGTTGTAAGACATAATCTCTGTTGCAATAATATGAGGCCGGGATGCAAAAATGGTATCATGTGTTTTCAAAACTTCTTTTGCTGTTTCTGGTGAGGAAACGACAACTGTAGAAACTTCACCAAGCTGAAGCTGCATAAGGGGTCCATATTTATTGGCTCTCTCAGGGCACGGTGGGGTAGAGAGCCAACAAGCTGATGCTATGAGAAGTTTCCATGGCCCTGGAGGGAGATTAGATACTGAATTGTTGCTTCGGAATTTGCTTCCGAATGTCAGAAGTAAAAGCATGGACAAAAAGGTCAGAAAGAGAGCCGAGAACTCAACCTCCATTTCTTAATTAGTACAAGAGTGTTAGAGAAACATTTGCTCGTGAAACTCATATATAACAGCTCTTATTGGCAGGCCAATCTCTTGTATTATTGCACAAAAAAAAAGATCTAATAATGTGACTAGTAATCTTTTGAGTCATTAGCTTGAGGCATTATATAAATGGACAAGTCAACAGACTTTAGACATAATACTGAAAAGATGCTTCTACGACAATACTGTCTTTCATAAAAAATGAAGAAGTCAATTGGCTTTGCTAATGATTGATGTAACATATAAATTTCCTCAGTTAAGGACAGCTTTTGACTCAACTGTTACTACTAGCATAAGAATTAACCCCAAAAGGAAAATAAAAAGGGTTCTATAATTTTGATAGTTAAATCTTCATAGTTGAATGGCTTGCATAATTGTTTATTCATCCTCGTTATTTTTAAGACTTAAACATGACAAGAAAATAAAAGGATGATTAACTATAAATATGCAATGCAGATGCAAAAAAAAAATAAAAAAATGATTGCCATTATTGAACTGGCAGAGGATTTCGGATGACAGGAATCAGATAAAGATCATCTTTCCTTCTCACTGTGATTCCAATGGCTTCTTTCATGTCTAATTCTACCTGTTTCATGCCACCAGGTAAATTCCAATCGAAATGATAAAGAAATTTTGCAAGTGGGAGCTCAACATTGATCAGACCAAGCTGCATGCCTGGGCAGATTCTTCTTCCAGCACCAAAAGGGATGTATTCAAAATTTGTCCCCTTGTAATCAACTGAGCTATCAAGAAATCTCTCTGGTTTGAAGCATTCTGCATCCTCCCAGAACAAAGGGTCAGTATTAATTGCCCATGCATTCACAATGAGTTTGGTCTTGAGGGGAATCTCATATCCACTGATCACACATTTCTCACTGTTCTGCCTTGGCAATAGAGGTGCTGGTGGATGTAACCTTAATGTTTCTGTGATTACTAATTTCAAGTACTTCAATTCATTGAAATTTTCTTCATCAACATATCCCTTGCCACTAAACACTTCTCTGACTTCGTCTTGTGCCTTTTTCAGGATTCTTGAATTCTTGATCATCTGCCCAATCTACAGTTGTTGCTGATGTTTCACCTCCAGCCACGAACATATCCTAAAATTGAACAAGTTGAAAACATTCCCTTTATTAACTACCTCAAATTGGGTTCATATCCAAAGAGTGGAGAAAAAGGAAAGGAAACAAAATATTTTTACTTCAAACATGTTTTAAGTGATGTATAGCAGATCCTATTTTTTGAGGCTCAAGTATCAATCTATGAAAGTATAGCAAAGCTGTTCAATGCATCTTCTGATATCAGATACGTCGAAGTTAGTAGCCACAGACACAAACACAAACACACATGAGATCACATGTAGCTATCAGATTCACAAAACAATAAGACAAGGTAGAGATCACTAACCAGAAGTACAGCTTTAATGTTGTCGACACTCAGGGAAAAATCAACGTTTTCATCTTCATGATACTTCAAGAGAACATCTACAAGATCGTTATGGGCTTCAGGCTCATCACTTTTTGTATTGGAGCCTATCCTGTGGTCATTGATGATCTCCTCCAATATCTTGTCTACTTCCCCATGCAGTCTCTCTAATTTGGGCTTCACACCACTAATCAAATGGATGAACTTCATAGAAGGGTATATCTCAGCAATATTGAATGCTGCTGACAGTTTCATACTTTTCTTGAGAGCATAGATGAATGTCTCTTGTTCGGCGCTTTTCTTTCCAAAAGCTATCCTTGAAATGGTAGTGTATGCAGACGAGTGAATCTTTTCTGTCAGATTGACTGGGGATCCTGCATTACAAGCTAACCATCTGATCAAGCTTGAAGTTTCTTCCTCTCTTATGTATCTGAAAGATTGAACACGACGCGTACTTAAAAGCTCCAACACACAAATTTTTCTCACCTGTCTCCAGTATTCACCATATGGGGAAAAACCAATACTGGTGGAGTTGTAAGACATGATCTCTGTTGCAAGAGTATGAGGCCTGGAGGCAAAGATGATGTCTTGAGTTTTCATCACTTCTTTTGCAGTCTCTGGTGAGGAAACAACAACTGCAGTAACTTCACCAAGCTGAAGCTGCATAAGAGGTCCATATCTCTTGGCCAAGTCTCTCAGGGCGCGGTGGGGTTGAGAGCCAACAAGCTGATGAAGGTTTCCTATGAGAGGCAGTTTCCATGGCCCTGGAGGGAAATGAGAAGTTGAAGTATTGGATCTGAATATTGTTCCTGCTGTTAAAATCAAAATCATGAAAATTAAGGTCAGGATGATAGCTGAGAACTCAACTTCCATTTCTGAGAAAAAAACAGAAGAATGTAGGTCAAACATTTTTTCTCGCTAACTCCTTGGATATAATCACTGGGCAGGCCAAGGACTTGAATTCTTGCACATGCAAGATTCCTTCAGAGATGAGGCATCTTTGATTGATTAATCCTGGATCAATGGTAAACAATTAAAATATGCTTGTAGCATGATTCTGTATGATCTTAAGACATTAATTTAATGTAAATAAACTTGATTATGCCTCATCATCACTTTTCTCAATACTAGAGTTGACATTATTAATTATGTGCAGCTTCCAGATTAAACTATTCTAAACCATGAACTTGAAAAGGACAAGAAAAAAGGATTTTTTTTTTTATTAGTTAGATTTAGCTCATTCGAGTAAGGATTTTATGGATCTTTACATTGAGTTGTTTTATAAATGTATCATTTGTCCTTGTCCTTTCATGCATGCAAATATACAAGGAAAGGGTTGATTAGAATTGCGAACAACTTCGATTATTGTTTAATCTAGATTATCAGAACTAGTAAATGGTTTGTATCATATGTAACATCCATGTAACTATAGATTAGGTAGAACTAGTAGTTACCATTACCACAGGACCAAACACAATTACAATCTTACACTAGTTTGATATTAAACAAAATACTATGTTATTTGCATTTGCTAAGCACTCAGCAGTGATAGAAAGATTCCTACTGCACTGTATTTAAGTTTGAAAAAGTATTTTTCGATTCTTGGTGAATGAGGGACAGATCTCTTGTTCTTATTATAAGACTGGAAAATTGCACGTGCTTTACACATGTAACACTTATATATATTTATTGAAAATATTATTTTTTTTAAAAAATAAATGAATAATTAGTGAATGATAACCAAATATAAAAATTTTGTCAGTTGAGTTTTTTATACAAAATTTATATATTTTAAATATATTTTTATAGCTTTTCTCTTTCATTGTAATTATTTTCACCTATGTTTTTTTTTTTATTATTTTTCAATATTGATATTTGTTGAAAAGAATATTATATGTAAATTTTATTTTTCATAAAAAATTAAATCAATTTTCTCTTTTATGAGAACAATGTAAGATAATTGTATTTTCTTATAAAATTTGTATTTGTACGATTATTAGTCCTGAAATTTTACATTGAAACAAAATTTTGATATTAAAAAGAGGTTTTATTGAATTTAAATCAAATAAAGTCAAACATAATTTATAAATTTATCAAGGACATTTCCTATTTCTTTATTATTTAGCAAAACAATTAAGATGCAGATTAAATGTATTGGTAAATAATAAAATGAATTAATAAAAAAAGTATGAAAAATAAAAAAATAAATCCATACACTGTTATTAGCCTTTGTTTTGTTTATATATTTAATAAATGTAAATTTAATTTCATACTAAAATACTATATCAAAATACAATTTTGGAGTTAATCACATTCAATACCATTCAGAATGAATGGAAGAGTTCAGAACATCAATAACTGCATGTCACCACCAAACTTCTAAACTCTGTTTATTCATTTTTATTGGCATAAAATGTAGTTTACTCCAATCTAAAATAGTTTTGTTCCTAGGTTATAATTTTTTATAACGATATCACCAATAACATGGTCAATTATAGATAAAGACTTTTTCCATAATATTAAAGATTATATATATATATATATATACATTATATATATATATTCTTCATCATTAGTAAAGGATAAAATCACTATCAAGTAGTATCAATTATCATTTAATAAATGAAGTATGTCAAAATCCTTTTATTAATGAAAATATTTACAGGAGATTAAATAATATAGCGATAATTACAAAAATGATTAATTAAAATTTTTTTTAAAAAAAAGAAAGAATAAACCTAAGTATATAGAACAAAGATGTCAAATAAAAGTTATGTTTTCTATATAAGAAAACCAACAAATTAAACTAATATGTTCTATATAATATAGATAGATATCAGACAGTATATTCAGATAATAAACAAAAGGTAAAAATAAAATTTATTATTTTATCAGATTATTCTGAATTTTCCAAAAAAATAATGAAAAAAAATCATTACTCTAAAATATACACAACTCGAATGAAAAATATTTAGTTCTAAAGACATACAAAATAACATGTAATTTTTATAATTTCTATTCTAATTATTTTTAACATATTGCGTAAAGTAATTATGTATCCAAATAGAAAATTTATTGGAATTTTTCATATTTCTTAATCTTATGATAATATTGATATTCTAAACTCTTCCATTCATCTTAAATGGTATTGAATGTGATTAACTCCAAATTTGTATTTTGATATAGTATTGTAGTATGAAATTAAATTTGCATTTATTAAATATATAAACAAAATGAAGGCTAATAACAATGTATGGATTTATTCTTTCATTTTTTGCACTTTTTTTATTAATTCATTTTATTATTTACCAAAGCATTTAATCTACATCTTAATTTTTTTTGCTAAATAGTAAAGAATTGCATTGTAATTTCCAAAATCGACATGTAAAATTAATCTATATAACATCTATAATTATTTTAGAGTATTTAATAGTATGATTATATTTGAATAATTTATGTTGTCTTTTACAATACTTGCTTATTTTTTTCTATATTATCATTCCTACATTTTATATGTAGTATTCTAGTTAGTTTTGCAATAATTATTCTAGACTATTTTGGGCATGAATCATACAATTGGTTGAACTATTTTTACCTTATCAATAGTTACTCTACACTAATAATTCTTTGTTGTTTTATTATATACAGTAACAACTAGTGTTGTAACTTTTGTATTTGACATTTAAATACAAATATTATTTTAGAATATTTTGGGCAAATGCAGTGTATCATGGAGTAATCTTGTTTTCTAACTCATCCATAGTTGCTCTAAACAATATTTTATAAAATGATGTTATTAAAGATAAAGATTTAGCAATCAAAACACTATTAAAGAGATATAAATTAACAAATACTTTAAGATTGTGAATTTTCTGTTTTGTTCCTAAACTTTACTTTTATTGTTTGGGGAGTCTTAATTTTCTATTCTTTATATAGGATAGAGAAAAATAAATTTAAATTAATCGTAATGTAGACTTAGAAAGAAATAAGAAAATAGTGTTCTATATTCTACTATTTTTTTACTTTATGAAATTTTAATTTTTTTAATTTTTATGATTATTAATTTTGCAAATTTAAGTTGGAACATACTCAAAAATTCTATACTCATGGGTTTATCTATCCTGTCAACCAAAATTTCAAGTTCAAGAAGTCATTCTAATCAAGAGTCATGAAATTATTATAGTTAATCGTCAGTTAAGCAAAGTTTTGCTTAAAAAATTGTGTCGGCCAGATTTGTCATTTTCTTAAGTTAATTCCAGCCAAAAAGGTTAGCAAAAATGCCAAATTCAACTTCAATGTATATTTTTATCAAATTCTACATGAATTAAATATTCTCTTCATGAAAAGTTTATTTATCAAACAAAATTAATCAAAAAAAATTAAAATATAATAGGGGTAAAATGGTCAACATGTTTAGTTGCTACATAATATGACTTTATTGGTCAAACGATAATATTAGGTGTTAAACTGTCAATGACACTAAAAAGGAGTAAAGTGTAATTAACCGAATATATAATGCATGTACAGGGAATGATCTAATTAAATTTTCTAGCTTGGGCATACTTGAATAAACAATTAGAGAAAAGAAAATAATTGTAGTGAATTTGGAATATTTATAATAGTTACAAAAGATTGTTTTTATTATGAAAAATAAATAAATACAATTTGAAAATATTAAACTATAAAAGTGACAAATTAAATATTAATATTTTTATTTCATTCTTTGCTTAAATATAAATGATTTTTCTACTCTTAAAATTATATACATTCTTATTATGTATTTATGCAAAAATTTCATAATAAGTTAAGCAAGAAACAATTTATTTCATTATCATTTCGTTCATTTTAGAGCAAGATAAAGGATGTTTTCACGAGCACTCGATGTATTTTAAAGCAAGATAAAAGAATAAATTATTATTTTGATATTATTCTTTTTAATGAATTTAATATACTATGTGATATCTATCTGTAATATGAAGAATATATTATTTTAATATTTTTAATTTTTTATATATAAGATTTAATTTTTATTTGATTGATTTAATCTTTACACTTTAATTAGATTCATTTTATTTTTGAAATTTTAATTATAATAAATATTTTTTATGCAAATTAAAACTTCCAATTTATTATGTATTTATGCCGAAATAGGTGTTTGTATACTAAAAAATAGGTAGAATAGAGGATAAGTAATTTAATTATATAAACACTATAATTAAATTGGAAATTATAATAAATATTTTTATAATAAATGTGATTTTAATTATAGTTTTTTATAATAAATCATAATTTTTATAATAAATATGATTCTTTTTTTATTTTTTGAAATTTTAATTAAAATAAATATTTTTATGTGAATAAAAATCTTCCATCTTATTATGTATTTATGCCAAAATAGGTAGTTGTATCCTAAAAAATAGGTAGAATAGATAATAAGTCAAAATTTAATTATGTTTTCCTATTGGGAATTAGAAATTATGTTTCATTAAGGGCAGGTATTTTGGGCATTATAAAAAAAGTAGAGAAACACTTAAATATGTTTTCCTATTGTGAATTGGAAATAATATTTCATTAAGGGCGGACATTTTAGACATTACAAAAAAGGAAAGAAACACTTACATATGTTTTGTATTGAGAATTAGAAATTATATTTCATTAAGGGCAGATATTTTAGTCATCACAAAAAATGGGAAAAACACTTTTGAAACAAAAGTTGGCAGAAACAAAAAATTGGATAAACAACTTGATGTATATAATAATAGTACTAGAAAAGAGCACGTGCTTTGTACGTGTAACACTTCTAATTTATTAAAAAAATTTATTTTCTAAAAAATAAATAAGTAATTAGTGAATGATAACCAAATATGAAAATTTTAATTGTTGAATTTTTTATACAAAATTTATATATTTTAAATATATTTTTAATATCTTTGCTCTTTTTCATTATAACTATTTTGTACACCTATCTTTTTATTTTATTTATTTTATTTTTCAATAGTTTTTGTTATTTGTTACAAAATTATATATAAATTTCATTTTTTCTTAAAAATTAAACAAATTTTCTCTTTTATGAGAACAACGTATGATAATTGTATTTTTTTTTTATTTCTCTTTTAGGTGCCTAGATTATAATTTTCATACAATGTCACTACCAATTAATTAAACAATTAAAGATTAATATATTTTCCATAGTATTGAACATTTTAAATATATATGCATATTCTTTGTCATTACAAAAAAAATATAATATCATTATCAAGTATCAAACATTATATAGATGAAGTATTTTAAAATTATATTAGTAGCAAAAATATTAATAGGTAATCGGATGATATATGGATAATAATTACAAAAAATGATTAATAAAAATTTCAAAAAATGAGAAAGAAATTGAATCTAATTAAAATATAAAGAATATATAAATCAAACAAAAATTATGTCTTATGTATAGGATAACTAAACAAATCATATCTGTCAACTATATATTCTCCATATTATAAATAGGTATTATATAGTATACTAAATCATTATTAAAAATTGAAATAATAAATTGTTCTTTTGTCTAGCTATAAAATGCAATGAATGTTAGATAAAACAATCCTTTATCTTACTCTACAATACACGAAATGCTAATGAAATTGTAGTTCTAAATATAACTAAAACACGTTATTACTTTAAGTGAGATTTTATATATTTTTGTATCACAATTAAATTTTTGCTAACATATTATGTAAAATATATATACATATAGAGAATATATTATTATGTTATCTCTTAAAGTTATGATAATATTCACTTTAATACTTAATTAATGCTCTAAGTACTTTATTCATATTTAATGGCATAAAATGTAGTTAACTCTGATTTAAAATAGTTTTTATTGTTCTTTTAGATTCATAGGTTATAATTTTTAATAGCAACACCGCCAATAACTTAATTAATTATAGGCAAAGACTTTTTCCATAATATTGACTTTTTTTTAGATATCTCTATATATTCTTTATCATTTGTAAATGATAAAATCACATCAAAAAACAAACATCATGTAATAAATGAAGCGTGTCAAAATTCTTTTATTAATGAAAATATTTACTGGAGATTAAATGATATATAATTATAATTACAAAAATGATTAAATAAAATTTTGAAAAATTAGAAAAAATAAACCTAAATATAAAGAACAAAGATATCAAACAACAATTATGTTTCCTGTATAAGAAAACCAACAAATTAAACTAATATATTCTGTATAATATGGATAGGTATCACGTAATATATTAAACTCATAATTAAAAAGCGAAAATAAAAATTTATTCTTTTTCTGACTATGAAATATACAGAAAATTAATGAAAAATAGTCTATATTACTCTAAATGCACGCAACTCGAATGAAAAATATTTAATTCTATAGACATCCAAAATAACTTGTAATTTCTATAATTTCTATTGTAATTAATTTTTTTTAACGTATTGTGTAAACATTAATTATGTATCCAAATAGAGAATATATTGGTATTTTTCATGTTTCTTAACCTTATGATAATATTGATATTCTGAACTCTATAATTCATCCTGAATGGTATCGAATATGGTTAACTCTAAAATTATATTTTGATATAATATTCTAGTATGAAATTAAAGTTGCATTTGTTAAATATATAATCAAAACAAAGGCTAATAAAAGTGTATGGATTTGTTTTTTTATTTTTTGTACTTTTTCAATTAATTCCTTTTATTAAATACCAAGATATTTAATCCACGTCTTTATTATTTTGTTAAATAGTGAAGAATTACACTGTAATTTCTAAAATCAACATGTAAAATCAATCTATATCTATAATTATTTTAGAGTATTTAATAATTTGACTCTATTTGAATAATATATGTTGTATTTTAGAGTACTTGCTTGCTTATTTTTTCTATATTGTCATTCCTACAATTTATATGTAATATTCTTATAGGTACAACAAAGAAATATTGGTTTGGACTAGTTATTGATAAGGTAAACAAAGTTAAACCAATTGTATGATTCATGCTTAAAAAAGTCTAGAATAATTACTGTCTCTTATACACATCTAGATGTGTATAAGAGACAGGTTTTATTAAGGACGGGTATTTTAGTCATCAAATTCTATATGTAATTTCTCTTTAATTAATGAGACAAAATAAACAAAAATATTAGTTTTAAAATGGTCAACATTATTGATATAATAGGAATTAAAAATTATATGATTCATTTTTTTAAATTTCAATTATAATAAATATTTTTATACAAATAAAAATCTTATATCTTATTATGTATCCTTATGCCAAAATAGGGTTGTATAATTGGATTGAATATAAAGTATACAGGAAACATGATTTGTTATAATGATATCTGTCTCTTATACACATCTATTTGTGTATAAGAGACAGGCCTAAAAATGAATCATATAATTAGATAGGTGGCTATATCCTAAAAAATAACATAAAATAAATATAATAAATTATATGATTATATTATATTATTATATGATTCATAAGATGAATCATATTATATGATTCATTATAATTATATGATATCATTTTTAGGCTATATTACACACATCATTTGATTTGTTTAAGAAACTTTAATTATAATAAATATTTTTATACAAATAAAAGGCTTCCATCTTATTATGTATTTATGTCAAAATAGATGGTTGTATCCTAAACAATAGGTAGAATAGATTATAAGTAATTTAATTAAGTATGTTTTCTTATTGGGAATTAAAAATTATATGATTCATTTTTTTGAAATTTTAATTATAATTTTGAATAGGAACTGTCTCTTATACACATCTAGATTGGGAAGATTCACAATTATACAAGTATTTAAGATACTAAAAATAGGTATTAATGAATTTAATTAAGATTTTAGAAATTATATTTCATTAAGGGTGGGTATTTTAGGCATCAAAAAAGTAGAGAAACACTTAAAAAAGGTAAAATTATATTTCATTAGGGAAACACTTAAATATGGGGAGAAATTAAAAAAATTAGAGAAAACAACTCGCATATATATAATAGTAATAGATAATAGATATAGATAGCTAGATTGCTATTGAATGCGTATCTGCATAGTACAAACAACTGCTGAATATTCTTCAGCTTAACCTATAAAAGTAAAAATGAAAAGCGAAAGCCAAAACACAAATCACCTCCAGCTTAGGTGAAAAACATTAAACCTTAGTTCGCAAAGCAGATACAAGCAATCAAGGATTAAACTTATTGAATACAGGCGGAGGATTTCTATGATGTCCCCTCTCACATAGAAGGTAGTACACAGTGAGAGGGATATTATATTGTTTATAACATTTTGGATTATGGGCTATTTACGATTTGATTTAAGTATTTTGAAACCGTTATTTCTACTTAAAAGTTGTTGGGTCAGCTAAGAACCCGATGTGTTACAATGATGTGTTATAATGTCACGCCCCAAAATTGGGAGCGTAACACGCCGTACCCTCACATTCCTACGAGAATACAAGGCTCAAAATCTCTAATATCCAATCACTTGCCTTAAGGCGTAATATGCCGTACCCTCACATTCCTACGAGAATACAAGGCTCAAAATCTCTAATATCCAATCACTTGCCTTAAGAAAAATTACAATTTCCACTGGAACGAGTATGTTATATAATAGCTATATTTTGAAAATTTATTTCAAATACATCGTAACATAACATGCATACATATATAAGGTAAGAAGTTCGGATTCTCTTCCACTGAAACGAGTATGTTATATAATATCTATATTTTGAAAACTTGTTTCAATCACATTGTAACTATATGCATACATATATATAAGCAAATATTTTAAGGCGGTAAGGTATGAGTACATATATAGATAAGTGACATTATCAATAATTTAAATAATTACAATTCAATACTAAATATTCATGACAAAAGTACAAACACAATACAATAATCAATATTAGGTTAATGAATTTTCTATAGTTTTATTGGCAAGTTGGATATCTAGTCCTAACTACTATAACCCACTAAGAAAAGAGCCATAACAAAGTCCAACTACTATAGCCTGTTGGAAAAAGGGCCATATAAAGATTCATATAGAGTATTGGGAAGTAGCTCCCATCAATTCCACCAAAGATAGCCAAGAGCCAAACAATACAATAGTCAAAATATCAATCATGCATCACACGAGTAATTTATCATGTCAAATTGCCACTTACTATAGTTTTATATAATTGAATTAAATCATAAAAGTATGCCATACTCGATTCAGTTTAATATATAAATATAATTTTTAAACAAAAGTTTCATAAAGAGTTGTATCCGAAAATATGGAAGAGAGTTAAAACCCCTACCTTGAATAGTTTAATTATTTGGATCCTAAAGAATGCTCGTTGCCTAAAATACAATTACAATAAAATTTAAAATCTCACCTAATAATGTCTCACTAGTTCCTAAAATAAAACAAAATCAATTAATTATTTTTAAAAAAAATAAATCAAAACTTTATTCATTGAATATTCTTATTAACCCATGTTCAACTATTACCTAAAGCCAAACTAACCATTACTCTTAATAATTATAAAAGAAAATGCTCCAAGTTTGCATGGTTTAAATCCACTCCAATTACAAATAATTGGCTGCTGCCACACAGCCAAGATCTAAACTTATATATATATATAAACTAAGGTTACCAACATAATTGGCAGCATGCCTTGCTGCCAAAATCCACTTTGCTGTCATGCAGCCTGGTTTCTTCTTCTTATTATTATTTTTAATATATCTACCAAAAGTTTGATTTGGCAATAAATTTACTGTCAACTACGACAGGTCCAAAGCCACGGCTACATGGCTGCGATCGGATTGCTTCGATTCAATTTTTTTTTTTTTTTTTTCAATTTACCAAATATAATTACTATCATTTGAAATACAAGACCTAATATAATTCTTATATCAAAAATTCTGAATATGCACCCTAACTCTATGAATACCATTGAATTAATCTTATAATTTTATCCATAAATATATTTTAAATAATCTAATAATAAGATCGAATATAATTAACTCTACTTTTGAGTCATCAAGATCGGTCAAATTATTTTTCCTTCTTCTTACTGTTTCTCTTATACAACCATAATATATCATATATTCTTTTAATCTTAACTATATATAAGAGACAGATTTATATTTACTTAATTAACTTCTTTATAAAATTTAATTACTTATGAATTCAATCAAATAACTTGTGAATTTAAAATTATTATTATTATTAAAACTTAATTAATATTAAATAGTGGATGGATTTGGGTCTTGGTTTCGGATAACTGGAATAAGATAAAGCTGATCATCTTTTCTTCCTACTGTGATCCCTGAGGCTTTTGTCATATCTAGCCCTTGTTGATTCACTCCAAAAGGTAAAGTCCAATCAAAATGGTACAAAATTTTTGCAAGTGGCAGCTCAACATTTATCAAGCCAAATTGCATGCCTTGGCAGATTCTTCTTCCAGCACCAAAAGGGATATATTCAAAGTTTGTTCCTTTGTAATCGATTGAGCTATCAAGAAATCTCTCTGGTTTAAAGCTTTCTGCATCCTTCCAGTACCTAGAATCTCTATTAATAGTCCATGCATTCACAATGACTTTGGTCTTGGGTGGAATCTCATATCCGCTAATCTCACATCTCTCCACTATTCTGCCTTGGAAGTAATAGAGGTGCTGGTGGATGTAACCTGAGTGTTTCTTTTATGACTGATTTCCGGTACTTGAGTTTATCAATAGCATTTTCATCAACATAGCCTTTATAACTAAAAACTTGTCTAACTTCTTCTTGGATTCCTTATCAATTTCTGACATTGCCCAATCTATAGTTGTAGCTGATGTCTCACTTCCAGCGCCAAACAATGTCCTGAATATTTAACAGTTGAAAAAGACATTTCCATTATTATTGATTCCAAATTGAAGTTGAATACAGAAAGGATAAAAGGTTAGAAATCATGGCACTACTCTATATGTTTGACATTTCCATTATTATTGATTCCAAATTGAAGTTGAATACAGAAAGGATAAAAGGTTAGAAATCATGGCACTACTCTATATGTTTGACATTTCCATTGTTATTGATTCCAAATTGAAGTTGAATACAGAAAGGATAAAAGGTTAGAAATCATGGCACTACTCTATATGTTTTACATGATATCTCAATTATAGGTTTTGACCATTTAGAAGCTATGCAAGCATGACGAACAGTTTGATGAAGCACCATTTGGAACAAGGTCAATTGCCTGCATTATTTGGAAAAATAAAAGATGGGGGGACTAATTTGCCTAAACTAAAAAGGTTGGAGAACGGCAATTAAATTGGCGATTTTCCCTTTGCAGTTCTAGAGCTTACAAGTTCCGATCTTTCAAAATAAATAAATAAAGTTGCAAGCTTTTTTCAGATTTTTGGGTCTAAATTTGATTCCCAATTGAATTAATGTATCTATAAAGGATCTGTTTTGAGTATATCTATGCGATCAAGATCAACTGACTATGTAGAAGAACATATCATTAGCTTAGATAGGCAGAACTAAAGTGTAAAGTTAGAGCAGAGGCATTTCTTTCCATGTAGAATTTTTTTTTTTAAATTTTTTTTTCACGTCTGTTTGATATTATTTTCCTGATAATATTTGCTTCAATTAACACGAGGCTTCAACCCTTATATTTTGTTGTGCATCTGGGATCCATGTGATATGTTAGACTAATAACTCATTGATCATCCACTCAAAAAAGCTAATCTAAGTTGTTATTTTTTGAGATATTCTTGAAACATCACAATGCACGTGAGTTGTTGGTTTGTTGGACCTTAGCCAGTTTCTTCTCTATTGACTATCATGCCAATGATTTGTTGAATTTAAAAAGCTTTTGCATAGTTGATGGATGTTTATAATGCAAATATCAGCCTCCATTGGAATCAATAATAGGAATGTGACTGTTACTTCAGTCTAAAAGGTAAGACAGCCTTCAGTAGACGAGATATGTCTTTCGATTATCATTGATATTATAAGAAGCTGAAAATATAAGCAAGAATGATTTTCTCAGCTTCAGTCCGGTACTTTGGATCCCTGTTAATCACCCTGATATTAACAATGACCGTGGCAGACTCGCCTATTTTCCGGCAACCGCATGACAACAGGTCAGTCTTGGCCTTGGCTGACCATGCCATGCTTGATGGCAGGTTCACTTGTGCTGGCTAACCACCACTGGGAAATTCAGCCAACAGAGTGCATAGAAACTGATAGTGTGCGTCTGTTAGAAAGTAGAACTGCAAAAGTATAAACTTATGCACTACAAGTTCAGAGTTTTTGTAACGCTCATAATTCACATACTATAGCATTACCTTTTGTTGTGTAATCATGTAGAGATTACTACACGTATACATTCTATATATAATTGTCTGAGTCACAGGCATGATAGAGGGGCTATGGATTGGATACAGATGCCTGTGTGGCTGTCGAGCAGAACTGAACTGTTCAGAGTACTTAAAGAAGTTGCATATTGAGCATCAACATAAAATTACATGTCTTCTTGTGATCTCATTTCAAATAGGAATGGCTATGGGGAATTGGAATCAAATGCAGGTCATTTTTCCTCCTCACTGTCAAAGCAAAGGCCTCAGTCATGTCCAGTTGCTCGGGCTTCAGTTCATTTGGGAGTTTCCAATCAAAATGGTAGATCAATTGTGCAAGTGGCAGTTCAATATTAGCTAGAGCAAAGGATATGCCGGGACATATCCTCCTTCCTGCACCAAAAGGGATATATTTGAAATCTTTCCCATGATAATCGCCCGGACAATCAAGAAATCTCTCTGGGTCGAATTTCTCAGCTTCGCTAGTCCAGCATTTGGAATCCCTGCCCATGGCCCAGGCATTAACGATAACTCTAGTATTTGCAGGCATGATGTAACCATTAACTTCACATTGTTCACTGCTTTCCCTTGGAAGCAACAGTGGTACCGAGGGGTGTAGCCTCAGAGTTTCTTTTATTACTGCTGGCAAGTATTTTAATTCATTAAGACCTGATTCATCAACATTTCTTCTTCTGTCATAAACTTGCCTTACTTCTTCTTGTGCCCTTTTCATGATGTCTGGATTTTTCAACATTTCTGACATGGCCCACTCCACAGTTGTAGATGATGTCTCACTTCCAGCAGTGAAAATGTCCTGATAGTGGACAAGGAAGATTATAGTATTTACATTGAACTTACTACACTTTCAAGAAAGTGGAAAAATGAAATTTTTTTTATTCTGAATTTCTCATGACCAAAGTTTCTTTGCAAACTATAGATCTCCAATTTAAAGAGTGAAAATAAATGTTACTACTATTTTGATAGATCTAGTAATATTGTCACTCACCATGATCACTGCCTTAATGTTGCTGTTGGTTAGAGGTGTTCCGAATTCACCAGATTTTTGAATGTTGAGAAGAACATCCACTAGATCCTCTCTTGCTTCTTCATCCGTATCTCTTGTGTTCATGCTTTTTTCTTTATGGTCGTTGACAATGTTTTCGAGTATTGCATCGATATTTTTACGTATTCTGTTGATCTTGGGACTTTTTTCACTAATGACTTGAATGATCTTGACAGAAGGATACATGTCAGCTATGGTAAAGCCTGCAGCAAGTTTTGTAATTTCCTCTACAAGAGAGATGAATTCTTCTTGTTGATAGCTCTTTTTGCCAAAAGCAGCCCTTGCAGTAATCCCATATGTTAAAGAAAAAATCTTTCTGCTAAGATTGATTGTTGATCCCCTGTTGGAGGAAATTGATTCAATCAGATTTAGTACCTCCTCTTTTCTAATTGATTTGAAAGTCTGAACGCGGTTGGCACTTAAAAGTTCCAGCTCGTGCAGATTTTACGCAGTTGTCTCCAGTAATCACCGAATGGAGAAAAGGCAATGTCAGTGCAATTATAATTGAATACCCTGCCGGAGAGAAGCCGAGGCCTGTTAGCAAAGATGATATCATGCGTTTTCATGAACTCTTCGGCAACTTCTGGTGAAGAAACGATGAGGGTGGAAACTTGACCTAGCTTAAGGTGCATCAGCGGTCCATATTGCTTGGCCAAGTCTCTCAGGATATGATGCATTTGTGAGCCAGCAAGTTGGTATAGATTCCCTATTATAGGCAGTGGCTTCGGCCCCGGTGGCAATCTCGGAGCTGGCTCTTTAGCTTTGTATGGATTGAGAAATTTTACTACCACGTACAAGAAGAGAAGGAATGTGCAGAGGGTTGTGAGGAACTCCATGTGGGTTGTGAAGAAGGTAGTTCTGTTGCCTGTTTTGCAGGAATCCAAAGGCTTATGTGTATATAAGACTAATACATATCCTGGTTGCCAATATTGATGCATATGTCATTTTAGAATAACTTTTAAAATGCCAAATTCCTTCCATATCATTGAGATTGATTAAAATGAAGACAAATTTGTCAAAGATTCCTATTTCTGGACGTCATTAAAAATTATTTACTAGTTTATCTTGTCAGTGACAAGTTTGGCTTTCAGTGCACAAATGAATGTATTTGTTGACTAGTGCATTTCATTCTCATTCCTTTCTCCATTTACACAAGGGATTGAGCATGGGTTTTGGCGTGTCTGGATGCAGTTGCCAGATGAAATTATTTCACTCAAATTTAGAAGCTTTTGAAATCTTTGCCTATAAATTGGAAGCTCAAGCAGCTTATTCAGTACACCAACCGAAAGGAAAAATACAGAGAATTTTACAAATTCTTAGAACTTGGTTTTTTTGGTCTAGTTTTCAGGTGTTCTTTTGTGATATATCTCTTTCGGTCTTTTGGGATTCTTCCCAAAACTTTGTTTCTTTTTCATATAGTAAAATATTGCTCCTCTCCACCCAGCCAAGTCATAGACGTAGGTCTAATTTACCGAATCACGTAAATCCTTGTGTCTCTTTCTATGTATATTTTCTCCCATATTTTGTTATATTTTTTGTAATCGTCGTTAAAGGATTTACTAAAATTAATTTAACTAAATTCTCGGGGTACAAATCCTAACAAACTAGTATCAGAGTTTTGACACCCTGGGTTAATTTCTAGCGGCTAATATGACGGTAATGAAGTCATATGTTGAGAAATTTGACTGGAGTGCCAACTTTGGTATGTGGCAACTCAAAATTGAGGCTATCCTAGTTCAGGATAGCGTTGATATTGCCTTACAGGGGAAGGAGAATAAACTGGAAGAAATATCATACGAGGATTTTGCCAACTTGGATAAAAAGGCTAAGTCAGGTATTGTCTTAAATCTCTCTGATGAGATTTTACGAGAGGTAGCATTCAAAACCACGGCCAAAGGCATGTGGGAAAAGTTGAAGGCTCTGTGTATGAAAAAGATAATGGTGAACATACTTTATCTCATGAACAAAGTCTGGTCCGTATGACCGAAGGTACTTCTATACTCTCATATCTTGATAAATTTGATTCTATTCTTATGGATTTGAGTAATATAGAAGTTAAAATTTTGGATGAAGATCAGGCTCTATTATTATTGTGTTCCTTACCCCGTCATTTAAGCATTTTAGAGATACAATACTTTATGGAAAAGAAACTATCTTTTACAAAGAAATGAAATCTATACTGAAATCAAAAGATCAGATAGATAAAAATATTACTGGAGAAACTAGTGGAAATCAGGGAAAAGGTTTATTCATTAGATGCAGATCTGAAAAAAGAAATACAGACAGTAAAAGGTCAATCAAAATCCAAATCCAGACATAAAAATTTGGTGTGCAATTTTTGTAAAAAGGGCCATATTAAATCCGAATGCTTTAAATTGAAAAATAAAGAAAAGCATAAGGAGAAAAATAAGCAAGAAAATAATGACACCGCTGAAGCTAGTGTTGCAGCTGATGAGAATGATGGAACTATATTCTTTTAGCCACTGAAAATAATTCCAGATCTAACAATGAGCAGATTTAGATTCGTGTTGTTCATATCATATGTGTCCCAATCAGGACTGATTTTCAACATATGATTAAGTTGAAGGTGGAGTTGTCCTAATGGATAATAACACCGTTTGTAAAGTCATTAGGACTGTCCGAATCAAAATGCACGATGGTGTGGTGAGGACGCTCACCGATGTTAGATATGTTCCAGACTTAAAGAAAAATCTCATCTCTTTGGGCATCCTAAAAGCTCTTGGATGCAAATACACAGGTGAAGGTGCAATTTTAAAAGTCACTCATGGTGCTCTTATGGTCATGAAGACGCACAGGTCTGGTATGTTGTATATTTTGCAGGGATCTACTATTACATGTGCTGCTGAAGTTTCTACTGCAGATCAATTTGATGCTGACACCATCAAATTATGGCATATGCGTTTGGGGCATATGAGAGAGAAAGGCCTGTCCATACTCTGTAAAAGAGGTCTTCTTTGCGGTACAAAACAAAGTATCCGGAAGATAAATTTTTGTGAACATTGTATCTTCGGGAAGTAGAAAAGAGTCAGTTTTAAATTTTCAGCAATCCACAGAACAAAAGGTACTTTGGATTACATTCATTCAGACCTTTGAGGGCCTTCTCATACCCTGTCTAAAGGTAGTGTCAGGTACATGTTGACTTCTATTGATGATTATTCAAAAAAAGTTTTGGTGTATTTCCTGAAACACAAAAATGATATTTTCTTAACTTTCAAACAATGAAAAGTTTTGATTGAGAAACAGACAAGAAAACAAATCAAGCGGCTTAGAACAGATAATGGTTTGAAATTTTGTGAAGGCGAATTCAATGAATGCTGCGAGAATGAAGGAATTTTTCGCCACCATACTGTGAGAATGACACCTCAACAAAATGGTGTAGCAGAACAGATGAACATGACTCTTTTGGAAAGAACTCGTTGCATGATCTCAAATGCTATATTGACAAATGACTTCTGGGTAGAGGCAATTTCTACCGCTAGTTATATTGTCAACCGTGCTCCTTCTGCACCTCTGAACTTTAAGACTCCGAAAGAAATTTGGTCAGATACTCCTGCTGATTATTCTGACTTAAGAATATTTGGGTGTCCTACATACATGCATGTAAATGATGAAAAATTAGAATCGAGAGTTAAAAAATATATTTTTCTTGGGTATCCATCTAGGGTGAAAGGATATCGTGTGACGTCCCATCCCACATCGAAAGTGGGAGGAGATATTGTATTGTTTATAACACCTTGGGTCATGAGCTACTAACAACTTAGCTTAAACATTTTGAACCCGTTGTTTCTGCTCAAAAGTCGTTGGGCCAACCCAAGACCCAGGGTGTTACAGTTGGTATCAGAACGAATCTCGTGTGGTCTCTGGACGGGGTGAGATTGGGCCAGTGGTATTTGGCCGTGACTATTCAATGGAGTCCAAGAACTAAGTGCTATGCAGGACTAAGTGTTACGTCGACCTAAGGGCGGGAGCCACCTTTAGAAAAACCCGTACGAGCCACCTCTAGAATCTTGCATAACCAAATATGGTCTGATATGAGCCTTGCGTCGGGGTGATTGTGACGCCCCGTCCCACATAAGAAGTGGGAGGAGATATTGTATTGTTTATAACACCTTGAGTCATGGGCTACTAACAACTTGGCTTAAGCATTTTAAGCCTGTTGTTTCTATTCAAAAGTTGTTAGACCAGCCCAAGGCCCGGGGTGTTACATATCATATATGGTATCCTAATCCCAAATTACCTAAATTCATAATTAGCAGTGATGTAGCTTTTTATGAATCATCAATGTTACATCCAAGAAAAGAGTCTTTTAGTTCTTATAACATAGATAAAAATGAGAGTATGCAGAAGTAGGTGGAGGTCGAAATTGGCAACACTAGTCAATCTCAACCAAGTTTTCTATAGTTCAACTAGATACAGATGAGACACTTGAAACTAAATTAGAAGAAGAAGAATATTCCATAGCCAGAGATAGACCAAGGAGAGAAATTCGACTACCACAAAGGTATGCGAATTTGGCTGCATATGCTTTGTCAGTTGCACAGAAAATTGAAAAAATCGGTGAACCATCTACATATTCGGAGGTAGTTTCACGTGCTGATTCATTCAAGTGGTTGATTGCAATGAACGAAGAAATTGAATCTCTCCAAAAAATGGTACGTGGATTCTTGTGAAGCCGCAGTCAGGAAAGAAAATTGTTGGTTGCAAGTAGGTTTTTAAGAAAAAATGAAAGAATTCTAGGGGTTGAAGACACAAGGTACAAGGCACGTTTAATTGTAAAGGGTTACAGTCAGGTACAAGGTGTTAATTTTAATAATGTTTTCTCACCTATTATCAAACATAGTTCTATACGTGTTCTACTTGCTTTAGTTGCCATGTATGATTTAGAATTAAAGCAGCTTGATGTTAAAACAGCTTTCTTACATGGTAAACTTGAAAAACAAATATACATGAAACAGCCCGAAGGATTTTAAATTGAAAAAAAAGAAAAGAAAACCATGTTTGGTTTGTTGAAGAAATCTTTGTACGGATTGAAGCAATCTCCAAGGCAATAGTATAAAAGGTTTGATTTCTTTATATTGGATCATGGTTATTCGCAGAGCATGTATGATAGTTGTGTTTACTTCCGAAAATTGAGTGATGGTTCTTTCATTTATTTGTTATTATATGTTGATGACATACTCATTGCTGCCAAGATTTGATAGAAATTCACACTTTGAAATCTCAACTGAACAGTGAATTTGAGATGAAAGATTTGGGAGCAGCTACGAAGATTCTTGGCATGGAGATCAAAAGAGATCGAGATGTTGGAAAGTTATTCTTGACCCAGAAAAACTACCTAAAGAACGTCTTGGAAAGATTTGGCATGGAAAGATGCTATACCTGTAAGCACTCCTCTTGTTACTCATTCAAACTGTCAGTTGCTCAATCACCCAAGTCAGATGAAGAGGAGAGATATGTGACACGTATACCTTATTCTAGCGTAGTCGGCAGTATTATGTATGCATCGTGATGGTTTGCACACGTCCAAACATTTCACAAGCAGTTAGTGTGGTAAGCAGATACATGTCTTGCCTAGATAAAACATATTGGCAGGCTATAAAGTGAATTTTCAGATGCTTTTGTGGGATTTCAGATGCATGTTTGGAGTTCAGAAGGAACAGTGACACTTTGATTGGCTTTGTAGACTCAGATTACGCCGGAGATCTTGATAAAAGAAATTCACTTACAGGTTATGTATTTTGCATTGAAGGTTGTGCTGTTAGCTGGAAAGCTACCTTACAACATGTTGTAGCTTTCTCTACCACTGAGGCAGAGTACATGGCAATCATCGAGGAAATCAAAGAAGCCTTGTGGTTGAAGGGATTGTTTGGCGAATTCAGTCTACATCAAGGTGTGACTACTATTCACTGTGATAGTCAAAGTACTATTCACTTGACTAAAGAACAAATGTATCATGAGCGGACGAAACATATTGATGTGAAGTATCACTTCATTCGGGATACCATTGCTGAGAAGCAAGGTCTCTATCCAGAAGATCAATACCAGAGATAATCCCGCCGACATGTTTACGAAACCTCTTCCGATTGCTAAGTTCAAGCACTACTTGGACTTGAATGGTGTTTGTGGTGATGATTAGCCCCGTTGCGGCTTATTTGGAGAAGATGAGCAAGTTTACTATTTTGTGTCAAATGCAAAACTGAGGAGATTTTTCTGTAACAGTGACACGTTTGGCTTTCACTGCACAAATGAATGTGTTTGTTGACTAGTGCATTCCATTCTCAATCCTTTCTCCATTTGCACAAGGGATTGGGCATGGGCTTTGGCATGTCTAGATGCAGTTGCCAGGTGAAATTATTTCACTCAAATTTAGAAGCTTTTGAAATCTTGATAAATTGGAAGCTCAAGCAGCTTGATTCTTATACCAACCGAATGGTGTACTACATAAGAATTTTACAAATACTTAGAACTTGTGTTTTTGGTCTAGTTTTCAGGTGTTCTTTTGTGATATATCTCTTTCGGTCATCTTTCAAGATTCTTCCCAAAACTTTGTTTCTTTTTCATATAGTAAAATATTGCTCCTCTCCACCCATGGACGTAGGTCTAATTTACCGAACCACGTAAATCCTTGTGTCTCTTTCTATTTATATTTTCTCCGCATATTTTGTTATATTTTTTGTAATCGTCGTTAAAGGATTTACTAAAATTAATTTAACTAAATTCTCGGGGTACAAATCCTTACATATTTGTTTTCAAGAGGGATTGCATTTTGAATACTTATTATTATCCTTTGCTTGATGTGTTTGTGTGGGATTGGCTGTGCTGAAGGTGGAGGAATGACAAATTTATGTTACTTTCTTGACGTAGACAGCTAAAATTGTATCTCCCGAGTGATAATATGAGTCTTAACCCAATTTAGAATGACAAAACATAGACAAGTAGTGTTGTGTTTTTTGCATTTCAGAATACAGAGTCCACTGAACCTTATTATTAGTATCAATACATGCACATAACTTCAATGAGTTGACTTGTGAGATAGGTTTACCAGTCCAGATCTTCAAAGATGGAAACTAGATTTGAAGCATACAAGTGAATTAGTATTGCATTCTCGTGTGAATGATCTGTTGAAGTTAAACAAGCTTGGCCTATAAAATGTATATGATCTTATGCCAATAAGGAGCCAACATTATTTATAGGGACTTGGAATCAAGTGTAGGTCATTTTTTTGCCTGACAGACAAACGGAAAACCTTAGTCATGTCTAGCTGCTGGTTCTTCAGTCACCTGGAAGGTTCCAGCCAAAATGATAGAGCAGTTGTGCAAGCATCAGCTCAATTGATGCTAGACCAAGTAATATACTTGGACATATTCTTCTTCTTCCATCGCCAAAAGGGATATATTTGAAATCTTTCCCCTGGTAATCTATCGGAGCATCGAGGAACCTCTCAGGACTGAATGTCTCAGCGTCATTCCAGTGCCTGGGATCCCTGTTGATTGCCCAAGCAATGATGATAACTCTGGTTTTTGCAAGTATGTCAAACCCATTATGATGTTGCATTGCTCACTGCTTTCCCTTGGAATTAACATTGGAACTGGGGGGTGTAACCTAGAAGTTTCTTTGATCATTGCTTGCAAGTACTTTAATTCTTGAAGTCCTGATTCGTGGACATTTTGTCACGCCCCAAAACCAGGGACGTAATACGCCGTGCCCTCACCTTTTCACGAAAACACAAGACTCAAAATCTCTAATATCCAATCACTTGCCTTAAGAAAAATTATGAACACCTGCAAAAATATAATATAATGAGGTATAGCATACACATTGCTCTGTAAGAAGTTTGAATTTTCTTCCACTAGAACGAGTATGTTATGTAATATCTATACTTTAAAAACTTGTTTCAAACACATCGTAACATGTAACATACATATAAGCAAATATATTTTAAGACGATAAGATACGAGTACATATACAGATAAGTGGCATTATCAATAATTCCAATAATTACAATTAAATACTAA
Organism: Cinchona pubescens; assembly: GCA_025175665.1. Taxonomy (NCBI): domain Eukaryota; kingdom Viridiplantae; phylum Streptophyta; class Magnoliopsida; order Gentianales; family Rubiaceae; genus Cinchona; species Cinchona pubescens. The sequence goes on from JANKKI010000131.1 coordinate 5,466,275, forward strand.
ATAACCATGACAAAAGTATAAACACAATACAAGTTATAATCAATATTAGGCTCATGGGTTCTCTATAGCTTTATTGGTAAACTGGATATCCAGTCCTAACTACTATAACCTGCTAGGAAAAGGGCCATAACAAAGTCAACTACTATAACCTGTTAGAAAAAGGGTCATACAAAGACTCGTATAGAGTATTGGGAACTAGCTCCCACCAATTCCACCAAAGATAGCCAAGAGCCAAACAATACAATAGTCAAAATATCAAGCATGCATCACACAAGTAATTTATCATGTTAAATTGCCACTTACAATAGTTTTATATAATCAAATAAGAAAAGTAAACCATATTCGGTCCGATTTAATATGTAAATATAATTTTCAAATAAGAGTTTTACAAATAATTTTTGAAAATATGAAAGAGAATTAGAACCACTTACCTCTACGACTAATCGAAATGCTATATTTAACTCAAATATTTGGGTTCCAAAGAGTTCTCGTCACTTATAATACAATTACGACAAAATTTAATCCACAATCAACTACTAGACCCTAAAACCATATTGAAACAAATATTAAAATCCTATAAGGGTTCTCAAAATATATATATATATATATATATATAACACTAACATGATTTGGCAGCAAGTTTGCTGCCAAATCTCGATTTCTGAAACAAAATGGCTGCTACATCAGCCTAGATTTCATTCAATTTTTTTTTTTTTTTGAAATTATATCTCGGCAGGTGCTTCCTGCCTTCCTGCCAAACCCAAAACCAAATAATGGCTGCCAACATGCAGCCATGATTTCAATCCTCTTTTTTTTTTTTATTAAATCATGCACTTGATTCGGCAGTGAATTCATTGCCAAATCGATGCATCAAGCTGTCACAGGAGTATGGCTTCGACCATAACGTTCGGTTTTCTATTTTTTTTTTTTAATTTAATATAATTCTACCAATTTTTAAATAATAAAAGACAATATAACTTTTATGTCAAGAATTTCGAATACGAACCGTAACTCTATGAATACCATTGAATTAATTCCATAATTTCATCCATAAAGACAATTCCTTATCTTAAATAATCTAATAATAAGATCAGATATAATTATCTCCACTTTGAGTCGTCGAGATCGATCGAATTCTTTTTAATTCTTCTTCCTCTTTCACTTATACGGCCGTAACCCTAAAAATCAGTATAAAATATGTCGTATACTCTTTTAACTCTAACTATTTATAATAAATATTTACTTATAGTATTTAATGATTAGTCCCTTTATAAAACTAAATTACCTATGAATCCAACCAAATAACTTGTGGGTTTAAAACTACTATTATTATTAAGGCTTAATTAATATCAAAGAGTGGGCCGATTTAGTTTTGACACATTTCCAATTTCACCAAAAGCTTTTCTCACTTCTTCTTGGGCCTTTTTCATCACCCCTGGATTTTTCATCATTTCTAACATAGCCCACTTCAGTGCTGTTGATGCTGTCTCACTCCCTGCGTCGAAAATGGCCTGAAATATGCGATAAAGTTTTTGTATCAGTTAAAAAGTTGATGTAAGATTCATACAGGATTTTGACGATGGAAAGCACATTATGGATGGATAGTGAAATGCAATAAACATATGAACCAAACGAGGCATTTACTTGTATTGCTAGTAGTAGAAGTTTCTTTGGACTAGGTCTTTAATCCTACTGACAGAACTCAAAATGCCTAGCAGTTCTACTATTTCCCATGATGTCTACCAAAATAACATAATCCTTATTTTCATCTAAGCTACCCAAGCATTTTCTTCTTAGCCAGCTGGTAGATGAAGCACTAGACAAGTTATAATGTTCATACTTTTTCTCAAGGAAAATTGATATACATCACTCACGAGGATGATTGCTTTTGTGTTGTTTTTGGTTAACGGGTTCCCAAAATGACCAGACTTGAACCTTTAAAAGGACATCAACCAGATCTTCCTTTGTTTCTCCATCCGTAGGTTCTGTCTGTTGAATTTTCTGCTTATGGTCATCAAGTATGTTTTCAAGTACTTCATCAAGATTTCTCTGCATCTTCTTGAACTCATAGGCTATTTTCGCTGATCACTTGAATGAGTTTACCTGAAGGATTCACATCTGCTATATTAAAACCTGAAGTCATCTTTGTAGCTTCCTCTATGTGTAAGATGACTTCTTCTTGGTACTTGCTTTTCTTGCCAAAAGCAACTCGTGCAGTAAGGCCAAACGCATATGACAAGAACATTCTGCTAAGATTGATTGTTGATCCCTCATTCGAAGAAATCTTTCCAATAAAATTGAGGACTTCCTCTTCTCTTATTGGTCTAAAGCTCTGAACAAGTTTTGAACTCAAAAGCTCCATCACACAGATCTTACGTAGCTGTCTCCAATATTCGCCAAATGGAGCAAATACAATATCAGTGCAACCATAATTGAAAATCCTGGGGCATATAAGTTGAGGTCTGTTAGCAAATATGATGTCATGTGTTTTCATGAACTCTTCAGCAACCTCTGGCGAAGTTACCACCAGTGTGGATACTTCACCTTGCCTTAGGTGCATCAGCGCCCCGTATATATTGGCTAAATCTCTAAGGATATAATGTATTAGAGAGCCAAAAAGCTGATGCATGTTTGCTATTATAGGAAGTGGCTTTGGCCCTGAAGGCAATTTCAGAGCAGAGTTCTTGGTGGATCTTTTTAGAAGCTTGATTAGCATGAAGAGAAAGAGAATGCAATAACTGTGATGAACTCCATGAGGGTTGAAAAGAGAAAGTGCAACTAAAGGCCTGAAGCAGAATTGAAATTGGTTTTCCGAATGCTTCACATTTAAGCAACAAGAAACGAGTTATTGATTGAAACTGTTGACTTAGTGGAGTGACTTGAGGAAGGAATGTTTTTACGTAAATCCATATTATATAGATTGGTAATGGGAACAATAATTGTTTTTACTTTATGAGGTACTTTTAATTAGAAGACGATGTACATGTTCAAGGTTTCTAATTATTTTACCGTGATTTATCTGATCTGATTTGATTTGAAGTTGTTAATTTATGGGATTCATTATTGTAGTTTATTGATTATTAAAATAACTATATATAGATTCAACTTTGTTGTGCCTAGATGTTGCATTAAAAACAGATCTTACCATTCAGTCATTAAATCTTTTGAGCACTTATTCAAATACATATTTCTCTCATTTTACTCCTAATAATAAATTATTGATTTTCTATCTTTTCATGAGTAGGGTTGGTATTTATTATGACAGCTTTAAGGTATTCCTCATCACAAAGCAAAGGTGGAATGTAAAACCCAAGTTTTGTGGTCATGATCCCTTAATTTTTTTAGGCTCATAATAAGATATTTGGGGTTAAAAATTTAGTTTAGACAAAAAGGAAAGACTTAAAGAATAATTATAAGAGTTTATTTACTTATTTATTTTTATAAGTAGCAATTCCTCATAAAAAAGAAAATCGTTTCTTGGAGACTAGGGTTGTCGAGAGAACAAGAGGGTCACCAAGAGCCGATAAGGGGTGAAGAAATTTTCGATAGTTCGCAAGAATTAACTCTGTAATTATATCAAAAAATCTTGTTATTCGATGATTTATTATGTGTTTATGAATGAAATTATCTTATAACTTAATGGTATTCATAGGGTTAGGGTTTAATTCAATGGTGTTCATGGAGTTAGGATTCGTATTTGAAACTCTTGATATGAGATTTTATATTGACTCTTTTATTTAAAAATTGGTGGAATTATATTGATTTATAAAATAAAATAAAAAAAAAAAGAAATTTCGACCCGACGCGTTATGGCCGATGCCATATTCCTATGAAAATTTGATACACCAATTTGACAGTGAACTTACTGCCAAATCAAGTTCTTGATTTGAATTTTAAAAAAAAATAAAAGGAGAATGGAATCTTGGCTGCATGTTAGCAGCTATTCATCTTGGAATTGGGTTTGGCATTTGGGTCCGGCAGGAAGGCTTTCTGCCGAGATATAATTAAAAAAAAAAAATTGAATAATATCTAGGCTGCTTGTAGCCGCCATTTTGTTCCAGAAATTGAGATTTCACACCAAGCTTGTTGTCAAATCATATTAGTGTTTTATATATATATATATATATTGACAACCCTTATTGGATTTTAATGTTTGTTTCAATATGATTTTAGATAATAGTTGATCGTGGAATAAATTTCGTCGTAATAATGTTATAGGTGACGAAAATTTTTTGGAACTCGAATATTTGAGTTAAGCATAGCATTTCGATTATATATATATATTGACAACCCTTATAGAATTTTTATGTTTGTTTCAATATGATTTTAGGTGCCTAGTTGATCGTGGAATAAATTTCGTCCTAATTATGTTATAGGTGACGAGAATTTTTTGGAACCCGAATATTTGAGTTTATTAGCATTTCGATTAATTTTCTCTGATAACATCGTATCTGTATCTATCCATATTAATCCTGAGAATTCTACAGTAAAATTTTATACGAAAATTTTATTTATGTATTAAATTGGTTGAGTATAGTTTACTTTATTATTTGATCATATAAAATTATTGTAAGTGGCAATTTGACACGATTAATGACTAGCTTGTGTGATGCATGTCTAATATATTTGAATATTATTATATTATTTTGGCTCCTGGTTATCTTTGGTGGAATTGGTGGGAGTTAGTTCCCAATACTTTATATGAATCTTTATTATGACCCTTTTTCCAACGGGTTATAATAGTTAGATTTTGTTATGCGGATTATAGTAGTTAGGACTAGGCTTGCCAACAAAACTATGAAGAATCCATGAGCCTCTTATTGATTATTGTATTGTGATGATATTTTTGTTATTGACCTACTTTTTGTTATTGTATTGCAATTATTTGTGCACTTGATAATACCACTTATATTAGTACGTAAACCTTATGTGTTGTGAAACAATTATAAATTTATACATATGTATGCATGATTATGATGTCCATAACAAGTTTGGAAATATGTCTAATATAACATACTCATTCCAATGGAAGAGAATTCGGATCTCTTACTGAGCAACGTGTATGCTCACCCTATTATACATACTTATTTTTAAGGTGAAATAGCTCAATAATGGTCTTGAATCTGGGTTCGACAATCAAGTGGATTATTGAGGTCAATGAAGTTCAAAAAGGGTAACTTGGAGTTAGATGTTAGAATTTATTTAGTTAATTTTTTAGTTTCGCATAGACATTGTTAGTTCCAAATTTGTTGGATATTTTATTTTAGTGCTATGAACGTTGACGACAATTACGTTATAGTGCAAATGTGATTTGGAAATTTTACTTTTATTTTGTTTTAATGAATGTTTAGTTTTCTCGTGATATTATGCCTTGCATTTTCGGGATTTTACTCTGGGACTGCGGCGTGTTACGTCCTCGGTATTGGGACGTGACATAGCCTGTGGACAGGCAAGGAAGGCCTCAATCGGAAACATTGTTGGTGTAATACTTGCAAGTGTTGATAAGGTTTTCAGTTCAGGGTTAGTTCCAATTAATCTTATTCACTTGCTAGCATGACTGCCTCTCTTTCTGCTTTGACTTCTGCGATTCCTGCCCTTACAGTTCTATTGTACAAGATTCAGCAATAATGGGCTGCAGCTTTTTTCATCCAACCTAACTTAGCCATAAACTATGGTACACTTGGAAACACTGGTTTGCAACTATTAATCCTTTCTCAATGTGACATAAAGTAGTGATAGAAAATACTAACATTCCATCTGCAAAGCGTATACAAGTATTGCCATTATTTCACCTTCAGAGGATTTCGGATAACAGGAATTAGATAAAGATCATCCATTCTACTTACTGTGATCCCAGAAGCTTCTGTCACGTCTAAGTCTTCCTGTTTCATTCCACAGGGTAAAATCCAATCAAAATGATATAACAATGTTGCAAGTTGGAGCTCAATATTTGCTATTCCGAACTGTATGCCTGGGCAGATTCTTCTTCCAGCACCAAATGGGATATATTCAAAATGTGTTCCGTTGTAGTCAATTGAGCTGTCAAGAAATCTCTATGGTTTAAAGCACTCTGCATCCATCCAGTATGTATGGTCTGTGTTAATTGCCCAAGCATTATTACACAATTACTGTGGTCTTGGCCGGTATCTCGTATCCACTAATCTTACATCTCTGACTGTTTTCTCTCGGGAGTAATAGAGGTGCTTGTGGGTGCAACCTCAATGTCTCTTTTACAACTGATTTCAGGTACTTGAGTCCACCAAAACTTTCTTCATCAACATACCCTTTGGTAATAAGAACCTGTCTGACTTCATCTTGAGCCATTTCAAGAATTCTTGGATTCTTGATCATTTCAGACATTGCCCAATCTACAGTGGTTGCTGTCGTCTCACTTCCAACAGAAAATATGTCCTAACAATTAAACAGTTGAAAATGATGTTCCCTTAAAAGATCAGTGGCATAATATTCAAGGGAAAATAAAGGGTATAGATTATTATTCTTTTAATTCACTGTGCAGGATGATGCTTCAATTAGAGAGGATGTGTACGATGAAACCTTAGTTCTGAACAAAATCAACATTAGTTAATATCTGCAGCAGATATCCATTAGTTTTCCAACTGATTATATAATGATGCTACAGTCATGAAAATAGACACACAACAATACTAAAACAAGGCACAGATAACTAACCAGAAGTACTGCTTTAATATTCTCAATTGTCAAGGGAAACTCTGGGTTCTCGTCCTTCTGATGATTTAAGAGAACATGCATAAGATGCCTTTGGGCATCAGGCTCATCATCCTTTGTATTAAAGCCTACCCTGTGTTCATTTATGATGTCCTCAAGTATTTTGTCTAACTGTTTATGCAACCTTTCTAACCTTGGCTTCACACAACTAATCAAATGAAGGAACTTAATCGAGGGATATATATCTGCAATATCTAGTCCTGCAGCCAATGTACTAGCTTCTTTAGAAATAAACATCAGTTTCTCTTGTTGCTTGCTTTTCTTGCCAAAAGCTGCCCTTGAAGTGATGCAATATGCACGAGTCAATTTTCTCTGTTAGATTAACTGGTGATCCTGCATTAGAAGCTAACCAGCCAATCAGACTTGAAGTTTCTTCCTCTCTGAGTATCTATACTGGAATGATTGGACACAGCTTACATTTAAAAGCTCAAGTATGCAAATTTTCCGCATTTGCCTCCAGTATTCACCATATGGGGAAAAGGCAATGCTGGTGGAATCATAAGCCAGGATCTTAATGTGAGGCCTTGAGGCAAAGATGATGTCATGGGATTTCATCACTTCTTTTGCAGTCTCCGGTGTGGAAACAACAATAGTAGAAACTTCTCCAACTTGGAGCTGCATAATAGGTCCATATTTCTTGGCCAAGTCTCTCAGGACACGGTGAGGCATTGAGCCAACAAGCTGATGAATGTTTCCTAAGAGAGGTAGTTTCCATGGCCCTGGGGGAAGATGAGAATTGGAGCTGTTGGTTCTGAAACTACTTTTTAGTTTCATAAGCAAAAGCATGAACAAGAAAGTAGCTAGGAAGACTGAGAACTTAATAACCTCCATATCAGAATCTGAAAGAAGTGCCTTGAAGAATTATGGTAAGTGAAATTGAACGACAATCACATTTTTTGGCAGTTCAATGTCTTTGATTCTTACAAATGCAACATCCTGTTGGTCAACTCATCAGGCATCTTTTCCAAACAGATGTGCTGAAACTGATCCAGTCATGATAAACCAAGAAGTCAACTAGTTTTTGCCCTACCTGAAACAATGCAGTATTAAATTTTCTCAGCCCCACTAATTTTCATTAAACAGCTACAAAAAGGAAACTAAAATGTAAGAAAAAAAAAACTTATATTTTATAAGTTACTCAAGTTTTACTTTTATAACAATTATTTTGACCTAATGGTGAAATGGTAGTCTCTTCTTTATACTTCTAGACTCTAGATGGTTTCCTGTATTCCTCTTCAACATTAGAGGTTTGACTTAGTGAAGGAATATTTTTGTTTAAGTTGCTTATATCAACGGCTTATTCTCCCTTGTCTTTTAGATATTGAACATGATAAGAAATGAAAATGATTGATTACAACCATACAACTTCTTAAAGTTTTTTGTTTAACGGAAATTGTTAGTACCTTTCTGCGAAACTGTCCACCAAAAAATGATATCTTAGACTGAATGATCTTGTTAAAAGTTAATCAAATAGTTTAATATAACATACATTACAAACTGTTGATAATTGAAAAGTTTGTATTCCATAACCTAGGATTAGTGTAGTTCATTTAATTTCTAATTGTTACAAGGAAGCCATAAAAGTTTATTGACTGTTTATTAGTTAAACTGACAGATCTGAAACAGGTCACTAATCATACATTTAGCCAAAGAGAAGATGTATCAACATCTTCTTCCTTCCTCAGTCCAGTCTCATATCAGGACTCACAATTACACTAATAGTAGTGACAGAAACATTAATTTATGAATATGCAAAGCGTATACAAGAAATCATGGATGACCATTATTGAACAGGAAGAGGATTTTGGATGACAGGAATCAGATAAAGATCATCTTTCCTTCTTACTGTGATCCCAAAGGTTTCTGTCATATCTAATTCTTCCTGTTTCATGCCACCACAGGTAAATTCCAATCAAAATGATAAAGAAATTTTGCAAGTGGGAGCTCGACATTGATCAGACCAAGCTGCATGCCTGGGCAGATTCTTCTTCCAGCACCAAAAGGGATGTATTCAAAATTTGTTCCCTTGTAATCAACCGAGCTATCAAGAAATCTCTCTGGTTTGAAGCACTCCGCATCCTCCCAGTACAAAGGATCTCTATTAATTGCCCATGCATTCACAATGACTTTGGTCTTGTGGGGAATCTCATATCCAGTAACCTCACATTTCTCACTGTTCTGTCTTGGGAGTAATAGAGGTGCTGGTGGATGCAATCTCAGTGTCTCTTTTATGACTGATTTCAGGTAATTGAGTTTATCAATATCATGTTCGTCAACATATCCTTTAATAGAAAAAACTTCTCTGACTTCTTCTTGTGCTTTTCTCATGATTATTGGGTTCCTGATCATTTCTGACATTGCCCAATCTACAGTTGTGGCTGATGTTTCACTTCCAGCACCAAGAAATGTCCTGATAATTAAACAGTAAAACTGACTACCCCCTTATTGACAACAAAGTGCATACAAAGAGACAATGCAGGAGATTCTACTTTGAGGTTTCAACTTTGAGTCTATGACAGGTAAGGAAGAGTTCAGTGAAGCATTAACTTGGTAAAGTATCATTAGTTTTACACTTGAAACTCTTTTGACAGTTGCACCTGAGAGATGTGTTTAATATGTCTAAATTTCTGGCTGCTTATTTTAATCACACATGCACACCACAGAGTGCAAGCATATGAATGAAGTATGAACTCAAATGGCATGCTGACGCACAAATAAATAAAAGACTGCTTGAGAGTTTTGTGGGTTTCAGTGAGTGCTTGTCAGAGTCAAAAGTTTCAAAACTGGGCTTCATCATGATGTACTTCTATAAACACAAAAAGTTATAATTAGAAGCATTAATTTGGTAGAAACTCAACAAAGGTTAGATCTCTGCAGCAGTTCAATTGTTGCATCAGACATGCATCACACGATCATAGGTGGAATGGACATTCACAAGACAATTAGACAATGTAGAGATCACTAACCATAATTACAGCTTTTATGTTATCATCAGTCAGGGGAAAGTCAAGGCTGCCATCATTCTGATACTTTAAGAGAACATCTACAAGATCTTTGTGGGCTTCAGGTTCATCAATGCTTGTATTAGAACCTATCCTGTGTTCATTGATGATACTGTCAAGTATCCTGTCAGCTTTCATACGCAGCCTCTCCAATTTTGGCTTTACACCACTAATCAAATGAAGGAACTTGATAGAAGGATAAATATCAGCAATGTTGAACCCTGCTGCCAATTTAATACTTTCCTTGAGGACATATATAAGTGTTTCTTGTTCCATGCTTTTCTTTCCCAAAGCTGCCCTTGAAATGGTAGTGCTTGTGGATGAATAAATATTCTCTGTGAGATTGATTATTGATCCTGCATTAGAAGCGATCCATGTAATCAAATTTGAGGATTCTTCCTCTCGTCCTTATATACCGGAAGGACCGGACACGACTTGTGCTAAGAAGTTCCAAAATGCAGAGTTTCCTTAATTGTCTCCAGTATTCACCATATGGAGCAAAAGCAATATTGGTGGAATTATAAGACATGATCTCCGTAGCAATAATATGAGGCCTTGATGCAAAGACGATATCATGTGTTTTCATAACTTCTTTTGCGGTCTCTGGTGATGAAACAACAATTGTAGAAACTTCACCAAGCTGAAGCAGCATAAGGGGTCCATATTTCTTGGCTAAATCTCTCAGGGCGCGATGGGGTAGAGAGCCAGCAAGCTGATGCATGTTTCCTATGAGAGGTAGTTTCCATGGCCCTGGAGGGGGACGAGAAGTCGAGGTATTCGATCTGAATATCATTCCTGCTGTCAGAATCAAAAGCATGAAAATTAAGGTTAGGAAGATAGCTGAGAACTCAACTTCCATTTCAGAAACAGAAGAATGTAGGTCAACCATTTTTTCTCATGAACCTTGAAAAGATGAATAACCACTCTTGTGGCAGGCCAAGGATTTGAATTCTTGCACATGCGAGATTCCTTTGGAGAGGAGGCATCTTTGATTGATTAAGCCTGCAGCAATAGTAAACAATAAAAGATGCTTGTAGCATGATTCTGTCACAACAAAAGAAGAAGACATTTGGTTTTACTCATCATTGACATAATAGTGCAGTAAACATACCTACCTGTGGCCAGTTTTCAGATTAAACTATTCTAAACCATGAACTTGAAAAGGACAATAAAAAGGACTACTTTGTGGTTCGATTTCTAGTTCATTAATTTTCTTATTACTCCAAGGATTTTATGAATTTTGACATTGAGTGGTTTTCATAATTGAATCATTTGTCCTTGCCTTTTCAAGTACACAAAAATACTAGAAAAGTTAAGGGCTGACTAGAATTGCTAAAAACTTCCATTATTGTTTAATCCAGATTATCAACTCCTAAAATGGTTTGTATCATATGTAACATACATGTTAATGTAAGTTCTCATTATGAACATAGCTAGATCTAGGTAGAACTAGTAGTTACTCATCAGTTTCCACACCAATACAACAGGATTAAAGACAATTACAGTCTCACAAAACTTCTTATGTGTTTGATTCATTGGTCGTTTGATACTGAACAAAACACTGTGCTAATTGCATTTGCTCAGCAGTGTTTTTGATGGAGTTTTATTCTGACAATGTTCGGTGATTTGTGATAGAAAACTAGCTTCCCACTGAGAAGGTTAAGTTTGAAAAGGATTTTTTTATTCTTGAAGAATGAGGGGCAAAGATAACTCGTTCTGATTATAAGATCGTGATTGGATCCGTATCAACATAGTACTAACTATTACCAGATATTCTTAATCTTAACTTATAAAAGTAAAAATGAAAAGCCAAAGCAGAAATCACCTCCAGCTTAGGTGAAAAACATTAAACCTCAGTTTGCAGTAGATACAAGAAATCAAGGATTAATATTATTGAATACAGGCAGAGGATTTCCAAGATAACCGGAATAAGATAAAGATCATCTTTTCTTCTTACTGTGATCCCTGAGGCTTCTGTCATGTCTAGCTCTTGTTGATTCACTCCAAAAGGTACCGTCCAATCAAAATGGTACAAAATTTTTGCAAGTGGCAGCTCAACATTTATCAAGCCAAATTGCATGCCTGGGCAGATTCTTCTTCCAGCACCAAAAGGGATATATTCAAAGTTTGTTCCTTTGTAATCAACTGTGCTATCGAGAAATCTCTCTGGTTTGAAGCATTCTGCATCCTCCCAGTACATAGGATCCCTATTAATTGCCCATGCATTCACAATGACTTTGGTCTTGAGGGGAATCACATATCCACTGATCTCACATCTCTCACTGTTCTGTCTTGGAAGTAATAGAGGTGCTGGTGGATGTAACCGCAGTGTTTCTTTTACTATTGATTTCAGGTATTTGAGTTTGTCAATATCATCTTCATCAACATATCCCTTATTGCTTAAAACTTCTCTGACTTAATGACACACATCTAGATGTGTCTTCTTGTGCTTTTCTCAGGATTCTTGGATTCCTTATGATTTCTGACATTGCCCAATCTACAGTTGTGGCTGATGTCTCACTTCCAGCACCAAAAATGTCCTGATAATTTAACAGTTGAAAGTGACATTTCCCTTATTGTTTCCAAATTGAAGTTGAATACAGAAAAGAAAAAGGGTTAGAGGTTTTAACCATGTAGGGGCTATGCAAGCATGATAAACAGCTTGATGCTATTTGGAACAAGGTCAATGGCCTGATTACATCCTGTTGAATTGTGACCCGCAGTAGATATGTTCTAGTCTGTCCAAGTGGCTGGTTTTTATATTAACACCTTAGATACATGCAAACACATTTGGAAGCACCTTTTTTTTTTTTTTAAAGCTTGAAAACACTTTTTAAAAAAAAATAGAGAAGTGAAGTTAGGATGTCTGCTCAAAGCTCAATGACTATCAGCTGTCTGCAGCTGTTCAATGTATTTGTCCAATTGCATGATGTCTTGTTTCCAACCTGTTGAGAATTGTGACATATAACAGAAAACCATGTCCATATTCCGTTGTTGCATCTAGTAGATCCAATACACTTTATTCATTTGTCCAATTTCATGTTGCCTTGTTTGCAAAATTATAACACATTTAGATACGTATACAACACATCACAGGTAGCAATGCAGATTCAAAGATGAAAGTAAAAGAATAAGAGAAGGTAGAGCTCACTAACCAGAAGTACAGCTTTAATGTTGTCAACAGTCAGGGAAAGTTCAAGGTTTTCATCCTGCTGATACTTTAAGAGAATGTCCACAAGATCTTTATGGGATTCGATCTCACAAGCGTTAGTAGTAGCGCGGTCTATCCTGTGTTCATTGATGATATTCTCAAGTATCTTGTCAGCTTTCCTATGCAGCCTCTCCAATTTAGGCTTTACACCACTAATCAAATGAAGTAACTTGACAGAAGGATAAATATCAGCAATGTTGAATCCTGCAGCCAGTTTAATACTTTCCTTGAGAACATATATAGAATGTAATGTTTCTTGTTCCTTGTTTTTCTTTCCAAAAGCTGCCCTTGAAATGGTAGTGGAAGCGGATGAATATATCTTCTCTGTGAGATTGATTGGTGATCCTGCATTACAAGCTATCCATTTAATCAAATTGGAAGTCTCTTCCTCTCTTATGTACCTGAAGGAGCGGATACGACTTGTACTCAAAAGTTTCAAAATACACAGTTTCCTCAAGTGTCTCCAATATTCACCATATGGTGCAAAAGCAATATTGGTAGAATTGTAAGACATTATCTCTGTTGCAATAATATGAGGCCTCGATGCAAAGATGATATCTTGTGTTTTCATAACTTCTTTAGCTGTCTCAGGTGAGGAAACAACTACTGTAGAAACTTCACCAAGCTGAAGCTGCATAATGGGTCCATATTTCTTGGCCAAGTCTCTCAGGGACCGATGGGGTAAAGAGCCAACAAGCTGATGCATGTTTCCTATGATTGGTAGTTTCCATGGCCCTGGAGGAAGATGAGAATTTGAGGTGTTGGTTCTGAATATACTTCCTAACTTCAGAAGTAAAAGCATGAAAATTAAAGTCAGGTAAAGGGCTGAGAACTCAATCTCCATTTCAAGAAACTGGAATCAGAAGAATGTTGGGGATACATTTCCTTTGAAATTTTATATAATGGCTCTTGTAGCCGGCCAAGTTTGGATTCTTTGTTGCATTCAAAACAGAAAAGCTAAAAAACTTAAGTTAAAACTTGCACCATCAATGTATAGGAATACATTAGCTAAAATATGAACATTGTTTCGCAAAAAATCAAAAAAGTTCTACTTAAATTGAAATAAAGTTGAACAATTCAACTTTATAACTAAAAATCAGGAAAAAAAAAATATTGCTGGTGGTTAACATTCTTGCGTTCGTATATGCAACATTCCATCAGTGATGTGTTAATCATGACAAAACCTTGCGGAATATTGGAAGTGGTCACAGTGCAAACGATGAGAATCATGAGATCCTTTGTGGGTTTTTTCTTCTTGTAAGCTATCCATATTTGCCGAGTGGGCTATACATGCCTATAAGATGCCTGATCTTGTTTTTTTCTTCGTGCAGGCTTTCCATTGTTGCCTAGTGTGTAAGAGGCCAGAATGTGCACGAATTCTCTTTGATCTACATTACATATTTCTCATGATTACTTTATCATATTTGATCCTTTGCCATCAGTTCATTTGTCAGTAGAAAAATTTGTGATAGCTTACTTCCTTATGAGAAATTATGGAACAAATATAGGACAAGTACACTTTATAGTATTAGAAAGTTTCCACATTTGTATAATTCAAAAAAGAAAAAAATAAATCTGAAGGCATAATTCATGTCATTTCAATGCACGTTTGATGCTGATCATTGAAGGCACCATCAAACTTTGCTTTTGCTTTGTTTGAACTTGAAAGTTAATGGGATGATACATTTCTATATTAGGCATTCCAAATGGTATTAGAACTTGGAAATGGTGATGCTAGTTGTGAGAAATAGTTTGCTCTATACTGGCTGTGGTCTTATTGTAAAAACACACTGCCAGTTGCATTTCTACAGCAGTGTTTTTTCAGAGAGTTGCAAGCATTGTGTACAGCATTTATTATTTAGTGATTTACTAGTTCATTTCATTTCTAATTGTTGCAAGGAAGCTATGCATTTTCTTGAATGTTTATTAGTTGAACTGTCAAATCTGAAACAGGTAACTAAACATGCATTTAGCAGATACAAGAAATGAAGGATTGCCATCATTGAACCGGCAGAGGATTTCGTACTACAGGAATCAGATAAAGATCATCTTTCCTTCTTGCTGCGAGCCCAAAGACTTCTGTCATGTCTAATTCTTCCTGTTTCATGCCACCGGGTAAATTCCAGTCGAAATGATAAAGAAATTTTGCAAGTGGATGCTCAAAATTGATCAGAGCATGCTGTATGCCTGGGCAGATTCTTCTTCCAGCACCAAAAGGATGTATTCGAAATTTGTCCCCCTGCAATCAACTGAGCTATCAAGAACACAGCATAAATCTCTCAAGTTTGAAGCATTTTGCATCCTTCCAGTACAAAGGGTCTCTATTAATTGCTCATGCATTCACAATGACTTTGGTCTTGAGGGGAATCTCATATCCAGTAACCTCACATTTCTCACCGTTCTGCCTTGGAAGTAATAGAGGTCCTGGTGGATGTCGCCTTAATGTCTCTTTGATTACCAATTTCAAGTACTTCAATTCACCAAAATTTTCTTCATCTACATATCCTTTGCCACAAAATACTTCTCTGACTTCGGCTTGTGCCTTTTTCAGGATTCTTGGGCTCTTGATCATCTCGGACATTGCCAATCTACAGTTGTTGCTGATGATTCACCTCCAGCCCCGAACATATACTAAAATTCAACATGTAGAAAAACTTTCCCTTTCTTAATTACTCCAAATTGGATTTTTATCCAAAGAGAAGGGAGAAAAAGGTAGGAAACAAAAAAAAATTCACTTCAAACATGTTTTAAGGGACTGTGTAGCATATCCTTTGAGGCACTTCAAGTATGAATCTATGACACTATAACAAAACTGTTGAATGCATCTTGCAGATACGTCTAAGTTTGTACTTGCGCACGCACACAAATGATCACATGTAGCTATCAGGTTCACAAAACAATAAGACGAGATAGAGATCACTAACCAGAAGTACAGCTTTAGCGTTGCCTACAGTTGGGAGAAAATCAAGGTTTTCATCTTCATGATACTTTAAGAGAACATCTACAAGATCTTTATGGCCTTCAGGTTCATCACTCACGTTTGTATTAGAGCCTATCCTGTGGTCATTGATGATCTCCTCCAGCATCTTGCCTACTTCAGTATGCAGTCTCTCCAGTTTGGGCTTCACACCACTGATCAAATGAATAAACTTGATAGAAGGGTATATATCAGCTATGTTGAATCCTGATGCCACTTTCATAGTTTCCTTTACAGCATGCATCCATTTCTGTTGTACAGCATTTTGCTTTCCAAAAACTGTCCTTGAAATTGTAGCGTATGTATATACGAGTTAATCTGCTCAGTGAGATTGACTGGGATCCTGCATTACTAGCTAACCATCTGATCAAGGTTGAAGTTTCTTCCTCTCTTATGTCTCTGAGAGATTGAACACAATGTGTACTTAAAAGCTCCAAAACACTAATTTTCCTCAGCTGTTTCCAGTATTCATCATATGGAGAGAAAGCAATATTGGTGGAGTTGTAAGACATGATCTCTGTTGCAATAATATCAGGCCTGTAGGCAAAGATGATTTCCTGAGGAAACAACAATTGTAGAAACTTCACCAAGCTGAAGCTGCATAAGGGGGCCATATTTCTTGGCCAAGTCTCTCAGGGCACGATGAGGTAGAGAGCCAACAAGCTGATGCATGTTTCTATGACAGGTAGTTTCCATGGCCCTGGAGGGAGACAAGATATTGAGTTGTTGCTTCGGAATTTGCTTCTGAATATCAGCAGCAAAAGCATGAACAAAAAGGTCAGAAAGAGAGCTGAGAACTCAACCTCTCATTTCTGAATCAGTAGAAGAGTGTGGGAGAAACATTTGCTCATGAAACTCATATATAACAGCTCCCAATTTACTTTGATAATGATTTATTTAAAAGATGAATTTTCTCAGTTAACGGCAGATTCTGACTAACTGTTACTATACTTTTGATTAACTTGCATAATTGTTTATTCGTCCTCATTTTTTTTTTTTCTCAAACTTAAACAGCACAAGAAAACTAAAAGAATGATTAGGATTGTTAACAACTTGTATGATTGTTTAAGCCTAATTCTCAACTCACTGGTGCACTGTCTTTGTCCACCTCAACCATTTTCTAGTGGATAAAACATGGTACAATTTATTAAGTTTGCATTATGAGCATGGTTGGTTCCATGAGGTCCACAAATTAATCATTCATGTCAGAAGTCTATGATATTCATGCAAATGTTCATGAAACATGCTCAATACTATACTTGACTCATAAGGGACAAAGATCTCTTGCACTACCTGCTATTCTTAATTCTGTTACATAGAAAAGAAAGAGTGAAAAGCCTCCATCAGAGGTGAAAAACATTAAACATCAGTTTGCAAAGGCCAAAGACACTTTTTAGTCTTAGAAAGTTTTCACCTTTGTATAATTCTATATTAAAGAAAAAAAAGAATTAGAAGGTATCATTCTGGCCATTTCAATACTAGTTTAATGATCATTCATGTCACAAGGAAAGTTTGATGACCAAAATTATTAAATTAAAGAGCTTTGTTTTAAAAAGACATGGTAAGTATTACGTTGTAATTACTCCAGCCCCTGGTTTAGGTCCCAAATAATTGAAGAGTTGTGTTAGTATTAGACATCTAACTCTTACTAGTTATTATTCGGGGAATTCTATGGTCCCATTAGTCCTATTAGGTATCATACTGTTGTATTTTGAAGCTTGTATTGTACAAGTATTCAAAACACATAGTGTTGTATTGTACAAACATTTAAAGCATGACGGTATGGAAACTCTGACAGCACCATAGAGACTCCCATTCTCTAATTTTAATGCAAATTGAAATTTTACCTAGCCTCTAAAAATAAAAAAAATAAAAAAAAAAAACAAGAAACAAATCTAGTGTTTTATCATGGAACTGCATTCTGGAAAATATTAAGTGAAAGAAATGATCAAAACACCTTCAGCTCAGGTGAAAAACATTAAATAAAGTGGATACAAGAAGTTAAGGATGCAATTACTGAACCTGCAGAGGATTTCGAAGAACAGGAATGAGATAAAGATCATGTTTTCTTCTTACTGTGATCCCTGAGGTTTCTCTCATGTCTAACTCTTCCTGCTTCATTCCACTGGGTAAAAACCAATCAAAATGGTAAAGAAATTTTGCAAGTGGGAGCTCAATGTTGATCGAAGCAAATTGTATTCCTGGGCAGATGATGTATTCGAAATTTGTTCCCTTGTAGTCAATCGAGCTATCAAGAAATCTCTGGTTTGAAGCACTCGGCATCCTTCCAGTATCTAGAATATCTGTTGATTGCAAATGCATTGCAGCAAACGATGACTTTGGTCTTGATCGGAATCTGATATCCGCTAATCTCACATCTCTCACTGTTTTGTCTTGGGAGTAATAGAGGGGCTGGTGGATGTAACCTCATGTCTCTTCAATAACTGATATCAAGTACTTGAGATTATTGAAGGTATCTTCATCAATATATACTTTCCTGCTAAATGTTTCTCTGACTTCATCTTGTGCCTTTTGTCAGGATTCTTGGATTCTTGATCATCTCTGACATTGCCCAATCTATAGTTGTAATTAACATCTCGCTTCCAGCATCGAATATATCCTGATCATTGAAAAGTTGAAAAATGGCATTCCCTTCATTGACTAATTCAAATTGAAATCAAAACCTTAGGAAAAGGAACGGAAATCATATTCATATTTTCAAACATGTTTTAAGGGATTCTGCAGGAGATCCCATTTGGAGGCTTCAAGTATGAATCTTTGACAATGTAGCAACACAGTTCAATGAAGCATTAACTTGGCATAAAATCATACATGAACAATTGAAAACTTCTATCTTTGTGATTGGTTACTTCCTCTGTAGTCCTTATCGAAGTTCAAAGTTTCAAGCCTGAGCTTCACAACAAAGTAATATACAAATAAACGTATTTTAGAGAAGAGCCCTAATCTGTTAAGTCGAGGAGGAGTGTGAGATGTTTGGAGATGTTCAATAGTTGCATTTCACAGATACATTTTAGTTTGTCCAATTTCATGGTGTATTCTTTCAAGACAGTCACATAAACACAAAATCACAGGCAATACATAGATTCACAAAACAGTTGGTGCAGGTAGAGTTCACTAACCAGAAGTACTGCTTTAATGTTCTTGACAGAGATAAATCAAGGTTTTCATCATCCTGAAACTTTAACAGAACGTCTGCAAAATACTTATGGGCTTCAGGCTCACCACTGTTTGTATTAGAGTCTATCCTGTGGTCACTGATGATCTTCTCAAGTATCCTGTCTACTTCCATAGGCAGCCTCTCTAATTTGGATTTCCACACCACTAATCAAGTGAAGGACCTTGACGGAAGGGTATACATCAACAATGTTGAATCCTGCTGCCAATTTAATGGAGTCCTTGGTAACATTTATGAATGCTTCTTGTTCCACACTTTTTCTTTCCAAAAGCTGCCCTTGAAGTGATAGTGTACGTGGATGAGTGGATCTTCGCTGTGAGATTGATTGGTGATCCTGATTCCTGCATTACATGCTATCCATCTAATCAAAATTGAAGTTTCTTCCTCTCTTATTTATCAGAAGGATTTGAACTCAATTTGTACTTAAAAGCTCCAACACAAATTTTCCTTAGTTGTCTACAGTATTCACCATATGAAGAAAAAGCAATATTGGTGGAACTATAAACATGATCTTGGATGCAATAATATGTGGCCTTGAGGCAAAGATGATATCATGTGTTTTCATAACTTCTTTTGCGGTTTCTGGCGAGGAAACAACAATTGTAGAAACTTCATCAAGCTGAAGCTGCATAAGAGGTCCAAACTACCGCTTATATTTCTTGGCCAAGTCCCTCAGGGCGCAGTGAGGTAATGAGCCAACAACTGATGCATGTTTCCTATAAGCGGTAGTTTCCAGGGCCCTGGAGGAAGACGAGAAATTGAGGTGTTGGTTCTGAATGTTCTTCCTACCGTAAGAAGCAAAAGCATGAACAAAAAGGTCAGGAACAGAGCTGAGATCTCAACTTCCATTTCTGAACGAGAATGTTGGAGAAACATTCCTTGGATACTTTAATATAATGCCTTTGTGGCAGGCTGAGGGCTTGGATTCTTACATATGCAAGATTCCACAGGTGACTTCTATTTCTGAAGAAGAATGTTGGAGAAACATTCCTCTAGAAGCTTTAATACAATGGCTTCTGTGGCAGGCCAAAGTCTTAGATTCTTGCCTATGCAAGATTCCACAGATGACAATTGGTGAGGCATCTTCAACCGGTTAGGCTGGAGAATTAGTAAATACTATTATTAACAGATGCTCCTAGCATGTTTCTGTCACACAGGAATTTAACATACATACAAGACATTTTGTTTTGGTCATAATTGACCTATGAATGGTTTGTGATTATAACTTTCATAAACAATGAAATTCTAATGACAAGAAAAAGGACTAGTAGTTAAAGTTATGAACTCAGACAAGTTCCCTATTCCTTTATGATTTTCTGGATCTTCACATTGAATGATTTCCATATTAATTGTCTATATAAATCTTCAAGATGACAAGCTAAATGAAAAGGAATCACCAGAACAAACAACTTTTTTTGCTGTGGTTTAAGCCAAATTCTCAACTCACATGTCCTGCTAGGTAATTGTCTGATGTGTTCAACCAACAAGCTAGTTGGTATTCAGTACATGATCTGGTCTAATTCCCCTTGCTTAAAGATGTGCATTTATTTTTAGATCTGTTTCAACCCTAATTATTTCTCTGTTGCCCTAATTAAAGAAGGACAAGCAAAGGTTAAAACCTGCTCGTATGTCTAATTTGAAGCTATAAAACCAAAAGGACCAAACTCACAATCTTGGTCTTAATAATTTAATGTTACTTAACAATATAGTTTGCCACAATGTATCTTCCGGCAGTAATTAAATATTTACAGATTGAATTGCCAGTCTCAGGCCCCTCTGATACCACACAAGTAAGGTTTCAATACTGAAAGTGAAAAGCATGAATAAATCACAGTCAAAATTAAAAGTAGAGAGGTAGCAAAATTGAGACACAGTCTCACTAATAACACAATCAGAGATATCTGATATATTGTACTCTGTCAAACTTGTATTCTTATCAATCCTTGATAGTACATTAATGGGAGAACTTAGGTTCTCTCTTAGAATGATCAGAACATACAGTAAAGTTCCTTGGGACTAATCAAACTAAGACCAAGATAGGAACAATATCAAAAACATTAGGGGAGCGGGATAGTGCTAGAGAACCGTTAACAACTACTATCAAGAACAAGAAAATTGGTTCGACGATCTCACCTCCTCCTGCATGCCAATTCCAAATATCTACATAGAATCATATAGTCATAGTTGTTCATACCCTGAAATCTATATAACATAATCAGACCACTCGGATATGTGTGAGGTGTGGTCCATGGTTAAACTCGGCATCTTATCAAGCTTAATGGGGTTCTCCTTTCCACCAATCAACCTTGCTGGATTCCCAACTGCAGTAGTCCTAGCAGGCACCTCCTTTAGCACAACCGAACCAGCACCAATTTTAGCCCCATCTCCAATCCTAACATTCCCCAAAACACAAGTTCCAGCACCAATTAACACTCCATCACCAAGTTTTGGATGCCTATCCCCGGACACCTTCCCAGTTCCTCCAAGAGTCACATTATGCAAGATTGACACATTATTTCCAATCACAGCAGTCTCTCCAATAACAACCCCAGTAGCATGATCAAGCAATATTCCCCTACCAATCTTTGCACCAGGATGAATATCCACTGCAAAAACTTCAGACACTCTATTTTGTATCAAAAGTGCCAGAATTTTCCTCCCATTAGACCATAACATTATGAGCCACCCTATGAGCCTGACAAGCTAAAAAACCTTTAAAATTCAAGAAACAGTGTACATAACTAATACAAGCAGGATCCCTTTCTTTAACTGCCATCAAATCATCTTTAACAGCTCTAATAATTTCCTTATCCTCTGCTAAAACACCTAAGAAAAGATCAAACAGAGTACTACTAGGAAGAGTCCCAGAATTGCTCAACTTCATAGAAAGATGATTAGCTAAAGCACTTTCCAAAGAATCATGAGCCAAAATAGAATTAAAATAGTAATTTGACAAGATTGGTTCTTGCAAAAGATCTGATCTTGCCTCATTTCTCATCCTCAGCCACAAATCACCATCATCCTGATTCCCAACATGTTCATCAAAACTGCCCAAATCTTCATGAATTTTGACGGTCTTTTGCTGATTCTCACAAATGGGTAGGCAAGAAACAAGATCAGGAAAATTGGGTCTGCAGTAAATTTTTATGTAATCACAAACATGATCATCAATTTGGAGGACCTGTTTGGATCACAAGAAATTGGGGTGGCGTTTCTTGAATTCTCTGTTGTTCTTGAAGTGTGAATACAGGCTGCCATGGTTAAAGCTCCAATCTTGGTAGGTTTGAAGGGGTTAAAGACGATGTTTTTAAGGATGTTTAGTTGTGATGATCCAAGAAAACTTGTGGACATAGGCACAAGAAATTGAGGGGATGACAAATGAGAGCTATATAGAGGAGATTGAGGAGGAGAAATTGTTGATAAATAAATCATTAATTTTTTTTTCCCTCGGAGAAAAAGAGGAAAAGAAAAGAATAAAAGGAAGGAATTTCTTGTGGGAATCTACAAGTGATATGATATGATAAAATGCTCCTAGTATTTGTTTATACTTTATAGGAGATGCTCCAATCTAAATAGAGCCATAATTGTATCCACTAGATTTTTTATTTTAAATTCTTATTCTTTTTTCTTTTTTTTTTATTCTAATCAATAGGAAAGTTTTTATTCTAATCAATAGGAAAGTCGTAACATTCAGATTTATCTTACCTTAAATGCTACAAATTTTTTTACAATTTTGGATAATTGTAATTAGTTTTTTACCTAAGGTATTTGTAGGAGTTGGAAAGAATCCCGTATGGATAGCTATTATTTTTGAAATATTATTTAAAAAATTAGTGTAGTAATTTTTTTCATAAAATATATGATAGATAAAAAGGTGATTGAACAAGGTATATGCAATAACGGTAGAATATTATTTGAACAATAATGAAAAAAAAGGGTTATCCAATTTTCAAATGGTATTTCTTTTATGGTTGACAAATTTAGCTTGTATTATTTGTAAAATAATATTTTGTTAAGATTTTGTAATAACATATTTCAATTTCTAGTTTTATCTTATACATATTACATCTCTAAAGGTTAGCACAATATTTATTTTATAAATATTGTTCGATTAACTAAACCTTGCACAATAATATTTAAGAGACTGAAAAAAATAAATAAATGTTATATATTAATAATGGGGTTAAAATCTAAATTTTTTCTTTATTTCTAAATTTAAATATATCCATCTCTAAATTTTAGATAGTTATAGAAAATCAAACATGGGATGTGACAAGTTATGTAAGTCTAGCAAAATC
The DNA here is from genome assembly GCA_025175665.1 of Cinchona pubescens. Classification (NCBI taxonomy): domain Eukaryota; kingdom Viridiplantae; phylum Streptophyta; class Magnoliopsida; order Gentianales; family Rubiaceae; genus Cinchona; species Cinchona pubescens. The sequence continues at coordinate 5,489,706 of JANKKI010000131.1, forward strand.
CATAAATTTATGACCATGATCTATACCACTCTCGATTTTTCATACTTTTTATTTATTTATTTGGCCAAAAAATTATTAAATATTAGTAGAAAAGACACATTTTATGAGTGTGAATTTAAAAAAAATTGCACAAATTTTCAAAAGAAAAATAATAGGTAATACAAATATTAACAAAAAAATTATAAAATTAATAATATAGAGAATGGAGAGTTGAGGTTGGGAAGGAAGTTATGAATATTGAATGAAAGTTTAAATAATGATGAATACCAAATTATCCCGTCTTCTTTATTATATAGAATAGATATAGATAATATTTGTCATACTACTACAATTAACCAGGTAATTACCATTCACGGAGGATAAGCTATGCACTACTTTATGATGATAATGAGTATATTTATATATTTTTAAGTGATAAATATGATGTAACAAATAAAAATAATTATTGAAACATTAGATTTAAAAAAAAATGAAAGAAATTTGATCGAAAATTTAAAATCAAAAAGTCGTGTTTGATAAGATTTTATCACGTAAAATAAATTTGATAAGTAATTATAAATTTATAATTTTATAAATGATTTTCCTAACGATAATATACTAATATGCCTTTGCTAATTAATTTTTACAAACTAATTAAACCTGAAAGACTGAGTTTTTTTTTTTTTTGATGGAAGTGGCGGCTTGGGAGCGTTTAAAGACAATGATGTAATTGCTGTCGTAATTAACCATAAAATTGGACTCAAATCAATGCACCTGCCAATTGCCATGGGTTCATTGGACCACTTTGATTAATAGAAACGACATTTATCATGGCCGACGAGGGTCGTTTCCCTCTTGCACACTAAAAAAGTTTGACCAAACATAGCAACTTCCCAGAAAATTCTTAAACGTGCTCGGTTTAAGACACACCGTCTTAAAATTTCATAATTCAGATTAATACACATTAAACGCAAATAATTATTTTTTATCAATTATAAAAAATGGCCCCAACTAGTCGATGGGGACAATTATTTTTTGGACGGTTATAATTTGAATCATGAGTAATTTTATTTTAAATTATTCTTACCAACGACAAAGTTTATGATAATTATTAATTTTATATTAATAATTGTTGAATAATTAACAGAAAAAAGAAATTATTTACCGCAGGTGATTCATTTTACAATAAAATAATAATAAAAACTTCCTTTAATCTTTCGATACTCAATAATCAAAATAAATTTTACCCACCAACACCACCAAATTTAGCACCAATACAAGGCTAGATATAGAAAAATTCGTTCATAGAAATACACAAATATTGTTGCTCCTTGCAAAATTTGTTGAGAACATTTGAAAATTTAAACAAAATAAAAATTGTGACCTGTGTAGAAGAAATATGTGCATAATCTGGGAAGGATCAGCAGCGTAAGGTTCAGATTGCCTTTAACCTAAATTGGTGTGGTTCGATTCTGATTGGTAAATTTAAATATCCAAAGTTAAAATTATTTATTAAAATTAATTTATATTGATAAAATAATATTAAATTTTTAATTTTAAATATTTAATCAAATTTAATTATTTCAATTATGAATTTAATGAAATATTAATAATTTTTTATTTTATATAAATATACTGATTAGAAAATTTGACTCGAATCGAGTCACATTAATATTGATTTTGTTCTGAGTTGCAAATTAATCTCCACAGTTGCACTCGAATTTATGAAAAAAATTTATATAAATTGAATTTATGACATAACATTATAGATTTTTTAATTTATGTTAAATGTATCACTTATTTGTGTGATATAAATTAATATTCAATGATATGTTTAAATATAAATTATACAATCTATAATATTATATTATATACCGAATTTATGTAAAAATTTCCCGACTCCATAGTCTTCAATCTTAAAATGCGAGGTCAAAATTGAGAAAGTGAGTGAGAAGACAGCTTGAGATTGACATATATATTTCTTCTGTTGAACTTCTTTTTGTTTTTTTTCCTTGTTCCAGACTGTTCCTGAACGACAGAATGAGAGTTCAGTTTCTGGACTCTATTTCTTTTTCCTGTTTTTCCCCTCTTTTCTAACAAACTTTAAATATTCACCAGAATTATGTAATCCATTACGTTTGGAGAACTATTTAGCACTATTATTTAATTATTTATGTTGCATACAATTCCATATTGACAATTTACGCCAAATTGATTTAAAAAAAAAAAAAAAAACAACCAAGTCTAAAATAATTACTTGCACACTTCCATGTCGGAAAATTTCTAAAAATATACCCCTTTTCAAATTTGTTCTTTTTTTGTGCCTATTACAAAATGTATTTCTGGACCAGTGGAACTCGCATTCCAGAAATTTTTAAAAAAAAAAAATAAAAATAATAATAATTCTTCGACTGACCTCGCATTCCACGAATGCGAGGTCAAGAAGGCCTTTTATCTTCTGCGAGGCCAAATACAAAAAAAAAAAAATTTAAAAAAATTCCTCCTCCTCCTCGTCCTCGTCCTCCTCGTCCTCGTAAAATAGGGGAGGTTATGTCAAAATTTTATCAAAAATACGATAAATTAATAAATTTGCGGGTTTACACATTTCATTCGCGTACTATTTCGTTAATGTTATAGTTTATGATTTAAAGGCGAATGGTTTACTATTCCCAAATATTGTACTACTTCGTTAATATTATAGTTTATAATTTACGCTTTAGTATTTAAATGATTTTATCTTACAGTCAAATCCTTCATTTTTCTATTTTTGTAATAGTGCACAATTTCCATTCGCAATATACATAGTCAAATTTGCTAAATCCTTCATTTTTTCTATTTTTGTAATAGTGCACGATTTTCATTCGTAATATACATAGTCAAATTTGCTAAATCCTAAAATATATATATATATATATACATAGTCAAATTTGCTAAATCGAAAAAAAAAAAAAAAAAAAATCATTACAACAACGCATTTTTTAAATTCGAGGTTAAAAAAAAAAAAATTTTTTAAAGCAATTTTGACTGACCTCGCATTCCTGGAATGCGACGAAGAAATTTTTTTTTTTTTTTTTTTTTTTTAAAAAAATTTCTGGGGTTCTACTGGTCCGAAAATACATTTTGCAATAGGTATAAAAAAAGAACAAATTTGAAAAAGGGGTATATTTTTAGAAATTTTCCCTCCCATGTCAGATGTGCATAAGTGGCAACTTTGTGCACATTTTATGGTTAAATATATAGCAAAGGACAATACAAGCATAAACTTTATAATTTTTATTTTGATTCATCGATTTAAAAAATACGTTGATTCGATTAATTTTAAAATGTAAAAATAAGATATTCAAACTAGTTAGTATTAGAGCGTCAAGTTAGCAAGTTAAGAATCCAACACCGTAAATATTCAATACGTTTCATATACAGGGTTAATTGTGTAATTTTGTTTATCATGATATAATATTAATGAATTTTTTTCTCCTTTCCTTCCTATCTATAAAGGTATTAATGTAATTAAAATCATTTTTTATATTTTTAAAAAATTTTAAAGTAAAAAAAAAAAAAGGGAAAATCACCAAAATAGTCCCTCAACTTTTGTACTTTAGCCAAAATAGTCCCTCAACTTTTTTTGTAGCCAAAATGGTCCTCCAACTTTTATTTTTTAGCCAAGATAGTCCTTTCATGTGAAATTTAAAAAAAAAAAAATTTATGGTGACTACACCATAAAAGGATTTTTTTGGCTAAAAAATAAAAGTTAAAGGACTATTCTGGCTAAAAAAAAGTTTGAAGGACTGTTCTGGCTAAAAAAAAGTTGAGGGACTATTCTGGCTAAAGTGCAAAAGTTGAGGGACTATTTTGGCAATTTTCCCAAAAAAAGAAGAAGTCATGATTGGATTGGATCGGATTCGTATATTCAATCATCTCCAAATGAATAAATACATTATGCATATGAATTGACTATCAAATTTATTTATTTTTACCCGATACAAGTTAGACATTATCTTACCTATGAACACCCCTAATGCACGCTATTGTATATACCTTAAAAGGATAACTGGAAAGCAGAAAAAAAATGAATCACATGCAAAAGGGATTATATAAAAGTCAAAGATCTGCCTAAGAAGAAAATGCAAAAAGAGCATCATCTTATCTGTTACAACAACATTTCAAATGTGAAAATTCAATAAAAATATATATTCATTGTCTATAAGACCACGATATTATCTTGGTTAAACATATTGTTTTTTGTACCAACAATAACTAAAATAATAATCATTTTTTTCCCTTGGCTATATTACCCACTTGAACAATTTTCTTGGAGTTGGAGTTAATATTTCACTCATGCCTCTACAAGCAAGTTAAAAGTATGAGCCTTAAATTTTCATGCATTTCAATTTCACTTTCTTCATATTAAATCTATTGGACTATTCCACAGTTCGATATGAAAACTATATTACAATACTAACACTAAATATAATTTTCGCGGTGAACGATCGGTTATAGTTAACCTACTAAAAAATGGATTTAAGACTACGCCTCAAAAGATTTGTACTAGAATACCCTTAATTCTTTACCCACTATCCAATGTGCAACTTCAATACTTTTTTTTTAGATAAATATTTAGGTAGACTCGGTTTTTTATTCCATTTATAAACCTTATAGTGTGGATTAAATTTTAGAAAATTTATGACATCAGTTGATGTAAGCAAGATTTTTTAAGATTTAATCCTGACTATAAAGTTTACAAGTGGAGTCAAAAACCGGATCTACCTAATTATTTTCTCCTTGAATTATGCATGCAATAAAGTTTCAGATCTAACTTGATAGTTTTCCAACAAAAGAAAAACAAGAAAAGATGTGCAAATGTGCAACTTCAATACTTATTTTTTTTATACATACAATAAAGTTTCCGTAAATATTTAGGTAGATTTGATTTTTTACTCCACTTATAAATTTTATGGTATGGATTAAATCTTAGAAAATTTATGACATCATCTGATGTAAGTAAAATTTTTTAAAATTTAATTCTGACCACAGAATCTACAAGTAGGTCAAAAACTGAATCTATCTAATATATATTTTCGTAAAGTTTCAGATCTAACTTGATATTAAAAAGATGTAGCAGCTTCTATTATTGGATTTTAGACAGTAGTGGGGCAATTTTAGTACTAGCAAAAATTAAAAAAGGAGAGGCATATTCCATAGGGAGATCCTCATTGATTATTTAGTCCAAAAAGTGTTGGCATTGGTATTTTCTTTCATGGTTCATTTGTAGTCCACTTCTCTTTTTCATTGATGAGGATAGTATCAACTTTAAGGAAGAAAAAAGTGGATAAATTTTGGTGCAGATCTCCTCTGGACCTCTGCAATCTGCATCAGTCACCGTGGATGTGGGGCCTTGAAAGAGCTTCTATATTTCTCTCTTCAGAAATGAAGGGCCCTCCAGTCAGTGTCTCTTCTTTTTGTGTTTGAACTCTGAATTGGCTTTTCAATCTCTCAACAGCTATGTTCATTTCATTCTATAGCTCAAGAAGTTCATTAGGAGCCGCCTAGTCTGCTATTTTGGTCATCAGTGGAGAGGGCCGGAACGAAATTTCTTGCACGGATCAAGATTCAAGATCCATGTGCAAAATGTGCACACAGTGTGTTTGTGGTCCCCAAGTCGGCCCTATAGTGGGACCCAAGTGGCCCCACAAGAATTTCCAAAATTTGTGTTGCCACTCGAGGCTTTTCTGGCAACCCAATAGAGGATTGGAGTCTACAAGTTTATCCATTTTGCTGCCAAATTAACTCACTATACCAGTATCATGCAAGTATAGAGTTCCTTGCATCTATACTGGTGAAGGCCCCAAGTCCAAATAATCTAATAATGTACTTATAAGTCGACGATGATGCAATGCGAGTCATTTCTAGCTTATGCAACAAGCAAGAGAAGTCGTTATGACTGCAACAGTAGGAAATGAAGTTCAGAAACTTCTTTCAGACCAAGGAAAAAGCCAGACTGCTGATGCAATGTTCAGATATCTAGTACTAAACGCTAATCCGAGCCAATAAGCTATGATATCAGAAAAAGAAAGCATTCTATAGGAATGACAAAGCACATTATAAACATTATGGAATGTAATATAGCAGAAACATCCTGACATGGTACCCCAAGAATTACAGCAGATTACATCATCCTCTTTAGTGCTAGTCAAATGGCCATTCTACAAAGCTTAGATGTTCAAAAGTAACCATCACTTACAAGAGGAAAAATGAGTGCCATATCATAACTTGACCTCCACATCAACCCCAGCAGGAAGGTCGAGCTGCATCAGTGAGTCAATTGTTTGGGCAGTAGGGTATAGTATGTCAATAAGGCGTTGATGGGTTCTGATTTCAAAGTGAAACCTGGCATCTTTGTGAACATGGGGTGATTTTAGGACACAATATACCCGCTTCTTTGTTGGTAATGGCACAGGACCCATCGTCTTTGCATTTGTATTCTTTGCAGCATCCATTATCTGCTTGCACGAGTCTTCTATTAGGGGTACCCAATATGATCTCAATTTGATCCTTATCTTCTGTTTTGGTGCTACCTGATTGAACATGAGCTTTCTTAGAACACAGAAGGATGACTTGTACAGATAGGTTCAAATGAATCTTGATTACACCATCATGAAAATTTTCATATAAATACAGGCAAAATCTCCAACTACACAACTTGAAAAGTTTCTTCTTTCTGTAATGCAACCAATTTTTGTGACTACAGAAATATAATCATAATTAGAGAAATGGTTGCAGATGAATCTGTGATTACTCAATTAATACAGCAATGGAGTCTGCATTCCAGGAATTTGAGAATAACAGTGGAAGAAATATACCTATCAATGTTAACTAGGACAAGGAGGGTACATCTTTAAAAACCTTCAAATTTCAGATCTACCAAATTTGACAAATTAAACAACTATGTCATATATCCATTTACGCCTTTCTGGTAGCCCAAAAGAACCTTGGCAACCAGTTGATTAACATCGACTGCCAAATTAACTGAATGGACCAATTTCTTGTTTATGAAAAGTGACTTCATGTAAAAGTAACAGAGAACTCTGTTCCTTCACCAATCCTGGCGAGGCACCTTAGTCCAAAAAGTCCAGGCAATTGAAGACAGGGCAATCAACATATCAGCATAACCATGTTGGTTCATCTTCCTAGACTTAGACATCCTATTCACCAAAGAACTTAAATGTTTATCCAGCCATATATTATGAAAATATGAGAATTAACAAAAATTTCACAATTTAAGTTGCCGAAAAATGTAAAGCAAGTCAAGCCTAGCTTATTCTTCGTGCTAGAGCAGTAGGAAAGTTAGACCAAAAGCGGCTATAATGTACTCAGTTTATCACATTCCACATAAAAACAGAAAATAGAAGCATATGAGAAAAAATCTATATTTCCTTTTTTAACTTGCAGCGGTTTATCTGACAATCACCCCTAATCAGACTAGTAAATTTTCATAGAAATAAAATACATTTGTGTGTTTGCCTACTCCAAGGAGACTATTCAAACTCAGATAAAACTTGAGAATTAACAGCATAGCCAAACTAGCATGAAATTGCTACTTATATCTAAACGCAGACCTAACATTATAACCCGAATACCAAACAAAGATTCCACAATATCAATTTCTTCATTAAATACGTAAAAAAAAAAAATCTTTTGTCAGAAAAAGCTTGAATGAAAGATTCAGCAAATTGCTTAATTTCACAAGCTCAAAGCCTAATCAGACATATTATTGAAAATTCGAAATGCAACAGTAACAACACAAAATTTCAAGCTGATGTAAACTAGATATTCAAGAAAACTAATTAATCAAAGATCATATCTTTTTACAAAAAAAAAAAAAAAAAAAAAAAGGGTTTAAGAAATTTCTAACCAAAATGGGCTTACTCTATCAGAATCAGCACCAACACTGAGCCTTTCAACACCGGAAGCCTCATCCTGAAAATCCCACATTTAAAAATACAATCTTGATCAATTTCACTAAAACAAAATACCAAAAAAGAAAAAAAAAAAACACAAAATTAAAACCAAACAAATTTGAAAAACCTGAAAGGCAGTAGAGTCAGCAGATGAAGTTTGTCCAAGACTTCAGGAGCTGCAAAGACCTTTGAAAGTGAAAATCTAGAGGGTTTTGGCAAAAGGGTCTGCAATTTTGCCGCATTTGAAGGCAAAGATAGAACAGAAAGCTTGGGTTTTGCAGAAATTGATGTGGAAGATGAATTGCATATTGAAAAATATGTTGTAGAAGATGATGATGATATTGCCATCACTTTAATGCTTTAATTTGGCCTTTTTTTTTCTTTTTCTTTTTTTCAATTTTGACTTCAGAATTTGTCAGTAGAAATATTGAGAGGGATTCGTCCTGCAAGTCCATGGAGCTTTGCAGATTTTGAGGTTTATCTTTGGAATTTCCGAATTTTATTTTAATTTCTTTTCCTTTAATATTATTTTATGGGCCCATGCAAGTTTAGTTGGTATGACTAAAGAAGTAAAAATGAGATCCAGTTTTATTGGGCTAACCTGAGGATTTACAGCCTCTGATGATGCAAACTTAGGCTGTTTTGTTCCACAGTTTAGGCTTGACGTTTTTGTGCCAGACTGGATTATTTCTCAACTTTTGGCCCAAGTTTAAGGGCAAAACGGATTTTTAGGCCCAAGCTTTGTCCAACCTCAAGGCCGGATCACTTTTTCATTCAATATCTCATTAATTTGATCGTTTATTTGGTAAAGGAAAAATCGCCAAAATAGTCCCTCAACTTTTGCACTTTAGCCAGAATAGTCCCTCAACTTTCTTTTTAGCCAGAATAGTCCTTCAACTTTTTTTTTAGCCAGAATAGTCCTTCAACTTTTATTTTTTAGCCAGAATAGTCCTTTTATGATGTAGTCACCATAATTTTTTTTATTTTTTATAAATTTCACATGAAAGGACTATGTTGGCTAAAAAATAAAAGTTGGAGGACCATTTTGGCTACAAAAAAAGTTGAGGGACTATTTTGGCTAAAGTGTAAAAGTTTAAGGACTATTTCAGCGATTTTTCCTTTGGTAAAACCTTTTTTTTAATAAAGCCTCTTTTAAGTCTTTTATAAATTGACTATGTTGAAGAAAACGAAAATTTACTAACTTGATTTAAGTCTTCTAAATCTAGGAAAATTCTACAGTCATGTTTAAGAAACCATTCACATGTATTTAAAATGCTTGTACAGTAACCTTCTCTTTAAAACTCAAAGTGGATGTTTTCGCACGAATCTCAGCAATCACTTGTTCTGATTTTACATATTGATCTGTTCAGGCCTCGTCAAGTGTACATTCAATGTCCAAGCAAGCTATGAGACAGGGTAGTAAGCCGAAAGAGCTAAGACTTCTTTTTGAGTTCCACTATTTTTAAATATTTATATTGTATAAACTTTTAAAAATAAAAGAATGATTCCTAAAAGAAATGTAAAATTCTCCATAAATCAAAGACTTTCAAGTCCAAGAAGATTGAAAACTGTGTTGGACAATCTTAATGAGATATTCAAGGGGTCAAGGGGGTTACATTTCTCAAGTATAATGGTAACTAGTAACGTTTCACTCAATTATGTCACTCTTGAATGGATTTGAGTTAGTGTATCAGAATTATATTTGAATTCCTTAATTTAAAATTAATCATATATAAATGAAGTAATTAATTTTAAATTAAAAGCTCCATAACATAATACATTTTAGAATTTTTCACACTCGCCCTTTACTATCCATTACTTTTTCATCATAATTTAAGAATGTCAGTTCAAGCAACACAAAAACGTTCATATTAACTTGGTTCTTTATTTTATGAAATTTAAGAGTGCCATAAATTACAAAGTTTTCACGTGACAACTTTGTGTTTTTTCTTTTACTCTTCATGTCAATTTTCAAAAAGAAAAAAAAATAATAATAATGCAACGAAATAATTAGTTAGCAATATGAATAATCAGGCAAAGTATTCGCTAATACCTATCTAGTCAGTTGGTCTTGAGGATCCGTTTGGTTTGCAAATAATTCTCATTATTTGGCAGATATTATTTGATTAATGATCAATTAGATATAATCAACAGATAATACTCACCAAATAATATTTTAAATTATTCATGTTTTACTTGTTGTATTTTTATTTACATCCTACAAATTCTTTGCTACTCATTTTTTCTCAATTTCTCAAATTTCTTTAATACAGAAGTAGTGTATACGTTCAACTCTTCGAACGAAGGCAACCTGACAACAGAACACAATAGTTAAATATTAAACCCAATTTTTAATATATTTTGCAAAAAAATCTAAGTACAAGTGGTAAGACACTTTTTATATGATTTATTGGTCATAAGTATGAGTCATTAAAAACAGGGGAGAGATGGATTTAAAAAAAAAGAAGAAATATTCATTTTCAAATATTATTTTGCTTCAAAATGATTTTCCATAATATCTATTCATTATTTGCTATTTAAATGATCATTTCAAAATATTATTTCGTATTTAAACAAATATTCTATTGATACAAATTTCAGCATTAGTTTCCAAAATCCAAAAAAAAAAAAAAAAGACCAAATAATGTCTAGAATTAACTGATTTTTCTCTTCCAAAAAATAAAAAATCAATAATTTTCTCCAGATCCTGATACCAAATATTCCCAATTCTGACGTTCATAATACTATTCGTTAGAAAATTCTATAGTTTCGTTAAGAAAATTATTTCATCGTACTTTAAAGAATTATACAGTACAACATCATATACTTTAAAATTTTATATTTTACAGACTCGTAAAACCAACAGAATAATTCCTTCAACGGGACTAATTGTTTTCTCTCTTCAATTTAATTTCAAATCCCGGATTCATCTCCTAGTATCCGCAGCAAGAAACTTTATTATGGAAAGGTCTTACCAAGTGTCATGTCAAGTAATATCCCAAACCAATGAGATTTCACTATTTAAACTTCTGGGTTTAAAAATAAAATGAATCAGTAGACTACTACTTAAAAATGTTAGAATTTTATTAGTTTAAAAATACCATTTAATATGTCACTCGGTAGGACCTCCCTATAAAAAAGTTTTTCATCCGCAGCAAATGCACGTAAAAAGACAAAGTGGTCCTAAACGTGGTTATAAAACATTACTAGATTTCAAGAGTTACTTATTCCACCACCTCTTAATTAGCCAAAGGACCCACATATAACTGTCCTCCTCCTGTAGTTTCATAACTACTCTTCAACAATTCACCTTTTTCTCCACTATATAACAACTAGTAATTCCATTCCAATGTTTAGTAACTTCCTAATTAGTACTTAATTAGGTAGCATAAATTAAAATTCTACTAATTAATATAATAACAACATTTTTTTTTTTCTAATACTCAATTACCTCCACACTATCTCACTTTTCTCCATAAATTAATCTCACACAATCTTTGTATTAATCTTCTACCTTCTTCAAGCAATTAACAAGCATGCATGCATGCAAAACAACAGCAATTTAACCATTTCTTCACATGACGCTCCTACATTTATGACCTTCACCCCTTGATCACAAGTTTGTAAAGGGTTGCCTCTCTTCTTAATTTCTTCTTAAAAAAAAATAAAAATAAAAAATTCTAGAATTTATTATTATTATTATTATTTGGTTTTTGGCTATGAAGAGAATGAAGAATTTGAATGATTTTGGCGCTTGGGTTGTGATGATTCTGTTAGTTTTCTTTTTTCGGGGCGATTTTCGACTACAAGGTGGCAATTCTTCTAAGATTTATGCTGCAGAAGAAGAGTTTGAGAACAAGAATTTTATTGAGTGGGATGACTTGAGTGTGGATGATGACGATCAGAATAATAATACTAATAAAGGGTTGGATTTGAATCAAAGAAATCCGAGTAGTAGAGTTATTGTGGTTGATCAAAATGGTGGTGGAGATTCACTTACAGTTCAAGGTGCTGTTGATCTTGTTCCTCAACAAAATCACTTGAGACATAAAATCTACATTCTTCCAGGAATTTACAGGTTCTTTATTTAATTTCTACATGGATTTATCAATATTTCTTCATAGCTCAGTCTTCTTTCTATAATTAAGAGTGTTTTTTTGGCAAGTGGAAAAGCTTTCTTGATTTCTTCTCTCCCCTTGAAGCCTAGAAATTCATTGATTTTTCCATAATTCTGATACTGTTGTGTTTTAAAAACTTATACAGTGCGATATCATATACTTTTAATGCTAACGGAATAGTTCTTTTTAGCACGGTAATTTCGCAGTTTCCTGAAATGTATTTGTATGTTATAAGAAAATAGGACGTGGGAAGTTACTAGCATTGTTAGTGGGCTATTTGTATGGCGATGTGTGTGAGTGAAAAACTGTGTGTTCATAGTACAAGCAAAGGGTTAATTCAACTTTGTTATTATATGTGTTACTTGGTTAAAAATTGGTGGACAGAGAAAAGGTGCATGTGCCAAAGTCGAAGCCATATATTTCTTTCATTGGAGTTGAAAGTCGGGCATCTGAAACAGTTATCACTTGGCATGACAAAGCATCAGATAAAGATGCAAATGGTAATGTACTAGGAACCCTTGAAACGGCTTCAGTTACTGTGGAATCCAATTACTTTGCTGCAAGAGAAGTCACATTTGAGGTACTAATTAATTATTTTCTATGATGAAAACTATTTCTAGGTCAGTTAAATGCATGTTGGATTCACATTGGAAGGCAGTTCTACAGTCCCGAACTATTTTGTTAGAAATACATGACATTGTATTATAGAAATCTTTAAAATGTGATAACGGATGGTTCATTAAAGGGACTGTAGAATTTTTCGATGTTAGGAACTTGTGTTTGAGACTTATTATGAAAAGATTTCCTCATGGATTATTTACATGCAGAATTCAGTGATTGCAATTCCTGGAACCAATAATATGCAAGCTGTGGCATTGAGATTAAAAGGTGATAAAGCATGGCTATATAGAGCAAGGATTTTAGGAACACAGGATACACTTCTAGATGAATCTGGATACCATTACTATGAAGAATGTTTCATTCAAGGCTCTGTAGATTTCATATTTGGCAATGCAAAGTCATTTTATCAGGTATATTTTCCTATTCTTGCATCCTTAAAAATCTATTTTTTTTTCACAGTTTTTCGTGTATTGGGCTATCTTGGATTGGTATTCTACAGGGTTCATAGTATTCTCCACTCTGTAGCTGAAGGATCAGGAGCAATAGCAGCTAATCATAGAGACTCACCTGATGAAGATTCTGGGTTCTCTTTTGTCCACTGTCAGATCACTGGAACTGGCAGAGTCCTGTTGGGCAGAGCCTGGGGAAATTATTCTAAAGTAGCATATTCTTTCTGTGATCTTGATAGTATTATAGCTCCTGAAGGGTGGAGTGATTGGAACAACACAGCTAAAGAAAGGTATATAATAGGAAAAGTCTTACAATTTCATTTTGCACCAAAATCTTTAGCAAACTGAAAAGGGCAATTGGCCTTTTTGGCTTAGGACTGTGGAATTTGGAGAATTCCATTGCAGAGGCAAGGGTGCAGACAGGAACAATAGGGTGCCATGGTCTAAATCTTTGAGTTCTTTTGAAGCATTGCCCCTGTTAACTACCCAATTCATCGATGGACATCAATGGCTGCTACTGCAACGACGAAGATAAATTTATGTTCTGCAATCTTGAGTCAGAACACATTCACAAGCATGCTAAAGTATATACTAGTACCATATAGAATGTAGAATCAGCAATCAACTCTTTTCAGATTACTATAAACAAGTTCATTAGCTGTATCCTAGGTATTTATGTTCATTGTCTATCATATCACCATATGGTATAGAAATATGGTTCATGTTGCTACTTGCTAGTCCAAGAATGAAGGTAAAACCAATGATAGCAGATATATAACGATGTTATTGAAATGTTACAAGGGGATTAAGTATCAATTACAAGGGAAGACATAAAAATACTGGACAACAAGAAAGGCTACGAAGAGCAACCAATATAGGTGGTCAAGTCCAGATCATTACAAGGCCTCTGAATTGATGTTCCCTATCCATCAAATGCCTCTAAATAATCAATAGATATCAGAGACCACCAAAGCTGTTTCCTTGCTATGGGAATCCTAAACTCAAAGCAACAGAATTTCCTGGTCCTATGTATTTACAACTAACCTAGTACTGAATCCGATTGTGGATACGACTGTTAAAGACATTCAGAGAGCATCTTATGCATCCACTTCCATTCCTCCTGCTTCGCATTGCTGCTCACCAGTCCCAATTTCTGCTAATTCGTCTTTATGGCTTTCCTCATTGTCATCATCACTATTTTGTGAATTGGCCATAACAGAATTATTATCAGCAAGGCAAGAGTCGGCATTGTCCTTTACATACCTAACATCTTGTTTACCACAATTTTCCCTATCTTCAACATTAAACACTTGCTGCTGATCACTATTGGCACACTCGTTGTTTCGGGTCTCATAAACAACCTTTACGTCAACTGGAATCTTAAGGCATGACACAGGTGACCCATCAGACTTGGTCTCTTTGGTAATGGCTGACGATACAGAAAGCTTACTATCTAAACTAATAGCTGCAGATAAGACTGAAAGAATATCGGGGTTTGCTTCAATATCCATCCACTGGTCTCCCACCCAGTCTCTTGAAATTCTCAGCTTCTTTTTGTCTATATTCAAAAAAAACAAGTTTTCACCTGATATAAACCAGAAAAACTTAATCCAATTAGAAAAGTTGGTTTCTGAGGTCTGGCTTAAGGTGGCAAGATTACACAGTAAACTGAAATAAAACCAGATCAAACAATTTTGAGACACACAGCTGACACCTACAATTAAACAAAACAATAAATTGTACTTACCAGGAACATAAATTTGATAACTTTCATTGATAGAGTTGTTATTTCCAGTAACCACTCCCTCCCACCAGCCGTCACTCCACCAAGCATCAACTGGAGCACCAACCTTGAAATCTACATCTGCATTCGCATGATTAGAAGTGACGGCAGGCCTGATGGTTGGACGACCTGGGTACCTCATTCCAAATTTATCAGCACTTGCCAGTCTAAATGCTGGGATCCATTCCTGCAAGGTGCAAGAAAAGGTCAAAAATACTTCTTAAAAAGATCTGAATTCAAGAAGTTGAGCAGTTCTGGCAACAAGGGGAATGTTGAGCGGGATAATAAGGAGACTACTTTGGGATACCAAGTGGAAAAACCTAAAAAATTTCTACAGCTAAAAGTTTTCCTGCAAGGACTACTAACTTATCCCTTTCTCTTGGAAATTTATGGCCCTAAACACCTAGGATTTCATAGTATGACTGTTATTGAATCCCCAAAAGACCCAATCCAAGCATCAGTTTGTTTTTTACAAAAGGAGAATGAGATCTACAAGGAACTTGCTATATTCAGAATTTCTTCTCAGAATGGGAAAAAACAATGAAAAGAAAGTACCTCAAGATTACCACAACCATCTTCATCCTCAATGTCATCATATTGGATTCTCAACTGTCTCCTCGAAACCTCCAATACCGTGCACCTGAACCAACAGCCCCTGATGCCACTATCTTGGCACAAAAATTCAATCTTTTCATTGATATTAAACATTGGAGTCCGCAAAAATCGACCTTCAACATGTTTTTGAAAGTTCAGTCTCCTGCTTAGCATATTATACTTCAATTTATGCGATGGATCAATTTGTTTGACACCTGTTGAAGCTCTCTACCACTCCTAGTCCTTTTAACAGCCACTTTTACCTCATCCCCAGAACTGAATTCTTCATCTTCAAAGAAATCTGGGCTAAAGCATGAGAAAATTGGTTGATCAAAATATCCACGCAATTTACTTAGTTTAAAGGGCTTGACTCGGTTGCTCTTGAACTGTCTGAAGCAAAAATGTGCTTGAGCCAGTAAATCATTCGGAAAAACAGCCACGCACTTCTCATAATGCTCACGAGTTAAAACTATTGCAGGACCATCAACACACTCAGCACTTATAACTTGAGCATAGGGTGTAATAAAAACTTCTTTAGCATGCGGATTCCGTAAAGAAACAACACCCCTGACTTCTCGATTATGGTGAAACCATCTTACTTTTACCTTTTTGTGGCCCTTTCGGTCTTCATACATATCTATAAGATATGCAAGATAGCGGTTCTCCTTTTCGGCCATGACATATACAAATGATTGAATCTGTTTTATAGATTAGGATACATATCAGTCCAGGAAACATATTGCAAAAACAAATGACGCATCAAAAAACAATAGTCAAAGCAATATAGTTAGCCATTCAAGGTAAGCCTAGGAGAATGCGGTCGATTAACTGGGACCTTGGATGTCCTATACCTTTAGACTCACCATATTCAAAAGGTCGTATTAAGTAATTCAAATCTCAAAGGGGAAAATGAAATCTACATCTTATGCCAATGCTACAAGGAAAAACCTCATGTCAAGTATTGGGAAGTCTTAGCATGCTTACCGCTATAGTAATCCCATTCCTGCAAAATGCTGGGAAGTGCTTAAGCTGTTTACCACAGGCCCATGCTACACCAGACCACACTATATCTGAAGGATGTCCTCTCAACTTCCTTGCAAGACGGCCCTGAAAAGCAAGAGCAATTGGAATAAGTTTCCCATGCAGACTGTAGTTAGACTTACATTAAAAAGAAGAGGAAACCCAGTACCTTAGGTTCTCGCATTTGTGTTTATCTGTCGAACATTGACTGCAAAAGTTGGATCATCTTTTGGAGATCCTGTAAAAAGGAATGGCATCTCTAAATTGAAGCAACTAAATATCCATAAGTGTCAAAAATAACATATTTGCACAAACTATTTCCGCCTACTGGTTTAGATTAAATTAGGTAGAAAGTTATATGACACATCAATGTAGGAATGGACATGGCAAATATTACAAAAATATCTATCCTACACAAGAAACAGATCCATATTAACATCACCAAGAGTTTGATTTTCAACAAATGTTCATTGGAATGGTAACCCCCCATGTCCAAAACAAGACTCCACCCTTCCACCAAAGAAAAGAAAAAGAAGATATCAAAATATCAAATAGCCGGGAGTAGTATTCATCCTGATATAATGGATACTTGTATATACATAAGTTAGTCATTTGAGATTCATTTCACTGACGGCTTAGAAATCCTCAATACGGCTAATGTTATCAAGAAACAAGGCTATGTTCACCAGATATCATTATGCAACCTCCTAAGAACAGAGAAACAAAAGTGTCAAAGGAATATGAGTTATTACACACCCCTCAATGCATACACAGCACACAGAGCACAAAGATTGCTTATGCCACATATATATAAAACGCAAATAAAAATGTGATGAAAAGGGAAAAAAACACGAAGCTTTAAAGCTAGAAAAAGAAAAAGGTAAAACCAAAAAACAAAGACTAACTACCAAATAAAACATTCAAAAGTATCATAATATGGAGATTACCAGAAAGTTGCACAATTGAAACAATAACAAACTTGTTAAGTCAAAGACATTGGCAATTAAAAAACAATGCTTGAAAACAGATAATAGAGATTACAAGCTAAGGCGAAACATACTTGAGCAATCGCTTTGTCTATGCTGTTTTGAAAGCATAGATGTGAGCCAATTCACAACCTCCCTCCTTGATCTCCATCTAAAACCAGCATGGACCGAATTCTCAGCCCCATAAGCATTCAAGAACTCCTCCGAAACAACATAGACAAACATATGCCTAACACTTCTCTCAGTACCCACAACAGCAAGAATGGATTCCCCTGATGAATCCTTCAAGAAATAGTGAACAACCCTGTTGCCTCTCTCTTTTGAAACAAATTGCTCTTTCCACTCCACAAAACACTGATCATTTCTTGAAGCCATATTTCTCACAAAACCAAACTTTAACTAAGAAGCTAAACAAACCATCAAACTCCTTAATAAAAAAGACTCTAACTTGCAAAAAATGAAGCTGCCCCACATAAGAAATCTGTCAAAGGGTGTTGACCAAATCAAACTAGCAGGCCTTAAAAGCTAAAATCTGCAATCTTTGCAACAACTTCAAGAATAAAAAGTTACAATCTTGCCAATTTTCAGTACTCAAAATTAGTTAAACTCAAAAGGGTTTTCAGGAAATTACAGCCCAAAGTCAAAGAAACTCAAAGCAGAGGAAAAAAAAGGCGGTTTTGGGGCAAAACTGAAGACAACCCACAAAAGCCTATAGTTCAAAAGATCTGCGAACAAAGAAGATCAGAAACCCAAGTGAGATAACAGCTCAAAAACCCCACCTACCTTTTCAATTCTCCTACCTATTAACAAAATCATCAAGAAAATGAAATGGGCATCAGGGAACTAAGAAGAAAACACAAACCCCAAATGCTTTCTAGGTTGAATACACATGGGGAAAGCTCTACCTCAGCTCCAAGAAAAAAAAAAAAAAAAAAAAAAAATTTTTTCCTGGTTTTCAGAAGTTGAACTGTGAAAAGTTAGCTATGGAAGAGAGAGGGAAAAAAGATGGGATTGTGGAGAAAAGGAAGAGGAAAATGGGTTGCAGCCAAGGGGTAAAGTTAAGCATGGTTGAAGGGATTGGGAGAGTTGCGGGGGTTATTAGAAAAGTTGCGACCCCCGCAACTTTTTTTTTTTTTTGGGTTTGAATAGGGGTTGGGGTTGATAAGAGGGTGGGTAACAGGTGGGAGAGAAATAGTAGTAACAAGTATCCAAAACTATCATCATAATGGTGGTGGATGAAGATCCAGTCTTGGTAGGGAAATCTATCCTGTGATTCGCTTAGATGCTTTGATGAAAATCTGTGGGTATAAAACCCTACCCATTTTGTAATCCAGTTGTGTAGATGTAGCTATTTCCTGGGCTTGATCTTGATTTTTTTTTTAATAAAAAAAAAATATTACATATTCAATTTTAAATCTACTTATAAACTTTACGGTTAAAATTAAATTTTATAAAAATTTACTTATATCAATTGATATTATAGATTTCGTAATATTTAATTTACAAGATCTACAAGTAGAGTAAAAATCAAATCTACTCAAATATATTTTTTTTTATTTTTTATATTGGATGGATCTAAATAGCCATTATTTATGATGCGAATAAGTATTGTAATAACTATTTGAGAGGTGATATATATTATTCAATGTATTTGAATATTTGAGATGTGATATATATTGATAAAATTTATTTTAGTTATTAAATAATTATTATTTTAAAAATTATTCAAGAACAAATGAAAAACTCTCATTTAGATCATTTAAAACATGGTCGCTATCTGTAATGAAATGAGCCAGCCAATGCATTCATTCTTTTGGTTATTGAGCATGTCACTTATTGTTCCATGACTACTGTAAATCTCTTTAGTCTATGTATTTGAAAAGCAAAGAAATTCTATAGTCCTGTTAATGTACTGTAATTTAACGTTGTATCTTTAAGTATTATATTTTTAGGATAAAAAACACTTTTAGTCTCCAAAAATTCGGTTCAGTGACATTTTATTCCCAAATTTTCACAAAAAATAAATTACGTCTCTTATCTTTCAAATTTTTACTAGATGTGACATTTTTAATTCCCAAATTTTCACAAAAAATAAATTACGTCTCTTATCTTTCAAATTTTTACTAGATTAGGATAATTGATAGAAAAATAACATAACTTTTGTTAAAATTTATGAGAAAGAATAATTTTTTAGCCAAGAGAAAGTAAAAATAGAGGATAATTTTTTTAGAATTTATCAGATAAGGAATTAAATGTTTGTTAGGATAGAGAGAAGAGGCATAGAAACCAAAAACTATATTATTTGTATGTCAATTGTTCTAATAGAGTTGAAATTTAAAAGATGAGGGATGTTATTTATTTTTTGTGAAACTTTAAGAACAAAAAATATCACTAGACCAAACTTTAAGGATTAAAAGTATTTTTACCCTATATTGTACAAGTATTTAAAATTTGTATTGTATGGCGGACAATTGGAAGCGGGGAAGGGCAACCACCCCAAGATTCCTGAAATCATGTTTTTTTCCCTTAAAATTCTTTGAATTATTATTATTCTATTATAAAAATTAAACTTTGACCCCTCTAAAAATTTTAGAAAATATAAAAAATTATTCTCTAGGTATGTGTTGAACCCCAGTTATGATAAATCATGTTTTGATGATGACCAAATCGCACTAATGGTTTGAAAAGTGTGCAGAAAAACAAAACAACCAGAAGACTCCACGGACGCAAATGACTGTCCGAAAGACAGAGTTTCGGACGATGGTAATCGTCCGACACAAAGCTTCAAATTGAAGCAAGTCTCGGACGAAGAATAGCGTCCGATCATATTTCCAGAAGACTTTACTTCGATCGGACGCATGTTCAGACACATCTTCGGACGTCCGAACGAATATTCTCAGAGAACGGACGCAGTGTCGGACGCAAGGTTTAGCAGCGGCCGTCCGAACGGTCACAACGGCTAGTCTGTCTCTTATACACATCTAGCATCGGTGTATATTGTCCAACGGCTAGTTTTTCAGTAAACAGAAAATAGCCGTTGGGAAGTTGTTGGAAGCAGATATTTGGCAACTATAAATACCCCTCGATCTGAATTAATTAAGAAGAGACTTCTACATTTGATTACAAATAATTCTTGAGCTATTTGAGAGAAATAGTGGGTACAAGTGTTGTAATAGTGTAGGCAGTGTGAAAAGAGTTTAGAAGTGTAAGAGTTTTTCAAGTGTAAGAGTGGAGAGATAACAATTATAACAAAGGGAGGTTGTGAGTGTAAAACTCTTGGTTCAACTAAAGGAGATCAAATTAGTGTGAGTAAGAGTGATCCTCATTTGTGTATAAGAGGTTATTGTCTCACCTACTTTGAAGAAACTTTTAGTGGTTGAACTTCAAGTTGTGAACTTGGTAGTTGCTTTGTAAGAAACTCTTTATAGTTGAAAGCTCCAAGCTTGAGAAGCTTGGGAGTTTGGTTTGATTATCTTAATCTCAATATTCTTATTTGTTCTTTAAGTTTAAATTGTTGAATATCTATTGTATTCATGTGTGCTTAAGTTTTCATTTGGTGCATAAAGTTTGAATTTCTATTAAGCATATAAAAAGGTTTGTTTTAGATACAACCTAATTCACCCCCTCTTAGGTTATTGCTTTGGGGCCAACAGTATGTATTTGTCTAGTCTTATTTCCTAAAAGTTTCGAAAATATATTATTTTCTTTTATATATTTTTTCAAAATTTCATTAACACCTTAAAAGAAATTAGATTTTACCCCTAAAATTTTGCAAAAATCCAAAAACCATCTTTCCAACAATGTTATGTCTATAATTTTTGTCCCCCAAAATTCAATACCTACGTCGCTCCTAATTGGGCAAAACACAATGTTATGATATTCTAACAACATTATAAAACTTTTAAATAAAAATAACAATTAAGACCGAGCAATTATTCTCTAATTTTCAAAATGTCTTGTGATTTTGTCCTCATGAGTATAGGGTTATAAAAAATAATAATAATCAAGGCAAACATTTATTTTATTACCTTAATTTTTTTATTTTATGCTCGATTCAGAAAATATTTTATCGAATCAAATTCAAATCAAATACTAAGTATACAACGAGGGTTACACATGACAACAACAAAAAAAAACCTAAGGTTGCACAGTAATAGTCATTTCCACCAACGGCAAAGAGGTAGGTGATGTAAATTGTTTATCTGGAAACTGGATTACAAATGGGCCGATGTTGAAGTAAAGATTTGTGGACCTAAATTCATTTTTTATAAGAAAAAGCAGCCCAAAAAAACCAGCTCATTTTGTGATCTCATAGAGTCTATCTTCAGGGCCGGGCCTACATCGGCAGTTTAACAAGGGGAAGCATTTAGGAAATGTAGCCCAACCTGTTTTGGCAATTGATAAATTGGGCTGGTCTAGCCCATTTTATATAGACCCAGTCTAAGACATTATGTCTTATATCCGTGAATAAATAATATGATTCACATAAATGATGTGATTTATTTAAGATAAAGAGATCCAAGCAACATGGTTTATATAGAATATGTCACTCATTTAAGACTACGAGATCCAAGGAATTATGTGCTGAATCTGATTCATTTTAATATT
Organism: Cinchona pubescens; assembly: GCA_025175665.1. NCBI lineage: Eukaryota > Viridiplantae > Streptophyta > Magnoliopsida > Gentianales > Rubiaceae > Cinchona > Cinchona pubescens. The sequence continues at coordinate 5,511,819 of JANKKI010000131.1, forward strand.
TTTCGGGCTGGTCTTAGTAATGATGTAGTTGTTTGCTCCATATATGCCAAGAAATTGAGATTCTTGCAACATGCTAAAATTCTTTATTTTTTTTGGCTCAAGCCTGCAGGGTAAGTTCTTGTGTGTATTAAGATATACGGTGCACCAAGAAACAAAATTCTACGTAGTTTGGCACCACACAATTTGTTTCTTAATGCACACAAGAATTTTACTGCGTGGTATATATTGCAACACTTTTTCATTTTTCATTATTATTTCCAGCAGTGCCTAGCAGTAGAAAGACATCTATTACCAGAGAAATGCACCACATGCCATTATCAACATGCTACTGGATTAAACATCATACCTACTAGAGTCTTTGGTTACATCTTTTTCATCCCATGCTTCATGAATCTGTGTCTCAAAAAGGCAACTTGATGCCTAAATGCTTTCGAGCTAGCAAAATGCCGAATTGGCAAGAGCTAATGCTAACTATGACCAATTTCCAATCAAATACGTTGATATATTATTATGAACAAATGATCTCCAAAAACACAAAATGTCACCTCAAGTACCACGATATGGTACTGATGTAGCTACAGGGGCACCATGAGAGTATCTCCACTCTCCACATGCTTCACATCTTTCCATCTCTACAACATTATCCAGAGTACAGAATTTGCATGACCAGAACTTCTGTTTTCCATCTACAGCTTTGTTTTTTTTGGAGCTGTATGCAAAGCTCACAGACTGGAGCTAGTTGCTGCAAAAGTAAAATTGAAAGGGATAACATCATCTTAGATCTAGGGAAGGGTTGAGAAATAGAGAAACCATCAGACGAACCAAGTCTTAATAATGTTAAAAACAATTAGCTTGATTTGTTTTAAGAAGGATGTGCTTGATTCAATTGTCAAAGCCTGAAAACCAACAATTCGTGGCATAATAAGAGGCACTCGTTCATGCAGCAGTTTTAACCATAGCAAGTTAACTGATGGTAAGAAGTTTTCATTGTAGAGATAAAGAAGAAAGTGACTATCCAAAGGTTCATTGATCATTCAACCATTCTGTCGAATGTTTACAAGTTTTTAATACAAAACTTGAGGATGGATTAATTAAAAAGAGAAGTCATGAAATCGACAACATGGTATGAGTCTGCAATTATGATTAAAAAGGAAACATTGAAATTTAGAAAACCTTGTAGTTAAGCACTTACTGGATTCAACAAAGTGCAGTTTCCATTGTCTCACACTCCCACATGGTAGAGTCCTCCGCACCGTTAGTTCGATCCCTCCCACAAACAAATCTAGAAAAAGCAGCATCACTGGATAAATCAGCTCCACTAGACTCCAAATCAGCATCTGAGCAGGCAAAATATCTGGTTGATGGATTTGCTTACTATATACTACATCATGATAAATTATAGACATGGATATTGAGGTACCTGCAGTTAGGTCCACAAAGTTAGAATCTGGATGACCATTATGAGACACAGACGATGTTGTATCATTTGATCCACGCCTTCTTTTCCGAGATATTACATTGGAAATTGGACCATGAAAACTACCAAAGTCCTTTGAGTTATTTGAACCATTAGCCGTATTTAAGGGATTCTGATTGTTATTTTCTTCTCCTCCACATTCAGATGCATCATAAGATTCGGATCCACACCAAATATTGTCTCTTAATCTCCTCTCTGCAGCCATTGCAGCAGCCTGGATAGGAGTAAGTGCCGACATCATAGAACTTATATCACCACCAAGGCGTTTGGGTCCAGATGGCATTAAGGATCCAAGACGCACTCTCGTCTCTGCAGCAGCCAAAACAGACTGACGAATAAATGAAAGAGGAGGTTGAGGTTTAAAACCTCCCAACCGCCTTCCTGGAAGATCAAAACCCTTTCCTGAACCACTTATCCCCTTCCTAATAAGGTCTTCACATTCCTATACAGACAAATGTAAAATTGCAAACACACAAAACAATGAAGCAAAACCCGCAAAGCAACAATTCATTAAAAACAAAAGAAATATTCAGAGAAATCCTTCTCCCGTATCGAATCTCACAATATCACATTTAGTTACAAATATCCCACTCAATCTAGCAACTAATGCAGTTAATAAATGTTGAAAATAATAAAATAGAAAGTTCCTTTTGACACCTGAAATAATAATCCATTCAATCAAAATTTCAAGCTAAATCAAACCAAAGTCTTTATTTCTTCCTCAAGTTTTTAGTATCATCAAGTGTGCTCGTAACATTCGTTTTATCAATGCATAAAACTGCATCTCTCTTTCATTCAAGGCATTATCAAAAAAAAAAAAAAAAATTAGAACCAGATTCGCATAAATTACCTTCCTAAGTTCATCCCAAAGCTTGTAGAAACTGGCATTATGAGGGCCATGAACATTGTGACAGAGCTCGTGAAGCATTGTATCTAGAACTTCATGAAAAGGAAGGAATTCCTCATCACTATAATGACTCCTAAGCCTCAACTTCACGTGCTGACCTCCTCCTATATTCAACCCCAGAAGATTCTGTGGACTGCAAAATCCTTCCACTCATTCAATATTCAATCAATCCAGCCAAAAAAGAAAAAATCACAAATTTCCCACCTTTCCCAGTTTCCCTTTCTGGGTTTTCCAAAATAATTTAAAAAAAAAAAAAAAAAAGGATTACATCCCAAATACAAATTAATTTTTCAGGCATATTGTTAACAAATTAACAGGAAATAAAGGGATTTTTCAGAAGAAAATCACAAACTTCAACCCACCTTTCGCAGTTTCCCTTTCTGGGTTTTTTCAATAAATGAAAAAAAAAAAATTGATTTTTGAGGCATATTGTTAACAAATTAACAGGAAATAAATGGATTTTTTCAGAAAAAAAAAAAATCACAAATTTCTCAAATTTCCCAGTTTCCCTTTCTGGGTTTTTCTCTATACTGAAAAAGTGTATATAATCCAAATAAAATTTTGATTTTTGAGGCATATTGTTAACAGATTAACAAGAAATAATAAAAGGTTTTTTTTTCTTTTTCAGTGAATAATTTTATGTACCAGAATTCTGACAGGATCTTGACCTTCCATTTGTGTTTTTGCATCATGGGTTGAACTTGTGAGGCGATTTTCTGTAGAAAATTCCTAGCTTCTTCTTGTTTAGGCTTTTTCTTCAAAACTTGGACTTCCCATACTTTGTTCAGATCTCCAGAATTCATTTTTTTCTGCCCAAATTCAAAAGCTAAATTTTTTGTTTTCTTTTTTGGGTTGTTGTAAAAAAAAAAAACTTTAACTTTTTGAACTGTTTATTTCAATTGAAACAGATAAATGGTAAAGAGATCTTTATGGACAAACATGCTGTAATCTTGGCGGGGCTGGGGGGGTTTGAAAATGGTTGAATGAGGGTGAAGGAGTTGAGCTTCTTCTTGGGTTTCTATGTGTTATGGCTCGGAGGCCCGGTTCGATTTCTCCATTATAAGGCCCCAAACCCACGAATCACATAGTGTCACCGAACACATACCCACCGACCATCGCTTCTATGACCCATACAACGCCCAACAATGTGCTGCTTGGCGTGTGCGTGTTGATGCCCGATACCCACAAGGCCCATGACTACGGGTGTTGATGTTAGTAGGTACATTCGAAAAAATTCGTTCAATCGATTTATTTTTAATTAAAAAATAGAGTATTCAAATGGTTAATAAAATCGGTTTGAATAGCGGGTCGGAAATTATTATTGGCAAGTCAGAAATTTACGAAACGATAGATACTCGATCTTGTCCATATATAGAGGTAACTTGCATTGTTATTTTACATATTATGACCTATCATTAATGGAATTTTTTCTTATTCCCTTCCCATCTATAAGGATATATGTATAATTAATAATCATTCATTTTATATATTTGTTTGAGTTTTGACACTAAAAAATGTAATATTGTACCGAGTCAGATATCCATTTATCTTATCTGATTTGACCAAGTAATATCTAGTTGATTGAGTATCCGATGTATATGAACTGAGTACTAGTTGCTTTTTTCTTGACTTGGTATGACCAGGTTGGATCAAACTCTGATGTTCATACATATATATATAATATTCATTAAAAAATATTGTGATTGTTAGTCTTTGTAACTTAATTATGTATTTAATTGTGTATTTTGTTTGTACTAGCTATGAACTTGTAATTTTTAAATTTATTTATATTTTTAGTATGTCATATTTTAAATTTATGAAATAATATTACATCGTATTTTGAACTCTTATAATGATGTACTAAATTTTAGAATTAAAATATAAAATTTGTATTGACTTTGGTATTGGAATTAGAATATGGAATGAAAGTAGATTTTTATTCAACTTATTTAATCTACAATACGTCAAATTTAAACTATCAACTTTTAATTGACTTTGAATTTATAAGATTTGATTTTGATGTAAAAATTTTCAAGTCAAAATTAAAAAAAATCAGTCAAATAAATCAAACACCGGTCGAACAACACTTTTGGTGATGCTTGAGAACAATGTCTTCTAATACTGGGCTAGTTTGTTTCTGGCCCAATTATGAAACCCAAGTAAAGTTAAATCCTTGATCCTCCCGAGTTGTAATACCTCTCTGTAACCGAGAAAAAAGTAGTGTAATAAAACAGATGTATTTAATGACAATAGAAGAAGATTTCTAGACAGACACCCAAAAAAACAAAAAAACAAAAAAAACAAAACCCAATTCCTCTATCAAAAAGGTTGTTCAATGGCTGTTTAACCTTGTACCAAGTTTCTTTAAATCCTTAATAATAGCAGGTTTTCGGACCAAAGTTGCAGAAGCCCACTAGGAAGGCTTGGTGTAATTTATGGTTTTGTGATTTCAATCTTTAATAAAACGATCCAATTTTGTTTTTTGTTATCTGAGGAACAATGGCGGGGATAGCTATAGTAATGGATCTTTTAAGAAAAAACCCGGGTTTGACTGGCCGGAGTTTCCATTCTTATGGGCTCTTCTCAGCTAAATTTGCCGCCTCTGTTGCCGCCGCTTCTGCTGCTGCCATGGCTCCTTTTGCCACTTGGGCTTTTTTAGGGTAACCCCTTTTTAAAGCATGATGATTTTTTTATTATTTGTTTCTCTTTTTTGTGTATAGATTGGGTATATTTATGATGGGTTGGAAGGTAAAAACTGGATGAACAAGACGTGTGTGCGTGTGTTTTTTTTTTTTTTTGGTAATTTATGAAAAAGTTTAAATTTGTATGGAACTCTGGATCAATGGGTAGTTAAATACTGTGGTGAAAAGTTTAACTACATTTATTTACAATTTGGGTTGAACAAAATTGTTAATGTACTTGTAATTTATGAACAAGTTTAAAATTTTATGGGACTGTAGTTGTATAGGAAGCTTAATACTGTGGTGAACATAGAAAAGATGGAAACTTTGACTGCTTTTTATGTTCTATAGCTTCGAGTTGAGGGGTTACATTGGAGTGTATATGTGTGGTTGCTGCCAGCAGTCTTATTTGTGAGATTTTGTTTTTGTTAGGGTTGATGAAGATGTTTAAATTATGTGTGTTATGTCTATAGTGAAATGGAACAGATAAGAAGCACACTGAACTATGTTGTCTTGTCTGAACTCTGACGGGTTAGTTGGTGTTGATTAAGCTTAATGGGGGGTTAGATCCTAGAACTGTATGCAGGCAGCTTTTTCTTGCACTATATGGTTATGAAAAAAGTTATCTTGCCATCTTTTTTCATGTTTTTCTTTATGGTTGAGTTGCTTTAAGACTTCACTATATGTTCCATTGGTGCTTATTGGACAGTGCTGCTGCTCGTTCTTAATACATATACGATAGAATGGTTTGAAACTTGGAGCCCTAGATGATAGAAAACTCATTACAAGATAACTTTGACTTCATGGATATCTGTGTTTGTCATGTGTGTCTGTTTGGAATTTCCTTCTCAGCTTTCTCTCCTTTTTTCATAATCCTAATCCGTCTAAAAACTAAGGTTTCTCCTTTTCTATCTTTTGTGTTGGGGGTTTGTTGAAGGTCTGGAGGGGATTGTTGACTGCTGAAGTTTTTTGTGTTCTATGGGAGTGCCCTTGCGTATGCAATGACGTATAGTTTAATCAGAATTTTGAATGTGTGATGGTTATGATGCAGCAAAGGTGTTCCACAAGTTGCTTACTGCGATGCTGGCGAAGCAGTAACTGAAGATTTCATATCTCGCATACAAAGTGCATCTCAGAGTATATTTAAAGAGGAGGAAGACTCTGTAGATTATAGCACCAAAGAATACATAATTGAGCCAAAACCTTTATTCTCAGCATTTCATTGGAAAACTCTTGCATTGACAGTCATCATTGAGGTCTTTTCTATTATTTTATTTGCCTCTCTTGGAGCCACATGCAAATATGGAAGAGGATGATGATGACTTCCTGCAGGATAGTGCTGAAGAACGTGTAGATTTGGTTGTTCCTTTCAAGAAATCTGTGAAGCAAATTGCTCGTGAAGTGAGTTAACCAGAGTTCCTCTGGTATCGTTTTTACTGTTTTATTGCTTTTAACACTATTTTAGCTTAATTATTGTTATCAGAGTCCTTGATATATCTTTCCAAAGAAACCATCAGGATAATGAGCCTTTGATCATTTGCAGATAAAACTTTACTAACTGGTTCCAAAACTTTAATACAACTTTGAGTTCCTTAACTGTAAACTCGATGTCATAAATTCTTAAAGGGGTATAATTTTATAAACTCTCAAGGATAACATGAAAGGATATGGATGGAGCTTTTCGTGCTTCATGTGAAATCATCCTCAACTCTTTATTGTCTAGGACTCTAGACAAGCATGAAAGATCTGCTTGTTATGTCGGCATTCTTTCTTGCACCTTAATCTCTGGTGTATTATATATGTCCTTGATTATTTTACTGCATGTTTCCCAAGTGGCCAAGTTTATTGTCTTTTCGTCGCTGTGACTATCGTATTGGCAGGATTCATTACTCTTGGATTAATGTATAAATTAGTTGAGTTTTTGTTGGTTAAACATTTGCTGAGAACTTTGCCAGTTTCCTATTTTGCTTCAAATTTTCTATTGGTGGATCAATTTTCTTTGATGTTAAAGGAACTTCAGTAGTCCTCAACTTTTCATCCTTTATTCGATTTCCATTGAGAGTCCCTATTCTTTTATGCAAATTCTCTAGACCTTTTACAAGCATAACTAAAGTGCAAGTTATCTATCAGTCTCATAATTCCTTGGTCTTCAAGAGCAGAAGTAACTTTCTTTAGTTTAATTTATTTGGTTCTTGTTTATCAACCCATATCTACCCAGACCACTGTCACGACAACGAGACGTGTACTGGAAAGACTCACAACTTTGCTGTGCATTACGTTTCGCAACGTTTGGCTTGGAAACTTCTAAAAGGTACGTCAATACCATTATCCTGCTACAAGTAAAAGTATTTTGAATTAGTCTGATTGTCTTGATTTGCTTTTACAGATATTCCTCAGTCAGCTGCACGGAAGGCTCAAAGGGGAATGCCAACTTTAACATACATCTATTCTGTTGGCAAAACTACTTTTAGAGGTCAAACCCCTCTTTCTTAAAAGTTGTCATGACATCCCCCTTTACTTGTTTAGCTTAAACTTAACTTACTTGGTTCAACATCTTCTGTGGAAGCAGGACATTTCCTTGGAATTCTAGCATCATGGCTTGTCCAAGTTGGCATAGATGTGTACCGTTTCTTTTCTCGTGTATTTGGTTCCAAAGAAGAAACTGATGAAGTTGATAAAGCAGAACAACTTCAGCTCCTTGGGAGGAAGATCTACATTGCTACTCTTAGGTGTGGTGCATCACTTATTTTTGCCTCCGTCGGGGCTAGGAATAGGAGCAATTATTATTCGACCTACATTGGGTCAATGGATTGGTAAGCATTTAATGATGGAAAACCTGAAATGAGCACTTGAACTTTCTGTTATTTGCCTTCCCCTTGCTTGTAAATTCTAATATTATGAAACTTTTGCAGGCTGTGCAATTGGGGATCTGGCAGGTCCTGTTATATTATCCTTGATTTTTGAGAAATTATTTCATGTAGAACTATGATGATTCTGCATAACTAGTTGCAATAAATAGAAGGGATCCTTCTGGAGGACTCTGGGGATTTGCACGTGAACAAAGTTGAGACTGAAGCACCGTACCTTATATAATTGGATCTGCAGATGATAAAATGTTACTGTATTACTAGTTCCTTCATACTGAGAATTTTGCTGCGCTTGTATTTGAATCCATGGAGTTCAGATATTTCATTCCATTTCCTTCTGACTTAATAATTTACACAGAATATGCAAATATTTGCCCAGTAAATGTTGAATATCTAGTTAATTATCCTAGACTGAAATTTGAAAAGTAATGGATCCTTTACTTTCGGTCATTACAATAGAGTAGTACTCACATTGTAAAGTGAGTAGAACATACTAGCATTTTTGTGAGCTATCAAAAGCAAGTCTTTGAGATTCACATAATTACTAGAGATAAGCTAGATCAGTGATTGTCATTACAAGAAAACATTCTATCCGCAATATACTCACCGATCAAACTAAGGATTATACAATTAAAATTCCACCACCCCCAATCCCTTTCCTGGATCCCCCAAAACTAAAGAGCAAAAATATATCAGAATGAGTTCAAGTGTCCCAAATCATCACAACAGCAATCACACCAACACCTAACAAGACGGCCAAGAACTTGTAATGAGGCCTGTCAACTGATAATAACTTCTCAGGACTGTAACCCTTGGAGAGCAAATGGTTAATGGACACATAAATGAACACCCCACAAGCTAAACCCATGGATATCGCGTAAATCCAGTTTGCAACAGAACCTTCTCTTTTGAGTTGTGGCATCTATTATAATTCCAATGGCAACACCAATAGGGCTAGAAATTGCAAACGCAAAAGCATAAGCGGCACAAGAAAAGAGAGGTCGGTTTGGTATCATCCTGAGAAGAGCTATTCCCATTGCAATAGCTGCAAAGATTTTGTGCAGACAGACAGTCCAAAGAGCTTTCCAAGCGTCAGCTTTCGTCTCTGCAACTCCAATAGCAATGCCCTCAAACACAGAATGGAAACACAGCGCAACGATCAACAAGACGCTATCTCCAAGAGAAGCAGCAGTTACTAGGGGTGCCTTACTGAAGTGGTGGTCTGAATTGCCATGTGCCTGTTTAAGAAACAAGTTGTTCAATCAATTCTAGAAGTCAAATAGCTAGTCCCAAGAAGCTAATACAGTAGAAGATCCGACCTGAATCTCAGGTTCTGAAGCTACCCCATTGCTGCTGCCCTTTCCACTCTGAGCAACCCCTGTAGAACCCATTAAAGCTTGGACTATCAACTATCACCTTTTCAATGCAAAACATAGCATGAATTTCACTAATTTCAGATAGCAATTCAACTTGCACAGACCTAATTCTTTTGTTCTAAATCAGATAATCCAATCCACAACCTCGGCAAAATTACTTACCATACACATTCCACTCGATTAAGAAAAAAAAAAAAAAAACATAGATTCATAAACCAAGATGAATCATTCATTCTCCAGCTGAAAGAATTACACAGAGCAGTCTAAAAGCTCTAAACTCATGCCACCATTCAAAGGGCCTTAGCTTCACTCGTAAATCCCAAAGTAATTAAAGACATAAGTGAATATAAATAAAATTTTATAAGATTTAATCTTCGTTACATTACAAAAAGGTCTACAGGTACAAGTAGAAGTGACACTCAAGACCGGAGTTTTTTCCATTGAATCAATTGCTAAATATGTTTTCTTACAGCACAACCAAATTACCAATCACAACTGAAAAGATTCCATCTTTATCGTTTTTCTCAACACCTTGGCATATTAATCAAAAACAAGCTAAAATAACACACACAACTTAATACCAAAACACTGAACTTAAAAACATATTCAAGATGTAAACTTTAATATAAAACTTAGATAAAAATCCAACCTTGAGAAGAACCCTCAATTCCTGGCTTCCCATAAACATAAAAAATGAAGCAATCAGCCAACATGGTCAGCAAATATCCAGCACTCGCCAACATAAAAGCAAAAGGATACTTTTTCTCAGTCAAATCCCCAAAAGTGCTCATTAGAATCTCTCAAGAAATGCATGTGTCTCTTATACACATCCCCACCAGCAAACTGCGTCCCGAGAACTAAAAACTGAAATCATTCCATTTCAAGAAATAGGGCGATATCCCCCCAGCAAAAGTCCCTACAAAAACTAAAATCAAACACCATATTTTCACAAGAATCAATGACTTAGCTCTCAGATTAGGCTTTTCTGAAGATGGGTTTGAGCCTGAATCAGCAGAATCACCACCACCATCATCACCACCTCCGCCCGCCACCGTGAGCGGTGGCAGAAACTACCAAGAAGAGGAGAAAAATGGTGATGAATAAAAGGGGTCGAGCCATGGAAAATTTGGAGCATGTTTTTTCTTTTTTCTTGACTTAGAATATTTATGGGATTTTGGATTTGGTACTGTCAAAAATCAAGTTGGGTAGTACAGAATATAAGTATTAGAACATGAAATTGAATCGCTGCTAACATGAACCGAGAACGACGTACTACGTACTACAAAAGTTGGAGAAGTGTTTGGACGGTTGGACGGACCAGAAAATTTGTTAATGCGCGTTCTACGGATTTGGTCGAAAAATATTTAGGTAGATTCGATCATTGATCTCATTTGTAGATTATGTAATTAAAATTAAATGTTAAAAAATCGTACTTACATGTCATAAATTTTTTAAAATTTAATCCACACCACAAATATATAAATAGAGATAAAAATCGGAGCTTGGAAAGTGACAACTCATATTTTGGCACGTAAAAACTAATAAATTTATGATGTCAAAAATTCTATAATTTTGTTGAGAATATTATTGTTAATAATTTGTAAAGTTTAAATTATATATTTTAAAAATTTATATTATACAAATTTTTTAAATTAATAAGATGATTTTTTTGACAAGTTAATAAATTTTTCTTTAACTTTATATTTTATGGTTTATCATGGTAGTTATAAATTACTCATCAATTGATACCAGGTTAGGTTATTCATGAAAAGATCGTGACATATGAAGAAGATATTTTCATTTAAATTAATAATGAATTAAGTGAATTAAGGTTTTTTGTTTTTCGATTGAGCCAACTTGTTAGCAAAAAATACTTTTTGCACTCTTTCTTTCTATTCTTTTCCTCCTTTGGTTTATTTTGTGGAAATTATTGAATGCATTCAACATGTATTTCATACTAGAATAGAAATGGTTGGATTTTCATATAAAGAATATATTTCCATTTAAATTACTAGTATATCTTTGTCATGTTTTATTGAAATGAATGATGATATGGTAGATGACCACCATAATGGCATGATTGACAAACTCGACCTTAATAAGAATAAAGTTTATTTATTATTATATCTCGATAGATTTCTTTGCATTAAAGAGTATTTCCTTCTTATTTCCCTTTTCTTTTATATATACTTACCCCTTTCTTGAATTCCATATGTTAGTAAGAAGAAATTTAAAATAATCACGTAATATGGATTAGTGTATGGCGTTTAGTAATTATCATACCTTTCTACGTTATTTTGAAGCAAAGTAGGCTGTTATTATTCTATTTGAATTAATTGGAATACAATTTAGGTAGACCTATTTAGATCCATGCGGGGGAAAAAAAAAAAAGAAGAGGGAGGCTCTCACTTTTATCTCACTCTGAGTCTACTTAAGTCTAGTTATTCAAAAAGTCTCTTGGTGTAGAATGACTAGCTAGAATTGTTAGGTGCTATAAAAAGCAGGATCCCAAGTGAGATAAAAGATAAAATAAAAAGGAAGATGGATTGACCCTGAGTGAGATAAAATAAAGGAAGTGGATGGGAAGATGGATTGAAATACAAAGGGCAAAGATCATTGACCATTACGAAATTTTACACAGTCGTTGAGAAATTTCTCATAGTTTCAAACTTTTTATAGTTCCAACGTATCCAAAATCTGTTGCATATATAGTGAAACTAACGTAAAAAGTAGAGGTAAATTATTGTATAGAATCATTAAATATAAAATTTGTGAATCACACTTTGTATTTAGTAGATACGTGTATCATGCAAGAATTTACTAAAAACACAAGCAGTAAAAAGCAGTCGGAAGCAAAGTTACATGCTAGCCATCTTGCTGAAATTTCATTGATTTTGAGTTTTCAATCCCCGACTTGGTCAACTTCTTATATTCCCTTCACATTTGCCTGTCCAAAAATCATTCCACAACCATGTATGATCATTATCATGATTAAATTGTCTCCCAAGGATGGAGAATTTTGTTCTTTTCTTTTTTGCCGAAAAGAATCTAGATGATACGTGTGCAATCAAAAGCTTCCAAGACAATACATTTGCAGATGGAATTGAATATATACTCTTAGGATAAGATAATGGCTTTAACTATTACTATGATATATTCTCTAGATAAATGGAATAAGACGAGGGTACATAAAAGACCACATATTAATTGAATTTATCACCATTTCAAACCGGGACGATAACTTTGAATCTAAATTATGGAAGCTAAAACCAAGCTATAGTAGTAGTTCGGCTTTGCTTTCCTTTCAACAATATAGAAGGGACCACAACACAAATGTTCATTATTTTAAAATTACAAGTCATAGACATTTATGAATACATAGTTGTTGCATGTTCAACCAAAGAGAAAGTCATACAATTCATTACTGAGATTTTTTTTTTTTTTTTGGGGCGGGGGTGGGGTTGGTGGGGCAGGATGAGATAATTTTTGTTATTGAAATTGTCTGATCTCACTGTTTCTTGTTCAGGTTGGTTGTTATTCACTTATTTCGTTTCAGCTGTCGTTGATTACCAGGCCACAGTCCACAGTCCACAGATACCAGAAAATCAAATGAGACGCTATAAGCAACAATTCATTATGAAGAGAACCAAAGCAGAATTAATGCTTTATAGTATCAAGTAGAAAATGTCATTTCAGCTGCAGCACAAAATCGCCTTCTGCAATCTCTTTCCTTCTTTCATCCAAAACCTCCTTCACAACCGTCAATAAAAAAACCACGACCACCACCTTTTTTTTTTTTTTTGTCAAAATTGACAACAATCATCTGAGGTGTCCAAATGATGCTGCAGACTCTAAAAAGTATACAAATTTCTACTTGGCACATTGAATAATCAAAGGGATTATGGACTATTATCTTGGTAAATAGCCTTTATCAAGCGAGCTGAAAATGAACTACAGAAAACAGACTAGTATCACATCAGCAGTTATAATCCAAAGATGATTCACTTCAATAACTTAACTGTATTCCTTAGCGTTGCCAGAACCAATGTTTTTGTCCTTGCATCCGTCTGCCATAATTAAAAAAATACATCAGCGAACAAAAAGTCAAAATTCCTGCAAGAACGAAATACTCTTTGATTTGAAAAAGTGGTAAGGAAGACTGGAGAACACAAATTAGGATCTGGGCACATGATAATGATTGCTTTCAACATCTGCCCAACACGTCTAAATGTGTATGCAGAGGACATACCAATGTTGGAGCCTGTTCTTCATGTCAAAACATGTGTAAAGGTTTGGGGTGCATTTTGCATATTACGCAAACACTAACTGGGATGACTAAGATTAAATGATCATGCTTCCATGAATATGAACTAACATGAAACTACAAATTCAGATATTCTGCTTTTTTTTTTCTTATTATTGTGTTAGGTCTCTTATTTCTTCATTTTTTCATTGTGTTATCAGAAACTTGCTTCCCTATCACATTGGCTACTAAAAACAACTGGACAGGGAGAAATAGATGCTTCAGCAATGCCTGCTAAAAGCTCCATCTTTTAAACAGAAAGTGAATCTAAGAGAAACTTGACCTCTGATCGCTCTTTGGAGCGCTGAATGAACTCGTTTGCAATGTCATGACCTTGGTACGAAGCTAAGACGGTTCGAATATCAGCTGGTCTTACTTTAGCAACATCTGCAATCAAACAAAGGTAACTGTAAATCCTGCTTCAGAAACTCCAATAAGAATTCAACCAGAAATATCCTTTAAAAAGCATATAAACAGGCTCACATTCCAGAAATGGAATTAGATCCAAAAGTGCCGTGTCTTCTGTTTCACCCTTCCATGGCTTTATTTGCACAGAATTTTCTGGTTGAAGGGTAGTTTCTGCTGCATGAGCACTCACATAAAGAATTCTGGAGGGATCCCTGTTCAGCGCTGAAAGGTCCTGCCACCAGGGAATGCAAAAAGTACCAAGTGAGGTCCGTCAATAGAAGCTTTATTCAAACAAAAGCAATAAAAAAAGGAAAAATACTAGGTGATAGAACAACTAACTTTGATCCGCTAATTTATTCAGACACCAATAGACTTCAGAGACTGTAACGTTTGATAAAATTTCTAGACTTGGCAACACGTCTTGTTTCAACGAAGCTCAACATTTTAGACTTGATCCGTCATCCTCATCTAAATCTCTTAGGCATTTTAAGTATGAAAATTTCAAATTTGTACAGTGTGACAGATAAGCACTTATTCATCCCATAAAGTTCTTTCCCTAAGGTGAAAGTGAGACTAGGTGGATGTTTCATTTCCTTTGATTGTCTGAAGTATAAGAAAGTAAGATTGTAGTAGATCTCTGCTACAGAAAACCTTCAAACATGCATATTTTTGTCTAGCCGTTCTGATTCAATGGAACTACAACCCAGAGATAGACCTTAAGAATTCATTTGGCTGGCTTTCTTTCCTCTTTTAGTACCATCAACATAACTCCAAGTAAAAGAGCATTACTCAGCAGAGACAATCACTTCCCCTAATACTTTTATTCATTTCTGTAAACAATTCCAATAGCCATATAATGTAGGAAATAGAAACAACAGATACATAAAACTCTGTGTTTGCGTGAGAGAGAGAGAGAAAGGATAAACATACTCTATAGTGCTTTCCCTTGATATATCTAGTGGAAACTCTATCTAGCTTATGTCTGATAAAATTCTGTGGGTCTAATCTCTGCATCACAGGTCTCACATACTGCAAATGCCAGGAGAAATCACCTTAGAATTTGATAAACTGAAAACAGGCAACACAACTTAAAGAGGAACATGATATTACCATATCCGATTGGTCAGTATATAGAACAATTTCAAAGTATTGTGCTAAATGTTCTAGAAAGCCATCAACACCAGGTCTTTTAAATGTTCTCCATCCCCTGTCACGCTTTTGAAGGAAGCAAGAAATAAGAGAAAGTATCAGTAATTACTCTATTAAATAAAAAACTAATTACTGAGAACCTTCTCAAAAACCAGATCTCCATACTGAGAATTCGTTTAGGACTCGTTCATCTGAAAAATTGTAATAAGACATGGTGCTCTGGGTCTGGGTAATGAACACAACCACAATACTTTTGAAATACAGAATCTACAGTGATTTGGGAAACAACCATATTTATCAAATTCTATAAACACAACCATTTGGGAAATTGTAAGCATGCTATTAGTCCAGTTAAGAAAAGAACCAGCCATCATGTAGCTAAAATAAAGAATCTACAATCTCATCCACAACTTTAGAAATCACAGTACAAATACAGAGGAAACCATATCCAACACATTGGGACGAAGCTACTTAAAGTCTTTCTGGTTGATCCTAAGATGCTATTAGATACACCTCTAATCCTTCTCCAAAGAGGAACTACCAATTCACGATCATCAACTGCACATTCAGTTATCAGCTATTTAGTAATAAAACCTTTTTTACCTTCCAATCAGAATATATTAGTGTCTCATTCAAATCCAGAACAAGAGTGAGAACACGCGCCTGCGCCTCTTCAGGTTGCATATCTGGAAGGAGCTTGTCAGATGGTGGTTCAGAAAAATCCTAGCATAAGGCAAATTTTGTTAGAAGCAATTTGAGGGGGTTTGAAAGAAAAACAAAAAGAGGAAATAACAATAACTGGTTAAATCCAAAATTATGAAAATTTCAAAATGTTCATAGACACTCAACTCGAATTTGATCTTCGGCCAATCTCCGTAGATCCAAGTAAAATTCAACTAATTTAGCAGGCACTGAAATAAAATATAAAAGAATTAATATGATATAGCATAAAGAGAATTGATACTAAAGGAAAATAGCAGACAGTAAGAATGGCCCATCTCAGTTTGCCATTATGAACCAGCTACAGAATGCTTTTAAGTCAAGATTGTTTATAAAAAAATTATGATCTTCATTTCTATTCCAAATTTTCTGCAGTGCAAAATGCAAGGCTAGACTTTAGATATAGAAGTCCATAGGCCACATTTACCATACAGTACCACAATTAAATGATTTTAGATGCTGATTTTGTGTTCTATTTTTCTTCTTTTTTCTTCCCCCCCCCCCCCCCTTTTATTCATAGTATTTGAACTTTCATATATAGAAGTCTGCAAATCAAGTCATACTTTAAGCTAGAAAAAAAAATGTAGTCCAAAAGCACAAAACTTAAAAGGATAATAGGATATATTCACCTGTCATTCCACCTGAGATTAGCAACCCTTTCAATTTCTGCATAAAGAGTATGAAATAGATCATACTATGCTTACATGTATTACTACAATGAAGTCTAAGCAAAATAAAAGTAAGAAAAATGACATCATCCAACTAATCATGCTTCTAGTTCAAAGAACTTATATGGTAACATGTATGTTTAGCGTTGACTGTTGAGGTGACATTACAACCATCAGCAGATATTCTTTTCGTACAAAAACTATATGATTTCATAACATAAACATTCCTTTCTTTCACCCTCATTTCCTCCTTCAAATTGAGCACTTGTCCTTTTATAGAGTATTATCAACATGTAAATACAATAACCATGATAGGTATATAATCACTTGACTAGATAATATAGAGTTACTTGCTTATTTCCCTTGGTCTTCTAATGTCTCTGTAAGGTTTAGTTCTTGGTACAGGAAGAGGTGATGAATAAAATGAAAGAGACTTGCAACTTCTCAACCGAATATAATGGTTGCTTTCATGCAAGGTTCAAGAATGCAGTAGCATAAACAAGAGAAAATATTACTGACGTCAAGAGCAGGTGCATCATCCTTGACAGTATAGTTTGCATAAGCCCGCAAAGCCTTTGTATTCTCCTCAGCCTCTTCCAAAGTGTAGGCTGCGGAAAAGAATAAATGAAATTAAGAAGATAAATCAAAATCTACATGGCTGTAAATCATATAATTGCAATATGCACGAGGACAAGTTAAATTATTCATCAAGTTCCAACCCTTTTCCATCTAGTCTAATCATGAACCAAATATCCAACTACATAGAATCCAGCAAGAAACATTTTCCAGATTTAAAAATAACAGATGAACAAAAACATTGTGCATATTACCTTTCGTCCAAATGCCTACTCCTACCAACCATCCACCTCAATATAACACGGTTCCTTATTGAATCTAGTTTGCATTCACCTACCTCTACGGTACTAAAAAAACTCATTCTTCACATTATCTTCAAGTAAATCGTAACAGCCCATTAACTAATGCAATCTCACTTTGAATAATGGGAGAATTAAAATTATGCACCCACACCCCTCACAAACTCGACCTTGGACCTCACCAATGCGTGTACATAATTACTCAGACAAACTTTCATACACATATTAACAAACATGTATACATCAATGTACACAACCAAAAGACACAACATACATTTTTTACTACATATTATTCTCATGAAAACATGACCACGTGGCTTTTTCTCAACCATTGATTCACATAGTCAATCTTCAGCATCAATTTTAACAGACAACTAATTAATCAGTAATAACCTTTGGCATATACATTCTCAAAATTACAATAAATAAATAAAGTTTCATTCTTTGGCCAGAAAAATATTTCATGAATTCTCAAATAATTAATTTAAAAAAAAATGAAATTAGGAAGAATCAGAAAAATAACCATATGATGGCATAGGCAGCAGTGGCGACGCCGCCGGTAATGGCGGCAAACAGTCCAACCTTGAAAAAACCCCAGGGTTTCTTCTCGGCAACCTCTGGAGGCTGCGGCGGCGGCGGAGGCGGAGTAGAGTGATCTGTCGGAACCGGATCGCGGAACATAGAAGATGAGGAAATGACGGCTTCGCGTTGCGGCTCATTGGGGTAACTTGAATTAGATAATCCACGTTTGTTGAGCTTCGAAATTAGGGAAAATGTTCGCGATCGAGTTCGAATTATCGAATGCATTTTTCGATCGTTGAAGATTCAATTAGGGTTTAGGGTTTTTCAAAGGGTTTCATTTATTTATTTATTTATTTTTCTCTTTCTTTTTTTAATATGGAAGGACAAGACTGGGCAGAGGGGTGGGAGAAAAATAAATTTGGGGTTACTTTTCTTCAACGAATATGCCCATTTGCCGACTTTGCCCCTATTTTTATTTTATTTATTTTGGGAAAATATTTCGTGTATATATATATAATATATAAAATATTTTTTATGGCTTATCATGGTAGTAGTTGTCAATCTTGTCGCGTCACAAATAATCGTGTTACATCATAACTGTGTTTGAAACAAAAAATTTCAATCTATTCGTATTGTGTTGAATCGTTTATTATCGTGTTGTATTATATTTAACTTGTCTAAGATATTTATATTTCATTTATATTCATTGCAGAGTTAGTACAATAAATAAGAAAATAAATCTATATTGGTCCTTTAATTTTTTCATTATTTTTTATTTTATTCTAAAGTGAGATAATTGGTGTGTTAGTAACTGACAAAGCATATTTTATTATTTATTATTTAATATGTGATGCATATGCTTATTTCGAATGTAACTCCTACATTGCTACCTAAGTGTAATAGTCACAAATATACTTAATTGTTTATCTGCTCATATGACATAATTGAATGATCAACTTGTCTAGTGCTAACTTATATTTGTACTATGTGACATTCATATATACTTAAGATCAAAATACTATCCTACCATTATTTTAGAGGATCAACTTGAAGTTTGAATCATAAAAATGAGCAAATTATAATACAATTCATAACAAAAATTTTTAGTCAATTAGTTTTTTCGAGTTACCCAAGTAATTCGCGACACAACCCAACATAATCTATTTATTTGCGGGTTGTGAATTGGTCGACTTGCTTACATCCCAAAACTGATAAGACTTAGCCCTTATCTGTTAATTTCATATTGTATACTTATTGAATTGTCCTTTTGTGTTGAAATTTGTACCCTTACAAAATACAACAATAAAATTCGAACTCTTAATTTCTCAATTCTCACAAGTAACCTGTGGCAATTCGACTGTAGAGTGAACTTAGTTGACGAATAAAAGTAGATATAATTGGTTGAAATACCAAAGTAATAGAGTTTGGCAACCTAGTGAAGGATACGAGGATTATCACTTGTCCCTTCATAAAAAATATATGGAGGGAAAAAATTCTACATACTCTTTTGCAAATATATCTTTCGTGCCAAGCAATACACATTTTTAGGGGGGGGAAACTCCAATTTCTTCCATGGATATTTTATTTTAATTTACATCAGTATTCAAAGTCTTTATGTATTACTAATAGGTTCAAAGAAATTATTTATTTATTTTTTTAATGTAATTGTGAAATTTGTTTCAAAAGCTTTAGTTTTGGGGGCAAGAAGTTGCATGTTCTGGTGTGGGAAACTCCAATTTCTTCCATGGATATTTTATTTTAATTTACATCAGTATTCAAAGTCTTTATGTATTACTAATAGGTTCAAAGAAATTATTTTTTTTTTTAATGTAATTGTGAAATTTGTTAGCGAGCTTTCTTATTGGGGGCAAGATGTGTATAAGAGACAGCCCACCCACACCAGGTGGGGAAGCTGTCTAGCATCACTTATACACATCTAGATGTGTATAAGAGACTCAAAAATCATCTTGGGCTAGCAAGATCAGGGGCCAAGAGAATGGATCAAGTTGGTTTGGGCTAGATTTTTCTAAGTAGTGACTATTCTATGAAAAATTCATCAGTATGCGTCCATTACGGAACTTTAAGCAACCCATTTCAACTGAGAAACTCAGCCCAAGTGCAACTTTTGGTGGTTCGGGGTCGGGAGTTGTGACCATAGTTCAAAAACTTGGAAAAACTTGCCTAAAAAATTATAAATGATTCGATTAAAAATTTGATAAATATCGAATTTTATTTTAAACTCAAAAAACTTATTGACAAATCACAAGTTATTATTTGAGTCAAATTTATTTAATACTCAATAATAGATAAATTGATAAACAAAATTTTTAAAAGTTAAATTTTCTGATAATTATGAATAATATGTAAAACAACTTATAAGAAAGCTAAATATTTAACCTATTTGTTAGCATAATTTTGTTCTTAATATATGAAATAGCAAATGCACAGAACTTAATAATCCGAATATTTCATTTAATTCGATAAAACGCAATGATTTTTTTAAAAATATACTCAATTTATTAAGTTTTCGACTTGAGTCGGAGTTTATATTAATTTTTGGCATTGGTTGCGACTTTTGCCATGCATCATGAGTTAATTAATCTCCAAAAGATATCTCAGCCTAATCTTGAACGTTCAAGTAAATAAAGATATCTCAGCCTAATCTTATCTTGGTATGCACACTTTTTTTTTTTTAATATATATTTCATTGATAAGATGAGAATTAACCAAGACATAATCTCCACTCACAAGAAGTAAGTAGGAGGGATCAAAATTTCAGTTAGTTGTTTAACGAATTTGTGATAATCACTTAGACCAGAATGGTTCATTTACAAATTAATATCGTTGAACTAATAATTAACCGTGTACATTTATAATTGAATTATGCATTTATATTAAGTTTATCTTTACGATCAAAATAAAACTTCTCGTACCATATAACATCTGCATTTATATTAAGTTTTTGGAAATTTTTATGGTTCTTTATAAAGAATTATTTTTTTTGTACTTTAAATGTTTGTACAGTATAATTGTATGTACTTTGTATAAAATTTTATGATGAAAACTAAAGAAATAATTCTTTAAAAGAAACTAAAAAATTTTCCTAAGTTGTTTTTTTTTTTTTTTTAAACCTTCATTGTTACCTTAGCCGTACATATTCAGTGTTGGGCTTGTGCCAAAGGCGTCGTTGTAAAGGTTCTTCAAGATTGCCTACCAAAAAGACTCCCAGTGTGATACTTTAAAAGAAATAGGCAAGGTAAAAAGAGTTAACCAAACTGTCCAAGAAGAAAACTAACGAAAAACAGGAAAAGGTATTAGAAAAAGCGAAATATTTAGGTAAATCTAATTTTTAACTCTACTTGTAAATTCGTGAATTAAATGTTATATACTGACATCAATTAATACAAGTAAGATTTTATAATATTTAATCTTAATCATAAGATTTATAAGTAAATTTAAAATTAGGTCTATATTAATATTTTCCTTGGAAGAAAAAATAACTTAGGTTGCCTCTTTAATTTTACTTGTATTTTGGGATAAGAAGTGGGGATCAATCATGGAGTAATTTCAATTTAACGAATTGAGTTGTACATGTCCATCTATATCAAACAAAATGTTCCTTAGTAGTTAATGATATTTCATTCTTCAATTTAATCATTGAAGATGATTGAATTTTAACCCAATGACGAGGAGTTGATCATTTCTAATCATTGAAGGACTATATTAGATTTTTTTTTTTTTTGGTCCTGAATTTAAATTTTACTAATTATGAATTTAGTCTTAGATCCTGAATATTTATTATATCATTTGTTAGGTAATTAGTTGTAGATCTTTAGTATTAATTCCGCAATTATATATGGATTGTCATAATCTTAGACATTTAAGACCATTTGGACGTACCAGTACTATTTCCCTCCATTTCAAAATAATTGTCATTTTAGACAAATTATTTTGTGCTAAATTATCTGTAAGTTTAAAAAATTAAAAAGTATTAAATAATATTTTGCCAACTTTTATCCTTAGTGCCATATTTACGGAGGAACGATTATGTAGATAGATATATTAAAAGCAGGTATAGTCAAACAAATTAGTGTCACGGTTGCGAATTATTGAATGTAATGATCTCATATTTCACATGGTTATGTGAGAAACTTGATTCTAATTGATTTCATATTCCACGTGGATTAACGTTAGTATACAACAATTGGCATCAATTAACAACATTAGTTAATTTATTGGTTAATTTCTCTTAAGTATATCGTCACTCATATTTTTAACTTTTAATTACAAATCGTTGGATACAACTCTTAATTGTATATTATTATCCCTAATCATAGTCGTCTTAATTAGCATTTTAATTTGCTCCTTCAACCCCTCCCCCAATTCACAACCTTGTCTTTAATTTAGACTATGAGCTAAGTGTGTGGGTTATTTATAAGAATCACTGTAAGTCGTTGAAATATGTGTCGGTGACATGTCATGATCCTAAAAAAAAAAAAGGAATAACTTACTCTCCTCTTAAACTTTTTGTTAAAAAAAGAAAAGGATTAAAAAAGAAAAAAAGACTGAGGCAGATGGCCAAAAACAAAATTCCTCCACAAAATCAGTTTTAGCTACTGAATCTGCAATACAGAGTAAATATAATTATCGTTAAAATGACCAAAAAAATAAAAAAAATTCACTATTTTTAAATCATCTAACAACCTGCAACAATTTTTCTCATAAAAGAGCCGAAAAGCAGTCAACCTCGAAAAGGATCGCTATTAGCTTATAACGCGGTTGAAAGAAGACATATAAACACTTGAAAATATTCAAGTAAATGCCTATATGATTATCCCACGTACCAAGAAATTACAAGTCCTTAAATTAAATAACCCGTCAACTTTTCTATCCTTATCCAAGGGTATTTTTTGTCAAACCAATTATACCCAAAAAAATTTCAAAAAGAAAAACTAAAAAATTAAAAGCACACCACAAACACACATGGATTCGGTCGCACTTATAAATTATGGTCTCAATAAGATTTACATGAATTAAATAATTGTACACTGAGTTTAGACGGACTCTACAACCTATCAAAACTATACACTCATCTACAAAAATAAGGGAACACCTATCGTTAATAAAAAAAAAAAAAAAAAAAAAGTGACGTATTTAGGGGTGTTCATTGGTCGGATTTTTGGGTAAGAGAGTTTTCGGGTTAAAAAAATAAAATCCAATCCAACCCAACTAATATAGCAACCCAAGTATTAGTCGGGCGGATTACTCAGATTTTTGGGTTATTCTAAAAAATCTATATTTATAAATCCATCCATTAAAAATATATGATTGGTCAAAACTACAATGGTTAGGTAAAAAATAAAAGGAAAAAAAAAATAATATGATAAATTAGATGATATTTCAAAAATAAAAAGAAAAATAATATAAGGTAAATGAAATAATTAGAATAAAAATGAAAATTAAAAAAAATATAATTGATATTTTTTTTATTTATTATTTGGGTTATTAAAACCCAATCCAACCCAACTCTACTAAAGTCAGGTAACCTAACCCAAATAACCTGAAATCCGAAAATCCAACTCATTTAACCCCAAATTCATTTGAGTTGTAGGTAGGGTTGAATTTTCAGGTTGGGTCGAATTTAAACACCCTTAATTGTACTAGACACTTTGTAATGTAGAGTGATAACACTCATTGTTTAGATCACGCTATCTAGCGAACCATACAAAAAATTTGGAAAAAATTTACATAAACCCGATTTTTGGTCCATCTGTAGACCCTGCGGTCAATATTAAATCTTATAAAATCTTGCTTACATCAGCTTATATCATAGATTTCATAACATTTAATTCACACCACAAGGTTTACAAGTGGGGCCAAAAACCAGGTCTACCTAAGTATTTTTCAAAAATTTTCCTTTAAACGCTTATAAAAGGAAAAGCCCACCTTCTAGTGTTATTCCATAATAATTCAATAACAAAAACTTCTACTCTTCTTGCTCTCATTCTCTATCAAGAAACCAATTTTCCTCAAGAATTTAAAAAATACTAGTAGTACAGGGGGGAGCTTAATTATTGAATTTCAGATGAGGAAATGGAGTATGAAAATTCAAAAACCTTAAAATATTTGGTCTCAGTTTCACTGGTTTTCTTCCATACTAATCTATTCTTTGAAATTCTACTTATCTTCAGCTGCATTAATAATCCCACTTCATGATTCCTTGGACAAAAGATGGATTTTCCTAATATTCAATGGGATCTTAGTAGTCTTGTTATTAGCAAACAACACTTCTGCAGGCAAATTGGTAGAGAATAATAAAGCTGCTGAGCCCTTTGAAAATGCAGTTTTTGAAATAGAAGAAGAAGAAGAAGAAGAAAAGGATCAAGAAAGTTTGAAAGAAGAGGAATTAGAAGTCATTGGAAGGCAAGATGATGATGAAGTTGAATGCTTTGAAGACGAAAATCATGATGAAGCAGAAGCTGAAGGGATTCGGACCTACTTTATAGTGGAAGATGATGATGATCATCAGGAGAATGATGATGGATTTCTCTTGGAAGAACAAGTGGAGGAGGAAGAGGAAGAAGAAGGGAGTGGAATAATATTGGAGAAATTGAGTGAAGAAGAGTTGAACAAGAAGTTTGAAGATAAATCATTTATCAGGAAAATGAAGGAAGAACTCAGGATTCAAGCTCAACAACAGCTAGTTGTAATGGTCAAGTAACTATGATATTACTATCTAGTAGTAAATTACTACGTATAATATTAAATTTAAGGAAAATTCTACTGTATTTTAAATATTAATGCCGTTGTGTAGCTTGCCTAGATGATATAATATCGTATATTTTAAAAATTTGTTATATATAAGTCTTTAAAATCGTTCTTCAAGAGATTGCAGAATTTCTCTAAATTTGAAGTGATAGTAAGTTTCATTTAGCTAGATCTCCAGTCGAAAATTTTCCACTTTTCTCTAGTCCCAACTCCCAGTGTATATCCTTATGCTTGTTGTATAATTATTTAAGCAGTAATAGCAGAAGTTTGTCTCTTTTTATTTTTTTTAAAATTTTTTTTCCTACTAATTTATTTTTCATGACTTGGTTCTCTTCTGATTTGTGTTCTCAAGTCTCTAGTAGAATATTCACTTGGTCACATTAATGTATCTGTCTTGGTCATCGAGTATGTCTGCATAACATATATGAAAGTCTCTTCTATTCAAATCTATTTTATTTGTTATGTCCTTAATGAAAAATATTATGAGATGAGAAGATAAATTAGTTTATATTTGAATCCTTAAACAATGTTTATCTTTTTGGAACAAGTGATATTATTATTATTATTATTATTATTTGTCAAATGGAAGTGAATTATGTCATCTAAAAAGAAATTAAAGGGGAAATTTCCAAGTTGTCCTCAACAATTTGAAATGCTCCCTTTCCTAATAAGCAACATAGACGAATCCCAATAATCCTAGTGTCCAGGAGTTTAATTAATTTCATAATCGAAGTACAAGCAATACATTAAAGCCAATCATTATTAACAAAAATACACAGTGTCTCAATGATACCCAACAGTAAAAATCTCATTCCCTGCCCCTTGTTATTGAATTATCAAAAATCTTAGGTTGTGTATGGATGGATGGATTTGAATTAAAGGAAATATTTGAAATGACGAATGGATTTAAATTGGGTGGATTTGAAATGACATGAAATTTGAGTGAATTTTGAATTCACTCATTTAACTATTAAAATCATACGTCCACTTTTTGGTATATTTTAAATTTACAATTAAATCAATTAACTTGTTTGCATAACTTATTATAGATTAAAATTTTTAATTAAATCTATCCAAACCCTTCCATCTAAACACAAGATTAGGGAATTTTGTAGTTCGGTTGGTATACTATACAATTATATTTTAAAACTTGTATTGTATAAATATTTAAGTTACTATTTTTTTACACTAATATTCAAAATATAACGATATAATATACTAACAAAATCGTATAATTTTTCAGTCTCGGTTCACCTATGAAAGAAATGATTGACTGGGTAGAGTTCTTCTCCGTAAGCTTAGGTATTGAATCCCTTTGTTTCATAAGGAATGTTAACATCTCGAACCTCTCCATTCTCAACTCTCAAGTCCCCAAATCCACACGAAAATGAAAAAGAATGTCTTTTTCAAAATAGTAACGTTTCTAAATAATTTCTCTCCAAAGCTCCTTTAGCTCGTGCTGCAAATTAGCCAAAACAAAATCAAGACAGTAATTTTTTAATTGATATAAACATTTTTTAGTGGAAAATAATTATGGAAAAACAATTCTGCAGATGATTAGTTCGCATGATGTGGCGACCAGAGACATCAATGATCAAATGAAAACGAAAATACTAGATTGAGATTATCATTAGCAGTGGGGTCTATTGTCTGATTGGAAACTTGAGTTCTAAAGTAAAAAGATGATTGTTTGATAATTATTATTAGGTACCATTTAGATAGGGTTAAAAGCAAAATGCCCCCTCCATCTA
Source organism: Cinchona pubescens (assembly GCA_025175665.1). Classification (NCBI taxonomy): domain Eukaryota; kingdom Viridiplantae; phylum Streptophyta; class Magnoliopsida; order Gentianales; family Rubiaceae; genus Cinchona; species Cinchona pubescens. The sequence goes on from JANKKI010000131.1 coordinate 5,538,291, forward strand.
TTACCTTAGTTGCAAAATACCCCCTAAACAATTTTAATAGGCATTTTGCACCCTTGACATGTGGTCAACTATTTAAAATATCATTTTTGGTAGAAATTAACTATTTTACCCCCAATACATTAGTTAAGTGAAATGTCATTTTCTTCTTTTCCTTTATTAGATTTCTTTCTTGTTTCTCATTTTATTTTTTCTAATCCTTTTTCCCATTGTTAAAAAATTATATTACTTTTAATATTTTATTAACTATAACATCTAATTTTACATGCATCTTAATTTAATTTTTAAATTAAAATATATTATAATAAACAATATATATTTTATTGTAATACAGAATTTGCAATGAATTATTAATACTAAAATTAACGAATAAAAAATGTAGAAAAAAGATAGCCTAAAAAAATATAAAAAGTTTATTCGAAGTATACAAATAAAAATTATGCATGTAGAGTCCTTCGATTGACATATTTTGGCCAAATATATTGTACCTTATATTTGCTAGTTGTAATATTTTATTATACTTTATTATCATTAAACCAGAAATAAAATTTTTTGCATGAATTCTTATTCTATAATTTATGTGTATGTTAAGAGTATTTTTTTTTAAAAAAAATTTTGTGCTCAATACATTTTTTTTTTGTAGTTGGTTTATTTGTAGAAGTATATCAGTAATAAATGAACACAAACTATAAATTGAAATAAAAATTTGTTGCTTGTAATATAAAGTATATTTGTTTTATAAATTAAATTATCTAGGCACATAAAAATTAGAACTTGTAATTCATGTATACCTAAAATTAAATTAGTAAAATTATTTAGTAGCATGGGGATTATATGGACCCTTCTAAGCCATTATTTTTTTTATTTAAAAATTGTGTATTTGCCTATTAAAATTAATGGGGTCCATTTAGTAATTTTTGTAAAAGTTAAGGGGGCATTTTGCTTGTAGTTGAAAGGGCATTTTTGTCCAAATAATTTAAATATTAGAAAAGTTGTTACCTTTTGGATAGAAATTAGTTGGAAGGTGAAAAATGCCTATTAAATTTGTTGAAGGGGGTATCTTGCAACTTGAGTGAAAGTTGAAGGGGGCATTTTGCTTTTAACCCATTTAGATATAGGAGCATCAGAAAAATTTTTGCATGGATCGGGTTCAGGGCATAGTGACATGGACCTTTTGATCCATGCTGATCCACATCATCCATTTAAGTGATGTGGAGCAACATGGACCAAGGGATTCATGACACGGTCCATGTAAGAATCTCCCGGAGAATCGTACTTCAAGTCTCAACATTTGCGAACTTTTTTGCAAACTTTATAGATGGATTTGGAGAATAATTTGAAACATATTTAAATATATTTTTTTAATTTGTATAGATTTAAAATTTATCCATTATATCTTTACAAATCTTTCTAAAAAATAAATAGATTTTAAATTTTTCCTAAATTCATCGATCTAAACACAACTAAATAAGTGAACACACAAAAATAAATAAATAAATTAAAGGAAGATGTTATCAATTAAAGTTTAACTCCCTTCTTTTTTTGGGTCAAATTGAAATGCATTTCACCAATTTTTTGTTGGGGAATTCCCCCAACAAAAAGGTTATTCACGGGAATCGTAAGCATGCTTCAGTAGGATCAACTTTTTGGATATATAACTTCTAGTTATTTATGGGCAAGCCAAAAGTGGACGTATATTAATAATTTAATAGAGAAAAAAAAAAAAAACCCAAAATGAAAAATCATTTGATAAGTTCATTTGCGTTTGAGGATTATACATAGTATGATTTATATTGCTATTGATGAATTTCATATATCCTGCATTCTAATAAACAATTTGTTATCCCAATCAAAAAAATCAATAAGTGATTTTAATAGCAATTAAAATAGCTAATTTATTACATGAGGCAAAAAGGTAAATTAGTTTATGCTTGAATCCTTAACACTATTCGTGTTGTTGTGAGTGTAATTATTGTCGAATGAATTTATTATCTCTTCTAGAAATTCAAGAAAATGTAGAAGGATTTATCATAATTGTCCAAGTTATTGAGGTGCTGAGTTTTGTCCTTTCTCTATAATCTAAGTATCCCAAAGTTTAATTTCATAATCGAAGTCATATATCATAGCCAATCACCATTAACAACAGCATATCTCAATGGCACCTGACATTAACAGGTCAAACAAACGTCTGTATAATCGGGATGTTTACGTAGAATTATTTTAAAGGTTGTAGGATCGAAGTATAAGTAGGATATCGTAATATTTTATCAAAAAACATAAAAATATAATATATATTTATTTTTAAAGTTAAATATTCAATAAAAACTTATATAAATAAACACAAAAATTTAATATTTATCACAAAATAAATTTCTTTAAATTAAATTTATAGTATTTGACATTATATATTCATAATATAAAAATTATTTTGTTATCGTAAAACTTTTTTTCAATTAAAAACTAAAAAAAAATAAAAATACAAATATTCTAAACGCATGAAATATAGGATTTGAATGAAAATTTATTAAAACATTAACTTAATTTAGTAAATATAGATATAAATTACAAGTTTCTAATGGTTTACTTAGCATTTATCTATAATAGTGATCCTACCTCTAGGATCGGGATCAAAAGATAAATTTGGATCGTGAAATTATAGAATCGTAAGAGTAGGATTGAGATTTTAATAATTATGTCAAATCTCATTCTCCTACCCTTGTTATGGAAATAGGGATTTGGATCCTCTATATTTAGTTTCCCACTATTTATTCTCTATTTACTTATATCTAAATAATTTTTTTAAAAAATTATTTGATAATACCATTGGTTTTATCTCATCGAATCGATTATCATATCCAAAAATCACTTCATTTCGAAAAAATCTCACCGTTGAATTACATATCATATTTGAACGGTGCAAACATTTTCAAATTTTGATGAAATATAAAGTAATTTAATCAAATAATTGAATATCATTATTTTTTTCTGATTTTTTTGCAAGACATTTATATAGAATATCATTTAAATTATGAAGCGTTTTAATTTTTGAAAATAATTTTAAAATTTATTTTTATGAGTAAAGGAAGGAATCTCTCTTTGCCTCCAAATAGAGAAGATTCTTATCCTTTGAAATAGCATAGAAAATCTTAATACCCCCAAATCTCTCCATTCTCAACTCTCAAGTCCACCAATCTACACCAAAAATGAAAAAGAATGTTTCAAAATAGTACCGTTCCTAAATAATTGCTCTGCAAAGTTCTTTCAGTTCGTGATGAGAGCTAAAATTAGAGAGAAAAACTAAGGAAAGAATGAGTTTGTATTAATGAAAATTGAATAAGTATATTCGAGAGTGAATTCTTATATATAAATATCGATCAATCATGATTAGGAGTTCGGAGCCCATCAATCAAGCCTTTCACGTTGGTCGAACGACATTTATACCAAACGGACCTTAACATGTTATCCTCAATGAGCTATTAATTATACGTCACGTGAACGTTTTCTATTAGAGAATCATTTCCTGTATTATCAGTTCGTGCTAGTAATTATCCAAAAAAAAAAAAATCAAACCTAGAAATTTTTAATGGATATAACATTTCATAGATGGAAAATAATCGTCAATCTTGCTTCTATAATTTTGACCTGAATTCTAAATTTTGTCAAGAATAATAGGCAAGAATACATGGTTGACAAATTATGTCTAGAAACTGGATACTTGCTTCTCAATATCTCTTAGCCGTTAACTATAATTGTGGAAAAACTATTGTGCAGGCTTGATGATTAATTCGAATGATGTGGCGGTAAGAAAGTAAATCAGATATAACGCAGCGGAATTTAGAATTTTTACTTTCCTATCACGGATCACCTTGATTAATTTATACGTAGTACAAGAAAAGTATCGAGATTGTACCTTAAAATTGCAGTAAAATCTCCAATATGTTTGGGACGTCGATCCACAAGCCGCACAGGTGTCCGGCCTCTAATGGTATCCACACAGATAATTAAATCAGGAATCTTCACAAGATTGATTGACCCAAACCACGGAGTGCTAGCTCCTAAATTATTTTTTACTTTTCAAAACCGTGACACTCACGTTTTTAAGAAAAACTTTTGTTGGCTTTTTTCCCTTAAAAGCCGTAAGTAGTACCAGTACACTTTTTTTCTTTTTTTTTGACCAAGCCGTAAGTAGTACTACTTTCTCTTATATATATATATATATATATTATAATATATATCATATATATAATAATATATAATCCCAATCAAATTGGGTTTAGGGAATTAGAAATTCTAATCAGTTTGGGTTATGAGTATATCAATAATTATAAAACCATTAGGACTCCTAATATGTCTTACATATTAACTCCTAATATTTATAACTTATTATAATTAAACCCAAAAGTTAATTTATCTCATAAATTAACCCATAAGTATTTCATACTTATCAAATCATTTTAATCCTGAATTAATTATCCTTAAGTGTGTGACCCTTTAGGTTTCCAATCACGTTGGTAATAAGTATAAATTATAATCCTAAATTAATTAGGATTAGATAAATTAAATACCTTTAATTTATCATTAATTCTCCAATTAATTAATTTACACCTATAGATCAAGATTGGCTTCTAGCAAAGCATCATGACCACCCAAGTGTTGAGATATGTCAAGTGGTTCGACATCACCCATCCGTGACTAGTTCTCCTGTAATTAATATCCTTTCACCAACCTATATTCCCGATTAATTCAAGAATACAGATGTAATGCCAACTCTTATCGAATTAATCAAATTTTACTTCTTACCAAAATACAACTCACTTGAAATAGAATTTAAGACACTCTTAAATCTATTTCTACTTGCGGTTCTGTCTCTTATTCAAATTCAATTTGTGGCCATACTGGGATATACTCTGGTATTATAAGGAGTGGTGAATCCTCTATTGGTCATATCTTATCTTCTCATGATTCATATTATACCCGAACTCTACAGTATTTGCGACTCATTAAGAGTAACGACTAATAGAGTCAAAGAATAATAATCCACAGTCAAGATAAACTCATGACCTCAAGTCAAAGGACCATTACACTACTATCACAAAGAGATTAATCCATTGGCATTTAAATAATAATCCGTGTGGAATACTCTTAGCGGATCAATCCGATGCACTTATTCTTAATAAGCATCCACATACTCTTATGTGCTAATATACTAGTGGCATACACTACGATTAGGGACAATATACACGAATAAAATATGATTACATCATAACTCCTTATGATTTTACATATAAATATTTTATTCGTTAAATGCCATATTATAAAATATACATAAATATAGAAGTGTAATTTATCTCTAAAATTAATTGGCTTTAGGGCATACACTAACAAACTCCCACTTGCACTAAAGCCAATCATTCATGTGCTTAAGACCGAATGAGTTAACTTGACTCTCATGTTTCTTCTGGGATAAGGCTTTAGTGAACGGATCAGCAATGTTATCATCCGCGGGGATCTTCTCTATCTTTACTTCATTTCTATCAATGATCTCTCTATGGTCTTTGATAGCGCCGTAATACATGTTTAGATCTACTATATGAGACAGGTGTATTGCTTGTGCAATAGCTCCATTGTTATCACAATACAAGAGTATAGGATCACTAATGGAAGGAACCACTCCAAGTTCAGCCACAAACTTCCTGATCCAAACTGCCTCTTTTGCTGCTTCTGAAGCTGCAATGTATTCGGCTTCTGTTGTAGAATCAACCATGGTGTCCTGTTTGGAACTTTTCCAACTCACCGCACCACCATTTAGAGTAAACACATATCCAGATTGCGACTTGCTATCTTCCTTATAAGATTGAAAGCTAGCATCTGTATATCCACGAACTGTCAATTCTTGCCCACCATAGATCAAGAATAAATCTTTAGTCCTTCTCAAGTACTTAAGAATATTCTTGACGGCTATCCAATGACCACTCCCTGGGTTAGATTGAAACCTGCTCGTAACACTTAGAGCATAGGAGACATCGGGTCTAGTACATAGCATAGCATACATTATAGAACCTATAGCCGAAGCATATGGGATCATTTTCATGCTATCTCTTTCGACATCTGTCTTAGGACACATGTCTTTAGAAAGGTACACACCATGAGACATTGGTAAGTAACCCTTCTTCGATTGATCCATGCTAAACCTCTTTAGCATCTTATCAATGTACGTTGATTGAGTAAGACCAAGCAACCTCTTAGATCATTTGCTATCTCAATAGATCCTCATTCCCAGAATATAGGTTGCCTCTCCTAAATCTTTCATAGAAAAGTTTCTGGACAACCATACCTTTACACTTTGAAGCATAGGTATGTCGTTTCCTATCAACAATATGTCATCCACATAAAGTATCAAGAAAATAATGGCGCTCCCACTCACCTTCTTGTATACACAAGGTTCATCCTCATTTTTGATAAAATCAAACATTTTGATTATCTCATCAAAACGGATGTTCCAACTCCTAGAAGCCTGCTTTAGTCCATAAATAGACCTTTGTAACTTGCATACTTTGTTAGGATCTGTGGATGTAAATCCTTCAGGTTGTATCATATACACCTCTTCCTGCAAATTTCCATTAAGGAAAGCAGTTTTTACATCCATTTGCCAAATCTCATAATCATAATATGCAGCTATCGCAAGTAAAATTCGAATAGATTTCAGCATTGCAACTGGTGAAAAAGTTTCATCAAAGTCAACTCCTTGTCTTTGTGTCCATAACCTTTTGCGACCAATCGCGCCTTATGTAGGTAATCACATTACCATCCATGTCGGTCTTTCTCTTGAAGACCCACTTGCACCCTATGGATTTAATCCCTTCAGGTGGATCGACTAAGGTCCATACCTTATTGTCATACATGGAATCCATTTCAGATTTCATGGCTTCTAGCCACTTCTGAGAGTCCTTATCAGATAATGCTTCTTCGTAAGATATAGGTTCATCATTCGTAATGATTAATACATCATTATACCCACTTACAAGAAACTCAAATTTCTTTGTAGCACGACGTATCCTAGTAGTCCTACGAAGAGTTTGTGTATCAATAGCTTTATCCTCAATTACATCATCATGTGATTGAAGCTCTTGTTCCATTTGTTGATCAATACCATATTGTGTTTCTTGAACTTCTTCAAGATCTATTTTGCTCCCACTTGCCCTTTCAAGAATAAACTCTTTTTCTAGAAAGATGGCATGTTTTGAGACAAACACCTTTTGCTCAAGCTTATAAATATGGGATTATAAAAATAATATCCAAACGTTTCCTTTGGATACCCCACAAATAGGCATTTATCTGATTTAGGTTCAATTTTATCAGATTCTACCCTCTTCACAAAAGTAGGGCAACCCCAAACCTTCAAGTATGAAAGTTTAGGTTTCTTTCCAAACCATATCTCATACGGAGTGGAATCAATGACTTTTGATGCAACATGATTTAGTAAATGGGAGGAATATTAAGAGCATAGCCCCAAAACGATTTTGGGAGGTCTGCAAAACTCATCATTGATCGAACCATATCTAATAGAGTTCGATTACGTCTCTCAGATACACCATTTAGCTGTGGTGTATAAGGAGGAGTCCATTGAGGTAGAATCCCATTCTCCTTAAGATAATCTTGAAACTCTTGGTTCAAGTATTCCCCACCTCGATCTGATCGAAGTATTTTAATACTTTTACCAAGTTGTTTTTCAACTTCATTCCTGAATTCTTTGAACTTTTCAAAGGCTTCAGACTTATGTACTTCAATAAGTATACATAACCATATCTAGAGTGATCATCCGTAAAAGTAATGAAGTATGAAAAACCTTCTCTAGCATGAATTGACATAGGACCACAAACATCAGTATGTATTAGCCCCAACAATTCACTAGATCTATCACCTTTTCCAGTAAAAGATGATTTGGTCATTTTACCAAGTAAACAAGATTCACAGTATGTCATATGATTCATAATCAAATGATCCCAAATATCCATTGTTATGTAATTTGGAAATGCGTTTCTCATTTATATGACCAAGTCTACAATGCCAAAGGAAAGATTGTTTCAAATTATCAATTTTGGACCTTTTCAAATTTATGTTGAGAATTGGATTTTTCATATCTAGAATGTAAAGACCATTATTTAAAATAGCAGTTCCATACACAATGCCATCACGTGAAAAAGAACAACATTTATTCTTTTGCATAATGACAAAACCATCAGTGTCTAAACACGAAATAGAAATAATATTTCTAATAAGAGGTGAGATGGAACATAATAACAGTCTTTAAGTTCTAAAACAAGACCACTAGGCAAAGAAAGACAATAAGTCCCTACGGCTAATGCAGCAACATTTGCTCCATTTCTCACGCGTAGGTCTACTTCTCCTTTGGCCAACATTCTACTTCTCTTTAGTCCCTGCATATTTTTACAAATATGAGATGCAGATCCGGTATCTAATACCCAGGAATCTGATTTAGAAGTAGAAATATTGATCTCAATCATAAACATACCTGAAGTAGAAGCTTCATTAAGCCTCTTCTGCTTCAAAGTATCAATATAAGCCTTACAGTTCCTTTTCCAAAGGCCCTTCGTTTCCACAATAGTAACAATTACCCTTGGCTTTATCCTTCTTGATCACATTCCTGGGTATTAACCCAGACTTGGCTTTCATAAAACCAATCTTGGATTTCTTTTTCTTCTTGTTAGAAGAATCAACAACCATCACTTGTTTCCTTTCCTTTTTAATAGTTGCCTCAGCAGTTTTTAGCATATTCAATAGTTCAGTGAGAGTTGTGGATAATTTATTCATATTGTAATTCATCACGAACTGTGAAAAGCTATCAGGCAGAGATTGCAAAATTAAGTCAACATTTAACTCATGATTTTGCTTAAATCCCAATCGTTCTAATTTTTCAATTAGTCCGATAATCTTCAATACATGAATTGCTACTGAAGAACCCTCTGCCATCTTACAACGGAATAGCTCTTTAGAGGTCTCATACCTCTCATTCCTAGATTCTTCATCAAACAACTCCTTGAGATGAATAATCATAGAGTGAGCATCCATATTGTCATCTTTGTTTTCGTAATTGAACTCATAGAGGCCAACATGATACAAGAGGCGATATCATTATCCTCTATGTGTCTCTTATACACATCTAGATGTGTATAAGAGACAGGGATATAGGTTGGTGATCAGGAATATGTTGATCAAGAACATGGCCAATTTTCTCATGCTTGAGAACAATTCTCAAGTTACGATGCCAGTCCGGAAAATAACATTTGGCCTAGTGAGTTTGTTATCATATAAAATGGGACGTAAATTGACGTTATTACTCATATTCTACAACACATAAATAAAGATAGTATAAGTATTTGTTATTTATGCATAAACAAAATCAAAATATAATATGGACTTTCTTTTAATTTGGTTTTGCTCCCACTATTTTAATTCAAATCAATAACCCTCGCATATTGATTCGAGAGCTATTAACTAACCCCTAGTGGGCTAGGATCCCATCTAATTATTTTGACCTTGGGTTTACCCAACAAACCAAAAATAATTTCGAAAGGTAGGTTACAGTTACCAATTACAACTCTTTGTAATTCCTAGATAGTTAGGTATCAACTCTTTGATGTGTATCATAGAGTTGATAACCTTTGCCTCAAAAACATATAACCTTGAGTTTACCCAACAAATTATATGCCTCCGTTAAGTCATACCCATTATTCAGAGATCTCATCTCATAGCTCAAACATGTCCAACGTAGAGTAACCTTGCCGTCATGCATCATCTTGTCTCATTACAAATGTAATTCTATCTAAACATTTTAGATATTCAATCCTATCCCTAACCTACATCTATGTACATTACATGATTGGTTAAGAAATCTCGAATTACATTCGAGGGGATTGAGATGAGAAAATAATTACATTCAGAATAATAAAGAAAGGCAGGACACGCAGGCCCTATTTTAAAAATTTACAACCATTGAATTTGAACCATATAAATCAAACACAATCAAATTGGTCTTAAGTCCATAATCATCCATCATGCAATTAAATAATTCAATAATTAAATAAAAGCATAAATCCGTATTTAGTATCTAATCATGAATCACTATATTTCATAATTTCAATCTAATTGAAATTATCAATTTTGAATTATTTATAAAAATATTTTATGGAGAAAAATTATTATTTTCTAATCGCATTAGAAAATAATCCTTTAAATATTAGAATTTCAAAAATTATATTAGAAACAATTTCTAAACAATTTTTGAACATTTATTAAATTCCAATCTCATTGAAAAATAATAAATTTCTAAAATTTAAACAAATTACCTAATTCTAATCTCATTAGAATTAAATAAATATTTTCAAAGGTTTTATACTTTCTAAATTTTAATCAAATTAAAACAAAGAAAGTTTCTAAATCTTGTCAATTAATTTTAAACAACAATTGTCAAAAATTAATTGGTGATTTCAAAAATCAAAATTTTAAAAAAACTTTTGTATGAAAATATTAAATAACTGTCGCTAAAAGTAATTTAACTAATTAAATACTTTTAGCGACGAAAAGGGATAAATGTTACTAAAAGTGACATTATGCAATCATGATGATGTCATCATAATGACATCACCAAGAATTGCATGCTTGACCCGTGAATCAAATTCACGAGTCTAGCCCTTTTTATTTTTTTTTTATTATTATTTTTATTTCTCCAATACTTTATAAATAAAATTCAAAAATTCATATAGTTTATACAATTCAATATTCATGACAACTAAATACAACTACATCATAAATTAAATCAAGGGTGGCTCTGATACCACTGTAAGAAAGTAAATCAGATATAACGCATTAGAAGCCGGAATTTTTACTTTCCTATCACGGATCACCTTGATTAATTTATACGTAGCTAAAAGTATTTAATTAGTTAAATTACTTTTAGCAGATGTGTATAAGAGAAAATAATGTTTGGGACGTCGATCCACACAAGCCGCACAGGTGTCCGGCCTCTAATGGTATCCACACAGATAATTAAATCAGGAATCTTCACAAGATTGATTGACCCAAACCACGGAGTGCTAGCTCCTAAATTATTTTTTACTTTTCAAAACCGTGACACTCACGTTTTTAAGAAAAACTTTTGTTGGCTTTTTTCCCTTAAAAGCCGTAAGTAGTACCAGTACACTTTTTTTCTTTTTTTTTGACCAAGCCGTAAGTAGTACTACTTTCTCTTATATATATATATATATATATTATAATATATCATATATATAATAATATATAATCCCAATCAAATTGGGTTTAGGGAATTAGAAATTCTAATCAGTTTGGGTTATGAGTATATCAATAATTATAAAACCATTAGGACTCCTAATATGTCTTACATATTAACTCCTAATATTTATAACTTATTATAATTAAACCCAAAAGTTAATTTATCTCATAAATTAACCCATAAGTATTTCATACTTATCAAATCATTTTAATCCTGAATAAGATACAAATTATCCTTAAGTGTGTGACCCTTTAGGTTTCCAATCACGTTGGTAATAAGTATAAATTATAATCCTAAATTAATTAGGATTAGATAAATTAAACACCTTTAATTTATCATTAATTCTCCAATTAATTAATTTACACCTATAGATCAAGATTGGCTTCTAGCAAAGCATCATGACCACCCAAGTGTTGAGATATGTCAAGTGGTTCGACATCACCCATCCGTGACTAGTTCTCCTGTAATTAATATCCTTTCACCAACCTATATCCCGATTAATTCAAGAATACAGATGTAATGCCAACTCTTATCGAATTAATCAAATTTTACTTCTTACCAAAATAACTGTGTATAAGAGACTCTAAGACACTCTTAAAAATCTATTTCCACTTTGCAAAGATTTATTATAGACCTAAGAAGAGGCCATACTGGGATATACTCTCCTATTATAAGGAGTGGTGAATCCTCTATTGGTCATATCTTATCTTCTCATGATTCATATAGTAAGATATACCCGAACTCTACAGTATTTGCGACTCATTAAGAGTAACGACTAATAGAGTCAAAGAATAATAATCAACGTCATGATAAACTAAATGACCTAAAGTCAAAGGACCATTACACTACTATCACAAAGAGATTAATCCATTGGCATTTAAATAATAATCCGTGTGGAATACTCTTAGCGGATCAATCCGATGCACTTATTCTTAATAAGCATCCACATACTCTTATGTGCTAATATACTAGTGGCATACACTACGATTAGGGATATACACGAATAAAATATGATTACATCATAACTCCTTATGATTTTACATATAAATATTTTATTCGTTAAATGCCATATTATAAAATATACATAAATATAGAAGTGTAATTTATCTCTAAAATTAATTGGCTTTAGGGCATACACTAACAGTGGCGACCAGATACATATATGACCACAGGAGAACAAAAATAATAGGAGTAGATTAAGATTATCATTAGCAGTGGGGTGGGGTGGGAAACTTATGAGTTCCAAAATCTAAAGTAAAAAGATGATTGTTTAATAATTGATTTTGTGTAGCATTCGGATATATGAAGGATGGTACTTGAAGTTTCGACACTTGGAATAATGAAGAATTTTTTGCTGGTAGGATGATACCCTATGTTAAAGTGGATTATATAATAGTCACAAGATTTACGAGTGAGATTGTAGATTAAATTTATTTAAATATTTTTTTTTATTATTTTAAATAAGTAATATTTGAAATAATATTTTAATATTTGGAATAATATTTTGAATAATAATTATTATTATTATTATTTTTTGGGTCGGCTTTGAAATGCATTTCACCAAATTTACGTTTGGGAATCCTCCGTCAAAAAGGATATTCACGGGGCATCTAAAGCCGGCTTCGGTGGGATCAACTTTTTTGGATATCTAACTTCTAGTTATTTTTTGGGCAAGCCAAAGGTGGACGTATTAATAAAGGAGGAAAAAAAGCATCACAAAATGAGGAATCATTTGATAAGTTAAGAGCATTTTCATTTGAGGATTTTATATATTATTTATATTGTTATTGATTAATTTCATATATCATGCATTCTTAAATATTTTGTTATCCCAATCAAAAAAGCAAAAAGTGATTTTAATGGCAATTAAAATAGCTAATTTGTTGCTAGAAAACGAGCCGTGAATTAATCACGAGTACTCTCTCAACTTTGGCTGTGATGGCCAAGGATTCACTATAGGTCATCATCCCTATATCGCTAATTAAACAGTACTTTTATACAAAATGATAAAGTGATAAAATTATGAATATATCGTTAGATGTGTAAAAAAAGAAAAAGAAAACAAAACTCAATTAAATATCTAAAATCATCAAGAATTGGTGTTCTAATTTAATTTTGCTACACAAATTAGTTTTGACAAGTGATCTTTACTTTGTAGTCGAAAAAATAGTTTTCCTTCAATCAAATTAGATGTAAACTTGTAGAAAGTTTGGATTAAATTAGCAAACATATCATGCCAAGAACAAGCAGTTGCATGTCCTACCCACCTTAATTTGTGTAGTGTCCATGTGAAATGCAAAGGTTTGGACAAAAAATTGATCAAATTGCTCATGTAGTAAACGACATTTAGTTTTGCTAAGATGGATTTTGTGTACCATCCTAGAATCCATATATAAGAAGACATTTCATTGTACTTTTAAAAGTATTATAAAGATTGTGTTGCAACAAGGGACATTAATTATGAATCGTGATAAGTTGATCTCTCACTGATTGAAAGTGACTAAGATATTATTGTCATCTTGCAATATTTAATTGCACAGGTGGCCAAAGAATTTATGAACAATTTAGTCATTAGAATCATGTGGCCATAATAATCCAAAATTCATCATTTTCAAAACCCCACGAATAGATTTTAATCATAGAGAAGTTCCATCCAATTGGGACCCTTTTTTCCAAGTTTAGTCAATCTCATAGTGAAAGAAAAAATGTTTTGATTCTTAACCTCAATCCAAAAGAAGCAAAGGTGTGCAAGATCTAGTTAGTAAAGACCTCCCCAAATTGGTGGGGATTTATAGAAGAAACGTACTCCACATTGACAAACTTCATTTGATTACAAATTGATGTGTATAAGAGTGATTTTTACTTGTATTGAAAAATGGATGTAGTTGTTGTGCGCAACAAAATATTTCGAGTCTTGATATATGGAAGACTTGAAGAGAAAATTTGAAGACTCAGAGCTTCCACAGCTTGCAGACTTCAGAAATATGTGTCTGTGTATATGTGTCTCCGTATCTCTAAGAGATGACCCTTATTTATACATGTATGGAAGGGAGCAAGGTAGAAGACTTGTAGTACATGTGTAACTTCTTACTTGCATACCAAGAAACAAATTCTTATCTCTTCACACACATAAGAGATATTAATACATAAGGACTGTACTACTTTGATATTATCTCCTTATTTTAATTTATTAATAAAGAGATAAATACTAGAGTACATATATCCTTATTGGCCAAGTCTTGTAGACATGTGACATGGCACAATTTAATTGGTTTGATACATCAAGAGCGACACAAATTCATTTGATTGGTCGAACCGCCTCATCTTGACATGTGGAATAATATAATTGGTTTTAAATTAACCAATATTCCAAAATATAATATATGACATATGGTATTATTTAATTGGACCATAAATATGCCAATTAATTTATAGACAAATGATAATTTTACTCGAAATAAAATTTCATTGTCTACAAATGCCCCCTCGAAACTTGTTTGCGAATGCCGAATTTTCGAATTTGACTGAGTGGACAAGTCTCAATATCTTCTTTGGGTTTTCATCAAAATATCTCAAACTTTAATGTTGAATGAAGCCGAGAGCAAAAATATGCTGCTCATGTGAATTCTACAGCTAGAATTCTCACAATCTTTAGTATTTTACTGTCTTGGCCTTTCAATAATGAACCCAAGGACCTGAGGCAATTCGAACCTCCATGCACAATTACTTTTGCCCTCAAACTGCATGATCACATTACACCATTTAAATACAATCATCTATAGGATTATGATTAATTGCAACAAAACATGATCACCATTTCATAAGAAACATCTAAGCCGATGTAGACAATCCCCAGGAATCCTTAACTACATAAATTTGGAAAACGAGCTAATTCGCACCCAAAACATACTGGAGTCTCAACTGATTTTTTTTTTTTTACGAATTCCGAAGCCCATTTATTACCAACTTCGAGGTAATTTGTTTAACAATCCAGTTCCCAATTAGGATTGAAATTAAACAAGTCTTTGAAAGCAATACCCTTTTGAACTAAACTTGAGACAATTCCTTGTCAAACTAAACTTCCAAAGATTTGTGCACAAACGGATAAAATCCCCATGCCGTATGGATTCCGAAATCAATAACAATTCTAATCCCATATGAAGTCCAATCAAGAAATTCTTTCATCCGAATTGTATACGATTTGGGACAACTCTGACATCTATAAATAAAATTGAGCAGAACCTCCAATCCCCATCAGTTTATTGGAGAAAGCTTTGTGCATTCTGGCCAGCCATCGCTTGTAAGGCTACGGTGAGTTGCCTTTGTTGTTATTACCGTCAAATTTTAATGCTGTTGGTACAAAAAATTTGCTTTTGAAATCTGTTTTTGTCGCTGCAGCATTGTTTTGCTGCTGCTGCTCCTGTTGCCACCGGCTATGCTGCCGTCGCCATTGCTGCTGTTTTTTCTTGCTTGCCGTTGTTTTGCTTCTGCCGCTTGCTATCGCCGTTCTTTTTTTGCCGCTGCCGCCGCCATTGCCGCTGCCGCTGCTTTGCCGCCGCCGCTTCTTCTTTGCCGCCGCTGCTTTGCCGCCGCTTTGCCGCCGCTTTGCTGCTGCTTGCCGCCGCTTTGCTTGCCGTATTGCTGCTGCTGCCGTTGCTGCGCCGTATTGCTTCGCTTTGCTTTGCTTCACTGCTGATGTTTTGCCGCCGCTGCTTTGCCGCCGCCGCTTTATTGCTTGCCGTTTTGCCGCTTTATTGCCGCTGCTGCTTTTTGCTGCGCGTTTTCTTCTTCTTTGCTTTGCCGCTGCTCTGATCAAATATGCTATTTTGCTGTTGCAGTTGATCTATGTAATATTTTATTTAAATGTCCTAGAGTAAAATTCATAAATTATTTCAACCGTAAGGACTTTATGCTTAATATTCGAATTTTATTTGTGATGCAGCCACATCAACCATGCAAATCAAGGACTATGATACACCGTTACCACACATCTCTCTCTTCGATGAAAGAGAAGGATCTCGGTCCAAGAGTTTGTCGTTGTATATCTGGAAGCCAGCCATCGGTTCTTTAGCACAACCTTACATTCCTCTTGATGAGTCGCTTCATCTCAAAAATTGGACAATTAAGCCAAACAAAGAAACAAATATTGCATCGTCAACTTCTACTGCAACAAGGAGTGAAGAAGTGCTCATACTAAACATCCTTCATATCAAGGAGTAAAGTCTCTTATACACATCTAGATGTTATAAGAGTTCTAATCTTGGTAAAACCACGTGGAATAGGCCTTCCTCATACTTTGGTGAAGCAAGACATACTTCCAACTACTGGGAATGGTCGGAAGACGTGCTCGTGCGACATAAGGAGACACTCTCGTTGTATATCTGGAAGCCAGCCATCGGTTCCTTAGCACAACCTTACATTCTTCTTGATGAGTCGCTACATCTCAAAAATTGGACAATTAAGTCAAACAAAGAAACAATCGCTGCATCGTCATTTTCTACTGCAACAAGGAGTGAAGAAGTGCTCATACTAAATTCCTCCCTTCATATCAAGGAGCCGAGTGTTGCCAAGTTCTCACTTCCATTTTTGAGTTCTAATCTTGGTAAAACCACGTGGAATGGGCCTTCCTCATACTTTGGTGAAGCAAGACATACTTCCAACTACTGGGAATGGTCGGAAGACGTGCTCGTGCGACATAAGGAGACACTCTTGAGGGCTCATGTCTATGATGCTGTTTACGCGTCATGCTACTCATATGATCGTTGTAATAACATCTTAAGAGCGTGCCTTCTGCAAATATTGTTGCCCCTCAACAAACAGTCTTCATACTTCGACAGGCGAGCTATCAATTTTCCTTTGGGATCTTTATAAATTTGGAGGTCTTCCTATCTGTGGCTCATTTTACGATGAGGTTGTGCCAACAGCCAAAGAACTTCTCAACATTAATGGGGATGAAAAACCTTCACTTCCAACAAGTTGTAGACACTTGTTTGGAAGACCTCCAAATTACCATAAAGATCGTGAAGAAGTTCATATTAAGGACTGGGTGCAGTTTTGGTTCCGAGGACAATCCAGATATCGAACTCCGCCTCCAAGGGGTCAAAGACGAAGCACCAATACAAAGCCCAAGAAGACTTTCAACCCATGTGGAAGTGTGGACAATTCTTATTTACTAAAAATTAATAACGAACACATTCCATTTGATATGTTGAACATCGAAGACTCTCTAAGGGGTGAAGTGTATGTGGGAGCCTTTCTAGCATGCTGGATTTGCAAATTTCTCCTTACCAAGTAGGGAGGTGGATCACATACGTCCAAGTGTCTTCAAGGTGGCAAGCTTAATGGCAACGGGAGTGAAGTTTTCTCTCGCAATACCGGTACTTGCCAGCATCTATGACGGCTTAAGAAAGGTCGTTCAAGCTCCAAATTTACGAGAGTGCCCAGCTATTTTCCCATTTCACTATGTCTATGCATGGATCGGTCAATATTTTGATACTTATCACATAAATGATCGAACAAGCTGTCTTGCCCGAATGGCTAAATTTAGTGGGGAAAAGATGGCACAATTCTTCAACACTACGGACGCAGAAGATATCATTAAAAATGTGAACCCATCAAGTTTTCCTAGACTACGCATGACCCAAGAAGAGGAAAAGTCCTCATAGATGAGAGACAGCAATAAGCGAGTTCGGCTGCGCTCTTTTCATCAATTGGCGATATGTTTTTTGCCTTTCGAAGGACAATCATTTTTATCATCGATCTCAATGGAAGTTTGTGCAAAATCGTCCTCAGAATGCTCATCTCCCATCAAAGAGATCCAAGCACGATGCCTCTCCAAAGTGTTTAAAGTATGGAGAAAATGACTATAATACAATTAAGAGAAAGGAAGCCAGGACGAATCCTAAGAAGACTGCAAAGACAAGGATAGACAAGGCTTCCCAAGAACTCATAGTAGTAGACAAGCCTTGTTCAATGAGGCAAAAAGGCCAAAATCTTGCATCAACTGGCTTGAGAGGAAAGCAAGTAACAGAGCTATCATAGGACGATCAACTTCGGTCAAATCCACAAATGTTGAGGCTCCAAAGGTTATCGAAACACCCTTATTGAAAGGCATCGAGGATGTGGAGATAAATATCAATATCATATCTCCAAAGAATCATGAGGTCCTCCCAAACTCAACTTCTTGGGAAGCATCAAAAAATAATACGATCAAGATATTGGATGATAGAGAATTTGTTCAAGTCGAGGGTGAACATTCTGGAGAAAGCTGTAATAAAGATCGTCACTGGAATCGACTGAAAAAAAAGTCAAAACCTTCTAGTTTGGAGAACATTTCTATTAACTCATTATTTTCCGAAACAACACCTGCCTCAAAGATGTCACCGAAAGAATTGGCAGAATACGTAAATATACGTCATATATTTTCTTCCTTTGTTTTTTTTTTTGATGTGTCTTGACATTGGTCTGACTCTCCTTTTCTCTTTTTTTCTTTTTTTTTTTTTTTTTTAGTTCACTACCATTACGGTGCCCGTAGAAGGAGTTGCGGGCAACTCAATGATAGTGAACTAAAAAAAAAAAAAAAAAAAAGAAGAAAAACTGACAAGCCGGCAGAGGATGTATGCTCCATCTCATTTGAAGGACCATTGAATCACCATGGAAGTCTCCACAAGCAAGTTAGAACACCAATTTCTGAATTTCATGGCCGCAAGGTGATAAAATCATGCCAACGAAAATATATACAAAGCCTGTGGGAAGAACTTTGCAATGATATCTCAAACACTTCGGTAGACCAAATCTCTTCTTTGGAGGAATGTATCAATGAGGTAGTTGAAGAAATAACAAGGATAGATTCTTCAATTGCCCTTCCTCTAATAGACTCTTTAGCAGGCTTGCTCACAAAAGCCAAGAAGTATGACTCTTCAAGAGCTTTAGCATCGGAGAAGATTTCAAAAGAAGCATATGCAGAAATTCTCTCCAAGGCAAATGCACACCTTTCGGTCTACAAGTCAAAGCAATGGAGGAAAAGGTAACCAACCACCTACAAAGTCTTCATGGAAAGCGGGAATCTATTGAGGATAGAAAAATCATTCTTCAAAAAGATCTTGATGATTTGGAGAAGCAAAACATGGAAGTTAGCTTGACCATTGACCGAGAATATGAAAATCTCAAGCAAATGCAAGTTGAAGTATTAAGAGCACAAGATCAAATTTCTTCCATCCAAAGCACTACCTTCCTACAAATGAAGACGCTAGGGAGCTTGAGAAGATGAGCAACATCCTTGAAGCAAGCAAGATAGCTGTAGTGGATCTCAAGTTTGATATTTGAATCATATCAAATCCCTTAATTTCATTTGTTTGGACACTTTTCTTTCAATAATAAAGACATTAATTACTTTTTCTTATCTTGCGATTTTTTTTTTTTTGGCAAAATAAGTAATGTAACTAACATCTATGAATTTAATTTGAAATATCACATTTTTCTTTAAGGAAAATGAGTTGGTTTTAAAATAAGTAATGATTTGTTTAACCTCTTGCGGGTCAGGAGTATCTATTTGTTTACCACCTTAGACTTGGTGGAGTGTTTCAGCAGTTTAACCACATACTACACTATTGGTGGTTGCCGTCCACAGTTTTAGCTCATGCGGGCCAGGAGCAACATGCAGTTTAGGCTCGTGCGCCAAGGAGCAACTAAATCATGCGTAATATCGCTTCAAATATTTGCCATTGATGGGGCCAATCCTTAATCCATCTTCAGCGATCAATTTGTACGAGCCATTTGTATAGACTTCTTGGACAACATAAGGGCCATCCCATTTTGAGATAAACTTCCTTGGAGGCAACCACCAAAGGAGTATTGGTCTTCGAACAGCAAGGACGATATCGCCAATTTGAAAAGAGCGCAGTCGAACTCGCTTATTGAATGCTTTAGAAAGGTGAGCTTGGTAACACTCAAGTCGTTGCTGAGCTTCCAACCTTTTCTCATCAAGTGCTTCCAACTCTTCAAGACGAAGTACGAGCACTGTCTCTTATACACATCCTTCTTGTACAGCAATCCTTAAAGAAGGTATTTGACATTCAAGTGGAAGAACTGCTTCGACACCGTAGACAAGTGCGTATGGAGTCGCTTGAGTACCTGTCTCTTATACACATCTAGATGTGTATAAGAGACTCACCAATCCATCCCGCCAAGAAAAAGAATGGACAGATTCGTGTTTGCGTAGAGTTTTGTTAAAAGCTTCACAAGTCCATTTGCAGCATATGCCTGTCTCTTATACACATCTAGATGTGTATAAGAGACAGGCGTATAGCAATTGCGGCATTGCGAAAGGTTTTCCATTATCGGTGATGATATATCGTGGAACCCCCTTATCGATAGATAATGTTCACGCGAATAAAATCGATGCTTATAGGATGGGGTACTGATGTCTCTTATACACATCTAGATGTATAGACAGAGGCCGGATTGATAAGCACCACATATTCTGAGTGAGCCTCTTCCATTGCTTGCATAGCTTCATCCTCACCGTCTCTTATACACATCTAGATGTCTATAAGATCGCCGGTAAAGAATGTCCTTATAGTAGATGAAGCGAGGTGCACGACGACGAAATTCTGTTCTTCTTTTTGCGTCGTCAGGTAACTTTTCATAAGTGAGATAATCAATTATGTATGCTTCATATTTGCCAAGGAGCTGATTGACTACTAACTTGGAATCTCCAAAAACTCTAAGTTGTAGTTGCTTCATATCAACCGCCATTTCGAGACCAAGGATAAGTGCTTGATACTCAGCGACATTATTTGAACATTGATGTGTTAAAGTGAATGAATATGGCAACATATCTCCTTCGGGAGTGATGAATATTACTCCAGCTCCAGCCCTTGATGTGAGGCACCAGATTTATTGCTAATACTTCAACTTGCATTTGCTTGACCCTTTTCATATTCTCGGTCATGCTTAGTCATGACATACTTGATCGGATTTGCCTTGGATATCAAACGGATAGTGTGAGCTTGATAGTAGTGCTTTAACTTTTGAATGGCAAATATGAGAGCCAAACACAACTTCTCAATCGGCATATAATTTAACTCATTTGGTGTCATCATCTGGCTTAAATAATATAGTGCATTTTCTTTACCCTCACCGTTTTCTTGGGCAAGTAATGCTCCTACTGCACCGTTCTGTGCAGCAATATAAGAATTAACGGCTTAGGATAGGGAATAGGTGCAGCTAATACGGGTGGTTTCGTGAGCTTATACACATGCTATATGTTTTTATGCTTTTGAAAGCATTACTACATGCTTCATCCCACTCAAAAGGTACACCCTTCTTCATCAAATGGCTGAATGGTTGACATCTCCCAGCCAAATTGGAGATAAATCTTCGAAGATAAGCCAATCTTCCTTGCAAACTTTTCAACTCATGAATGTTGCGCGGTTCGGGCATCCTCGAGATAGCATCGATTTTGGATTGATCAATTTCAATTCCTCGGCTATGTACGATAAATCCAAGAAACTTTCCAGAGGTAACTCCAAAAGCGCACTTTAAAGGATTCATCTTGAGTTGGTATCTTCGAAGTCTTTCGAACACCATTTTAAGATCTTGGACATGGTCAACTTGTTTCTTCGACTTGACAACGAGATCGTCAACATAGCACTCTATATTCTTGTGAAGCATGTCATCGAAGATCTTTTGCATGGCCCTTTGATATGTGGCTCCCGCATTCTTTAAGCCAAAAGGCATGACCTTATAGCAATAAATGCCTTTGGGGGACTATACTTGAAATCCACGCTGGGTATTTTACTTCTCGGATGAAACCAGCTTCTATGAGCTTGTTCACCTCCATCTCAATTAATGGGATCAAATCAGGCCGAAAACGTCTTTGGGTTTGTTTAACGGGTCTAGCACCTCGCTTAATGGCCAAGTGATGAACAACAATTTTCGGATCTAAGCCAGGCATCTCTTTGTAATTCCAAGCAAAAATATCCTTAAATTCGAGCAATAGTTCAACATATGCTTGTTCCTCTTCAGGAGTCAGCCAAGTACCTATGTAGATTGGGCGAGGATCATCATTTGTGCCAAGGTTGATTTCCTTCAACTCATCAACGGTTGCCTTCATGCCTTCTTCCAATTCAGGAGGAGCATCTCCGGCATCTTCTTCTTCTAAAGGCTCTTCGTTTCGAATAGTGATATGGTTGCAGGAGGCAATGCTTTCCTTGTCTTCCTCCTTGGTGCATATATCAATGATGATTTGCTTTCTCACATTTAACAAATCACCGTAATGTATGAAAAGGTTAGTAACTTGTTTTCTTAAACTTCCATCATTGCAGGAAGTATTGTTTCCTTTCGTATTAAAAATATACTCTTGTGCCTTTGGAAAACTCAACCTTTCATGAATAGGTTGCTTCGTCAAAACTCTTCCTCGTGGGCCAAGCCTATGAAACATTGATACACGTCCTGTCTCTTTTCACAATCTATCAAAGTATAAGAGACAGAACCTTTCAATGCAGTTTCTTCTTTGACGAGAGAAGCACAGGAGAAGGTGGTCTATACCCAAGTCCCATTGACATGTTGTTGACAGCATATCCCTTGTCTTTCAACATCTTTTATGTAGAAGTCATGTCATGTGTCTCTTCTCCATTTATCTCTGCAGAAAGCTTACCCAAAGTTCCTTCTTCCTTAGGATCGTAACCAGCTTTCACGAGCAACTTGTATGCATTTGGACCAAATCGCTCGTCGGTTCGTGTTTTAGGTAATGAATTGTGCTCTATTTCGGACTCCACCTTTGGCCGAACAAAGCCTTTAAGAAGAGTTTCACTATGCTTGACCACCTCAATTTTGGTGAGTGGTACAGTGAACTCCTTTAATTCATTGCTTCCAACAAAAGGAGATTGACCTTCTTTTCTCTTTGACTTTGGAACATAGCGTAAGACATGTGTCTTAGATTTTTGAGCATCTTCTTTTGTTAACTCTTTCTTTGTGTTATAAGCAGACAGGCATAAGTAACTCTCAGCTTCAGTGAATGCGGTTTTTCATCAGCAACTACTTTCTTTATGACGCCGTTATGGCAATACTTGAAACATTGATGAAGAGTTGAAGGTATAACATCATTCTCGTGAATCCATGGTCTCCCAAGAAACATATTATAAGATGTTTTTGCATCGATAACATGAAATAGTGCACTTGAGGATAAATCGCCAATTAATAAATCAAGTGTTATAAGACCAATGGCTCTTTGTCCTCCTTGATTGAATCCTTGGATCATGAGACGGCTTTGTAAGAGTTCATCACTTGTGATTCCAAGCTCCTTTATTGCACGTAAAGGCATTATATTCACAGTGATCCTCCATCGAGAAGTATCCGGTTCACTTTTGCTTACGTGCATATCCATTTACGAACAAGGGTCGATTGTGAGCTTTCGTCCCGAGCAATAAATCTTCATCATCAAAAATAATCGTTGTGGCACATTCCTCATGGACTTTATCACACGGTGAGTGAGATAAACCTGTCTCTTATACAATCCTTTATCAGTGCGATGTTCACAACATGGCAAGATGCAAGAACGTCGTCATCTTTCAAGTATCCTCTTGGCATGAATTCTTTCAAAGTAATAGGTCGACGGATATTTTGAAACATCACACCACTTGGAGGGATTGATGACGAAATTGTTATTCTTCTGGACTTTCTTTTTGTAACCCGTATTTTTACCATCCGAAATTTTGGATGCAGATTAGTCTTTTGCGCTTTAATTTTTTGGGTTCTTTTGCGAGTGACGAGTGTCCATCCTTCGTCTGACTGATCATTTGTGGCATATCATCCTTCAATAATTTTTTTGGATGCCTTTCAAAAGGTACATCACCTTGTGGAAAGAGGTTGTCATATAATGGAACGGGTTTGAAATCTCCAAATTTTATTGTGGGCTGTATTGTTCTTATCTTCGATGGAAGATGAGATACTTTACCATTCTTCAACAAATTTTGGGAGTCAAGAATTATAGTGGTCTGATTTGCACTTGCTTTATCTTCTTCAAGCAAAATCTCTTACCTTGGCGGGCTAACTCCATCACCTTATCTTTAAAAACAAAACACCTTGTGATGGGATGACCAACCAGGCGATGGTGTGCAACCAATAGTTTGGGTCATTAACTCGCTTAGCTTCCTTCTGGCTGTTTCATCTCTCACAATTCAACTGTGCTCTTAGGAGCATTAAGATCCTGTTAAAGATAGGTCAGGAAGGATGATGATTCTTTCTCATATATCGATGTCGAAGTCCCCACTTCATGCCTTGAATGCACATTTCGATGGCGGACGTCTCGGAGAGTCGGTCTCTACAATTAAGGCTTAAAGTCCTCCATCGATCAATATAATCAACAACCGGTTCGTCTTTCCACTGACGGGCGTTGGAAAGTTCAGTCATAGAAACAGTCCTCTTAGTGCTGTAGAACCGATTGAGAAATTCCCGCTCCAATTGCTCCCAACTATCAATCGAACCGGCATCAAGATCAGTGTACCAGTCGAATGTGTTACCTTTTAGTGAGCAGAGAAATTGCTTGACCAACAAATCACCATAAGTTCCGGCATTATTAGGCATGTATCGACAACTATTGATCACATTTAAGGATATTTTTGCTTGCCGTCAAACTGCTGAAACTTGGGTGGTTGATATCCACAAGGCATCATCAAGCTGTCGATTCTTGCGGAATAAGGCTTAGCGTATATAGGGTTTGATTTTGAACCATCTTCATATCTCACCTTGATCATACCTTCAACGTTAAACTCCTTCAATTGATCGGCATGAATCATTCCACCAGAAGTCACATGCACTTCTTTCGCCTTTCCTTGTTGTGAAGTTTCAGCTTCTTGATGTTCGCCAGGTGCCTTTGAATTAATTTGACTTCCTTCCGCGGTACTGTCTTTCTTGTTGACGAGTTGAGTGATGACGGCATCTTGATCTTGTATGCGCTTCATCATTGTTTCCATCATTCTAGTTAGGCTTGCCATTTCTTCGTCTAGATCTAGATGTGTATAAGAGACAATAGCAGGCATAACGAAAATCTTTGTAGAAGTTGCGGAATCTTCTAGAACAGAAAATCTCGTATCAAGGAGTCCCTTATACAGATGTAGAATCTTTACTTGATACGTCATCATCATGTTTTGAAGCTTTGGAATTAGAACCTGCTTCGAGCATCGCGAGGGTTTTCTCGATTGAAGCTCCAACATCTTTGAGCCCCAACATAAGAGAAGTGATTTTGGGTGGTGTCGAACCAAACACGGGAGCTGATGCAGATTGCACCTCTGGATTACTCTTATACACATCTAGATGTGTATAAGAGACAGACTTTACCTCATCAAGAAGATATTGCACAATCTTATGTTGGATCCCAAAGAGTTTTTGAGTCAGCAACATTAGAACGAGCAGGCATGGATTTGTCGTTCTTTGTAGCTATTGATGTAGATTTGCAGTTGAATATATATGAAGCAAAGAGATGGAAGGTAGAGATTGTCCCACCGGGCGTGCCAAAATTGTGCGCAACAAAATATTTCGAGTCTTGATATATGGAAGACTTGAAGAGAAAATTTGAAGACTCAGAGCTTCCACAGCTATGTGTCTCCGTATCTCTGAGGGATGACACTTATTTATACATGTATGGAAGGGAGCAAGGTAGAAGACTTGTAGTACATGTGTAACTTCTTACTTGCATACCAAGAAACAAATTCTTATCTCTTCACACACATAAGAGATATTAATACATAAGGACTGTACTACTTTGATATTATCTCCTTATTTTAATTTATTCAATAAAGAGATAAATACTAGAGTACATATATCCTTATTGGCCAAGTCTTGTAGACATGTGACATGGCACAATTTAATTGGAAGAGCGACACAAATTCATTTGATTGGTCGAACCACCTCATCTTGACATGTGGAATAATATAATTGGTTTTAAATTAACCAATATTCCAAAATATAATATATGACATATGGTATTATTTAATTGGACCATAAATATGCCAATTAATTTATAGACAAATGATAATTTTACTCGAAATAAAATTTCATTGTCTACAGTTGTGCTTACATTTAGTAGCATTGAATAGCCAGAGATATTGAGCGGATTAGAAGCGCTATTAACACTAGTAGTAGTTAGGACTAGGGTCTGAAAAACAAATAAAATTATTCGATATTTGAATTCATAACTCGTTCAGTTTGGTTTATCAATGTCAAGCAAAGTTTGGACAAAATTTAACATCTATTAATTTTTTATTTGATTTGAATCCAACTCGATAAGATAAAAACCTTTGCACATATACATCTACACACACACACACACACACACACACATATATATATATAATTCAAATTACTCAATCTCGATTTAAGTTCGGTTGGATAAAAGTTTGTTTGAATTCAACTCGAAAACTAAATAAGTCAAATTTGAACAAAATTACAAGTTCATTAAATAAAGTTCATTAAATAACCAAACAAACTTGAATACCAAATAAACTTGAATATTACATTGTTCGATTTGTTTATATTCATTTATGCCCCTATTAGTCGTAGGTGATGCAATGATATGAAATTTTGTGTTATTTCAGATGTGAAATTCTTATATGGACCCCTTAAACTAGAAAGAAACATATCATTTAATTGATTGATGTGACTTAATATTGAGTAATGTATTTCTTTTTGAATTAAGGGCCCATAATACTATATCATCGAATCGATATATGTAAGAATTTCATCCAATAAACCTATCTACTCATTGGGAAACATTATTGTAACCCTAAATATTCATTGCCAAAAAACATCTCATGTTTCAAAGCCTTACGCATACACTATTGGGCTAAGCCATCCACAAACAACGTTTCATTGTATTATTTACCTTCAAAGCACTTGGGCCATTGTCACAACTGATTGTGACCCAACTATCAGACATATTGGGTAGGAATTTTAATCCAACAAGTAATTCTACAAATGGACCAATTCCGCACAGCCCCAACAATTGCACATGGCCCGTGAGGTCTGGGATTCAAATATTAAATTTTGTAAAAATTTAAATAAATATTAAAATATTTTTGTCTGACTTAGAAGTTTCTCTCTCGTCCCTTATTAGCTCCTAATTAGGTCCCTTTTTATAAAATAAATTAAATTAAAATATTACAGATTTGAAAAAAAAAAATTCGATAGCACTCAATGCAGTTTGTTATGCATGTTTCGATCATAGAAGAAACAACAAAATTCTTATTTAATTTGGCATATGAATCAAACGTTCTTATCATATAGAGTGAAGATTATTCAAGTATACGAAACTTTAATTCATTATCCTTAATTCATGAATAATAAATTAAAACGTATCAGTTGGTTAAAAGTGCATGGAATGCAATTATTCGATTGAATGGAAGTCGACCATAATAAAATAATTAACTAATATAGTTAAACAATAGAATGGGTAAGATCAATCTTGTTAACCAATTAAGGATTTAAAGCTCAACAATTAGGTGGATGTCTACTCATTTGCCAGGGAATTAATGTAGTTTTACAGCAATACAAAAGATTCAACAATTAGAAATACATATTAGGAAAAAATTTACATAAACTCGGTATTTGATCTCCCGTAGATCTTGCGGTCAAAATTAAATCTTATAAAATCTTGCTTACATCAATTTATGTCATAAATTTCATAACATTTACTCCACACTACAAAATTTATAAGTGAAATCAAAAATCAGATTTATTTAAATCTTTTCCTATATATATATTAAAGAATAGACACGACAACTGAAATTATTGAAACAAGTGCAACAGTGTAATTCTTGATTGACATCTGTACCGTATGAGATAATATGGTAAGCATTTGGCAATGACCAAAGCTAAAACAGGATTAATTTCTAATCATAGATTGACATCTGTGTAATATGAGATAATATTGTAAGCATTTAGAAATGACCAAAGCTAAAACAGGATTAATTTATAATCATAGACTTGTATAGAAATCCATTAATTATTGAACACGATAGCCATGCTGAAATTGACCCAATATTTTAAATGTTTGAAATTCGCCAAGTGCCAACCAATTCTAAATTTTCAATATCTTCTTGATGAGGTAAAGTCAAGAACCTGATATTAAAGAGGATAACGCTTTAATATAATATCAAATAGATATAAATCTATAATTTTATTGGAAGAATTTTTAATTCAATGATTAAATGTCTAAAAATAGGAAGTAAGATTATATCTAAAATTTAAAAATGAAAGATAAATATTTATAAGAGTTTGCAATTTAGTAGAATGTTGCAGATGGTAGTCTTTTCTATTTTACTATCGAATATTCATCAAAGTAAAACAATAATTGCACCCCCTACTTAATTCAAGATCTTATAACAAATTCTGAGCAGAAGAAACCAGCATTTTCTTGAGAATGTTGCGCAAATGTAAAAGTGAACCTTTACTAGAATATCTCCCTGAAGAATTGAATGAAAATTATATCTCACATCCACAACCTATATCTATTTTCCACAAACTCCATCGAATTAGTACATTGAGTATTTCCATTTGCATATTCTTGTACATTGCCATAGGCTCCATCTCCTTTCACTTTCTTAGTCACCAAATTAAAGGGAAAAAACAAATGAATTTCTGGATTCTATTTATTTTTGCATTGTCACAATTACTACTGTGGGATATGGAGACCTCGTGCCTAATAGCGTCGCGACGAAACTACTTTCTTGCGTGTTTATTTTTTCAGGGATGGCAATAATCGGTCTGTTGGGAATCCGAGGAGCAGACTACCTAATAGAGAAGCAGGAAAGATTGTTGTTGGGGCAAGCAATGATTTTGCAGGAAGAAGTTATAAATCCACAACAATTTCTAAACGAATTCAAAACACGAATAGTGTGGTACAAACTTGTAAGGGAAATTATTTTTTTGCTAGTGTTAATAGTTGTTGGAATAATCTTTTTGAATAGAGTTGAGAAAATGGATTTTGTTGATGCGTTTTACTGTGTTTGTTCCACCATTTCTATTCTTGGTTATGGGGATGAAAGATTTTCGACAAAGGCAGGACGTGTTTTTGCAATTTTTTGAATTTTGATTAGTACACTTTGTTTGGCTCGATTGTTTCTCAATGTTGTGGAGGTAAGAATTGAGAAGAGACGCAAGGAACTAGTTACGTGGATCGTTACCAAACGGATTTGGCTCCCAAGCTAAGCAAGATCAGCTAGCTCGATGGACGTCACAAATTTGAATCTTGTTGCTCTCAACCATGTTGATTCTTTTGTTATTTGCAGATATTCCCATGATCTATGTTTTTATTAGACAAAATTTGAAGAGGACTTGTGTTCTGATTTCCATTTATCTATTTTCTGCTGAGTTTGTATTGCAAACTAGTATGTTATATTGTCTACTTTGTGATTGTAAAAAAAGCATGCTTTCTTTCAATTTCATCATTATGTAAATGTACTTTCTACTCGACCATGATGTGTAAGCACCTGCTTGAAATTCTTCATTTGTTCTTCATTTGCTCCTGCAGGGGCCTCCAACATTGCCAATCAATTAGTATTCAATTGCAGCCCCATTTGAGAGGGTAAAATTTTTAAATGCCTTGGACCTCATGGTTTAGTTTAGTAAACATCATTTATTTTTAAATGGATCCGATATAAAGTACAGTGTAATAAACTCCGTGATTCAGATTAATACACATTACTGACAGTGAGACTCTAAGGCACTATGTCTTGAACCGGATCCAATCAAGAATGAATTGATTGAGGGGAGACATCTTTAATAGACTTCTCTAAGGTTGTATTTTGATGGTTAGATTTGAATACCTGAAGGAAGAATTTGAAATAAATGGATTTGAATTGGGTGGAGAATTTCAAATCCACTCATTTAACCATTAAAATTACACTCCTACTTATTGATTGATTTCAAATCCTCAACTATATCAATTAATTTGTTTGAATAATTTATTATAAATTTAGATTTCAAATTAAATCCACTCAAATCCTTCAATCGAAACACAATAATATAAGTGATTTTCTATATTTATTATTTAGCTGGTTGGAAATTTCCTTGGGCCTTGGCTAAAGAGAGGGGAAGAGAACAAAATTTCCGAATGATTATTTGGTCCAAATCAAAGCACTCATTTTGGACCAATGTCGTAATGATCCAATGTTTTCCAAACTTGTTGGTGTGGTCAAAAAATCCTTTATGGACCTCCACTGCCCTCACACCCCTAAGCCCACTAGATGGGAAAGCAGTATAATAGCCATTGAAGTTTCTGTCCGACAAATTGTGGGCCCATTTGGACATTTCTTTAACCATTGCTGAAACAACATAAAGTCTTCGTTTTACTCTCTTTGATCATTCCATATTGTTTAAAAAAAAAAAACATCTAAATTATTTACAACCTGCCTAATGGCCAACGGTAAGCAATATGAAACTCAACTCCATTTTAAAAAACAAATTAACCCAAAAAAAAAGAATAAAATATTTAAAATCTGTAACTTGACTCGATGTTAAGCTAAACCTATACCAAATTTAGTATTTTATAATTTTTTTTTTGTTAAATTCAACTCTATAAATATATATAAAAAATTTAAATTATTTAAATTCGATTTGAGTCCGACTTGTTAATAATTTATTTAAATTCATCTCAAAAAACAAATAACAAAATTTTAACGTGTTAAAATAATAAAAACGAACTTAAATACTGGTACTATAATGTTCTAATTGTTTAAACTCAAAGGTTCTAATTGTTAAATACTGGTACACAAAGGTTGTTAGTTTGCCTTTTTTTCAAAAGCGTAATAAAATCACTGTCACAGCTCCACGCCTTCATTTTACGGCTGACGAGTTCATGAACAGCGAAGGAAACTGAACACGGATTCAAACACGACCCGAAGGCGC
This sequence comes from Cinchona pubescens, assembly GCA_025175665.1. Lineage (NCBI taxonomy): Eukaryota > Viridiplantae > Streptophyta > Magnoliopsida > Gentianales > Rubiaceae > Cinchona > Cinchona pubescens. The sequence continues at coordinate 5,569,504 of JANKKI010000131.1, forward strand.
TGGCCATGGCGCCGCCGCTGAGAACCACCGGCGCTATCGCGGCCTCGCTCTCCATAGCAGTTCTCTCTTACTTCCTTTACAACAAAACTCGATCAAAGGCTTCAACTCGAGAGACCCACAAAACCCTTTCAGTAAAAAAAGCTAAAAATGGACTTGTCGCCGCCATTGGCAACACCCCTTTGATTAGAATCAATAGCCTCTCTGATGCCACTGGCTGTGAGGTAATCTCTTCTTTCTCAATCAGCATTTCTTAGTAAATTTTCATTTTATTTTAAAAATAATTGTTTTTTTTTTTTGGGAGGTAGATTTTGGGAAAAGCTGAATTCTTGAATCCAGGTGGGAGTGTTAAAGATAGGGTGGCAGTGAAGATTATTGAAGAGGTGCTTTCACTGCACCATTTTCTTCTTAAATTATGTTGTTTTGATTGGAAAGTTTTACAGCTTTGGCAGGAAAGTTTTGAACTTGGGCATGTTAGAAATTTCATTGCTTGGCTAGCCTTAATTAGAATTTTGTGTTTTCTGTACTTGTTGGAATCTTGTTTATTGTCAAGAATGAAAAATGAGCTTGTTAACTTATGACAAGAAGGTGGTGTGTCTAGATATAACTTTTAAGGTGTTTAAGAATAGATTTCTTGAGCAGGTAAGTGATAGTGAATACCTTTCTTTGTATTTAAAACTAGAAAAGTTCTAATTTTGGAACCCAATTTGCAAGAGAATATTGCACAAAGTTTATTTTTTGAAGTTAAAAGATTGGTGATTTTGATACCCTTTTTACTTCTTTGCACGGATATGACAGTTTCTTTGTTCCCCTTTGCAGTTTGTCAGCTCATTTAATGTGTTCCACTATTGGTCATATTATAGCTGTTTTATGGTCCATTCTTGTGCCATTACCCAAATGACTGGTTATCCCAACATTGCCTTGCTATCTATAATTTCCCCTAACTATGTTTTCCTATATGCATGTGTATGTGTGATTGTGTGTTTGTCCCATATCCGAGAACCATATGTCTGAGCAGTGACAGGACAGGTTAACATTGACACAGTGGTGAACTGAAAGGACCATTTGTGATTTTTACTCTACGTTTTAACACTAGCTTTGTTATGCGCAAGGAGTGTATTGTTTGTTCCTGTCATTAGATTCGTGCCTAATCTCTGATTCCCTCTGGTGGAAAAATGTGAAACTCTTCAACGTATTTACCTTGTTGTTGCACCCTGCAGGCCTTGGAATCTGGAGCACTAGCCCAAGGTGGGATAATTACCGAAGGAAGTGCTGGAAGTACAGCTATTAGTCTTGCAACAGTAGCTCCAGCTTTTGGATGCAAATGCCATGTTGTCATCCCTGATGATGCTGCCATTGAGAAGGTATGTAGGAATGATATTTAGCCTTACACTTATCTTGGTAGTTTGTGTTTTTATAAATGACTGTATGCATTACTGTCTTTTGGACTAAGGCATCACTGGTCTAGGGTGGGATTTTAAATGCAAGGTCAACTACTCAATGTTGTTAACTACTACTGGTCCAGAAGTGCAGAATGTTGATCAGTTCCTTAACATTGTATTGGGAATCCCCGTCGATGAAGCAATTATTGCATTGTCTGTAATTATTCCCCAAAGTTGAACACTTAAATGACACAGTATCGGCTGGGGAATGCATATTTATCCCACTATCCCAGCAACACGGGGAAGAATATTTTTGAAAGTTGTTTCTTCCACCAGACTGGGTTGACTAAAACCCTACATTTTAACTCTGAGATTGCAAGTAGGGTGTAAATGCATGTCAAATTACTTCCTGATGGTTTTTAACTCTTGTTACTCTTATTTTCAGTCTCAGATACTGGAAGCCCTGGGTGCTATGGTTGAAAGGGTTAGACCAGTCTCTATTACACATAAAGACCATTTTGTCAATATTGCTAGGAGGAGGGCAGTAGAAGCTAATCAAGTAGCATTGAAGCATGGAAAATGCAACCAAAATGAATCTCTAGATGTCAAACAAATCAATGGCTACATATCTGATGTAGAAAAGAAAGGTACAATATTCTCCAGTGACTGCAAAGGTGGATTTTTTGCAGATCAATTTGAGAACCTTGCTAATTTCAGGGCCCACTATGAGGGTACTGGGCCTGAAATTTGGGAACAGACTGGTGGCAAATTGGATGCTTTCATTGCAGCTGCAGGCACTGGAGGAACAGTAGCTGGTGTTTCATGTTTTCTCAAGGTTAGTTCCTCCCTGCCCCTGAAATCCTATAGTTTTAATTAAGTCACTGCTGTGTTCCTGATCTGAATGTCACGTGTGTGACAGGAAAAAAAGGAAAATATCAGGTGTTTTCTAATAGACCCACCTGGTTCTGGTTTGCTCAACAAGGTAACAAGAGGAGTAATGTACACAAGAGAGGAGGCTGAAGGAAGGAGGTTAAAAAATCCATTCGATACCATAACTGAAGGAATTGGAATTAAATAATTCTAGATTAACAGAAAATTTCAAACTGGCAGAACTAGATGGGGCTTTCAGAGGCACAGATTTGGAGGCTGTTGAAATGTCTAGGTTTCTACTCTTTCATCAAGTACTTTTTTCTTTAAACAGCAGCTTTTGTTTGCTCGATGATCATGATTAACCTCGTGAATTAGCTATTTAGCTGGCAAAAATGATAATAAATAATGCTATGTGTTTATTTTTTTCAATCACTTACGTTAAGTTAGACTTCCTGCTTATAGAGGCAAGTATGGTTTACATTCAACTGTGTGCGCATGTGTGCAGAAAGTATCACTTTTCTGACAAATTAATGCTACAATGAATGATTAGGTTTCTATTGAAGAATGATGGCCTTTTCCTTGGGAGTTCTTCAGCTATGAACTGTGTTGGAGCTGTTAGAGTGGCACAAGCAATTGGACCAGGTCATACTATTGTGACAATTCTTTGTGACAGTGGGATGAGGCATCTTAGTAAGTTTTATAACGCTGCATATATCCAATAACTGAACTCTCTGAACATGGCTTGATGCCTTCAGCTGTAGGATTGGAGTTTCTTGGTCTCGGTTAAGATTTGTCCCCAAGTCCTCTCCATATTTATGTGACGATTCTTTTTAACTTACGAAGGATATGATTACACTAGCTTGTCAGCAACGGCATACCAACATATATAGGGTGCCTATTCATGTTTCATGATTGTTTGTCATCCGAAGTGGGGTTCTGATTTGCAGTCTCTATGATATTGTAATCTAGAGGAATTTAGGGGTTGTCTTTTACGGGCAGTTTTGTACATGTTGAGTATTTGAACCGGAAGGATGTTGGCAATGGCTTTATACCTTTTCAAAGTTTCTATTAAAGGTTTATAAATAGAATCAGTTCTTTTCAAGATTTTTGTGTTCATTTGCTCTTTCAAGGGAGGAAATGTTATTGGGGAATTCTACAGTCCCTTTTAGGAACCATTTGTTTAGTTTTAAAGGTTTGTATTATATAAGTGCATGGTGTAGTGTTGTACAAATTCTTTTAAAGAAATAACGGTAGAATTTTTCAATGAACCCCCAAATTTGTAAGGTTACCAGTCAAACGTACAATGTCTTAAACATATCTTTAAGGGGTAAAGACATTTAATACTCTCATTTCACATTCTATAACGACTATGGACTAACAAAGTCTTCAAAAGAAAAAGTCATTATTAAATAGAAATGACTTCTTTTTCTTAGTCTTCTTAAATACTAAAAAATAAAAACAAAGACTTCTTTTTCGAAATTTACTGAGGCTTGCATTATAATACAGTTAATTACATTTTCAGGAAGTACATTTGTTTCTTTTGTGAAGGGATATGAAGGTTTTCTGTGCAATCAAAGTGACTTCATTTGGATTGTTACCCCTTTCAAATGGCTTCAAATATAGTTTCAAGAATTGAGTAGTAATCTTAGCCCCGCTTGGAGTTGCGATACTTTTGTTAATAAAATGTTTTTAGATGGTAAAGGTATTTTTTTAAGTGTTTAGCAAGTGTCCTATCCTTAAATTTAATAGTAAAATTTTTTATTTCAAAAGTACTTTTAACGCAAGTTAAAAATTGATACTTTTGAATTAATTTTTCTTTTTTTAAATAATTAAAGATAAAATTTGAACATTTTACCATAAATTCAGGATTAAATGAAGATAAAATATTTTTTAAAATTTAAAATTATATATTACCAAACATAAAAAGTACATATTCAAGTTTGCATCCAAACAAATTTTAAAACTTACTAAGTATTTTCTCCAAAACTCTACTAGCTAAAGTTTAGAATAAACCACCGTAACCTCAAACAAGACCTAAACAGATTACATTGTTCGCATTTTAAGTATAAACTGCTCATTCTGCATTGTTTTACCAATACATTGTATATTTTGGAATGCTATTGTCTTTCTTCGCCTAGAAGTAAGGTTACATTTTACGTTTGACTGGTAGCCGTACAAACTCACGGGCAGTTTTGTACAAAGAAATAGCCGTACAATTTTTGGAATTTGGGGGTTGGCTGTCTCTCACGGGCAGTAAATGAACCAAATTATTCCATATTTAAATTGAATTCGATTCGATAAGAGCTCATAAGAGTTTTGTTTATCAATAATCAAATTAAATTTAAATAAAATTTAACGTTTGTTAATTCTTTTTTGTATTCTATTCGAATTAAGGTCGATAAGTTAAAAATTTTAAATTTACATGCAAAATTCCAAAGTTATTGAAATTTGATTCGATAAAAAGTCGTTTAAATTTAAGTGAAAGATCAACAAATCAAATTCAAACAAAAATTTAAATTCATTAAAATAATCAAATAAGTTTTAAACACTAAAGTGTATGCAAGAGAGTAAGAAATAGCAATGTACTTTATTAGTTAATCTTGCTTTAAAATGGAACGTCGAGTTTCCAGGGAAGCACAGTGAAAAAGAATGGCTTATAACAATCTAGATTTGAATAAGTTCTGTCAAGCAAGACTTATTATTCTATCAAGCATATCCAAATTTATTAGTGCTGCTAGATCTCGGGCAACCCGGTAACAATAATCACCGCAATAGGACTCCTGACTGAGTACTTTTCTGAAGTCCATGTAAGAGATCCTTGAGAATTTGAAATGTTTGGAGGATTTGCAAGTGGACTGAATGTAACTTCGTATGTCAATTTCTGGTTCAGCTCGGAGAATTTCAGCGTGGTAGGTTCCACTGCCACGTTTACTCCCACAGGTTGGACAATCTTGGCAGTGTAAACTGAATTAGCCTCACCGACATTGGTTACTGTTCTTGTATATTTCTGAACAGTTGGTTTAACGATGATGGAAAAAGATGGGTAATTTAGTTGTGAGTCAGGTATTTTTGATTCAACTGAGCAATTCACACGACGCTGTAGAATCATGCCTACCCCTCTGTTTGTGTAATTCAGGCTGCATAGATAAGGTATGTAATCTTCAGGCACAATGTCGTAGATGAGGCCTGGATTATTGGCTGCTGATGGGTTCACATTGCCTGCACCAGTGGCAAAGACATCAGCCACAGGAAGGAGGTTTAGTTGATCCTCAATGGGCTTGTTATCGAGGTTGACAGTATCAGCTGTTGTAATGATTGCAGATTTAATCGCAGCAGGAGACCAATCAGGATGTGCGCTCTTGAGCAAAGCCGCAACACCACTAAGGTGTGGGCATGCCATTGAGGTGCCAGAGATTATATTGAAATTAGACTTTGTTTTGGTGTTGTTTTCAACAGAGGTATACCATGCTGCGAGAATATTTACCCCCGGGCCGAGTATGTCTGGTTTCAGAATGCCACGGCTTGCATAACATGGACCCCTAGACGAGAATGAAGCAACAGCCGGTGCACGACCATTTCCTATTGCTGTTCCATTGAAGAAGACTGTAGCCGTGGGTGATTTCGTGGAGTTAAAATAGGCCATGATCTTATCTCCATCGACAAAACTCACGTGTGCTGCAGGAAGAACATGAGCATCGGCTGATGTGGTGTAGCCTCTGTAGACATAGTTCATGATGATCATGGCAACAAGAGATACCACCGGCAGCCTTCACATATTGCCCTTTATCGACTGCTGGTACTAAACCAAACTTACATAGGACTATCTTTCCTTTGACATCAGTGTTTTTTATTGAATCCGGTGCGCAATAGGGAGCATTATCATCACTCTTATTAGATCCAGGATAAACAAGAGGAAACAGGGTTGAGGCGAAATCCTTAGGTTGGTAAGTCGATTCCCCTTCAAATATCTCATTGTTTCCAAGCATTGCAGAGGCCCTGATCTTTCTATCTATAGTACTTGCACCAACAGTGAGAACCCAAGGGGCCTCATTCTCCAAAGAGTAATATAAAGGGCCTCTGTTTCCGGCTGAGCAACTAACAAAAATGCCCTTCTCCATTGCACTATATGCACCGAGCGCAATGAAGTCCTCATAGAAAGAATTATATAAACTGCCAAGGGAGATGGAAAGCACATCAACCCCATCATCAATAGCAACGTCCATTGCAGCCAATACGTCGCTATTAGAGCAACTGAAAAGCTGCTGCATACTTTATATATTGCCAAGTGAGCAAGAGGCGCTACACCTGCAGCAGTTCCATTAGCATTTCCATACACATTGGCACCTTTGACAAAGTTTCCAGCAGCTGTGCTTGCAGTATGAGTACCGTGACCGTCCTCGTCCAATAAGGTACGATTTTGATCATCTTGGACGAAGTATTGTGCTCCAATGAGTTTATTGTTACACAATGATGCAGGAACTAGTTCACATTTCCCCTTCCATTTAGCGGGTGGAGGAGGTAATCCTTCATCATTAAAGGAAGGGTGGTCCGGTGTTATCCCGGTATCCAAGATGCCAATGATCACACCTTTACCATAATTTGAGTCCTTCCAGAATCCCATATTTTGTTGCAAGCCAAGAACACTAGGAGAATGAGTAGTGTGTAGGGATAGTAATTTTCGGCGCTGTGCAGAAATAAAGCCTTTCTTTTTCTCCATTTCTTTCACTTCCTCTGGTGATAATCTCGCGGCGAATCCTTTGACTTCACATTGCGATAGGAATAAACCAGGCGCGGTGCATCATTTGAGCCTTCAGTTGTTGTTGTTGGTGGTAAAAATGAACGATACCAGCTTTCCAAGTCCCCTGACTCGGCGAAAAGCTGTGCATCACTGGGCTCGAGCCGAACGATGTAAGTTTCTAAGTTGCTGTTTTCGGGGAATTCAGATGCAATAGTTGCCAAAAGACAGAAACTCAGCGTGCAAAATAGAGTGGAAATGATGACCATTAAAGCCATTTTCAAAAGCTTTTAACTTCTTTAAATTCTTTATTAACAAGCAAGAATGTGCATTGAGAAAAGTAGAGATGGATAATTTGCTTCTCTTCGAACGCTGCTATTTATAGCCATCTTTCCACTAATTATGCATGAGAAAATTCTTACCGGGTGACATTTGAGAAAAACAGTTTTCTGTCAATGCTGATTTTAAATGATGTTTCACTCACGGTAGACTATGTAAGATTGCGGTCTCAATTAAAAATATATATATTTCAATAAAAAATAATAATAAATTTAGGAAAATTCTACCGTTGTTTTTAAAAACTATTTTTTATATTTTAAATATTTGTACAATACAATATTATATATTTTAAAAATTTATACTGTAAAAACTTTTAAAATTAAAGGAATAGTTTTCTAAAAGAAATAGTAGAATTCTCGATAAATTTAACGACCTCAATATTTAGTGAATGAGGGTCAATAAATTTTTTTAAAATTATATTTACCTAAGTTCACATTCATCAAATGCGAAATCAAAGTTGAGCTTCACCGTCACTAAAACGTCATTCACAATAAGTACTAATAAAAAATTATTTTCTCAAATCACACCGTGTCAGAATTTTCTCAATTATGCGATCTCATATTTTAAAAAAATAATAATAAATTTAATGACCGAGTATTCAGTAAACGTTGAGTTCAATGAATTTTTTTTTTTTTAAAATCATCTTTATCTGAGTTTGCATTCAACAAATGTAAGTTTTGAACTCCATCATTATTAAAACATCATGTCAAAATCAACACTAGTAAGAAATTATTTTTTTCAAATAATACCAAATAAGAATTATTTCAATCGTATACATTTTTTCTCGTAAGAAAGTACTAATTTGGAATAATAAATTAAAGGTGGAAAAACGACTTCCACAGTGAATAATGTAACCAATTAGGGGCATCCCTTTCGCCATTGCAATCGGTAAATGATAATGTAGACCCCAAGGAGACTAAGAAAAACATGTCTGTAGACTTGGAATCTTCATCCATTATCTTTTTGCAATCGGTGGTGAATGATAAGGTAGGTCAAGGAGACTCAGAAAATGCATATCCGTGGACTTGAAGTCTTCCTAATATCAGACTATTCAGCTCACTAAAATATCTAATTTGGCTGTACTCTGTAACGTGGAATAAGGAAATTTAGACGGCATTTGGTTTATACATACGAGGGAAAGTAACAGAAATTAAGATTAATGATATTCATATATGATATTTAATTAATTACTATGAGAATCATTTCATGATAAGAATAAAAGTGTTAGAAAATGTTCATTTCTAATGTCCACATGTGATTTAGATTTCAAATTTAGAAAATGTCCTAATCCATCATTTTGCCTATTGAAGTTTCAAAGTAAACCATCCTTCATCTTTCCATATCTATTGTTACTATGCTAATGCAAAACATCCTCTCACATATGATTTGATTAGCATTTATGTGAGATATGATCAAATGTAGCTATTCTTGAACAGCTTGCCGTGTGCAGTTGATGGCTTTGATCAAACCTGCTGTCACTGGAAAATGAACGTCCAGAAAATTATAGTATTCGACGAAAACAATGTAGTAGCCAAGTCCCAGGTTCCTTACATCATAAGTGCACTGCGGTGGCACAAAACATATGACCCCACGTGGATACTATATATTGGACTGATATGGAATCCATTAATATTGTGAGATCATAATTTATACAATTATAAAAATGTGAGTGTATTTTGTGTGAAACTCAAACCCGTCTACTTTTGTTAATGAAATGGAAAATTTAAAACTTAATAATTGATGGTAGTCTTTTAAACCCATAAATTAGTAGATTGGAATAATACGTAATTAAATATTACTAAAAGACTAATTGATTAATACTAAAGTTCGTGAACTAATATATAAGTTTAGGGTTAAATAATATACGACATATTATAGTGAAAATTAGGGCTAAATAGCCGTAAAAAGAAGAGAGGAAAATGCATAAACAGAGCATTGATTTTGACTACCTTTGGCTGAGATAATCTTAGTCCCTTCTTTGTTGAGTTTTGTTTATAATTGTTGCAAGGATACTCGAATGCTGGAGTAAGAACTCGACGTCAATATATATATATATATAAATAAAATAAAATCTGCTGCATGCACGATCCATCAAATTAGAAATTCGAAAATATAGATTGTTCATGATTATTGGTCTATGTGTGCTTCCTTGAAAGCAAGTTCATGTGATTATTTTATGTTATGTAAAAATAATAAAAGTCAATTGAACAGCAAGACATTCTTAGGGGCTTGAGTAATGAATCCATGATCGGATTGATGCCAGCATAGAGGTAATTAGGCAGTAAAGTGCGAAACGAATTATGAGAATTGATTTGGTGCCAGTGGTGCCCGGTTTAAAGGGAATAGATAACTAAGGTTTAGTTTGTTATTAACGAAAATCTGTATTATTATTTATGATTTGGTTTTGATTGAATTAATTGGTTCAAGCATTAAGTTGGTTTAACAGGTTCATTTAGTATTTTAGTTCAGAAAACTAATATTATGCCTATTATAGACCGTCGTGTCGACTCTATTACAAAAATTAAGTGTTTTGGTTATTTGATAGATGAACGCTCACAAGATTTGAATTATTTAAGTTAAATTCTCAAATTTTAGATTATTTAAAAGAATAAGTGGTTCTAACCTCTTTCATGTTTTAGAAAAAGTATTTTTATGAAAATTATATTTTTGCAAAATATTATGTTATGTACGAAATTCGAATTGAGTTTGGTTAATTTAATATTATGATGTGTTCTAAGTATGAATTTAGTAAGTGGCACTTTAACTGAATAGGATGATTGTGTGATGTATGATTTCTTATTTGATATGAAAAAATGATTTGGCACTTGGAATAATTTTGGTGACGTCGATGGGAGTTAATTCCCTAATACTCTACCTAGCGGAGGGTAACTGGCCTATGTTTGACTCCACCCAGTGGAGAGTAACTGGCCTATGTCTGGCCCTTGTCTAACAGGTATAATAGTTAGCACTGGATATCCAAGTTGCCAATTAAGCCTTCAGAAACTCTTGACCCCAACAACATAAGTACATACAATGGATGTGTATTGTTATTATTTGGTTTCCTCTAGGTTATGGATATAAAATATTTATTTTTGTTTGCCACTTACATATGTGTAATTGTTTGGAACTTGTGATTTTTATAAAATTGTACTTATATATGTATATGTGTGCTCTAACGTGTGAACAAATATAGATTGTAAAATTATATTTATGTAACGTACTCAATCCGGTGAAAGACTGGATTTGGACAACTTATTGGGTAAATGTTTGCTCACCCCATTTTAATCAATTATGTTACAAATAAAGTTGACGATCTTGAGTAAGAAGGGAAATAAATTTAGTCTTTGGGAGTCGCGACTTTTCATTGGCTTAGCATGGACCTAACTATTAGGGTTTGGATTTTCTGTGCTTATGCCTAGATAGTCTATTTGATTTAAGCATGTTTAACAAATATTATAGTAATTTAGATTTTAGATTATTTTTACTTGAAAGTTCTAGGAATTTAATAATCGTTTGGATAATTTATTTTATTAGCAATTAATAGTTATTTTATATTACTCGTGATATTGATGTCTTATATCATAGGGTTGTAACTTAGGGTACGGCGTGCTATGATCTTCGATTTGGATTGTGACATTTTCTCTTTTAAATATTTCTTTTTTTTTTATATACTTAAATTGGCCATAAGTTAAATATAATTTACTACGTAATTATTGGACAAATTTGTCAACACAATGGAAGATCGTCCCACATGTAAACAATTTCAAGTATTTAGAATTTGACTCAAGGAAAATATCCTAGTCATTTTCCAACTTAAACGTCCATGATAAGCAAGCAATCAATTAGTATTAAGTTTTACAACTTTCAAGGGCCATGCAGCATCCTATGGATAAAGGGGAAGTGTGATTAGGGTGTAAATGAGTTGCGTCGAATCGAGCACGAATAGTGTCTAAAAATTTGATGATACTCGAGTTCAATTCACTTGAAAATATGTAAAACGAATTCGAATTCAAGTAAAAGTGTAATTTTTTTAAAAAGTTTAGACATTCTAGTAATTATATATATAATAAAAATATATATATTCGTACCCGAAAAGTTCAATGAGTGGTCAAGCAAGATATACATACGTTTGAAATTGACTAATCAAGAGATTCAAGATCGAACAATCTCGACTCGACCTTGATCAACTTAAACTTGAGTCGAATTTTTGACCGCTGCTTGCGATGAGAGTAAGAAACTAATATGAAGCTGTTCTTTGTGTTTTAGTAGTATTTAGGAAGACTAAGAAAAAGAAGTCATTCTTATTTAGCAAATGACTTTTTTTCATTTGAAGACTTTGTTAGTCCATAATCGTTCTACAACGTGAAATGAGAGTATTAAAGTCTTTACCCCTTAAAGATATGTTTGAGATTTTTATCTCAAAATAGTATTGTGTAATCTGTCCTACATTAACGTATGTTTAACGGGTGAAATTTGTTTGCACAGTATCATTTTCTTAAGAAACCATTTTCTAGACATGCCACTATACAACAAAGTTTGATTGCTTTCAGTTAGTCCTTGCTATGGCCTCCTTTCACTTTCCTTCTGCAACTATCCTAAACCATAACCAATGGTCCTCGATCACCAAGATTTTCCAGCACCAAAAACTATTTTTTTTTGTTCATTTATTCTCCAAAATAATCGGAACCTCTTTACTCTTGAATCTTGCATAAGAATTATTTTTATCGAATTCATCAGATAACCTTTCGTACTGCATGTATATCCTCGGATGCTGATGTATCATATACATATATATATATATTTTAAAAGTGATGTACTATATTTCAATACCCGTACCACGTACAAGAAACTACCACGTATCCGGTAACTATAATAAGAATTCTATTATTTCCAAAATAATATTTAGGAGTTTTAAAAGAGGTTTTTTAGCTTTAAAAGTTTCATTTGTTGTGCTAATTTAGTTGTAGATGATCCCAAAATAATACACCTAATGATTATATTACAAGCGGGTCGGGATCCATTAGGGGTATTTTAATAATTTTATTTTCGTGATTCAAATAGGCCAAAATAGATCAAATATTATATGTTTAACCCACGGTTTGATCAGACCCAACAATTGCAGGAATAAATATCGAAAAGGCAGGTTAGGTTCATTAATCACTTTCTTAGTTTTCTAAGTTCTCAATTCTTATTGAATTTTATTCTCTGATTTAAATACTGATTTGAACGTTGGAGCCTATCCTATGAGACCAAACCTTGCCTCTTATACCATATTATTTTTAGGTGATTCGGACGCATTGCTCAATTTCTAGTTTAGACGATACAACACATCCTAACTCAAATTTTTGTATCAACAATCCCAATAACTCTTGTGTATGAATTGCCAAATGCAAACAATCATCCTTTGTTCTATCATCAATGAATTGCCCTTTGAAACTTAGATGTCTTGGTGGCAAACTAGTAATGCATAGATGTACCAAAATGTAAATAGCAATATACTTTAATAATCAATATTGCTTTAAAATGAAACTTTCCGAGTTTCCAGGGAAGCACAGCGAAAAGAATCGCTATATAACTATCCCACAAAAAGTTCTGTAAAGCAAGATTTTATTCTATTAAGCAAATCCAAATTTATTAATGCTGCTACTGGAACAACCCGGTGTCAATAATCACTGCAATAGGACTCCTGACTGAGTACTTTTCTGAAGTCCATGTAAGAGATCCTTGAGAATTTGAAATGTTTGGAGGATTTGCAGGTGGACTGAACGATTAACTTCGTATGTCAATTTCTGGTTCAGCTCGGAGAATTTCAGCGTGGTTGGTTCCACTGCCACGTTCACTCCCACAGGTTGGACAATCTTGGCAGTGTAAACTGAATTAGCCTCACCGACATTAGTCACTGTTCTTGTATATTTCTGAACAATTGGTTTAAAGATGATGGAAAAAGATGGGTAGTTTAGTTGTGAGTCAGGTATTTTTGATTCAACTGAGCAATTCACATGACGCTGCAGAATCATGCCTAACCCTCTGTTGGTGTAATTCAGGCCGCATAGATAAGGTATGTAATCTTGAGGAACAATATCGTAGATGAGGCCTGGATTATTGGCTGCTGACGGGTTCACATTGCCTGCACCAGTGGCAAAGACATCAGCAGGAAGGAGGTTTTGTTGATCTTCAATGGGCTTATTTTCGAGGTTGACAGTATCAGCTGTTGTAATGATTGCAGATTTAATCGCAGCAGGAGACCAATCAGGATGTGCGCTCTTGAGCAGCAAAGCCGCAACACCGCTAAGGTGTGGGCATGCCATTGAGGTGCCAGAGTCTATATTGAAATTAGACTTTGTTTTGGTGTTGTTTTCAACAGAGGTATACCATGCTGCGAGAATATTTACCCCCGGGCCGAGTATGTCTGGTTTCAGAATGCCACGGCTTGCATAACATGGACCCCTAGACGAGAATGAAGCAACAGCCGGTGCACGACCATTTCCTATTGTAGTTCCGTTGAAAAAGATTGTAGCCGTGGGTGATTTCGTGGAGTTAAAATAGGCCATGATCTTATCTCCATCGACAAAACTCACGTGTGCTGCAGGAAGAACATGAGCATCGGCTAATGTGGTGTAGCCGCCGTAGACCGAGTTCATGATGATCATGGCAACACCACCAGCAGCCTTCACATATTGCCCTTTATCGACTGCTGGTACTAAACCAAACTTACATAGGACTATCTTTCCTTTGACATCAGTGTTGTTTATTGAATCCGGTGCACAATAGGAAGTATACATAATTATCATTCTTATTAGATCCAGGATAAACAAGAGGAAACTGGGTTGAGGCGAAATCCTTAGGTTGGTAAGCCGATTCCCCTTCAAATATCTCATTGTTTCCAAGCATTGCAGAGGCCCTGATCTTTCTATCTGTGGTACTTGCGCCAACAGTGAGAATCCAAGGGGCCTCATTACCCAAAGAGTAATTAAAAGGGCCCCTGTTTCCTGCTGAGCAACTAACAAAAATGCCCTTTTCCATTGCGCTATATGCACCGAGCGCAACGAAGTCATCATAGAAAGAATCAAATAAAGCACCGAAACCAAGGGAGATGGAAAGCACATCAACCCCATCATCAATAGCAACGTCCATTGCAGCCAATACGTCGCTTTCAGAGCAACCGAAGCGACATACTTTATATATTGCCAAGTGAGCAAGAGGCGCTACACCTGCAGCAGTTCCATTAGCATTTCCGTATACATTGGCACCTTTGACAAAGTTTCCAGCAGCTGTGCTTAGCAGTATGAGTACCGTGACCGACCTCGTCCAATAAGGTACGATTTTGATCATCTTGGACGAAGTATTGTGCTCCAATGAGTTTATTGTTACACAATGATGCAGGAACTAGTTCACATTTCCCCTTCCATTTAGCGGGTGGAGGAGGTAATCCTTCATCATTAAAGGAAGGGTGGTCCGGTGTTATCCCGGTATCCAAGATGCCAATGATCACACCTTTACCATAATTTGAGTCCTTCCAGAATCCCATATTTTGTTGCAACCCAAGAAAACTAGGAGAATGAGTAGTGTGTAGGGATAGTATTTTTCGGGGCCTTGCGGAAACAAAGCCTTTCTTTTTCTCCATTTCTTTCACTTCCTCTGTAGATAATCTCGCGGCAAATCCTTTGATCACATTGCGATAGGAATAAACCAAGCGAGATGCATCATTTGAGCCTGCAGTTGTTGTTGTTGGTGGTAAAAATGAACGATACCAGCTTTCCAAGTCCCCTGACTCGGCGAAATTCAATAGCTGTGCATCACTGGGCTCAAGCTGAACGATATAAGTTTCTAAGTTGCTGCTTTCGGGGAATTCAGTTGCAATAGTTGCCAAAAGACACAAACTCAGCGTGCAAAATAGAGTGGAAATGATGACCATGAAAGCCATTTTCAAAAGCTTTTAACTTCTTTAAATTCTTTATTAACAAGCAAGAATGTGCATTGAGAAAAGTAGAGATGGATAATTTGCTTCTCTTCGACCACTGCTATTTATAGCCATCTTTGAGAAATTTCTAGGAATATGCCTATTTTCCAAACTTCTTCTATTTGTGTGCCTATTTTAAAGTGGAATTCCGAAGGAGTGGAACTCGCATTCGGAGAATGCGAGTTCCAGAAAATTTAAAAAAAAAAAATAAAAATAAAAATTGTTCTTGAATGACCTCGCATTTTTTTTTTTCTTTAACCTCGCATTTTTTCGAATGCGAGTTCCAGAAAATTTAAAAAAAAAAAAAAAAAAAATTGTTCTTGAATGACCTCGCATTTTTTTTTTTCTTTTAACCTCGCATTTAAAAAATAAGTTGTAATGAATTTTTGTATTTTTTTTTTTTTTGGTTATAGCAAATTTGACTATGTATATATATATATATATATATATATATATATATAATTTTTTTAGAATTTAGGAAATTTGACTATGTATAAATCGTGCACTATTACAAAAATCATTTGTATAGTAAATCGTAAATTATAAACTATAACATTAACGTAGTTGTACGATATTTGGGAATAGTAAACCATTATCTTTAAATCATAAACTATAACATTAACGAAATAGTACGCGAATGAAATATGTAAACCCGTTAATTTAATTAATTTATCGTATTTTTATACACATTTAGAATCCCCTATTTTACGAACATTCTCCCTGCCAACAACCAAACCCAACAAGGGCAACAAACATCCATAAAAGCCCGACAAGGGCTAAAAAACATAAATACAAACCTAATAACAATAAAAAAC
Source organism: Cinchona pubescens (assembly GCA_025175665.1). Taxonomy (NCBI): domain Eukaryota; kingdom Viridiplantae; phylum Streptophyta; class Magnoliopsida; order Gentianales; family Rubiaceae; genus Cinchona; species Cinchona pubescens. The sequence goes on from JANKKI010000131.1 coordinate 5,585,602, forward strand.
CACCCGACTAGGGCGAACAATGATATACGAATAACATAGAGAGGAGGAGGACCACGAGGAGGAGGAGGAGGACGAAGGAGGAGGAGGAGGAAGGAGGAGGTCGAATTCCAGGAAGGAGGAGGGCGGTGAATTTGGGGGCTTATCTTCTGCGAGGTTAGTCAATTTTTATTTTTTTTTTATAAATTTTCTGGAATGCGAGTTCCACTCCTTCAGAATCCCACTTTGGAATAGGCACACAAATAGAATACATTTGAAAAGTAGCATAATGTTAGAAATTTTCCAGCCATCTTTCCACTAATTATGCATGAAAAAATTCTTTCCCGCTGTAATTTGAGAAAAATAATGACGGTATGGATTGCATTATTTGGAATATTATTTTGGTTTATTATTCAAGAAATTATTTGAGTGATGTGATAAATAATAAAAAAATATTAATAATTTGAGTAAGTGTTTGATTGTAAATAGTGTAAATAATTTTTTGTGAATAAGTGTTTAGATAGTATTTTTTGAACTAAAAGACAATAAACGTACGCGAAAATCGAACGATAAATTACAAATATCAAAATATATAAACTTTCTTTTCATACCATCAAGTCAAGTACTAAAAACCACACACAAACGTAGTTGCCTTCTTGTCGTTTGAAATCCGAATCTTAAAAAAATAAGATATACTCATACATGTATGCCAGTATATATTTATTTAATATAAAATAAAAAATATAATTTAAAAATTACTTAGTATTTTGTGTGCTAAAAGACAAAATACGTAGACAAAATTTGAATAAAATTATTAATATCAAAATGCATGTTCACTTTTTTTTATACCATCAAATCAAGTATTAAAAACCACATGCAAAGGTAGTTAACTGTTCATCGTTTGAAATCCAAATCTTGAAAAACGAAACATATCCATATGCGTATGCTAAACATATATTTATTTAATACAAAATAAAAATACAATTTAAAATTTACAATTTTCTACCCATAGTTCGGATTCTCCAATATAGGTTCGAAAGTTCGAACCTTATATATCATTCTAAACTTTATTTTTCTAAGGTTCAAGACCTATATTTCAGACTCCCGAACGTCCGAACCTTGTATACTATTTTAAACTCTACTTTTCCGCCTATATTTCGAAGGTTCGGGAGTCCGAACTTACATTTTCATTTTTTTTTTGCTCAAAAAAAAATTCAGACCAATGAATAGTAATGGATAGTATAAAAAAAATTAATGCTAATATATGTGAATAGTATAATACGAGTATAGACAAATAGTAAAATAATTGATTGAATAGTAACGAATAGTGAAAGAAAAATTTGAATTGTGTAAGTAATGAATAGTGAAAGAAAAATTTGAATTGTGCAAATAATGAATAGTATTTTTGAAAAGAGTAAAAATAAGTTGACCAAAAAAATTTTGCTGACCAAACAAATATTTCATAAAAATATAAATAGTAAAGTAAAAAGTGAAAAAAAAATTAAAAAAAAACAATCCAAACGGGGAATTTTTTATCAATACTAATTTTGAATGATGTTTCACTCACGATGGAGAATGCAATCTCAGTTAAAAAATGGTTTTTTTTAAAAAATGATAAATTTAAGAAAATTTTACAGTTCTTTTTTAGAACTATTTTTTTTGTGTTTTAAATATTTGTTCAGTACAATATCAGGTGTTTTAAAATTTTATACTGTATAAGTTTTTAAAATTAAGGGAAAATTTGCCTCAAAAAAATTATAGAATTCTCCATAAATTTAACAATTTCAACATTCAGTGAATGCGAGATCAATAAATTTTTATTAAAAATTATTTTTACCTGAGTTCAAATTCGTCGAATACAGGATCAAAGTTGTTGAGCACCACAATCAACACTAATAAAGAATTATTTTCTCAAATCAAACCGCGTAAAATTTTTCTTAATTATGCGAACTTCTTCTCGTAGGAAAGTAGTAATTTGGATGGAATAATAAGTTAAACGTTGAAAAATGACTTCTACAACGAATAATCTACCAATTAGCTAGGGGCACCCCTTTCGCCATTGCAATCGGTAAATGATAATGTAGACTAAGGAGACTATGAAAAACATGTCTGTGGACTTGGAATCTTCATCCATTATCTTTTGAGGGGCATCCCTTTTCGCCATTGCATTCTGTGGTGAATGATAGTGTAGGCCATGGAGACTAAGAAAAAGCATATCCGTAGACTTGAAGTCTTCGTAATATTAGGTGGTGTTTTGTTTGTATTCGAAAATTGGAGTCAAAATTTGAATCATAAATTTTATTATCAGTATGAATTTATGTCATTCTTCTTTATTTGTTTGGTTTGAATAAGGAATGAGTTTTATTATATTGATAAGTTAATAAATTTGAAATTTATGTTACAAGTGGAGAATGTAAATAGGTATTTTCTAATACTTTTATTCCTATAGAATAATTCCTATAGTGATTAACCAAACAATATTTATGGGTATCATTAACCTTGATTCATATTCATTTCTCTCGTACCCATAAACCAAACACCTCCTTAGACTATTCAACTCACTAAAATATCTAATTTGGTTGTATTCTGTAACATGGAATAAGGGAATTAGAATAACAAAGTGGAGGCATTTGGTTTGTGGAATGAGGGAAAGGAATGGAAATTGTGGTTAATGATTTTCATAGATGATGTTTGATTAATTATTATGAGAATCATTTCATGAGAAAAGTGTTAGAAAATGTTCACTTCCATTCTCCACTTGTAATTCGGATTTCAAATTGATTAACTCATGATAATGAAACTCGTTTCTTGTTCAAACCAAACAAACGAAGAGGAATGACATAAACCCATACCGATAATAAGATTTATGATTCTCATTTTGATTTCCATTCCCAAATATAAACCAAACACCTACTTGGAAATCTTTTTTATAGTTTTGAAGTTTTAAAGGATATCTCTACTTTAGTTTTTTGAAGTTTTTGGCGTATAGTTTGTGTTGCAAATGTCCTAATCTGTCATTTTGCCTATTGAAGTTTCAAAGTAAACCATCCTTCATTTTTCCAGATCAATTGTAACTATGCTAATGCAAGACCTCCTCTCACATACGATTTGATTAGCATTTATGGTGAGATTTGATCAAATGTAGCTATTCTTGAACGGCTTGCCGTGTGCAGTTGATGGCTTTGATCAAACCTGCTGTCACTGGAAAATGAACGTCCAGAAAATTATAGTATTCGACGAAAAGATGTAGTAGCTCAGTCCCACTTTCCTTACAACATAAGTGCACCGTGGTGTCACAAAAGATATGACCCCACGTGGACACTATTTATTGGACTGATATGGAGTCCATTAATGTTGTGAGATCATAATTTATACTATTATAAAAATATGAGTATATTTTGTATGAAACTCAATCCCGTCTACTTTTGTTAATATTTAAAATTCAATAATTGATGGTAATATTTCAAACCCTTAAATTAGTAGGTTAGAGTAATACGTAACTAAATATTATTAAAAGACTAGTAGATTAATACTAAAGACTGTGAGCTAATATATATATATATATATTTAGGATTAAATAATATACGACATATTACAGTGAAAATTAGGGCTAGATAGCCGTAAAAAGAAGAGAGTAAAAAGCATAAACATAGCATTGATTTCGACTATTTATGGCTGAGGTAATCTTAGTCCCTTCTTTGTTGAGTTTTGTTTATAATTGTTGCAAGGGTACTCGTATGCTGGAGTAAGAACTCGATGTTAAAAAAAATAAAAAGAAAAATAAAAATCTACTGCGTGCATGATCCATCAGATTAAGAATTTGAAAATATAGATTGTTCATGATTATTAATCTACGTGTGATTCCTTGAAAGCAAGGTCATGTGATTATTTTATGTTATGCAAAAATAATAAAAAGTCAACTGGTCAGCAAGACATTCGGGACTTGAGTATTGAATCCATGATTGGATTGATGCCAGCATATATAGGTAATTAGGCAGCAAAGTGCGAAGCGAATTGTGATGATTATGTTTAAATACTGGACAGTGAGGACGAGAATTGATTTGGTGCCAGTGGTGCCCGATTTAAAGGAAATAGATAACTAAGGTTTAGTTTGTTATTAACGACAATTGGGTGATCTGGATTATTATTTATGATTTGGTTTTGATTGAATTAATTGGTTCAAGCATTAAGTTGGCTTAACAGGTTAGGTACGAAATTCGAATTAAGTATGGTTAATTTAATATTTTTTTAATATGAATTTAGTAAGTGACATTTTGACTAAATAGGATGATTGTGTGATGTATGATTTTTTATTTTGATATTAAAAAAATGACATGACTCTTGGAATAATTTTGGTGACGTCGGTGGGAGTTAATTTCCTTATACTTCATCCAATAGAGGATAGCTGACCTATGTTTGACTCCACCCAATGGAGAGTAGCTGGCCTATGTTTGGCCCTTGCCGGTTAAGCCTTAAGAAACTCTTGACCCTGACGACATAAGTACGGTTATGGAATTTTTATTTGCCACTCTTGACCCTGACGACATAAGTACATACGATGGAATTTTTATTTGCCACTTACATATTTGTAATTGTTTGGAACCTGTGATTTTTATAAAATTGTAGTTATATATGTAGTTATATGCATGCTCTAACGTGTGATCGAACGTGATTTGTAAAATTATATTTATGTAACGTACTCAATCCGATGAAAGAGGATTTGGACTACTTATTGGATAAGTATTTGCTCACCCTATTTTAATCAATTGTTTTGCAGATAGAGTTGATGATTTGGAGTTAGAAGGGAAGTAAATTTAGTTTTTGGGAGTAGTGACTCTACATTGGCTTAGCATGGAACTAACTATTAGGATTTGGATTTTTGGTTCTTATGCCTAGATAGTCTATTTGATTTAGGCATGTTTAACGAATATTATAGTACTTTGGATTTTATATTATTTTTACTTGATAGTTGTAGGAATTTAATAATAGTTAGGATAATTTATTTTATTGGCAAGTAATAGTTATTTTATATTGCTCGTGATATTGATGCCTTGCATCGTAGGGTTGTACTTTAAGGTGCGGTGTATTGCGATTTCAGATTTGGGTAGTGACATTTTGTCTTTTAAGTATTTCTTTCTTTTTTGATATACCTAAATTATCCATAAGTAAAACATAATTTACTACGTAATTATTGGACAAATTTGTCAACACAATGGAAGAGCCCAACATGTAAACAATTTCAAGTCTTTAGAATTTGACTCAAGGAAAATATCCTAGTCATTTTCCTACTGGAATTATGTTAACCAGAAAATGAATCATAGAAATATTATAGTAAAATTCTATTAACGAAACACTCCTATGCTTAAATCAAAATAGGACTCAATATAGGGAAATCCTAATATGCTAAAATATTCTTTGAAACAAAATCCTATTGGCATTTACCTATTGGATCTTATCTTGAGTTGAACCACACTTATACTGAATGCTAAATGCTCTTCGAAATAAACTGCCTAAAAAACATGTTAGTCAGAAAAAGTTGTATGCTCTTTGAAATAAAATACATTTGAAATAAAATTTTTCTATACTATATTCAATAGGTTTTATCAATCCAGATTAAAAGTGATGTGTACAATTTCGGTACACTCTCGATCCTACATGAAGCTCTCATTTTCATCATCTCATGATTACTTTAGTCTGTTATTTTTCTTCCTGTTATTATATTTTTCATTTACACTTCTATCTTTTTTACTTAAAAAATTATGGTTTTAACTTTTGTGTTTGTAAATTATACTCTAACACTATATTAGTTTTAATTTTAGTCTTCGTGGATTTGTAGTTTAGGCTGTTAGATTTTGTATTTCTAAAATAGATATCTCAAAATTAATTCAGTAAAATAAAACACTTGAATTATTAATTTAATTAAAATAAAAGGCTACAAAGCCTTAGAAAACATATACTTACTCCATATCACATATATTCGGCTAGAACTAAAGATTTATCAAAATTACAAGAATTAAAGGCACACTAATATGCATATACAGTATTACAAAATAATTTAGCCAAGAAATAGTTATTTTGGAGGTTAATTTTTAATTAGGTAATTGGAAATTATTTATAAGAAGAAAGTGGAAGGAAATAATAATTTGTAATTTAGGGTCTATATAGTTTATTTGTTGGATTTTGCTTTAAATTAATTCAATTGTGATATTGATATAAAGCTAAAAATGTAGGACTGAATGAAGGCGCTCAACTTTTGGATAGAAAATTTCTCTTTCAATTGATTTTTAAAATGAATGTAAAATAAAATAAATGAAGAGTTAAGTACATATATTCAGTCGACAATATGTTTGCATCTTGAAACTTTTAATTAAATCATAGCTAGTTCTACTAATTATTTTTGTCTTAAGTGTGAAAAAATAAACATCCTAAAAGATTATTTCACTTCCTTCACTAAAAGATTATTTCACTTCCTTCATTCGTGTATTGAAAACATGTGAACCAAACATTATATGGTGGATTTGATAAAATAATTAGCATATATAATTTCATCTTTAAATAAGAGCTATATAAAAATACAAACAAGATAATGAAAAACATAATTGAGGAATCAAATTAACTATTAAGAGAAGCCAAAATAGTTTTTTTCTTTTTGAACCAACAATTAAAAAAAAATGTAAGATTCATATCAAGTTAACAAAAACACGAAAGACAAAGTTACTTTTGAAGACTTCACTTTTTTTTGAAGAAAATGTAAAATTAGGCCTAAGAAAAGTAGGTTTTTAAAATTAACTCCTAGAAAAATAGCATAACAAAATAAAATATAAAATGAAAATCATGATAATCAATTATAAAAAATAGTTTTAGGCAAGACCACTCCAATAACTCCAAAAATGACAAAGTACAAAAGAAAAGTTGATTTTGAAAAAACTTCCTAAGAAAATAAACTTTTGTGATTAATGCACCCAAAAAAGAAACATAACAAAAATAAAACACTAATGACTTATAAAAACAAATAACAATGAAATGCTGCCCAACTAATAAGACATTTTCCTCTAAACTAATTAGTCATGGGTTCGGGTCCTAAGGCATAAGTGGAGATTTGTTGTAAATTATCTTTAAAAAATAAATAATCATGATAGTCTCTTCATGATGTTAGTCAAACAAATGACCTAATCGCAAATAAAGAAATAATTTTTTTTTTAGATTTCATGAAATTTATCTGTTTATTTTCAATGTTATGTTTCTCAAAAAAAATAAAATAAAATAGAATGATAAAAAAGAAGGAAGATAGGTGTTACTAAAGCCAAGCTTACGAAATTTTTTTAATTGGTTTAGTTAAATTAACAAGCTAATATTTAATCCTTCAAGTTTCAAGAATTGTAATTACTCTTCTTTTAATTAGTTGCCAATATGGTCTTAGTTTCAAGATTAATTTATGTAATGTTTGTAATTCTAGATTAGATATTATTTAATATTATCTTATGTGTTCAATCCAGTGTGTGTTATCTTCTACTAAAAAAGAGCAAAAACCATGGCATTAATTAAACGAACAAAGATTAAATTATATGTGTGTGCACCATACAAAAATGTACTATTCATTCATGTAGGTGATTTGTTTACAAAAGTAACAAAAAGATATATGAATCTACACGTGCATCGCACGTGTGTCTTATGAATAGTGTCCACAAAAATATTTACCACAAAGACCTCAACAACTTCTATTATATATTCCTTTTGTTTCAAAATAATTGTTATTTTAAACAATTTGTCTCGTGTTATATTATCTGTCGCTTTAGAAAATCGAAAAAATATTAAATGATATTTTTACAACTTTTATCTTTCGTGCCACATTAATAAAGGGAGGATTATGTTATTATAAAAGAATAATTTAGTCATTTTAAACTATTTTTTTTTGTAAAATTGAAATAATTTAATAATTTTTTATAATTTGTATACACTACCCAAATATGATAGATATTTTAAAACGAAAGGACCACTTATTTGCCTCCCCATCTACCCCAGGCACTGAAAAAAGAGCAGCAGGTTCCGAAGCCAGCACCGTGAAGCAACTCCAGTGAATCCACTTTCTATGCCTCACAACTTGGATAGAGCTAAGAAAACAAAGTTGGTAAACAAAATTGATAGTAATTTTTTTGGTTGTTTTTGTTTACTAAAACGTCTCTTAAATCTGTCATTTGTCCACTGAAAATTTCGAAGCAAATCATCCTTCATCTTCCCATAATTAATGTAAGAATGCAATCCTCATCCTCACAAATATATCAGTTTCATAGTACTTATGTTAGATTTGATGAACTGTACTCATATTAGCCGCCATTCTTGAACCGCTTGCTGCATGCGGTCGATGACTTGATGAAACCCCCGTCACTGTCAAGCTGATTGCACAGGAAACCTTCGTATCCCTTCATCAAAGAGACAAATGTACTTCCTGAAACTGTAACTAACTCTCACTTCCACACATGATTTGGCTTCCAAATCAGTGACTGTTGCATAATAAACACGTAATCAATTAATATTAAGTTTTACAACTTTCACTAAACTGAAGTCTTTGTTTTTTAGTAGTATTTAGGAAGACTATGAAAAAGAAGTCAATTTTATTAGCAAATGACTTTTTTATTATTATTTATTATTCCTTTGAAGACTTCGTTAGTCCATAGTCGTATTAGATAATATATGCGAAATGAGAGTATTAAACGTCTTTCCCCCGTAAGATATATTTAAGATTTTTTATCTGAAAATAGTATTGTGTAACCTGTACTACATTAACTATTTTTAACGGGCGAAATTTGTCTGTGCAATATAACTTTGTTAAGAAACCATTTTCTAGAAATTCTACACACACTATACCGTATTTTTTGACTGCTTTCTGTTGGTCCTTAGTATTGATTATGACCGTAAAGAAAATCAAATTATTCGATATTCGACATAGTAAGAATTCATTCAAACTTGTATTGTTAATAATCAAGTCAAGTTTGAACAAAATTTAATGTTTATTAATTTTTTGTATTTGACTTAATTCGACTTGACCACCTGTCTCTTATTTACATATAAAAATTTCAAACTACTCTATCTCAATTCGAATTTAATTCGATAAAAATTCGTTTGAGTTTGACTCAAAACATAAATAAATAAGCATAACCTCTGCTACAATTGCCAACTTTCACTTTCCTTCTGATACATACAAGTTTCCTAAACCATAGCCAATGGTCCCTGATCACCAAGGTTTTTCAGCACCAAAAACTTCATTTATTTTTGGTTCAGTTATATTCTCCAAGATAATTGGAACCTTTTTACTCTTGAATCTCACAGAAGAATTGTTGAGTATGTTTTGTATTTTTTTATTTTGTCCCACATTGGTTTGGGAAGAATGTTTCTCTTCCACCCAATGTTATAAATTAAGGGTCTTAGTTAAAATTTTAAGTGCACCAAACCAAGAGAGCTTTAGTGGACTTTCAGATCCTTTATGGTCATCCAGTCTTTTATCTTATTTGGGCTCTCTTGTGCTTTTGTTATAATGGTGCCTATAGCCTATTTTGTGGAGGTCTTTCCAAATTTGTAGTCCTTTGTGGAGGTCTTTCCAAATTTGTAGTCCTCTTCAATTACTGGATTTTTCCCCTTCGCCCATGAATGTAGGTCGATTTGACCGAATTGCGTAAATCTCTATATCCCTGAATCACGTAAATCTATAGCTCTGTATCCCTTTTATTGCTTTTATTGCAATATTTCTCTTTATTTATATTCATTACCGTTTTCAAGGACTTCTTAAGTAATTTTCGCAAATACCCGAGATTCCGATCCTAACAAATTGGTATTGCAACATTTCTCTTTATTTATATTCGTTACCATTTTCAAGGACTTGTTAAGTAATTTCTACAAATACCCGAGGTCCCGATCTTAACAAATTGGTATCAGAGCCAAGAACCCGGATTAAGTCGATTTGATAGTAACGAAGTTTTGGGAGAAATTTTGAATAATAGGTCACTCGTTGGCAAACAATTTGTTCTTGGTATTGACCGTTTTGTTACTCTCTTCTTTGTGTATTGGGCGTTTGAGTTTTCGAGTGGTCCGTTTAGTATTTTTGAAGAATTTTGTTGGGTCTATTTTGTGGATGAAGAGTGGGTTTGCATTGAGTACAAATTTGGAACTTTGTTGGAGAATGTGGAGTTATGTCGATCCATTTGTAAATCGAGAAATCAATCTGGGCTATTGACCTTTTGTGAAAAAGGTGGAGAATTTCGTTTTGTGAAAATTTGCCATTTTATGAGGATTTATGAAGCGATACAAGTCAAGGTGGAGATTTGTTGTATATGTCTTGTATCTTTTTGTTTTGTTCCACATTGGTTTGGGAAGAATATGTCTCTTCCACCCAATCTTATAAATTAAGGGCTATAGTTAAGCTCTCTTGGCGAAGTGTACTTAAAATCTTAACTAAAACCTTTTATGGCCATCCACCTTTTATCTTCATTTGGATTCTCTTGTGCTTTTGTTATAAAGGTGTCTATAGCCCATTTTGTGGATATCTCTCCAAATTTGTAATCCTTTTAAATTCATGGATTTCTCTCATTCTTCGCCCGTGAATGTAGGTCGATTTGACCTTCCACAAATACTCTATAGCCCATTTTATGAAGGTTTCTCCAAGTTTGTAATTCTCTTAAATTAGTGGATTTCTCCCTTTCTTCGATCGTGGATGTAGGTCTGCTTAGGATTTGACTTTCCGCAAATACCCGGGTTCTGATGCTAACAAGAATTCTGTTATTTCCAAAACAATATCTAGAAGTTTTAAAATATGTCTTATAACATTGAAAGTTTCATTTCTTGTGCTAATTTAATCCCCATAGCTCGTGTATGAATTGCCAATTACTAACAATCATCCTTAGTTCACTTATTGTTCTATCATCAATGAATTGGGCTATGAAACTTCGATGTCTTGGTGGCACACTAGTAATATATAGATGTATTAAAACGTAAATAGCAATATACTTTAATAATGAACCTTGCTTTAAAATGAAACTTCCGAGTTTCCTGGAAAGCACAGCGAAAAGAATCGTTATATAACAATCCCATAAGAAGTTTTGTAAAGCAAGATTTTATTCTATTAAGCAAATCCAAATTTATTAGTGCTGCTACTGGAACAACCCGGTGTCAATAATCACTGCAATAGGACTCCTGACCGAGTACTTTTCTGAACTCCATGTAAGAGATCCTTGAGAATTTGAAATGTTTGGAGGATTTGCAAGTGGACTGAACGTAACTTCGTATGTCAATTTCTGGTTCAGCTCGGAGAATTTCAGCGTCGTTGGTTCCACTGCCACGTTTACTCCCACAGGTTGGACAATCTTGGCAGTGTAAACCGAATTAGCCAAACCGACGTTAGTCACTGTTCTTGTATATTTCTGAACAGTTGGTTTAAAGATGATGGAAAAAGATGGGTAGTTTAGTTGTGAGTCAGGTATTTTTGATTCAACTGAGCAATTCACATGACGCTGCAGAATCATGCCTACCCCTCTGTTGGTGTAATTCAGGCCGCATAGATAAGTTATGTAATCTTGAGGAACAATATCGTAGATGAGGCCTGGATTATTGGCTGCTGATGGGTTCACATTGCCTGCACCAGTGGCAAAGACATCAGCAGGAAGGAGGTTTTGTTGATCTTCAATGGGCTTATTTTCGAGGTTGACAGTATCAGCTGTTGTAATGATTGCATCTTCTATGATAATTGATTTAATCGCAGCAGGAGACCAATCAGGATGTGCGCTCTTGAGCAAAGCCGCAACACCACTAAGGTGTGGGCATGCCATTGAGGTGCCAGAGATTATATTGAAATTAGACTTTGTTTTGGTGTTGTTTTCAACAGAGGTATACCATGCTGCGAGAATATTTACCCCCGGGCCGAGTATGTCTGGTTTCAGAATGCCACGGCTTGCATAACATGGACCCCTAGACGAGAATGAAGCAACAGCGGGTGCACGACCATTTCCTATTGCTGTTCCATTGAAGAAGACTGTAGCCGTGGGCGATTTTGTGGAGTTCAAATAAGCCATGATCTTATCTCCATCGACAAAACTCACATGCGCTGCAGGAAGAACATGAGCATCGGCTGACGTGGTGTAGCCTCTGTAGACCGAGTTCATGATGATCATGGCCGCACCACCAGCAGCCTTCACATATTGCCCTTTATCGACTGTTGTTACTAAGCCTAACTTACATAGGACTATCTTTGGGAAACCTTTGACATCAGTGTTGTTTATTGAATCTGGGTCACAATAGGGAGCATAATCATCACTCTTATTAGATCCAGGATAAACAAGAGGAAACAGTGTTGAAGTGAAATCCTTAGGTTGGAAAGCCGATTCACCTTCAAATATCTCATTGTTTCCAAGCATTGCAGAGGCCCTGATCTTTCTATCTGTGGTACTTGCACCCACAGTGAGAATCCAAGGGGCCTCATTACTCAAAGAGTAATTAAAAGGTCCCCTGTTTCCTGCTGAGCAACTAACAAAAATGCCCTTTTCCATTGCGCTATATGCACCGAGCGCAATGAAGTCCTCATAGAAAGAATCAAATAAAGCACCGGAACCAAGGGAGATGGAAAGCACATCAACCCCATCATCAATAGCAACGTCCATTGCAGCCAATACGTCGCTTTCAGAGCAACCGAAGCTACATACTTTATATATTGCCAAGTGAGCAAGAGGCGCTACACCTGCAGCAGTTCCATTAGCATTTTCCATATACATTGGCACCTTTGACAAAGTTTCCAGCAGCTGTGCTTGCAGTATGAGTACCGTGACCGACCTCGTCCAATAAGGTACGATTTTGATCATCTTGGACGAAGTATTGTGCTCCAATGAGTTTATTGTTACACAATGATGCAGGAACTAGTTCACATTTCCCTTTCCATTTAGCAGGTGGAGGAGGTAATCCTTCATCTTTAAAGGAAGGGTGGTCCGGTGTTATCCCGGAATCCAAGATGCCAATGATCACACCTTTACCATAATTTGAGTCCTTCCAGAATCCCATATTTTGTTGCAACCCAAGAAAACTAGGAGAATGAGTAGTGTGTAGGGATAGTATTTTTCGGGGCCTTGCGGAAATAAAGCCTTTCTTTTTCTCCATTTCTTTCACTTCCTCTGGTGATAATCTCGCGGCGAATCCTTTGATCACAGTGCGATAGGTATAAACCAAGCGAGATGCATCATTTGAGCCTGCAGTTGTTGTTGGTGGTAAAAATGAACGATACCAGCTTTCCAAATCCCCTGACTCGGCGAAAAGCTGTGCATCACTGGGCTCAAGCTGAACGATATAAGTTTCTAAGTTGCTGTTTTCGGGGAATTCAGTTGCAATAGTTACCAAAAGACACAAACTCAGCATGCAAAATAGAGTGGAAATGATGACCATGAAAGCCATTTTCAAAAGCTTTTAACTTCTTTATTAACAAGCAAGAATGTGCATTGAGAAAAGTAGAGATGGATAATTTGCTTCTCTTCGAACACTGCTATTTATAGCCATCTTTCCACTAATTATGCATGAAAAAATTCTTACCCGCTGTAATTTGAGAAAAATAATTTTTTATCAATACTAATTTTCAATGATGTTTCACTCACGGTGCGATCTCAGTTAAAAATTTATATATTTTTTTAAAAATAATAAATTTAGGAAAATTTTACAGTTCTTTTAGAGAATTATTTTTTTTATATTTTAAATACTTGTTCAGTACAAAATCATTTGTTTTAAAACTTATACTGTATAAGTTTTTAAAACTAAAGGAATAGTTCCATAAAAGAAACTAATTTTCATAAATTTAACAATCTCAACATTCAGTGAATGCGAGATTTATGAAAAGTTTTTTCAAATTATTTTTACTTGAGTTTGCATTCGTCGAATACGATATCATAGTTGTTAATGTATTTTTGTGGCTTTATTGACTCTGAATTATTGTTATATATAACAAAAAATCTTTCTGAGTGCAAAAATAAAGTTGATTAAAATTCCAATTTTAATCCGTATAAGACACTTCTTTTATTCTTCTAACTGGTCGAGAAATGCATCAAGTTGTTGCATAGCGACATTAAATTTCTTTATCGTCTTTGACTTCAAATTTTTAATCTTTGAATGTTTGTTACTTCCACGATATTACCCAGTCAATAAAGTATCCTGTTTCTTATAACATAATAATAATAATAATAATAATAATAAACTTCATCTTAATAATAATAATAATAATAATAAAGTATGTGGTCTGTCTCTTATACACATCTAGATGTGTGAAAGATTTGAAATTTATCCATTTTTTGGAAAGATTTGTAAAGTTGAAATGGATGAATTTCAAATCCATCTAAATTAAAAAGTGTGAAATGAAGAATTTCAAATAACTTTCTAATTTGGATAGATTTGAAATTTATTTACATAGTGTTTGGATGGGTGAATTTGATTTGAAAAAAAAGATTTGAAACGCATAAATTTAATTGAATATATTTGAAATGACGTGAAATTTTGATGAATTTCAAATTTACTTATTTAATTATTAAAATCACACTCCCGTTTATTAGTGGATTTAAAATCCACAACTAAATAAATTACTTTGTTTGGATAACTTATGATAAATTAAGATTTTAAATAAGATCCACACAAATCACTCCATTCAAACACCATGTTATTTTACCTTTACAAATCCATCTCAAATAAATGAATTTTAAATATTTCCCAAGTGGCTGAATTCATCTATTTAAACACAACACAAGAGTTTTCTTGCTATTCAATCAAAATTCTTCAACTACTCTTTGTCGTTTAAATTATTACTCCCTTCCACGGAATTATTCTTCGTGATCTCTCTTTGATGTACGCATGTTAAAGGTTCGTGTTTAGATCTGAATTCGATTCAATTCAAATGTGTTTATCTGAATCTATATTTATAACAAATTTGATCATTCGGATTCGATCCAAATCTGTTTAACTATTATAATAAGTTGGTTGAATGTGAATTTTGATGTTTTAATCCGATTAAAATTCAAATCCGATTAAAATATTTAATATATAATACAAAATCGACAAACTGTTAAGAACCGGTTTGTTCAGTGCATTCCGGTTGTCAAAAAAATTAGCTCAAATTGTATTAATTTAGAATCACCTAAACGAATATGAAGATTTTCGATCCAAATCACCCTTCAATAATCAATTCCATCAATAAACCTCAATTTCAACAATCAAAATGGAGTGTTTCAAGAAAAGAGATATCTTTTACTAATACAAAATGAAATAAACTGTAGTTAAATTATTTGCTCATCATCGGTAGTGTTGTGGGAAAAGAATAAGAAGGGGATGAGGGGAGAGGATGGGATGGTGGTGGCCGGGGAGAGGGGTAGAGGAGAAGAGAGGTGATGGTGAGATGTTGGTGGCGGAGGGAAAGGGGATTAAAGAAAGGGATCGGGAGAGGAAGAGAAGAAGGTGGGGTGGGATGGTGGTAGCGGCAGTGGTACCGTGAAGGGGATGGGTGGTTAGTTTGAAGAAACTGAAGACAATGAATAGAGCCAAAAAATCACTAGAGAAACTTAGAAAGTATAAACTTTTGTGGTCATTTAATTCTTAAATTTACTTTAGAGCAAAAAAATAAATAAAATAATAAAATTAAATGGTTCAAACCATTGAACCGATTGAACCAATCAAATTAGAAATCGACAAGTTATCTGAATCACCCACTGGTTTGAGTTTAAAAACATTGCTACGGTTTATTTATCTTAGACCACATGAGAAAGGAATCATTCAAGAATGGATGAAATCATAAAATGGCTCCACTGTCATTGAAATGTTATTCATAATCAACACTAATAAAGAATTATTTTCTCAAACCCCATAAAAATTTTCTCAATTATGCGAACTTGTTCTCGTAGGAAAGTAGTAATTTGGTTTGAATAATAAGTTATAGGTTGAAAAATGACTTCTACAACGAATAATCTACCAATTAGCTAGGGGCATCCCTTTCGCCGTTGCAATCGGTAAATGATAATGTAGACTAAGGAGACTCTGAAAAACATGTCTGTGGACGTGGAATCTTCATCCATTATCTTTTGAGGGGCATCCCTTTTCGCCATTGCATTCGGTGGCGGATGACAGTGTAGGCCAAGGAGACTAAGAAAGAGCATATCCGTAGACTTGGTAGTCTTTGTAATATTAGGCGGTGTTAGGTTCGCATTCACGAATCAGAATCAAAATGAAAAATATAAATTTTACTATTAGAATGAGTTTTTCTATATCATTCTTTTTTATTTGTTTAATTTGAATAAGAAATATTTTTTATTATGTTGATAAGTTAATAAATTTGAAATCAATGTTACAAGTGAGAAATATAAGTAGGCATCTTGTAATACTTTCATTTCTATAGAATGATTGTCATAGTGATTAACGAAATAACATTTTTGGGTATTATTAATCTTAATTCATATTTCTTCTTCTCATAGCAATAAACCAAATACATACCTAGATTATTTAGCTCACCAAAATATCTAATTTGGCTGTATTCTGTAACGTGGAATGAGGAAATTTAGGTGGTATTTGGTTTATGAGTATGAAGGAAAAGAATGAAAATTAAGATTAATGATATCCATGAGAATCATTTCATGGGAATGACAGTGTTAGAAAATATTCACTTAATTCTCCACTTATAATTTAGATTTCAAATTGATTAACGATGAAACCCATTCCTTGTTCAAACCAAACAAATAGAGAAATAATTTAAACTCATACCGACAAGTAAAATTCATAATTTTCATTCTGATTTCGATTCCCAAATATAAACCAAACACGTCATTAGAGATTTTTTTTTATAGTTTCGAAGTTTCAAAGGATATTTGTACTACAGTTTTTTAAAGTTTTTTTCGTATAGTTTTGTGTTCCAAATGTCCCAATCTATCATTTTCCCTATTGAGGTTTCAAAGTAAATCATCCTTCATCTTTCCATATCAATTTTGTAACTATGCTAATGAAGACATCCTCACATATGAATTGATTAGCATTTATGTGAGATTTGATCAAATGTAGCTATCCTTGACCAGCTTGCTGTGTGCAGTTGATGGCTTTGATCAAACCTGCTGTCACTGGAAAATGAACGTCCAGAAAATTATAGTATTCGACCTAAAAATTGTGAGATCATAATTTATATCTATCTATATCGATACTATAATTAAAGAGAGGGTTTGATTTAGTGATTTAGATTTTCTTTCCAAAATTACCTTACTATAAAATTTAATTACTTTGTTGTTAATGTCCTCTAATTGGAATGCATTTTTTTCTAATTACTTATGCTATTTATGTAAATAGTCTTCAAAGAGTTACATAGGAAATAAAACATACTTTTAAACCTTCATATTAAGAAATAAATTTGATTAAAGTAAGATTTTCTTATTTATTAGAATATTATGAATGAGTTTTAGAAATTAAAGAAGAGTAAGAAATAATTTTATTGGGATGGATTTTAGAAATCAAGAAATAATAAAAATAAATAAATTTACTTGAAAAATACATTTGCATATTCATTTATACTTTTGAATCCTTAACGAAAAAAAATCTTAAAAGGTAAAATTAAATTTTGGACTTATACGTAGAATTAAATTTAATTAAAGTAAATTTTCTCATAGAGTAGAATTTTGGTATGGATTTAGAAATAAAAGATGAATGTTAAATAAAGTTATTAAAAAATTAATTGAATATATACTATAATTAATAAAAGTAAATTTTTATATTTATATTTAGAATTAAGATTAATTGAAGCAAATTTTCAGATAGAGTAAAATTTTCGGATATATTTAAAAAAATGAGTATTAGATAAAGTTATTTAAAAATTAATTGAATATATACTTTAATAAAAGACGGTTCTTGATTTGGTTTTATATTTTATTTTCTAAGTTATCCTCACTATAAAACTTAATGATTTTGT
Source organism: Cinchona pubescens (assembly GCA_025175665.1). Taxonomy (NCBI): domain Eukaryota; kingdom Viridiplantae; phylum Streptophyta; class Magnoliopsida; order Gentianales; family Rubiaceae; genus Cinchona; species Cinchona pubescens. The sequence goes on from JANKKI010000131.1 coordinate 5,603,525, forward strand.
TATGTTCCCAATTCAAATGCCTTTTTTTTTTTAATTTTTTTAGGTTATTTATATAAATACTTTTTTTATTTTACTCCTCAAAGAAAAAAGAAGAAATAAACCTACTTTTAAGACTCCATATTAGGAAATAAATTTGATTGAAATAATTTTTCTTATGCAATATTATATTATGAATGAGTTTTAGTAATTAAAGAATAGTAGGAAATATTTTTTTTTTTTGGGATGTGGTTTAGAAATCAAGTAATAACAAAAATATAGAATTCAACTGGAAAATAAATTTGTATGTTTCACTATAGTGTTGGACCCTTAAAGAGGAAAAAAAAATCCTAAAATGGTACAGTCATGAAATAAAATCAAACTTTTAAAGACTTCATTTTGAATTAAATTTGATTGAAGTAAATTTTCTCACATAGTAGAATTCGGGGATAGATTTAGAAATTGAAATAAATATTAAATAAAGTTTAAAAAAACTTAAGGAAATAAAATTTCTCATTAAATATAATAATGCATATAGTTATCATGAACATATATAAGTTGTGGACACGTTGAATAGACTAGACAACATTTATATGTAATTAAAAACTAATAGTTTATTTTAATTAAAAGAAAAAGAAAAATGTGTTTGACAAATAAAGTTAAAGAAGGAAAATAATTTTATTTTAATTTCAAAGAGTTAAATACCCTTTTGTCCATTCAAATTAAGAAAACACAATATGGCCTTTTAAATGGAAACGGTCTTGATTTGACCTTCCAAATTAAAAAACTTCCATTATAGTCCTCCAAATTCAAAGACTCTCCAAACCTACTTTTATGATTTCATATTAAGAAAAAAATTTGATCAAAGTGTAAAATTTCCTTATTTAATAGAATATTAGGAATGAGTATTAAAATTAAAGAAGAGTAGGACATAATTTTATTGGGATGAAATTTAGAAATCAAGCAATAATAAAAAGATAAATTTACTTGAAAAATACATATACATATTCATTTATAGTTTTGGACTCTTAATGAGAAAAAAATCTTAAAAGGTAAATAGGAAATAAAATTACATTTTTTAGACTTATATTTAGAATTAAATTTAATTAATGCAAATTTTCTCATAGAGTAGAATTTTGGGATAGATTTAGAAATAAAATGTGAATATTAAATAAAGTTATTAAAAAATTAATTGAATATATACTATAATAAAAGAAACTAAATTTTTAGATTTATATTTAGAATTAAGATTAATTGGAGCAAATTTCCTCATAAGGAAAAATTTTGGATATATTTAAAAATATAATATGATTATTAAAAAATTTTATTTAAAAAATTATTTGAACATATACTTTAATAAATTAATGTGGTTTGATTTAGTTTTATATTTTGTTTCCTAAGTTACCCTCACTATAAAACTTAATGATTTTGTTATGTTCCCAACTTGAATGCCTTTTTTAATAATTTTTTAGGTTATTTATATAAATACCATTTTTAGTTTACTTATCAAAGAGTAAAAGAAGAAATAAAACTTACTTTTAAGATTTCATATTAGGAAATAAATTTGATTGAATAAATTTTCTTATGCAATAGAATATTAGGAAAGAGTTATAAAAATTAAAGAAGAGTAGGAATTTTTTTGTTTTAATGGAAGGGTTTTAGAAATCAAACAATAATAAAAATATAAAAGTTACTTGAAAAAATAAATTTATATGTGTCACTATACCGTTGGACCCTTCAGAGAAAAAAAAATTCTATAAAGGTGCACATGAAATAAAAACTAACTTTTTGAGATTTCATTTAGAATTAAATTTGATTGAAGTAAATTTTCTCACATAGTAGAATTCGAGGATAGATTTAGAAATTGAAGATGATGTGTATATTAAATAAAGTTTAAAAAAAAAACTTAATGAAATAAAAATTTCTCATTATATAGAATTATGCATATAATTATTAAGAACATATATAAGTTGTGGATACATCTATAGACTAAACAATATTTTTATTTATTTTAATTGAGGATGCTAATTTATCAAATCAGGTGCAGAGAAAAAGAAAATTTTGTATGTTCCTATTATTTCTTGATTACAATATTATTATAATTTCAATTAGTTAAATATATTTTAGATATAATTAAGAAAACACAATATGGTCTTTTAAATGGAAAATGTCTCGATTTGACCTTTCAAATTGACAAAATTTTTCATTATAGGCCTCTAAATTTAATCTCATTTCGGTTCTCAAAACTAAAACAGATGTCCCAATATAAGCTGCAAAATTGAAAGATTATGAATTCGACCTTCCAAACTGAAAATTTGTTTTAATTTATCATTCAAATTGTATTTCGATACCAAAAATATAATTAACCTTTTAAAAGCACATAATTTTAAAAATAAAGTGCATTTATACAAAGTGTCAAAGTGACAAAAACCATTAATGTATCACTAGATCCAAAAGAATTCATAATCTTTCACATAAATATAAAAATCACAAATTTAGGGTTCATGATTTGATATGATTTTACCACGTGGGGTGGCTTTGGCATGTGGCTCTAAATTTGTGACTTTGTAAATGATTTTTCTTTAAAATATAGAGAGTTCTATTTGGTATCCATTTTTCAAGGATGAATTTTAGAAATTATACAAGTATTAAGATAAAACTTTTTTATAATTAGGAATTAAGTTAAATAATTGTAGGAATTATTTTTAAATAAAAAAGTAGGACTTATCACATAAAAACTTTTGGATTCTTTTGAGAGAATAAGTTTGAAATCTTTTTCTATTTTTGACACAAAAAAAGAAAAAGTCTCTTAAAAGAACAAATGTGTATAAAAATTTGCTTAAAATCCTCAAAACTAGCTAAACTTGAATTAACAAAGACATTACCTTTCATAAATTTCAATTGTCAATATTTTCATATTCCTTTCTCCAATGCCATTTATTTTGTCTTTAATGTTGTTGTCTAAATTTTGTAATGATGAAAGAATTCGTGTCCAGAATATAAAAAGAATTTGACTTTTGTGTAGTGTACTAAAAAACAAATAGGAGTATCATGTAAAACCTATCTTTTCGGTTATTGTAAAATTGATTTGATGAGTAAGAAAGAGGGTGAAAAATGTGATCCATACCTATTTTATTTTTTATTTTTTAAATAACATAATCCTTATCTAAAAATTCTTACTTTGCTTTAGTTTCCTTTTCACACATTGAATATTTAATATATATTTAATCTAAATTACATTTTTCCTATAATCAAATAGAATTCCTATATATATATTAAACATAATTCTTAATAGATAATTATTATACTCCCATAAAAAATTTGTTATTGTCTTTCTATGTATAAATATCTATTGTTGAATATTAGTTATCATATAAATAACATACTAAAAATAGGTATATCAATGTATTATTTATTAATTAGATTTTGACAAAAGTGTATTTTGTCTAATAAAAGTTAAATACTAAATATATATTGTTATTTTTGAATTTATTACTATACAAGTTGATAGCCACTGCAATTATATATTGTTTATCTTATTCCATCAAATAAAATTTATAATACTAAATATTTACCTTTTAATTTACTACTATACAGATTGTAATTTTAATATAGTGAATTAATCACTAAATTTTACACCATAAATTGCTAAATGAGCTGATTATTTTTTACTTTTTTTCTTATTTTCATGATATATATAATACATTTACTTGTGCAAATTATATATTTAAGAGGGATTTTATTTCCTAAATTACAAATTGTTATTTAGTTTTTGCACACTAATGATTCTTTCACCAAATTGGTTCAAAAAGATGTATAGGGATTCAAGAAGAATCAAATATCTTAATACACGGGATAAATCAAAATAGTTAGAATAGAATTTAAATAATTTAAGATAATAAAGGGTTGTTATCTTAAAAGTAACGGCTCAAGCTGAATTATAAAAGTTTCTAAGTTGCCGTTTTTCCTGAATTCAGTTGCAATAGTTGCCAAAAGACGTAAACTCAGCATGCAAAATAGAGTGGAAATGATGACCATGAAAGCCATTTTAAAAAGCTTTTAACTTCTTTAAATTCTTTATTAGCAAGTAAGAATGTGCATCTAGAAAACTTAGACCACTGCTATTTATAGCCATCTTTCCACAAATAATGAAAAAATTATATAGCCATTTGAGTAAAATAATTTTTATCAATACTAATTTTAAATGATGTTTCACTCACGGTGGAGAATGCAATGTCTCAGTTAAAAATAAATTTTTAAAAAAATAATAATAAATTTAGGAAAATTTTACAGTTCTTTTGGAGAATTATTTTTTTGTATTTTAAATATTTGTTCAGTACAACATCATGTGCTTTAAAAACTTATACTGTATAAGTTTTTAAAACTAAAGGAATAGTTCCCTAAAATAAACTATAGAATTCTCCATAAATTTAACAATCTCAGCATTCAATGAATGTGACATCGATGTAAATTTTTTTTCAAATTATTTTTACCTGAGTTCGCATTCGTCGAGTACGAGATCAAAGTTGTCACGTCCCTGACCCGCACATATCAGGCACGTGCCATTCGCTGTATCCATGAGACCGTACTTCCACGAATACAAGGTATTATTCATATATAGTAATCTCAAATATAAATTACGCAGCGAAAATATCTACTCACAAATGATATCCGATTTAATGCGGTACTTATTCAAATAATAAATTCTAAAATAAATAAAAACATAGTGTCACGAGTACACATGCTCTACTTATTCCAATAGATGGGCTAGGCAAAATCAAATAACTATACTAGGATTCTATTACTAAATATCAATCTTCTTTGTCCGAGTGTATCTATGCTTTGTCTTCTATGATGACGTATTCGTACTCATCGTCTGTACAAAAATATAAAGAATGAGATGAGCAACAAGTTTTCCATGAGATAGCACTTACACCCTGCTGGATCAAGCAGTTACACATACATATACTTTTCGCAAAGACAAGTCATACTATCACACGCATATGTTTTTATCAAAATCATCTTTTTAAATCGTATGTCATTTTCATTACGTATAGTCATGTAATTCAACTTACATTTCGAAATTCATGTATCATTTATCTATATCAAATCATATATCATATACTTTTCAAATAATCTATGACATATCACAAATTCATTTCCTAATCATGCACACTTTTTTTAGAGGCTCAAACCATACATGCTTTCATCGGCTCTGAGTATAAAAGGCTGCCAAGAAATTGCCCATGGAACCACTTGACCTATCGTATATCATTTATCAGTATACCAATATAAATCAGGACTATAATCTCTACCGACTATTTCATGTCCGTTTAGAGCATTTGTCCATTAATATTTACCCATTCGTCACATGCATTTCATACATATCAAAAATCATGCATATATCAGGTTTTTATAACTTAAAAATCAAGCAAGTGAAATAGCCATACATGATCCAGATTTTCATAATCAAATAATCATTTCATAGAACAATTTAGAAAAACATGCAAATTTATAAAATCATTTAGAAAATATATGGGTTCGTAAAAACAATTTACAAATCAGAGGGTAAGCACCACCTACCTTGGTATGCCAAAGAATCACGTTACTTTTGTACTTGCGCCTTTTTAGTATTTCCTATAAAAAATTCACGTTTCTATCACAGTATTTGCTTAAATATTCTTTAACAATTCCCTAAATACTCAACCTTTCCAAACATCTATAATTGTCCTAGAATTTTTACAAAAATAATATTTACTATCATATCATATTTTTTTTGTAGTAAAAATATAATTTGAAATCATTATTATAACCTTATAAGACTTACTACGATCAATAAAACTCATCTATAATATTTGAAAAACTTTTTGGACTCCATTTGTGCTAAATAAAATATTTTAGCATAGTTTACAAACTTAGAAATCCATTTGGCGTTTTTTCGTAACTTTGAAAAACTAATTTGGGCTTTTATGTAACTTTAAAATACTTGAGGGTATTTTGGTCATTTCACAAAGTCATTAGGGGTCTCTATATATTATATAGAACCTTTTGGGTTAAATATTAACTTCATCTAAACTTTTTCTATTCTAACTATTTTGATTTATAGAAACTTTTAGGGACCTAAGTAAAATATTGACAAACTGTTAGGGCCTTATGATGTGTCCAGAAGACTACTATGGACTGATGGGATCTTTTGAAAAATCATCTGGGCTTATCTATAAGATCAGAACCTTAAAAGATCCCAGCTCTCAATCTGTCATTATTGCACAGTTTATTGGGCCTTTGTAAAAGTTATATAAAAGTTTAGGGGTTAAGACGCAATTTCAGAAACTTTTATCAACTTTCTTCTTCTTCCTCCCGAGAGCTCCATCGCTGCAGCTATAATTTTGTTTTCTTCTCTCTCTAATATTTCTTTTTCGTCCTTCAATTCTACTCTCTGATCAAATCACTCCTTTTTTTCTTGAAAAAGTATCCCGCTATAATATATATATATATATATATATATATATATATATATAATTTTCATATACATAAATCCGATTTTAATCTTAAGAAAATAATCATATAAATTAACTAGTAATAGTAACTTTTACATTAATTGAACTAACTTACTAAGAAATTAATCTAATAAAGTGAATAACTAATATTCAAAATTATTAAGCATCTAATTTTTCTAAAATTAAAAACGAAAATAATTAATTAAAACTCAATAAGAAGAAGACTAACCTTTAATATTGTTGAAATTCTCTCATCAAGGTTTGTGTTACGTAAAGAAAAAAAGAATCAAATACTCTACCCTATAGTATATACATAGTCTAATAATTATTTGTAGATATGTACTACCGAAACAATTATACTAAGGGTAGGATAATACTATTCTAGTTATTTCATCCATTAGAACTCTTACGGATGTTTATCCTCTACTTGATTTAGGTCTCTTAAAAAATAAATTAATTAATTAAAATACTAAAACAAAACTAAAAAAAAATCATGAGTATTACAAAAGTAGTTAAGCTCCATTGTCACTGAAATGTCATTCAGAATCAACACTAATAAAGAATTATTTTCTCAAATCAGAGTAAAAATTTTCTCAATTATGCGAACTTATTCTCGTAGGAAAGTATTAATTTGGTTGGAATAATAAGTTAAAGGTTGAAAATGACTTCTACAATGAATAATCTACCAATTAGCTAGGGGCATCCCTTTCGCCATTGCAAACGGTAAATGATAATGTAGACTAAGGGGACTATGAAAAACGGTGTCTGTGGGCTTGGAATCTTCATCCATCATCTTTTGAGAGGCATACCTTTTCGCCATTGCAATCGGTGGTGAATGATAGTGTAGGCCAAGGCGACAAAGAAAAAGCATATCCGTAGACTTGAAGTCTTCGTAATATTAGGCGGTGTTTGGTTCGCATTTGTAAATTGGAATCCAAATGAAATTATAAATCTTACTGTTGGTATGAATTTATATCATTTCTTTTTATTTGTTTGGTTTGAATAAGAAATGTGTTTCATTATATTGATAAGTTAATAAATTTGAAACTCGTATCACAAGTAAGAAATATAAATAGGCATTTTCTAACACTTTCATTCACATTGAATGATTGTTATAGTGATTAACAAAATAACATATATGGGTATCATTAACTTTGATTCCTATTCTTTCCTCTCATACCCATAAACCAAATATCTCCTTAGATTATTTAACTCACCAAAATATCTAATCTAGCTATATTCTGTAACGTGGAATGAGGGGAATTTAGGTGGCATTTGGCTTATGAGTATGAAGGAAAAGAATGAAAATTTAGGTTAATGATATCCATAGATGATATTTGATTAATCACTATGAGAATCATTTCATGGGAATGAAAGTATTAGAAAATGTTTACTTTCATTCTCCACTTGTAATTTAGATTTCAAATTGATTAACTTATGACGATGAAACCCATTCCTTGTTCAAACCAAACAAATGAAGAGAAATAATATAAACTCATATCGACAATAAAATTCATAATTTTCATTTTGATTTCCATTCCCAAATATAAACCAAACACGTCCTTAGAGATTTTTTTTTTTTTGTATAGTTTCTAAGTTTCAAAGGATATCTCTACTACAGTTTTTTAAAGTTTTTGGCGTATAGTTTTGTGTTCCAAATGTCCCAATCTATCATTTTCCCTATTGAGGTTTCAAAGTAAACCATCCCTCATCTTTCCATATCAATATTGTAACTATGCTAATGAAGACATCCTCACATCTGAATTTACGATTAGCATTTATGTGAGATTTGATCAATTGTAGCTATCCTTGAACAGCTTGCCGTGTGCAGTTGATGGCTTTGATCAAACCTGCTGTCACTGGAAAATGAACGTCCAAAAAATTATAGTATTCGACCTAAAAATGTAGTAGATCAGTCCCAGGTTCCTTACATCATAAGTGCACCGAGTGCGTCACAAAAGATAGATGCTATATATTGGACTGATATGGAATCCATTAATGTTGTGAGATCGTAATTTATACTATTATAAAAGTGTAAGTATATTTTATGTGAAATCTAATCCCGTCTACTTTTGTTAATATTTAAAACCCAATAATTGATATTAGTATTTTAAACCCATAAGTTAGTTGGTTGAAGTAATACATAATTAAATATTACTAAAAGACTAGTCGATTGATGTTAAAGATTGTGAACTAATATATATATTTAGGGTTAAATAATATACGACATATTTTAGTGAAAATTAGGGATAGATAGCCATAAAAAGAAGACAAGAGGAAAAAGCATAAACATAGCTTTGATTTCGACTATTTGTGGCTGAGGTAATCTTAGTCCCTTCTTGTGGAGTTTTGTTTATAATTGTTGCAAGGGTACTCGTATGCTGGAGTAAGAACTCGATGTAAAGAAAAATAAAAATCTACTGCATGCCTATTATAGTTCAGAAAACTTATATTATGCCTATTATAGACCCTCGTGTCGACTCTATTATGAAAATGAAGTGTTTTGGTTATTTGATAGATGAACGCTCACAAGATTTGAATTATTTAAGATAAATCCTCAAATTTTAGATTATTCAAAAGAAAAGGGTAAGTGGTTCAAAATGCTTTCATGTTTTTTAAAAAGTTTTTTTATGAAAATTATATTTTTGCAAAATATTATATTATGTACGAAATTCGAATTGAGTATGGTTAATTTAACATTTCTTAAAATGAATTTAGTAAGTGGCACTTTGACTGAATATGATGATTGTGTGATATATGACTTCTTACCTTAATATAAGATTATACAGATAGAAAAAATGATTTGACTCTTGGAATAATTTTGGTGACATCGATGGGAATTAATTCCCTAATACACCACCCAACGGAGGATAATTGGCCTATGTTTAACTCCACCCAATGGAGAGTAGTTGGCCTATGTCTGGTTCTTGTCTAACGGGTATAATAGTTAGCACTAGATATTCAAGTTGCCGATTAAGCTTTCAGAAACTCTTGACCCCAACGACATAAGTACATAAGATGGATGTGTATTGTTATTATTCGGTTTCTTCTATATTATGGATATAAAATATTCATTTTTATTTGGTACTTACATATATGTAACTGTTTGGAACCTGTGCTTATTATAAACTTGTACTTATATATGTATATGCATGCTCTAACGTGTGATCAAACGTGATTTGTAAAAAATTATATTTATATAACGTACTCAATCTGGTGAAATAGGATTTGAGCTACTTATTGGATAAGTGTTTGCTCTCCCCATTTTAATCAATTGTTTTGCAAATAGAGTTGATTGATTTGGAGTTAGAAGGGAAATAAATTTACCCTTTGGGAGTAACGACTCTGCATGAGCTTAGCATGGACCTAACTATTAGGATTTGGATTTTTGGTGCTTATGCCTAGATAGTCTATTTTATTTTAAGCATATTTAACGAATATTATAGTACTTTGAATTTTAGATTATTCTTATTTTACCGTCGTAGGAATTTAATAATAGTTAGGATAATTTATTTTATTAGCAAGTAATAGTTATTTTATATTGTTCGTGATATTGATGCGTTGCATCGTAGGGTCTGTACCTTAGAGTGCGGCGTGTTGCGATTTCGGATTTGAGTCGTGACATTTTGTCTTTTAAGTATTTTTTTTTTATATACCTAAATTGCCCATAAGTAAAACATAATTTACTACGTAATTATTGGACAAATTTGTCAACACAATGGAAGAGCCCAACATGTAAACAATTTCAAGTCTTTAGAATTTGACTCAAGGAAAATATCCTAGTCATTTTCCTACTGGAATTTCAATGTTAACCAGAAAATGAATCATAGAAATATTATAGTAAAATTCTATTAACGAAACACTCCTATGCTTAAATCAAAATAGGACTCAATATAGGGAAATCCTAATATGCTAAAATATTCTTTGAAACAAAATCCTATTGGCATTTACCTATTGGATCTTATCTTGAGTTGAACCACACTTATACTGAATGCTAAATGCTCTTCGAAATAAACTGCCTAAAAAACATGTTAGTCAGAATAAGTTGTATGCTCTTTGAAATAAAATACATTTGAAATAAAATACCTATAGGGAAATCTTAATATGCTAAAATATTCTTTGAAATAAAATCCTATTGGTATTTACTTATTGGATCTTATTGAAAAAGTTCTGTCAAGCCAGATTTTATTCTATTAAGCAAATCCAAATTTATTAGTGCTGCTACTGGAACAACCCGGTGTCAATAATCACTGCAATAGGACTCCTGACCGAGTACTTTTCTGAAGTCCATGTAAGAGATCCTTGAGAAATTTGAAATGTTTGGAGGATTTGCAAGTGGACTGAACGTAACTTCGTATGTCAATTTCTGTTTCAGCTCGGAGAATTTCAGCGTCGTTGGTTTTACTGCCACGTTCACTCCCACAGGTTGGACAATCTTGGCAGTGTAAAGCGAATTAGCCTCACCGACGTTAGTCACTGTTCTTGTATGTTTCTGAACAATTGGTTTAAAGATGATGGAAAAAGATGTGTAGTTTAGTTGTGAGTCGGGTATTTTTGATTCAACTGAGCAATTCACACGACGCTGTAGAATCGTGCCTACCCCTCTGTTGGTGTAATTCAGGCCGCATAGATAAGGTATGTAATCTTTAGGCACAATATCGTAGATGAGGCCTGGATTATTGGCTGCTGATGGGTTCACATTGCCTGCACCAGTGGCAAAGACACAGCAGGAAGGAGGTTTTGTTGATCTTCAATGGGCTTATTTTCGAGGTTGACAGTATCAGCTGTTGTAATGATTGCAGATTTAATATAAGCTCGCAGTAGGAGACCAATCAGGATGAGCGCTCTTGAGCAAAGCCGCAACACCACAAAGGTGTGGGCATGCCATTGAGGTGCCAGAGACTATATTGAAATTAGACTATGTTTTGGTGTTTTTTTCAACAGAGGTATACCATGCTGCGAGGATATTTACCCCGGGCCGAGTATGTCTGGTTTCAGAATGTGTCACAAAACCGTGCTAAACACACAACGGAATTGAGCAAACGGAATTGTGATGGCCTAGCACACTAGCTAGTCAGCCAACTCGTTTTGGATCACACACAAGCAATTGGCAACAAATGAAAACGAAAGGAAAACGAAGCACACAGCAAATTACAGCCAAAAAACCGGCCAACCTTTGTATCACTATCGCACAAGCATACAACAGGGACTTTTTCACAAACACCCGGTGTGCAGCACAAAGCCAAGGTTCGTCTCTAACGTTCTGCCTTGGTTGCTGACTACCGGGTCAATTATAGGGGCATAGGGGACGGTTGACTATATAATATCTCAAGGCCCAACCGTTGGCTACAACCAGCACAAACAGGGGACACGAGGAAGTGGGTCGTTGTGGCAGCATTGCTGTCCACCCAGTCAGCCCCCACGTTTTGGGGCTGCCTGGTAACCGCCCATGGCTGCTCAGCGGATTTCCAGCAACAAACTCACGGTCACGTCTTGCATTGCCCTTGCCAAGAGGCCCATGCAGCTAGCCAACACCAAGGAACTCAATTTGCTAAGCTCGGCTAACCCTCGGTCCATGCACGTGCCTACCGTGCAGCTCTGCCCACATTTCCCAACTCAACGTGCCCGTGGACTGTACAACACCAACGTTTGCCAACATCCGTCCCTAAGCCAACACGACCATGCCTAGCACTCTTAGGACATGGGGGAAGGTTCCCAGCCATGCTCACGGGCTGCCATGCCCGCCCGGTGGCCAACCCCATCGGCCACCCCAGAAGTGAGTGAGCATACCTTCCCTATATAAGGCTTGGAGAAAAAATCCCAAGTGACAGCAGTAGATACCAAATACCTATTAATTGAAAATCAGGGGAGGCGTTCGGGCCACCTTAGACCCAATTAAAGTTGCTCCAATTGCTGCCAAATATTTCCTAAGGACTTCCAAACCTTGAATGCATAAGTCAAAAACACTTAGCACGAAAACGGCTCAAGTCGGCCCACCTCCGTTTTCAATTCTCGCATACTGCCTTTGCCGACGGCAGTCTGCCTAGCCGACGTGCAGTTGGGCCAGGCATGGCCGCAGCACCCGTCGGCAAAGCCTGAAATCATCCCAGCTCTATCGTTTCTCCTTCTTTAGCAAATCAGTCAAGGGAGCCACCAGCTTTAATAACTGTCTGATTATACCATCGGTAGATGTTTATAAGCCACAGGAACGATCTCAATTTTGGAACCGTCGTTGGGGCTGCCCAGTCAATCACAGCCTCAATTTTTTTAGGGTCCATTTTCACTAGGCCATTGCTGATTATATGGCCAAGAAATGTTATCGTTTCCCGACAAAACTCACATTTCTCCTTTTTGACATAGAGCTCGTGTTCCCTTAACCAATGGCAAACATAGCTCTCAAATGTGCAACGTGATCATCCAACCTGGAACTCAACATCCCTCCTACCCATATCAGCATACTTCTTCATTCGGTGCTGAGCTAGAGTCAAGCTGTCTCGAGCTTCCTCAATCAGCTCCTGCTTCGACTTAGCAAACCGATGAGCTGCAGGGCACTTTCCTTCGTTTTGGGCAGCAACCCCATGAGGAGTTAAAGGCTGCTGACCAAGCACCAACTCGAACGGACTCATTCCCGTTGCTGAAGATTTGTGCAAGTTGTAACAAAACTGGGCTGCATCAAGTAAATCCACCCAATTTTTCTAGCTTGCAGTCACATAGTGCCTTAGATATTCCTCCAATAAGGCATTTATCCTCTCGGTCTGACCATCCGTCTGAGGATTTGCTGCTGTTGAGAACTTCAATTCAGAACCCAGCATGTTGAAAAGTGTTGTCCAGAAACGACCAGTGAACTGAGTGTCACAATCACTCACAATATCTTCTGGCAACCCAAACAGCTTTACAACATTTCTAAAGAAAAGCTCAGCAGCAACATCAGCTGGGCACGCACTTGGTGCGGCCATAAACACAGCACATTTAGAGAAACGGTCAACTATAACCAAAAGAAAAGCTTTACCCTCCACCTTTGGAAACCCGGAGATGGAAATTATATTGGATAAGTATTTGCTCACCCTGTTTTAATTAATTATTTTGCAGATAGAGTTGATGATTTGGAGTTAGAAGGGAAATAAATTTAGTCTTTGAGAGTAGCGACTTTGCATTGGCTTAGCATTGAACTAACTATTAGGATTTGGATTTTTGGTGCTTATGCCTAGATAGTCTATTTGATTTAAGCATATTTAACGAATATTATAGTACTTTGGATTTTAGATTATTCTTGCTTGACTGTCGTAAGAATTTAATAATAGTTAGGATAATTTATTTTATTGGCAGTAATAGTTATTTTATATTGTTCGTGATATTGATGCTTTTGCATCGTAGGGTTGTACCTTAGGGTGCAGCGTGTTATAAAGACATTGGGTCGTGACATTTTGTCTTTTAAGTTTTTTTTTTTTTTTATACCTAAATTGCCCATACGTAAAACATAATTTACTACGTAATTATTGGACAAATTTGTCAACACAATGGAAGAGCCCAACGTGTAAACAATTTCAAGTCTTTAGAATTTGACTCAAGGAAAATATCCTAGTCATTTTCCTACTGGAATTATGTTAACCAGAAAATGAATCATAGAAATATTATAGTAAAATTCTATTAACGAAACACTCCTATGCTTAAATCAAAATAGGACTCAATATAGGGAAATCTTAATATGCTAAAATATTCTTTGAAACAAAATCCTATTGGCATTTACCTATTAGATCTTATCTTGAGTTGGACCACATTTATACTGAATGCTAAATGCTCTTCGAAATAAAATGCCTCAAAAACATGTTAGTCAGAAAAAGTTGTATGCTCTTTGAAATAAAATACATTTGAAATAAAATTTTTCTATATGCTATATTCAATAGGTTTCATCAATCCAGATTAAAAGTGATGTGTACAATTTCGGTACACTTGATCCTACATGAAGCTCTCATTTTCATCATCTCATGATTACTTTAGTCTGTTATTTTTCTTCCTGTTATTATATTTTTCATTTACACTTCTATCTTTTTTACTTAAAAAATTATGGTTTTAACTTTTGTGTTTGTAAATTATACTCTAACATATATTAGTTTTAATTTTAGTCTTCGTGGATTTGTAGTTTAGGCTGTTAGATTTTGTATTTCTAAAATAGATATCTCAAAATTAATTCAGTAAAATAAAACACTTGAATTATTAATTTAATTAAAATAAAAGGCTACAAAGCCTTAGAAAACATATACTTACTCCATATCACATATATTCGGCTAGAACTAAAGATTTATCAAAATTACAAGAATTAAAGGCACACTAATATGCATATACAGTAGTACAAAATAAATTTAGTCAAGAAATAGTTATTTTGGAGGTTAATTTATTTTTAATTAGGTAATTGGAAATTATTTATAAGAAGAAAGTGGAAGGAAATAATAATTTGTTGGGGTCTATATAGTTTATTTGTTGGATTTTGCTTTAAATTAATTCAATTGTGATATTGATATAAAGCTAAAAATGTAGGACTGAATGAAGGCGCTCAACTTTTGGATAGAAAATTTCTCTTTCAATTGATTTTTAAAATGAATGTAAAATAAAATAAATGAAGAGTTAAGTACATATATTCAGTCGACAATATGTTTGCATCTTGAAACTTTTAATTAAATCATAGCTAGTTCTACTAATTATTTTTGTCGTAAGTGTGAAAAAATAAACATCCTAAAAGATTATTTCACTTCCTTCATTCGTGTATTGAAAAAATGTGAACCAAACATTATATGGTGGATTTGATAAAATAATTAGCATATATGATTTCATCTTTAAATAAGAGCTATATAAAAATACAAACAAGATAATAAAAAACATAATTGAGGAATCAAATTAACTTAAGAGACAGTACAAGAACAGTGACTAACGTCGGTGAATGACAAAGTACAAGGTTGGATGATCACGTTGCACATCTGTCTCTTATACACAGTTAATTTGTATTCCTCAGATCATGAAGATAATTAAAATAAAACACTAATGACTTATAAAAACAAATAACAATGAAATGCTGCCCAACTAATAAGACATTTTCCTCTAAACTAATTAGTCATGGGTTCGGGTCCTAAGGCATAAGTGGAGATTCGTTGTAAATTATCTTTAAAAAATAAATAATCATGATCAAAAGTCTCTTCATGATGTTAGTCAAACAAACCTAATCGCAAATAAAGAAATAATTTTTTTTTTAGATTTCATGAAATTTATCTGTTTATTTTCAATGTTATGTTTCTCAAAAAAAATAAAATAAAATAAAATGATAAAAAAGAAGGAAGATAGGTGTTACTAAAGCCAAGCTTACGAAATTTTTTTAATTGGTTTAGTTAAATTAACAAGCTTATATTTAATTTATATATGTTAAAAATTACATCCTTCAAGTTTTAGGAATTGTAATTACTCTTCTTTTAATTAGTTGTAAATATGATCTTAATTAGTTCTCAGGATTAATTTATGTAATGTTTGCAATTCTAGATTAGATATTGTTTAATATTATCTTATGTGTTGAATCTAATGCGTGTGCTATCTTCTACTAAAAAGAAAAAAAAGCAAAAACCATGGCATTAATTAAACGAACAAAGATTAAATTATATGCGTGTGCACCATACAAAAATGTACTATTCATGTAGGTGATTTGCTTTACAAAAGTAACAAAAAGATGTATGGATCTACACGTGCATCGCACATGTGTCTTACTAGTGTTCACAAAAATATTTACCACAAAGACCTCAACAACTTCTATTATATATTCCTTTTGTTTCAAAATAATTGTTATTTTAAACAATTTGCCTCGTGTTATATTATCTGCCGCTTTAGAAAATCGAAAAAATATTAAATGATATTTTTACAACTTTTATCCTTAGTGCCACATTGATAAAGGGAGGATTATGTTATTATAAAAGAATAGTTTAGTCATTTTAAATTATTTTTTTTTTGTAAAATTGATATAATTTAATAATTTTTTATAATTTGTGTACACTACCCAAATATGATAGATATTTTAAAACGAAAGGAGCACTTATTTGCCTCCCCATCTACCCCAGGCACTGAAAAAAGAGCACCAGGTTCCGAAGCCAGCACCGTGAAGCAACTCCAGTGAATCCACTTTCTATGGCTCACAACTTGGATAGAGCTAAGAAAACAAAGAAAAGTTATTTGGTAAACAAAATTGATAGTAATTTTTTTGGTTGTTTTTGTTTACTAAAACGTCTTAAATCTGTCATTTGTCCACTGAAAATTTCGAAGCAAATCATCCTTCATCTTCCCATAATTAATGTAAGAATGCAATCCTCATCCTCACAAATATATCAGTTTCATAGTACTTATGTTAGATTTGACGAACTGTACTGGGTATTAGCCGCCATTCTTGAACCGCTTGCTGCATGCGGTCGATGACTTGATGAAACCCCCGTCACTGTCAAGCTGATTGCACAGGAAACCTTCGTATCCCTTCATCAAAGAGACAAATGTACTTCCTGAAACTGTAACTAACTCTCACTTCCACACATGATTTGGCTTCCAAATCAGTGACTGTTGCATAATAAACACGTAATCAATTAATATTAAGTTTTTCAACTTTCACTAAACTGAAGTCTTTGTTTTTTAGTAGTATTTAGGAAGACTATGAAAAAGAAGTCAATTTTATTAGCAAATGACTTATTATTATGCCTGTCTCTTTTATTATTATTTATTATTCCTTTGAAGACTTCGTTAGTCCATAGTCGTATTAGAATGCGAAATGATAGTATTAAAGTGTGTCCCCCGTAAGATATATTTAACAGATCTGAAATTTTCTATTGTGTAACCTGTACTACATTAACTATTTTTAACGGGCGAAATTTGTCTGTGCAATATAACTTTGTTAAGAAACCATTTTCTAGAAATTCTACACACACTATACCGTATTTTTTGACTGCTTTCTGTTGGTCCTTAGTATTGAGTAGGACCGTAAAGAAAATCAAATTATTCGATATTCGACATAGTAAGAATTCATTCAAACTTGTATTGTTAATAATCAAGTCAAGTTTGAACAAAATTTAATGTTTATTAATTTTTTGTATTTGACTCGAATTCGACTCGACAAGTTAAATTTTTTAAATTTACATATAAAAATTTCAAACTACTCTATCTCAATTCGAATTTAATTCGATAAAAATTCGTTTGAGTTTGACTCAAAACAACATAAATAAATAAGCATAACCTCTGCTACAATTGCCAACTTTCACTTTCCTTCTGCAAGTTTCCTAAACCATAGCCAATGGTCCCTGATCACCAAGGTTTTTCAGCACCAAAAACTTCATTTATTTTTGGTTCAGTTATATTCTCCAAGATAATTGGAACCTTTTTACTCTTGAATCTCACAGAAGAATTGTTGAGTATGTTTTGTATTTTTTTATTTTGTCCCACATTGGTTTGGGAAGAATGTTTCTCTTCCACCTAATGTTATAAATTAAGGGTCTTAGTTAAAATTTTAAGTGCACCAAACCAAGAGAGCTTTAGTGGACTTTCAGATCCTTTATGGTCATCCAGTCTTTTATCTTATTTGGGCTCTCTTGTGCTTTTGTTATAATGGTGCCTATAGCCTATTTTGTGGAGGTCTTTCCAAATTTGTAGTCCTTTGTGGAGGTCTTTCCAAATTTATAGTCCTCTTCAATTACTGGATTTTTCCCCTTCGCCCATGAATTTTATTTTTTTTGAGAAATTGGTATTGCAACATTTCTCTTTATTTATATTCGTTACCATTTTCAAGGACTTGTTAAGTAATTTCTACAAATACCCGAGGTCCCGATCTTAACAAATTGGTATCAGAGCCAAGAACCCGGATTAAGTCGATTTGATAGTAACGAAGTTTTGGGAGAAATTTTGAATAATAGGTCACTCGTTGGCAAACAATTTGTTCTTGGTATTGACCGTTTTGTTACTCTCTTCAGGCCCAATACTAAATGGAACTTTGTTATCAGAATGACAGAGTTATGTCGATCCATTTGTAAATCGAGAATCTGGGCTATACACACCTTTTGTGAAAAAGGTGGAGAATTTCGTTTTGTGAAAATTTGCCATTTTATGAGGATTTATGAAGCGATACAAGTCAAGGTGGAGATTTGTTGTATATGTCTTGTATCTTTTTGTTTTGTTCCACATTGGTTTGGGAAGAATATTTCTCTTCCACCCAATCTTATAAATTAAGGGTTTTAGTTAAGATTTTAAGTACACCAAGCCAAGAGAGCTTGGCTTATACACATCTAAAGGTGGATGGCCTTTTATCTTATTTGGATTCTCTTGTGCTTTTGTTATAAAGGTGTCTATAGCCCATTTTGTGGATATCTCTCCAAATTTGTAATCCTTTTAAATTCATGGATTTCTCTCATTCTTCGCCCGTGAATGTAGGTCGATTTGACCTTCCACAAATACTCTATAGCCCATTTTATGAAGGTTTCTCCAAGTTGTTTTGTAATTCTCTTAAATTAGTGGATTTCTCCCTTTCTTCGATCGTGGATGTAGGTCGATTTGACTTTCCGCAAATACCCGGGTTCTGATGCTAACAAGAATTCTGTTATTTCCAAAACAATATCTAGAAGTTTTAAAATATGTCTTTTAACATTGAAAGTTTCATTTCTTGTGCTAATTTAATCCCCATAGCTCGTGTATGAATTGCCAATTACTAACAATCATCCTTAGTTCACTTATTGTTCTATCATCAATGAATTGGGCTATGAAACTTCGATGTCTTGGTGGCACACTAGTAATATATAGATGTATTAAAACGTAAATAGCAATATACTTTAATAATGAACCTTGCTTTAAAATGAAACTTCCGAGTTTCCTGGAAAGCACAGCGAAAAGAATCGTTATATAACAATCCCATAAGAAGTTTTGTAAAGCAAGATTTTATTCTATTAAGCAAATCCAAATTTATTAGTGCTGCTACTGGAACAACCCGGTGTCAATACAAATCACTGCAATAGGACTCCTGACCGAGTACTTTTCTGAACTCCATGTAAGAGATCCTTGAGAATTTGAAATGTTTGGAGGATTTGCAAGTGGACTGAACGTAACTTCGTATGTCAATTTCTGGTTCAGCTCGGAGAATTTCAGCGTCGTTGGTTCCACTGCCACGTTTACTCCCACAGGTTGGACAATCTTGGCAGTGTAAACCGAATTAGCCAAACCGACGTTAGTCACTGTTCTTGTATATTTCTGAACAGTTGGTTTAAAGATGATGGAAAAAGATGGGTAGTTTAGTTGTGAGTCAGGTATTTTTGATTCAACTGAGCAATTCACATGACGCTGCAGAATCATGCCTACCCCTCTGTTGGTGTAATTCAGGCCGCATAGATAAGTTATGTAATCTTGAGGAACAATATCGTAGATGAGGCCTGGATTATTGGCTGCTGATGGGTTCACATTGCCTGCACCAGTGGCAAAGACATCAGCAGGAAGGAGGTTTTGTTGAATTTTAGTTTATCTTCAATGGGCTTATTTTCGAGGTTGACAGTATCAGCTGTTGTAATGATTGCAGATTTAATCGCAGCAGGAGACCAATCAGGATGTGCGCTCTTGAGCAAAGCCGCAACACCACTAAGGTGTGGGCATGCCATTGAGGTGCCAGAGATTATATTGAAATTAGACTTTGTTTTGGTGTTGTTTTCAACAGAGGTATACCATGCTGCGAGAATATTTACCCCCGGGCCGAGTATGTCTGGTTTCAGAATGCCACGGCTTGCATAACATGGACCCCTAGACGAGAATGAAGCAACAGCGGGTGCACGACCATTTCCTATTGCTGTTCCATTGAAGAAGACTGTAGCCGTGGGCGATTTTGTGGAGTTCAAATAAGCCATGATCTTATCTCCATCGACAAAACTCACATGCGCTGCAGGAAGAACATGAGCATCGGCTGACGTGGTGTAGCCTCTGTAGACCGAGTTCATGATGATCATGGCCGCACCACCAGCAGCCTTCACATACTCATATTGCCCTTTATCGACTGTTGTTACTAAGCCTAACTTACATAGGACTATCTTTCCTTTGACATCAGTGTTGTTTATTGAATCTGGGTCACAATAGGGAGCATAATCATCACTCTTATTAGATCCAGGATAAACAAGAGGAAACAGTGTTGAAGTGAAATCCTTAGGTTGGAAAGCCGATTCACCTTCAAATATCTCATTGTTTCCAAGCATTGCAGAGGCCCTGATCTTTCTGTCTGTGGTACTTGCACCGACAGTGAGAATCCAAGGGGCCTCATTACCCAAAGAGTAATTAAAAGGGCCCCCGTTTCCTGCTGAGCAACTAACAAAAATGCCCTTCTCCATTGCACTATATGCACCGAGCGCAATGAAGTCCTCATAGAAAGAATCATATAAAGCACCGGAACCAAGGGAGATGGAAAGCACATCAACCCCATCATCAATAGCAACGTCCATTGCAGCCAATACGTCGCTTTCAGAGCAACCGAAGCTACATACTTTACCTGTCATATATTGCCAAGTGAGCAAGACCTGCAGCAGTTCCATTAGCATTTCCATATACATTGGCGCCTTTGACAAAGTTTCCAGCAGCTGTGCTTGCAGTATGAGTACCGTGACCGACCTCGTCCAATAAGGTACGATTTTGATCATCTTGGACGAAGTATTGTGCTCCAATGAGTTTATTGTTACACAATGATGCAGGAACTAGTTCACATTTCCCTTTCCATTTAGCAGGTGGAGGAGGTAATCCTTCATCTTTAAAGGAAGGGTGGTCCGGTGTTATCCCGGAATCCAAGATGCCAATGATCACACCTTTACCATAATTTGAGTCCTTCCAGAATCCCATATTTTGTTGCAACCCAAGAAAACTAGGAGAATGAGTAGTGTGTAGGGATAGTATTTTTCGGGGCCTTGCGGAAATAAAGCCTTTCTTTTTCTCCATTTCTTTCACTTCCTCTGGTGATAATCTCGCGGCGAATCCTTTGATCACAGTGCGATAGGTATAAACCAAGCGAGATGCATCATTTGAGCCTGCAGTTGTTGTTGGTGGTAAAAATGAACGATACCAGCTTTCCAAATCCCCTGACTCGGCGAAAAGCTGTGCATCACTGGGCTCAAGCTGAACGATATAAGTTTCTAAGTTGCTGTTTTCGGGGAATTCAGTTGCAATAGTTACCAAAAGACACAAACTCAGCATGCAAAATAGAGTGGAAATGATGACCATGAAAGCCATTTTCAAAAGCTTTTAACTTCTTTATTAACAAGCAAGAATGTGCATTGAGAAAAGTAGAGATGGATAATTTGCTTCTCTTCGAACACTGCTATTATAGCCATCTTTCCATCGTATTCGACGAATGCAAACTCAAGTAAAAATAATTTGAGAAAAAAAACTTTTTATCAATACTAATTTTCAATGATGTTTCACTCACGGTGCGATCTCAGTTAAAAATTTATATATTTTTTTAAAAATAATAAATTTAGGAAAATTTTACAGTTCTTTTAGAGAATTATTATTTTTTGTATTTTAAATACTTGTTCAGTACAAAATCATTTGTTTTAAAACTTATATTGTATAAGTTTTTAAAACTAAAGGAATAGTTCCATAAAAGAAACTAATTTTCATAAATTTAACAATCTCAACATTCAGTGAATGCGAGATTTATGAAAAGTTTTTTCAAATTATTTTTACTTGAGTTTGCATTCGTCGAATACGATATCATAGTTGTTAATGTATTTTTGTGGCTTTATTGACTCTGAATTATTGTTATATATAACAAAAAATCTTTCTGAGTGCAAAATAAAGTTGTTCAGAAAAACAAAAATTCAGGAGTCAATATAAGACACTGATTTTGACCTGTCTTCTAACTGGTCGAGAAATGCATCAAGTTGTTGCATAGCGACATTAAATTTCTTTATCGTCTTTGACTTCAAATTTTTAATCTTTGAATGTTTGTTACTTCCACGATATTACCCAGTCAATAAAGTATCCTGTTTCTGCCAAAATAATAATAATAATAATAATAGATAATAAAAGTATCTTAATAATAATAATAATAATAATAAAGTATCTTGCCTCTTGAATAAAGGAAATGCCTAATTTTTTAACATTGTATTTGGATTGATAAATTTGGTGAAAGATTTGAAATTTATCCATTTTTTGGAAAGATTTGTAAAGTTGAAATGGATGAATTTCAAATCCATCTAAATTAAAAAGTGTGAAATGAAGAATTTCAAATAACTTTCTAATTTGGATAGATTTGAAATTTATTTACATAGTGTTTGGATGGGTGAATTTGATTTGAAAAAAAAGATTTGAAACGCATAAATTTAATTGAATATATTTGAAATGACGTGAAATTTTGATGAATTTCAAATTTACTTATTTAATTATTAAAATCACACTCCCGTTTATTAGTGGATTTAAAATCCACAACTAAATAAATTACTTTGTTTGGATAACTTATGATAAATTAAGATTTTAAATAAGATCCACACAAATCACTCCATTCAAACACCATGTTATTTTACATCTGCTTTACAAATCCATCTCAAATAAATGAATTTTAAATATTTCCCAAATTCATCTATTTAAACACAACACAAGAGTTTTCTTGCTATTCAATCAAAATTCTTCAACTACTCTTTGTCGTTTAAATTATTACTCCCTTCCACGGAATTATTCTTCGTGATCTCTCTTTGATGTACGCATGTTAAAGGTTCGTGTTTAGATCTGAATTCGATTCAATTCAGATGTGTTTATCTGAATCTATATTTATAACAAATTTGATCATTCGGATTCGATCCAAATCTGTTTAACTATTATAATAAGTTGGTTGAATGTGAATTTTGATGTTTTAATCCGATTAAAATTCAAATCCGATTAAAATATTTAATATATAATACAAAATCGACAAACTGTTAAGAACCGGTTTGTTCAGTGCATTCCGGTTGACAAAAAATTACCTCAAATTTATTAATTTAGAATCACCTAAACGAATATGAAGATTTTCGATCCAAATCACCCTTCAATAACCATCAATTCCATCAATAAACCTCAATTTCAACAATCAAAATGGAGTGAAAAGAGATATCTTTTACTAATACAAAATGAAATAAACTGTAGTTAAATTATTTGCTCATCATCGGTAGTGTTGTGGGAAAAGAATAAGAAGGGGATGAGGGGAGAGGATGGGATGGTGGTGGCCGGGGAGAGGGGTAGAGGAGAAGAGAGGTGATGGTGAGATGTTGGTGGCGGAGGGAAAGGGGATTAAAGAAAGGGATCGGGAGAGGAAGAGAAGAAGGTGGGGTGGGATGGTGGTAGCGGCAGTGGTACCGTGAAGGGGATGGGTGGTTAGTTTGAAGAAACTGAAGACAATGAATAGAGCCAAAAAATCACTAGAGAAACTTAGAAAGTATAAACTTTTGTGGTCATTTAATTCTTAAATTTACTTTAGAGCAAAAAAATAAATAAAATAATAAAATTAAATGGTTCAAACCATTGAACCGATTGAACCAATCAAATTAGAAATCGACAAGTTTATCTGAATCACCCACTGGTTTGAGTTTAAAAACATTGCTACGGACATGAGAAAGGAATCATTCAAGAATGGATGAAATCATAAAATGGCTCCACTGTCATTGAAATGTTATTCATAATCAACACTAATAAAGAATTATTTTCTCAAACCCCATAAAAATTTTCTCAATTATGCGAACTTGTTCTCGTAGGAAAGTAGTAATTTGGTTTGAATAATAAGTTATAGGTTGAAAAATGACTTCTACAACGAATAATCTACCAATTAGCTAGGGGCATCCCTTTCGCCGTTGCAATCGGTAAATGATAATGTAGACTAAGGAGACTCTGAAAAACATGTCTGTGGACGTGGAATCTTCATCCATTATCTTTTGAGGGCATCCCTTTTCGCCATTGCATTCGGTGGCGGATGACAGTGTAGGCCATCTAGATGCAAAGAAAGAGCATATCCGTAGACTTGGTACACTTTGTAATATTAGGCGGTGTTAGGTTCGCATTCACGAATTTGTACTGAACAAGTACTGTCTCTTATACACATTTAATTTGAATAAGAAATATTTTTTATTATTGTTGATAAGTTAATAAATTTGAAATCAATGTTACAAGTGAGAAATATAATAGGCATCTAATAATACTTTAGTTTCTATAGAATATATTGTCATAGTGATTAAAGAAATAACATTTTTGGGTATTATTAATCTTAATTCATATTTCTTCTTCTCATAGCAATAAACCAAATACATACCTAGATTATTTAGCTCACCAAAATATCTAATTTGGCTGTATTCTGTAACGTGGAATGAGGAAATTTAGGTGGTATTTGGTTTATGAGTATGAAGGAAAAGAATGAAAATTAAGATTAATGATATCCATGAGAATCATTTCATGGGAATGACAGTGTTAGAAAATATTCACTTCCATTCTCCACTTATAATTTAGATTTCAAATTGATTAACGATGAAACCCATTCCTTGTTCAGTTAAACCAAACAAATGAAGAGAAATAATTTAAACTCATACCGACAATAAAATTCATAATTTTCATTCTGATTTCGATTCCCAAATATAAACCAAACACGTCATTAGAGATTTTTTTTTATAGTTTCGAAGTTTCAAAGGATATTTGTACTACAGTTTTTTAAAGTTTTTTTCGTATAGTTTTGTGTTCCAAATGTCCCAATCTATCATTTTCCCTATTGAGGTTTCAAAGTAAATCATCCTTCATCTTTCCATATCAATTTTGTAACTATGCTAATGAAGACATCCTCACATATGAATTGATTAGCATTTATGTGAGATTTGATCAAATGTAGCTATCCTTGACCAGCTTGCTGTGTGCAGTTGATGGCTTTGATCAAACCTGCTGTCACTGGAAAATGAACGTCCAGAAAATTATAGTATTCGACCTAAAAATTGTGAGATCATAATTTATATCTATCTATATCGATACTATAATTAAAGAGAGGGTTTGATTTAGTGATTTAGATTAATATTCTTTCCAAAATTACCTTACTATAAAATTTAATTACTTTGTTGTGTCCTCTAATTGGAATGCATTTTTTTCTAATTACTTATGCTATTTATGTAAATAGTCTTCAAAGAGTTACATAGGAAATAAAACATACTTTTAAACCTTCATATTAAGAAATAAATTTGATTAAAGTAAGATTTTCTTATTTATTAGAATATTATGAATGAGTTTTAGAAATTAAAGAAGAGTAAGAAATAATTTTATTGGGATGGATTTTAGAAATCAAGAAATAATAAAAATAAATAAATTTACTTGAAAAATACATTTGCATATTCATTTATACTTTTGAATCCTTAACGAAAAAAAATCTTAAAAGGTAAAATTAAATTTTGGACTTATACGTAGAATTAAATTTAATTAAAGTAAATTTTCTCATAGAGTAGAATTTTGGTATGGATTTAGAAATAAAAGATGAATGTTAAATAAAGTTATTAAAAAATTAATTGAATATATACTATAATTAAACTGTATAAAAGTAAATTTTTATATTTATATTTAGAATTAAGATTAATTGAAGCAAATTTTCAGATAGAGTAAAATTTTCGGATATATTTAAAAAAATGAGTATTAGATAAAGTTATTTAAAAAATTAATTGAATATATACTTTAATAAAAGACGGTTCTTGATTTGGTTTTATATTTTATTTTCTAAGTTATCCTCACTATAAAACTTAATGATTTTGTTATGTTCCCAATTCAAATGCCTTTTTTTTTTTTAATTTTTTTAGGTTATTTATATAAATACTTTTTTTATTTTACTCCTCAAAGAAAAAAGAAGAAATAAACCTACTTTTAAGACTCCATATTAGGAAATAAATTTGATTGAAATAATTTTTCTTATGCAATATTATATTATGAATGAGTTTTAGTAATTAAAGAATAGTAGGAAATATTTTTTTTTTGGGATGTGGTTTCTACCATCACCTAATAACAAAGATATAGAATTCAACTGGAAAATAAATTTGTATGTTTCACTAAGTGATAGATCCTACTTAGTGTTGGACCCTTAAAGAGGAAAAAAAAATCCTAAAATGGTACACATGAAATAAAATCAAACTTTTAAAGACTTCATTTTGAATTAAATTTGATTGAAGTAAATTTTCTCACATAGTAGAATTCGGGGATAGATTTAGAAATTGAAATAAATATTAAATAAAGTTTAAAAAAACTTAAGGAAATAAAATTTCTCATTAAATATAATAATGCATATAGTTATCATGAACATATATAAGTTGTGGACACGTTGAATAGACTAGACAACATTTATATGTAATTAAAAAAACTAATAGTTTATTAACAACTATTAAAAGAAAAAGAAAAATGTGTTTGACAAATAAAGTTAAAGAAGGAAAATAATTTTATTTTAATTTCAAAGAGTTAAATACCCTTTTGTCCATTCAAATTAAGAAAACACAATATGGCCTTTTAAATGGAAACGGTCTTGATTTGACCTTCCAAATTAAAAAACTTCCATTATAGTCCTCCAAATTCAAAGACTAGCTTTAACTCCAAACCTACTTTTATGATTTCATATTAAGAAAAAAATTTGATCAAAGTAAAATTTCCTTATTTAATAGAATATTAGGAATGAGTATTAAAATTAAAGAAGAGTAGGACATAATTTTATTGGGATGAAATTTAGAAATCAAGCAATAATAAAAAGATAAATTTACTTGAAAAATACATATACATATTCATTTATAGTTTTGGACTCTTAATGAGAAAAAAATCTTAAAAGGTAAATAGGAAATAAAATTACATTTTTTTAGACTTATATTTAGAATTAAATTTAATTAATGCAAATTTTCTCATAGAGTAGAATTTTGGGATAGATTTAGAAATAAAATGTGAATATTAAATAAAGTTATTAAAAAATTAATTGAATATATACTATAATAAAAGAAACTAAATTTTTAGATTTATATTTAGAATTAAGATTAATTGGAGCAAATTTCCTCATAAGGAAAAATTTTGGATATATTTAAAAATATAATATGATTATTAAAAACATTTTATTTAAAAAATTATTTGAATATATACTTTAATAAATTAATGTGTTTGATTTAGTTTTATATTTTGTTTCCTAAGTTACCCTCACTATAAAACTTAATGATTTTGTTATGTTCCCAACTTGAATGCCTTTTTTAATAATTTTTTAGGTTATTTATATAAATACCATTTTTAGTTTACTTCTCAAAGAGTAAAAGAAGAAATAAAACTTACTTTTAAGATTTCATATTAGGAAATAAATTTGATTGAATAAATTTTCTTATGCAATAGAATATTAGGAAAGAGTTATAAAAATTAAAGAAGAGTAGGAATTTTTTTGTTCAAATGGAAGGGTTTTAGAAATCAAACAATAATAAAAATATAAAAGTTACTTGAAAAATAAATTTATATGTGTCACTATACCGTTGGACCCTTCAGAGAAAAAAAAATTCTATAAAGGTGCACATGAAATAAAAACTAACTTTTTGAGATTTCATTTAGAATTAAATTTGATTGAAGTAAATTAAACTTCTCACATAGTAGAATTCGAGGATAGATTTAGAAATTGAAGATGAATATTAAATAAAGTTTAAAAAAAAAACTTAATGAAATAAAAATTTCTCATTATATAGAATTATGCATATAATTATTATCAACATATATAAGTTGTGGATACATTCATAGACTAAACAATATTTACATGCAATTAAAAAAACTGATAGTTTATTAACAAATATTAAAAGAAAAAGAAAATTTTGTTTGACAAATAAAGTTACAATATTATTTTAATTTCAAAGAGTTAAATACCATTTTAGCCATTCAAATTAAGCAAAAACACAATATGGTCTTTTAAATGGAAAATGTCTCGATTTGACCTTTCAAATTGACAAAATTTTTCATTATAGGCCTCTAAATTTAATCTCATTTCGGTTCTCAAAACTAAAACAGATGTCCCAATGTAGCCTGCAAAATTGAAAGATTATGAATTCGACCTTCCAAACTGAAAATTTGTTTTAATTTATCATTCAAATTGGAAGGTATTTCGATACCAAAAATATAATTAACCTTTTAAAAGCACATAATTTTAAAATAAAGTGCATTTATACAAAGTGTCAAAGTGACAAAAACCATTAATGTATCACTAGATCCAAAAAGAATGAACGAAATTCGACATATTATAAGGATCACAAATTTAGGGTTCATGATTTGATATGATTTTACCACGTGGGGTGGCTTTGGCATGTGGCTCTAAATTTGTGACTTTGTAAATGATTTTTCTTTAAAATATAGAGAGTTCTATTTGGTATCCATTTTTCAAGGATGAATTTTAGAAATTATACAAGTATTAAGATAAAACTTTTTTATAATTAGGAATTAAGTTAAATAATTGTAGGAATTATTTTTAAATAAAAAAGTAGGACTTATCACATAAAAACTTTTGGATTCTTTTGAGAGAATAAGTTTGAAATCTTTTTCTATTTTTGACACAAAAAAAAAAGAAAAAATAAAAGAACAAAGGAGACACAAAATTTGCTTAAAAGTTAATCCTCAAAACTAGCTAAACTTGAATTAACAAAGACATTACCTTTCATAAATATTGTCAATATTTTCATATTCCTTTCTCCAATGCCATTTATTTTGTCTTTAATGTTGTTGTCTAAATTTTGTAATGATGAAAGAATTCGTGTCCAGAATATAAAAAGAATTTGACTTTTGTGTAGTGTACTAAAAAACAAATAGGAGTATCATGTAAAACCTATCTTTTCGGTTATTGTAAAATTGATTTGATGAGTAAGAAAGAGGGTGAAAAATGTGATCCATACCTATTTTATTTTTTATTTTTATATAAAACTAAAGCAAAGTAAGAATTTTTAGATAAGGATTATGTCTGTCTCTTATACACATCTAGATGTGTATATTTAATCTAAATTACATTTTCATGTGTATCAAATAGAATTCCTATATATATATTAAACATAATTCTTAATAGATAATTATTATACTCCCATAAAAAATTTGTTATTGTCTTTCTATGTATAAATATCTATTGTTTTTGAATATTAGTTATCATATAAATAACATACTAAAAATAGGTATATCAAATTATTTATTAATTAGATTTTGACAAAAGTGTATTTTGTCTAATAAAAGTTAAATACTAAATATATATTGTTATTTTTGAATTTATTACTATACAAGTTGATAGCCACTGCAATTATATATTGTTTATCTTATTCCATCAAATAAAATTTATAATACTAAATATTTACCTTTTAATTTACTACTATACAGATTGTAATTTTAATATAGTGAATTAATCACTAAATTTTACACCATAAATTGCTAAATGAGCTGATTATTTTTTACTTTTTTTCTTATTTTCATGATATATATAATACATTTACTTGTGCAAATTATATATTTAAGAGGGATTTTATTTCCTAAATTACAAATTGTTATTTAGTTTTTGCACACTAATGATTCTTTCACCAAATTGGTTCAAAAAGATGTATAGGGATTCAAGAAGAATCAAATATCTTAATACACGGGATAAATATCAAAATAGTTAGAATAGAATTTAAATAATTTAAGATAATAAAGGGTTGCAATAAACTCTATAAATTGTCAACATTTTCACTTCCTCTGGTGATAATCTCGCGGCAAATCCTTTGATCACATTGCGATAGGAATAAACCAAGCGAGATGCATCATTTGAGCCTTCAGTTGTTGTTGGTGGTAAAAATGAACGATACCAGCTTTCCGAGTCCCCCGACTCGGCAAAAAGCTGTGCATCACTGGGCTCAAGCTGAACGATACAAGTTTCTAAGTTGCCGTTTTCGGGTATTCTAGTTGCAATATTTGCCAAAAGACGTAAACTCAGCATGCAAAATAGAGTGGAAATGATGACCATGAAAGCCATTTTAAAAAGCTTTTAACTTCTTTAAATTCTTTATTAGCAAGTAAGAATGTGCATTGAGAAAACTTCGACCACTGCTATTTATAGCCATCTTTCCACAAATTATGCATGAAAAAATTCTTAGCCATTTGAGAAAAAATAATTTTTATCAATACTAATTTTAAATGATGTTTCACTCACGGTGTAGAATGCAATCTCAGTTAAAAATAAATTTTTAAAAAAATAATAATAAATTTAGGAAAATTTTACAGTTCTTTTGGAGAATTATTTTTTTGTATTTTAAATATTTGTTCAGTACAACATCATGTTAAAAACTTATAGTACATATCTACAAATTTATTTCCTAATATGAAATCTTAAAAGTAAGTTAGATTTCTATCTTATAACATCTATATGTGTAGAAAATTTGACTTCTTGTAAATTTTATTTCAAAAAACTCTCACCTGAGTTTTAATTCATGTAAATGTTGTCACCTTTATAGAATAATGTATTCTCTGAAGGGTCACATATCAGGCACGTGCCATTCGCTGTATCCATGAGACCGTACTTCCACGAATACAAGGTATTATTCATATATAGTAATCTCAAATATAAATTACGCAGCGAAAATATCTACTCACAAATGATATCCGATTTAATGCGGTACTTATTCAAATGTTCGAAATAAATTCTAAAATAAATAAAAACATAGTGTCACGAGTACACATGCTCTACTTATTCCAATAGATGGGCTAGGCAAAATCAAATAACTATACTAGGATTCTATTACTAAATATCAATCTTCTTTGTCCGAGTGTATCTATGCTTTGTCTTCTATGATGACGTATTCGTACTCATCGTCGTACAAAAATATAAAGAATGAGATGAGCAACAAGTCGCCCAAGAGATAGCACTTACACCTGCTTGGATCAAGCAGTTTGTATACATATACTTTTCGCAAAGACAAGTCATACTATCACACGCATATGTTTTTATCAAAATCATCTTTTTAAATCGTATGTCATTTTCATTACGTATAGTCATGTAATTCAACTTACATTTCGAAATTCATGTATCATTTATCTATATCAAATCATATATCATATACTTTTCAAATAATCTATGACATATCACAAATTCATTTCCTAATCATGCACACTTTTTTTAGAGGCTCAAACCATACATAGATGCTTTCATCGGCTCTGAGTATAAAAGGCTGCCAAGAAATTGCCATGGAACCACTTGACCTATCGTATATCATTTATGTGTATAAAATACAAATCGTGAATTTTTTATCTCTACCGAAGATTTCAAACTTATTCTCTCAAAAGAATCCATTAATATTTACCCATTCGTCTTATACACATCTAGACATATAAAAAATCATGCATATATCGAGTTTTTAGATGTTAAAAATCAAGCAAGTGAAATAGCCATACATGATCCAGATTTTCATAATCAAATAATCATTTCATAGAACAATTTAGAAAAACATGCAAATTTATAAAATCATTTAGAAAATATATGGGTTCGTAAAAACAATTTACAAATCAGACATAAGCACCACCTACCTTGGTATGCCAAAGAATCACGTTACTTTTGTACTTGCGCCTTTTTAGTATTTCCTATAAAAAATTCACGTTTCTATCACTTAGTACATGCTTGGTATTTGCTTAAATATTCTTTAACAGAATCAATTCCCTAAATACTCAACCTTTCCAAACATCTATAATTGTCCTAATTTTTACAAAAATAATATTTACTATCATATCATATTTTTTTTGTAGTAAAAATATAATTTGAAATCATTATTATAACCTTATAAGACTTACTACGATCAATAAAACTCATCTATAATATTTGAAAAACTTTTTGGACTCCATTTGTGCTAAATAAAATATTTTAGCATAGTTTACAAACTTAGAAATCCATTTGGCGTTTTTTCGTAACTTTGAAAAACTAATTTGGGCTTTTATGTAACTTTAAAATACTTGAGGGTATTTTGGTCATTTCACAAAGTCATTAGGGGTCTCTATATATTATATAGAACCTTTTGGGTTAAATATTAACTTCATCTAAACTTTTTAGGGGTCAATTTATCATTTATAGAAACTTTTAGGGACCTAAGTAAAATATTGACAAACTGTTAGGGCCTTATGGTAATTCCAGAAGACTACTATGGACTGATGGGATCTTTTGAAAAATCATCTGGGCTTATCTATAATTTCAGAACCTTAAAAGGACTCAATCTGTCATTATTAAAGTTTATTGGGCCTTTGTAAAAGTTATATAAAACTTTAGGGGTTAAGACGCAATTTCAGAAACTTTTATCAACTTGAATCTTCTTCCTCCCGAGAGCTCCATCGCTGCAGCTATAATTTTGTTTTCTTCTCTCTCTAATATTTCTTTTTCGTCCTTCAATTCTACTCTCTGATCAAATCACTCCTTTTTTTCTTGAAAAAGTATCCCGCTATAACAAATACTATTGCAATTCAATATATATATATATATATATATATATATTAATAATTTTCATATACATAAATCCGATTTTAATCTTAAGAAATTTATCATATAAATTAACTGTAATAGTAAATTTTACATTAATTGAACTAACTTACTAAGAAATTAATCTAATAAAGTGAATAACTAATATTCAAAATTATTAAGCATCTAATTTTTCTAAAATTAAAAACGAAAATAATTAAGGCATCTTAAAACTCAATAAGAAGAAGACTAACCTTTAATATTGTTGAAATTCTCTCCAAGGTTTGTGTTACGTAAAGAAAAAAAGAATCAAATACTCTACCCTATAGTATATACATAGTCTAATAATTATCAGTTATTATACTACCGAAACAATGTGTACTAAGGGTAGGATAATACTATTCTAGTTATTTCATCCATTAGAACTCTTACGGATGTTTATCCTCTACTTGATTTAGGAACAGGATAAAAATAAATTAATTAATTAAAATACTAAAACAAAACTAAAAAAAAATCTAGAGTATTATAAAAGTAGTTAAGCTCCATTGTCACTGAAATGTCATTCAGAATCAACACTAATAAAGAATTATTTTCTCAAATCAGAGTAAAAATTTTCTCAATTATGCGAACTTATTCTCGTAGGAAAGTATTAATTTGGTTGGAATAATAAGTTAAAGGTTGAAAATGACTTCTACAATGAATAATCTACCAATTAGCTAGGGGCATCCCTTTCTAGGAATGTTTGGTTTGAATAAGAAATGTGTTTCATTATATTGATAAGTTAATAAATTTGAAACTCGTATCACAAGTAAGAAATATAAATAGGCATTTTCTAACACTTTCATTCACATTGAATGATTGTTATAGTGATTAACAAAATAACATATATGGGTATCATTAACTTTGATTCCTATTCTTTCCTCTCATACCCATAAACCAAATATCTCCTTAGATTATTTAAGCTCACCAAAATATCTAATCTAGCTATATTCTGTAACGTGGAATGAGGGAATTTAGGTGGCATTTGGCTTATGAGTATGAAGGAAAAGAATGAAAATTTAGGTTAATGATATCCATAGATGATATTTGATTAATCACTATGAGAATCATTTCATGGGAATGAAAGTATTAGAAAATGTTTACTTTCATTCTCCACTTGTAATTTAGATTTCAAATTGATTAACTTATGACGATGAAACCCATTCCTTGTTCAAACCAAACAAATGAAGAGAAATAATATAAACTCATATCGACAATAAAATTCATAATTTTCATTTTGATTTCCATTCCCAAATATAAACCAAACACGTCCTTAGAGATTTTTTTTTTTTTGTATAGTTTCTAAGTTTCAAAGGATATCTCTACTACAGTTTTTTAAAGTTTTTGGCGTATAGTTTTGTGTTCCAAATGTCCCAATCTATCATTTTCCCTATTGAGGTTTCAAAGTAAACCATCCCTCATCTTTCCCTGTACTATATCAATATTGTAACTATGCTAATGAAGACATCCTCACATCTGAATTGATTAGCATTTATGTGAGATTTGATCAATTGTAGCTATCCTTGAACAGCTTGATGTGTGCAGTTGATGGCTTTGATCAAACCTGCTGTCACTGGAAAATGAACGTCCAAAAAATTATAGTATTCGACCTAAAAATGTAGTAGATCAGTCCCAGGTTCCTTACATCATAAGTGCACCGAGTGCGTCACAAAAGATAGATGCTATATATTGGACTGATATGGAATCCATTAATGTTGTGAGATCGTAATTTATACTATTATAAAAGTGTAAGTATATTTTATGTGAAATCTAATCCCGTCTACTTTTGTTAATATTTAAAACCCAATAATTGATATTAGTATTTTAAACCCATAAGTTAGTTGGTTGAAGTAATACATAATTAAATATTACTAAAAGACTAGTCGATTGATGTTAAAGATTGTGAACTAATATATATATTTAGGGTTAAATAATAATATAAATATACGACATATTTTAGTGAAAATTAGGGATAGATAGCCATAAAAAGAAGAGAGGAAAAAGCATAAACATAGCTTTGATTTCGACTATTTGTGGCTGAGGTAATCTTAGTCCCTTCTTGTGGAGTTTTGTTTATAATTGTTGCAAGGGTACTCGTATGCTGGAGTAAGAACTCGATGTAAAGAAAAATAAAAATCTACTGCATGCCTATTATAGTTCAGAAAACTTATATTATGCCTATTATAGACCCTCGTGTCGACTCTATTATGAAAATGAAGTGTTTTGGTTATTTGATAGATGAACGCTCACAAGATTTGAATTATTTAAGATAAATCCTCAAATTTTAGATTATTCAAAAGAAAAGGGTAAGTGGTTCAAACTGCTTTCATGTTTTTTAAAAAGTTTTTTTATGAAAATTATATTTTTGCAAAATATTATATTATGTACGAAATTCGAATTGAGTATGGTTAATTTAACATTTCTTAAAATGAATTTAGTAAGTGGCACACTAATACTCATACCCAACGGAGGATAATTGGCCTATGTTTAACTCCACCCAATGGAGAGTAGTTGGCCTATGTCTGGTTCTTGTCTAACGGGTATAATAGTTAGCACTAGATATTCAAGTTGCCGATTAAGCTTTCAGAAACTCTTGACCCCAACGACATAAGTACATAAGATGGATGTGTATTGTTATTATTCGGTTTCTTCTATATTATGGATATAAAATATTCATTTTTATTTGGTACTTACATATATGTAACTGTTAATAACCTGTCTCTGAAAAACTTTATACTTATATATGTATATGCATGCTCTAACGTGTGATCAAACGTGATTTGTAAAAAATTATATTTATATAACGTACTCAATCTGGTGAAATAGGATTTGAGCTACTTATTGGATAGTCAGTGTTTGCTCTCCCCATTTTAATCAATTGTTTTGCAAATAGAGTTGATGATTTGGAGTTAGAAGGGAAATAAATTTACCCTTTGGGAGTAACGACTCTGCATGAGCTTAGCATGGACCTAACTATTAGGATTTGGATTTTTGGTGCTTATGCCTAGATAGTCTATTTTATTTTAAGCATATTTAACGAATATTATAGTACTTTGAATTTTAGATTATTCTTATTTTACCGTCGTAGGAATTTAATAATAGTTAGGATAATTTATTTTATTAGCAAGTAATAGTTATTTTATATTGTTATAATATTGATGCGTTGCATCGTAGGGTTGTACCTTAGAGTGCGGCGTGTTGACGATTTCGGATCCGGAGTCGTGACTTTTTTCCCTCATATTAGAGTGTTTTTTTATATACCTAAATTGCCCATAAGTAAAACATAATTTACTACGTAATTATTGGACAAATTTGTCAACACAATGGAAGAGCCCAACATGTAAACAATTTCAAGTCTTTGTAGAATTTGACTCAAGGAAAATATCCTAGTCATTTTCCTACTGGAATTATGTTAACCAGAAAATGAATCATAGAAATATTATAGTAAAATTCTATTAACGAAACACTCCTATGCTTAAATCAAAATAGGACTCAATATAGGGAAATCCTAATATGCTAAAATATTCTTTGAAACAAAATCCTATTGGCATTTACCTATTGGATCTTATCTTGAGTTGAACCACACTTATACTGAATGCTAAATGCTCTTCGAAATAAACTGCCTAAAAAACATGTTAGTCAGAAAAAGTTGTATGCTCTTTGAAATAAAATACATTTGAAATAAAATACCTATAGGGAAATCTTAATATGCTAAAATATTCTTTGAAATAAAATCCTATTGGTATTTACTTATTGGATCTTATTGAAAAAGTTCTGTCAAGCCTAATTTTAGTTCTATTAAGCAAATTCTGTCTCTTATTAGTGCTGCTACTGGAACAACCCGGTGTCAATAATCACTGCAATAGGACTCCTGACCGAGTACTTTTCTGAAGTCCATGTAAGAGATCCTTGAGAATTTGAAATGTTTGGAGGATTTGCAAGTGGACTGAACGTAACTTCGTATGTCAATTTCTGTTTCAGCTCGGAGAATTTCAGCGTCGTTGGTTTTACTGCCACGTTCACTCCCACAGGTTGGACAATCTTGGCAGTGTAAAGCGAATTAGCCTCACCGACGTTAGTCACTGTTCTTGTATATTTCTGAACAATTGGTTTAAAGATGATGGAAAAAGATGGGTAGTTTAGTTGTGAGTCGGGTATTTTTGATTCAACTGAGCAATTCACACGACGCTGTAGAATCGTGCCTACCCCTCTGTTGGTGTAATTCAGGCCGCATAGATAAGGTATGTAATCTTTAGGCACAATATCGTAGATGAGGCCTGGATTATTGGCTGCTGATGGGTTCACATTGCCTGCACCAGTGGCAAAGACACAGCAGGAAGGAGGTTTTGTTGATCTTCAATGGGCTTATTTTCGAGGTTGACAGTATCAGCTGTTGTAATGATTGCAGATTTAATCGCAGTAGGAGACCAATCAGGATGAGCGCTCTTGAGCAAAGCCGCAACACCACAAAGGTGTGGGCATGCCATTGAGGTGCCAGAGACTATATTGAAATTAGACTATGTTTTGGTGTTTTTTTCAACAGAGGTATACCATGCTGCGAGGATATTTACCCCGGGCCGAGTATGTCTGGTTTCAGAATGTGTCACAAAACCGTGCTAAACACACAACGGAATTGAGCAAACGGAATTGTGATGGCCTAGCACACTAGCTAGTCAGCCAACTCGTTTTGGATCACACACAAGCAATTGGCAACAAATGAAAACGAAAGGAAAACGAAGCACACAGCAAATTACAGCCAAAAACGGCCAACCTTTGTATCACTATCGCACAAGCATACAACAGGGACTTTTTCACAAACACCCGGTGTGCAGCACAAAGCCAAGGTTCGTCTCTAACGTTCTGCAACTTGGTTGCTGACTACCGGGTCAATTATAGGGGCATAGGGGACGGTTGACAAGGCCCAACCGTTGGCTACAACCAGCACAAACAGGGGACACGAGGAAGTGGGTCGTTGTGGCAGCATTGCTGTCCACCCAGTCAGCCCCCACGTTTTGGGGCTGCCTGGTAACCGCCCATGGCTGCTCAGCGGATTTCCAGCAACAAACTCACGGTCACGTCTTGCATTGCCCTTGCCAAGAGGCCCATGCAGCTAGCCAACACCAAGGAACTCAATTTGCTAAGCTCGGCTAACCCTCGGTCCATGCACGTGCCTACCGTGCAGCTCTGCCCACATTTCCCAACTCAACGTGCCCGTGGACTGTACAACACCAACGTTTGCCAACATCCGTCCCTAAGCCAACACGACCATGCCTAGCACTCTTAGGACATGGGGGAAGGTTCCCAGCCATGCTCACGGGCTGCCATGCCCGCCCAGTGGCCAACCCCATCGGCCACCCCGGAAGTGAGTGAGCATACCTTGTAACAGAAACTAATCATCCCAGCTCCATCGTTTCTCCTTCTTTAGCAAATCAGTCAAGGGAGCCACCAGCTTTGAATAACCCTTGATAAACCGTCGGTAATAATTTGCTAAGCCAAGGAACGATCTCAATTCTGGAACCGTCGTTGGGGCTGCCCAGTCAATCACAGCCTCAATTTTTTTAGGGTCCATTTTCACTAGGCCATTGCTGATTATATGGCCAAGAAATGTTTTATCGTTTCCCGACAAAACTCACATTTCTCCTTTTTGACATAGAGCTCGTGTTCCCTTAACCTGGCAAACATAGCTCTCAAATGTGCAACGTGATCATCCAACCTGGAACTCAACATCCCTCCTACCCATATCAGCATACTTCTTCATTCGGTGCTGAGCTAGAGTCAAGCTGTCTCGAGCTTCCTCAATCAGCTCCTGCTTCGACTTAGCAAACCGATGAGCTGCAGGGCACTTTCCTTCGTTTTGGGCAGCAACCCCATGAGGAGTTAAAGGCTGCTGACCAAGCACCAACTCGATTCTTAAGGATGCAAAGCTGAAGATTTGTGCAAGTTGTAACAAAACTGGGCTGCATCAAGTAAATCCACCCAATTTTTCTGGCTTGCAGTCACATAGTGCCTTAGATATTCCTCCAGTAAGGCATTTATCCTCTCGGTCTGACCATCCGTCTGAGGATGTGCTGCTGTTGAGAACTTCAATTCAGAACCCAGCATGTTGAAAAGTGTTGTCGACTAAATGATTTGGAGTTAGAAGGGAAATAAATTTAGTCTTTGAGAGTAGCGACTTTGCATTGGCTTAGCATTGAACTAACTATTAGGATTTGGATTTTTGGTGCTTATGCCTAGATAGTCTATTTGATTTAAGCATATTTAACGAATATTATAGTACTTTGGATTTTAGATTATTCTTGCTTGACTGTCGTAAGAATTTAATAATAGTTAGGATAATTTATTTTATTGGCAGGTAATAGTTATTTGTTTTATATTGTTCGTGATATTGATGCTTTTGCATCGTAGGGTTGTACCTTAGGGTGCAGCGTGTTGCGATTCCGGATTTGGGTCGTGACATTTTGTCTTTTAAGTTTTTTTTTTTTTTTATACCTAAATTGCCCATACGTAAAACATAATTTACTACGTAATTATTGGACAAATTTGTCAACACAATGGAAGAGCCCAACGTGTAAACAATTTCAAGTCTTTAGAATTTGACTCAAGGAAAATATCCTAGTCATTTTCCTACTGGAATTATGTTAACCAGAAAATGAATCATAGAAATATTATAGTAAAATTCTATTAACGAAACACTCCTATGCTTAAATCAAAATAGGACTCAATATAGGGAAATCTTAATATGCTAAAATATTCTTTGAAACAAAATCCTATTGGCATTTACCTATTAGATCTTATCTTGAGTTGGACCACATTTATACTGAATGCTAAATGCTCTTCGAAATAAAATGCCTCAAAAACATGTTAGTCAGAAGGGATAAAGTTGTATGCTCTTTGAAATAAAATACATTTGAAATAAAATTTTTCTATACTATATTCAATAGGTTTCATCAATCCAGATTAAAAGTGATGTGTACAATTTCGGTACACTTGATCCTACATGAAGCTCTCATTTTCATCATCTCATGATTACTTTAGTCTGTTATTTTTCTTCCTGTTATTATATTTTTCATTTACACTTCTATCTTTTTTACTTAAAAAATTATGGTTTTAACTTTTGTGTTTGTAAATTATACTCTAACATATATTAGTTTTAATTTTAGTCTTCGTGGATTTGTAGTTTAGGCTGTTAGATTTTGTATTTCTAAAATAGATATCTCAAAATTAATTCAGTAAAATAAAACACTTGAATTATTAATTTAATTAAAATAAAAGGCTACAAAGCCTTAGAAAACATATACTTACTCCATATCACATATATTCGGCTAGAACTAAAGATTTATCAAAATTACAAGAATTAAAGGCACACTAATATGCATATATTTATACAGTAGTACAAAATAAATTTAGTCAAGAAATAGTTATTTTGGAGGTTAATTTTTAATTAGGTAATTGGAAATTATTTATAAGAAGAAAGTGGAAGGAAATAATAATTTGTTGGGGTCTATATAGTTTATTTGTTGGATTTTGCTTTAAATTAATTCAATTGTGATATTGATATAAAGCTAAAAATGTAGGACTGAATGAAGGCGCTCAACTTTTGGATAGAAAATTTCTCTTTCAATTGATTTTTAAAATGAATGTAAAATAAAATAAATGAAGAGTTAAGTACATATATTCAGTCGACAATATGTTTGCATCTTGAAACTTTTAATTAAATCATAGCTAGTTCTACTAATTATTTTTGTCGTAAGTGTGAAAAAATAAACATCCTAAAAGATTATTTCACTTCCTTCATTCGTGTATTGAAAAAATGTGAACCAAACATTATATGGTGGATTTGATAAAATAATTAGCATATATGATTTCATCTTTAAATAAGAGCTATATAAAAATACAAACAAGATAATAAAAAACATAATCTCTTATACAAATCTAGATGTGTATAAGAGACAGCCATAATAGGATCTGAAAGTCCACTAAAGCTCTAAGATTCATATCAAGTTAACAAAAACACGAAAGACAAAGTTACTTTTGAAGACTTCACTTTTTTGAAGAAAATGTAAAATTAGGCCTAAGAAAAGTAGGTTTTTAAAATTAACTCCTAGAAAAATAGCATAACAAAATAAAATATAAAATGAAAATCATGATAATCAATTATAAAAAATAGTTTTAGGCAAGACCACTCCAATAACTCCAAAAATGACAAAGTACAAAAGAAAAGTTGATTTTGAAAAAACTTCATAAGAAAATAAACTTTTGTGATTAATGCACCCAAGTTGAAACATAACAAAAATAAAACACTAATGACTTATAAAAACAAATAACAATGAAATGCTGCCCAACTAATAAGACATTTTCCTCTAAACTAATTAGTCATGGGTTCGGGTCCTAAGCTTAGGCATAAGTGGAGATTCGTTGTAAATTATCTTTAAAAAATAAATAATCATGATAGTCTCTTCATGATGTTAGTCAAACAAACCTAATCGCAAATAAAGAAATAATTTTTTTTTTAGATTTCATGAAATTTATCTGTTTATTTTCAATGTTATGTTTCTCAAAAAAAATAAAATAAAATAAAATGATAAAAAAGAAGGAAGATAGGTGTTACTAAAGCCAAGCTTACGAAATTTTTTTAATTGGTTTAGTTAAATTAACAAGCTTATATTTAATTTATATATGTTAAAAATTACATCCTTCAAGTTTTAGGAATTGTAATTACTCTTCTTTTAATTAGTTGTACATATGATCTTAATTAGTTCTCGGGATTAATTTATGTAATGTTTGCAATTCTAGATTAGATATTGTTTAATATTATCTTATGTGTTGAATCTAATGCGTGTGCTAACTCTATCTGCAAAATAATTAAGCAAAAACCATGGCATTAATTAAACGAACAAAGATTAAAATTATATGCGTGTGCACCATACAAAAATGTACTATTCATGTAGGTGATTTGTTTACAAAAGTAACAAAAAGATGTATGGATCTACACGTGCATCGCACATGTGTCTTACTAGTGTTCACAAAAATATTTACCACAAAGACCTCAACAACTTCTATTATATATTCCTTTTGTTTCAAAATAATTGTTATTTTAAACAATTTGCCTCGTGTTATATTATCTGCCGCTTTAGAAAATCGAAAAAATATTAAATGATATTTTTACAACTTTTATCCTTAGTGCCACATTGATAAAGGGAGGATTATGTTATTATAAAAGAATAGTTTAGTCATTTTAAATTATTTTTTTTTTGTAAAATTGATATAATTTAATAATTTTTTATAATTTGTGTACACTACCCAAATATGATAGATATTTTAAAACGAAAGGAGCACTTATTTGCCTCCCCATCTACCCCAGGCACTGAAAAAAGAGCACCAGGTTCCGAAGCCAGCACCGTGAAGCAACTCCAACTAAGTGAATCCACTTTCTATGGCTCACAACTTGGATAGAGCTAAGAAAACAAAGTTGGTAAACAAAATTGATAGTAATTTTTTTGGTTGTTTTTGTTTACTAAAACGTCTTAAATCTGTCATTTGTCCACTGAAAATTTCGAAGCAAATCATCCTTCATCTTCCCATAATTAATGTAAGAATGCAATCCTCATCCTCACAAATATATCAGTTTCATAGTACTTATGTTAGATTTGACGAACTGTACTGGGTATTAGCCGCCATTCTTGAACCGCTTGCTGCATGCGGTCGATGACTTGATGAAACCCCCGTCACTGTCAAGCTGATTGCACAGGAAACCTTCGTATCCCTTCATCAAAGAGACAAATGTACTTCCTGAAACTGTAACTAACTCTCACTTCCACACATGATTTGGCTTCCAAATCAGTGACTGTTGCATAATAAACACGTAATCAATTAATATTAAGTTTTTCAACTTTCACTAAACTGAAGTCTTTGTTTTTTACTGTAGTATTTAGGAAGACTATGAAAAAGAAGTCAATTTTATTAGCAAATGACTTTTTTATTATTATTTATTATTCCTTTGAAGACTTCGTTAGTCCATAGTCGTATTAGAATGCGAAATGAGAGTATTAAACGTCTTTCCCCCGTAAGATATATTTAAGATTTTTTATCTGAAAATAGTATTGTGTAACCTGTACTACATTAACTATTTTTAACGGGCGAAATTTGTCTGTGCAATATAACTTTGTTAAGAAACCATTTTCTAGAAATTCTACACACACTATACCGTATTTTTTGACTGCTTTCTGTTGGTCCTTAGTATTGAGTAGGACCGTAAAGAAAATCAAATTATTCGATATTCGACATAGTAAGAATTCATTCAAACTTGTATTGTTAATAATCAAGTCAAGTTTGAACAAAATTTAATGTTTATTAATTTTTTGTATTTGACTCGAATTCGACTCGACAAGTTAAATTTTTTAAATTTACATATAAAAATTTCAAACTACGCTTCTATCTCAATTCGAATTTAATTCGATAAAAATTCGTTTGAGTTTGACTCAAAACATAAATAAATAAGCATAACCTCTGCTACAATTGCCAACTTTCACTTTCCTTCTGCAAGTTTCCTAAACCATAGCCAATGGTCCCTGATCACCAAGGTTTTTCAGCACCAAAAACTTCATTTATTTTTGGTTCAGTTATATTCTCCAAGATAATTGGAACCTTTTTACTCTTGAATCTCACAGAAGAATTGTTGAGTATGTTTTGTATTTTTTTATTTTGTCCCACATTGGTTTGGGAAGAATGTTTCTCTTCCACCTAATGTTATAAATTAAGGGTCTTAGTTAAAATTTTAAGTGCACCAAACCAAGAGAGCTTTAGTTACTTTCAGAAAATAAGGTCTCTTTTACAAAGACCTCCACAAGAGATTGTGCTTCTGTTATAGACATCTAGAGTGTATAAGAGAC
The DNA here is from genome assembly GCA_025175665.1 of Cinchona pubescens. NCBI lineage: Eukaryota > Viridiplantae > Streptophyta > Magnoliopsida > Gentianales > Rubiaceae > Cinchona > Cinchona pubescens. Next base: position 5,647,384 of record JANKKI010000131.1, read on the forward strand.
AATGAGATCCAAATTTGTAGTCCTTTGTGGAGGTCTAGACTAAGGATGCCAAAGTTGGTAAACATTTTTTGGAATAGACGTTACCACAAAGGAAGCTAAACTTGTTCTTAATTTCTACAAATACCCGAGGTCCCTATCAAAAACAAATTGGTATCAGAGCCAAGAACCCGGATTAAGTCGATTTGATAGTAACGAAGTTTTGGGAGAAATTTTGAATAATAGGTCACTCGTTGGCAAACAATTTGTTCTTGGTATTGACCGTTTTGTTACTCTCTTCTTTGTGTATTGGGCGTTTGAGTTTTCGAGTGGTCCGTTTAGTATTTTTGAAGATAATTTTGTTGGGTCTATTTTGTGGATGAAGAGTGGGTTTGCATTGAGTACAAATTTGGAACTTTGTTGGAGAATGTGGAGTTATGTCGATCCAACATGTAAATCGAGAATCTGGGCTATTGACCTTTTATAGAACAAGGTCTAAGAATTTCGTTTTGTGAAAATTTGCCATTTTATGAGGATTTATGAAGCGATACAAGTCAAGGTGGAGATTTGTTGTATATGTCTTGTATCTTTTTGTTTTGTTCCACATTGGTTTGGGAAGAATATTTCTCTTCCACCCAATCTTATAAATTAAGGGTTTTAGTTAAGATTTTAAGTACACCAAGCCAAGAGAGCTTGGCTTTCAGGGCTTTTATGGCCATCCACCTTTTTATCTTATTTGGATTCTCTTGTGCTTTTGTTATAAAGGTGTCTATAGCCCATTTTGTGGATATCTCTCCAAATTTGTAATCCTTTTAAATTCATGGATTTCTCTCATTCTTCGCCCGTGAATGTAGGTCGACACACATCTTTTTTATACCTTCCACAAATACTCTATAGCCCATTTTATGAAGGTTTCTCCAAGTTTGTAATTCTCTTAAATTAGTGGATTTCTCCCTTTCTTCGATCGTGGATGTAGGTCGATTTGACTTTCCGCAAATACCCGGGTTCTGATGCTAACAAGAATTCTGTTATTTCCAAAACAATATCTAGAAGTTTTAAAATATGTCTTTTAACATTGAAAGTTTCATTTCTTGTGCTAATTTAATCCCCATAGCTCGTGTATGAATTGCCAATTACTAACAATCATCCTTAGTTCACTTATTGTTCTATCATCAATGAATTGGGCTATGAAACTTCGATGTCTTGGTGGCACACTAGTAATATATAGATGTATTAAAACGTAAATAGCAATATACTTTAATAATGAACCTTGCTTTAAAATGAAACTTCCGAGTTTCCTGGAAAGCACAGCGAAAAGAATCGTTATATAACAATCCCATAAGAAGTTTTGTAAAGCAAGATTTTATTCTATGTTAAGCAAATCCAAATTTATTAGTGCTGCTACTGGAACAACCCGGTGTCAATAATCACTGCAATAGGACTCCTGACCGAGTACTTTTCTGAACTCCATGTAAGAGATCCTTGAGAATTTGAAATGTTTGGAGGATTTGCAAGTGGACTGAACGTAACTTCGTATGTCAATTTCTGGTTCAGCTCGGAGAATTTCAGCGTCGTTGGTTCCACTGCCACGTTTACTCCCACAGGTTGGACAATCTTGGCAGTGTAAACCGAATTAGCCAAACCGACGTTAGTCACTGTTCTTGTATATTTCTGAACAGTTGGTTTAAAGATGATGGAAAAAGATGGGTAGTTTAGTTGTGAGTCAGGTATTTTTGATTCAACTGAGCAATTCACATGACGCTGCAGAATCATGCCTACCCCTCTGTTGGTGTAATTCAGGCCGCATAGATAAGTTATGTAATCTTGAGGAACAATATCGTAGATGAGGCCTGGATTATTGGCTGCTGATGGGTCTTTCACATTGCCTGCACCAGTGGCAAAGACATCAGCAGGAAGGAGGTTTTGTTGATCTTCAATGGGCTTATTTTCGAGGTTGACAGTATCAGCTGTTGTAATGATTGCAGATTTAATCGCAGCAGGAGACCAATCAGGATGTGCGCTCTTGAGCAAAGCCGCAACACCACTAAGGTGTGGGCATGCCATTGAGGTGCCAGAGATTATATTGAAATTAGACTTTGTTTTGGTGTTGTTTTCAACAGAGGTATACCATGCTGCGAGAATATTTACCCCCGGGCCGAGTATGTCTGGTTTCAGAATGCCACGGCTTGCATAACATGGACCCCTAGACGAGAATGAAGCAACAGCGGGTGCACGACCATTTCCTATTGCTGTTCCATTGAAGAAGACTGTAGCCGTGGGCGATTTTGTGGAGTTCAAATAAGCCATGATCTTATCTCCATCGACAAAACTCACATGCGCTGCAGGAAGAACATGAGCATCGGCTGACGTGGTGTAGCCTCTGTAGACCGAGTTCATGATGATCATGGCCGCACCACCAGCAGCCTTCACATATTGCCCTTTATCGACTGTTGTTACTAAGCCTAACTTACATAGGACTATCTTTCCTTTGACATCAGTGTTGTTTATTGAATCTGGGTCACAATAGGGAGCATAATCATCACTCTTATTAGATCCAGGATAAACAAGAGGAAACAGTGTTGAAGTGAAATCCTTAGGTTGGAAAGCCGATTCACCTTCAAATATCTCATTGTTTCCAAGCATTGCAGAGGCCCTGATCTTTCTGTCTGTGGTACTTGCACCGACAGTGAGAATCAAGGGATCATTACCCAAAGAGTAATTAAAAGGGCCCCCGTTTCCTGCTGAGCAACTAACAAAAATGCCCTTCTCCATTGCACTATATGCACCGAGCGCAATGAAGTCCTCATAGAAAGAATCATATAAAGCACCGGAACCAAGGGAGATGGAAAGCACATCAACCCCATCATCAATAGCAACTTTGTCCATTGCAGCCAATACGTCGCTTTCAGAGCAACCGAAGCTACATACTTTATATATTGCCAAGTGAGCAAGACCTGCAGCAGTTCCATTAGCATTTCCATATACATTGGCGCCTTTGACAAAGTTTCCAGCAGCTGTGCTTGCAGTATGAGTACCGTGACCGACCTCGTCCAATAAGGTACGATTTTGATCATCTTGGACGAAGTATTGTGCTCCAATGAGTTTATTGTTACACAATGATGCAGGAACTAGTTCACATTTCCCTTTCCATTTAGCAGGTGGAGGAGGTAATCCTTCATCTTTAAAGGAAGGGTGGTCCGGTGTTATCCCGGAATCCAAGATGCCAATGATCACACCTTTACCATAATTTGAGTCCTTCCAGAATCCCATATTTTGTTGCAACCCAAGAAAACTAGGAGAATGAGTAGTGTGTAGGGATAGTATTTTTCGGGGCCTTGCGGAAATAAAGCCTTTCTTTTTCTCCATTTCTTTCACTTCCTAGTGAACTGGTGATAATCTCGCGGCGAATCCTTTGATCACAGTGCGATAGGTATAAACCAAGCGAGATGCATCATTTGAGCCTGCAGTTGTTGTTGGTGGTAAAAATGAACGATACCAGCTTTCCAAATCCCCTGACTCGGCGAAAAGCTGTGCATCACTGGGCTCAAGCTGAACGATATAAGTTTCTAAGTTGCTGTTTTCGGGGAATTCAGTTGCAATAGTTACCAAAAGACACAAACTCAGCATGCAAAATAGAGTGGAAATGATGACCATGAAAGCCATTTTCAAAAGCTTTTAACTTCTTTATTAACAAGCAAGAATGTGCATTGAGAAAAGTAGAGATGGATAATTTGCTTCTATTCGAACACTGCTATTTATAGCCATTATTCAAATTACTACCTAATTATGCATGAAAAAATTCTTACCCGCTGTAATTTGAGAAAAATAATTTTTTATCAATACTAATTTTCAATGATGTTTCACTCACGGTGCGATCTCAGTTAAAAATTTATATATTTTTTTAAAAATAATGAATTTAGGAAAATTTTACATTTCTTTTAGAGAATTATTTTTTTTGTATTTTAAATACTTGTTCAGTACAAAATCATTTGTTTTAAAACTTATACTGTATAAGTTTTTAAAACTAAAGGAATAGTTCCATAAAAGAAACTAATTTTCATAAATTTAACAATCTCAACATTCAGTGAATGCGAGATTTATGAAAAGTTTTTCAAATTATTTTTACTTGAGTTTGCATTCGTCGAATACGATATCATAGTTGTTAATGTATTTTTGTGGCTTTATTGACTCTGAATTATTGTTATATATAACAAAAAATCTTTCTGAGTGCAAAAATAAAGTTGATTAAAATTCCAATTTTAATCCGTATAAGACACTTCTTTTATTCTTCTAACTGGTCGAGAAATGCATCAAGTTGTTGCATAGCGACATTAAATTTCTTTATCGTCTTTGACTTCAAATTTTTAATCTTTGAATGTTTGTTACTTCCACGATATTACCCAGTCAATAAAGTATCCTGTTTCTGCCAAAATAATAATAATAATAATAATAATAAAAGTATCTTAATAATAATAATAATAATAATAAAGTATCTTGCCTCTTGAATAAAGGAAATGCCTATTTTTTTAACATTGTATTTGGATTGATAAATTTGGTGAAAATTTGAAATTTATCCATTTTTTGGAAAGATTTGTAAAGTTGAAATGGATGAATTTCAAATCCATCTAAATTAAAAAGTGTGAAATGAAGAATTTCAAATAACTTTCTAATTTGGATAGATTTGAAATTTATTTACATAGTGTTTGATGGGTGAATTTGATTTGAAAAAAAAGATTTGAAACGCATAAATTTAATTGAATATATTTGAAATGACGTGAAATTTTGATGAATTTCAAATTTACTTATTTAATTATTAAAATCACACTCCCGTTTATTAGTGGATTTAAAATCCACAACTAAATAAATTACTTTGTTTGGATAACTCATGATAAATTAAGATTTTAAATAACGAAGATCCACACAAATCACTCCATTCAAACACCATGTTATTTTACCTTTACAAATCCATCTCAAATAAATGAATTTTAAATATTTCCCAAATTCATCTATTTAAACACAACACAAGAGTTTTCTTGCTATTCAATCAAAATTCTTCAACTACTCTTTGTCGTTTAAATTATTACTCCCTTCCACGGAATTATTCTTCGTGATCTCTCTTTGATGTACGCATGTTAAAGGTTCGTGTTTAGATCTGAATTCAATTCAATTCAGATAAGGGTTTATCTGAATCTATATTTATAACAAATTTGATCATTCGGATTCGATCCAAATCTGTTTAACTATTATAATAAGTTGGTTGAATGTGAATTTTGATGTTTTAATCCGATTAAAATTCAAATCCGATTAAAATATTTAATATATAATACAAAATCGACAAACTGTTAAGAACCGGTTTGTTCAGTGCATTCCGGTTGTCAAAAAAATTAGCTCAAATTGTATTAATTTAGAATCACTCCTAAACGAATATGAAGATTTTCGATCCAAATCACCCTTCAATAATCAATTCCATCAATAAACCTCAATTTCAACAATCAAAATGGAGTGAAAAGAGATATCTTTTACTAATACAAAATGAAATAAACTGTAGTTAAATTATTTGCTCATCATCGGTAGTGTTGTGGGAAAAGAATAAGAAGGGGATGAGGGGAGAGGATGGGATGGTGGTGGCCGGGGAGAGGGGTAGAGGAGAAGAGAGGTGATGGTGAGATGTTGGTGGCGGAGGGAAAGGGGATTAAAGAAAGGGATCGGGAGAGGAAGAGAAGAAGGTGGGGTGGGATGGTGGTAGCGGCAGTGGTACCGTGAAGGGGATGGGTGGTTAGTTTGAAGAAACTGAAGACAATGAATAGAGCCAAAAAATCACTAGAGAAACTTAGAAAGTATAAACTTTTGTGGTCATTTAATTCTTAAATTTACTTTAGAGCAAAAAAATAAATAAAATAATAAAATTAAATGGTTGATTACCCAAACCATTGAACCGATTGAACCAATCAAATTAGAAATCGACAAGTTATCTGAATCACCCACTGGTTTGAGTTTAAAAACATTGCTACGGACATGAGAAAGGAATCATTCAAGAATGGATGAAATCATAAAATGGCTCCACTGTCATTGAAATGTTATTCATAATCAACACTAATAAAGAATTATTTTCTCAAACCCCATAAAAATTTTCTCAATTATGCGAACTTGTTCTCGTAGGAAAGTAGTAATTTGGTTTGAATAATAAGTTATAGGTTGAAAAATGACTTCTACAACGAATAATCTACCAATTAGCTAGGGGCATCCCTTTCGCCGTTGCAATCGGTAAATGATAATGTAGACTAAGGAGACTCTGAAAAACATGTCTGTGGACGTGGAATCTTCATCCATTATCTTTTGAGGGCATCCCTTTTATGCCATATGCATTCGGTTTTAAAATACGGATTTTTCTCTTTCTTAGTCTCCATGGTAAAGGTATACTGTCTCTTATACACATCTAATATTAGAGCGGTAATATTCGCACCTAAGACCAAGTCTCATATAACATCTAGATGTATATAAGAGACTATTAAACTAAATTTATATCATTCTTTTTTATTTGTTTAATTTGAATAAGAAATATTTTTTATTATGTTGATAAGTTAATAAATTTGAAATCAATGTTACAAGTGAGAAATATAAGTAGGCATCTTGTAATACTTTCATTTCTATAGAATGATTGTCATAGTGATTAACGAAATAACATTTTTGGGTATTATTAATCTTAATTCATATTTCTTCTTCTCATAGCAATAAACCAAATACATACCTAGATTATTTAGCTCACCAAAATATCTAATTTGGCTGTATTCTGTAACGTGGAATGAGGAAATTTAGGTGGTATTTGGTTTATGAGTATGAAGGAAAAGAATGAAAATTAAGATTAATGATATCCATGAGAATCATTTCATGGGAATGACAGTGTTAGAAAATATTCACTTCCATTCTCCACTTAAATAATTTAGATTTCAAATTGATTAACGATGAAACCCATTCCTTGTTCAAACCAAACAAATGAAGAGAAATAATTTAAACTCATACCGACAATAAAATTCATAATTTTCATTCTGATTTCGATTCCCAAATATAAACCAAACACGTCATTAGATATTTTTTTTTATAGTTTCGAAGTTTCAAAGGATATTTGTACTACAGTTTTTTAAAGTTTTTTTCGTATAGTTTTGTGTTCCAAATGTCCCAATCTATCATTTTCCCTATTGAGGTTTCAAAGTAAATCATCCTTCATCTTTCCATATCAATTTTGTAACTATGCTAATGAAGACATCCTCACATATGAATTGATTAGCATTTATGTGAGATTTGATCAAATGTAGCTATCCTTGACCAGCTTGCTGTGTGCAGTTGATGGCTTTGATCAAACCTGCTGTCACTGGAAAATGAACGTCCAGAAAATTATAGTATTCGACCTAAAAATTGTGAGATCATAATTTATATCTATCTATATCGATACTATAATTAAAGAGAGGGTTTGATTTAGTGATTTAGATTTTCTTTCCAAAATTACCTTACTATAAAATTTAATTACTTTGTTGTGTCCTCTAATTGGAATGCATTTTTTTCTAATTACTTATGCTATTTATGTAAATAGTCTTCAAAGAGTTACATAGGAAATAAAACATACTTTTAAACCTTCATATTAAGAAATAAATTTGATTAAAGTAAGATTTTCTTATTTATTAGAATATTATGAATGAGTTTTAGAAATTAAAGAAGAGTAAGAAATAATTTTATTGGGATGGATTTTAGAAATCAAGAAATAATAAAAATAAATAAATTTACTTGAAAAATACATTTGCATATTCATTTATACTTTTGAATCCTTAACGAAAAAAAATCTTAAAAGGTAAAATTAAATTTTGGACTTATACGTAGAATTAAATTTAATTAAAGTAAATTTTCTCATAGAGTAGAATTTTGGTATGGATTTAGAAATAAAAGATGAATTGTACTGTCTAAATAAAGTTATTAAAAAATTAATTGAATATATACTATAATTAATAAAAGTAGATTTTTATATTTATATTTAGAATTAAGATTAATATAAGCAAATTTTCAGATAGAGTAAAATTTTCGGATATATTTAAAAAAATGAGTATTAGATAAAGTTATTTAAAAAATTAATTGAATATATACTTTAATAAAAGACGGTTCTTGATTTGGTTTTATATTTTATTTTCTAAGTTATCCTCACTATAAAACTTAATGATTTTGTTATGTTCCCAATTCAAATGCCTTTTTTTTTTAATTTTTTTAGGTTATTTATATAAATACTTTTTTTATTTTACTCCTCAAAGAAAAAAGAAGAAATAAACCTACTTTTAAGACTCCATATTAGGAAATAAATTTGATTGAAATAATTTTTCTTATGCAATATTATATTATGAATGAGTTTTAGTAATTAAAGAATAGTAGGAAATATTTTTTTTTTTTGGGATGTGGTTTAGAAATCAAGTAATAATGATGTACAAAAATATAGAATTCAACTGGAAAATAAATTTGTATGTTTCACTATAGTGTTGGACCCTTAAAGAGGAAAAAAAAATCCTAAAATGGTACACATGAAATAAAATCAAACTTTTAAAGACTTCATTTTGAATTAAATTTGATTGAAGTAAATTTTCTCACATAGTAGAATTCGGGGATAGATTTAGAAATTGAAATACTCCTAAATAAAGTTTAAAAACTTAAGGAAATAAAATTTCTCATTAAATATAATAATGCATATAGTTATCATGAACATATATAAGTTGTGGACACGTTGAATAGACTAGACAACATTTATATGTAATTAAAAAAACTAATAGTTTATTAACAACTATTAAAAGAAAAAGAAAAATGTGTTTGACAAATAAAGTTAAAGAAGGAAAATAATTTTATTTTAATTTCAAAGAGTTAAATACCCTTTTGTCCATTCAAATTAAGAAAACACAATATGGCCTTTTAAATGGAAACGGTCTTGATTTGACTAACTTCCAAATTAAAAAACTTCCATTATAGTCCTCCAAATTCAAAGACTCTCCAAACCTACTTTTATGATTTCATATTAAGAAAAAAATTTGATCAAAGTAAAATTTCCTTATTTAATAGAATATTAGGAATGAGTATTAAAATTAAAGAAGAGTAGGACATAATTTTATTGGGATGAAATTTAGAAATCAAGCAATAATAAAAAGATAAATTTACTTGAAAAATACATATACATATTCATTTATAGTTTTGGACTCTTAATGAGAAAAAAATCTTAAAAGGTAAATAGGAAATAAAATTACATTTTTTAGACTTATATTTAGAATTAAATTTAATTAATGCAAATTTTCTCATAGAGTAGAATTTTGGGATAGATTTAGAAATAAAATGTGAATATTAAATAAAGTTATTAAAAAATTAATTGAATATATACTATAATAAAAGAAACTAAATTTTTAGATTTATATTTAGAATTAAGATTAATTGGAGCAAATTTCCTCATAAGGAAAAATTTTGGATATATTTAAAAATATAATATGCCTAAATAACTGTTTATTTAAAAAATCCTATTTGAACATATACTTTAATAAATTAAGTGTGTTTGATTTAGTTTTATATTTTGTTTCCTAAGTTACCCTCACTATAAAACTTAATGATTTTGTTATGTTCCCAACTTGAATGCCTTTTTTAATAATTTTTTAGGTTATTTATATAAATACCATTTTTAGTTTACTTCTCAAAGAGTAAAAGAAGAAATAAAACTTACTTTTAAGATTTCATATTAGGAAATAAATTTGATTGAATAAATTTTCTTATGCAATAGAATATTAGGAAAGAGTTATAAAAATTAAAGAAGAGTAGGAATTTTTTTGTTTTAATGGAAGGGTTTTAGAAATGTATAAGAGACAGATATATAATTGCAGTGGCTAATTGAAAAATAAATTTATATGTGTCACTATACCGAGACACCCTTCAGACCTTGTATTCTATTCAGGTGCACATGAAATAAAAATTAGGAATTTTATAGATTTCATTTAGAATTAAATTTGATTGAAGTAAATTTTCTCACATAGTAGAATTCGAGGATAGATTTAGAAATTGAAGATGAATATTAAATAAAGTTTAAAAAAAAAACTTAATGAAATAAAAATTTCTCATTATATAGAATTATGCATATAATTATTATCAACATATATAAGTTGTGGATACATTCATAGACTAAACAATATTTACATGCAATTAAAAAAACTGATAGTTTATTAACAAATATTAAAAGAAAAAGAAAATTTTGTTTGACAAATAAAGTTACAATATTATTTTAATTTCAAAGAGTTAAATACCATTTTAGCCATTCAAATTAAGCAAAAACACAATATGGTCTTTTAAATGGAAAATGTCTCGATTTGACCTTTCAAATTGACAAAATTTTTCATTATAGGCCTCTAAATTTAATCTCATTTCGGTTCTCAAAACTAAAACAGATGTCCCAATGTAGCCTGCAAAATTGAAAGATTATGAATTCGACCTTCCAAACTGAAAATTTGTTTTAATTTATCATTCAAATTGTATTTCGATACCAAAAATATAATTAACCTTTTAAAAGCACATAATTTTAAAATAAAGTGCATTTATACAAAGTGTCAAAGTGACAAAAACCATTAATGTATCACTAGATCCAAAAAGAATGAACGAAATTCGACATATTATAAGGATCACAAATTTAGGGTTCATGATTTGATATGATTTTACCACGTGGGGTGGCTTTGGCATGTGGCTCTAAATTTGTGACTTTGTAAATGATTTTTCTTTAAAATATAGAGAGTTCTATTTGGTATCCATTTTTCAAGGATGAATTTTAGAAATTATACAAGTATTAAGATAAAACTTTTTTATAATTAGGAATTAAGTTAAATAATTGTAGGAATTATTTTTAAATAAAAAAGTAGGACTTATCACATAAAAACTTTTGGATTCTTTTGAGAGAATAAGTTTGAAATCTTTTTCTATTTTTGACACAAAAAAATAAAAAGAAAAAATAAAAGAACAAAGGAGACACAAAATTTGCTTAAAATCCTCAAAACTAGCTAAACTTGAATTAACATAGACATTACCTTTCATAATATATTGTCAATATTGTCATATTCCTTTCTCCAATGCCATTTATTTTGTCTTTAATGTTGTTGTCTAAATTTTGTAATGATGAAAGAATTCGTGTCCAGAATATAAAAAGAATTTGACTTTTGTGTAGTGTACTAAAAAACAAATAGGAGTATCATGTAAAACCTATCTTTTCGGTTATTGTAAAATTGATTTGATGAGTAAGAAAGAGGGTGAAAAATGTGATCCATACCTATTTTATTTTTTATTTTTTAAATAACATAATCCTTATCTAAAAATTCTTACTTTGCTTTAGTTTCCTTTTCACACATTGAATATTTAATATATATTTAATCTAAATTACATTTTTCCTATAATCAAATAGAATTCCTATATATATATTAAACATAATTCTTAATAGATAATTATTATACATCCCATAAAAAATTTGTTATTGTCTTTCTATGTATAAATATCTATTGTTGAATATTAGTTATCATATAAATAACATACTAAAAATAGGTATATCAAATTATTTATTAATTAGATTTTGACAAAAGTGTATTTTGTCTAATAAAAGTTAAATACTAAATATATATTGTTATTTTTGAATTTATTACTATACAAGTTGATAGCCACTGCAATTATATATTGTTTATCTTATTCCATCAAATAAAATTTATAATACTAAATATTTACCTTTTAATTTACTACTATACAGATTGTAATTTTAATATAGTGAATTAATCACTAAATTTTACACCATAAATTGCTAAATGAGCTGATTATTTTTTACTTTTTTTCTTATTTTCATGATATATATAATACATTTACTTGTGCAAATTATATATTTAAGAGGGATTTTATTTCCTAAATTACAAATTGTTATTTAGTTTTTGCACACTAATGATTCTTTCACCAAATTGGTTCAAAAAGATGTATAGGGATTCAAGAAGAATCTAATATTTAAAGACACGGATAAATCAAAATAGTTAGAATAGAATTTAAATAATTTAAGATAATAAAGGGTTGCAATAAACTCTATAAATTGTCAACATTTTCACTTCCTCTTTGATAATCTCGCGGCAAATCCTTTGATCACATTGCGATAGGAATAAACCAAGCGAGATGCATCATTTGAGCCTTCAGTTGTTGTTGGTGGTAAAAATGAACGATACCAGCTTTCCGAGTCCCCCGACTCGGCAAAAAGCTGTGCATCACTGGGCTCAAGCTGAACGATACAAGTTTCTAAGTTGCCGTTTTCGGGGAATTCAGTTGCAATAGTTGCCAAAAGACGTAAACTCAGCATGCAAAATAGAGTGGAAATGATGACCATGAAAGCCATTTTAAAAAGCTTTTAACTTCTTTAAATTCTTTATTAGCAAGTAAGAATGTGCATTGAGAAAACTTCGACCACTGCTATTTATAGCCATCTTTCCAATCAAATTATGCATGAAAAAATTCTTAGCCATTTGAGAAAAAATAATTTTTTATCAATACTAATTTTAAATGATGTTTCACTCACGGTGGAGAATGCAATCTCAGTTAAAAATAAATTTTTAAAAAAATAATAATAAATTTAGGAAAATTTTACAGTTCTTTTGGAGAATTATTTTTTTGTATTTTAAATATTTGTTCAGTACAACATCATGTGCTTTAAAAACTTATACTGTATAAGTTTTTAAAACTAAAGGAATAGTTCCCTAAAATAAACTATAGAATTCTCCATAAATTTAACAATCTCAGCATTCAATGAATGTGACATCGATGTAAATTTTTTTTCAAATTATTTTTACCTGAGTTCGCATTCGTCGAGTACGAGATCAAAGATGTCACATTCATTGAACCCGCACATATCAGGCACGTGCCATTCGCTGTATCCATGAGACCGTACTATCCACGAATACAAGGTATTATTCATATATAGTAATCTCAAATATAAATTACGCAGCGATAAATATCTACTCACAAATGATATCCGATTTAATGCGGTACTTATTCAAATAATAAATTCTAAAATAAATAAAAACATAGTGTCACGAGTACACATGCTCTACTTATTCCAATAGATGGGCTAGGCAAAATCAAATAACTATACTAGGATTCTATTACTAAATATCAATCTTCTTTGTCCGAGTGTATCTATGCTTTGTCTTCTATGATGACGTATTCGTACTCATCGTCTGTACAAAAATATAAAGAATGAGATGAGCAACAAGTCGCCCAGTAGATAGCACTTACACCCTGCTGGATCAAGCAGTTACACATACATATACTTTTCGCAAAGACAAGTCATACTATCACACGCATATGTTTTTATCAAAATCATCTTTTTAAATCGTATGTCATTTTCATTACGTATAGTCATGTAATTCAACTTACATTTCGAAATTCATGTATCATTTATCTATATCAAATCATATATCATATACTTTTCAAATAATCTATGACATATCACTGTCTCTTATACACTTCTAGATGTCTATAAGACACATCTTTTTAGAGCATTTGGAAATTGATATTTGATTTGTCAATGATTTCATTTATATGTAAAATCATGCATGTATCAGATTTTATAACTTAAAAATCAAGCAAGTGAAATAGCCATACATGATCCAGATTTTCATAATCAAATAATCATTTCATAGAACAATTTAGAAAAACATGCAAATTTATAAAATCATTTAGAAAATATATGGGTTCGTAAAAACAATTTACAAATCAGAGGGTAAGCACCACCTACCTTGGTATGCCAAAGAATCACGTTACTTTTGTACTTGCGCCTTTTTAGTATTTCCTATAAAAAATTCACTGTTTCTATCACTTAGTACATGCTTGGTATTTGCTTAAATATTCTTTAACAATTCCCTAAATACTCAACCTTTCCAAACATCTATAATTGTCCTAATTTTTACAAAAATAATATTTACTATCATATCATATTTTTTTTGTAGTAAAAATATAATTTGAAATCATTATTATAACCTTATAAGACTTACTACGATCAATAAAACTCATCTATAATATTTGAAAAACTTTTTGGACTCCATTTGTGCTAAATAAAATATTTTAGCATAGTTTACAAACTTAGAAATCCATTTGGCGTTTTTTCGTAACTTTGAAAAACTAATTTGGGCTTTTATGTAACTTTAAAATACTTGAGGGTATTTTGGTCATTTCACAAAGTCATTAGGGGTCTCTATATATTATATAGAACCTTTTGGGTTAAATATTAACTTCATCTAAACTTTTTAGGGGTCAATTTATCATTTATAGAAACTTTTAGGGACCTAAGTAAAATATTGACAAACTGTTCCCAGGGCCTTATGGTAATTCCAGAAGACTACTATGGACTGATGGGATCTTTTGAAAAATCATCTGGGCTTATCTATAATTTCAGAACCTTAAAAGGACTCAATCTGTCATTATTAAAGTTTATTGGGCCTTTGTAAAAGTTATATAAAACTTTAGGGGTTAAGACGCAATTTCAGAAACTTTTATCAACTTTCTTCTTCTTCCTCCCGAGAGCTCCATCGCTGCAGCTATAATTTTGTTTTCTTCTCTCTCTAATATTTCTTTTTCGTCCTTCAATTCTACTCTCTGATCAAATCACTCCTTTTTTTCTTGAAAAAGTATCCCGCTATAATATATATATATATATAGATATATATATATATATATATATAATTTTCATATACATAAATCCGATTTTAATCTTAAGAAAATAATCATATAAATTAACTAGTAATAGTAACTTTTACATTAATTGAACTAACTTACTAAGAAATTAATCTAATAAAGTGAATAACTAATATTCTCTAAGGGTAGGATAATACTATTCTAGTTATTTCATCCATTAGAACTCTTACGGATGTTTATCCTCTACTTGATTTAGGTCTCTTAAAAAATAAATTAATTAATTAAAATACTAAAACAAAACTAAAAAAAAATCATGAGTATTACAAAAGTAGTTAAGCTCCATTGTCACTGAAATGTCATTCAGAATCAACACTAATAAAGAATTATTTTCTCAAATCAGAGTAAAAATTTTCTCAATTATGCGAACTTATTCTCGTAGGAAAGTATTAATTTGGTTGGAATAATAAGTTAAAGGTTGAAGGCCTCCAAATGACTTCTACAATGAATAATCTACCAATTAGCTAGGGGCATCCCTTTCGCCATTGCAAACGGTAAATGATAATGTAGACTAAGGGGACTATGAAAAACGTGTCTGTGGGCTTGGAATCTTCATCCATCATCTTTTGAGAGGCATACCTTTTCGCCATTGCAATCGGTGGTGAATGATAGTGTAGGCCAAGGCGACAAAGAAAAAGCATATCCGTAGACTTGAAGTCTTCGTAATATTAGGCGGTGTTTGGTTCGCATTTGTAAATTGGAATCCAAATGAAATTATATATCTTACTGTTGGTATTTCCCTTCTATATCATTTCTTTTTATTTGTTTGGTTTGAATAAGAAATGTGTTTCATTATATTGATAAGTTAATAAATTTGAAACTCGTATCACAAGTAAGAAATATAAATAGGCATTTTCTAACACTTTCATTCACATTGAATGATTGTTATAGTGATTAACAAAATAACATGTATGGGTATCATTAACTTTGATTCACTATTCTTTCCTCTCATACCCATAAACCAAATATCTCCTTAGATTATTTAACTCACCAAAATATCTAATCTAGCTATATTCTGTAACGTGGAATGAGGGAATTTAGGTGGCATTTGGCTTATGAGTATGAAGGAAAAGAATGAAAATTTAGGTTAATGATATCCATAGATGATATTTGATTAATCACTATGAGAATCATTTCATGGGAATGAAAGTATTAGAAAATGTTTACTTTCATTCTCCACTTGTAATTTAGATTTCAAATTGATTAACTTATGACGATGAAACCCATTCCTTGTTCAAACCAAACAAATGAAGAGAAATAATATAAACTCATATCGACAATAAAATTCATAATTTTCATTTTGATTTCCATTCCCAAATATAAACCAAACACGTCCTTAGAGATTTTTTTTTTTTTGTATAGTTTCTAAGTTTCAAAGGATATCTCTACTACAGTTTTTTAAAGTTTTTGGCGTATAGTTTTGTGTTCCAAATGTCCCAATTCTTGTCTATCATTTTCCCTATTGAGGTTTCAAAGTAAACCATCCCTCATCTTTCCATATCAATATTGTAACTATGCTAATGAAGACATCCTCACATCTGAATTGATTAGCATTTATGTGAGATTTGATCAATTGTAGCTATCCTTGAACAGCTTGCCGTGTGCAGTTGATGGCTTTGATCAAACCTGCTGTCACTGGAAAATGAACGTCCAAAAAATTATAGTATTCGACCTAAAAATGTAGTAGATCAGTCCCAGGTTCCTTACATCATAAGTGCACCGAGTGCGTCACAAAAGATAGATGCTATATATTGGACTGATATGGAATCCATTAATGTTGTGAGATCGTAATTTATACTATTATAAAAGTGTAAGTATATTTTATGTGAAATCTAATCCCGTCTACTTTTGTTAATATTTAAAACCCAATAATTGATATTAGTATTTTAAACCCATAAGTTAGTTGGTTGAAGTAATACATAATTAAATATTACTAAAAGACTAGTCAGATTGATGTTAAAGATTGTGAACTAATATATATATTTAGGGTTAAATAATATACGACATATTTTAGTGAAAATTAGGGATAGATAGCCATAAAAAGAAGAGAGGAAAAAGCATAAACATAGCTTTGATTTCGACTATTTGTGGCTGAGGTAATCTTAGTCCCTTCTTGTGGAGTTTTGTTTATAATTGTTGCAAGGGTACTCGTATGCTGGAGTAAGAACTCGATGTAAAGAAAAATAAAAATCTACTGCATGCCTATTATAGTTCAGAAAACTTATATTATGCCTATTATAGACCCTCGTGTCGACTCTATTATGAAAATGAAGTGTTTTGGTTATTTGATAGATGAACGCTCACAAGATTTGAATTATTTAAGATAAATCCTCAAATTTTAGATTATTCAAAAGAAAAGGGTAAGTGGTTCAAACGCCAAATGGATTTCTAAGTTTGTATCCTAGATTTTAGCAAAATATTATATTATGTACGAAATTCGAAAATTAATTACAAATAATACTGTATCTATGATAAATTACCTATTATTTAGACTCCACCCAATGGAGAGTAGTTGGCCTATGTCTGGTTCTTGTCTAACGGGTATAATAGTTAGCACTAGATATTCAAGTTGCCGATTAAGCTTTCAGAAACTCTTGACCCCAACGACATAAGTACATAAGATGGATGTGTATTGTTATTATTCGGTTTCTTCTATATTATGGATATAAAATATTCATTTTTATTTGGTACTTACATATATGTAACTGTTTGGAACCTGTGCTTATTATAAACTTGTACTTATATATGTATATGCATGCTCTAACGTGTGATCAAACGTGATTTGTAAAAAATTATATTTTATATAACGTACTCAATCTGGTGAAATAGGATTTGAGCTACTTATTGGATAAGTGTTTGCTCTCCCCATTTTAATCAATTGTTTTGCAAATAGAGTTGATGATTTGGAGTTAGAAGGGAAATAAATTTACCCTTTGGGAGTAACGACTCTGCATGAGCTTAGCATGGACCTAACTATTAGGATTTGGATTTTTGGTGCTTATGCCTAGATAGTCTATTTTATTTTAAGCATATTTAACGAATATTATAGTACTTTGAATTTTAGATTATTCTTATTTTACCGTCGTAGGAATTTAATAATAGTTAGGATAATTTATTTTATTAGCAAGTAATAGTTATTTTATATTGTTCGTGATATTGATGCGTTGCATCGTAGGGTTGTACCTTAGAGTGCGGCGTGTTGCGATTCCGGATTTGAGTCGTGACATTTTGTCTTTTAAGTATTTTTTTTTTATATACCTAAATTGCCCATAAGTAAAACATAATTTACTACGTAATTATTGGACAAATTTGTCAACACAATGGAAGAGCCCAACATGTAAACAATTTCAAGTCTTTAGAATTTGACTCAAGGAAAATATCCTAGTCATTTTCCTACTGGAATTATGTTAACCAGAAAATGAATCATAGAAATATTATAGTAAAATTCTATTAACGAAACACTCCTATGCTTAAATCAAAATAGGACTCAATATAGGGAAATCCTAATATGCTAAAATATTCTTTGAAACAAAATCCTATTGGCATTTACCTATTGGATCTTATCTTGAGTTGAACCACACTTATACTGAATGCTAAATGCTCTTCGAAATAAACTGCCTAAAAAACATGTTAGTCAGAAAAAGTTGTATGCTCTTTGAAATAAAATACATTTGAAATAAAATACCTTTAGGGAAATCTATACTAAAATATTCTTTGAATAGGTTTTATCAATCCAGATTAAAAGTGATGTGTACAATTTCGGTACACTCGATCCTACATGAAGCTCTCATTTTCATCATCTCATACTAATTACAGATTACTTTAGTCTGTTATTTTTCTTCCTGTTATTATATTTTTCATTTACACTTCTATCTTTTTTACTTAAAAAATTATGGTTTTAACTTTTGTGTTTGTAAATTATACTCTAACACTATATTAGTTTTAATTTTAGTCTTCGTGGATTTGTAGTTTAGGCTGTTAGATTTTGTATTTCTAAAATAGATATCTCAAAATTAATTCAGTAAAATAAAACACTTGAATTATTAATTTAATTAAAATAAAAGGCTACAAAGCCTTAGAAAACATATACTTACTCCATATCACATATATTCGGCTAGAACTAAAGATTTATCAAAATTACAAGAATTAAAGGCACCCTAATATGCATATACAGTATTACAAAATAATTTAGTCAAGAAATAGTTATTTTGGAGGTTAATTTTTAATTAGGTAATTGGAAATTATTTATAAGAAGAAAGTGGAAGGAAATAATAATTTGTTAGGGTCTATATAGTTTATTTGTTGGATTTTGCTTTATTCAATTAATTCAATTGTGATATTGATATAAAGCTAAAAATGTAGGACTGAATGAAGGCGCTCAACTTTTGGATAGAAAATTTCTCTTTCAATTGATTTTTAAAATGAATGTAAAATAAAATAAATGAAGAGTTAAGTACATATATTCAGTCGACAATATGTTTGCATCTTGAAACTTTTAATTAAATCATAGCTAGTTCTACTAATTATTTTTGTCTTAAGTGTGAAAAAATAAACATCCTAAAAGATTATTTCACTTCCTTCACTAAAAGATTATTTCACTTCCTTCATTCGTGTATTGAAAACATGTGAACCAAACATTATATGGTGGATTTGATAAAATAATTAGCATATATAATTTCATCTTTAAATAAGAGCTATATAAAAATACAAACAAGATAATGAAAAACATAATTGAGGAATCAAATTAACTATTAAGAGAAGCCAAAATAGTTTTTTTCTTTTTTTAAAAAAAAATGTAAGATTCATATCAAGTTAACAAAAACTCTATTACGAAAGACAAAGTTACTTTTGAAGACTTCACTTTTTTTTGAAGAAAATGTAAAATTAGGCCTAAGAAAAGTAGGTTTTTAAAATTAACTCCTAGAAAAATAGCATAACAAAATAAAATATAAAATGAAAATCATGATAATCAATTATAAAAAATAGTTTTAGGCAAGACCACTCCAATAACTCCAAAAATATAAAAGTACAAAAGAAAATATTCAGAAAACTGTGCATAAGGAAGACAGAAATTGTTTGACTATTGTATGCACCCAAAAAGAAACATAACAAAAATAAAACACTAATGACTTATAAAAACAAATAACAATGAAATGCTGCCCAACTAATAAGACATTTTCCTCTAAACTAATTAGTCATGGGTTCGGGTCCTAAGGCATAAGTGGAGATTTGTTGTAAATTATCTTTAAAAAATAAATAATCATGATAGTCTCTTCATGATGTTAGTCAAACAAACCTAATCGCAAATAAAGAAATAATTTTTTTTTTAGATTTCATAATGAAATTTATCTGTTTATTTTCAATGTTATGTTTCTCAAAAAAAATAAAATAAAATAGAATGATAAAAAGAAGGAAGATAGGTGTTACTAAAGCCAAGCTTACGAAATTTTTTAATTGGTAAAGTTAAATTAACAAGCTAATATTTAATCCTTCAAGTTTCAAGAATTGTAATTACTCTTCTTTTAATTAGTTGCCAATATGGTCTTAGTTTCAAGATTAATTTATGTAATGTTTGTAATTCTAGATTAGATATTA
This sequence comes from Cinchona pubescens, assembly GCA_025175665.1. Classification (NCBI taxonomy): domain Eukaryota; kingdom Viridiplantae; phylum Streptophyta; class Magnoliopsida; order Gentianales; family Rubiaceae; genus Cinchona; species Cinchona pubescens. Next base: position 5,667,715 of record JANKKI010000131.1, read on the forward strand.
TTTAATATTATCTTATGTGTTCAATCCAGTGTGTGTTATCTTCTACTAAAAAAGAGCAAAAACCATGGCATTAATTAAACGAACAAAGATTAAATTATATGTGTGTGCACCATACAAAAATGTACTATTCATTCATGTAGGTGATTTGTTTACAAAAGTAACAAAAAGATATATGAATCTACACGTGCATCGCACGTGTGTCTTATTAGTGTCCACAAAAATATTTACCACAAAGACCTCAACAACATTTCTATTATATATTCCTTTTGTTTCAAAATACGGGCGATATTATTTAATTTATGCAAATGTTATATTATCATCGGATGATTGTTACGACCTGTCTCTTATACACATCTAGATGTGTATATTAATAAAGGGAGGATTATGTTAATTATAAAAGAATAATTTAGTCATTTTAAACTATTTTTTTTTGTAAAATTGAAATAATTTAATAATTTTTTATAATTTGTGTACACTACCTAAATATGATAGATATTTTAAAACGAAAGGACCACTTATTTGCCTCCCCATCTACCCCAGGCACTGAAAAAAGAGCAGCAGGTTCCGAAGCCAGCACCGTGAAGCAACTCCAGTGAATCCACTTTCTATGCCTCACAACTTGGATAGAGCTAAGAAAACAAAGTTGGTAAACAAAATTGATAGTAATTTTTTTGGTTGTTTTTGTTTACTAAAACGTCTTAAATCTATCATTTGTCCACTGAAAATTTCGAAGCAAATCAATCCTTCATCTTCCCATAATTAATGTAAGAATGCAATCCTCATCCTCACAAATATATCAGTTTCATAGTACTTATGTTAGATTTGATGAACTGTACTGGGTATTAGCCGCCATTCTTGAACCGCTTGCTGCATGCGGTCGATGACTTGATGAAACCCCCGTCACTGTCAAGCTGATTGCACAGGAAACCTTCGTATCCCTTCATCAAAGAAACAAATGTACTTCCTGAAACTGTAACTAACTCTCACTTCCACACATGATTTGGGTTCCAAATCAGTGACTGTTGCATAATAAACACGCAATCAATTAATATTAAGTTTTACAACTTTCACTAAACTGAAGTCTTTGTTTTTTAGTAGTATTTAGGAAGACTATGAAAAAGAAGTCAATTTTATTAGCAAATGACTTTTTTATTATTATTTATTATTCCTTTGAAGACTTCGTTAGTCCATAGTCGTATTAGAATGCGAAATGAGAGTATTAAACGTCTTTCCCCCGTAAGATAGTATTTAAGATTTTTTATCTGAAAATAGTATTGTGTAACCTGTACTACATTAACTATTTTTAACGGGCGAAATTTGTCTGTGCAATATAACTTTGTTAAGAAACCATTTTCTAGAAATTCTACACACACTATACCATATTTTTTGACTGCTTTCAGTTGGTCCTTACTATTGAGTAGGACCGTAAAGAAATTCAAATTATTCGATACTCAAATTAAACTAGACGCAATAAAAATTCATTTAGACTTTGTTCGTTAATAATCAAGTCAAATTTTAACTAAATTTAGCATTTGTTAATTTTTTGTATCCGGTTTGATAAATTAAAAATTTTAAATTTACATATAAAAATTTTAAACTACTTGAGTTTGATTTGAGTTCTGCAAAAGTTTATTTGAATTTGATTCAAAATATAAGCGAACAAAAATTGAACAAAATTTCAAAATCGTTAAAATAATCAAACAAATTTGAATCCTAAAATATTCGTTTTATTTATGTTAATTTACTTCCGAAAAGTCCCTACAATTGCCTACTTTCACTTTCCTTCTTCAAGTTTCCTAAACCAGAGCCAATGGTCCCTGATCACCAAGGTTTTTCAGCACCAAAAACCTTTTCTTCCTTTTCTTTCTTTCTTTTTTTTTTTTTTTTTGGTACATTTATATTCTCCAAGATAATTGGAACCTTTGAACTCTTGAATCTCACTGAAGAATTCCATTATTTCAAAAACAAGATCTAGAAGTTTTAACAGATGCCTTTTAGCTTTGAAAGTTTCATTTCTTGTACTAATTTAGTCCCCATAGCTCTTGTGTATGAATTGCTAATTATTAACAATCATCCTTAGTTCCCTTATTGTTCTATCATCAATGAATTGGCCATTGAAACTTAGATGTCTCAAGCAAACTAGTAATACATAGATGTACCAAAATGTAAATAGCAATATACTTCAATAATCAATCATGCTTTAAAATTTAACTTCCAAGTTTCCAGGGAAGCACAGCGAAAAGAGTCGCCAGATAACAACATCCCAGAAAAAGTTCTGTCAAGCAAGACTTATTATTCTATCAAGCATATCCAAATTTATTAGTGCTGCTAGATCTCGGGCAACCCGGTATCAATAATCACTGCAATAGGACTCCTGACTGAGTATTTTTCTGAAGTCCATATAAGAGATCCTTGAGAATTTGAAATGTTCGGAGGATTTGCAAGTGGACTGAACGTAACTTCGTATGTCAATTTCTGGTTCAGCTCGGAGAATTTCAGAGTGGTTGGTTCCACTGCCACGTTTACTCCCACAGGTTGGACAATCTTGGCAGTGTAAACCGAATTAGCCTCACCGACGTTAGTCACTGTTCTTGTATATTTCTGAACAATTGGTTTAAAGATGATGGAAAAAGATGGGTAGTTTAGTTGTGAGTCGGGTATTTTTGATTCAACTGAGCAATTCACACGACGCTGTAGAATCATGCCTACCCTTCTGTTGGTGTAATTCAGGCCGCATAGATAAGGTATGTAATCTTTAGGCACATAATATCATAGATGAGGCCTGGATTATTGGCTGCTGATGGGTTCACATTGCCTGCACCAGTGGCAAAGACATCAGCAGGAAGGAGGTTTTGTTGATCTTCAATGGGCTTATTTTCGAGGTTGACAGTATCAGCTGTTGTAATGATTGCAGATTTAATCGCAGCAGGAGACCAATCAGGATGTGCGCTCTTGAGCAAAGCCGCAACACCACTAAGGTGTGGGCATGCCATTGAGGTGCCAGAGATTATATTGAAATTAGACTTTGTTTTGGTGTTGTTTTCAACAGAGGTATACCATGCTGCGAGAATATTTACCCCCGGGCCGAGTATGTCTGGTTTCAGAATGCCACGGCTTGCATAACATGGACCCCTAGACGAGAATGAAGCAACAGCCGGTGCACGACCATTTCCTATTGCTGTTCCATTGAAGAAGACTGTAGCCGTGGGCGATTTTGTGGAGTTCAAATAAGCCATGATCTTATCTCCATCGACAAAACTCACATAGCGCTGCAGGAAGAACATGAGCATCGGCTGATGTGGTGTAGCCTCTGTAGACCGAGTTCATGATGATCATGGCCGCACCACCAGCAGCCTTCACATATTGCCCTTTATCGACTGCTGGTACTAAACCAAACTTACATAGGACTATCTTTCCTTTGACATCAGTGTTTTTTATTGAATCCGGTGCGCAATAGGGAGCATTATCATCACTCTTATTAGATCCAGGATAAACAAGAGGAAACAGGGTTGAGGCGAAATCCTTAGGTTGGTAAGTCGATTCCCCTTCAAATATCTCATTGTTTCCAAGCATTGCAGAGGCCCTGATCTTTCTGTCTGTGGTACTTGCACCGACAGTGAGAATCCAAGGGGCCTCATTACCCAAAGAGTAATTAAAAGGGCCCCCGTTTCGTGCTGAGCAACTAACAAAAATGCCCTTCTCCATTGCACTATATGCACCGAGCGCAATGAAGTCATCATAGAAAGAATTATATAAACTGCCAAGGGAGATGGAAAGCACATCAACCCCATCATCAATAGCAACGTCCATTGCAGCCAATACGTCGCTATTAGAGCAACCGAAGCGACATACTTTATATATTGCCAAGTGAGCAAGAGGCGCTACACCTGCAGCAGTTCCATTAGCATTTCCGTATACATTGGCACCTTTGACAAAGTTTCCAGCAGCTGTGCTTGCAGTATGAGTACCGTGACCGACCTCGTCCAATAAGGTACGATTTTGATCATCTTGGACGAAGTATTGTGCTCCAATGAGTTTATTGTTACACAATGATGCAGGAACTAGTTCACATTTCCCCTTCCATTTAGCGGGTGGAGGAGGTAATCCTTCATCATTAAAGGAAGGGTGGTCCGGTGTTATCCCGGTATCCAAGATGCCAATGATCACACCTTTACCATAATTTGAGTCCTTCCAGAATCCCATATTTTGTTGCAACCCAAGAAAACTAGGAGAATGAGTAGTGTGTAGGGATAGTAATTTTCGGCGCTGTAGATGCAGAAATAAAGCCTTTCTTTTTCTCCATTTCTTTCACTTCCTCTGGTGATAATCTCGCGGCGAATCCTTTGATCACATTGCGATAGGAATAAACCAGGCGCGGTGCACCATTTGAGCCTTCAGTTGTAAAATAAGTGGTAAAAAAAACGATACCAGCTTTCCAAGTTAGATGACTCGGCGAAAAATTGTGCATCACTGGGCTCGAGCCGAACGATGTAAGTTTCTAAGTTGCTGTTTTCAGGGGATTCGGTTGCAATAGTTGCCAAAAGACAGAAACTCAGCGTGCAAAATAGAGTGGAAATGATGATCATTAAAGCCATTTTCAAAAGCTTTTGAGTTATTTATATTCTTTATTATCAAACACGAACGTTTGAGAAAAATAGAGATGGACAATTTGCTTCTCTTCGATCATTGCTATTTATAGCCATCTTTCCACTAATTATGCATGAGAAAATTTTTACCTGGTGACATTTGAGAAAAACAGTTTTCTGATGATGTTTCACTCACGGCACGGAATGCGATCCAGTCAATAATAAATTTTAAAAAAATAAATATTAATAAATTTAGAAAAATTCTACCATTAACTATTTTTTTATACTTTAAATATTTATAAAATATAATATCATGTGTTTTTAAAACTTATACTATACAAGCTTTTAAAATTAAAAAAATTATTTTCTAAAAGAAATAATAGAATCCTGTATAAATTTAACGACCTCAACATTCAGTGAATATGGAATCAATAAATTTTTTTTTTAAAATTATTTTTACCTAAGTTCGCGAGTGCGAGATCAAAATTGAGCTTCACCGTCACTGAAACGTCAGTCAAAATCAATATTAATAAAATATTATTTTCTCAAATCACACCACATAAGAATTTTCTCAATTATGCGTACTTTTTCTCGGAGGAAAGTAGTAATTTGGGTGGAATAATAAATTAAAGATGGAAAAACGACTTCTACAAAGAATAATCTACCAATTAGCTAGGGGCATCCCTTTCGCCATTGTGAGTCGGTCAATGATAATGTAGACTAAGAAGACTAGGAAAAACTTGCCTGTGGACTTGGAATCTTCATCCATCATCTCTTGAGGGGCATCCATTTTCGCCTTTGCAACCGGTGGTGAATGATAGTGTAAGCCAACGAGACTAAGAAAAAGCGTATCCGCGGCTTGAAGTCTTCGTAATATTAGGGAAAAAATTCTTATATTGACCGATGCATAATCGTATAGTATCTATATTTATCCACATTTCTTAATTTGTGGATAAAATATTATAATTTTTAATTTTTTAAAAAAAAATTAAAAAATATGAATAAGTTTAGATCACAAAATATACGATAAGATCTTATACTATACCGTGATCCATATAAAAGAGGAGTTTTGAGCATGAGCTCTCACTCATGCAGCGGCAAGGACCCGCAACTCTTGAAGGGGCCACCAACCGCCGGAATCACTATCCGCCGGGAACTGGAAAAAGGGCACTAGCTTCAGAAGGCAGCACTGTGAAGCAATTCGACAGTGAATCCATTTCTATGCCCCACAACCTGGAAATAGCTAAGAAAACAAGGTTGTTAAACGAAATTGGTTTTTGTTAATTAAAACGTCTTAATCTATCATTTGTCCACTGAAATTTCGAAGCAAATCATCCTTCATCTTCCCATAACTAGTCTAGAGTCCACGTATTACACATTGGTAGGTTACTTTAGACATTAATGATTTGTATATTTTTATTAAAATTAATCAAAGAAAAAGTTTTCCTTCATCTTCCCATAACTAGTCTAGAGTCCACGTATTACACATTGGTAGGTTACTTTAGACATTAATTATTTGTATATTTTATTAAGATTAATCAAAAAAAAAGTTTTGTTTTAACAATTAAATTAGTAATATAATAATAATGGAGGCATTATAAATTTTATTTCAACAATAATCGTATCTAGTCTAATATGGACATCATTTTCAAGTATTGGAAAAATCTATATCTAAAAGTTGTATTATTTGTGATTGTCTCAAATAGCTAACCTCCAATGTGCTTTTTATTTTTTAATAATAACAAAGTATTACTTTAAAAATAGATTCAATAAAATCTACACAACTTGAATTTGTATTTCGCTCTAAATTTTTTCACATGTATAGCCACCTATGTTTGTTCAATTATTACTAAGACATTTTTTTATGACTAATATCAGTTAAAAAAATTTTAACTACTTTAAGTTTTCCCTAATTGCATATCCTGATTTGATTTTCTTTTTTCTTTTTTCATCCATTTGTCTCTATCTTCTTTTAAATTAACTAATTGTGATCACTATAATATTTAATTCAAGAAAGAGTCATTTGTTCTATGATTATTTAAAGTTGATATACATCCAACTCTACGTTAAAATTGGACAAACAACTATCGAATTGGTTATTTTTTAAGAAATATTTTAAAAACTTAAGATATATTACAGGTTGATCATATACTATAACTATCTTTTTACACAATTATATTATCTTCAAATAATATTCTTCTAATATAAAGTATTTTTTTACTTGTAATCACAAAATTATATAATTTATCAGGTCCAAATCTAAATAAGAAAATAGTAACCCCTTAACAACTAAACTATATTATAAAAATTAGAAATTGTGATTTTGTCAATTCATAATTCAACTGATCCCCATAAATAGCTTAATTGATTACCTCATGCAAATTTGAGAAAAGTATCAGATATTTCATTACCATCTGGGAAAATACATTATACTAACTCTAAACCATAAGTTGAAACTTATGTAAGGGTAATTTATCTCAAACACAAAGATTAAATGCAACTCAAATATGAAATTTGCATGTCTTTCCAAAAAAATCTAATAACAATGATAATAATAATTAGTCTGATAACAATTCAAAATCTTCTTGACCATGATAATAATAATTAGTATAATAATTTAAAATTAGATTAAATTAACTTTACTTACGTTATTGTAATTTTCTTTTTCAACTAAATCATATTTCACATCACAAATGAAAAGTCAAGCTATTATGTATACCAATTGAACATATAACTTAACCAAATTAGAAAGGTTAGAGTGCATGAAATTACCTCAATTCATTAAAATTATTTCAAATTTTTCAATATTGGTAGCTAAATCTCTTCTTCTTCTTTTTCTTTGAATTTTCTTTTTATTTTGTAAGAATGTTACAACTATTTTTTTCCTCCTTTTTTTGGATTTTTCTTCGTGGCCTCTCATTCATTTCATTTTCTATACTGTGCAATCTAAATAAGTTCAATATAAAAATTCTTTCTCAAATATTTTTACTTTATGTTGATGTCCAAAATATTTTCCTAAATGGTTCATTAGAAATCAAAGTTTTACACGACTATCTTTTATTGAGAAGAGTCACGGTGAAACAATTGCTATTTAATTATTAAGATTATCTAAAAAATGTTCTTTCCTATTGGTATTAAAAGGCAAATGATATCTATATACCTCTAAAAGGTTCTTACAAACTCCTATCTTTTTTTAATAACCAAAAAGACTACAAGACATCATTATTTATATTAGCCATATTTTCTATGACTAATTTACCCTTATTTCATAATCTACCACACCCATTACATCTTCTAGACTTTCAAATATTTTCTCTTATCTATTTTTTATTGTCAAAAATTGAGAAATTAGATCAACTTATTATTATTATTATTATTATTATTATTATTATTATAATATATGAATCTTGAGTCTTGAAAAAGAGCAAAAAAGTATTAGATGTATTTTATTTTATTTTTGTTTTTTAATTCTAGTTTAACAAACAGACTTTATGAGATTTATACATGTTTTGCCTTGTGCTGATGCCACCTCTTTTATATTACAATCATGAATTTTTTTTTCAAAATTTTTTATGAGTAAAATTTTAGACAACATTATTTATTTTTTTATTTTAATAATGGCTGCTTTCTTTCTAGGTATAATAGCTCACTTTTTACTATTTTATTTCTATTGAAATAATATTTTTTGAGATCATGTTGTCCAAATCATCAGAAGATTTTACACAGACTATTTCACTATAGTATATTCAGTATAATAATTGTTCATAGAATTTGATTTGTATGACAATCATGAGCATATATTTAATTTTTTTAGAATAATTGGACTACATTCTATTTTTAATATAAAATGTCTATTCATTTTATTTTTAACAATAATAAATATGAATAGAGTAATAGATTATCGTGTTTGGTGAGTCATACATAAGGGTAAATTAGCCCATCTAAAAAAGAATCTTTTCTAACTAATTAATTCTATTGTAAAAGGAAAATAATTTCAATCAATTTTAATTCCTATTATGAACTCTAAAATTTAGTTATATTTCCTTTTTCTTTCTTTAGGTATATTTTAAATAAATAACTTTGCCAATTACAAAAAAGATATTCAAAAGTTAAATAACTAAAGTAGTCATCAAATTAGATAGCAAGGGTAACTTTGGAAAAAAAGTCTAAAACACCTATTGAAACTCGCTCTTTTAATATAGTAATGGTTTAAGAGTTTTGCTTTGCACGTTAATGGGCTACTTCGGACGGTAACCCTATTATTTGTAAATTTTTATTAAAATTAATCAAAGAAAAAATTTTGTTTTGACAACTAAGTTAACAAAATAGGGATAATGGAGGCACTATAAAGTTTATTTCAAGAATAATTGTATTTAGTTTAACATAAATTTTATTTTTCAAGCACTGTATGTTAATATTTTTAAAAGTTATATAATTTGTGGTCATCTCAAATAGTATCTCCAATGTTTTTTTTTATTTTAAAATAACATCAGAGTATTACTTTTAAAATATACTTCTAATAAAACCTACGCAATATGAATTTGTATTTCTCTCCAATTTTTTCCACATGTATAACTACCTATATTTGCTTATCTATTATTAAGGCACTTTTTGGTGACTAATATCAGTTAAAAAAGTTTAACTACTCTAAGTTTTCCCTAATTGTATATCTTGATTTGATTTTCTTTTTTTCCTTCATCCATTTGCCTCTATCTTCTTTTAAATCAACTAATTGTGACCACTATAATAATTAATTCAAGAAAGAGTATATTCGTTCCATGATCATTTAAAATTGAGATACAACTAACTCTATATTAAAATTGGACAAAATCAAATTGGTTGTTTTTAAAAAACTAAGTCTTAAAAACTTGGGAAATATTACAAGTTGGTTATATACTATAGCTATCTTTTCACACAACTATATTATCTTCAAACAATATTTCTCTAATAGGATTTTTTTCTATAAAATGATATAATTTATCTACCCAAATCTAAATAATAAAATAGTAATCTCTTAACATACTAAACTATATTATGAAAACTAAAAATTGTGATTTTGTCAATTCAAAATTCAATGGATTCCGATAAATTGCTTAATTGATTATTTCATGCAATTTTGAAAAAGGTGTTAAATATTTATATACCTTCTACAGGAATACATTGTGCCAGTTCTAAACGACAAGTTGGAAATTATATAAGAGTAATCTCTCTTGAATACAAAGATTAAATTCAACTCGAATATGAAATTTGCATGTCTTTCTATAGAATCCTCTAATAACAATTATAATGATAATTAGTCTGATAGTGATTCAAAATTTTCTAGACAATAATAATAATAATTAGTCTAATAATTTAAAATTATATTAAATTAACTTTATGTATTTCAATATGGTTTTTTTTCTAATCATTATAAATAGATAGTCAAGCCATCATGTATGGCAATTGAACAATAATTTAACCAAATTACAAAGGTTAGAATACATGAAATTACCTCAACTCATTAAAATTATTTCAAATCCTTTTAATATCGGTCTAAATCTCTTCTTCTTCTTCTTCTTCTTTTTTGAATTTTCTTTTTCTTTTGTAAAAATGCGACAACCATTTGTTTCCCTTTTTTTAAAAAAATTCTCCGTGGCTTCTCCTTCATTCCATTATTTTATACCATGTAGTCCAAACAGTTCCACATAAAAATTCTTTTTCACTAAATTTTATATATTGTCTCTTATCCAAAATATTTTTGTAATAACTAAAAAGACCAAAAGGCTATCATTTACCCTATTAAAACCATATTTTTATACCTAATTTACCCTTATTTTATAGTCTACCATACCCATTATATCTTCTAAATTTTTAAATATTTTCTCTTTTTACTATTCTTTCTCAAAAATTGAAAAATTAAAAAAATCAACTTTTCATATTATTTTTTATACGAACCTCGAAATTTTGAAAAAGAGCATAAAAGTACCAGATGTAATTTATATTATTTTTGTTTTTGAATTCCAGTTTAATGAACAGACCTCGTGAGACTTATATATGTTTTGTCATGTGTTGATGCCATCTCTTTTATATCACAATCTTGAATATATTTTGTTTTTCAAAATTTTTTGAGTGAAAATTTAGACAATATTTTTTACTTTTATTTTAATAGTGGTTGCTTTCTTTCTAAGTATAATAACTCACTTTTTACTACTTTATTTCCATTGAAAATCAATGTTGTTTGGGGTCATATTGTCCAAATTATCAGAAGATTTTGCACGGATTATTTTACTATAGTCAATGTAGTAATTGTTATATGCATGGACTATTTGATTTGAATAAGAATCATGAGCATACATTTAATTTTTTGAGAATCATTGGACTACATTCTTTTTTAATATAAAATGACTAATTTATTTTAATTTTAACAATAATAAATAAAAGAGCACAATGGATTATGGTATTTAGTGAATCATAAAATAAGGATAAATTAGTCCATCCAAAAAAAATCTTTTCTAAGTAAGTGATTCTATTGTAAAAAGAAATTAATTTAATCAAATTTAATTCCTATTATGAATACTAAAATTTACTTATATTTCCTTTTTCTTTCTTTGGATGCATTTTACATAAATAGCCTTTGTAAGTGCAAAAAAAATATTCAAGTTAAATAATTGATAGTCATTAAATTATATAACAAGGGTAGTTTCAAAAATAAAATATAAAATACCTAATCAAGCTCGCTCTTTTAATATAGTACTAGTATGAAGAATGTGCTTTGCACGTTTGGAGATACTAATTATTTGTTATTGCTATGAATAATTAACTAAAAAATAAAGCATGTTTGGAGATACTAACTATTTGATTTTTTTAATTCACTTATATAATTTCTATTTCAATGTTTAACTAAACCAAAGAATATTTGTAATTCGTATGAGTTTAGAGAAATATTTGCTCATAGGTGATTTTTAAACATTTTCGTTAGATATACTTTATTAGAAATATACGATATTTGTTCAATTTAATAGTTCAAGCAATTTTATAAAAAGTAAATAATTGTTTAATTTGCAATTTTTAAAATAGAAGTTCATTTTCTCGATTGAAAATTATTGAAGTATTCTACAATAAATTTATTGATACTCTATTTAACTTCAAAAATAGAAAACTTTAAAGTATCATCAAATTGGAGCACAATGTATAACAGGAAATATATTAGAATTTATTATTTTATCCATTTTGTAAGTTTAGTAATAAAAAGGGTAGTATAGTCTTGAAAAATATTAACAATTTATAGAGTTTATTGGAACCCTTTATTCTCTTTAATTATTCAACTAAGTCTATTCTAACAACTTTGGATTTATCTAGCGCATTAAGGTATTTGATTATTATTGAATCCCTACACCTCTCTTGGAATCAACTTGATGAAGGAAGTATTCGTGTACAAATACTAAATAGTAATTCCTACTTTAGGAAACAAAATCTCTCTTAAATATATAGTTTACACAGCTATATATATTATATCATGAAAACAGGAAAAGAGTGAAAAATAATCTACCACCATTTAGCAATTTACGGCGTGCAATTTAGTAATTAGTTCATTATATTAAAACTATTAATCTGTGTAGTAGTAAATTAAAGGATAGATATTCAGTATTATAAATTTTATTTAATAGAATAAGATCATTAACATATAGTTGCAGTGGCTGTCAACTTATATAGTAATAATTCAAGAGTAACAATAAGTATTTAATATTTGGGTTTTATTAGACAAAGTTTACTTTAGTTAAAATTATTTAGTAACTGATTTATATCCCTATTTTTCAGTATATAATTTATACGTATGTTATTAATATTCAACATTAGATATTTATGCATCTAATGACAATAACAATACTTTTTGTAGGAGGATAATAATTTTTTATTAAGAATTTTAGTTGATATAATTTAGGAACTAATTTTTTATTATAGGAAAAGTGTAATTTAGATTAAATATGTGCTAATTATTCAATGAATGAAAAGGGAACTAAAAGCAAAGTAAGAATTGCAAGATAAGGATTATGTTCTTTTAAAAAAGAGGTGTGGATCATATTATACAGATCTTTACCTTACTCATCCAATTAGTTTAACAATAATCGAAAAAATAAGTTCTACATTAAATATTTTTTAGTACAGTAAACAAAAGCCAAATTATTTTCATATTTTCGACAACGAATTTCTTTTATCATTACAAAATTTAGACAACAAAATTAGAGACAAAATGAATGCCATTGGCAAAAGGAAGGTGAAGATGTTGACAATTTTCATAAAAGACAATGTATTTGTTAATTCAACTTTAAGCAATTTATATTATCTTTTGTTCTTTTGGTTTTTTTTTTTCTTTTTTGTATCAAAAATAGAAAAATATTTCAAAATTATTCTAAGAGTCCAAAAGTTTTATACATGATAAATCCTACTTTTTGTTTAAAGAATGTCCCTACTATTATTTAACTTAATTTATGATCCTAAAAGGATTTTATTTACACACTTGTATAATATTTAAAATTCTACCTTGTGAAATGGATATCAGATGGAATTATCTATTTTGTATAAAAATTTTATTCTAACAATAAATTAACTATTAAGATTGAAAGTATATTTTAAAATTGTGTGCTTTTCAAAAAGTTAATGGAATTTTTTTTCTTGGAATTTAGTTTGGAGCGCTAATGAGAATAGATTTTCAGTTTATATGGTCGAATTCATAATCTTTTAGTTTTAGAAGTCACATGGAACATTTGTTGTAGTTTTGAGGACCAAATTGGGACTTTTTAAATTTGGAAGAATATACTGGAATATTTTTTCAATTTAGAGGTTAAACCAAGGCCTTTTCAATTTAAAATGTCATATTGAGATTTTTGCTTAGTTTGAATGGTCATGGTATTTAACTCTTTGAAATTAAAATAATTTTGTTTTCTTTGTTTTCATTTATTTGTCAAATGATTTTTTCTTTTTCTTTGTTTTGCTTTATTTTCTTTTAATGTTGGAGGGTTGAATGCATAATCTTTCAGTTTTGGGGCCATATTGAAACATTTGTTTTAGTTTTGAGAATCAATATGAGACTCTTTGAATTTGGATTGGAACACTATATTATAATATTTTTCAATTCGGAGGGTTAAATTGAGACTTTTTCAATTTAAAAAGGCCATATTGATATTTTTGCTTTGTTTGAATGACCAAAATGGTATTTAACTCTTTGAAATTAAAATAATCTTGTTTTCCTCATTTACTTTTATTTGTCAAACGAAAATTTTCTTTTTCATTTAATAGTTGTTAATAAGTTGTTAGTTTATTTAATTGCATATAAATGTTATCTAGTCTATGAAAAAGAAAAATAAAGTATCCACAACATATATATGTTGATAATAATCATGTGCATAATTCTATTTAATGAGAAATTTTATTTCATTCAATTTTTTTGATAACTTTATTTAATATTCATCTTCAATTTTTAAATCTTTCCTAGAACCTACTCTATGAGAAAATTTATTTCAATTAAATTTAATTCTAAATGAAGTCTCAAAAAGTTAATTTTTATTTCATTTGTACCCTTTTAGAATTTTTTTTTCTCTTCAAGAGTCCAAAAGTATAGATGAAACATGTAAATTTTTTTTTTTAATATTGCTTGATTTATAAAACTCATCACAAAAAAAATATTTCTTACTATTATTTAATTTCTAAAATTCATTTATAATATTCTATTACATAAGAAAATTTATTTCAATCGAATTTATTTCCTAATATGAAGTCTTAAAAGTGGGTTTTATTTCTTCTTTTACTCTTTGAGGAGTATTTACATAAATATTTTAAAAATTATAAAAAAAAAAAGGTATTCAAATTGAGACCCATAATAAAGTCATTAAATTTCATACTGACGATAACTTGGGAAAGAATATCTAAAACTAAATCAAACTCCTTCATTATTATATTCTATATTCAATTAATTTGTTTTTTAATAAGAATTTAATATTCATCTAAATCTATCCCAAAATTCTACTCTATGAGGAGATTTGTCTCAATTAAATTTAATTTTAAATATAAGTCTAAAAAATTTAGTTTTATTTCCTATGTACTTTTTAGGATTTTTTTCTCATTAAGGGTCTAAAAGTATAAATAAAACACGTAAATTTATTTTTCAAGTAAAATTTTTTTTTATTATTGCTTGATTTTAAAATCCATCCTGATAAAATTATTTCCTACTCTTTTTTAATTTCTAAAACTCATTCCTAATATTCTATTACATAAAGAAATTTACTTCAATCAAATTTATTTCTTAATATGAAACCTTAAGAGTAGGTTTTATTTCCATTTTTACTCTTTGAGGAGTATTTCTATCCCAAAATTCTACTCTATTCTGAGGAAATTTGCTTCAATTAAACTTAATTCTAAATATAAGTCTAAAAAATTTACTTTTATTTATTATATTATATATTCAATTATTTTTTAATAACTTTATATAATATTCATCTTTTATTTCTAAATCTATCCCAAAATTCTACTTTATGAGGAAATTTGGTTCAATTAAACTTAATTCTAAATATATGTCTACAAAATTTAGTTTTATTTCTTATGTACCTTTTAGGATTTTTTCTCGTTAAGGGTCTAAAAGTATAAACAAAACACGTAAATTTATTTTTCAAGTAAATTTTATTTTTTTAATTATTGCTTGATTTCTAAAATCTATCTCGATAAAATCATTTCCTACTCTTTTTTAATTTCTAAAACTCATTTCTAATATTCTAACACATAAGGAAATTTACTTCAATCAAATTTATTTCTTAATATGAAACCTTAAAAGTAGGTTTTATTTCCATATTTACTCTTTAAATAGTATTTATATAAATGGCCTAAAGAATTATAAAAAAGACATTCAACTGAACGGATGTAAAGTAATTAAATTTATAGTAAAGGTAACTTCGGAAAGAAAATTTAAAATACCTAATTAAACTCCCACTTTTAATGTAGTATAGATATACATTAATATACTATGAGAGAACATGCTTTACATGTTTAGAGATACCAATTGTTTGATTTTTATTACTATGAATTAAACAATAAAGCATATTTAGAAATACTAACTATTTGATTTTTTTAGTTGATTTAATTTTTCACTTCCGTAATTTCTGTTTCATTATTTAACTAAACCAAAGAATTTTTGTACTAAACCAAAGAATTTTTGTAATTCGTATGAGTTTAGAAAAATATTTACTCATAGGTAATTTTTATACATTTTAAAAGAGAACAATGGATTGTTGGTGAGTCATATAATAAGGGTAAATTAGCCTATCTAGAAAAGAATCTTTTCCAACTAAGTGATTCTATTGTAAAAAAGAAATTTATTTCAATTAATTTTAATTCCTATTATTCTGAACCTTAAAATTTAGTTATATTTCCTTTTTTCTTTCTTTAGGTGCATTTTACATAAATAACCTTAGCAACTACCAAAAAGATATTCAAGTTAAATACTTGATGTAGTCATTAAATTATAGTGCAAGGGTAATTTCGGAAAAAAATCTAAAACACCTCATCAAACTCGCTCTTTTAATATAATATAGATATAAATAAATAAATTAATGTAAGAATGCAATCCTCATCCTGACATATCAGTTTCTTAGTATTGATGTGAGATTTGATCAGTTGTAGGTATTAGCAGCAGTTCTTGAACAGCTTGCTACATGCGGTCGCTGACTTGATGAAACCTGTCACTGGCAAATTATAATGTAGATAGTTACATTATTAGATGAAAAAAAGTTGTAGCTCAATCCCAGTACTCCTCAGGCCACCTTCATTCTATGTCTGCAAGCACTACTAATTACCACAGTCGTTACATATGTCATAAAGCTCAGACAAAGAGATCACGATCATCAGCTAATTAAAACCCAGCACTGGAAAGAGAACACCAGGATAAAAGAGCCGGACAAATTGGAAATGTCTAAGAAAACAAAGTTGTCAAACAAAATAACAGCAAAATCCAAGCTCCAAGAAGGATTCTGTAGTGAACCTAGTGTCAAAATATGTAAATCTCAGTAGACAATGAAATAGTCAATTATGGAATAAAGAAGAATTGCAAAATTACTGGCACAGATATGATTAACAGGAGGATTATTCTGAAAATGCATAAACTTTCAATGTTTGTCTCCCCAGCGAGAGAGGACAAAGACGCTGACTTATTGTTGTAGCACTAAACAGTAAATATGACCCCAAACCAAGAAATAGCAAGGACAACAAAATGAAGGGCCAGGTGCTATTGATGCCACAAATGTATCAAAGGCGTCTCTTCTCAAACTGAGACTCGTGACAATGTGGGTCTAGCCAATCCCTAGGAGAACTCTTTGATGGGTTGACAGGCATTTTTCCACCCACAAGTTCTCTCATGTTAATTATCCACCTTATCTTCACGGCCAGTTCCACCAGATCTCCTATCAGCCTCCTTTAGTTTCTGTTTAAATCTCTGCTTTCGGCTAGAAGAATTCTGCTCTTGTTGTTTCGTATGTGATGGTGGAGCACCGTGAGGTCCAAGGTATATATGCTCGTCCGTTTTAGCCTGCACAAGTGCGCAAGTGATAATTCTATACTGCATGCACTTGCCTATGAAAGATATATAGGATTTAATAGGAAGATACCTAAGAAAATCTGCTGATTCAAATTTGCTTTAGTAGAAGTAATATATTTTTTGCAGCTCACCTTTATTGAAATGTTAGAATCTTCTACTCTCAGAGAATCTGATATCTTTTGGTTGGAATCACCTATTCCCAAGCTTGGAATCACAAATCCATCAGTGTCTAGCCGAAAAAAACCAGAGGTCAGACTGTATATAAAGATATATAAATAAAACCTTGAAAGCTTTTGAGACTGAGCAAGACACATGAACACCAAAGGGAGCAACACACAGCATATTCCATGTATTGTTGCTCAAATTGTTAAATATGTAAATGAACTGTAAAAGCCTGCTCAGGTTCGTGGCCCTCAGGATCAGCAGGAGGTTATGATATTACTGTTTTACGTAACTTCACATGAAGGTTCATAACCACTCAGATCAGCATTTCAAAGAGAAACCAGCAATTCTAAATCCGGAAACAATGTGCAGTCAACACCCACAATTGGGAATTTTCTATCTCATAGGTCACAAGATGGATAGAACCATAAAAGCACATCCAACTACCAGATGGCTTCCATATGATCATATCTCCTCCTTTCTGTTCTCAAATTCAGGCTTCTTTTCTTTCCTTACCTGGTGAACCAAAGAAGAGGAGCAAAGGTGTTGTTTTGTGATACAATGCACAATCTAATGTATCCTACACAGATATAAGCTCCCTCAATTAATTCTATACCAAGTCCAACGTTTAAGCCAAATAAGTACTT
The DNA here is from genome assembly GCA_025175665.1 of Cinchona pubescens. Taxonomy (NCBI): domain Eukaryota; kingdom Viridiplantae; phylum Streptophyta; class Magnoliopsida; order Gentianales; family Rubiaceae; genus Cinchona; species Cinchona pubescens. The sequence goes on from JANKKI010000131.1 coordinate 5,685,669, forward strand.
CCTCCATGGATGAACTCTCAGATATCCTAAAACCATAAAGCATAAAAGGAGAGAAAATAGTGCAAGAGGAAACAAAACTGAATAAGAACGCAAATATCACCTTTTCCAACAAGAAATGTATACTAGATACTGAAAAGCATCTGCCTTGCAAATTCACATACAAAGACAAACAATATTGAGTTGCTCAATAAAACTATCAAATCACCATGTACTTCGGTCATTTGATTATTCTAAACCACATCTTACAACCTTGCTCAAAACTTTCTGCCATTACAAATTCTTTCAGATGCAAGTGATAGCATAAAAAAATGATATATAGTCAACCAACTGCCGAAATAACAGTAGGCATCATTAACTAATAACCACATCATGCTATAGTTGTCCCATAAATCCCAAAAATTTCTTCATTCAATTTACGCGTATAAAATTACAAATCCATAAAATTGCAAACTTTCCCTGAATGTTTCAACTCAACCTCCCAAAACAACAGATTGTCCAATACCTATATAACAACTTCCTATGAGGATTTGTGCCATATAAACATACACTTCCAATAAGCTCAAGTAACAAAATTCCAACTTCTTTTATCAGTTAATCTACCAATATCCCCACTAACAACATTAATCTCCCATATTCTTGAATAAAATCCAGTCCATCTGGGTATTGGGTATTGAGGAGGATATGGTCCATGACAGAACGTAATGACCAAGCAGAATTCATTACCTATTTAGTGGGACTAAAATTTGGTTTGCTTGTTTGTTTATTCTGGAATAAAATCCATTAAACTTGCAGCAGCAACATTAAAATAAAAATTAAAAAAAAAAAAGAGAGAGAGAGAACCCATTACTCCAATAACTCAGAAACTACAGTCATCCTATTAAAATAACAAAAAACTTCTCAGATCAGAATTCAGTTAATCAGACAGATTACAGAAAAAAAATACCAAACAAAAACAACCAAACGCTATCAGCAATGGAAAAAAAAAAATACAATTTTTATATTGGAATCATCATCTATCAATTTATATTTCCAAAAAAAAAAATAATTCCACAAAAAAAAAGTAAAAAATAAAAATTTACCCCACTCATCTTCTTCAGTGGAAGGAGTGGTGTGCAGTGGAGATGGGTCCATGGAATGCCGATGATCATGGGATTTTGAGACGAACTGGTAAGGAAGGAAGAAGGGATAAATCTGAAAAGAGTCAATTCTATGAGAATTGGAATAAAGTTGAAAACTTTATCAGAAAAAATAAAAATTAAAGAATTCTGGGAAGGGAATATACTACGATAAATTGAGAACAATTTTGGTTTGTTTGTGTAAGGAAAGTCGTTTGTTAAAAAAACAATGAAATTTGGGGTAGTTTCCTACCACTTGATTAATACAGTAGTTTATTTCAGTCTGCCAGCAAAAAGGTACTGAGTTGCAAATTGCAACCAAATACCCAAACTGTACTTGAATTTATTTTTGATTAAGGTAACGTATGACTGTAACTAAAACTTATCGAATTTTTTTTTTTTTAATTATATAAAAGTATTCAGTTCATAATTAATATTTATGCATGTATTTTATATTAAATATAAATTATATGGGTAATTTACACAACATATATGTATATATACATATAAAATAACACTAATGTACAATAATTTTATTATATTTTAAATATTTTAATGAGATTCGGGTCTTAATCGGATCGGAATACCAAGATTCAGATCTGACCCATTTATTATAATAACTAAACGGGTCTGGATCGAATCCGGGTAATCGAAATTTGTTATAAATCTAGACCCGAATAAACGGGTCTGGATCGGGTCGAGTCCAGATCTAGACCCGACCCATTGACGGGCCTAACATAACCAACTCACTTTTTTAAGTCTCAAGTAAATTGATCATTAAATATTTTATTTAAATATAAAGATAAGAGTTCGAATTTTCGTATTATAATTTTAAAGATAAAAATTAAATTTTGTATTCATTGATCTCATAAACAGTTGCCGTTAATATATATATATATATATATATATATATATATATATATGTATATACAGCTTTTTGTTTTTTTACCTCATAAGTTTAAGATACAAATTAGTAGTAAATTACTAAAGTTTAAACTAATTGTATGGTATCTTGACCAAAGTATTGAAAATTTTTCATTAATGCCAGTATGATCTCAATGTAAATATTTTCGTACGAATTATAAGGGTTGTTTTATATTTATTTTTGATGAATTTTCTTAAATTTTTAATTTGGATTTATTTTACAAATATAGGAATTCTTTGGTAGTAAGTATGATTTATCAAAGTCATAATAATTAGTAAGAGTTTCGAGACACATTATCAAATTTGAAAAATCTAATTGTATGACTACAACATAAATATTTTAAATTAGTAATTATGTTAGTAACACAAGTCTAAATATGCCTAAAACTAACATAATCAACTCGAGTTTGGAATTTGTTTTATATATATATATATATATATATATATATAAACTCGACTTTGATAGCTTATCAAAAAAAAAAAAATTTCCTTAGACGATAACAGATTATTATTATTCTTTATTTGCAAAACAACTCCACATGGCTACGCTCCACATCAGCCTCTCTTTTAAATTCATTATTATTATTATTAGTAGTAGTAGTAGTAGGGATAATTTCATAAAACTTTCTTGAAACTTACTTTAATTTTACCTAGTTCCCCTAAATTTTCAAAAATTACACTTACTACCCTTATTTTCAATTTTCAATTTTCAAAATGTATTAGTAAAAAAACTCCGTCAAGAAGAGAGAAGGTATTTTACTTCCAGTCTTGCCCTTTTGTTGACTAATACAATTTAGTAGGATGGATGGAAAAAAAAGAAAGATAAAATTGAAGTGATGAATGTACAACTGTAAGATAAAAATACCAAATTATTTTATTTGACTGTTATAATTACAACAATTCTTATGTTACTGAAAACAGTAGAGAGTAAAGAAATTAGTGTGTACACTAAATAGAGTAGTATAGTACTATACAAAACAAGTAGCAGCCAAAGTCATATGATGAATATTGGCAGTCATATTTCTTACTTGCAATTCAATTATGTCCAAAACACCATCTAAACCATATTTAGCAGATGGTGAGAATTGCAAATTTTAAACTCTGTTCAATCAAGCCTATAGTAGTAACTCAAAGTAAAAATATTTGAGTGGGCAAAAAGTGTCTCAAAACACCATATGGTAGCACCACTCATCATTTGTTTTTTTAAAAACTAGGAACAACCAATAATGACTACTAAATACATGCTACTTAATAAAGCAATTATATATACTTTCAGAACCACATACTATAACTGAAGGTGAGATTCCAAGAATTTACACTAGCAGCAACATTGATGCTCAAAGATGCCTCAGCTGGAGTTCCATGACTCACAACATAGTTGATGTATTTCCATGGCCTTCCTTCCGCCACTTGTTTCAGCATGGTTTGTAGATTGTTTAGCAGGTTTGATTTTTTTACATACAACACCAAATTAATTATGATCAGTGTTATAATGTGTGAAATACATAAGAGCGTTAGACTTCATTCACTCCTCAATGTCTTTTAGCACCAATTGTGCTAATTCATTGAATTGCACGTTCAATAGCACCATTAACGGAAGGAGTTAGATTACTACCTTGCCTAGAGTGAACAACAATGATATATTCTTGTGCATGGTCCTGTGGCAAGAGTCACCATAACAAACATATGTTGTTATAAAATGGAAGAAATGCTGAAAATTTAAATACTCATAAACATATAACTTAGTAGGTGTTTGGTTCACATTCGGGAATCGGAATCGGAATCGGAATGAGAATCTAAACCCTACTATTGGTATGAGTTTATATCATTTCTCCTTATTTGTTTGGTTTAACATAGGAATGAGTTTCATTATGTTAATGAGTTATTCAATTTGAAATCTATGTCACATGTGGAGAATGAAAGTAGGCATTTTATAACACTTTCATTTCCATAGAATGAGTCTCATAGTGCTAAACCAAACAACATATATGAGTATCATTAACTTTGATTTCCATTCCTCCTCTCATACCTATAAACCAAAAAACGCCTCTTTAATCTATATATCCAAAGCACACATCCAGAGTCCAGTGTTTGCAATCCCCCTTCCTGCCTAGCCTTTTTAATTACTAGTTTGAAATACATTGAAATTAGAAAATTAGTTTAGTTTTTGGTGTATTAAGGCATCATAAATTCATGACAGTTTTATAATTAAGAGCTAGATTAAATTTGATTATTATTGAATTGTTTGGTAATTGCTAAATATTAGTTTATGTAATAAACCCAAAGGAGCAAGGATATAAATGTCATTTCGGTGCTTAAATACAGACCACTAACCCCACAGACAAGAGAAGGGTACTAAGTGTTAGTTTTGAAAGTTGAGGAGAGCTAGGTGAAATTCGGGCAATCCTCAGGGCATATTTCTGAATTTATCCCTTATTATTAATTATTACTATTATTGTTTTTTTTTTTTGGGGGAAAAAAGGTACTGCTACAACCTAATCTAAATTCTGAACCGAATTGCAATCTGGGCCGTTCCATTTTTAGACGCTACACACAAACAAATCAGACCCGTCGATTCAGTTTCTAATTTGAAATTCCGCCCAGTGTTACTCCGACGTGGCATTAAACCGCATTTTAAATCCGGAATTGAAGTCCGGAGTATAAATCCACACCCCCGAAAAAGTGCTCAGGTTCGAAGTGTGAAATAGTTGAAACTAGAGAGAGAAAGCAAGAGAGAGAGGGGGAGTGAGAGTGAAGAGTTGCTGCTAGTACTCCGAACAGCGCTCGATTCTCCAAAGCGAGCTCACAAATCGCTGTAAGTTCATATTTTTTCCTCTTTCTTTTAGCGATTTTTGCGTTTAATTTTTTAGTTATTTACTCATTTTCGTTGTTAATAAGTTATTTTTCTCGTATTTTTTTGTGTAAATTTTGCATTTTATGGAGCTTAGGGTTTTTTTCCGGAACTTAATTTGGGAAATTTGATTTTAGCTGATATTGCTACTTTATTGGTGAAAATTTTAGCTATTTTTCTGGTTCTTGTTAGTTACTATGTGATCACTGATATTGTAGATCTTGATTAGCATCTAATACAAGCATTTTTGTGCGCTAATTTCTGAATAAAATTAGAAAATTTGCTTTAATTGTAGAAAAAAATTGTGCTGGATTTTTATTTTATTGTATTTTGTAAAAATTACTGCTTTTAAGTTATTCTTAATGTTTTTTTTGCTCACAGCTTGTTTTTCCTTGATATTGTTATAATTTAGTTTCGTGTGTATGTGCTGTTTACTTAAACTATTTTTTTGTTGGTTTTTGGTTTACGTTGAGCAAAGGCTGGAATTTAGTTTGGATTATTTGATTGAATATCACAAATGGGAGAGGAAGATGCGGTGCCTGAAGTAGCGGAGACCACAGCTAATGGGGAAGCTGCACCCAAGAAAAAGAGTGAAACAGGGACTGAGAAGGTGGAAAAAGAAGAAGTAACTGAAATGGAAGAGGATAAGAAAGATGATGGGAGTGTTGAGGCCCAGAAAATGGATGTAGACAAAGAAGAGGATGAAGAAGGTCATCAATGAAGAAACTGAAGAAACGAAAGAAGAAGTTAAGGAAGGGGAAAAGGAAGACGAAGCGGAAGAAGGAAATGAAGAGAATAAGGGTGAGGAGGTGGAAGAGGATGCAGGAACTAAATTGAATGAAGAGAATGAGGAGGATAAGGTAGAAGCAGGACCTGACGGAGTGAAAGAGGAAAAGGAAAAATTGGAAGAAGCTGAAGAGGAGGAAGAAAGTTTTAAGGAGGAGAAAGGTTCAAAAAAGCGTTCAAAAAGAAAGCCCGTTTCTAGGGAAAAGGACAAAAACAAGAAAAAGGAGGTGGAAAAGAAAAAGAAGGAGGAGCCTAAAACTCCTGCTCCTCCTACAATTGAACGTCCGGTACGTGAACGGAAATCTGTAGAAAGGTTGGTTGCGGCAATTGATAATGAAGGTGTCAAAGAATTCCGTATTGAAAAGGTGCTCATAACCCTCTGTTATTTTTGTATTTTGTTTGCGCAATAAAATATGAAATCTGTATTTCTATGTTCAGCTCTTTTGTTTGAAGATTTACTTTGGGTTTTATGTGTTCTACAGGGTCGTGGAACGGCTCTAAAAGATATCCCTAATGGTATATTTCTCGACAACTTCTATTTTGCTCATATTTGCCAGTCTTTTGTTTTCATTACAAACACTTGTCCTTCTCTTTCTGATGGGCACCCATAGTCAAGCAAAACGCTTGACCCTGCTATGATGCAACTATCTGACTTCTAATTGTTCCATCAGTCTAATTTCATAATTATTCTTTCTGGTTGTTTGATTAGTTATATATTATGTTAATAATATCAGAATCTTTAAAATATTACTACTGCTAGTAGGTATTGAACCATTTGTCTGACTGGAGAAAATCACAAATGTTATGAGTTGCTTGTCTGTGGAGGCCGTTGTCTCAACTATCATTCAAATTAATATGCTTTATCTTTGTTCACAGTTGTGATGCACTCTCTTTTTTTTTTTTTTTTGGGTGCTTCTGAATGTAATAGATAGCTATTAGAGAAATTTTCCTCTTACTTGGGTTCAATCCAGTTTTGTTTTGTAATTCCACCCCTTCCTCCTTTACTTAGTCAAATATATGGATGCATTTCCTTAATGGAGATAAATGCTTTCTTTATTATTGTGGGACCGAGAGTTTCAGAAAATTATCAATCTTGGTAAATTAGTGCTATTGTTGCCAGGAAACATATCTTGTACTGTAGAATGTCCTTTCTTATGGTCTCTTTGGCTCTTCTTCTGTTTTACGATTCTATAACTCTCTTTACCAAGCGAGACTCCATCAATATCCTTACTAGTGGTTTTGGTTTCGTTACTTTAGTATAGTGGATTTTTCGAAGAGAAGAAAATAGAAAATTCTGGTTGTAATTGTGTGATAAGTCAGGTTTCTTGTAACAATTTCAGCAATTTTGCCACGGTATTTTTATAGTTTTTCCAATTGTAGGTTGATTGATGGCATAAACTTACAGAACTGACTATATGTATCCAATCTAATGGGGTCGCTAACTTTTACGTGTAAGTCTTGGCTGAGGTTGAGAAAGTTTTTAGGCCTGCAATGGCAAATCTGGCCTGGATGCCTAATTCATCGGCTTTCATATTATTTCAGTAGGCTAGTAAAAAAGCCATTTAGATAGAAAATGTTTCCTTAGAGGATGCTACTTTTACCTAGAGATTTTTCCTGTTTCTTTAGCTCTACAAGATATGAATGATTATTAGGTCTTAATGCAAGATATAGCAATCCTAGGTTAAGAGAGGTTGGGAACTATGTTTGAAAAGTTTTATTATGAAATTGGTTTTATTGATGGGAATGGCTCAAACCTTAGATTATAAACTATTGGAAGTTTACAAAAGCTACCCTTAATGGTATTATGGTCGAAAGACAAATGGATTGTGAAGTTTGATAATTGGGAAGTTGCTCTGCAAAGCCTCGATGACAATATTGTGATAATTGGTGAGAGCATCACAATGAAATGCATGCTTAAGCAAAATTTTGGATGTTGGCTGAAAATTTTGGATATTGGCTGAACTTCAAAAATTTCACCTGTAACCTTGTTGTTTCAGAAATTGGTAAAGGCTGCGTGTAGGACCTACGCTTTTGTTGTTGCACTGGGGTGTGCAGTTTTGAGAATCTTTAGGAAAACTGTTTATCTTTTAATTGATCTTACCACAACAGAAATTTCTCAAAAATCTAGACAGGAGCAGATTGTTGTTTTCTCTTTGTACTTTCGTGGGTGGAGTTACTGTTTGATGTGTATGTATCTTGTTGTTGGTTACATGCTCAATAAACATAGACTTTCTCCTGAGTAATATGAAGGATCTGACTGTACCAATTTTCAGCAAAATTAGAGTATCTAGAAATATGTACTTACCTGATGATGGTACTTATTTGACCCTTGTTTTCTGGTCCAGTGGCATACAAATTATCAAGGAAGAAGAGTGATGATACTTTCAAGTTACTGCATACAATTCTATTTGGGAGGAGGGGAAAGGTGATGTTTGAAATATTTTCATTAATTTTCGAGTTTTGTTTTGCCTCATTGCAAACCTTGCAACACCCCTCCCCCCCCCACCAAAAAAAAAAAAAAAAAAAAGAGTAAAAATGAAAATTGTTTGTTGTTGGGGGATGCGTGGTGTTTTTGCAAAACTACTACAGTTCATTCCACAGCATTTGGCAAGCACAGGACCATACTAAGGAGAAAAAGTTGTTACCATGGAATAAACTATTTAGATTTCTTACTATATTTGTGATTGAATAATAATTTGTCAGATGTAAAAATGTCTATTGATAAGAAATAGTTAATTAGTTTTTGTAGCTTATTTGAATTGTATTTTTAGCCCGTTTGCTTTGTATCCCCGTAGAATTTCTGTGATTTACATTTTGATTAAAAAACATATGCAATCCATTAAGGTGTTGTGAATTAACGGAATGATTCTCTGAAAAAAAAAAATAAAATAAAATAAAATTTCCTTACTGCTGATTATTGAGTTAAAACTTGTGAAATTTGAGAATTGAATGGATTTTGTTACTTCTACTCCATATTTATGTATTTGGTGGCGAGAGTAGGTAGTTGGTGAATCGAAGGGATAACAAGCGTATAAAGTCAAAATATCCTAGTCCACTTGCTTCGAGAGAATGTTGTCAAAAGAACCTTCTGTAAAGGGAAGGATTCCACACAAGCTCACTAAAAGATATAAAAAATAGAAGAAAAAGGTATAGGGTAAGCGTTAGATATTGTGAAATGTTTTATCAAGACACTGACTTACTCGACCGCTTACCTCAAACTCTTTGTCATGCATCTTTTGGTGATTACATGCAACTACCTTGTCCGTATACATGTGCGTAAGATATTGCTTGTGTTGGCTCGATAATTCTGTTAGTTATAATAGTGATTTTCTTTACTGCAGGCAACTCAGATCAAGAGTAACATTTCACGGTTTTCTGGCTTTGTCTGGCATGATAATGAGGTAAAGAAAACCACTGTCAATAATTTCTTCTGTTTGACATGATATGAAAGCTTGAAGCTTCTTAAAATATGATTATACTTGCAGAAGGAAAAACAAAGGATAAAGGTAAAAGAAAGGGTAGACAAGTGTGTAAAAGAGAGATTGTTGGAGATATGTGATGTGCTTGATATACCAGTTGTGAAGACTAATACGAGGAAGGTTTGTTGCTTTGTTTATGTTGCTCTTTCGGCTCAAACATTTTGTTAGTATTCTAATAGCACATTTATTTCATTTTGAGAAAAATATTGACTTTCGATTTGGTTGCAACAAAAATCATTTGGATAGTTCTTATTTTGAAAATTTTAAATTAGCTGATTCCAAGCACATGATCATATGTATTACATGGCTGCTATTATGAAGTTGCAATGTGGCAAAACATATAACCTCAATGCAATCAATCTCTTATGCATCAAGTTTGGATTTGTTTTGTATCCTTTGTGCAGGAAGATATTGTTGTCAAGTTGATAGAATTTTTGGAGGCTCCTCATACCACAACTGCCGAGCTACTTGCTGAAAAGGAACTGGTTGGTTACCTTGATTTCCTTTCCCAATCTAATTTTAAATCTAAAGAGGATTTTTTTTTAAAAAAAAAAAATATATCAAAAGATGAGGATAGTTGTCTTCTATCCTGTTGTTATATTACCCGTGTTGTATCTTCTATATGTTGATCAGTCAAGTAAAGGGAAGAAGCGTAAGAGGGTCAGTAAAGGAAGTGGATCAGCCTCTGGGAGCAAACCCTCAAAAGGCTCAGCTAAGGTATTGTAGTCTGCACATGGGTTTGATAAGCTATTAATAATTGCAATGCACCATATCTGTCAAATAGATACACTCCAGCTCCTGTTAGTTCATGAAAATAAGGTAATCAAGGTTCTACTTTTAGGTGGTCTCTGGCTTAGGTTTTGACACCTTAGTTAAGGTATCTGTACTCTGCCCTTCAGTAACTATTGAGAGCAATGTAGGGTCGATGATTGGTAATTGTGTGTTTCCTTGGCAGAGTTGAGGTTGGGGATACTCGATTCTCTCTGTTGGTGCAGTACAAGCTTGTATTTTGTGGTGGTAGAAACCTAGATGTTTTATTGGGTTTAGGAATAGTGGTTCACAGATTTCCTTCTGTTTGAGTTCCGTTCTCAAGTTAGCATGGGGAGCAAGTTATTTCTTCTGATGTGAGATGAATAAAAAAAAGATCACATTACGTTTGAATTTCTTTTGAACGTTGAGCTTTTGAAAATGGTATGGAAACATGGAATTTTCTTGTTTATCCACTTAGGCATTTGTTTGCTAGTGCTTAATTTGGGTCTTTGTTGAACTTTCATTTCATTTTTTGTTCTTTGTCTACTCCAGGTTCTTATCACTGTCTATTGTTAATACTGTCTCTAGCTTAAGTCTGAGACACCTTCACTTGCAGCTTGACAAATGGTAAATAATTGACTAAGTAATTGTCTCTCGCTTCTGCACCCTTACATAACCATGAAATAGAGAAACAGAGGGGAAAGAAGGGTTTATTCTATCATATTCAACAAAATGACCACAGCAGATTAGGGAAATCATGTGGGAACCCAATAGGCTGCTTATAATATCAATTCAATGATTTATGCCATTCTATCCAAGTCTTCCTTTTATGTATTTCACAGAGTAGAAAGAAGACTGACAGTGCATCTGAGGAGAAAAAGGATATGTCTGAATCAGAAGATGAATCAGAAGAAGAAGAGGGAGAAGACAAGGAACAGGAGGAATCCGATGAGAAGAAAAATGCTAATGGTCATCCCGAAAAATCTGATGATGAGATGTCTGATCAGGCTGAAAGTGAGAAAGAAAATGAATCTGATGCTAATTCTGACGAGGAGAAAGCAAAGAAAAAACATGTTTCCAAGAAGACACCAACAAAGAAGGACTCTGCAGGAAGCACTAAGAACAAAAGAGTTACTACACCTAAAAAATCTAGTCCACCATCCAAATCCACCCCCTCTAAGACAACATCAAGTCGTTCAAAGGCCACTCAAAAGACTGTTTTAAGCCCAAAGGTGTCCTCAAGGAAGAAGAAAACTGAGGTAGATGCTAAAGAGAAGACCTCAACTGCCAAGAAATCTGCGTTCCAAGGAGAGTACTGGTAAGACTCACGTTTTGCCTCTTTGCGCGAACATTTTTATTTTGTTACACATTCTACTTGGAAAGAATTGAAGCATATGAAGTCCTTAGTCAGCCCCCTCCCTCCTCTCCGTCTCCCTGCCTCTTGTTTTTGGGCACCATCATTATTTTCATCCACCTTGTGCTTTTTGTTAATATTGGCCGACTCCACCACCATCTTTTGATCATCCATTTAGTGTGCTGTGAATTTTGTTTCCACAAATCGGTTTGTCTGCATGCTGAAATACCAAAGACAATTTCAAAATTTGTGTCAAAGTTGATAATTGCAAGTTTCTTCTGAAAAATTTTCTCTCGCTGGTTTTGTATTTTATTCACTCCCTGAAGTTAAAAAAGTTGAAAAAGGGAGAGACAAGCCTAAAGAAGATAAATTGAAGCCGAGCGATGCTACACTCAGGAAGGCGATTTGTGATATTCTTAAAGAGGTCGACTTTAACACGGTAAGGATCATGATGTTCATCTACTCTTAGTTGCATTAGGGGTTTCTTTTCATCTTGGCATTTTTTATATTCTTCATCGATGCTTTAGCTTATGTTGGTTCATCTATTTCTGTTGCATTTGCAGGCTACCTTTACTGATATTTTGAAGCAACTTGGTATGGCTCCATATATTCTAGTTTTCATATTTTTAATTTTAAGTCATTTCTTTTTAGTAAAAGTTTGATATTAGGTTTCTTTTGTTTTCCTGCACTGACCTTGTAATGTCTGAAGTTTTGGCTTGCGGTTGTGAGTTGGTTGACCAAGGTTGGAAATACATACAAATGCTAGTTGGTCCTCAGCATCTGTTTGAAAATTCTCATTGATTTGGAGTTACCCTTTGTTCCCGACACAGATAGTTTGTAAACTCTACTTCCGTTGCTTTTCATGTCTGTAGCTTCAGCATTTGATACCATTAGGCCTTGAAGGGTGATGGTAATATCTACACATGAATTGTGTCCCTGGATAAAATAAAAAGGGCCTTTAAAAGAAGAAGAGGGTTTAAATGCAACTATAGTAAATTCATTATGTATGATAAAGTTCTGTCAAAGACCCTTTGTTCTATGAGTTCTTATTTCTATTGGTAATCATCTTGTTTTTGGGTGACAATCGGTATTATCATTATTTTCAGCTAAGAAGTTTAGTACGGATCTGACGCCCAGAAAATCATCCATAAAGCTCATGATCCAGGATGAGCTTACAAAACTAGCTGACGAAGCTGATGATGATGAAGATGAGGATGATGCTGGAAGAGATGATAGACAGCCATCTAGCCAAGATGTAGAGGCTTGAGAATCTAGATAGGAAATGACCAGAGAGAGAATGGTAGTCTCTTGTGACTGACTGTTTTTCTTTATTTGATGTAGTGTCCTCGTTCTGATTGGTTAAGCTAGTAGTAGTATATTTTTAGCGTTCATTTCACTGGTAAACTTGTGTATCCTGGGGGAGCCCTATAGTTGCCGTCTCTGTATCTGCTTAAAAAGCATCAGATTGTTATGTAATTTTTTTTCCTTTTGGCCTTTTTTGGGGTATAAATAACGACTCTAGTGGACTACCAATAGATGTTAACTGTCTTCTTTTGGATCGGAAGCATGATTGTGCATTCAAATCCTGAGTTCCCAACTCTGCATTCATTAGGCTTTGCGAATGCAACTCTTTATGCAGTGTTTTCCATGGCTTTGAAATTCTTCAGTGAAAATTGGGTCGGTTCGACATTCACTGTTATTGGTGATGTGTGGGACTTGGTAAACGCAAGTAATTTTTCTTGGGTGCATTCAGTTGTTGAAACTCAGCAACTTTTGTGGTGCCTTCAACCGCAGGGATTACAAATGCTGTGTCTAGGATTCAATTCACAGCCCGAGCACACACGTAATTAGATTAAAATGATACTATAGTACTTGCTATTATTTCCTTTCTGGCAAATGTGCCTATGTATGTCTACTGAAGAATAGGACCACCAAAAAAATCTTTGAAAATACTCGAAGAGGATGGTGGGGCCTTACCAAGTGGAAGTCGATTGCTTACCCATAATGACGTGGAAAGACCAATGATCATTCAATCTTTATCTGCTGGCAGCTCCCAAGCACTCAAGGGTCCACTTGGTTTCAAGCAAAACAAATGCTAAAGAAATTTGGAAGAAAATAAAATTGAAGAAAAAAGGACGTAGTGACTTTTTGTCATGGGAATTACCTTTTTGCTTTGTGCTCCCATGTGCATGTTTACATGCATCACTAACAATAACCAAAACAAAAAACATGTAAAAATATCCAATGTCTTGGCCATCATTGTCAAATGAAATTTTGTTGGTGGACTTCTGGCACAAAATTTAGGATGAGAAACTTCTAGTTAAATTATTATGGAGATGTTTGGTTTGCATTTGAGAATCGAAATTGAAATGAAATCATAAATTTCATTATTAGTGTAGGTTTATGTTTGAACAAGGATGAGTCTCATTATATTCATAAATTGATCAATTGAAAGTTAAGTCATAAGTGGGGAGAATGAAATTAAATATTTTCTAATATTTTTGTTCTCAAAGAATAATTCTCATAGTAATTCACTAAACAGCTTCTATAGGTATCTAACGATACGAAATTTAATTTAGATAGAAAAAATAAGAACAAAGAAGTGATTGGGGAAATCTCAATGTGTATATTGATGGTGATAGTCTTACTTTACAATATTATAAGACTCAAGGTGTTTTCTTAGTCTTTTTGTACTTAGTTTCCAATTTGGTTTACAAATGTATGAGTATCATATATTTACAGTGATTTTCTAGTACATGTTAGCCGCACAATTGATCAATTTATACACTTAAATAGTTCGGTAACCGAGCTACTACGTTATCTTTGTTCTGCTCATGTCTTGAGTTATCATTGAGGTCGGCACTCATTTATCCGAACTATTTGAAGATAATTTCGATCTATCCAAACAACTTCACATGTAGGAGGTCGACACAAGATGCCACGTGTCTTTTGTCTGAACTTAATTATTTTTGGTATCAGCTTCAGAAGTCCCCTCGATAGAATCTGAATCGTAAATCGGAGTTTATCGATAATTATGCTTTTTAGACATTTATTTAACTGTCATGTCTTTTAAAAATCTCCATTAAATACGCGTGACCCTATTTCATCCAAGTCTCACCTCATTTCATATTTTTCAAATATTTAATATTCAAAAAAGTACCTTTTTGTATACTTCAACCCAACTTGCAATTTTTAGCAAAAAATCCTTGAAATTCTTCTTTGAATCTTCTTCTCCTGCATTTTTTTCCTCTGTTCCTTCTTCTTCCTTGAAAAAGGGCATCAGAATTAAGATAAAGCTCAACTGATAATGTTCCAATTGCGGACAAGTTTAATCTGGGTGCTGTTATGCTTAGGAGAAAAGCTTCAAAGAAAATTATCAAAAGAATCCGCAAGAAGACAACCCCTGCAGATCCATCAACTTTGAATAGGGAGGAGTAATTTCTATAAACTTCGAGTCTCGGATTCCCGATCTCCAAGTAGTAGTGGAATTTGAGTCCATCCCTCAAAGAGAAGAGGAAGTGTCGACCAAAAAAATAAAAGCTTCTCAATCTCCTGAAAGGGTTGACAATCCTTCTCCTGAGGTTGAGGCTCCACCAACTGTTGGAGATCCTCCGTCGTTATTTTGATAGATAGTCCCAAACGCGATGAAGGGATGGCAGAAATGATTCATGATTCCAAAAGTGGGAAAGAACCAATGGAATCTTCCACTTCTGAGGTACAACATTTTATTTCGGATTGACCGATCTTCGAAGGCGATCAAATTGGTGGATCGACCAAAAAAGTTGATTATTTGTTTGCTGCTTTCCCTAAGGGGGCTAAGCGTGTCCAGATAGATTAAAAGAGATCCGAGGAGATTCAAATTGGTTTTTGTCTGGTTGCTACTTGTGTTGCATAATGCTATCCTGGTTGGAGAATAAACAAAGACTTTCTGACTCAGAAAAGTCTTTGAAAAAAATAATTAATGAAAATGCTACTCAGATCAAAAAAATGAGATTAGCTAAACAGTTATGTCATTAAGAAGCACGATGATGCTTTGGCCAAATTAGAAGAGAAGTTAAATAAACAATACATGAGATTTAGTTCTCCCATTCTGCTGAGACGTCGAAAATGAAAGAGGAATACTAATAGGTCTCTCAGAATCTTTCTTCTAAATCCGCCAAGATGAGTGCTACTTAAGCAGAAATACAGAAACTTCAATCCGAGCTCTCTCAGAATCAAGTTTTAATTAAGAATCTAAGTGAGCAACTTCCTCTTCATGGTGTCAATAGATGTCTGGCATCCAAGACCCTGAGCGACGACTTGGGAAAATTCTGCACAATGAGTGCCAAAGAAAAATTTAGTAAAGCCTTGGATGACCTCCGAGCTTAGTTTTCCAATCTAAAATTCGATAACAGCAGCTTTGATTATTTTAATGTATCAACCACTTTTCGATCAAATGACCAAATTAAGTATAGAGTTAGAAAGCTAAGAACAACTTATTCTCTTACTCTGAGCATCCTGTCAGAAGAAATTATTGAGAAAATTGCGAGAGGTTGAAGCACCCCAACAAGAGGTAATATCTCAGAGTTATTAGTTTCTGTGGGTAGTTGACCCTTCTTTTCTTTTGATGTAGAACAGGATCCTCTAATCCTTTTTAATTTTGATAATCAAGATATAATAATAACTCTGACTTCGGTTGAAAACCTTTCAGTAGAACAAGTTGAAAGAGATCAGCAAGAGTAGATTAGGATCTTGTAATTCTTTTTGCTAAATATGTAATAAAATAACTTGATTTTAGTATTCATCATTTGTATTCCTGTTTTGAATAAGCCTTGTATCTATCCTTGTGATTTTTCTGTTCTTCATTGTAGATCAACCTATATGAAATAAAAATTTGATCTCATTGACCTGATTTGTGTCAAAACTCATACTTTGAACTTCTTCTGATATGATAAAATCTGAACTGATTTGATCAATTTTGATCTATTCTGATTTATTCTGATCTCATTTTTGAGGTCATCCAACGTGACCTTTTTCTATATAGTTAATCTTCTTATGATGAGAGTAACTCTATAATTTTTCTTTTGGATCATCCAATATGGTCAAGCATGTTCGTATTATAAATGGCTACTTGAGTACATCGATGAGTCTGATATTTAATTGATATCATCAAATTAGGGACTTAAAGTCACTTAAAGCACTTCAGCAATCCAGCCCTTATTAGGTCAAACCATTTAGAGCACTTCGGCAGATTGACCTTTACTTTTTTTATCACGAGGATTCCTATATATAATCTTGTAGTTCGGATAGGAATTAAACCATTACCATTTTATGGCAAGTTGTAACTCCTTACTTTTATGAAAAGACGTGCCTACTTTTTAGGCACATTTATTACTGGGACAGTTATTGCTAGCACGCAATTTTTTTAGTTTCCAAGAGTTCAAAAAGTCAGCCTTTTCTGAAACTAACTTATAAATATTCCTTTATCAAGGAATTTAAAATTTTCTTTTCATCCGATTTTCAAAAACTCTTTGAACTTCTCCAGCAACTTCTTCTTTCCTTTGTAATTAGACAGATTCAAGCTTTATTCGAATCTCAAATATTCACTTTCAATGGCCTCCTCTTCAAATGTTTCAGCTATTGATGTTCTTCCACTTAGCTTGGTTACCATGACTAGGGAACAATCTGTTTAGATTTCTCCCTCATCCCCTCCTCCTAAATAGCCCCCAGCTACTATGGATGTCAAATCCACATTACAAGTTGAAGATATTCCTCGTTTAAGGGCTGCTTATCAGATTCCTGACATAGTAACTATTCAAATTCCAGATGAAGAGGATGGGGCTCACAACCTTCCTGAGGGGTTTGTCACAATTTTTGAAGACCAACTTCGAGCAAGTTTTCAATTTCTGATTTGCAAGATCCTGTTGTCTCTTTGCTCATTCTTTAGTATATGTTTTTCTCAACTGATGCCAAATTTTCTCCGAATACTTATAGCATACATTTTAATTTGCAAATACACAGATGTGAGGGCCATTGCACACGATTTTAAATATTTCTATAAATTAGTGCAGTGTAAAGAATTCGATGTAGATGTTTTTCTATTTTGCTAGCCGATCAAAAAGAGCCAGTGTTGCTGCTGATATGCCGAGCTCAATCAAAAACTAGAAGTCCAGCTTTTTCTTTGTTGCTCAAGATAATATGGAGAAGATCAAGTCCAAGTGGTCTTTCTCTGATCGTGATCCCATTCTGTATTCCGATCCTTTGGGAGAGTTGGCCCAGAATCCTTCTTAGGAATAATCAAAATAGATCAATCCAACTCAACCATTATTTATGGTGGGAAAAACTCAACATTTGATCACAATCTACTGATATGGGTCGAGCTAGTCGAGGGAGCATTTCTTCCACAAAACTTTAACGGAAGTAAGCATTTTCACTTATAGCTTGAATGTTCCCGATCTGTTTTACTTTATACTGATATACTTTAATGCTATTTTGGTCAGGAACTTTGATGAAGTCAATGCTATGTGATTCCTTAGAAGAAAGATCTAGCTTGACCGTCCTCAAATCGGTTCAAGTAGTAGATCATTTTTCTCTGAGCAACTAAGAGGAACAGGGAGTAGCTTTAGCTCGTAACAGTTGCTCAAAATGGTAAAACACCTGTTGTTGCAGCTCTAAAGAGGAAGAGGTCAACTTTGACCTCAGTGGAGAAAATTGAAGAACAAGACCCTGCAATTCCTCCTTTGGTTGCTTGTCAGCGTAAGAATAGAGGCCCTTCATCTTCTTCTTTTATTCCTACTACGATACTACTTATCCAAACTCTATCTTCTATTTTTTCAATTCCAGGTGAGTTATTGGTTATACAAACCAAGGGCATTTTGTATTTCCAAAAATAACCAAATGAACACCTCTAGGAGCTCGAGAATGGACTCCAAAGGAATAGTAGGTTTCCAGGGGATCTCAAGGTCTTCCCTAGACAGCCAGATTGGTTCAACCAATCAGGGATTTGGATGGCGAGTTGGATAGGACTCCTTTCAATCTTTTGTGGTCTTTGACCGTAAATAACCAAGGGCAGCACGGTCATGTGGTAAATAACTGGCTCGATATAGTTTAGTTTACTCATCGAGATCAGGTATATACGACTGACCTCCTTAATGCTCAGCTACAAACTGAGACTGTTCAATCACTTTATGTGGTAAGATGGTCTCATTTTTTTTGACATGTATTTTGTTCCTTGCAACTTGGAAATGCTATGAGCGAAGGACATCGCCATTGTTTGAGATTCAAGAAGCATGTTGATGAATTAAGAGATCAACTACAAAAATCAACTGCTAATGAATAAGTTATCAAGCAACAGTTGGAAGAAAAATAAGTATCCGTGGTTACAAGCAGTAAAAGCTCTAGTGATCTGCCTCTTTTTATATTCGAGTTGTAGAGCAAATATAAGGAAAAACTAAGACAACTAAGGGAACAAGTGAAGCAGATGGTTGAAAATCTGAGCTTAAAACAAGAAGAAGCCAATAAGTACATGTCAGAGCTCGAGCAACTAAGATCCAGCCAAGCTTCAACTTCTTCTTCCTCTTCCTTAGTAGTTCATGTTAATCAATATTTAGGCTCCCAGGCTTACTGAAAGGCGATCTGATGACTTTTTGTCAGCAGGCCTACGCCTTAGGCTTTAAGAAAGTTTTGAAAGAATTGAAGAAGAAGTTTCCAGATTATAATGAGGGAATAGATCGAGCTTTTATTACTGAATTAGGAGATATTTTTGTAGAATCTCGTACAGAGGAGAATGTACTTCAAAAAGTTCTAATAGAAAATAAAGATGAATAAAATTTGTACAATTTTTATAAGGAATAGATAAGCACTTTTATATTCCCTTGTAATATTTTTTTAAGTTAGCCGTATTCCATATATGAGGAATAATTTGCCCAAATTGATCAGCCAACTTATAATATCTAGATGAATATGCCTCAATTATCTGATATGGACCTTCCCAATTTACATCAAATTTATGACTTCTATTTGTTCGACTAAATTCATTTTTTCGTAGAACAAGATCTCCAAATCGAAAATATCTCAGTCGAATAACAGAATCATAATATTTTTTAAGACGTTGCTTGTAAGTTGCTTCTTGAACACAACGGCAATTAGCCTTCGTTCTTCTAGGAGGCCCAAGTCAAATTTTCTTATCTCCTCATTATAGTTGGGGATGAACTTGCAATCCTTGTCGAATGAACTCCTATTTCTAGTGGAATGACAGCTTCAGATCCTCACACCAAACTGAAAGGTGTTTCTCCATGTTATGTCTGAGAAGTTGTTTGGCGTGACCATAAAACACTCGGCAACTCTTTAACTCATGCTTCTTTTGTCGGTCAAGGCAGTTTTTTAGGCCGATCAATAATATTCAGTGAGAAAGTTCAACTTGATTGTTTGCTTGAGGATGAGCTACCGAGATTGTGTGTATTTGTATTATCGATTCTTCGCAAAATGGTTTGAATGGTTTCTTGACGAATTGGGTGCCATTATCTGTGATTTTGTCTCTAGAAATTTCATATCTACAAATAATATTTTCCAGAAGAACTTTTTAACATTGTTTCCTAAAATCAATGAAGAGGTTTGGCTTCAATCCACTTGGAAAAGTAGGAAGTCTACTAGCACGATCAGGAACTTAAAATTTTCCATTTCCTTTGGAAAAGGTCCCGATATGTAAAGTCCCCATTGTTGAAAAGGCCAGGACCTGTAGCACATAGGTTGCCTCTTCTGGTGACAAACATCTTAGCGAAGGAGTCAAGTATAAGTGACGATACAATACTTCTTGATGAATTTCATATCGCATTGCTCTAATAGATAATCTTATTACTTGAACACGATCTTTTGGGAGCTGGCTGTGAGTTAGATATTCAATAATGGGGTCATCCAGTTCGATTCATTATCAATTTGAGTTATTTCATCTTCATCTATAGCTCACTTAGATTTTATCTCGACTAATACTTCTTTTGTCAAGTGGTCATAAAGGGTTGAGGCAAGCTTTGATGAAGCATCGGCAAAAAATTTTTGTGCTCGAGGATCTATAAGAAATTCTCTCTTCGAAAAGCTGTTTAACCTTTCAAAATATTTTTATAGTATTACTCCTCGAGCTTCAAAATTACCAAGAATCTGATTGACCACTAATGAAAAGTCACTGTTAATCCGAAGGCCTCAAGACCCAGATTTCGTGCAAGTTTCATTCTCGTTATGACTGCTTCATTATTGGTCGTTTGAAATTTAAATCAAATTGCATATGTTAAATGATCTCCTTCTAGGGTTTTGACGACAATCTCAGCCCCAAAACCGGTTTCATTGGACGATCCATCAATATGCATATCCCAGATCGGATATTCTTTGTCGACCTTCTTTTTTATATTTAGTACCACATTTTCGAGCAGAATACATTCAGTCAGCAAGAGCCTATGCTTTGAAGGCTGTGTGAGATTAAAACTTGATATCATATTTGAGCAGCTCGACACACTATTTGAGCATACGACCTGGCACATCAGACTTAGCTAGAACTGTCTTGAGGAAAAAATTGGTATTGACCAAAATTGTTTGACTATGAAAGTAAGGTCTTAACTTTCGGGCAGTAACCACTAGAGCAAAAGCCACTTTCTCTATACTTGTATAATTGTTGCTATCGGGGTCCTTGTGCAACTTTACTGACGAAGTAGATCGGTTATTGTACTTTGTCTCATTCTGATATAAGACTGCACTAATAGCGAAGTGGGTTATTGACAAATATAAGAACAGGACTTCATGTTTTATCGGAGTAGTTAGACAAAGAATATTGGCCAAATATTGTTTTAATTCCTCAAAGGCTTGCTGACATTGATTGGTCCATTCAAACTTTTTGCCCTTCCTTATTGCCTAAAAAAAGGGAAGTCCTTGCTTTACCGATTTAGATAGGTATCGGTTAAATGCATCAATTCATCTAGTTAGACATTGCACCTCTTTTATTGATCGAGGAGGTTTCATATCTATAATGGCTTGTACCTTCTTTAGATTTGCTTCAATTTCTCACTGAGAAACAATGAATCCGAGGAATTTTTCTGATGGAACTCCGAAAGTACATTTGAGAGAATTTAGACGAAGATTTATAAATCTCATTATTGTGAAAACCTCTCAGAGATTTGAAAGGGTAATCTTCATATGTTTGGCTCTTGACAACCATGTCGTTAACATAGACCTCCATATTATGTCCAATCTAATTTTTGAATAATTTGTTGACCAGACGTTGATAAGTTGTTCCTGCATTTTTAAGGGCAAAAGGCATAGTTTGATAACCGTAGGTGCCCTTGTCTATGATGAAGGTTGTTTTTTCTTCTTCTTTCCTGAGTTATATTCGATGATACCCTTTATATGCATCTAAGCAATGTTCTATTTTAAATTCAACTAAATAATCTACTACCGTATCGATCCAAGATAAAGGATAACTGTCTTTAGGACAGATTTTATTTAGATTGGTGTAATGATACACATTCTCCTGTTAGCATCTGGTTTAGGTACAAGTACTGGGTTTGCGAGCCAGGTTGGGTAGAACACTTCTCGGATGATTCGAACTATAAGCAATTTATCAACCTCAGTCTCAATGACCTTGCTACGTTCTAGCTCAAAAAGCCTTTTCTATTTCTTGACAGGTTTTTGAGACAGGTCAATGCCGAGTTTGTGCTCTATAATATCTCAAAGAATTCTTGGCTTATCCTCAAGAGATCAAGCAAAAATATCTTTATATTAATACAAAAGATTCAATAATTTTTATTTGAAGGTGGTTGGCAGGGCAAAGTAGACCCACAGCTTTCTATCTGGATACTCCAGGTCAAATGAGATTTCTTCAATTGGCAATTCAGCATCAGGTCTTCAGCTTTAGGGACTTCGTTATTTTAGAGACGGAATTGCTCAAGCCATTTTGCTTCTTGATGGGGTTCTCAATGGGTGATTTTTTCAGAGTTTTTTTTTTTTTTTTGAGAGATATCATATAACATTCTTGGGTTTCTTCCTGGTTTCCCAATACCTGTCCTTCAATTCCATCTCTTAGGGTGAATTTGATACCTAGGTGATAGACGGATGGAAGAATTACAAATGTATATAGGGGGTCGACCTAAAATGATATTATTAGGCCAATGCTTTCTTAACCAGTGTGAAGTTTATCATCTCTACATATGTTCTTGAATAAGGCACCTCTCCTAAAATTAAGGGTAATGTGATGGACCTTTTCGCATCAATTGTGTCACCTGTAAATCCAATCAAAGGAGTTTTAACTGATTGGATATGTTCTTTATCTCTTCCCATCTTCTCCCACGCATGCCAATAAATGACATTTACCGAGCTTTCACTATCAGTGAATACTTTGTGCACTCAATAATCCCCAACTTTCACGTGTATGACTATTGGATCAACATGGGGATATCGGTCTCGTACTGGATCTCTATCGGTAAAGCTGATATTCAGGTGTGAACGGGGCTTTTTAGGTATTTTTTCCCTAGAGAGCATACCGAGCATATCTATTTCTTGCATTTGATGAATTTCCTCCAGTGTTTCCTCCAACAATGGTTTCAATGGCTCCATCTACATCATTATTATTGCGAGAAAGTCCTCGCTATTCATTCAGTTGAGAGTTCAGAGGTCGGTAGTTCGGTTGCTTAAGCAGTTGATCATTTCAGATAGGTCATCATTTGTCGTCTCTCCGAAATTGATCCGTAGCTCGGAGAATATATTCTTGCAAATGTCCATTTTTAATAGCTTTTTCAATCTCAATTTTGAGATCATTGCATTCTTCAGTATCATACCTATGATTACCATGATGAGCACAATATTTCGACCGATCTCATCGATGAAATTTTGACCGAATCGAAGCTGGTGGTTGTATGATTCCTGTATGACGAACTTGATACAAGATTTATTTTCGTGAAATGTTGAGAGGGGTGAAATCTTCGTCGAGTAGAATGGTAGTTCGTCTGAAAGAAGGTGTTTCGATTACTCGACTTGTAGGAATCGTGGATCGAGCAACCTGGGTACTAAGACCCTCAAAACTCTTTTTCTTATTTGGTTCTGTGGACTTGTCAGAATTTTTCTGATTCTTGTGACAAGGTTCCTATAGTTCATTTTTTGCTCGATTAGTTTCCTCCCCTCGAATGTAATTATTAGCTCTTTGCAAGAGCTTTCCAAATATTTTTAGGACAAGAAGAAGCAAGATCAGCATTAAATATTTCTAGTCGAATTCCACTCATGAATGCAATTATAAGCAAGTCATGTCTGCATTGCGGATATGCATGAATTCATCATTGAAGTGGCCAATATATTGCTTTAAAGTCTCATCTTGTCACTGTCTGATATTCAGCAGATCTGATGCCTCTCTTTGGATTGTTTTCTGCCTCACAAAATAGTGTAAGAATTTTTCGCAAGGTCAATAAAAGAATCTACTGAACATTGAGACAATTCTTTAAAACATTTATGAGCTGATTCTCTTAAAGTGGTTGCAAATAATTTGCACATTATGGCGTCAGAGTATCCAAAGAGTCTGGCCACAGAAGAGACGAGCAATATGATCCGTAGGGTCAATGGTGCCTTTATAAGTGTCCAAATTTGGCTGCTTAAAATGAAAAGGTATTTGTACATTTTGGATGGCTAGAATGAGTAGATCTTTTTAAGCAGTGAGTAACTCAAGAGTTAGGGTGATATTTTTATCCCCCCAAGAGCTCCTGTACATGCTGATCCACTTTGCCATCAAATCATCATCTTTTTTATTCAAATCATCATCAGAACAATAAGCTAAATCTCCTGTCTTTTTCGGGTGTAGACCTATTCAAGCGAAAACAGATCCCTCACGTCTTGGGACAGGAGATAAAGCTATTTGGAGACGATGATAACTGCTTGTTGTTTCCTCGGTAGTAAATCGTTGACTTTGCCGATTTTCAATAGAACTCTTTATGGGTTGGAAATTATTAGTAAGAAATTCAAGCATTTCTTCTTTTGGAGCTGTGGATATTTGACAATGATTTGCATTTTTTGGATTTAAAGATCCAAGTAGTGTGGACCTTTCCTCTTGATTTAAGTTTTTGTTCTTATTCTTTTTTTTGAAAGAGCGTTGGTCATAATGATTGGTTTAGGAGCACAAATTGGATTTTTGTATCAAAATACCCACAGATGGCGCTAATTGACGATACGAAATTTAATTTAGATAGGAAAAATAAAATCTAACAAAAAAGTGATTGGGAAAATTTCAATGTGTATATTAATAGTGATAGTCTTACTTTACAATATTATAAGACTCAATGTGTTTTCTTAACCTTTTTGTACTTAGTTTCCAACTTATTTACAAATGTACGAGTATCATATATTTATAGTGATTTTCTAGTACATATTCGCCGTACAACTGATCAATTTATACACTTAAGTAGTTCGATATCCAAGCTACTATGTTATATTTTTTTTCGCTCATGTCTTGAATTATCATCGAGGTTGGGACTCATTCATCCGAGTTATTTGAAAACAATTCTGATATATCTGAACAACTTCACATGGAAGAAGTCGACACAAGATGCCACATGTCTTCTGTCCGAGCTTGATTATTTTTGGTATTATCATATCATTAATCTTAATTCTCATTTTTTCTCCTTATACTCAAAAAACCAAAATACTTCCAAGATTTGGGACAATCAAAGTCATCAGACAAAAAATAGTATTCCGATTTGATATTCCAATGATTGAAAATAATGAAAGGTATATATTAATGCTTCGGGAATTCATAGAATGCACCATTTACAATATGATATTAGTTGTACATAATTTCAAAGTAAAACTTGCATGCCAAGAAGTAGACTGAATTTCAATTGCACTTGAGGATTTACTTTTCATTACACATCTGAATCTCATGGTTAATTACAAGTAAGCCAAGCTACTTTATTTTTTCCTTTTTTGGGAAACAAGCAAGAAAATATATCCAACTACCTTATAGTACCTGCTCTACATCAATCTTCAGGATGACAAACTTTCAAAGGATATTACAGATATGTAATCCAAGCTGAAAAACTGGCAAATCAAATCCTCATGTACATTCTTCATAACACCAATTTATATATAAATATGTATAGGAATATTCCTATATAACCAATTTGCACATATGTAGAACATATTAGTAAAACATTCCCATTTTCATCTTAGTATAATGACTCCGTTAAAATAACTATTATTCTTGAAATATTTATGTTGGCCAAGACCTTATAGGTATTCTAATGCCTACCTTGGTCTTCCAGTGGCAGATGACCCGGAACCAATATAACCCGACCCAACCTTTCCGGACCCACCACCAGGCATCTGATTATAAACACCAGAGCCGTACACGTGTCCCTGATGATGCTGCTGATGGGCTGTCCCTATCATGAGTCCACTTGCACCATGATACATACCATCACTTCCACTCTCCCCTACATAACTACCCCCAGAATTCCCCATATTCACAACACTGCCATTATTATTATTATTATTATTTCCACCACCCCCAAAGGCGGCTCCGGCGCCACCGTCTTTTTCTAGCCGGCCGGCCATGGCACTCTTCTCCCCTTCCAAATCCCTAAACCTCTGGAGATAAATCTTCAAGGGCTCAACATAATCCTCAAAGCCCAGAGTGGTCATGGCCCACAACAAATCATCGCCGTTGATGGTCTTCCTCTTCTCCCTCTGACACTTATCGGAGGCTTCTCCGGTGATGAAGCTGATGAACTCCGATGTTACACATTCTTGAACTGTTTCTTTAGCATCTTTTGAGATCTTTGCATTTGCAGGCAAAGCTTTTTTCATGATTCTACTAACGTTAGCAATCGGAAGAAACCTGTCTTGTTCTCTGAGGTTGCTTCCGTCTCTGTTGTTTCCTCCTGATTCGTTGTCGGAATCAGCCATTCTTCAAATCTCCGATGACAAGAAATCAGAATTAACTGGGTTCTTGATTTTTCTGGAAAAAAAGAAGAATCCAAAAAAAAAAAAAACCTACCTTTTTTTTTTTAATTATTATTATCAGTTTCAGATGTTCCAATGAAATGGGATTTTTCTGTTCATAAAATGGAAAAGATATGAGGGAAATTTGAGAAGGAAAGATGCAGATGAAACTGTGAAGTGATCATGAATGAGTTAACTGAGAGAATAATTTAAGGAGCAGAAATGCAGGAAAAAAAAAAAAAAAAAAACCTGAAAAAAAATCACTTTTCTTTACAGTTTATATAAAATTAAATAGTTCTGCAAAATCAACCCAATCACAGAAATTAAGCAGGAAAAAAAAGCCAGAAATTTTTATTCTTGATGTAAAGTTTTTTTTTTTTGGGGGGTGGGGGGGTCACTCAGAAAATAACTTAGAAAGTTAGAAGTCTAAACTTTTTTTTTTTTTTTTTTTGTTGAAGAAACTAATTAAAAGCAGGTTTTGTGAACTGGGATAACAGGTGAGAGAGTTTATCCTGAAGATTACTCCGGCGGCCTGAGGACCGGCACCGGTGAGGCTTTTGAGAGGGAGAGAATTTTTAGAGGGAGGGGATGCTGGAGAAGGAGAGAATGTTGAGGTCCGTTGGATCAAATGCTATAATAATGCGATTAGTAGTGATACGTGGCGTGACATGGACCATTGTTTGCCGATAACTGTTTGTTTACTAAGACGAGTTTTTCACCATTCGATTGGTTGAAAGTGGTTCGGCCTAAAATTCTTATACGAATTAGATCTAGATGAAATAGATCTATTGATTTATATTTATTCACGTCATTTAAACCCTCATTAAAAATAAAAATTTTTAGGATAATATGAATAAATATAAACAAAAAATATAAAAATTATTACGAACATATTTAAACTTAATTTGTTTAATGAGAAATTATATTCAAATTTAATTTCTTTATATTTCGAATCGAATTTAAATAAATTCTTGTCGAATTAAGCATTTGAATAATTTAAAATTTTTGTACATAAATTTAAAATTTTTAATTTATTTAATTTAATTTAAACACAAAAAATTAATACATATTACATTTTCGTTCAAACTTGATTTAATTGTTAACCTATCAAATTTAAAGGAATTCTTGTTTGGACAAGTTCAATTTGAGTTCTAGTATTTTGAATTTATTTACTACCCTAGGTGGGGAAATCTGGACCATTAATGTTGCATCTGGCACGTGGTCAGCTATTGTTGTTGATGGATTTTTTTTAATATCCAGTGGTGATGAGGTATATCATCATTGATGACGTGGATCAACCTCTCATCATTTTTTAGCTTCTGACCAGCATGTCTAATTTTTTTTTTTTTCCCTTTCTTTTAACAAAATATTTTTCATGCATTCATCTGTTAATAACCTTTTCACTTATTGTTTTCTTCGTTAGAGTTACCGTTAAATAAACGATCGAATCTTAAATTAAAGTGAGTTGGATTGAATATTAAATATTATGTCCAATTAAATTGTGAACGAAATTGAAATTTATTAGATTCAGTCCTATCAAAAAATCTATTGTCCTATATATATATATATATATTATCTTGAATTAAACAATACTATTTGATTTTTTATTGATAATGATAAATGATTCTAATATTTTATTAACTTAATTAAATTTGGATAACTAAAAATAGTCAATTTTAATTGTAATGTTGTGGATAATGACATAGTTAATAGTTATTTATTGAGATAATTAATACATATACATTGATCGGGCGTAAAAAAAATAAAATTTTAACAAATAAGTTATAAAAATTTTTATTAGATAATGTGATATTGGTCCAAATCTCTCGATTACAATTCGAAATCTGAATAATTTTGTGAGTCGAATATGAGTTCTACATTTATAAATTTAGATCGGCTAGATTAAAATTTAAAATCAAAATAAATTTACGAATCGTACTCGGACTTTACAAAATCGGACTCACAAACAAATTAAACCACAACCATGGCTGCTTTTTGTCTTCCCAGCAGCGCTACACTCAATTCCCCACCTGATCCTGCCCCTCTCTGTCAGCTGTATAAGACTTCCCTTTCACTTGCCCTACTTCTTCGTGCTCCTATCGACGCTTCTGTTGAGTAGTGTCATGTGCTATAACACTTGTATTTGCAGTAGTAGTGGCGGTATTAGCATGGCAATGGTGATGAGAAATGAATGTAATTTAGGAAGACCTAAAAGACAGCCAGTCGTGTTGATAGGTAGTGTTTTGGTGTCGTGTTGTCGAGGAAGACTCATATAAAGTAAGGCAAAGTTTTACGGTTTTGTTAGGAATCATATGTTCGAAAAAATATGCTTAGATTGATTGATTTTTGAATTTCACATGTAACTTTATAATCATGATTAAATTTTACGAAATTTTATTTATAATAACAAGTATCACTTATTTTATTAGTTTAATTCATATTACAAAGTTTACAACTAGAACTAAATATAAGATACTATCTAAATATTTCTATACTGTTGTACCTTAAAATTTGTATAGTAAAAATTTTTAAAACATGAGGTGTTATATTTTACAAGATTTTAAAATGCTCCGAAATGATTTATAAAAAGATCATACAATTTTTCAATAAAAAGCATTTTCTCCTTGCAATAATAGAAATTTGTTTACAAAAAAAAAAATGTATAAATTTGTTTATCGTGCAGGACCAAAACCTTTCATTCATTGTAGGCCCGAACTGGATGGCTAAACCCACTAATCCTGCCAAAAAATTTTATGGCATTGTTTACAATACGTTTCATTGCAATCTCTATAGAATGTAGATAAAGTTGAAGGTTAACCAATGCACTAACGAGAAGCAAAAGGAGTTGTAGAATTTTTTCTGTTTCTAAGTCCGCAACAACAGTAGTTTCTACCAGTACTTTTTCTCTGAATTTCCTATTCAATATTGAGAGCTAACCCACATGACATGAAGAATAGTTTACACTACCAACTATTAAATGGGAGTTGGAAGGGAGGGGAGAAATCTATTTTAAACAATAAAATAGAGGGAGACATAATCATACAAAGCTTGGAATAATAGAATAATATATGTGAACTGTTACTATTATATTTTTTATATTATCTAGATCATGAATTTGAATCATTAAAAAATTATGTATAAATTTATTATAAATTTTTATTTTTAAAAAAATGAAAATAGATGTAACACGGACGTCTTATTCTGGTTGCTTTTAATTTGTTTTTTCTTTTTTTTGGAAGCATATATCCTTCCATGTAATTGTACTAGTACTAGTCAAGTCAACCACGACAAAAGTCAAACAGTTCAGAACCTCCCGGAAAGCGCAGTAACCTGCTTCAGATTTTTTTTTTTATTTTTTTTTAATGGCTTTTTATGTAGTAAGCTAATGCTGTTCAACTCAAAAATGACTGTGTGTAAAGTATCAACTTTCCTGAATGACCAAGAAGTTTGGCTGATCATGTAGAATGTCTAAAGCAAGCGCACTACTTTACAAAACCAAAAAATTGGAAATATCAACCTACCAAAATTATTTTCCCAATAGAGAATGAAGGAAGTAGTGCTACTAAAAATTTACTCTACCAGCAATTACTGCTGAGTTTAAGACTTTAATTGCCATTAGCTACAAGAATTTAACAAAAGAATAATACACAACCCATTCAAGAAGGGTTGAGCTCCTAGGAATTGCACTTTTTTCATTCAGAATACGTCGTTACTTTCGGATCCACATAACATGAAGGGCTGGAGTCTGGTCCAACATAAACAA
This sequence comes from Cinchona pubescens, assembly GCA_025175665.1. Lineage (NCBI taxonomy): Eukaryota > Viridiplantae > Streptophyta > Magnoliopsida > Gentianales > Rubiaceae > Cinchona > Cinchona pubescens. Next base: position 5,715,631 of record JANKKI010000131.1, read on the forward strand.
GGCCAGATCCACACCCAACTTTGACTTGTTTAATATGTATACCTAAATTCCTGATGCAAAATGATAGTTAAGGAAATTCATACCTATCACCCATTGGTACCCAAACTACAAACTATCTATATATACCAATTGGGTTCGAGAAAATTTATTTTGATCATTGAGCAACTACTAGAATGAGACATCCTAATAATTGCTCAAAAATCCATGAAAAACTACCAAACATGGTCCCCTATTTGGGGTAAAGTGAGCTATCCAACCCAAATAAGTTCTTTCTATTAATTATTGAACAACTACTAAGATGCTACTAGTTACTCAATAACCAATATAAACCTTCTCATTGGACTCATCTACCTCTTGTTCCTGCAGCCAGCTAATTCACAATTCATACAAACTTCGTAGGATTTCCTACAGATAGCAAAAGGTCCAGATCATTGAACTTGATCTAGTATTTAAAATTTTGCTGCCAATGGCTGAAAGAGTTGCTTAGGACACAAGGAATTACCAACATTGAGGGTCTAACTAAAAAACTTATCTTTTGTTTTCTTTCTAAAGCATTTATGCCGCGTTTTAGTCGTAGCAGATTCAGAATCACAACCTGAACTTTAAGGCAAGAAGCTCAAGCTTCTTACTGTAGATCATTTGTCATTACAACAAAAGCTGTGCAAATATATGAATGATACCCGATAGAAATGAAAAGCTAGTTCTAGGCCAGCTACTCAAGGACAAAGATCAAATGCCCAAAATAAGCAATTGGGCTTTTTTAAACTGCTGATTCAGGATTACAAACAAGTACATTTAAGTAACACGGGTAAGCTATACAATTCCCGACTTCCTGTGCCACAGACAATTGCATTACTACAAGGGTTATAATCTACAAAATTTCTACATAGGAAAATTGTGGTTAACACAGCATACCCAACAAAAAATAGGGGTGAGGGTGACAATAATACATCAAAAAGATCAATACAAAAAAGGGGAAAAAGGGGGTGGTAGTCACACCCTCTGCGCATGAATCCTAGTACATCAAATTCAAATAGTAAATTCTATTTATCCACGACATCTCAGACTTCAGTACTCAAAGCCACAACACTAGTGCATTTGGCAAGTTACAATTAGTTAAAACATAAACAGAACAAAAGTGTCTAAAATACTTTGGAATGTTCACTAGCAACAACATTAGACTAACAATAATGCCATGGAATCGGTTGCTCTCCCAACATTGGAACTTCACGTCCAACCCCATCTCAAAAAGTTCCAGGCATTTCTGCTGAACAGCTTCAATGCTGAGCTATACCCTTCAAGCTATCATCAAAGAAACTCATAAGACACATCATCAACACAAAGTCTTAATATTACATCATCAAAGCAAAATTGCATATGCCAGATTCACAAACACTAATCATGAACTCACATTTTTGCAGTTGCACAAATTCTCAATTAAATTAGGACAAAACAATATGAAAGCATTTCAATTTCTAGAACCAACACAGGTTCAAATTAAGGCAATTGAATGATTTCCATCTAAAAAGAATATCAAAGTTCAAACTGAGAAGGACAGTATGAACCCACTTTAAATCCAGAAAACCACCAACAAGCCTCTTCTAAATAAGCAGTATCAGATCACGACAAGAAGTTCAACCAAATTTGAAAATGCCCTCTGCTAAGATAGAAGTACATTTAAATATACGAAGATTAGATGCATCCTATTTAGCTATTGTTTAGAAGAGATAATGGAGATTTTCCATTTTGAACAAGTAGCAGTGCCAAGATCAGGTGCATCAACAGAAAATACACACACACACACAGAGAGTTGATACAAGGACCAAAACAATGGCCATGCATGAACATGGTCATTCCTGGAAGATGACAACATGATTTTGCAATTCTAAGATAGACGAGCATACTTAACAGAAGAAATAGAACAGCCAAGAAGTGAAAAATAGCTATACTACAGCTACTTTCTTTGAGTAAATACAGTTGTGACTTGCGAGTAAGATCTCATGGAAACTAATGCAGGCTTCAGTTTTAATTCACACGGAATGGAGCTAAAATTAACTCCACTAACTGGGAAGACAACACCATAAGTGGAAAACATTTCAGAGTCAAATAACAAAAATGAACCAACTATTATAGCTTGAGTTCCTCTACCGATTTGCCACTGCAAAAGTTAAAAAAAGAAATCTAGGAGACTATGGCCATCTAGAAAAAGTGACAAGCTTATTCCACTTTAATTATTAAATCAACCACGAAGGACAAGCAAAAATCCTTTTAGAATTCCCAATGCAAAGTGTTGCTAGTCAATAACCATTTTAGGTCAAAAAGAAAGGTAATGGATGCAACAGAGCTATTGTCTTATTTTACATTTTCAAGTTATCTGATAATTAGTAAAACCATAATCAAGTTCTCCCATCATTCAAAGAACTGTGAGGTAATAATAATGCCTTCCAAGAACAGAAAGGAAAAATTATGTATAAAAATAAAACAGCAGTCCTAACATGGAACGGGCTCAAGATGTCAAGAATATTCAACCAATTTTAACAGGTTCAAAGTCACAAAGTAGTGGAAGATTAGAAATTTCTTATGAACAATGAGAAGTGAAAAAGCTGATTATTCTTTGAAAATAATAGGAGTGGGAACAAAAGACTTACTTCTTCCAATTGCTGAAGGAATCAGTGCTCCCTTGAGAAAAGAGCTATAATAAAAAATCCCCAGCAACAGAGAGATGAAAGATATAGAACAGTACAACTCATTTGATGAACCAAATCAACCAAAAAGGCAACTTAGATGAGTCCCAATGAATGTGACAAACCCACAATTCATGCAGCTTTAATCATCTTCCTTGTGGAATCAAATCCAGAAAGCAATGCACCTGCAGGCCTCTGATTATTCAGAGGTTAAACGCCGCCTCTTCCCATATTCAGCATCCCTTGATCTTGACCTTTGCTCTTCTTCATGTGATATTCGTGAAGGCTTGCTGTGAGTCCTAGACGACCTTCCCCTCTCCCATTCATCATCATATTCTGGCTCACGTTCCCTGTATTTATGATGATCTGCATGTCTGTCCCTGTCATCTCTATGACGATCCCGCTCACGTTCCCTATCGCGATCTCTGCATATCTCGATCACGCTCACGGTCCCGAGAACGCTCCCTATCCCTATCGCGATCCCTCTCCCTGTCCCGTCCAGCATCTCTCTCATCACGTGGCTTCCTTTCTGACCAATCATTGTCATGGCCTGCCTCTTTTTCTCTAGGTATATCTCTATCATATCCTGGTTCTCTATCATCACGATATCTCCTATCTGAAGAACCAGACCAGTCTCTTTCTGAGCCTCTATCTTTTTCCTTCATGGCATTGGACCAAGCCCCTCCTCTTTCATGGCTTACTTCTCCATACTGATGATCAGAAACAGCTTCTTCCCCATAACTGGACTCCCCTGCTCTCCCACCATGCTCTTCACCAGTCCATCCTCCCATATTAGGATCAGGCCACATTCCCATATTAGGTCCATCAACACCAGTATGAGGCATCATACCCATAGTGTTCATAGGCATCCCCCTTCCAAAGAATGCAGGATTCACATGAGGAGCTACACCAGGCAAACCAACAGTTCCAACTGTAGTGGGAATGAGGACAAAATCCCTGAAAATGGTGGGGTTGGGGCACCAGGAAATCCACCATAACTACCCATTCTTCCCATAGGCCCTCCAAAGGCTGGATCGAATCCTTGGCCCATCATTGTTTGAGGATGCATCAGGGGAGGTGTAGCACCAATGCCCTGCCCAAATCCATTCCCACCATTTCCTATCATACCACGTCCACCCATTCCACCTCCCCTACTTCTTATTGGACCAATAGCCCCCCTATTGCCCATCCCTTGAGCATTACCTCTACCCCAATTTCCTCTCCCATACCCTCTATTATTTTCACCACTCCCTTGGTAATTACCACCTGTTAAAATGTTGCTACCACCAGGTTTACCTGGCGGATCTCCAGTCCCTCTCCTACCTTGACCTTGATTAATTGTAGATTGAGTTTGCTGATTCCTGTTCACCTGAGCCTCACCCATTCTCTTCACAGTATAGGGCGAGGCAAATGCAACAACACACGGTCTGCCATTAAAGCTCACAGATGCCCATTCATTCCCTCCTTGCACGCAGTGGCAGCTGCAGGATCATAAAGCTCGACCTGGCAATACCCTTTAGACTTCCCACTAGCTTTCTCATCAAAAAATTTTACCTCTTTCACAGGCCCATACTTACTCAATTCTACCTCAAGCTCAGCATCTGTCGTCCACCAATGCAAATCACCAACAAAAAGAATTGTCCCTTGGCCACCTGCACCTCCACCAGCGCCAGCACCAGTCCCACCTCCAACAGTGCCACCAACATTCCCATACCCGTTTCCACCAGCCCCATTCACGTTCACACCTACCGGCCTCACTACACCCTCAACACCGCCCATATTTCCTACATTCCCCATGTTTCCCACAGGCCCAACTAAGCTACCACCAGATGGAGCATGAGGTGGTGGAGGCAGCGGCGGCTGCGGCTGCTGCTGCTGCTGCTGGACCACACCCCCAGGATTCTGAACACTATTAGTAACCGTCTGCACTTCCAACCCACTGGCCTCGCCTTATTACCCGAAGGCTGCCCCAACTCAACCCTCAGCCCACCTCCTCCAACACCACTGGGTGTCCCAATAGGTCCACCTCCAGTCCCGCTGCCAACACCCGGACCTCCAAATCCCATGTTCTGCTGCTGCAGCTGCTGCAGCTGCTGATATCCTTCCACTACTCTACCAGAGGAAACCTTAACGGCACTAGACCCTACCTCATCTCTCTCAAACTTCCTCTCCTCTCCTCCTCCCCCTCCACCAACACTGCCTATCACCCCCAACGGTGCAGGGGGGGAAGGCAGCGGCTGCGAAGAGGGATTCGCAGACATCTGAATAATCCTTTTCCCAGACACTCCCTCCTCATTCTTTTTCATAGACTGAAGAAAATTCTCCCCCACATTAACATCGTTATAAAGATCCTCATAGTCCTCATCCTCCTCTTCCCCAAGAAAACCCTCGTCGGCAACGGCCGAGATCGCTTCGTTCCTGTGGAAGTGGTGGTGGTGGTCGGTCGGATGGGTCTCCACCGAATCCGCCGCCACCTTCGTTCTCCTCCATAATCCTTTTTTTCCCCTCTATCCAACGAAAATAGGGTTAGGGTTTCAAATTAAATTTTTTTAGCTACAAAAAATAAATTCAATAAAAATCAAAACCCATAAAAAAAATTCAATTGTCCATTAAAAGTCTTTTGTAAAACTCCTTTATCTGTCTCTTATACACATCTAGATGTGTATAAGAGGGAGCACAGGGAGAGGGGGGGTGGAGATCTTACCAGAAGGATGAGATGGAGTTGAAATTGTATGGAGAAACCCTAATCCGGAAAGTCGCGGAGTAGGAGGAGGAGTAGTAGTAGTAGTGAATTTTATTTCTATTTGAACAAAAAAAAAAATAGTAAAATATAATAAAATGAGGAGTTTAGTCTTTTGTTCGAATGCTATCTATTGGATTTTGAAAAAAAATTTATATGAATAAATGTTATGAGATTCTAAAAGAAAAATATCATTTAATTGAATGATACCTGATTTGATATTAAGTGATTTTATTTTTATTTTTGATTAATATAATAATATGTCTTGGATTTATTCGTGTATAAATTTTATTAAATTACATTAGTACTTTAATAAGTGGGGTCTTGTTGTGAATTCTTGAATAAATTAGGTATAGAAAAATAATTAAGTAATTTGATTTTTGTGAAAATTTTATTAATTTTTAGTGAATTATTTTTTTGTATTTTAAATATTTATATAATATAATATTATATAATTTAAAAATTTATACTATACAAAATTTTGAAGTCAATGTAAAATTTTGATGATTTTAAACTTCACTTATAAATTTTAGGTAAAATTTTATTTATATCACCTTATATTACTTATTGTATAATGTTTAATCAATATTATAAAATTTACAACTGAATTAAAATGTCTGATTTACGTAAGTATTTACCCACACACCTTGTGGTCTTCGTCTATCCACGTAACCCTTCTCTTTATTGTATCACTTTTTTCACACTAACTTGTATCGTGATACAATATACATTTAATTATATATATATTTTTTTTACTTAAATTACATCATCTTCAAGTGAAATTGAGAGAATTGACTACGAGCAAGAATTCTCCAACTGTACACTATCCCAGTGTTGTACTCGATGGCACAAGTTCTTTGTTTGACTTTTTTTTTTTCTTTACATAAAAATCCCTAAGTTATGATTAATTCTAATGTTATTTTAGTAATTATTCAATGATTAATGTGAGCACTAATTGGTATGAAGGGCTTATCAAATTGAAAATTTTTTAGTGCTTTTAAAAAAGTTCATTTCCCTTTTCAAATCTGAGACCCTTATTAATTATTAACTAACTATAAGATATTTAAGTAATTATTTAATGACTATAATAAAATTTGTCAAGAAAAAAAAAATACCATCCAACTTAAAAGACGAAGTATCAATAATGTGGCCTTATATTGCAGAGTTCCTATATATGATGTGGTGAAAAACACTCATAAAACTAATTAATTTTGCCGAATCATTTATTTTACTATGTTTATTATCTTTGCAATTTTGCATCATAACTGTTAATCCCTGATTAACACCCCTTTGTTTGGGGCATAAGAAGATGCAACTCTCTCCCAATGTGAAGGCATTAATGTTGTTGATACAAATTTCGAGTATGAAAATGATACTAAAAGAAATTAAGAATAAATAATTAAAAAATCAATTATATTGATTTAATTAAAAAAGTATATAATTCTGAGTGTATTTTGTACGAAAATACTCTCTTAATTCTTGTTTTTTTTTGAATTGTAGATTTAAAATTCAAGTGTACAATAGTTCTTGTCACAATAATTTAGTAATTAAAATGAAACATGTCCATAAGAAAATACTTGAATATATCTCATTAACCTACAAAATATTTGAATATTTATCATAACTTGAAAATTTAAATATTTGAGTAGATCTTAATGAATGACATCTCTCAATCTATAAAGCTATCTACTAAGCAATTGAAGACCTGAACATTTTTCATTTGAAGATTTGAAGGCCTTGAGGTTAATAATATTTCTTGATCTATAAACTACTTGAAGGCTTTTTTTTCCTTTTGGGTACTAGTTCTCCCCTTGTTCGCAAGCCACTGGGCCCTGACAAATCTGGAGTTGAGCTGCTGTTAAGCTCCAAATAGAGGGGAGCTCTCCAACGTATTTTTCTCCATTCGTGAGGCTTGAACTCGAGACCTTTACTTCAGGGGTATCTAGTTCCTTTCACTAAACCCAACCTCTGTTGGTACTTGAAGACTTGATCACATGAGAATTTATGGGCACTTCAAAATTTGAACACGACTGATTACTTGAGAATTTGTTAATAGTTAAAAAATTGAATACTTGAAGATTTATTAACACTTGAAAATTAGAAATTTTGATCATTTAAAGATTTATCAACACGTGAACATTTGAAATTTTATCGATACTTGAAAACCTGAACACTTGAGGATTTATTGATACTTGAAGACTTGAGGACTTGAATTCTCATGGAGAACTTCAAGAACTTAGAAGACTTATGTGTATGCAATGGCTCTGTTATGCTGTCTCGAGAATGTTTTTTTTTTTTTTTCGGTTTAAAGAGGTTGTACCTTATTTATGGGTAAATTGTTGGGCTCCTTGCCCCAAGGATTACTTGAGATGGGACATAAGGCACCATGATTCAAGATAAAAAACTTGGTTAGCCCATGAAACTTTAATGGACATTTAGTCAATTTTATTTAATCTATTTGACCCGAGCCAAGTCTAACTAGCAAATATTGGCCCATAAATTGAATTAAATTTTAATTTAATAAACTAAAAATTTAATTTAAGATTTACCGGTAAATTTTATGGAACGACCATCAGATCAACGATACTTTATGGATCTAAATATTAGCAGTGAATTACGCACATGAGCAAAAGATGAGAGTAGCAGAAATGTGAATGTTAAAATGGATGTGCGGATATACTAGAATGAACAAGATATGCAATGAATATATTCAAGATAAGATTGAAGTAGCATTTATCGGGGAGAAGATGAGCATAGAAACATGGATAAAATGGTTAGATTATGTGCTAAGATGACCAGTAAAGTCGCCTGTCAGGCGAGTGAATTTTAGAGAGATTATTCAACATAAGAGAAGTAGGTGAAGATCGAAAAAGATTAAGAGAATGAATAACTTGTAAAAAAAATATAATTCATTTAGGAATTAACGAAAATATGGTTAGTGTAACAAAATTCATGTAGTCAATTTTATGTAATGGGAATAAGGTTTAATTTTTTTGTTAACTAAAAAAATTAATTTAATTTCTTGATCAATCAAGATGTGAAAATTTCTATACCGACGTATCTATAATTGTGTACATTTATTCACAATAGAACATTAACCATTTGGGGAGATTGTTACTTCAGACATGTCCATAGTTTAATAAGAGAGGCTCAATCTCCACCTCACTTTGTATCGCTTCTCAAAGAGAAATCTTATTACATGAGGGAAGATTTTACCAAATGATATATGCTATGTATTAATTTTCATTATTATCCGAAATTAGTTATGCAACCAAATTGTATATTCTATGTTATGAGATTATTATTTAAAATATTATTTTGTATATTTGTCATGCATTTAAATTTAATAATATTGAACAAATTTCTACACCAAATATTAATCCATATGTTATTGGTTGGTATGATCAAACTAATTAGTTTTAACTATGTAAATTAGGGGTTCAACGACTAAACCAATTAGTTTTGACATTCTAGTGCTAGAAATTTTTATTTTGGTTAAGAGCAACTATTGGACATATCCAGTAATTGCTCCTCAACTAATAGGAGACTATCATTTGAAATACGGAATTTATTTTTTCTAAATAAAATGATCCTTTTATTTGAAATGACCTTTTTATTTTTCAAAAAATATGAGTCATTTCACATAAAAGACCCCCATTGATTAAAAAATAACTATTGGGTTATGACCGACATAAAATTGCTAATATAATGCCCTATGACAATTAAAATTTTTTTGCTTCCCCAAAACTTACTCTTTTGTATTTACTGAAAAAAATACATCATATTCTTTTGTGCCCAATAATGTTACAAAAGAGTAAAAAAAAAAAAAAAAGAAAAAAAAAAGGAAGCCAAAAGGTGAAAAATAGAAGAGAGAGAGACTCACAAACAAAGAAAACATACTAAAAAACAACAAAGCATAAGGAACCAAAATGGTGGTGGCTCAATGCAAGTTAACGGCTCTCTTTCCGTTCCGGCTACATAACACATCCCCTCCTCCAAATGGGCCCCACAATTTCAACGGTCACTTACCTTTTTGAAGATTTTCCAACAAATGCAACGTTTAGTATTCAACCCCCAATTCCTAGTATTTAAATCCCTTCCCATGTTCATCGGACAGCAATCATCGCCGAACATCAAACATTCTTAATATTCTCGAAATCATTCCTTTAACGGCCACCGGAATATTCTCCCTACACACCCCTTCTCAATTCTCTATTTCACACAGTAAAATGTGTAAACGAAATTTCTTTGCTTTTTTCTTAATGTTATTGTGTGTTTCATATTCCGGTGAAGGAAGCGCAGACCAGTAATGCTCCTGCACCGGCGCCCAATTCAATCAATGTGTCTCCGGCGCCGTCGAGAACTCCCGTGCCGGCTACTTCTCCGACGAGCCCTCATGCATCCCCGTCGAAGTCTCCGGTTCCTTTACCATCTCCGAAGATTTCTCCGACAATTCCGGCTTCTCCGAAAACCAGCCCGTCTCCTTCGCCGGTACAGTCTCCGGCGACAGGCACTCCAGTTTCGCCAGCGCCTACTCCGTCGTTCAGTGTTTCTGTTCCGGTCCCATCTCCGGCGTCTCCTTCGCCGTCCGTTGAAGCCCCAGTGAATGCTCCGACTGTATCACCGCCGGCATCTTCTCCATCCGCAAGCCCGGCGAGTTCTCCAGTGGCAGCCGAAGTTCCGGCCACTGCGGAAGTTCCATCTGCTAGTGTTCCTTCTAGTTCTGCGACGCCTGCAGGGTCACCGGAGGTGTTTCCTTCCAGCAGCAGTCCACCAAGCCCGGCGCCGGCTGGTTCGAGTCGAGTTCTGCACCGGAGACTTCACAAAGCCCGGTTGCTGATGAGTCGGGTTCAACCAATATCTATGGGGGCCCAATAGTTCTTACTGGGCTCGCTCTTTGGGCTGCTTTTGCCATCTAAGGCCCAAGAGATTATTCACGTCATATACTATATTTTTTTTGCCGTATAGTTTTTGTTAAATATATCTGTTGTATTAGTAATATGCACCACGGCAATAAGTTTTGTTTTATGTCTATTGGATTGATATTATTGTGCATCAATTTTATTAGAGTTTTACTCTATTATTAACTCTATTGATTGTAATATTTAATAGAATAATTTACTGTTTTCCTTCTTGTTCATTATATTGCAACTGTTTGCTGCATTAACTTTAAGAAAAGCACATCAAAGAATATAGTAATAGTTCATTAATCAAATATATTAGTGATAATATGGACTTCTAAACCTGATTTTCTTTTCGTGGTTCGAAATTCGACCTATGTAACCTTTGAAAATTTACGCCATGATCATCCAATAAACTTTGTGATCATTTAAAAAATCATAATATCATATGATATAACTCGTACTTATGTAAATAATATCTACGAATAAGTCTACTCAAGTATTTTCTTCTCTAATAGTTCATTAGGGTATCCTAGTAAATCCAGCATTTGTAGTTCAGCACTCAAGAAATTCATCTGGGCTGTTGTCTGTTGAGAATCTTTCTATCTACAAAGCATAATAGATTATAGATTGGAGTTCCAAAAAATGCAGGCTCTTAATGACAGCAAGCAATTCATGTAATGAATGTAGGACTTGAATAATCAATTCAATGTTCATCATTACTCGTCCTATATAAATGAAAAAATAGTTTAAGGTAATCAATAGGTCTGCAAGAATATTCAGAACTCTACTACTCATTGCTAAACATTTTGGCCACTGATTCAGTTGGGACTAAGGACCCTGCGGGTCAGATCCTGCTTGTTCACATACAAATAGCTGATTGAATCATTAAAAAATGATGTTATTGGCCTGTGAGCGGAGTAAATCCAGTGTAGCTTCCTTCTAATTTCGCGACACACAAGTCGTTGATGTACTTGTAAAGGCTGTGTTTCTGAGTAAAAGGCTGTGCTGCATACTCTTCCAACGGCATCCACTGGACAAAGAATTGGTTTGCAACATATATAAGCCGATAACGCCAATTAGACAGAATTAAGCAATGAACAACATATAAGAATCAGGCTGTTAAGGACAATGAAGTAGCACTTTCATATATACCTGGGCGGCCTCAATTTCAAGGTTTTGCTTTTGGATTTCAAATGATAGAGGGCGCAGCATGCACAAGAACAACAACTCTGACTTCCCAAAGAACACCTTGTGCATTTGCCTATCATCAGTTAAATGTCAGAGAATAGCTAACATTAGTCAAGACAACTCCAGTAATCATATCAAGGAATGAAACATTCGATTTTCCATCAGAATCTCTCTCAGACAATGCATTAACTTCAAACTAGAGTGGAATTCAGAAACATATGTACCCTCCTTCCAAACCCAAATAAAGTAAAAGCAAATGTGATTTGACTTGATCCAATTTCACCAAATTTCCTCATTTCTGAAACTTTCAATACCAATCAGAATCAACTCATAAAATCATCTCAAAGATTCGATGATCTATTTACGGAAGAGAATAGTTCTTCATGGTATAACTGAATGCCAAATTTATACATGCAAAACATGGAGTAGTAGAATCCAGATTGTATAAGCACAATTAAGATGTTACACAAAAGTGGCACCTGAAAGCTAGTAACTCCACAAATTCTGTGTCAACCTACAAGAGGAAAACACAACAATCTTTCAAAGACCAGAAAGAGTGTAAAGGAGGAAAAACACATTCAGGTTTTCTTTATGATTTGTTTATGCTATGAAAATCACTTACTCCTGTTTCTTCTTTTACTTCTCTTATCGCACCAGCAAATATATCCTCACCCTGAAAGTTAAAGTGCCTCAATATAGGAAAACAAGAAAGGCATGGGAGCGATTGAAAGAATCAGCGCTAATAAAAACTTTGGGACATTACATTGCGTTAGATAAATTATCTGAATCCGGATGTTTATTTGCATAATCATTTGGTGAAAACAAACATACCTGATCAATCACTCCAGTTGGAATCTTCCATATCCCCTTTCCCTTCAATCTGCCATTCTTTTCCTGGACAACAAGCAACTGCAGAAAGAATACCAAGACTTAGGGAGAGCAATAAGTCCAATTTTAATAAGATGGATCAATCTAGTGGACCAGAGTTACTGATGATTAATGTATACTTTGCCAGAAATAGTAAATACAGAAGAATTAAGATTCGCACAGCAAGACTGAAGCATGAAACAAAAGTGTTAGATTCTTGTGCAATCTAGTAAATATTAATTGGAAACAAGGCTCTGGCCTATAAGGTGGCACAATGATTGCTTTAGGTGTCAAAACCTTTTTAAATTATCCTGGAAAAACCAACTACATAACATCTTTTTTGCAACTTCTGTCTTAATAGGACATCTGACATTTTCTGCAGACTAGACCTGTAAACCTTCAAATTGGTTATGTACAGAAAAATATGAACATAACCGATAAGAGCTATAAACTCTTGATTTAACTAGATATGTATTCCAATACTAATTAGTACATAGTCAAGTGCTAGCAGAGGAGGAAATTTCATGGTACCTCTCTTTTGTCATTTACAATAATAGCCCCAATACCAACTCGGTGTGTAGCATTTGCTGGGATAGTGCTATCAATTACAGGAATCCAATTGACAAGCATCAGGTAATCAGGCTCAGCATGATGATACCCAAATCCTTCCTGCTTCCGATATCACATATTAACAGACGATATTCAACAAAAACCTAATAATTTATCAAGTCCACATTGAAAAGTCATGACAAAAAGAAATGCCCAATAATTCTGAAGGGATTTACAATGTCAACCTCCTAACTCTTACAAAAGCCAACTACTGAAACCAAAACTTGCATTTTGCAGAAAAGGAGAATCAGAAAATTTATTCTCTTACAGGTGACACTACAGCATGTACAACTCATAGCATCTAGTCAAACTACAAATATCTTAGAGGTAACCAAAAGAGTACCTTAACTGCAGTTTCAACAAGATTTGCAAGTCCAATGGGAATTTTGATCCAAACACCCTTCTTTCCCTGCAATTCAAACTTGTCAAATACTAGTAATTACAAAGACATCAAAATTGCAACTTTTAGTGGTGGATGAGATTAGACCATTGTCAAGTATCAACAAACTGATAATGCAAGGTTGACTTTTCTTCAATACAAAATCATCATTAAAGTTCTGAAGTTGTGTTTCTCTTTCTTTCAAACTTACTGTAATATGCCTTGAATAATAATTTCATGGTTTCGAGTAACATCACATGTGGATAGCTCATGTTACTTCCACTCAAAATTGATTAGTTCAAGTAATAATTCCGATAATATGTTCTACAAATGACTGTGTTTCTTCAAAAAGTATAAGAACTTCAACTTTCTACACGTCATTGATTTCTTCAACAAGAACTTCAACTTTCTACATTAAAACCTGAACTCATCCGAAACCAGCACTGTTCCACACAAATTAACTAGATACTTATGCTACCATCATTATCCAATTTTCAAACTATAACCTCAGGAGGGATGATTCATTATGAATAAAACACATTCAAGGATAATTGGACAAGATTTCTGATCCAAAAGAATTGGTCTGGCACAACTGCCAATGAGATAATACCTGAAGCTTCCACTGAAAAAGTGAAGCTTTAAGCCTAGAATGGAAGTTATCAGGCTCCATGGGCTCCTTCAATTCCACTATGACCCCACCATGGTCATCATTAAATGCAGGAAGCAACTGATCATCCTCTCTTGCACCATCTTCAACAAACACTTCCTCCATTAAACCTTAAAATACACAAACATCAAATACACAAACATCAAATAAACAAACATAGTACCAATGTAAAAATGGTGACTTTGTCAACATTTCCTAATAAAAATCTAATCTTTATTGTAAAAAAAAAAACCAGAAAAATCCCAATAAAGATTGGAAGACCCTTTATTTCACTGTTCTATAGGAATGTTTTTAACCATCTAAAATTTAAATTTATTCACAAATTACAACAAATGGACAAATAAAATAAGCAGAGGATAAAACGGTACCTTGTATAATGTAATCAGACGAAACAAACAAGATTATTTACTGAAAAGGGATACTAAAAAAACTTTAAAAGAGCCCCCCCCCAAAAAAAAAAAAAGCTTGCAAAAAAAGGGACTTGTATAATTGGAGAAGACGGTTTGCTGCGGCAGTGATATTTGAAGTTTGCAGCAAAAACAAATAAAGGGTCGTATTTATACACGGGAAGGTTGAAAATGGGGGGTGGTTAATGACGTAAGTCCACTGAAAATAAAAAAGAAAATAAAATAAAATTCTAGGAATCAAAATCAAATGGCAGTTGATGACGTCCTTTAAGGTTGATTGCATTTTATATTTGTATTTTTTTAATTCTTTATATTTAAAATATAGATGTATTTTTATTTTTTATAAATTCAAAATGCATTATTTTAATTTTTTAATACAATTACGGGTATAGTTTAGTCTAAAATACTTATTTGCGTATTAAATGTAATATATTTAAGTATTAAAATTGATAATACATAACTTTAAATACTAAAGTGTCCCAAAAAAGAAGATTACTAGGGCTATTAGGGTAGGGGTGGCAGAGGAAAAACAGTAAGCAAGGGGAATAGGGATAGTGATACTAGGTGAAAATTTTGGAATGCTGGTGGAAGAGATTTTAGTAATGTCGTTTAATATTTAAATTTTGTGCATTATTAATTTTGTCCATAAAAAATATAACATTCGATACGCAAATGAGTATTTCAAGTCAAAATATGTCTGTAATTGTCTCTAGGGACCAAAATGGTGTATTTTGAATTTGTAAGAGATTAAAATATATTATTTTAAATGTGAAGAACTACAAAAATATACAATAAAATATGAGGGATTATTAAGATTGTTTTCCCTACAAATCTAATAAAAAGTTTAATAGTAGATTATAATAGCTAGTAATACGTTATTTTTTTTAGATGACTATTTCTCCTTTATTTTGCTCTTGAAGTAGTCAACAATACTAAAAAACAAACAAATAAATAGATAAGATTTAGTGTAGCAGCCTATCTCACAAATTAAACAATAAAAAAAAAAACTGTCCATTTTCTCATCAAATATTGAATTAATTGATTTTTTTGTATTAATAATAGTTAATTGTTTAATATAAATATCTATTTATCACATTAATTCACAAAAACAATAATCAAAAGTTGAGATTAACATAGACTTATGAAACACGAACTAAAAAGTAATTCTTAAACAAAATTGGAGTAATAAAATATAGAGAACTTGACCCTAATTTTATGTTGATAATTAGTGGTTAAAAATAATGGTTGAAGTTTCAGGATAGTTTAATTTTTTTTTCCTAATGGAGAGTAATGTAGAGAATTTTACCGAATTGAATTTCTTGTGTAGCCCTTCAAAGAAATAGAATATGAAACTGAAGCGAACCTGCCTGGCCACCTGTAAATTGGCTTATAAGCTATTTATATTTGGGTTAATTACACTTCCTTAAACTTTAGTGTAATTCATATTTTAATTCTTGATATTAATTTTTTTAGCAATAAAGTCTTTAGAGTGATAGTAAAATTTAATAGTGTTTGAAATTTTAGCTAAATAAACAAATATGTTCCTTGATTAATTATACTTTACCCCCACAAATTTAGCGTCATTAATACTTTAATTTCTAATATTATATTTTGAATACTTAATCTACTTTGATCCTCCTATCCCTATTTATTCCTTTTTTTTTTTTATTTACATTTGCTCTCCGTTCCTCTAGTAACTATTACTATCACCACCACCAACAAAAGGTAGCACACTTTTTTCTTCTTCTTTATTTTTTTCTTTTTATTCAGATTGACAAATAATTTTAAAGAATAAAATTAAATTCAAAATTTCTAAACTCATGGTTGTATCTTTCCACTTAGCGTCAAAATTTCAATTTCAAGAAATTATTCTAATCAAGAGATATAAATCTGTTATAATTGATCGTGAAATTTGAGCATAAAAAAATAATGTTAGTTAAATTTTGTTATCTACTTCAATTAATCTCATCTTAAAAAGCCAACAAAAATGCTGAATTCCATTTTTAGATATCTATTAAAATCAAAATTTGCATGAATTAAGCTAAAATCAAAGTTTATATGAATTAAGTTTTATCTGTAAAATTAATTCATTAGACAAAAATAAACAAAAAATAAAAACTAAAATAAATTAAGGGTAAAATGGTCAAAATATTTAATTGATATAACGGAAGGATTTTAATGCTCAAAAAATAACAGTAAGGGTTAAAATGCTAATAATGCAAAAATTTAAAGGGGTAAAGTTTAATTAAACCTTTATACTATAACATGTAAAACAAGAGATTCACTTTTGATGGAGATAATTTTTACCCCTATCTAACATTAATGAAATCATAATTATTAATGAATGTAATCACGTTAAACACTAATAATACGTACCACGCAAATCCTTCCTATATCTTTATGTACTCATTAATTTTTTATTAGTAACTCATCAAATGTACGTGTGGACCAAGTCAATGCACTCTTCGATAGTAAGAATTAACTACTTCATCCGTTTTAAAATAACTGTTATTTAGATAATTTATATGATTTTAAATTATCAATTATTTTATAAAATCAAAAAAATATTAAATAATATATTCATAACTTTTACTCTTAGTACCATATTAATGAAAAAAAGATTATATAATTGAAATATTAATACAAAAAGATAATTTAATTACTATAAATTATATTTTTATTAAATTGATATAATTTAATAATTTTTTTAATCTATATATACTAACCAGAAGTAAAACTTATTCTGAAATGAAAGGAATATTAAATAACGGATGATCATTTTGTTTGTATTTTTGTTTCCATAATCTATAAATTACTCAAAAAATAATAATAATTCAAACACAATGACTGTCCACTGTTACTTAATATTAGCAACGGACATTTGTTATTATTATTTTTTTTTTTTTTTGGGAAACGAACATCAGTTATTTAATACTCCAGCTCTGTTTTCTTTAAGTACTCCCTTCGTCTCATTTTATATGTCACTCTTTTTATTTTGTTTATCCCAAATTATTTGTCACTACTTAAAATGATAAATTTTAAAGGGCATTTTACCTGTTTTACCCTTCATGCAAGTCCCAAAGACATAACATTAAATTCATATTTCAACATTAATTGCTCTCACAAGCTATTTTAAAATTTAAAACTCCAGAATCAACTAACAAATTTTGTATCTTAAATTATGAAAAAAATATCTTACTAGTTAGTCAAACATCAATTTTTCTTGAACTATGTGCAAATTTAACCATGCCAAATAAAATATGACGGAAGAAGTATTACTTTAGATTTTTTTTTTTTAAGTTTAATTTTAAAAATGTAATAAAATATTAATTTTTTTTTTATCAATTTTATCTTTATCTCTTTTCAACTCCATTAATTACTAAAAATGAAGGGATATGAGATTAGGGGGAGTGAAAATAGTGTGATGAAGATAATTAATGTTATAACTATCTTAATTTATCACTTCCTTCATTTTAAAATAAATACCATCTTTAGTTGATACACATGAATTAAGAAAGCTATTACTATCTCCGTTGTGTCGCTTTAGCAAAAAAAATTTGTTGTATTTTATATGTCACTTTAGAAGTCTAATAAAACAATAATTATTTTTTTACCAATTTTGTATTTATCTCTTTCCAAGTCCATTCAATGCTCAACTTGTAATTAATATTGAAATTTTTTTAATTTATTACTAGTCAAATAGGCAATTTAATAATATAGGATCAATTTTACCTAAAATTTAGATTATTTAATGACAATCTTAATCTTTTTGGTAAAGACTAAACTGATACTTAAAAAAAAATGGAGGTAGTAAATTGTGTCAGTTTGATAAAAAGATAGTTCAAAATCAGTAAATTATCCTTTTGTATTAATATTGTAACTACATAATCCTCTCTTTATTAATGTGACACTAAGGGTAAAATTTGAAAAACTATCATTTAATACTTCCTTAATTTTCTAAAATGACAGATAATATGATACAAGACAAATTATCTAAAATAACAGTTATTTTGAAATTGAGGGAATACTAATCAAAAAAGTAATTTTGTCATATAAGATCAATTTAGCTAAAATTCAAGTTATTAAATAGCAAGTTTAATTTGTGTGTCACAATCTTAAACCACATTTAAAAAGAATGAAAAAAGTACTACTATTGTCCAAAAGTGCACAGGATTGGCCCACACATAAATTTAATGAGTTACTATTGAAAAAACACAGACGGTAAGCAATAAATAAATTGATAAGCAAATACTATATAAAAGATATGAAAAAATTTACACTTTCTTTATATATTACCTTATTATATTTTAAATATTTGTATAATATAATATTATATATTTAAAAAATTTATACTGTACACAATAAAATGATTTTCCAGCAATGGACAGTAGAAATTCTCAAAAGATATAAGGAAGAATGTGTTGTAGGTATAAATAGTACTTATTGTGATGTCATTGATAAATATGATGGTAGGTGTAAAAATGAAAATTTATAAAATGATTCACACCGAGAGTAAATATCTCGCTTTACATATTATAGTATAAATGGTTAATTATATTTATCTCCCTAAATTTTAATATTAGTAATCTTTTAGTATTTAATATTATCTTTTGAATACTAAAATTTTTTCGTTCTGTCAAATAAATATTTTGACCATTTTATACTTATCATATATATATATATATAGTTGACACTTTAAACTTATAAACATTTATGTCATCTTTCTTATTTGTCACAATTTAATTGGAGCGTAACTTACATTTGCTCTTTAAAACTCTCTTTTAATTTTCTCACCCACCGTCCTAGAGAATAGGTGGTGGAGGGAAAGGTGATAGAGGAGGCGGAGGGAATGGAGGAAGAGGAGTGGTGGAATAAGGGTGAGTTCACGAACCTGGTTAATCAAATTCGCAACTGTTTTTATTTCTAAATTGAAATTTCAAATTGCTTAATTAGAATTCGGTTAATAAATTAGTTTGACCGAATTCTAAAATCAGAATTTGGTTACAAAATCGAAATTGAGTTTTAAATTTGGAATTAACCGATTTCTAAATTCAATTCGATATTTGAGAAATTCAGGACATTTCAGTAAAAATCTTTAATACTTAACTTGCAATATTACATCTTTTTATATGATATACTTTTTTTATATAATATGATTTTATAAATTAATACTATAATTTTACTTGTAAAATACATATGTAGCCATACAAATGATACTATACATGTACACACAATCTAAACACATGTATGTGTATAATTTATGCATGTACAATCCTATTATATATTATATATATATATAAATGTTTAGAAAATATTGCATCCATTCAAGTATAATTTTGTTTTGATGATATGGGTTTATGAACTATTTTATTGCTAGTTTGTTTTTGATAATATATTAGTTATATTGTTTAATTTTTGTATAAAGAATTTTAGTCCAATATCAATGACCTAATTAGCAAATGTGGTTAATTAAATTCAGAATCGATTACCGAATTTAAATTTGGTCAATCGCATTTTATTTCAAATTCAATTTAAAATTGAAATTGGTTAAGTAATTTTATAACTCATTTTCAAATTTCAACCGAATTATTTTTTGATTGACCAATCGATTTATCGATACACACCTCTATAAGGAAGCAAGTGACAGGAAAATGTAGTTGAGTAAGAGGATAGTTTTTTAAAATTTCAATTTGACCTATTAATTGTTTATAAATATTAATTTGACTCATTTAAAACGTTTTTACCCTTTGGAAAACCCTTGAGCAAATCATGTTTTGTACTTAACGTCCAAAATTAACAGAATGGGTATTGCTTGATAGTTTTGAGAGTTGAGTGATCATTTCGACCACAAAAATAGTTTGGTGGGCAATTTCGATGACATGAAAATTTAAGGAGTGGGTATTTTGTCCTAAGATTAATTCATGTAGAAATTTAAACAATTCATATGTGACATGCATTTATACTTGATGGTATGAAATTTTTTTATATCAACAGTGTATAAAAGATTGATCTTTTTTTCTAGATTCGATGGAGGCAAAAACAAATATAAAAGGGATTAATCTTTCCCACAAAAATTGTGTAAAATGCTACAAGCGCAAAATTTTAGTTTCAAGTCTTATTTTTTCACATGTGACATATATTTATATCGGATGGTGTAAAAAAAATTTTAAAAGGAAGGTGTAAGAAATTTTTTTAATGATTCGTGCCCCCATTCCAAGCTCTGCACGTGGTATTGATTGGGAGATAATTATTCTTTTAATATTGTTCAGTGAGAGTTATGTTCGTATTATTGAAAATTAAATTGGTCTAATCACCACTGTCTACCGTATTTTTACGGTCACGTCTCAAATGGAGAAATGACTTATTGATCCTCACCTCCACCCCCTAATGCCCACAATGGACTAAGGTTGAATTATTATAGGCAATTGAGTGCTTATCATGTACTAGCGTTTATGCATTTTCTTCAATCTTCAAAGAAGGTTTATATTTAGGTAAAACAATTTTATTATCTAGTTATATTTTAAATTTGTATTTTTTTAATTTTTTATATTTAAAATGATACATTTTAGTCTCTCATAAATTTAAAATATACTATTTTGGTCCATCGACACAATTATCAATATATTTTGGCCTGAATACTCATACGTGTATCGAATGTTATATTTTTCATGGACAAAATTAGTTATACATAAATTTTAAATATTAAACGACACTACCTAAAACCTCTATCACCTCTACCCCAAAATTCTCACCTACTATCACCACCCTTATTCTCCTCCCTCGTGGCTTTTCTTCTGCCAACTCTATTCCAATAGTTTCAATCCTCTTTTTTTTGGAATAATTTATTGTTTAAGGTCGTATATTATCAAATTTGTACTTGAATATATTACATTTTATATACATGTAAGTATTCCTTAGGTCAAAATATACCCGTAATTGTGTCGAGAGATCAAAATAGTGCGTTTTGAATCATGAGAGATTAAAATGTATTATTTTAAATGTAAATGATCAAAAAAATATAAATGTGAAATGTGATTTACTATTAAGATAATTTTTCCTTATATTTACTAGTAGAGAAGACATACATTATTTGTGTGATAATTAAAAAATAAGTCAAAATAGAAAGAGAATTTATATAGGGTAATTATTAATAAGTATTGGACGTATCCAAATAATGGAACGGTCAATGTCAATATTAGATTTAGTTGTGGAAACTAGCATACTGGATAAAATGAAAGTGAATTGAAGATTGTACTGAAAACTTGTTAGAATAATCGGGGACATTTCGTAGTGCAGCATTCTTGGTCTTCCAAAATTAGATTGACTCAAACAAAATTAAATTAGAACGAAAAAAAATAAAATTAGATCGACTTATTGATTGGTTCTTGACTGCATCTTGAACCAAAGAGTTCGTAACTTTGATGAGTTGGTAAAGCAAGTCAATAGAATAGTCGGGTACTCGGTCACTTATTTGAAAGGATCAGAAAAAAACCGACAGGCAAGTATCAAATCAGTCAAATTCCTTATTGGGCAGATACTTGACCGGCACCAACTATAACCCGAGGGTCAATTGGGTTAGTAAGAAAGGAAAATATTTAAATAGATCAGATTTTTGACTCATCTGTAGATTTTGTAAACAAGATTAAATTTTAAAAAATCTTATTTACATTAGTTGATGTCATATATTTTTAAAATTTAATCCACATTTTAGAATCTATCAGTGGTTCAAAAATCAAATCTATCTAAATATTTGTCTCGTAAGAATAGCTAGGATGACACGAAATAGATTACTAGTTCTATGTCATCCCTTATTCGATGGATTTTTATACATGGGGTTGGGCATTTTATTTCACCAAAATAATCTTATACTTGTGTGATATTTGACGGAGTAAAGAAATAATATTTTAAAGCTATGTTAGTAGCAGGAAAGAGACAATTTCTCATACGATTTAATAATACGATACGAATACGATAAGAAATTAATAAATTATGATACAATTTAAAATTTATAGGAATATTATTGAATCAATCGTTTATGATACGAAATTTAATTTTACTATATGAATAGATTTTGCTGAAATTTTTTCTTTATTATAATTTAGTATAATATAATTTAAGATTGTAAATAATAATATAATATAAGATTATTAAATTAAACATAATAATTATTTTAAATATTATCAAAAAATTTCAGTAATTGTAATTATGTGTTTTAAATTACTATGACAATAAGGTTTGTATTAATAATTGTTTAAATTATTAAATAATTAAAATTTAAAATTTTAGCTCAAATGGATCGCAAGATATTTAATTTGTCAAATAGGCTTATACTTTCTGTCAATAGTAAACGGGTCAGATACGAATTTGAATGAGTTAGACACGAACACAATACAATAAGAAAAGAGCTTCACATGACACAATACAATAAGAAAATCAGATCACATTTGATACAATACGATAACCAATAACCTGACCCATTGACACTCCTAATTAGTCCTCCATATTTACCAAACATAAATATTGGACTTTCCATGAGATATCTTATGACTAATCCTATGCTAACCAAATTTAAGATAATCATCTTAGATGGTTAGATAGAACTTCAATAATAAGTAAGGAAGAGTTTATATTGCTGATACGCTAAAGTAGGCCTATGATCGACTAAGAAATTGTTAAATATAATTACATAATAAAATAAAAAAATTAAACGTTAAAGTGATGTCGCGATCTCGTAATAGACGTAAAGAAAATTAAACATTAAAGTGATTTCGCAGTTTCGCATGCAATAGACGTAAAGAAAATCAAACATTAAAGCGCTGTCCCGTGATCACGCAATAGATTAAAAACCGTTAAACAAAAAGAAAATTAAACGTTCAAGTGATCACAATAAACATAAAGAAAATAAAACGTTAAAGTGATGTTGTAATTATATAATAATACGTAAAAAATCAAATATTAAAGTGATCTCGCAATCTTGTAATAGACGTAAAGAAAATCATTGTTAAAGTGAATTCATGATCGAATAAGAAACTATAGAACAAAACAAAAAACTACATCATCCCACAACAAACGTAAAGAAAATCAAACGTTAAAGTGATCTCGCGATCCCACAAGTAGACTTAAAAAAATCAAACGTTAAAGTGAGTTGGTGATCACGCAATAGACTAAAATACTGTTAAAAAGAAAATTAAACATTAAAGTGAACATAAAGAAAATCAAACATTAAAATAATCTTGTAATTACACAATAAACATAAAAAAATATCAAATGTTAAAGTGAACTCGCAATCATATAATAGACTAAAAAACTGTTAAACAAAAAAAAAAAATTAAACGTTAAAATGATGACACAATAAAAATAAAGAAAATCATAAATTTAAATAATCGCGTAATTTTGCAATTAAAAAAAAACATTAAAATAAACTTGCGATCGTGCAATTTACGTGTCAAGACAATGAGCCCCGTCAATACTTGGTTTATGTTGGTTGTGTTCATTCAGGAAGCTTAAGACTTGAAAGAAATGTTCGAGTAAGTGCACGTGTATTGAAAACTTCGACAAGTGATCACGGAATAAACGTTGAAGTGGTCATGGAATAAGCGTAAAGAAAATCAAATTAAAGTGTTATCACAATCTTGCAAAAGAAGTAAAGAAAACCAATGTTAAAGTGAGCCCATGATCGACCAAGAAATAGTTAAACAGAGAAAATTAAACGTTAAAGTGATCTCGCGATCATGCAATTGACGTAAAAAAAAATTAAAAGTTAAAATAATCTTTTAGACGTAAAGAATATCAAATGTTAAAATAAATTTGTGATCACGCAATATACTAAAAAACTATTAAATAGAAAGGCCACTAAAAGTTAAAGTGATCATACAATAATCACAAAGAAAATTAAACGTTAAAATGATCTCGCGATCTTGTAATAGACGTAAAGAAAATTAAACATTAAACGTGATCTCGTGATCTCTGAAAAGATATAAGAAAATCAAACGTTCAAATGAGTCTATGGTTAAGTAATAGACTAAAAAATCGGTAAACAGAAAGAAAATTAAATTTTAAAGTAATCACAGAATAAATAAATAAAAAATTTAACGTTAAAGTGATCTCATGATAACATAATAAACATAAAAAATCAAACATTAAAATAAACTCGCAATCATGTGATAGACTAAAACATTGATAAATAAAAATAAAATTAAACATTAAAGTGATCACACAATAACTATAATAAATGTTAAGGTAATCTCCAACTTCTGCAATAAATGTTTAAAAAAAAAAAAAATTAAAGTAAACTCGATATCGTGCAATAAACGTGCAGGAAATTAGCCCGGTCAATACTCGGTTCGGTTGTATATATATTCAGGAAGCTCAAGACTAGAGAGAAATGTTCGAGTAAGTGCATGTGCATGGAAAACTTGTGGCATTCTTGAGAAAAAAAATACGGCTGGTGAACTTCGTACAAGAAATCAAATTGAAATCTGTCTTCATAGCTAGCAGTTTCTGAAGTTTTATTTTCTACTCTATTGTTAATTTTATTCTAGACTTTCTAGTATTTTTTTTAAAATAAAATATAAAACTCTCATGTTCTTTTATTTTTTATTGACTCGAAACCATTATTAATACATTATAATAAAAGCGTCTTACCAGTTAAAGTGTGCTTCGTTATTGAATGCAACATGAACCACTTATATTGTGTCTAATGTTTTTTTTTATATATACATAATATACTCTTTATTTCAAATAGTTATTTCAAAAAAAAAAAAAGTTATTAACACACCGACAGTGAATTAAGAGAGTTTTCTCTAATTCTGTAGAAAAATATTCATCAAAGAAATCATGGAAAAAATTGATACCTCCAAACAATATCACAAATCAAAAGTTCTACAAATTCATTAGAAATCATCTTGTATGTTTTAAATGCATGTACACTATATTTTATTTGTCCCATTTTATATGTCATTCTTTCTATTTTGCGTTTGTGACAAATTATTTGTCACTCTTTAAAATGTCAAATATATAAAGGTCATTTTATTTATTTCATCCTTCATGCAAATTTCAAAACAATAGCAATAAAGTCATATTTCATTATTAATTATTCTTACAATAAGCATTTCAAAATTTGAAACTCTAAAATCATCTACAAAACTTGAATTTGAATTCAGGGACAATTTTGAAGAAGGTATTTAACTAATTGGTCAAATACCAACTTTTTTTTTTCTAAACTGTGTATAAGTTTGACCACACCAAATAAAATGAGACGAAAGGAGTAAATATTTAAATTACATAGTATTATATTGTATAATAATTTAAAGCATAACGGGATAATTCCCAAAGACCGTAAAATTTTTCATTAATATATTATGTCTTTGGCTTATACAGTATAAGTTTTTAAAACACATGATATTGTACTATATAAGTTTTCAAAATATAATGAGATGGTTCCGTTACGGGAATTTTTCATAATCCTAAACCTTAAATGTTTGGACATAATATTATAACGAATTTGTGATTTTATTTAAACTTGACTAGTTCATTTATCTTTTGAATCAAATTTAAATGAATTTTTATCAAATTAAATTCGATCAAATTAATTATTTTAACAAATTCATAATTTTATTCAAATTTAATTAATTTATCTATTTTTACTTTTTTTAAACAAATTTTATTGAATCAAATTTGAATCAAGTTCAAATAATTTAAAGTTTTTAAACCCGCAATCGTGCAATAGACGTGAAGGCAATGAGGCCCGTCAATACTTGGTTTATGTTGGTTGTATGTACATTCAGGAAGCTTAAGACTTGAGAGGAATGTTCGAGTAATAAGTGCATGCGTATTGACTTAGACTTAGAAAAAACATTGGCTGGTGAACTTCGAAGAAGTCAAATTGAAATTACTTTGTAATATTCATGACAATCATAGCTAGCAGTATCTGAAGTCTTATTTTGTATTTGCTATATTATTTTTATTATTGGCTTTCTAAATTTTATATACTTTATTTTTTTAAACACATCACTTTCTATCTCTAACAACTCGAATCTATAATTGATAGATTATATAATAAACGTTTTATCACATAAATTATACTTCATTATCGAATGTAACATAAATCACTCATAGTGTGTGTAATGTTTTTTTTATTTATTATTATATATATAACTGACACTTCATTTCAAATAGATATTAACATACTAACAGTGAATTGAGAGAGTTTTCTCTAATTTTATAGAGAAATATACATAAAAGAAATCATGAAAACGACTGATACCTCTAAAACACGTCACAAATCAAAAGTTCTACTATCTTGTTAGAAATCATTCTGTATGTTTTAAAAATTTGTATAATATATTTTATCCGTCCAATTTTATATCTTACCCTTTCTATTTTCATTTGTCATAAATTATTTCTCACTACTTAAAATGACAAATATATAAAGGATATTTTACCTATTGTACCCTTTATGCAAGTTCCAAAACAATAACATTAAAGTCATATTTCAATTATTAATGACTCTCACAATAAGCATTTTAAAATTTGAAACTCTAAAATCATCTTACGAATTCTGATTTTAAATTAAAGGACAACTATGAAGAAGATATTTCAATAGTAAGTCAAATATCAATTTTTTTTTTAAAACTATGTACGAGTTTGATCATATCAAATAAAATCAGACGAAAGAAGTAAGCAATTAAATCATGGAATATTATATTGTACAATAATTTAAAAATAACAAAATAGTTCTCAAAAGACCGTAAAATTTTTCATTAATATATTATGTCTCGGCAAATGTGACTATCCCATGTTGACATGTTTGATCAATTTTTTAAGTATTAAAGAGATATCACGATCTAGCCATCGACGTTAAGAAAATTAAAGGTTACAGTGATCTCGTAAACGTGAAGAAAATCAAACATTAAATTGAGCTCGTATTCACGCAATAGACTAAAAACCGTTAAATAGAGAGCAATTAAAAGTTAAAGTAATCACGCAATAAACGTAAAGAAGCAATTAAACATTAAAGTAATTTTGCAATCTCACAATAGACGTAAAGAAAATTAAACGTTAAAATTATCTCGCGATTCCACAATAGATTTAAAGAAAATCAAACGTTAAAGTGATCTCATGAGCCCACAATTGATGTAAGAAAATCAAACATTAAAGCGAGTCTGTAGTTATGCAATAGACTAAAAAACCGTTAAACAAAAAGAGAATTAAATTTTAAAGTGATCACACAATAAACATAAAGAAAATCAAACGTTTAAGTGATACATAATTATACAATAAATATAAAAAAAAAAATCAAATATAAAAGTGATCTTGTAGACATAAAAGAAAATCAAACGTTGAAGGGAGCGTATGATCACACAATAGACTAAGAAACCATCAAACTGAAAGACAATTAAAGTTTAAAATGATCACACAATAAATGTAAGAAAAATCAAACATTAAAGTGATCTTGCAATTTCAAAATAGACGTATAGAAAATTAAATATTAAAGTGATCTCACGATAGCATTCCGCAATACATAGAGATAATCAAACGTTAAAGTGATCTTGCAATTCTACAATAGACATAGGAAAATCAAATTTTAAAGCGAGGCTGTGATTACGCAACGAACTAAAAATTTGATAAATAAAAAGAAAATTAAACGATGACGTGATCACACTGTAGACATTAAAAAAATTACGTTGAAGTAATCCCGTGATTATACAATAAACATAAAAAAATCAAACATTAAAGTGAATTTGCAATCATGCAATAGACTAAAATAATGTTAAAAAAAAAATTAAACGTTAAAGTGATCGCACAATCAGCATAAAGATAATTAAATATTAACGTAATTTCGTAAATTTGCAATAAAATGCAAAAAAAAAACAGATTTAACTCGCGATCGTGCAATAAACGAGGAGACAATTAGCTCCTTCAATACTCTAATTTTATATATTTTATATATATATATAAGACTTAAAAGAAACATTCGAGTAAGGGCAAGTGTATTAAAAACTTCGACATTCTCGAGTTAAAAAACAGATATGGCCGGTGAGCTTCGAAGAAATTAAATTAAAATCGCATTTGGAATATTCATAACAATCATAGCTAGCAGTTTCTAAAGTTTTATTTTGTATTTTCTCTATTGTTTTTATTTTAGACTTTCTAGTTTTTTTTTTTTTTAAAAAAAAACAAAACAAAATATAAAAACTCATATTTTTTACTTTCTAGTGACTCGAATTCATTACTAATAAATCATAAAAAAAACATTTTACCATTTAAAGTACTCTTTGTTGTTGAGTGCAACATGAACCACTCATAGCATGTCTAATGTTTTTCTTTTATATATAATATACTCTTCATTTCAAATAGTTATTAACACACCGATAGTGAATTAAGAGAGTTTTCTCTAGTTTTGTAGAGAAATATTCATCAAAGAAATCATGGGAAAAATTGATACCTCCAAACAACGTCACATCACGCTAGTTTTGTTGAGAAATATTCATCAAAGAAATCATGGGAAAAATTGATACCTCCAAACAATGTCACAAATCAAAAAAAGCTCTGTATGACTCGTTAAAAATCATCCTATATATTTTAAAAGTTTATACAATATATGCTATTAATCCCATTTTATATGCTACTCTTTCAATTTTCGTTTGTTACAAATTGTTTGTCACTCCTTAAAATAACAAATATATAAAGATTATTTTACCTATTTTACCCTTGATGTAAGTTATAAAACAATAGAATTAAAGTCATGTTTCATTATTAATTACTCTCACAATAAATATTTCACAAATCAAAACTCTAAAATTATCTAAGAAATTTGAATTTAAATTGAGGGACAATTATGAAGAAGGTATTTTACTAGTAGGTCAAATATCAACTTTTTTTTTTTTTTTAACTGTGTAAGTTTGAATATGTCAAATAAAACGAGACGAAAAGAGTAAGTATTTAAACCACTGAGTATTATATTGTACAATCATTTAAACTATAACGGAATAATTTTCAAAAGACGTTAATATATTATGTCTTTGGCTTGTATGGTATACGTTTTAAACACACATAGTGTTGCACTATATAAATTTTTAAAGTACAACAAGGTAGTTTTGTTATGGGAATTTTTCATATACCCTAAACCTTAAATTGGACATAATACATTAGTAAGGATACAAATAAATATAAACAAATCGAATGTACTTGTTTTTAAGTTTATTTTATTATTTTAACGAGTTTATAATTTTATTTAAATTTAGCTAGTTTATTTATTTTTTGAATCAAATTTAAACGAACTTTTATCGAATTGAATTAAATCAAATTAATTATTTTAATAAATTTATAATTTTATTTAAAGTTAACTAGTTTATCTATTTTTTAAATGGAATTTAAACAAACTTTTATTGAATCAAATTTGAATCGAGCTCTAGTGATTTAAATTTTTTAAACTCGCGATCGTGCAATAGACGTGAAGGCGATGAGCCCCGTCAATACTTGGTTTACGTTGGTTGTATGCGCATTCTCGAAGCTTAAAACTCGAGTAAGTGCATGTGTATTGAAAAATTCATCGACATTCTCAAGATAAAAGATATGTCTGGTGAAGTGATCTCACGGAATAAATCTTGAAGTGATCACGGAATAAACGTAAAATATAAATATTGTATTTGGACGAAGGAATTTGGGTGAATTCGATTTAAAATTTTAATTTATAATAAGTTATTCAAATAAAGTAATTGATTTAGCTATGTATTTAAAATCCATTAACAAAACAGGAGTGTGATTTTACTATTTAAATGAGTGGATTTGAAATTCATTCAAATTTTATGTTATTTTAAATTTACCCAATTCAAATTCATGAATTTCAAATTCTTCTTTCAAATCAAATCCACCCATCTAAATACAATGAAAGTAATTTTACAATCCTACAAAAGACGTAAAGAAAACCAACGTTAAAATGAGTCCGTGATCGACTAAGAAATTATTAAAAAAAAGAAAATTAAATGTTAAAGTGATTGCGTAATAAACCTAAAGAAAATCAGACGTTAAAATGGTCTCGCGATCTTGCAATAAATGATAAAGACAATCAAAGGTTAAAGTGATCTCGTGGTCTCTCAATAGACATAAAAGAATATCAAACGTTAAAGTAAACCCGTAATCACATGTAATAAACTAAGAAATTATTAAATAGAAAGACAATTAAAAGTTGAAGTGATCATGCGACAAATGTAAAGAAAATCAAACATCTCGCGATCTCGCAATAGATTTAAAAAAAATCAAACGTTAAAGTGATATTATGATTCCGCAATAGACATAAGAAAATCGAAAGTTAAAATGAGCCTATGATTATGCAATAGACTAAAAAACTGTTAAACAAAAAGAAAAATAAATGTTAAAGTAATCACATAATAAACATAAAAAAAATAATAATCAAGCATTAAAATGATCTCGTAATTACGCAATAAACATAAAAAATCAAACGTTAAATTGAACTCGCAATCATGCAATAGACTAAAAAACTATTGAACAAAAAGAAAATAAAACGTTAGAGTGATCACATTATAAACATTAAAAAAAAAAATCAAACATTAAAGTAATTTCGTAGTTTTGCAATAAACGTTAAAAAAAAAAAAAAAAAAGCCGTTAAACTGAACTCGGGATTGTGCAATGGACGTGAAGGCAATGAGCCCCGTCAATACTCGGTTGATTGTATGCACACTCAGGGAGGAGAAATGTTCGAGTAAGTGCGTGTGTAGTGAAAACTTCGACATTCGCAAGAAAAAAGATATGGCTGGTGAACTCTGAAGAAATCAAATTGAAATTACTTTGTAATAGTCATAACAATCATACCTGCAGGATCTGAAGTTTTATTTTGTATTTGCTCTCTCTTGTTCTTATTATAGGCTTTCTTATTTATTTTATATTTTTAAGCCCATCACTCTTACTTCTTGTGATTCGAATCTATAATTAATTTATTATAAAAAAATATTTTATCACATAAATTACACTACATTATCGATTGTAACATAAATCACTCATAGTGTGTCTAATATTTTTCTTATATATATATATATATGTATATGTATATAGTATATGTATATAATATACTCTTCATTTCAAATAGTTATTAACACACTAACAGTGAATTGAGAAAGTTTTCTCTAATTCTATAGAGAAATACTCATCAAAGAAATCATGGAAAAAATTGATACCTATAAACAACATCACAAATCAAAAGTTTTATAATCTCGTTAGAAATAGTTATTAACACACTAACAGTGAATTGAGAGAGTTTTCTCTAATTCTATAGAGAAGTACTCATCAAAGAAATCATAGAAAAAATTGATACCTGTAAACAATATCACATATCAAAAGTTTTATAATCTCGTTAGAAATAGTTATTAACACACTAACAGTGAATTGAGAGAGTTTTCTCTAATTCTATAGAGAAATACTCATCAAAGAAATCATGGAAAAAATTGATACCTGTAAACAACATCACATATCAAAAGTTTTATAGTCTCGTTAGAAATCATCTTGTATATTTTAAAGGTTTGTACAATGTATTTCATCCGTCTTATTTTGTATGTTATCCCTTTCTATTTTCATTTGTCACCAATTATTTGTCACTCCTTAAAATGACAAATATATAAAGGTCCTTTTATTAATTTTATCCTTCATGCAAGCTCTAAATTAATAACATTAAAGTCATATTTTTATCATTAATTACTCTCACAATAAGCATTTCAAACTTTAAAACTCTAAAGTCATATATCAAATTTTGAATTTGAATTAAGAAACGACTATGAAGAAGGTATTTCACTAGCAGGTCAATTATCAACATTTTTTTTAATTGTTTACAAATTTGACCATACCAAATAAAATGAGATGAAAGGAATAAGTAATTAAACTATGGAATATCATACTATACAGTCATTTAAAATATAACGAGATAGTTCTCAAAAGATCGTAAAATTTTCTATTAATATATTATGTCTTGGCAAATGTAATTATCCCATATTTGACATGTTTGATCAATTTTTTAAACATTAAAGAGATCTCGCGATGCAGTAATAGATATTAAGAAGATTAAAGGTTCTTTGATCTCGTAGATTTAAAGAAAATCAAATGTTAAAATAAGGCCATATTCATCTCTTATAGACTAAGAAACCGTTGTATAGAAAGACAATTAAAAGTTAAATGATCATGCAATAAATGTAAAGAAAATCAAACATTAAACTAATCTTTCAATCTAGCCATAGACTTAAAGAAAATCAAATTTTAAAGTGATATAACTTTCCACAATAGATGAAGAAAATCAAAGGTTAAAGTGATCTCGCAATAAATGTAAGAAAATCAAACATTAAAGTGATTTGTGATTATGCAATATACTAAAAAATTGTTAAACAAAAAGAAAATTAAATATTAAAGTGATCACACAATAAACATAAAAAAAATTAAATGATAAAATGATCTCTTAATTACGCAATATTTAAAAGAAAATTAAATATTGAAGTGAGCACAAAATAAATATAAAAACAAATTAAATGATAAAATGATCTCTTAGTTACGCAATAAATATAAAAAAAATCAAACGTAAACAAAAGTGAGTTCGCTATCATGAAATAGACTAAAAAACGGTTAAACAAAAAAGAAAATTAAACGTTACAGTAATTCCAAACGGGAAATACTTAGGTGAGCCCGGTCTACGGGTCCACTTATAGACCCTACGATAGAGAATGCGCCACATCATCATGTTATTAATAGGTGAGATAGTATTAGGATTAAACAAATTTAATATAGTGATGTGGCGCATTATCTACCGTATGGTCTATAGTTGGGACCGTAGACCGGGCTCACCTAAGTATTTCCCATCACAAAATAAACGTTGAAAAAAAAACACTCGGGATCGTGCCATAGACGTGAAGGCAACGAGTCGCGTCAATACACTGTTGGTTGCGTGCACATTCAGGAGGCTTAAGACTTGAAGAGAAATGTTCGAGTAAGAGCATGTGTATTGAAAACTTCGAGATTCTCAAAGAAATAAGATATGGCTGGTGAATTTCGGAGAAACCAAATTGAAATTACTTTTGAAATATTCGTATCATAGCTAGCAGTTTCTGAAGTTTTATTTTGTATTTGCTCTATTGTTTTTATTCTAAACTTTTTATTTTTTTTAATATAAAAAAAACACACCTATTTCCACTTTTTAGTGAATCAAACTTATAATCAATAAATCATAAGAAAAATATCTGATCACCAAGATTACATTTTGTTATCGAGTGCAACATAAACCACTCATGCGTGTCTAATGTTTTTATTTTATATATAATATACTCTTCATTTCAAATAAGTGAATTGGGAGAGTTTTCTTTAATTTTGTAGAGAAATATTCATAAAAAAATCATAGAAAAAACTGATAACTCCAAACAACATCACAAATTAAAAGTTTTAATCTCGTTAGAAATCATATTGCTGATTCAAAGTGATAATGCCCTCATCATAAACAAGTTGAAATCCAGATACAACAAACACAAGTATGCTGCAACTCTAATTGAGGATTCCATTGCCTTGACGTCTCTGTTTCAACAGTGCTCTTTTTGTATATTGATAAATAAAATAGTAATATTGTCGGCAAGAAAGTTGCTGCTTTTGCCAAAGATCTTGCTAAGGATGTCTTCTGGGAAAATAGATTCTTAGGTTGGGCTACAATGTAGCATTGTATTGAGGGTAGTTATCCTCTAAATGTATAGTTTTTTACATATGAATAAAATGTTCTATCATTTCAGAAAAAAAGTGTTCTTCATTTCAAGTAGTTATTAACAAATTGACAGTGAATTGTGAGAGTTTTTCTAATTGTGTAGAGAAATATTCATCAAAGAAATCATGGAAAAACCTAATACCTCCAAACAACATCTCAAATCAATAGTCTTTTGCACTTGTTAGAAGTCATCTTGTATATTTTAAAAAGTTATACAATATATTTCATTCATCTTATTTTATATGTTATCCTTTCTATTTTCATGTGTCATCAATTATTTGTTACTTTTTAAAATGACAAACATATAAAGGTTATTTTTTCTATTTTATCCTTCATGTAAGTTTCAAAACAATAGTATTAAATTAAAATGTCATATTTTATCATTAATTACTCTTACAATAAGAATTTTAAAATTTGAAATTTTAAAATCATCTCATAAATTTTGAATTTGAATTGAGTGACAATTATAAAAAAGGGATTTCATTAAAACGTTTTTTTAAATTATGTACAAGTATGATCATATCAAATAAAATAAAACGAAAATAATAAATGTTTAAATCACAAAATATTGTATTGTATAATTATTTAAAATATAATGAGATAATTTTCAAAGAATCGTAAAATTTTCTGTTAATATATTATGTTTTGGCGATTATTCCATGTCCACATGTTTGATCAATTTATTAGAAGTTAGAAGACATCTAGCAATCCAGTAATAGACATTAAAAAGATTAAACGTTAAAATATTTTGATATACCGTAAAGAAAATCAAACGTAAAATGAGAACGCAATCCATGGAATAGACTTGTGAGGAATGTTCGAGTAAATGCATACTGAAAAAGATTTGGTTGAAGTTTAAAGAAATCAAATTGACATCTGAATCGCTTTTGTAGTATTTCATAACGTTCATATCTAGCTGTTTCTGAAGTTTTATTTTGTGTTTCGTCTATTTTGTTTAGTCTCGACTTTCGAGTATTACTATGAAGGGTTGAAAAGAAGAAATATTGTTGATACTCAAATCAAATTCGGATAAGTAAGAATTTGTTTGGATTTGATTCATTAATAATTAAGTTAAATTTAAACAAATTTAGCATTCGATAATTTTTTTGTATTCAACTTGAATTCGACTCAATCTGTTAAAAACTTTCAATTAAAAAATTTAAGCTCTTTGAACTCAATTCAAATTTGATTCAATCTAAGTTCGTTTCAATTCGATTCGAAAAATAGACAAACTAACCAAGTTTGAACAAATCATAAAGGAAAAAAAATGTAATTTTCGCCCTACAAATTTGGGTTGCGGTTAATTTTGGTTCCTAAAATTTCGGGACAAACACATTTAGCTCTCAAAATTTTCAATTTAGACCAATTTGAGATAAATTTAAAATTTTCGTTAATTACAAACAAAGAAAGTCACATGTCCCAAGTTCTAAATGTGAAAAAAAATACAAATTTAACCCTCAAAATTTGGATAATAGTTTATTTTGGTTTGCGAAATTCCAAACAAAACGTTTTTAATTCTCAAAATTTTTTAATTTCTACTAATTTAGGATAAATTTAAAATTTTTATCAATTACGTACAAAAAAAGTCACGTGCATTGCACCTGGCTGTTAAACTATCTTCGGATGTAATACTGCCAAGCCGATTTTAGCTCATTTAATCATATTTTCACTTTTTCCTTTGACTATCAATGCTAAACATTCATTATTCTTATCTATATTATAAACCTTTCTAACTAATTTTAACCCACTTAGCGATAGATTTAGCAACTATTTTTTGGCAAAAATCTGTCGCTAAATGATTTACTGATAGAATCCATCCGTCAAAAAATGTATTATCGATAAAATATAATACTGATGGATTTACAGTAATGGATTTTTTCATTGGCGAGTCAGTCACTAGAAATTTAGTTCTAAGACATTGTGAAAACCTTCAATTATAGACGGATTTTTTTTTGCTAAATTTTGCTACCAAAAATTCTGTTGCTAAAAATAACAATTGGGACGGAAAAATCTATCAATAATTAATATTTTTAAAATATTTAAAAAATATTAACTATTGAAAAATTTGTCACTAATTTAAAAATATTATAAAAGATGTTATTTATAGGATATAAAGTATAATTTTGAACTAATATAATCATTTAATTTTGTTCAACATTTACAATAAATATTGAGTTTTCATTTACTACACCAAATTCAGCAAATATTTCAAAAATTAATCTCAATAAATAAGTCTCATTATACTGTAAAAAATGAATTATTAATGTTTTATTATATTTCAAAGATTAATTTTAAATTAAATTATTGTTTTAATTTATTATTGTGTTATTATTCTCTCTTTTTTTTAGATATAACTTTTTTAACATCAAATTAAATGGGTTGAAATCAATTGGGATGTGTTATAAAACAAACTAGATTAAATTCCATAGTTATGTGCATGAGAAGTGTTATAATATAGACAAGAATGGTGAATGGTTAGCTGTTGCTAGTAAGACAGAAAAGTGAAAATATGGCTAAATAGGTTGAGATCGGTTAGGAAATATTATATCTCAGGATAGATTTAATAATTACTTGCAATGCACGTGATCTTTTTCCGTCTATAATTGACATAATTTTCAAATTTATCTTAAATTGGTAAAAATTAAAAAGTTTGAGAATTAAATACCTTTTGTTTGAAACTTTGGAGATCAAAATAGATCATGACCCAAATTGTAGGGCTAAAATGGCATTTTTTTTCACATTTGGAACTTAAGATTTAATAGTTACGTATTTTGTACGTGACTTTTTTCGTTTATAATTGATGAAAATTTTAAATTTGTTCTAAATTGGTTGAAATTAAAAAGTTTGAAAACTAAATATGTTTTGCCTAATAATTTAAAAACCAAAATGAACCACAACCCAAACATTAAAGACTGCTTGGAAAAACGGAATATTCTAATTTTAAGTAATGAATGGACTGAAAAACTTTGCAGACATTTAAAATAAACAACCTTAAAGACTTAGAGTTGGTTCAAGATCTTTACGTCCTTTTTATCTAACCTTTACACGTCCTTTTTATCTTACCTTAAAGTTTGGTCGTGATTTTAACTTTTCATACCCCAAATGACTCGTTTTAGGTTGTTGTTGTGCCCTTTTAGTAAAGTCCAGTCAAATTATATATAACACAGAAGGTTAATGAGTTTTTGTCAATATTCTTGACTTGATTAATGGACTGGCCTTCATGTATAGACCGTTGAAATAATAAAACTTTGAATTCAATGCAACTATAAATCATGTCAAGATGTTTACGGTCATAATTACAACAATTCGAAGCTCTTTCTCGATGTGACAATATTGATCATCAATTAAAATGTTTTTATTTTTTATTTTTTCCACAATCTTGGTCACGTTTGGCCTCCATCTTGCAAAATTAAAAAAAAAAGAAAAAAGAAATTGGAAAATTTGATAAAAATTTATTCACATTTTTCTAGATTTATTTGGCCAATGATGGACCAGTTTGGGCTATTACTTCTCATCACATCAAACAAGTTTTGAAATTACCATAGCAAATCAATCCTCTAGAAAACTACTAGCAAAGAGCAAATTTATGTAGACAGATGCTAATACCAAAAAATATTGATTCATTTGGAGGGTAGTTTTGAAATTTTTATAAAAATTGCTCTGTGATTAAAATTTCAACTCTGGCAATATCACTTTTTCATACCAAATAATGTACATGAATCAAATGAATCAATTTTTTGGTGATCAAATTAGGCAGATCAATAAATATTCAACCTGTAATTGTTATGTAAATTGCAACAACCATTTAATGCTTCAATGACCTACAAATCAACCCTCATCTAACCCGTCCTCAATCAAAAACAACAAAAAAAGGGCCGTCATTCGGGCCCATTCTCTTTTCATACCAGGGTCCATAGGATTGGGACTAGTGAGCGGAGTTTTAACGTGTACAACCTCAACTACTCTCAATGATTGAGTTCATCCTAATTTCAGCTTACGTAGTTAGGCTGATTTTGGGATGAAATTGAGCATTGCCCAAGTTCACAATATCATCCCAATAAATAGATTTTTTTTTTATATATATATTTCATACATATATAATTTTATTTTACCAATATCACCCTATATACAAAAATTATCCAAAGGAACATTATATAATATATAGATATTCAATACATAAAATATTATATATCTCATATTATATATTCTTACCAAAAAATAGTATATATGTAAGCACATATTATTCTTGTCGAGCTCTAAGAAGACAGAATTTAAATGGTACAATCTCAACTTACAAAATAATCGGTCTTAATATACAAGTCCATTTTAACTTGACTCACTTTATTTGAAACCCAATCCCCTATTTTTTGGGCAAAATGGGCTGACACCAATATCGCCCTAATATATACAAAAATTATCCAAAGAAACATTATATAATATATATATATATTCAATACATAAAATATTATATATTTCATATTATATATTCTTACCAAAAAATAGTATATATGTAAACACATATTATTCTAGTCGAGCTCTAAGAAGATAGAATTTAAATGGTACAACCTCAACTTACAAAATAATCGGTCTTAATATGCAAGTCCAATTTTAACTTGACTCATTTTATTTGAAACCCAATCCCCTATTTTTTGGGCAAAATGGGCTGTGTCAAGTAAGCCCATCCCAGTCCTAATTAGGACACTATTTTGTGGGTACAAATAATAGAACGTGTATTCTAATTTTTTTTTTTCAAACAAGAGATCATAATAGCAATGTTAGTAAATCTACGAATTTCAAACATATATAACTTTATTTTATCAGTATTGCCTAATATGTGCAAAGTTATGCAACGAATCTATTATATAATAAATATTCAATACACAATTTTCTGATATAAATTCTTACCAAAAACAATAGTGTATATATGTGTACATATTACTTAGGTCAAGTTTTAAGTGGGCCTGAGTTTAGTATTGCCAAATAATCAACTCACAATGGATCGGGCCTAATTTTTATTCTCAATCTCACTCCATTTACATTACTGGAGCTCACTATGTTTCGGGCCTAATGAGCTAATCTCGAGTAAGTCTAACTACATTGACAGTCCTAACTAGCATACTTTTTTTTGAGGGGTACAAATAATGGAAAGTTTATTCTAATATTCATATAAGAGATCATAGGCCATAGCAATATTAGTAAAACATGTACTTCATAGATAAAAAAATGTAATGTAAAAATTGGAAGTTTGGTTTGGATGGTAATTTGTGTAATTGTTTTTTTTTTTTTCCCCTTAACTCTGGATTACTCGAGTAGGTCATCTAGATAAGTAGATTAATCTCTTATGTTTTTTCCCCCCTCTTAATTATCAAAGAACTTGGATTGATTACATGAGATGGCTTTTTCTGTTTTATCTTCTTCTTGAAATACCTTTCCATAACTAAAAGCAATAATTTTACTAAATTAGGCTTTAAACAATTTTAGCAAATAAATAGATAAGATTTACTATAACAACCTATTTCACAAATTAAACAATAACAAACTATCCATTTTTCATCAATATTGCATTAATTGAATTTTCACATTAATAGTAATCTAAATGTCTTATTTAATAGTTATTACATTAATTCAAAAGAAAAAACAATCATCAGAAGTTGAGATTAACAAAGAATCACCAAACATAGACTAAAAAATACAACATGAGTAACAAAATATTCACAACTTGAACATATTTTGGTGTTCATAACTTTTAACCGGGAATCGATGTTGTGAAGAGTACAGTGGAAAATCTTACTAAATTGAAGTTGTGCTAAAGTCCTTAATTTGAAGAATAGAATATGTAACAGAAACGATTAGACCAACGAACTCAGGAAAATCAACACTAATTATTTTGTTAGTTTTAGAGTTTATATAATATAAATTTTTAAAATATATAGTATTGTATTATACATCTTTTTAAAGTATAATAGAATAATTTTGTTATGGGATTATAAAATTTTCCTAAGATGTGTATCAATATACTATTGTATAACATCTAGTTATGTAGTTATTAATGTGTCATTAGATTCGCAAAATAATAAATAAAATTTGACTAAATGTTTAACATTTTAAGGGTTAGTGATTTAATATAATTTTGTCACGTGGAGTGGATTTGATAAGCATTCCTGAATTTATGACTTTATAATTTACTTTCCTATATTGTATATGAGTAAATCTTTCATGCTCCGCATGTGCAAATTTTTTTTTTTAAATTTAAATAATGCATATGTGTTATGTATCTAAATTTGATAGTATAAAAATTTTTGTACACCAATAGTACATGAAAGATTTACTATTGTTATATTAGTACATTTATATAAAATGATAAATCTATTAATATAATTATTAATATGTCATTAGATTCGCAAAAGAATGAAAGAAATTAATTTAATTTAAAATCTTATAAGTTGAATCATACGTGAATTAATACGTCTATAAGCGATTATGAATTGATTTTTTTGTAAAGCATTTTTCATGTTAATACGGGACAGCTTTGTAAACCAATTTTAGACTTGTTTCCATAATAAATTTTCCCCAACTTCTTCTTCTCCTTATTTCAACTTGACAATTTAATCTACTCTTATTTAATTATATCTATAATTAAAAAAAAAGAGAAGATCCAACAAAAATAAAAAATAACCTTTACTTTTAAAAATATAAAGCGAGAATTCAGAATTCTCAACTTTTAACAAATAAATGCTTGATGGTCACTTAAAGTGAGTGAGTTTCTTCTTGGCCTTGGGCCTGACCAATTTCCATTATCGTGCCGGGCCTGTGGGCCAAGTCCATGAACCCTATTTTTAGCTGAAAAGTCCATGAACTTGTGGACTGTAATTTTAAGTAACGGACAGCCGTTACTAGTTCTTGTGTAACGGCTGTCATTTTATTCGGTTTGTTTGTGTGGTTACAAATTAATGGGGGATACTGAACAAAATTTTCACGATATTTTATGCACAAAGATGGACATTTTTCTCGAGTCAGGACACGTGCATCCACTGAATCGTTATAACTTACACGTGTTAGGGGCGTGCAATTGTTTTAGACAACACATGATAAACTTCAGTTAATACATGAATTAAATACAGTTATCTTATGTTTTAAAATAATTGTTATTTCACGGGCATCCACTTATTCATTATAACTTATAACGTGTTAGAGGCATGAAATTGTTATCTTCTTAGGACAACACATGATAAACTTCAATTAATCCATGAACTAAATACAGTTACATTTCATTTTAAAATAATTGTTGTTTTAGACAAATTATTTTATATCAAATCATCTATTATTTTAAGAAATTTAAAAAGTATTATATGATAATTTTTTATTTTTTTTATTCTTATGGTTATATTTAGTGAAGGGATGATTATGTCGTTGGAAACTTCAGATATTAATGTAAAAGAGTAATTTAGTCACTTTGAACTATTTTTTATAAAATAAATGCAATTTAATAATTTTTTTTTAATTTGTGACGCACTAATCACAGGTGACAGATATTTTAAAATAAAAGAAGTAATGCATACAAACATTACCATTGAAAAACACACAACGAATCTTTTTTTAAGTGAAAGTTATGGTTCATGTTTTGGAGATACTTAGTTAATGAGACAGATTGGAAGTTCTATGAGAATAAAAAGTAATAATGTGTATAAATATACAAAATTCTACTATTAAATAAAAATTTTAAAAAATATTACCATCCAATTCAGCATATAACTTATGTATCAAATTATTAACTTATTCGTATAATAAAATTTATTTAGATTAGTGACAAATCGAGATTTTTTATCTTGTGGAAAGTAGAAACTAACGCATTGAATAAAATGAGGTGACGTGGAGATTGTACTGACAAATTGTTCGGATAAATGGGGATATTTTTGTTGTGCAACGTTCTAGAGTTTGAAAATTAGATTGGATTTGTTGATTGGTTGTTGACCGGATCCAATTGAACCAAATAGTTTGTAGTGAGTTGGTGAAGCAATTCTATGTAACAGCCGGGTAATAGGTGACTCAAGGGTCGGGTCAAAATAGGTGACTCAAGGGTCGGGTTGGGTAAAAGATTATTAGTGCTATGTCATCCGTTGTTTGATTTGATTTTTATACATGTGATTCAGCATCTTTCATTGATCGTGGAATAAATATTACAAATTTGATGGA
This sequence comes from Cinchona pubescens, assembly GCA_025175665.1. Classification (NCBI taxonomy): domain Eukaryota; kingdom Viridiplantae; phylum Streptophyta; class Magnoliopsida; order Gentianales; family Rubiaceae; genus Cinchona; species Cinchona pubescens. The sequence continues at coordinate 5,758,013 of JANKKI010000131.1, forward strand.
AAAAAATAAATATTCAGTAATATTTTTTAAGTTGCTTTGAAGCAATTTTGTAATTATTAAATTAATCATTTAATATAAGACTTTTTATTTGACATATCTTATGAATAATCATATACTAGCCAAAGTTAAGATAAATACTTTAAATGGTTAGACAACTTCAATGATAAGCAATCTCCAAAAGAGTTTACATTACTGATAAAAATCATTCATGCAAAAAGTATAGCCAATTAGCCACTGATAAAGTGAAAAATTCAAAATTACAAGCTAAGTGTTATAAATGTGATGATGCCAAAATAATAAGCAGAATGGAGAGTATACACGTGGTTCAAGATTGGGTTTAATAAGAATATTTTAATAATTTTATCAACGTTCCAAATAGGCCTAAATAAGTCAAATAATAAATGGTCAACCAGTGGATTGGTCCGACCTATCAATTATAGTTATAAATATTGAAATGGCAGGTCAGATTCATTAATTAAATATTTTCTTAATTTCATAAGTTTTGAATTTTTATTGAATTATTTTTTCTAGTCGAAGTTTTAACTTAAAAACCGGAGATCATTCTAGAAACAAACCCCCCGCCCTTTCTTTTTAGGTGATCCAAATGTGAGTATTACGTGCGGAACTTAACCCTAACCTTGAACCAGATTACACTTGGTATTTACCCTAACTGAAAATTGTATCAACGAATGTGTTCTGCCATCTATCCATACATATTTGATTTCCAATGTTATGTTTTGGATTCTCAATATCTAAACTTAAAAGGCATCACTCACATGAATGATACGGTTAAAAATTTAATAAAGAATTCATGATATAATAATGTGGATCGTATTCATTTAAAATGTTTTGGTCACCGACATATACACGTTGAATTAAGAATTAACGATACAATATCATGAATCCAATATAGTTGATAATATCTCGATCACGTGCATATTCACGATCAATTTAGGTATCTTTATTAAAAAAAGTAAACTAAGAGGATATTAAATGAAGTAAACAAATGATCACACAATTATAAGTTTAAAAAGGAAATCAAACGTTAAAGTCTATATACGGTCATGCAATAAATGCGAAGAAACGTTAAAGTTCTAACGCGTTTACATAATAGACGTGACAAGGCATACCCTACCCCTCCTACCTCCTACCTAAACTGTCCTAATACACAACCCCCTCCCGGTCATTACTCGTGTTTGTTGCGGATTCAGGAAGCTCAAGAGAAATGTTCGAGTAAATACATATTGAAAACATTCGACATTATCAAGAAAAAAAGATATTGTAAACGTGGAATAAATCAAACAGAAATTGCATTTGTAATATTCATAACAATATTCATTTATAGAAGTTTCTGAAGTTCTATTGATTTTGTGTTTTTACTATTGTTTTTTTCTAAACTTTTAAGTATTCTAAACAATCAGATGATAAAACTTTTTCTATAATTTATTATCATCATTTTGAGTCACACCAAATTTTTATCCTTTGGCCGTGATTTGCACTTTTCATAACCCCAGTGACTCGTTTTAAGAGTGTTGTGGCTAAAGTCAAGTCTTAAATAAACACAAAAAGCTAATTTTTCTTTTTTTGGGTAAAAAATCTTGACTTGATTAATGGACTGGCCCTTATGTACAGACCATGGAAATAATAAACCTTTGAATTCAATAGAAAGCATAAATCAAGTCAAGATACTTGCATTTAATAGTAGTCGCATGTACTATGGAAATTTTTATTTTGGTTAGGAGTAATTACTAGATATGTCTAATAATTATTCTTCAATTAATAAGAACATGTTATTTGGAATGTAGGGTCTATTTTTCTAAATAGAATGATCTTTTTATTTTTCAGAAACATGGACCCTCACTCCAAATAGAAGCTTCTCATTAGTTGAGAACCAACTATTGAACATGCCCAATTGTTGCTCATGACCGACATAAAATTTCTCTGCTAAGTTGTATGAAGTTCGGTCATGAATTTCAACTATTCGAAGCTTCTCCTCAATGTGAAAATATTTTGATCATTATTTATTATTTCTTTTTGTTACAATCTTGGCTAAATTGGCCTCCATATCACAAAATTAACCAAAATTAAAAATTTTTATTCTCATAAATATATATGTATATATATTCTAGTTTATTTGGCCAATAGCATGTTTTTCATTATGGAAATTTTCATATCATTCTATAAAGTCACAAGTTATAGTTAGACAGATCACATAAAAAAGCGGAACTAAAAATGACCAAAATATAGTTAAATTGAACCGATGTTTGACTTGTAGACTATTTAGTGTGGATTAAACTATATTAGAATAAATGACATCGTTATGTGCAAGAATGATTCATAAAATTTAATCATACCTACAAGATTTACAGGTATGATCCAAGACCGGATCTATCTAACTATTTCTCAAACTTATCACATAGATAAAAACTACTTTTAAAAATTTTAAAATATTACTTTTAACTTATTATATGATATCAAGAACTAGGCATTATTAACATATTTAATCCATATCAATTAAATATCAAATTTTTGATGCATGTCCGAAATCTACTTTCAAAATCACCCTTTCCATGCTCTAAAGAATTTGTAACTCCTTTTTCTATTGCCATACCATTTTCCTAACTAAATAATTGAAAAAAAAAAAAAACCCGTTCACAAAAGGCATCCTAGAAGGTGAATTATAAAAAGAGCATAATTATGTGATTTTTTATGCAAATATCTTCTATACACAAACATAATGTGTGTGTATATATATATGTGTATGTATGTACGTATATTAATTAAGCTAGTTTACATAAAAAAGAAAAATCGTACACGTTCCAAAACGAGTGGAATGTAAAGTCATTAGGGCACACTTGATGCTTCTACCATAAAAGAAAATTTATTAATTTAAATTATTTTATGAGAATAAAGTAATAGTAATTAAGTATTGAGATGAACTCATTATTCAATAAATAGAAGAAATTTTTTATGAGAGAGAGAGATTCAGTAACCAGAGAAAATTTAAAAGACCAAAAGATATAATAGGGGGCTGCAAATCGCAATTTGTAGAGTTGGAGGTTGTCGTTGGATTTTCATTTCACAAAGATGAACAACGGCCAATAAAGAGAAGAAAATTTTAACATCAAAGAAAAGAAGGAAATAAAGAATTAAAGAAACAAAATAAAATTAAGGGGGAAAAATGGAAATTGTATGGGTTGCATAGTGCAATTTAATAGAGGTCATCATTGGATTTCACTTCACTAATCAGAGCAACGGCTCATCTAGTTTCAATATATTCAAAAAGCAAGAAAGTTACACAATTTCTTCTCTTGTTCAAGATAAAAAAAAAAACTAAAATTGTCTCTTATTACGATTTCTTTATTGATAAAAGTGGTATTTACTTTTAAAAAAATAAAAATCTTGGAGCAAACTCACTTTCAAGTAAGATAATGGGGATAACTTTGTCCAAAAATATCGACAAGAGGTTAAGTATTTTTAAAATATCGAGGGGTAAAATACAACTTAGTTAATAGTTGAGGGCAGTTTAGTGAAATTTACCACAAAAATAACTTCAGAACTAAACTTGACAAATGTAGCAGAGAAGTGCTCTTTCCATTATGACACAATAAGGTTCAAACCTTGGTCGAATAAATTTTAACAAATTTTGCAGCTCATACTTCCTTGTCATTTTGTTCCCACACGACATTAGAGTCCAACCAGTACTTTATTTGAGCAAAATTTTAAAACAAGTTCTATGTGATGAGAAATTGGCCTAATAGCCCAAACTGGTCTATCATTGTGGTTAGTTGTAAGGTTAATCATTAAAGCGAAAAAGTTTAGCAAACTAGTTGTCCAATAATATTGAATCATTTTCTTGCAAAATTAAATAAAAATATAATGTTTTTATATTTTCAAATTCCTTGTTAATAACCCACTTTTTCATTATATTGAATTTAGTTTCCTATAAAATAATTTTAACAGTATTTGTTTAAAAATATATTATCATCCCTACAATTCATATTCTTGTTAACAATGAACAAGAATTTAAGAGGAATTATATCTTCATTAAGCATGGGATTGAGGGCGAAAAAGTCAACTAAATATCAATCAACACTAGGCTTCGCATTATTAGCTAAGATAATTGGCGCAAATTTTCCAGCCTAACTTTTTGCGAACCCTAATAAGGAAAGTAAAACTTTTCCACACGTCAAATTTAGTAAGAATCAAAATTTTCTTGCTAAGATTTCATTTGACAACAACATTGGAGAGGAAATGAAATTTTTTCTCACAAATTTCATATGTTATGGAGAGGAAATGAAAATTTTTCTCACAAATTTCATATGTTAAGTGATAAATTTGTGCTTTCTCGCTATTAATTTTGGCACTATTGCCCTCTTTTTTTAATTGTATACCATTGGATTAGTTAAAAAGGTTAAATAAATATATTTCTTACATGGGTAATTTAGGACATATAGGTGGAGATTAAAATTATTGGTACTATAAATATATAGCAATGATGGGCTAGTGTAATAAAAATAGCTCATAATGGAATGTACATGATATAAGAGAAAATAAAATATCGAAGCCTATATCTTGTAACAATAATCTCCATTATACCTAGCTAATATGAAGGCATGAAACATGATATATATATATGAGTGAAAGTAAAATATCTGAGTTGTAACAATAATCTCCATTTCACCTAGCTAATATGAAGGTATGAAACATGATATAAACCCATTGTAATATTGGTTGGTGATTCTAAATACTATTGACACATTTCTCTTTCTCTCTCTATCTCATGTACTCAATAGTTTTATTTGGCCCATAAAGGATGCAACAAATTTTTTTAAAAAAAAACTTACCTCTCCCCCTACTCTCTAGTAACTCGAATCCATGACCAATAAATCATAAGAAAAGTATCTTACCATCTAAGATGCACTTTGTTATCGAGTGCAACATAAACCAGTCTTAGTGTGTCTGATTTTTTTCTTTTATATATAATACACTCTTCACCTTGAATAGTTACTAACACACCGATGGTGAATTGAGGGAGTTTTCTCTAATTCAACATAAACTAGTCATAGCGTATTTTATTTCTGTTTTTCTTTTATGTATATAACACACTCATCAGTTCAAAGAGTTACTAACAGAGTGACATTGAATTGAGAGAGTTTTCTCTAATTCTATAGAGAAATATTCATCATAAACTAGTCATAGTGTGTCTAATTTTTTTCTTTTATATATAACACACTCATCAACTCAAACAATTACTAACAGAGTGGCAAGAAATTGAGAGAGTTTTCTCTATTCTATAGATAAACATTCATCCAAAAAATTATGGAAAAAACTGACACCTCCAAACAACATCACAAATCCGAAGTTAATAGAAGATCTAACTCAGGTAATGAAACAACTTACATTTCCCATTGTTAATGTTAAAACCATTTTTTTTTGGTTTAATTATTTAACATGTTCTTATGCATGCTACTAATTATATACAAAATTCATTCTTAATTGAATATCACTGGTCTTGCAACTATTAGTTCTTGTAAATCCCATGATTTTGCATGTACATCTTGGTGAGTTTTTTTTTTTAATTAAATTTGAACGCAACGATTTTATATTTCTATATGCATATAAGATCTAATTTGTCTTTTTGTAATATGAATTAATTCTTATTAAACATTACTGATTCTCATGGCTATATAAATTATGTAGATCCATTGATTTTTGTATATATACATATTTATAAATTGTTTTTCCCTTTTAAATTATAGAAAACCCCTTATATGTGCTTATTTTTTGACATGTACATATAAAAAATAAATATGCCTATTCTTCGAATTTAAGTGCCATACTTAAAATACTCAAACATATACAATGTTGAAATTTTTATTTATGGATATTCTCTATGCTTCTACTTGCTAAGTTTTTGGTTGGCCAAAAATAAAAAAGAAATATATTTCTCATAATCTTATTCTTATAGTCAATTTTAACTATGATAAATGTAGCTTTACTTGTTAGTTTTGTTTTGTTTATTTACATTATACAAACTATATTGTTTTATTTAAAATCACCAACCAAATAAGGTAGAGTATACCATGACAAGAGTTATAGTTTATTTGTTAGTAAATTTTAATTAATTTTTAAAAAACTACTATATTTTATAAGAGAAAAGACAAAAAAGTTTTTTTTTTTTTTTTTTCAATTTTAAAATCCTTTATATTCTATTTAGAACAATGGGAAAGATTATCTATATACTATTAAAATGAAATCTTACCATTCAAAAATATATGCAATAATTTTGTAATTACCTTTTTAACGGACAAATAACCGATTTAACGAATTTAAAATCATGTTTCCTCGACTACCGGAGTAACATAGGGTTTTGTCACGTGTCGGGAGTTATTTACTCAATTTTCAACTAAACAAGAAATAATCTTGTCTTTTTGTTTATTTTTTTCATTCTAGGTTTGGATGTTATTGTTATTATCTCGAGATATATCTCTACTAATTTACATAATAAATTTTTATTTAATTTTCAAATTAATTAGTTTAAGTATAAGTGCTTTTGGAGTAGTAGGTCTGGCCCTTAATCTATATGCTTATAGAAGCAATAAAATTTTTCCTTCATTTGCCTTGAACTAATTATTGGCTTAAAAGACTCTAGTTACTTAGAATTAGATGGGAAATGTTATAATCACCTTACTTAATATTTGTTAATTGGCATTTAAACTTTTAGATTTAACTTTAACACAAAAAGCAAAAGCTTCTAAACTTCCTTACTCACTTGTGGACCAATATCTTGCCTTCAATCCTATTAAAAAAAATGTCCTTTTATATTTTATATTGAATTCAAGTTTGAATTTATTATTTCATTTTTTGAGATATCTTTAATTAAGTGGCATGGATCCAAGAATTCATTCATAGATCTTATAGCTATTCAATACACACATCACATATATGATGTTAAGTGGCATTACCAATATGAGATGTATTGAAATTACCTGACATAACATGTATAATGTGGGTGCTCAGGAGAACACAAAATTCACTTATAAGTTCATAGATCGGGTCCACCAAATTTATTTTTTTCATTTTTGGAAGATTCCTTGTTCATTAGAATTAAAATTATAATCCAAGACATACATTTATGATTGTAGATTAGTAGTTACATGTTGAATTTGCTAGAACTTATTACTAATCTTTGGCTTTATAGTTATGGACAAATAGAGTACCATACTGAAAGTAAAAATTATGATATTATGCGTAGTTAGTCTCTAAAAAGAATAATGTGTGATGTTGACAACAAAATATAAGTTAGTGATAAAACATTATAAGGGGTCGGGGAAAGATAGTTTTTTTTTTTGGTTTAAAAATGAATATTATGTTATATATATGGTTTTAACTCAATAATATTAATCAATGTAGTAGACTGTTGGCTATCAAATATTTAATGAAGTTATGTGGTACATTGATCTTTATACTTATTCAATTATTTGAAACATAACAATTTTAATTTGAGCTATATTTCATTTCACTATACTGTGTATATGTTAATTTGAAGAGGTGCTCATAAAACTAAAAATAAAAGGAAAGAAAAAGACTTAATAAGATTGAATTATAATGAGATTTTAGAAGACTCTTTATTATATATGAACAATATATATATAGTAAGCACTTTTAGAGAAAGTTTAACATAACAATATGTATATATATATAGATATAGATAGATAGGTAGATAGATAGAGAGAGAATAAATAGTTGTCATGTTTTTCTTTGTGTTTTACATTGAATTTTAGGTGTAGTGATTCGAGAGCCTGATCAAAATGCTGCAAACAACATAGTTAACACCAACAATGTCAATGCCGACGCTAGACGCAATCCGGATCTCTTGGTGCCAATTGCTAATATACTCCGAATCATGAAGCGTGGATTGCCACACAATGCAAAGGTTTCTGAAGATGCAAAAAGTATGATTCAAAAATGTGTATCTGAGTATATAAGCTTCATCACAAGTGAAGCAAATGAGCGTTCCCACTGCGAAATTCGAAAGACTATAATAGCTGAGGATATTCTCTATGCTCATGCAAAACTTGGGTTTGAAGACTACGTTGGTCCTCTCACTCTTTACTTGTCAAACAAATATCGTCAGCATGAAGCTTCTTATACTACTGTACATGGCGACCCATCTGTGAGGCGCACGACATATTTTTCTGACCGTGCAGTTGGTGCAGTTATTAATGCACCTCCTTTGCTTCCTACACCTCTGCCTCTGCCTCTGCCTCTGCCTCTGCCTCTGCCTCCGCCTCCTATAAATCAAACTTTTCAAGTTGATGGTGTACCTCCTTCGGTTCCTCCACTTCTAACAAATCAAAATTTTCAAGTTGATGGTGTTCAACAACAAGGATTCTTTAATCCAACAATGATGAATAATTACTACTACTTCCAAAATGCTCCTTTTGCTAGTCTTGGTGGTGGATATGACATTGGTGGTTCTTCTTCTTCAAATGCGGAATTTCCAGAGCCAGAGGCTCATCCTCAGCCAGGGTTTTACCCCCATAATCAAGAGTAATTCAAGTGAATTAGTGAGGCCAGCTAGCTAGCTATATGCCTTTTGTTGTGCATTATATTCATGCTACTGTGTTTTGTTGTTGTTGTAGTCATCTTTGTTTTCATGTTGTTGTTGCTTTGGGTGAAAGATATTATGATTTATAAGTTTTGAAACTAAGTTGTTTCTCTTGCGCTTTATTTGATGCGTATTAAAATGCCTGCAAGAGGAGTTGTATGGCATTGTAGAATTAATTATTGATCTCCTTTATATTTTTCCATTCTTGTACTTTTTAAAAAAAAAAAAAAATTTTGTTTCTTATTTTTCCTTTATTCAAGTAAACGTTTTTAGAGCTTATTTGAAAAATAATAAAATATTATTCTATATCCATTAGTGGAAATAGTGAAGCATTTGTAATACACATATATCACTACTCTAACTTTATACCATTATTCATGAACAGTTGAAATGGCTTCTTTTATTTGACATTCACCACAGTTTTGGGAAAATTTAGAAGTGATGAAATGCAATCCTCAACCCAAGTAATACATGCTAAAACCATTCAATTTGAAAGATGACTCCTCACATTATTAATTATTAAATTAGCAAGATGATATATCTGTATTTTGACATAAACATTGTTATATATTGTTAATATCCAACATTAATCCAAATTGTTCTTTACGATCAATTATCAATGGCTCAAATAATTTTTATAAACAAGTGTTTCGCACAATGTACATTTTCGCATCATAAACACATTCAAAATATCATGTATTGCTTATTTTGTAGAAAGTACACTTCCATTTAAATCGGTGTCAAGATGAGATTTTTTATATTGTGGAAAGTGGGATCTAACGTATTGGATAAAATCAAGTGATGTGGAGATTATACTGACATTCTGAAGTTCGAAAATTAGATTGGACTTGTTGACCGGTTGTTGACCGGATCCAATTGAACCAAATAGTTTGTAGTGAGTTGGTGAAGCAATTCTATGTAATAGCCGGGTAACAGGTGACTCAAGGGGCGGGTCAAAATTAGAAAATGACTAATTCAATAGGTGAGGGTCGGGGAGGGCCGGAGTAAAAAAATTGACGAATTCAATAAATGAGGGTCGAGTGAGTTAAATCTATTCTTTTGACATAGGGTAAGCACGAACTCGATTAATCAAATTCGTAATTTTTTTTATTTTCAAATTGAAATTCCAAAATTAGTTAATAGAAATTCGGTTAATGAATTAGTCCGACCAAATTCTAAAATCGGAAATCAATTAATAAAAATTCTCTTATAAATCAATTAAGTAATTGGAATTGAATTCTAAATTTGGAATTATATGATTTTCAAATTCAATTTGATATTTGAGGAACTCAAGATCTTTCAACGAAAATCTTTAATACTTAACTTCCAACGTTATATTTTCTTTTTAAATAAATATACTTTTTATATGATATGATCTGACAAGCTAATACTATAATTTTGCTTGTAAAATATATATATAGACACACAAATAATATTATATATATACACACACACAAACACATATATATAATTTATGTATTTACAATCCCATTATATAATATATATATATAAAGTATTAAAAAAACATTAAGCATACATTCAAGCATAATTTAATTTTAATAATATGAAATTATGGACCATTTTATTGCTAATTGGATTTTACAATAGATAGGTTTTCAATTTTTGTATAAAGAATTTTATTCTAATGCTAATGGGCCTAATTAGCGAATATGGTTAATCGAATTTGAGATCGATTATCGAATTTGAATTTGGTTAACCGAATTTAAATTTGGTTAATCAAATTTTATTTTGAATTCAATTCAAAATTGAAATTGGTTAATAATTTTATAACTCATTTTCATATTTTGACCAAATTTTTTGACCAATCGATAAATCGATGCACAACCCTATTTTCTCGTACAACCCTAACTTCGGTCGGATGGCGCAAAATAGATTATTAGTGCTACGTCATCAGTTGTTTGATTTGATTTTTATACATGAGATTCAGCATCTTTCACTGATCATGGGATAAATATTACAAATTTGATGGAATAAATAAATATTAGTAATATTTTTTACGTTACTTTGAAGTATCTATATTTTGTAAATATTGATTAAATCATTTTCATGACATATCTTATGAATAATCATATACTAGCCAATGTTAAGATAATTACTTTAAATGGTTAGGAAACTTCAATGATAAGTAATCTCCGGAAGAGCATTATTAGCCACCGATAAAGTGAAAATTTCAAAATTACAAGCTATCCATGCTTGTTAGAAAATGTGATGATGCCACAATAATGCGCCTGAAAATATACACATGGTTTCAGGTTCGGGTTTATTAGAGATATTTCAATAATTTTATCAACAGTTCAAATAGACTTAAATAGATCAAATAATAAATGTTCAACCAACGGATTGGTTCGACCCATTAACTACAGGTATAAATATCGAAATGCCAGGATAGATTCATTAATTATTTTCCTAATTTCACAATTTCGCAATTCTTATTGAATTAATTTTTTTGGTCGAATTTTAGCTTGAGCACCGGAGCCTACTCCAAAAACAAACTCCCATCCTTTCTTTTTGAGTGATCTAATCATAAGAGTCATAAGTATTACGTTCGGAACTCTACCCTAGCCTTGGACCACATTACACTTGGTATTTACCCTAACTGAAAAATTGTATCAACAAAATGTAAACACAGTTTGCGTTCTGCCATCTATTAATGCATGTTTGATTTACGATGCTATGTTTTGGATCTCAAGATCTAAACTCAAAGGCATCACTCACATAAATAATATGGTTAAATATTTGACAAAAGATTCATGACATAGTAATGTGCATCGTATTCATTTAAAATGTCTTGGTCGCCGACATATACACGTTGGATTAAAAGTTAACGATACAATGTCATTAATGAATACAGTTAAGAATGCATTCACCTGCATATTTACAATCAATTCAAATATCTTTATTAAAAAAAGTAAACTGAGGGAAAATTAAACGTTAAAATAAACAAGCGATCACACAATAAGCATTTTAAAAAAAATCAAACGTTAAAATCTAAACACGATCACGCAATAGACGCAGAAAAACGTTAAAGTCTAGGTTTACATACGTGATCAAGTAATAGATGTGAAAAAACGTTAAAGTTTATACGCGATCATGCAATAGACGCGAAAAGGCAATCCCCGCAGGTGGTCAATACTCGTGTTTGTTGCTGATTCAGGAAGCTCAAGAGAAGTGTTCGGGTAAATACGCATTGAAAACATTGGAAATTCTCAAGAAAAAAAGATATTGTAAATATTGAATAAATCAAAGTGATATTGCCTTTGTAATATTCACAACAATATTCATTTGTAGGAGTTTATGAAGTTTTATTAATTTTGTGTTTCCACTATTATTTTTTTTTCCAGACTTTTGAGTATTCCAGCCAACGTTGACAATCAGGTGATAAAACTTGTTCTATAATTTATTAATCATTATTTTGAGTCACCCCGAATTTTTGTCCGATGCTTAAACTTAAATTCGTCACTCCGATGCTTAAACTTAAATCTATAGATTATTTTGTATGCTTAAATCTATAGATTATTTTGTGAGAGGAGTATTAGCTGTAATATGAAGAAATTTGTAATAGAAATTCGCAATTTGTGAATATTCTGTAATTATGAGAGTTTATATAGATGTATGTTATAAAAGTTAAACAAAATATAAAAATATATAAAATTGAGAAAAAAAAACAGAAAAGAAAAATGGAAGATTTTTTACAGTCTTTTCTTTTATTTCTCATGTAGTGCATCTATTTATAAGAGTATAACGACCCATAAGTTATTTAGTGTAAATAACGTGACCTATTTATAAGAGTATAACGACCCATGAGTTATGTAGTGTAAATAACGTGACTTGTATCTATCTACAGATATTTAGATATAGATAGTCTACTATAACTTATCAAAACTAAAATACACGGGTAGACATCCAATTAATAGAATTTGTAACAATGTATTTTTTTTTTCAGAATTATATAAATTTACTTTGCTTGCTCTATTTATAGAGCAGTGCCGAATCTACCTTTGGCCAATAGGGGCGCGTGCCTTCATTTGCTAAAGAAAATTTTCAATAGATATAAAAATAAATATTTTAAAAATGTTGCTTTTTATCTTATTATTTGTAAATGTGCTTTCACTCTATTATTCAGACATCTATTATTTTCACTTTTAATAACCCCAATGACTCGTTTTAAGTTGTGGCTGTGCCTTTAACGTATTAAAGTCAAGTCTTAAATAAACACAAAAAGCTAATTTTTTATTTTGGGGTAAAAAATGATCAATCGACTGGCCCTTATGTATAGACCGTGGAAATAATAAACCTTTGAATTCAATAGAAAGCATAAATAAAGTCAAGATACTTGCATTTAATAATAGTCGCATGTACTATATAGTATGAAGTTCGGTCATGAATTTCAACTATCAAAATGTGAAAAATATTTTGATCATTATTTATTTATTTTTACAATCTTGGCTAATTTGGCCTCCGTGTCACAAAATTAACCAAAAAAGTAAAAAAAAAAGGAAAATTTTTATTCATATTTATTTTTCTAGTTTATTCGGCCAATAACATGTTTTTCATTATGGAAATATTTCAGATCATTCTGTAAAGTCACAAATTATAGTTAAACATATTACATAAAAAAGTCAAACTAAAAATGACTAAAAAATATTTAGATTGATCGATTTTTGACTCTACGTGTAAACTAGGTAGTGCGGATTAAACTATATAGAATAAAAGATTAATTACACTTTACCTCCTGAACCTATTCTCTAGTTTCACTTTGTCCCCTGATCCCCAATAATGTACGCTTAGCCATCTCTGAAAGATTCCATCATATAAATAATTTTAAAAAGGTGATGTAGATATTCATTTTGACAAAGATTCCCTCCAAAGAATTTGTTTACCAAGTCATTCTCCTTTTATTTAATTTTTAATGCTTGCACATATTCCTTTTATTTATTTATTATTTCGAGACTATGAGAGAATTCCATGAATTGTCAAATTTCTTTAATCAACTTATATATTATTTTCTTTAATTTAAAACTAAATACAAAGTGGAGATTTTTTTTTTACAACTATTTTCTGTTCATTTTCATTTTTTGCATGAGCTAAACTAAAGAATATCTTTTAACTAAATAAGTACATTTTTTTTTATACGACATCAAAACACAGAAAACTTTTTATGAAGCATAAAATGTGTATAAATAAAATAAATTTACTTAATTATTTGTTATTAATATGTTTCGATGCCACAAAGAAAATATAGAAAAAGTAGTTGTAAAAGTTCACCATTTTTGTATTTAATTATAGAATGAAGAAAAATAATTATAAAATGATTAAGAAAAATATGTTAATTCAAGAAATCCTCTTATTGTTACAAAATTAAAAAAAAATTGTATGAAAATATTAAAAATAAAATAAAGGGAAAGTAATTTGTGCATAAAAGTCTGGAGGGTAATAATGTCAAAATAAATGTCCACATCACTTTTAAAATTATTTATATGATAGAATCTTTTAAAGGGGCAAAGTATATATTGTTGGGGTTCAGGGTAAAGTGCAATTAGAGTGTAAGTTCAAGGGGTAAAGTGTAATAACCCTAGAATAAACTTTGTTCTGATATCATTTTGTGTAAGAATGATGTCGTAAGATTTAATCATGATTACAAGAATATAGGTAAGGTTCAAAATGAATCTGTACCAAATTATTTTCAAAACCAATCACGTAGATGGTCTCAAAAACTAGGTTTTGGCAAATTGCTACCTACCGTTAATGTATGAGGAACCATATAATTGAATAGCAGTGTTCAAAAGTCAGTCAAGTCGAATTGTCGAGTCAAGTCAAGTCAAGTCGGAAAATGTTTTTTGACTTGACTTGTTTAACTTTCGACTCGACTTTGACACGATATCAAATTAACTACGCAACTTCTCGACTCGACTTTGTCTTCAACTTTATACTACGTAACTTAATAGTATAACATTTTTACTAGTAACAAGTATATTAAATGCATTACTAATTTACTATTAGTATAGATCGAGTTAGGTAATCGCATATATTCCTATATATTTATAGGATATAATTTAACAAAGGTGGGTGGTTCAATAAGATTTTCATATATCAGAATTGATTTTGGTAAGTGATTTTGAATTTGTAATTTTGTAAATCGAATTTAATAAATATATGTATAATATATACTAATACACATTCATATATTAAAATTTGTAGCTTCTATGTGAGTATGTACGTGTGTGTCTATATACATATACATACATACATACATAACAAACAAAAAAACATATACATACAAAGATATATGTGTGTAAATTGGTACATATAATCTATTTGAAACTTGTATATATGATATTACAAAATTTATAAGTAGGGTTTAAAACCAAATCTACCTAATTATTTTTTGAAATCGATCACATAGATAGTTTCAAAAACTAGGATTTGGCTAATTGCTACCTACTGTTAATGATTGAGTAACCTTACAACTGAATAGGTGTTTTTCAAAAGTCAGTCAAGTCGGAAAACTATTTTGACTTGACTTGTTCGACTTTCTACTCGACTTTGACACGAAGTCAAATTAACTAAGCAACTTCTCGACTCGACTTTGACTTCATCTATCTTTATACTACATAACTTAATAGTATAACATTTTTACTATCAACAAGTATATTAAATGCATTACTAACTTATTATTAGTATAGATCGAGTTTGGTAATCATATATATTCCTATATACTTATAGGATATAATTTAACAAAGGTGGGTGGTTCAATAAGATTTTTATATATGAATTGATTTTACTAAGTGATTCTGAATTTGTGATTTTGTAAATTGAATTTAATATCTATATATAGCATATATACTAATACACATTCATATATTAAAATTTGTAACTTATATGTGAGTATGTACGTGTGTGTCTATATATTTACATATATACATACATAAATACATACATACACACAAAAACATATAAATATAATGATATATGTGTGTAAATTGATACATATAATCTATTTGAAACTTGTATATATGATATATTATGAATTATATTGTTGTACACACATTATATAAAGATGATAATGTAGATGATAATGTAAAAATTGAAATAATTAAAACATGTGTGATTAATTGTTACGTTAATAATTTGTACACCTACAAATTTTTGACATTTCTTTGGAATGATATTGAATTTGTGGGATAAGATACTAAATTTTGGAATTAGAATATGGAATGGAAGAAGATTAATTGTTCTACTTGTTCGACTTACCGGTCGAACAAGTCAAATTTAAACGATTCGACTTTTTTTGACTTTGGATTTTATATGATTTGACTTTGATTTTGATATTTTTATGTTGAAAGTCAAATTAGTCAAATTAAGTTTGCTCCAAGATTCCTTAGTTCGTTGTTTTCTTTGGTGTTAAAATTTTCTTCTATTTATTGGCCGTTGTTCATCTTTGTTAAATGAAAATCCAACGACACCCTCCACAAATTGCGATTTGCAACCCCCTTTTATATCTTTTTGGTTTTTAAATTTTCTATAGTTCTTGGATCACTCTTTCCCTCTCTCTTCAAAATTTTCTTCTATTTATTGAATAATGAGTTCAATCTCAATACTTAATTACAACTATTTTATTCGTCATATAGTAATTCAGATTAAAAAAAATTTCTTTTTTGGTAGGGGCATCAAGTGTGCCCTAATGACTTAACATTCCACTCGCTTTAGAACATGCACGATTTTTCTTTTTTCTTGTAAGCTTAATTAGTATACATATATATAGTGCTATGTACGTATATAGAAGATATTTGCACACAAAAAAAAAATCACATAATTGTGCACTTTCTATAATTCACCTTCTAGAATGCCTTTTGTAAACAAAATTTTTTTTTTCAATTATCTAGTTAGGAAAATGGTGTGGCAAGGGAATATAGAAAATGGAGCTACAAATTCTTTAGAGCATGGAAAGGGCGAATTTGGAAGTAGATTTCAACATGTGCCGTAAAAATTGATATTTAATTGATATGGATTAAATAAGTTAATAATGACTAGTTCTTGATCTCGTATAATAACCTAAAAGCAGTATTTTTAAAATTTTAAAAGTAGTTTTTATCTTTCTTAACATGACTAATAAGGGCATGTTTTAGAAAAGCAAAACATAGGCTGTTTTCTAAAGTATTTTTATCTTTTCTAAACATGATTAGCAATAGTACATTTTGTTTTTCAACAAAATTCCCAAATTAATTAATTTTCCAATTTCAAAAATATGCTTCCAACTTTTTTTTTTAAGTTTTTAGGACCACCCTTTAAATCTCAAAATAAAAGAAAAAGATGCAATTTTTATAACAGGAGAAGAGCTATGCAATATTGTCACGAACCTTAGGAGCTTTGTGAGTTACCCTTGAACAATTTGTATTGGTGGGCAGAGAAGATGTTATTTATACATTTATCCTTAAAGGGAAAAAGTTTAGCAAACTAGTTGTCGAATATTTTTTAATCATTTTCTTGCAATGTAAAATAAACATATAAGTTTTTTATATCTTCAAATTCGTTGTTAATAACCCACTTTTGCATTCTATTGGATTTAGTTTCCCACAAAATAATTTTAATAGTATTTCTTTAAAAACATATTTTTATTCCTACATTTCATATTCTAATGCATTTGAACAACTAAATTCGCACTAAAGATGAAAGAGAAATCAAGAGGAATTATATCTTCATTAAGCATGAGATTGGCGAGCAACTCAACTAAATATCAATCAATACAAGGCTTCTCGCTATAGGGAAAGCAAAACTTTCTTGCATGTCAAATTTAGTGAGAATAAGAAATTTCTTGCTAATATTTCATCAGACAATGTTGGCGAGGAAATGAAAATTTTCCTCACAAATTTCAAATGTTAAGTGATAAATTTGTGCTTTCTCACTATTACTTTTGGCACTATTGTCATTCTTCTTTTTTAGTTGTATACTATCAAATTAATTGAAAAGGTTAAATAAATATATTTCTTACGTAGGTAATTTAGGATATATAGGTAGAGATTAAAATTATTAGTACTAGAAATTTATGACAATGATGGGGTAGTGTAATAAAAATAGCTCATAATGGAATATATTTGGTATAAGAGAAAGTAAAATATCTAATTAGTAACAATAATCTCCATTGCAATATTAGACAATATGAATGCGTGAAACATGATATAAACCCATTGTAATAGTAGTTGATGATTCTAAATATTATTGGCACATTTCTCTCCCTTTCTCTCCCATGTACTCACAAGTTTTATTTGAACCATAAATGGTGCAATAAAATTTTTTTTTAAGAAAACCTCACCTCTCTCCCTGTGATCAATAGGTCATAGGAGAATTATCTTACCATTTAAGGTGCACTTCGTTGTCAAGTGCAACGTAAACCAGTCATAGTATGTTTGATGTTTTTCTTTTATATATAATACACTCATCACCTCGAATAGTTACTAATGCAGTAGCAGTGAATTAAGAGAGTTTTCTCTAATTTTATAGAGAAATATTCATCATAAACCAGTCATAGTGTGTCTCATTTTTTTTTCATTTATATATAATACACTCGTCAACTCAAATAGTTACTAACAAAGTGTTGTGAATTGAGAAAGTTTTCTCTAATTTTATAGAGAATTATGATCTTTTTTCTTTCATATATAATATAAACATTCGTCAGTTCAAATAGTTACTAACAGAGTGGTAGTGAATTGAGAGAGTTTTCTCTAATTCTGTAGAGAAATATTCATCTTAAACTAGTCATAACGTGTCTGAATTTTTTTCTTTTATATATATAATACATTCATTGGCTCAAATTGTTACTAATAGAGTGTCAATGAATTGAGAGTTTTCTCTAATTCTATAGAGAAATATTTATCAAAAAATCGTGGAAAAGATTGACACCTCCAAACAACATCACAAATCAGAAGTTAACAGAAGATCTCACTCAAGTAATGAAACAACTTACATTTCCTATTATTAATGTTAGAACTATTTATTTTTTGGTTTAATTATTTAACATGTTCTTATGTATGCTACTAATTATATGCCGAATGCATTCTTAATTGAATATTACTAGTCTTGCAACTGTTAGTTCTTGTAAATCCCTTGATTTTTTATGTACATCTTGGGGATTTTTCTAATTTTATTAAATGGGTAGCAACCCTTTTATTACTGCTATATGCATATAAGGGCTAATTTATCTTTTTGTAACGTGAATTAATTCTTATTAAACATCACTAATTATCATGGCTATATAAATTATGTAGATCCATTGATTTTTGTATGTATATATATATATATATATATATATATATATATATATATATATATATATATTTGTTTATTTATAAATTTTTTTTCCCATAAAATTATAAAAACCCATTGTGTGTGCTTATTTATTGACTTATACATATAAAAATTAATTTGCCTTTTCTATGAATTTATATGCCATACTTAAAATACTCAAACTTATACAATGTTCATTTATGGAATTTTCTCTAGGCTTTCACTTTCTAAGTTTTTGGTTGGCCAAAAATAAAAAGGAATTATATTTCTTCTAATCTTATTCTTCTAGTTAATTTTAACTATGATAAATGTATCTTTATTTGTTAGTTTTGTTTTGTTTATTTACTTTATACAAACAATGTTGGCTTGTTTAAAATCACCAACCAGCAGTATGGTAGAGTATACCATGCCAAAAATAGTTTATTTATTAGTAACTTTTAATCAATTTTTTTTAAAAAAACACTATATTGTATAAGAGATGTTTTGAGGGAAAAATATTTTATTTTCAGTTTTAAAATCATTTATATTCTGTTCAGAACAATGGGAAAGATTATCTATATCTTATTAAAATGAAATCTTACCATTCAAAAATAGCTGCAATAATTTTGTAATTGCCTTTTTAACGGACATATAACCGTTTTATAGAATTTAAAATCGCTTTTCCTCAACTGTTGGAGTAACATAGGATTTTGCCGCGTGTCAGGAGTTATTTACTCGATTTTCAACTGAACAAGAAATAATCTAGTCTTTTTGTTTATTTTTTTGAATCTAGTTTTGGGCGTTATTGTTATTATCTTGAGATATATCTATACTGATTTACACAATATTTTTATTTATTTATTATTTAAATTAATTGGTTTAAGTATAAGTACTTTTGGATTAGTAGGTTTGGCCCTTGAATCTATATGCTTATAGAAGCAAAATTTTCTATCATTTGCCTTGTTCTAGTTATTGGCTTAAAAGGCTCTAGTTACTTAGAATTAGATGGGAAACATTATAATCATCTAACTTAATATTTGTTAATTGGCTTTCAAACTTTTAAATTTAACTTTAACTCAAAAGCAAAAGTTTCTAAACTTCCTTACTCACTTTGGACCAATATCTTGCCTTGAATCCTACTGAAAAAATGTCCTTTTATATTTTATATTGAATTTCAAGTTTGAATTTACTATTTTATTATTTGGGACATCTTTAATTAAGTGGCCTAGATCCACGAATTCATTCATAGATCTTATAGCTATTCAATGCACACATCACATATATGATGTTAAGTGACATTATCAATATGAGATGTATTGAAATTACCTGGCGTTACATGTATAATGTGGGTGCTTAGGAGAACAAAAAATTCATGAGTAAGTTCATAGATCAAGTCAACCAATTTTTATTTTTTTTCCATTTTTTGGAGGATTCCTTGGACAATAATAAAATTATAATCCAAGACATACATTTATGATTGTAGATTTGTAGTTAAATGATGGATTTTCTATGACTTATTACTAATCTATGGCTTTGTAGTTATTGACAAATAGGGTATCATACTGAAGGTAAAATATTGATATATTATTCATAGTTAGTCTCTAAAAAGATTAATGCGTGATATTGACAACAAAGTACAAGTTAGATTATTAAAACACTATAAGGGGTAGGGGAAAGATAGTTTTTTTTTAAAATGAATATTATGTTATATATGGTTTTCACTCAAAAATATTAATCAATGTAGTAGAGTGTTGGCTATCAAATATTTAATGAAGTTATGTGGTACATTGATCTTTATACTTATTCAATTATTTGAAACATAGCAATTTTAATTTGAGCCATATTTCATGTCACTATATAGTGTATATGTGTCAAGGGGTGCACACAAAACTAAAAATAAAATAAAAGAAAAAGACTCAACAGGATTGAAGTTTAATTAGAGATTCTTAGCTAAATATGAACAATATATAGTAAGCACTTTTAGAGAAAGTTTAACTCAACAATATACACATATATAGAAAGAGGATGATTAGTTGTCATGTTTTCGTTGTATTTTACATTTAATTTCAGGTGTAGTGATTCAAGAACTTGATCAAAATGCTACAAACAACATAGTTAACTCCAGCAATGTCAATGCCAACACTAGACGCGATCTGGATCTCTTGATGCCATCGCTAATATACTCCGAATCGTGAAGCGTGGACTGCCACACAATGCAAAGGTTTCTGAGGATGCAATTAGTATACTTCAAGAATGTGTGTCTGAGTATATAAGCTTCATCACAAGTGAAGCAAATGAGCGTTGCCATTGCGAACTTGGAAAGACTATAAAAGCTGAGGATAGTCTCTATGCTCATGCAAAACTTGGGTTTGAAGACTACGTCGGTCTTCTCACTCTTTACTTGAACAAATATCGTCGGAATGAAGCTTCTTATATACACTCAGCTTCCCATACTATTGTACATGAAGACTCTTATGAGAGGTGCACGACATATTTTTCTGACCGTGCAGTTGGTGCAGTTATTAATGCACCTCATTTGCTTCCTGCACCTCTGCCTCTGCCTCCGCCTCCGCCTCCAATAAATCAAACTTTTCAAGTTGATGGTGTTCAACAAGAAGGATTCTTTAATCCAACAATGATGAATGATTACTACTACTTCCAAAATGCTCCCTTTGCTAGTCTTGGTGGTGGATATGACATTGGTGGTTCTTCTTCTTCAAATGCGGAGTTTCCAGAGCCAGAGGCTCATCCTCAGCCAGGGTTTTACCCCCATGATCAAGAGCAATTCAAGTGAATTTGTGAGGCTAGCTAGCTAGCTATATGCCTTTTGTTGTGCAGTATATTCATGCTAGTGCTTCGTTGTTGTTGTAGTTGTCGTCATCGTCGTCTTTGTTTTCAGGTGGTTGTTGCTTTGGGTAAAAGATATTATGATTTATGAGTTCTGAAACTACCTCTTGCAGTTGTCTTCTCTTGCGCTTTATTTGATGTGTATTAAAATGGCTGCAAGAGGAGTTGTATGGCTTTGTAGAATTAATTATTGATCTCCTTTATATTTTACCATCTTGTACTTTATTTTTTAAATTTTGTTTCTTATTTTTGCTTGAAAGAATTTGTAATTCAAGTAAACGTTTTTAGAGCTTATTTGGAAAATAATAAAATATTACTCTATATTCAGTAGTGGAAATAGTGAAGCATTTGTAATATACATAAATGACCACTCTAACTTATACCATTATTCTAGAGTTTGAAAATTAGATTGGACTTGTTGATAGGTTGTTGACCGGATCTAATTGAACCAAATAGTTAATAGTGAGTTGGTGAAGCAATTCTATGTTATAGCCGGGTAACAGGTGCGGGGCGAGTCAAAGTTAGGAAATGACTAATCCAATAAGATGAGCATTGAGGCGGGTCAGATTCAAAAATTTGACGAATTTAACAAGTGAGGATCGAGTGAGTCAAATGTTTGTTCTACTCTTTCTGCATAGGAGTGAGTACAAATCCAGTTAATAAAATTCGTAACTATTTTACTTTCAAATTAAAATTTTGAAATTGGTTAATCGAAATTCAGTTAATAAATTGGTCGAACCGAATTCTGAAATCGGTAATCAGTTATGAAATTAGGATTGAATTCTAAATTCGGAATTAACTGATTTTTGAATTCAATTTGACGTTTGAGGAACTCAAGACCTTTCTATGAAAATTTTTGTCCTTAACTTACAACTTTTCATCTTTTTCTTAAATAAACATACTTTTATATAATATGATCTAACAAACTAATACTATAATTTGCTTGTAAAATACACATATAGACATACAAATAATATTTTATATACACACACACATACACACACGAATACACACACATATATATACAATTTATATATTTACAATCCTATTATATACTTTTTATACATAAAGTAATAAGAAATCATTGCATACATTCAAGCATAATTTAATTTTGATAGTATGAAATTATAAACTATTTTATTGCTAGTTGAATTTTACATTAAATAAGATTTCAATTTTTGTATAAAGACTTTTATTTTAATGTTAATGGGTCAGTGAATATGGTTAATCGAATTCGAGATCGATTACTGAATTCGAATTTATTTAATCAGATTTTATTTTGAATTCAATTCAAAATGAAACTGGATAATAATTTTAAGACTTATTTTTAAATTTTGACCGAATTATTTGACCGATCGATAGATTGATGCAGTCTTATTTCCCCATACAACCCTAACTTCGGTCGGATCCTCAATAGAACATATATAATAAGAGTCTATCCCGCCCATAGAATGGTCGGATCCCTCAATAGAACATATAAAATGAGAGTCTATCCCGTCCGTAGAATGGCGCAAAATAGATTATTAGTGCTACGTCATCCGTTGTTGGATTTGATTTTTATACGTGAGATTCAGCATCTTTCACTGATCATAGTATAAATATTACAAATTTGATGGAATAAATAAATATATAGTAATATTTTTTAAGTTACTTTGAAGTTATTTTCTAATTATTAATTAAATCATATAATATTAGATTTTTCATGACATATCTTATGAATAATCATATACTAGCCAATAGTAAGATAATTACTTTAAATGGTTAGACAACTTCAGTGATAAATAATCTCCGAAAGAGCATTACTGGTAAAAACCATTCATACAAAAAATATAGCCAATTAGCCACCGATAAAGTGAAATCTCAAAATTACAAGCTATCCCAGCTTGTTATAAAATGCGATGATGCCAAAATAATACGCCAATGAAAAGTATACACGTGGTTTTAGGTTCGGATTATTAAGGGTATTTTAATAATTCTAGCAACTGTCCAAATATACTTAAATGGGTCAAATAATAAATGTTCAACCAGCGGATTGGTCCAACCCATCAACTACAGGTATAAATATGATAATGGCAGGTTAAATTCATTAATTATTTTCCTAATTTCATTAGTTATGAATTCTTATTGAATTATTGACCTTCTCTCATCAAAATTTTAACTTGAGCACCGGTGCCTATTCCGGACACAAACCCCCACCCTCTCTTTTCGAGTGATTCAAACGTGAGTATTACGTGCGGAGCTCTACCCTAGCCTTGGACCGCATTACACTTGGTATTTACCCAAAACTGATTTACGATGCTATGTTTTGGATCACAAGATCTAAACTGAAAGACATCGCTCACATGAATGATAGGGCTAAATATTTGATAAAGGATTCACGACATAATAATGTGCATTGTATTCATTTAACATGTCTTGGCAATCGGAATATACACGTTGCATTAAAAGTTAACAATACAATGTTATGTATAGATACAGATAAGAATGTCTCGATCACCTGCATATTCACAATCAATTCGATATCTTTTTTTGGAAAAAGTAAATTGAGAGAAAATTAAACATTAAAGTAAATAAGTAATCTCACAATAAGCATTTTTTTTTTAAAAAAAATGAAACGTTAAAGTCTATTCGCAATCACGTAATAGATACAACGCTGAAAAACGTTAAAATCTATATCTAATCACGCATTAGACAGAAAAAATGTTAAAGATTATATGTGATCACGCAATAGGCTTGAAAAGGCAATGGCCCTCACCCCCTCCAAACCACCACCTCCGGCGCGCCCCTGCACGTGGTCAATACTCTTTGTTTGTTGTGGATTTAGGAAGCTCAAGAGAAGTGTTCGAGTAAATACACATTGAAAACATTGAACATTCTCAGGAAATAAAGATATTGTAAACACTGAATAAATCAAACTGAAATTGCCTTTGTAATATTCATAACAATATTCTTTTATAGGAGCTTCTGAAGTTTTATTTATTTTGTGTTTGCACTATTGTGCTTTTTTTTTTTAGACCTTTGAGTATTCCGGCCAAGTTTAACAAACAAGTGATGAAACTTGCTTTATAATTTATTGATCATCATTTTGAGTCACCTCGAATTTTTGTCCTTTGGTCGTGAATTTTACTTTTCATGCCCCCAATGACTCGTTTTAAGTGTGTGGTTGTGCCTTTAACGTATTAAAGTCAAGTCTTAAATAAACACAAAAAGCTAATTTTTTTTTTTGGTCAAAAATCTTGACTTGATCAATGACCGTGGAAATAATAAACCTTTGAATTCAATGGAAAGCATAAATCCAGTTAAGATACTAACATTTAATAGTAGTCGCCTGTACTACGTTGTATGAAGTTCGGTGTTATTCGAAGATCATCCTCCATGTGGCAATATTTTGATCATTATTTACTTATTTATACAATCTTGGCTAATTTGGCCTCTATGTCACAGAATTAAATATTTAAAAAAATCGGAAAATTTTGAAACTTTTTATTCATATATATTTTTCTTGTTTATTTGGCCAATGACATGTTTTTCATTGTGGAAATTTTCAGAAAATTCTATAAAGTCACAAATTATAATTAACATATTACATAAAAACGCCAAACTAAAAATGATCGAAAAATATATAGATTGATCTGATTTTTGACTTTACTTGTAAACTATATATTTTTCGAGTGTGGATTAAATCATACAGATTAAAGGGTTAATTACATTTTACTCCCTGAACCTACACTTTAGTTGCACTTTGCCTTTTGAACCATCTACAATGTACACTTTACCCTCTCTTAATGATTCCATCATATAAATAATTTAAAAAAGGTGATGTGGATATTCATTTTGACAAAAATACCCTCCAAAGAATTTGTGTTCAAAGTCATTCTCCTTTTATTTAATATTTAATGATTGCACATATTCTTTTTATTTATTTTTTTTTATTTCGAGACCATGAGAGAATTCCATGAATTGCCAAATTTCTTAATCAACTTATAAATCATTTTCTTTAATATAAAACTAAATATAAAATGTAGATTTTCTTTTACATCTATTTTTTGTTTATTTCACTTTACAACTAAACTAAAGAATATCTTTTAACTGAATAAGTACATCTTTATTTTTTTGAACAACATCAAAACACACAAAATTTTTATGAAGCACAAAATGTGTATAAAAAAATAAATTTACTAAAGCTTAATTATTTGTTATTAATATGTTTAGATACTGCAAAGAAAATAAAGAAAAAGTAGCTGTAAAAAATTGCCATTTTTGCATTTAGTTTTAGAATGAAGAAAAATAATATATAAATTGATTAAGAAAAATATGAAAATTCAAGAAATCCTCTTATTGTTACAAAATTAAAAAAAATTGTAGCAACATTAAAAATGAAATAAATGGAAAGTAATTTTATGCATAAAGTTTGGAGGGTAATAATGTCAAAATAAATATATACACATCACCTTTTTAAAATTATTTATATGATGGAATCTTTTAAAAGGGCAAAGTGTATATTGTTGGGGTTCAGGGGATAAAGTGCAACTAGAGTGTAGGTTCAGAGGGTAAAATGTAATTAACCCTAGAATAAATGATATCATTTTGTGTAAGAATAATGTCATAAGATTTAATCATAATTACAAGATTTATAATTAGGATTCAAAATTGAATCTACCTAACTATTTTCCAAACTTATGACATAGATATTTGTAAGAGTCTCAAAAACTAGGTTTTGGCTTATTTCTACCTACCGTTAATGATTGAGTAACCTTACAACTGACAACAAGGATAGACCAGTTACGGCT
This sequence comes from Cinchona pubescens, assembly GCA_025175665.1. Taxonomy (NCBI): domain Eukaryota; kingdom Viridiplantae; phylum Streptophyta; class Magnoliopsida; order Gentianales; family Rubiaceae; genus Cinchona; species Cinchona pubescens. The sequence goes on from JANKKI010000131.1 coordinate 5,784,545, forward strand.
ATTAGGCCAATATCTCATCACATAGAACTAGTTTTGAAATTTTGCTCAAATAATGTATTGGTGGGATAATGTCATGTGGGAACTAAATAACAAGGAAGTTATTTTTGTGGTAACATTTGCTAAGCCACCCTCAACTTTTAACTATGTTTCACTTTACTCCTCGATGTTTTAGAAATACTTAACCTCTTTTTGATATTTTTGAACAAAGTTATCCCCATTATATTTATTGAAAGTGAATTTGGTCCAAGATTTAAAAAAAAAAAAAAAAGTAAATGCCACTTTCATCAATAAGAAAATTATAATTGGTCAAATTTTAGTTATTTTTTTTTTTTATCTTCAACTGGAAAGAAATTGTACAGCTTTCTTGCATCTTGAACATATTGAAACTAGATGAGCCGTTGCTCTAATTAGTGAAGCTATTTACAGTGAAATCCAATGATGACCTCTATTAAATTGCACTATGCAACCTATATATTTTTTTTTCACTTAATTTTATTTTTTTCTTTAATTCTTTAGTTCTTTGTTTTCTTTGATGTTAAAATTTTCTTCTATTTATTGGCCATTGTTCATCTTTGTGAAATGAAACTCCAACGACACCCGTCAACAAATTGCGATTTGCAACCCCCTTTCATATCTTTTTATTTTTTAAATTTTCTTTGGTTCTTGAATCTCTCTCTCTTACACATCAAAATTTTCTTCTATTTGTTGAATAATGAGTTCAATCTCAATTCTTAATTACCACTACTTTATTCTCATAAAATAATTGAAATTAAAAAAAAAAGTTATTTTATGGCAAAGGCGTCAAGTGTGTCCTAATGACTTAACATTCCACTAGCTTCAGAACACGTATGATTTTTTTTTTTTGTAAGCATTACTAATATACATATATATAGTACTATGTATGTGTATAGAAGATATTTGCAGAAAAAAATTAACATAATTATGCTCTTTTTGTAATTCAACTTCTAGAATGCCTTTTGTGAACTTTTTTGTACAATTATTTAGTTAGGAAAATGGTGTGGCAAAGGAGTACAGAAAAAGGAGTTACAAATTCTTTAGAGCATGGAAAGGGCGCATTTGGAAGTAAATTTCAACATGTGTTGTAAAAATTGATATTTAATTGATGTGGATTAAATATCTTAATAATGACTAGTTCTTGATATCGTATAATAAGCTAAAAGCAATATTTTAAAAATTTTAAGAGTACTTTTTATCTTTCTCAACATGATTAATAAGGGCATTTTTTAGAAAAGCAAAACTTAGGTTGGTTTCTAAAAGTAGTTTTTATCTTTTCTAAACATGATTAGCAATAGTATGGTTTTGATCTATCTTTCAACAAAATTTACAAATTATTTATTTTTCCAATTTAAAAAATATGCTTAAAACTTTTTCTAAATTATTTAGGACCACCCATTAAAACTCAAAATAAGAGAAGAGCAGGTGCAATTTTTATAATAGGAAAGGAGCTAAGCAATATTGTCATGAACCTTAGGAGTTTTATGAGTTACACCTGAACAATTTGCACTAGAGGGTAGAGACATTTTTATTTATACATTTACCCTTAAAGGGAAAAAGTTTAGCGAACTAGTTGTCGAATATTTTTTAATCATTTTCTTGCAAAGTTAAATAAAATATAAGCTTTTTATATATTTAAATTCATTGTTAATAACCCACTTTTCCGTTATATTGGATTTAGTTTCCTATAAAATAATTTTAATAGTATTTCTTTAAAAACATATTATCCTTCCTACAATTCATATTCTTATTGAACAACTAAAGATGAACAAGAATTTAAGAGGAATTGTATCTTCATGAAGCATGGGATTGACGAGAAACTCAACTAAATATCAATCAATACAAGGCTTCTGACAATGTTGAACATCAAATTTAGCGAGAATCATAAATTTCTTGCTTAGATTTCATCTGACAATGTTGGTGAGGGAATGAAAATTTTCTTCACAAATTTCAAATGTTAAGTGATAAATTTGTGCTTTCTCGTTATTAATTTTGGCACTATTGCCCTCTTTTTTTTTAGTTGTATACCATCAAATTAATTTAAAAGATTAAATAAATATATTTCTTACATAGGTAATTTAGGACATATAGGTGGATAGTAAAGTTATTAGTACTGGAAATATATGACACTGATACACTAGATGTAATAAAAATAGCTCACAATGGAATATATATATATTATATATATTTGATATATATATATCATATTTATATATATTGAGAAAGTAAAGTATCTAAGTTGTAACAATAATCTCCATTACACCTAGCTAATATGAAGGTGTGAAACATGACATAAAACCATTGTAATATTAGTTGATGATTCTAAATACTATTGACACATTTCTCTCTCCCTCTTCCTCACGTATCACAAGTTTTATTTGGCCCATAAAGGGTTCAATAATTTTTTTTTTAAAAAAAACTCGCCTCTCAGGCTCCCACCCTCTAGTAACTCAAATCAATAATTAATAGGTCATAGAAGAAGTATCTTACCATCTAAGATGCATTTCGTTGTCAAGTGCAACATAAACCAGTCATAGTGTTTTTGATGTTTTTCTTTTATGTATAATACACTCATCACCTCGAATAGTTACTAACAGAATGATAGTGAGTTGCGGGAGTTTTCTCTTATTTTATAGAGGAATATTCATCACAAACCAATCATAGTGTGTCTCATTTATATATAATACACTCGTCAGCCCAAAAAGTTACTAACAGTCCGACAGTGAATTGAGAAAGTTTTCTCTAATTCTATAGAGAAATATTCATCACAAACCAATCGTAGTGTATTTGATTTTTTTCTTTTATATATAATACACTCATCACCTCGATAGTTACTAACAGAGTGGCAATGAATTTAGAGAGTTTTATCTAATGTTATAGAGAAATATTCATCTTAAACTAGCCATAGTGTGTCTTATTTTTTTCTTTTATACATAATCTATGAATACATTCATCGGCTCAAATTGATATTAATAGAGTGGTAGTGAATTGAGTGTTTTCTGTAATTCTATAGAAAAATATTCATCAAAAAATTATGGAAAGATTTGACACCTCCAAACAACATCACAAATCAGAAGTTAACAGAAGATCTCACTCAGGTAATGAAACAACGTACATTTCCCATTATCAATGTTAAAACTGTTTATTTTCTTGGTTTAATTATTTAACATGTTCTTATGCACGCTACTAATTGTATGCAAGATTCATTCTTCATTGAATATCATTGGTCTTGCACCTATCAGTTCTTGTAAATCCCTTAATTTTTTATGCACACCTTGGTGATTTTTTATTTCATTTTATTAAATTTGTGGCAATCCTTTTATATTGCTATATGCATATAAGAGCCATTTTTTTTTAACATGAATTAATTGTTATTAAACATCACTAATTCTCATGGCCATATAAATTATGTAGATCCCTTGATTTTTGTATATATACATATTTATAAATTTCTTTTTTTTTCCCATAAAAATAGAAAAACCCCTTGTGTGTGCTTATTTATTGACATATACATATAAAAAATTAATTTGCATTTTCTTTGAATTTAAGTGCCATATTTAAAATATTTAAACTTATACAATTTGAAGTTATCATTTATGGAATTTTCTCTATGCTTCTACTTTCTAAGTATTTGGTTGGCCAAAAATAAAAAGGAAATATATTTCTTCAAATCTTATTCTTCTTGTCATTTTTAACTATGATAAATGTATCTTTACTTGTTAGTTTTGTTTTGTTTATTTACTTTATACAAACTATGTTGTTTTATTTAAAATCACCAACCAAGTAAGGTAGAGTATATCGTGCCAAAAATAGTTTATTTATTAGTAAATTTTAGTTAATTACTATATTGTATAAGAGAAGCTTTGAGGGAAAAGTATTTTATTTTCAATTTTAAAATCCTTTATATTCTATTTAGAACAATGGGAAAGATTATCTATATCCCCATTAAGATGAAACTCTATCTTACCATTCAAAAATAGCTGCAATAATTTTGTAATTACCTTTTTAACGGGCATACAACATTTTTGCCAAATTTAAAATCACATTTCCTCAACTGTCGGAGTAACATAGGGTTTTGCCGCGTGTCAGGAGTTATTACTCGATTTTCAACAGAACAAGAAATAATCTAATCTTTTTGTTTATTTTTTGAATCTAGATTTGGATGTTATTGTTACTATCTTGGGATATATCTCTACTGATTTACTTAATAATTTTTAATTTATTATTCAAATTAATTGGTTTAAGTATGAGTGCTTTCGGAGTAGTAGGTTTGGCCCTTAATCTGTATGCTTACAGAAGCAAAATTTTCCCTTCATTTGCCTTGTGCTAATTATTCGCTTAAAAGACTATAGTTTCTTAAAATTAGATGACAAATTTTATAATCACCTTACATAATATTTGTTAATTGGCTTTTAAACTTTAGATTTAACTTCAACACAAAAAGCAAAAGCTTCTAAACTTCCTTACTAGTGTGGATCAATATCTTGCCTTGAATCCTATAAAAAAACTATCCTTTATACTTTAATATTGAATTTCAAGTTTGAATTTACTATTTAATTTTCTGGGATATCTTTGAGTAGACTAGATCCACAAATTCATTCATAGATCTTATAGCTATTCAATGCACACATCACATATATGATGCTTAATGACATTACCAACATGAGGTGTGTTGAAATTACCTGGCGTAACATGTATAATGCAGGTACTTAGGAGAGCACAAAACTCACGAGTAAGTCCATAGATCAGGTCCATCAATTTTTTTTTTCCATTTTTGGAAGACTCTTTATTTAAATATAAAATTATAATCCAAGATGTTTATGATTGTAGATTCCTAGTTACATGTTAGATTTGCTAAAATTTGTTACTAATCTTTGGCTTTATAGTTATAGACAAATAGAGTACCATATTGAAGGTTAAAATTGTGATATTATGCGTAGTTAGTCTCTAAAAAGAATAGTGTGTGATGTTGACAACAAAGTGCAAGTTAACTGATAAGACGCTATAAGGAGCAAGGGAAAGATAGTGTTTTTTTAAAAAAAATGAATATTATGAGATGTATGATTTTAACTCAAATATATTAATCAATGTAGTAGAGTGTTGGCTATCAAATGTTTAATGAAGTTATGTGGTATATTGATCTTTATACTTATTCAATTATTTGAAACATGACAATTTTAATTTGACCGATATTTCATGTCACTATATAGTGCATATGTTTGAAGAGATGCTCTTAAAACTAAAATTAAAAGGAAAAAAAAAAGACTCAATAAGATTGAATTATAATTAGAGACTCTTTGTTATATATGAACAATATATATATATATATATATATATATATATATATATATATATAGACAAAGGATGAATAATTGTCTTGCTTTCTTTGTGTTTTACATTCAATTTCAGGTGTAGTGATTCGAGAACCTAATCAAAACGCTACAAACAACATAGTTAACACCAACAATGTCAATGCCAATGACACTAGACGCTATCTGGATCTCTTGGTGCCAATCGCTAATATACTTCGAATCATGAAGCATGGATTGCCATCCAATGTAAAGGTTTATGAGGATGCAAAACGTATTCTTCAAGAATGTGTATCTGAGTATATAAGCTTCATCACAAGTGAAGCAAATGAGCGTTGCCACCGTGAACTTCGTAAGACTATAACCGCTGAGGATATTCTCTATGCTCATGCAAAACTTGGGTTTGAAGACTACGTCGGTCCTCTCACCCTTTACTTGGACAAATACCGTCAGCATGGAGCTACTTATATTACTGTGCCTCGCACACGACATATTTTCCTGACCGTGCAGTTGGTACAGTAATTAATGCACCTCCTTCATTTCCTCCACCACTGCCGCTGCCTCTGCCTCTGCCTCTGCCTCCGCCTCCAATGAATCAAACTTTTCAAGTTGATGGTGTACCTCTTTTGGTTCCTCCACCTCCAATAAATCAAACTTTTCAAGTTGATGGTGTATGTGTCAACAACAAGGATTCTTTTATCCAACAATGATGAATGATTACTACTTCCTCCAAAATACTCCCTTTGCGAGTCTTGGTGGTGGATTTGACATTGGTGGTTCTTCTTCTTCAAATGCGGAGTTTCCAGAGCCAGAGGCTCATCCTCAGCCGGGGCTTGATGCCCATGATCAAGAGCAGTTCAAGTGAATTAGTGAGGCTAGCTAGCTAACTATGCCTTTTGATTGAGCATTATATTCAAGCTAGTGCTTTGTTATTGTTGTTGCTGCTTTGGGTGAAAGACATTATGATTTATGAGTTCTGAAACTAAGTTGCCCTCTCTTGTGCTTTATTTGATGTGAATTAAAATGGATGCAAGAGGAGTTGTATGGCCTTGTAGAATTAATTATTGAACTCCTTGGAAAATAATAAAATATTACTCTATATCAATAAGTGAAAATAGTGAAGCATTTATAATACACATACATCACCGGTCTAACTTTATACCATTATTCACGGACAGTATTTTGGAAATGGCTTATCTTATATGAAAAGTTACATTCAAACTTAAATTTTTTTAATAAAATATGTTTTTATCAATATTTTCACTATGTATCTTGTATTTAATCATTATAGATATTATATATTAATAAAAAATATATTTCAATGACCCACCAGTTGAACCAGTAACCTATCGATTAAGCTACAACCTGTTGATCCACATCCCTTATCGAGTTCCACTCCAAACCGAGTTTAATAACTATGTGGAAATAATAAACTTCTGAATTCAATAGAAAGCATAAATCAAGTCAAGATACTTGTGTTTAATTGTAGTCGCATGTACTATGTAGTATGAAGTTCGGTCATGAATACTTAGATTGATGTATTTTTGACTCTACATGTAAACTACATTGTGTAGATTATACCATATAAAATAAAGGATTAATTACACTTTACCCCTTGAACGTATACTCTAGTCTCACTTTGCCCACTGAACTCCAACAATGTATGCTTTGCTCTCTCTAAAAGAAATTTCCATCATATAAATAATTTTAAATTGGTGATGTAGATATTCTTTTTGATAAAAATGCCCCCCAAAGAATTTGTGTGCAAAGTCATTCTCTTTTTATTTAATTTTTAATGATTGCACAAATTCCTTTCATTAATTTTTTATTTCGAGACTATGAGAGAATTCAATGAATTGTCGAATTTCTTTATTCAATATATATATTATTTTCTTTAGTATAAAACTAAATATAAAATGGAGATTTTTTTTACAACTATTTTTTGTTCATTTTCATTTTGCATGAACTAAACTAAAGAATATCTGTCAACTAAATAAGCACATTTTTATTTTTTTGTAAGACATCAAAATACAAATTTTTTTTTATGAAGTATAAAATGTGTATAAATAAAATAAATTTACTTAATTATTTGTTATTAATATGTTTAGATACCACAAAGAAAATATAGAAAAAGTAGCTGTAAAAGTTCGCGATTTTTTTTATTCAGTTTTAGAACGAAGAAAAATAATATATAAATTGTGATTAAGAAAAATATATTAATTCAAGAAATCCTCTTATTGTTACAAAATTTTAAAAAAATTTGTATGGAAACATTATAAATAAAGTAAAGGGAAAGTAATTTGTGCATAAAAGTTTGGAGGTAATAATGTGAAAACAAATGTCCACATCACCTTTTCAAAATTATTTATATGCTGGAATCTTTTAAAGGGGCAAAGTATATATTGTTGGAGTTTAGGGGGTAAAGTGCAACTAGAGTGTAAGTTCAGAGGGGTAAAATGTAGTTAACCCTATAATAAATGATATCATTTTGTGTAAGAATGATGTCATAAGATTTAATCATGATTATAACATTTATAGGTAGGGATAAAAAATCTACTTAATTATTTTCAAAATTGATCACATAGATAGTGTCAAAAACTAGGTTTTGGCTAATTGCTACCTACCGTTAATGATTGAGTAACCTTACAACTGACTAGAGTATTCAAAAATCAGTCAAGTCAAATTGTCGAGTTAAGTCGCATGAGATTGATGTTTGAAAAAAAAATTTGATTTGATTTGTTCGACTTTCGACTCGACTTTGATTCGAAATCTAATTGACTAAGTGATTTCTCAACTTGATTTTGACTTCAAATTCCAAGTCAAATTACTAGTCAAACACCGATTTATAAATTGATTGGTTTGCCGGTCGAATAAGTCATTCGACTTTGCCAATCATATACTAGTCAAATAAGTCAAACAAATATATATATATATATATATATGAGCATTTACAATTATAATAATATATTAATGTATTTATGTACATAATATTTTAGCCATAATATTCTTAATTCTTAATAATTAAATATGTTAATAACTGATAATATTATTTTTTCTTAATACTTAAATATCTTTTCTTTGTACAATAGTTGGTGTTATGTACAATTTCTATAGTTATAAATTAATATAATTGTACAACATATTAATGTAACACTTTTTGTTTCAATAACTAATTAAATGAATTGCTAATTTTCTTTTAATACATATAGATACTTCTATCTTAGAGTTAATTACTTATATATATATATAATAGCCGGGTAACAGGTGACTCAAGGGGCGGGTCAAAATTAGAAAATGACTAATTCAATAGGTGAGGGTCGGGGAGGGCCGGAGTAAAAAATTGACGAATTCAATAAATGGGGTCCAGTGAGTTAAATCTATTCTTTTGACATAGGGGTAAGCACAAATCCGATTAATCAAATTTGTAATTGTTTTTACTTTTAAATTGAAATTTCAAAATTGGTTAATCGAAATTCGGTTAATAAATTAGTCCGACCAAATTTTAAAATCGGAAATCGGTTACGAAATTGGAATTGAATTCTAAATTTAGAATTCACCGATTTTCAAATTCAATTTGATATTTGAGGAACTCAAGACCTTTCAACGAAAACTTTTAATACTTAACTTGCAACGTTATATCTTCTTTTTAAATAAATATACTTTTTATATGATATGGTCTGACAAACTAATACTATAATTTTGCTTGTAAAATACATATATAGACAGACCAAATAATATTATATACACACACAAATACAAACACACACATATATATAATTTATGTATTTACTATCCTATTATATACTTTATGGGAAATACTTAGGTAGACCTGATCTTTGATTCTACTTATAGACCTTGTGGTGTGGATTAAATTTTAGAGAATCTATGACATCAGCTGATGTAAGCAAGATTCTTTAAGGTTTAATTTTGACCACAGGGTCTACTGGTAGGGTCAAAGACCGGGTCTATTTAAGTATTTTACACACTTTTTATATATAAAGTATTAAAAAAATATTGCATACATTCAAGCACAATTTAATTTTATTAATATAAAATTATGGACTATTTTATTGCAAGTTGGATTTTACATTAGATAGGTTTTCAATTTTTGTATAAAGAATTTTATTCTATTGTTAATGGGCCTAATTAATGAATATGGTTAATCAAATTCGAGACCGATTATCAAATTCGAATTTGGTTAGCCGCATTTTATTTTGAATTCAATTCGTAATTAAAGATTGGATTGGTTAATAATTTTAGGACTCATTTTCAAAATTTGACCAAATTATTTGACCGATCGATAAATCGATACAGAACCCTAATTTCGGTCGGGTCCCTCAATAGAACATATATAATGAGAGTCTATCCCGTCCATAGGATGGCACAAAATAGATTATTAGTGCTACGTCATTCGTTGTTTGATTTAATTTTTATACATGAGATTCAACATCTTTCACTGATCATGGGATAAATATTACAAATTTGATGGAAAAAATAAATATTAGTAATATTTTTTAAGTTACTTTGAAGTAATTTTGTAATTATTAATTAAATCATATAATATTAGAATTTTCATGACATATCTTATGAATAATCATATACTAGCCAATGTTAAGATAATTACTTTAAATGGTTAGACAACTTCAATGATAAGTAATCTCCGAAAGAGCATTACTGATAAAAACCATTCATACAAAAAGTATGGCCAATTAGCCATCGATAAAGTGAAAATCTCAAAATTACAAGCTATCCATGCTTGTTAGAAAATGTGATGATGCTACAATAATGCGCCAATGAAAAGTATACACGTGGTTTCAGCTTCGGGTTTATTGGAGGTATTTCAATAATTTTATCAACGGTTCAAATAAACTTAAATGGATCAAATAATAAATGTTTAACCAACGGATTGGTTCGACCCATTAACTACAGGTATAAATATTGAAATGCCGGAATAGATTCATTAATTATTTTCCTAATTTCATAATTTCTCAATTCTTATTGAATTATTTTTTCTGGTCGAAATTTTAACTTGAGCACCGGAGCCTACTCCGAAAACAATCTCCCATCCTTTCTTTTTGAGTGATCCAGTCATAAGTATTACGTGCGGAACTCTACCCTAGCCTTGGACCACATTACTAAATTTACCCTAACTGAAAACTTGTATCAACAAAATGTAAACACAGTTTGTGTTCTGCCATCTATTCATGCATGTTTGATTTACGATGCTATGTTTTGGATCTCAAGATCTATGGTTCAACTCAAAGGCATCACTCACATGAATAATACGGTTAAATATTTGACAAAAGATTCATGACGTAATAATGTGCATTGTATTCATTTAAAATGTCTTGGTCGCCGACATATGCTGTCTCTTACGTTGTATTAAAAGTTAACGATACAATGTCATGAATGAATACAGTTAAGAATGCCTGGTTCACCTGCATATTTACAATCAATTCAAATATCTTTATTGAAAAAAGTAAACTGAGAGAAAATTATACGTTAAAATAAACAAGCGATCACACAATAAGCATTTAAAAAAAATCAAACGTTAAAATCTATACACGATCACGCAATAGACACAGAAAAACGTTAAAGTTTATACGTGATAAAGTAATAGACGCGAAAAAACGTTAAAGTTTATATGCGATCATGCAATAGACGCGAAAAGGCAATGTCGCCCACCCCCTCCAAACCCCCTTCCTGGACCCCTTGAGTGGTCAATATTCGTGTTTGTTGCAGATTCAGGAAGCAAAATTTGTATGCTTTATAGAAGCAAAATTTTCGTGTTTGGCCCTTAATCTGTATGCTTATAGAAGCAAAATTTTTCCTTCATTTGCCTTGTGCTAATTATTCGCTTAAAAGACTATAGTTTCTTCAAATTAGATGGGAAATGTTATAATCACCTTACATAATATTTGTTAATTGGGTTTTAAACTTTTAGATTTAACTTCAACACAAAAAGCAAAAGCTTCTAAACTTCCTTACTTGTGGATCAATATCTTGCCTTGAATCCTATAAAAAAATTGTCCTTTATACTTTTATATTGAATTTCAAGTTTGAATTTACTATTTAATTTTTTGGGATATCTTTGAGTAGCCTAGATCCACGAATTCATTCATGGATCTTATAGCTATTCAATGCACACATCACATAAATGATGCTTAATGACATTACCAACATGAGGTGTGTTGAATTTACCTGGCGTTACATGTTTAATGTGGGTGCTTAGGGGAGCACAAAACTCACGAGTATGTCCATAGATCAGGTCCACAATACCAATTTTTTTTTTCCATTTTTGGAAGACTCCTTCTTTAATTATTAAATTATAATCCAAGACGTTTATGATTGTAGATTCGTAGTTACATGTTGGATTTGCTAAAGTTTGTTACTAATCTTTGGCTTTATAGTTATAGACAAATAGAGTACCATATCGAAGGTAAAAATTGTGATATTATGCGTAGTTAGTCTCTAAAAAGAATAGATTGTGATGTTGACAACAAAGAACAAGTTAAGTGATAAGACGCTACAACGGGCAAGGGAAAGATAGTGTTTTTTTCTTAAACGAATATTATGTGATGTATGATTTTAACTCAAATATATTAATCAATGTAGTAGAGTGTTGGCTATCAAATGTTTAATGAAGTTATGTGGTATATTGATCCTTATACTTATTCAATTATTTGAAACATGACAATTTTAATTTGAGCTATATTTCATGTCACTATACAGTGCATATGTTTGAAGAGGTGCTCTTAAAACTAAAAATAAATAGAGAAAACAGCTAGGAAGACTCAATAAGATTGAATTATAATTAGAGACTCTTTGTTATATATGAACAATATATATATATATAGACAAAGAATGAATAATTGTCCTGCTTTCTTTGTGTTTTACATTTAATTTCAGGTGTAGTGATTCGAGAACCTAATCAAAACGCTACAAACAACATAGTTAACACCAACAATGTCAATGCCAACACTAGACGCGATCTGGATCTCTTGGTGCCAATCGCTAATATACTTCGAATCATGAAGCGTGGATTGCCATCCAATGCAAAGGTTTATGAGGATGCAAAACGTATGCTTCAAGAATGTGTATCTGAGTATATAAGCTTCATCACAAGTGAAGCAAATGAGCGTTGCCACCGTGAACTTCGTAAGACTATAACCGCTGAGGATATTCTCTATGCTCATGCAAAACTTGGGTTTGAAGACTACGTCGTTCCTCTCATTCTTTACTTGGACAAATACCGTCAGCATGAAGCTACTTATACTACTGTGCTTGGTCGACCCTTCTATGAGGCGCACGACATATTTTCCTGACCATGCAGTTGGTACAGTAATTAATGCACCTCCTTCGTTTCCTTCACCACTGCCACTGACCTCTGCCTCTGCCTCCGCCTCCGCCTCCAATGAATCAAACTTTTCAAGTTGATGGTGTACCTCTTTTGGTTCCTCCACCTCCAATAAATCAAACTTTTCAAGTTGATGGTGTTCAACAACAAGGATTCTTTTATCCAACAATGATGAATGATTACTACTTCCTCCAAAATACTCCCTTTGCGAGTCTTGGTGGTGGATTTGACATTGGTGGTTCTTCTTCTTCAAATGCGGAGTTTCCAGAGCCAGAGGCTCATCCTCAGCCGGGGCTTGATCCCCATGATCAAGAGCTGTTCAAGTGAATTAGTGAGGCTAGCTAGCTAGCTATGCCTTTTGATTGAGCATGATATTCAAGCTAGTGCTTCGTTGTTGTTGTCGTCGTCTTTGTTTTCATGTTGTTGCAGCTTTTGGGTGAAAGACATTATGATTTATGAGTTCTGAAACTAAGTTGCCCTCTCTTGTGCTTTATTTAATATGTATTAAAATAGCTGCAAGAGGAGTTGTATGGCCTTGTAGAATTAATTATTGAACTCCTTTATATTTTGCCATTCTTGTACTTTTTTTCCCCTTATTTTTACTTGAAAGAATTTATAATTCAAGTGAAAGTCTCTAGAGCTTATTTGGAAAACAATAAAATATTACTCTATATCAATAAGTGGAAATAGTGAAGCATTTATAATACACATACATCACTAGTATAACTTTATACCATTATTCACGGACAGTTGAAATGGCTTCTCTTATATGACATTCACCACAGTTTTGTCAAAATTAAGAAGTGATGAAATGAAATTATCAACCCAAGTAATACATGCTAAATTTGAATGATTACTCCACACATTATTCCAAATTAAGTAAATTTGAATGACATAAACATTGTTATATATCGTTAATATCGAACGTTAATCCACAACCAATTGTTCTACACGATCAATTATCAATGGCTCAAATAATTGTTATAAACAAGTATTGATTTTATCTTGCGGAAAGTGGGATCTAACGTACTGGATAAAATCAAATGATGTGGAGAGTGTACTGAAAAATTGTTAGCATAAATGGGAACATTTTTGTTGTGCAACATTCTAGAGTTTGAAAATTAGTTTGTAGTGAGTTGGTGAAGCAATTCTACGTAATAGCCGGGTGAAGCAATTACTCAAGGGCCGGGTCAAAATAAGAAAATGACTAATTCAATAGGTGAGGGTTGAGGAGGGTCGGAGTCAAAAATTGATGAATTCAATAAGTGAGGGTCGGGTGAGTTAAATCTATTCTTTCGACATAGGGGTGGGCACGAATCTGATTAATTGAATTTGTAATTGTTTTAACTTTTAAATTGAAATTTCGAAATTGGTTAATTGAAATTCGGTTAATATATTAGTCCGATCAAATTCTAAAATTGAAAATCGATTACGAAATTGGGGCATATCAAATTGAATTCTAAAAGCAGAATTAACCGATTTCCAAATTCAATTTGATGTTTGAGGAACTCAAGACCTTTCAATGAAATTCTTTAATACTTAATTTGCAATATTACATCTTCTTTTAAACTAAATATACTTTTTATATAATATGATCTGACAAACTAATACTATAATTTTGTTTGTAAAATACATATATAGACACATAAATGATATTATATATAAATATATACACACATACACGAATACAAACACACCTATGTATATAATTTATGTATTCACAATCCCATTATGTACTATATATATATATATATAGTATTACGAAAATATTGCATCCATTCAAGCACAATTTAATTTTGATAATATGAAATTATGGACTATTTTATTGCTAGTTGGATTTTATATTAGATAGGTTTTTTAATTTTTGTATAACGAATTTTATTCCAATGTCAATGGATCCAATACGCGAATATGGTTAATCGAATTCGAGACCGATTACCGAATTCGAATTTGATTAAATCGAATTTTATTTTGAATTTAATTTGTAACTGGAACTGATTAATAATTTTAGAATTCATTTTCAAATTTTTACCAAATTATTTGACCGATTGATTGATCGATTAACTGATGCACACCCCTATTTCCTCATACAATCCTAACTTCGGTCAGATCCCTCAATAGAACATATACAATGAGAGTCTATCCGGTCCATAGGATGGCGCAAAATTGATTATTAGTGCTACGTCATCCGTTGTTTAATTTGATACATGAGATTCAGCATCTTTCACTGATCATAGGATAAATTTTACCAATTTGATGGAATAAATAAATATTAGTAATATTTTTTAGGTTACTTTGAAGCAATTTTGTAATTATTAAATTAATCATACAATATTAGACTTTTCATGACATATCTTATGAATAATCATGTACGAGCCAAAGTTAAGATAATTACTTTTAATGGTTAGACAACTTCAATGATAAGTAATCTCTGAAAGAGCATTACTAATAAAACCATGATCATACAAAAAGTATGGCCAATTAGCCACCGATAAAGTGAAAATCTCAAAATTACAAGCTATCCAAGCTTGTTATAAAATGTGATGATGCCAAAAGAAAGCGTCCAATGAAAAGTATATGAGTGATTTCAGGTTCGGGTTTATAAGGAGTATTTTAATAATTTTATTAATGGTCCAAATAGGTCTAAATGGGTTAAATAATAAATGTTCAATCAGCAGATTGATCCGACTCATCACCTACAGGTATAAATATCAAAATTGCTGGTTAGATTCATTAATTATTTACCTAATTTTATAAGTTCTGAATTCTTATTGCATTATTTTCTTTGATCGAAGTTCTAATTTGAGCACCGGAACCTACTCTGAAAACAAACACCCGTCCTTTCTTTTCAAGCGATCTAGACGTGAGTATTACGTGCGGAACTCCACCCTAGCCGTGTACCACATTACACTTGGTATTTGCTCTAACTGAGAAATTGTATAAACAAAATATAAAGACTGTGTTCTGCCATCTATTCATGCATGTTTGATTTACGATGCTATGTTTTGGATCTCAAGATCTATACTAAAAGGCATCACTCACATGAATGATACGGTAAAATATTTTATAAAGGATTCACGACATACTAATGTGCATCGTATTCATTTAAAATGTCCTAGCCACCACCATATACACGTTGGATTAAAAGTTAAGGATACAATGTCATGGTTTGATTAAAATTTAAGAATACAATGTCATGAATGGGTGTAGTTAAGAATTTCTTGATCACCTGCATATTCACAATCAATTCAGATATCTTTATTAGAAAAAGTAAATTGAGTGAAAATTAAACGTTAAAGTAAACAAGAAATCACACAATAAGCATTTTTTTCTAAAAAAAGAAAGAAAAATCAAACGTTAAAGTCTATCTGCGATCACGCAAATGACGCGGAAAAACATTAAAGTTTATACGTGATCATGTAATAGACGCGAAAAAATGTTAAAGACTATACGCGATCACGCAATAGAGCTCTCAAAATGGCAAATGGCCCCTACCCCACCAACCCCCCGAGAGGGGGGTCAATACTCGTGTTTGTTGCGGATTCAGGAATCTCAATGAGAAATGTTCGAGTAAATACACATTGAAAACATTGGACATTCTCATCTTAAAAAAAGATATTGTAAACATTGAATAAATCAAATTGAATTTGCCCTTGTAATATTCATAACAATATTCATTTTTACGAGTTTCTGAAGTTTTATTAATTTTGTGTTTTCGCTATTATTTTTTCCTAGACTTTTGAGTATTCCATCCAAGTTTGACAATCAGGTGATAAAACTTATTCTATAATTTATTGATCATCATTTTGAGTCACCCCAAATTTTTGTCGTTTGGTCGTGATTTCACTTTTCATACCCCAATGACTCATTTTAAGTTGTTGTTGTGTCTTTAACGTATTAAAGTCAAAGTCTTAAATAAATACAAAAAGCATTTTTTTTTTTGGTCAAAAATCTTGGATTGATCAATCGACTGGCCCTTATAAGTATAGATTGTGAAAATCATAGTTATTGAACGTGGTCCGACCCGGTGATTCAATCGGTAAACTCTCTGAATCGATCTTGAAACCAGATTGAGTTCCTCTATTGACCGGATAAGTAAGGAATCCGTCGGGTTTAATGCAACCCGGCGGTTCAACCGATAACCCGGAAAACCGCGTGGGTTTGGAGAACTCGGGTCTATTTCTTCAAGGTAAATACCAAATTGTAATTGTCAAGTTTTGAACCAAAAACCTCTTAAATAGCATTAAAAGCCTTACCACCTAATCATGTCAGGTTTTGGTTATTATATGCCTTTTTATTTTATTTTATTTATATACTCTCTAAATTTCACTCTATACATTAACTCATTTTTTAACTTTTCATGCAAAAAGACTATGTAAATACTGAAAAGTTACATTCATACTGAAAAGTTACCAACGGTCCAAATAAATCTAAATGGGTCAAATAATAAATGTTCAACCAGCGGATTAGTCCGACCCATCAATTACAAATCTCTTTAAGAATATCTCGATCACCTGCATGATCAATTCAGATATCCTTATTGAAAAAAGTAAACTGAGAGAAAATTAAATGTTAGAGTAAATTAGCGATCACACAATAAGCATTTAACAAAACAAATCAAATGTTAAAGTCTACACACAATCACGCAATAGACGCAGAAAAACGTTAAAGTCTATACGCGATCATACAATAGAGACAAAAAAACGTTAAAATCTACATGGGCTCACGCAATAGACGTAAAAAAGGCCATGGGCCCCACGGCCCCCATCCCTCCAACACCCATCCCCAGGCAGGTGGTCAATACTCGTGTTTGTTGCGGACTCACAAGAGAAATGTTCGAGAAAAAACACATTGAAAACATTGGACATTTCAAGAAAAAAAAGGTATTGTAAACATTGAATAAATCAAACTGAAATTGCCTTTGTAATATTCATAACAATATTCATTTGTAGGAGTTTCTGTAGTTTTATTAATTTTGTGTCTCCACTATTATTTTTTTCTCAATTCGAGACTTATGAGTATTTCAGCCAAGTTTGACAATCAAATAATAAAACTTGTGTCTATAATTTATTGGTCATCATTTTGAGTTACTCCAAATTTTTGTGTCCTTTTCTCGTGATTTTCACTTTTCCTACGCCCAATGACTCATTTTAAGTTGTGGGTGTGCCTCTAACGTGTTAACGTCTTAAATAAACTCAAAAACCTATTTCTTTTGGTAAAAAATCTTGACTTGATCAATCGATTGGCCCTTATGTATAGACCGTGGAAATAATAAACCTTTGAATTCAATGGAAAGCTTAAATCGAAGTCAAGATACTTGCATTCAATAGTAGTCGCATGTTCTATGTAGTATGAAGTTCAGTCATGAATTTCAACTATTCGAAGCTACTCCTCAATGTGAAATATTTTGATCATTATTTATTTATTTATACAATCTTGGCCAATTTGGCCTCCGTGTCACAGAATTAACCAAAAAAGTAAAAAAAAAAAAAAAAAAAAGGGGGAAAAATTATGAAAAGAATTTTTATTCATATATATTTTTGTAGCTTATTTGGCCAATAACATGTTTTTCATTGTGGAAATTTCAGATCATTCTATAAAGTGACAAATTATAGTTAAACATATTACATAACAATGCCAAACTAAAAATGACCGAAAAATACTTAAATTGATCCGATTTTTAACTCTACTTATAAACTATGTAGTGTGAATTAAATCATATAGAATAAAATCTACACTCTAGTTCCACTTTGTCCCCTGAACCGCAACAATATACACTTTGCCTCCTCTGAAAGATTCCATCATATAAATAATTTTAAAAAGGTGACGTGGACATTCATTTTGACAAAACTACCCTTCAAAGAATTTGTGTGTAGAGTCATTCTTCTTTTATTTAATTTTTAATGATTGCACATAATCCTTTTATTTATTTTTTATTTCCAAACTACAAGAGAATTCCATGAATTGTCAAATTTCTTTAATCAACCTATATATTATTTTTTTAAATATAAAACTAAATATAATTAATGGAGATTTTTTTAACTACTATTTTCTATTCATTTTGCATGAACTAAGCTAAAGATATCTTTTAACTAAATAAGTACATTTTTATTTTTTTGCACGACATCAAAACACACAAAATTTTTTATGAAGCATAAAATGTGCATAAATAAAATAAATTTACTTAATTATTTGTTATCAATATGTTTAGATTCCACAAAGAAAATAAAGAAAAATCATTTTTTTATTTAGTTTTAGAATGAAGAAAAATAATATATAATTGATTGAGAAAAATGTGATAATTCATGAAATCCTCTTATTGTTACAAATGATATCATATATGTATGCACACGCGCGCGAGGCGCGAATACAGACACACGTATGTATACAATTTATGTATTCACAATCCTATTATATACTTTTTATATATAAAGTATTAAGAAAACATTCAATCCATTCAAGCATAATTTAATTTTGATAATACGAAATTACGGATTGTTTTATTGCTAGTTGGATTTTACGTTAGATAGGTTTTTCAAATTTTTGTATAAAGAATTTTATTCCAATTTTTCAATGTCAATGGGCCCAATTAGCGAATATGGTTAATCGATTTTGAGACCAATTACCAAATTCAATTTAATTAACCGAATTTTATTTTTAATTTAATTCAAAATTAAAATTAGTAAATAATTTTAGAAGTCATTTTTAAATTTTAACCGTATTATTTAACTAATTTACCGATGCACACAAGTATTTCCGCATACAACACTAACTTTGGTCGGATCCGTCAACAGAACATATAAAATGAGAGTCTATCCCGTCAACAGGATGTCGCAAAATAGATTATTAGTGCTACGTCATCCGTTGTTTGATTTGATTTATATACATGAGATTCAGCATCTTTCACTGATCATGGGATAAATATTACCAATTTGATGGAATAAATAAATATTAGTAATATTTTTTAATTTACTTTGAAGCAATTATGTAATTATTAAATTAATCCTACAATATTAAACTTTTTATGACATATCTTATGAGACGGATTATAATCATATACTAGCCAAAGTTAAGATAATTACTTTAACTGGTTAGACAAGTTCAATGATGAGTAATCTCCGAAAGAATTTACATTACTGATAAAAACCATTAATACAAAAAAGTATAGCCAATTAGCCACTGTTCAAGTGAAAATCACAAAATTACAAGCTATCCAAGTGTTATAAAATGTGATGATACCAAAATAATATGCTCAATAAAAAGTATACACATGGTTTCAGGTTCGAGTCTACTAGAAGTATTTTAGTAATTTTATCAACGGTTCAAATAGGGCTAAATTGGTCAAATAATAAATATTTAACCTGCGAATTGGTCCGATCTATCAATTACATGTATAAATATTGAAATGACATGTCAAATTTATTAATTTTTTTCCTAATTTCATAGGTCTTGAATTCTTAATTAATTATTTTCTCTGGTCGGAGTTTTAACTTGAGCACCAAAGCCAACTCCGATATCAAACCCTGCCCTTTTTTTTTAGGTGATTCAAACGTGTATCTAAATACTATGTGCGGAGCTCTACCCTAGACTTGGACCACATTACACTTGGTATTTACCCAAACTGAAATTTTTTATCATCAAAATGTAAAGATAGTTTTTGGTTCTGCCATCTATTCCATGCATATCTGATTTGCGATATTAACTTTTGAATCTCAAGTTCTAATCTTAAAAAGCATCACTCACATGAATGATACAGCTAAATATTTGATAAAGGATTCATGGCATAGTAATGTGTATCGTATTCATTTAAAATGTCCTTGTCATCGGCATATACACTTTAGATTAAGAGTTAACGAAACAATGTTATGAATCGAATACAGTTGAGACTGTCTCAATCACCTGCATATTCATGATCAATTCAGATATCTTTATCGGAAAAAAAAAAGTAAATTGAGAGAAAATGAAACGTTAAAGTAAACAAACATCACACAATAAGCGTAAAAATCAAACGTTAAAGTTTATACACGATCACGCAATAGACGCAAAAAACTTTAAAATCTATATGTAATATTCACGCAACAGACACGAAAAAAACATTAAAATCTATACGCGATCACGCAATAGACACAGAAAGGCAATGGCCCCAGGAGGCCCCACTCCCCCGGGGGTGGTCAATACTCGTGTTTGTTGTAGATTCAGGAAGCTCAAAAGAAGCGTTCGAGTAAATACGCATTGAAAACATTGGACATTCTCAAGAAAAAAGGATATTGTAAACATTGAATAAATCAAACTGAAATTGCCTTTGTAATATTCATAACAATATTCATTTGTAGGAGTTTTGAAGTTTTACAATCTGTGTGTTTACCATCTAGATTATTTTTTTCTAGACTTTTGAGTATTTGACAATCAAATGATAAAACTTGTTCGATAATTTATTAATCATAATTTTGAGTCACCCCAATTTTTGTCCTTTGGTCGTTATTTTCACTTTTCATAACCCCAATGACTCGTTTTAAGTTGTGTTTGTGCCTTTAACGTATTAAAGTCAAGTCTTAAATAAAAACAAAAAGCTAATTTTTTTTGGGTAAAAAATCTTGACTTGATCAATCGACTGGCCCTTATGTATAGACCGTGGAAATAATAAACTTTTGAATTCAATAGAAATTATAAATCAAGTCAAGATACTTGCATTTAATAGTAATCGCATGTAGTATGAAGTTCGGTCATGAATTTCAACTATTCGAAGCTCCTCCTCAATGTGACAATATTTTGATCATTATTTATTTATTTATTTTTACAATCCTGGCTAATTTGGTCTCCATGTCACAAAATTAACCAAAAGTTAAAAAAATGGACACATCTAAATGTTTATATTTCACATTGAGGATTTTCTATAGAATAATTGAAATTATGACTTATGATGGAACTTTCATACTAGGGCAAATTTATATAAATGAATTATGAATACAAAATTTATAGTTCATACATATTACATAAAAAAGCCAATCTAAAAATGTATAAAAATACATAGATTGATCGATTTTTGACTCTCGTATAAACTACATCTAGATATTATACCATATAAAATAAAGGATTAATTAGGGCAAACACTTTACCCCCTAAAGCTAAACTCTAGTTTCACTTTGCCCACTAAACTCCAACAATGTATGCTTTGCCCTCTCTGAAAGATTCCATCATATAACTAATTTTAAATAGGTGATGCGGATATTCATTTTGATAAAAATGCCCCCCAAAGAATTTGTGTGCAAAGTCATTCTCTTTTTATTTTTTTTACTGATTTTGGTAATTCCTTTTAATTTTGTATTTCGAGACTATAAGAGAATTCAATAAATTGTCAAATTTCTTTATTCAACTTATACATTATTTTCTTTAGTATAAAACTAAATATAAAATGGAGATTTTTTTTACAACTATTTTCTGTTCATTCATTTTGCATGAACTAAACTAAAGAATATCATTTAACTAAATAAGTACATTTTTATTTTTTGTAAGACACCAAAATACACAAAATTTTTTATGAAGTATAAAATGTGTATAAATAAAATAAATTTATTTAATTTTTTGTTATTAATATGTTTAGATACCACAAAGAAAATATAGAAAAGTAGTTGTAAAAGTTCACTATTTTTTATTTAGTTTTAGAATGAAGAAAAATAATATATAATATCACCTGAAAAATATGTTAATTCAAGAAATCCTTTTATTGTTACAAAATTTTAAAAAAAAAATCCAAGGAAACAGTAAAAATAAAATGAAGGGAAAGTAATTTGTGCATAAAATTTTGGAGGGTAATAATGTCAAAACAAATGTCCACATCACCTTTTTTAAATTATTTATATGTTGGAATCTATTAAAGGGGCAAAGTATATATTGTTGGGGTTCAATGGGTAAAGTGCAACTAGAGTGTAAGTTCAAGGCCGTAAAGTGTAGTTAACCCTAAAATAAATGATATCATTTTGTGTTAGAATGATGTCATAAGATTTAATCATAATTACAAGATTTATAGGTAGGGATCAAAACCGAATCTACCTAATTATTTTCGAAACCGATCACATAGATAGTGTCAAAAACTAGGTTTTGGCTAATTGCTACCTACCGTTCACACATTAATGATTGAGTACCCTTACAACTGACTAGGGGTATTCAAAAAACAGTCAAGTCGAATTGTCGAGTTAAGTCGCATTGTCGAAAAAAAAATTTTGACTTGACTTGTTCGACTTCCTACTCGACTTTAATTCAAAGTCAAATTAACTAAGTGATTTATCGACTCGACTTTGACTTCAACTTTTAAGTCAAACTACTGGTCAAATACTAATCTATAGATTGACTAGTTTGCCGGTCGAATAAGTCATTCGACTTTGCCAGTCATATACCAGTCAAATAAGTCGAACAAATATATATATATATATATATATATATATATATATGAGCATCTAAATATTATAATAATATATTAATGTATTTAAGTACATAATATTTTAGCCATAATATCATTAATTCTTAATAATTAAATATGTTAATAACTGATAATATTATTTTTTATTAATACTTAAATATATTTTCTTTATATTGGCGTTATGTACAATTTATATATTAATAAATTAATATAATATGCACAACTTATTAATGTAACACTTTTTGTTTCAATAACTAATTAAATGTATTACTAATTTCCTTTTAATACATATAGATACTAGAGTTAATTACTTACATATATACTTAAGTATTCATTGAAATATCTACATATAATGTATCTATACATATATGTTCTTATATTTATATACTAAGATTTGTATATCTTATAATTGTAACAAAAAATATGTTTTACACAACGTCTTACTAGTATAACATTTTTACTATCAAGAAGTATATTAAATGCATTACTAACTTACTACTAGTATAGATCGAGTTAGGTAATCATATATATTCCTATATACTTATAGGATATAACTTGACAGAGGTGGGTGATTCAATAAGATTTTTGTATATGAATTGATATTAGTAAGTGGTTCTGAATTTGAGATTTTGTAAATCGAAATTAATATCTATATATAATATATATACTAATACGCGTTCATATATTAAAATTTTTAACTTATATGTGTGTGTGTGCATATATATATATACATATATATATACATATGTATATATATATATATACATATATATATATATGTATATATATATATACATATATATATACATATGTATATATATGTATATATATATATATATACACACACACACACACAAACATATAAATACAAAGATATGTGTGTGTAAATTGGTATATAATCTATTTGAAACTAGTATATATAATATATTACGAATTATATTGTTGTACACACATTATATGAAGATGATAATGTTGATGATAATGTAAAAATTGGAATAATTAAAACATAAATGTTAAATTAATAAGTTGTATACATACAAATTTATTACAATTTTTTGGAATGATATAGAATTTGTGGGAGAATATATTAAATTTCGGAATGAGAATATGGAATGGAAGAAGACTAATTCTTCTACTTGTTCGACTTACCAGTCGAACAAGTCAAATTTAAATTACTCTTTACTTTATTCAATTTTGGATTTATATGACTTATAACTTTGACTTTGATTATTTTGAAGTCGAAATTCAAACAATAAGTGACATAAAATACACATCTAGATGTGTATAAGAGACAGGTATAACAAGATAAATTCCTTACTTGGTTATTAGGCCAATTTTCAAATGAACATTTAATATATTTTGAAATCATTCTCAAATAAAGTACTGGTGGGATAACATCGAGTGGGAACAAAGACAAGGAAGTATGATCTGCAAAATTTGTTAAAATTCATTTGACCAAGGTTTGAACCCTAGTGTGTCAAAATGGAGAGAGCACTTTTCTACTACACTATAAGTAATTTGTAAAGTTTGTTCTAAAGTTATTTTTTTGGTAAAATCAGCTAAGCTGCCCTCAACTATTAACTAAGTTGCACTTTATCGCTCGATATTTTAGAAATACTTAACCTCTTTTTGATATTTTTAAACAAAGTTATCCCCATTATCTTAATTGAACGTGAGTTTGGTCCAAGATTTTTTTTAATGAAAAAACCACTTTCATCAATAAAGAAATTGTAATTGGTCGAATTTCAGTTAAAATTTCTTTTATCCTGCACAAAGAAAGAAATTGTATAAATTTCTTGCATCTTGAACATATTGAAACCTGATGAGCCGTTGCTCTAATTAGTGAAGTGAAATCCAATGACAACCTCCATTAAATTGCACTATGCAAGCTATACAAGTTCTTTTTTTTCTCTCCTTAATTTTATTTTGTTCCTTTAATTCTTTAGTTCTTTGTTTTCTTTGATGTTAGAATTTTCTTCTATTTATTGGCCATGGTTCATCTTCGTGAAATGAAAATCCAACGACACCCTCCAACAAATTGCGATTTGCAACCCCCTTTTACATCTTTTTGGTTTTTAAATTTTCTCTGGTTCTTGAATCTCTCTTTCCCTCTGTCTCTTCAAAATTTTCTTCTATTTATTGAATAATGAGTTCAATCGCAATACTTAATTACTACAATTTTATTCTCATAAAATAATTCAAATTAAAAAAAAATTTCTTTTTTGGCAGAGGCATCAAGTGTGCCCTAATGACTTAACATATTAACTCGCTTTAGAACATGTATGATTTTTTTTTGTAAGCTTAATTAATATACATACATACATACATATATATATATATATATATATAGTGCAATGTATGTGTATAGAAGATATTTCCACACAAAAAATCACATAATTATGATCCTTTTATAATTCACCTTCTAGAATGCCTTTTGTGAACATTTTTTTTTTTCAATTATCTAGTTAGGAAAATGGTGTGGCAAGGGAATATGGAAAATGGAGTTACAAATTCTTTAGAGCATGGAAAGGGCGAATTTGGAAGTAGATTTCAAGAAGTGTCGTAAAAACTGATATTTAATTGATATGGATTAAATACGTTAATAATGACTAGTTCTTGATATTGTATAATAGCCTAAAAGCAATATTTTTAAAATTTTAGAAGTAGTTTTTGTCTTTCTTAACATGATTAATAAGGGCATGTTTTAGAAAAGCAAAACTTAGGTTGTTTTCTAAAAGTAGTTTTTATCTTTTCTAAACTTATGATTAGTAATAGTATGGTTATATTTTTCAACAAAATTTCCAGTTTAATTAATTTTCCAATTTCAAAAATATGCTTACAACTGTTTCTAAATTTTTTAGGACAATCCTTTAAATCTCAAAATAAGAGAAGAAAATGCAATTTTGATAACAGGAGAAGAGCTTTGCAATGTTGTCATGAACCTTAGGAGGTTAGTGAGTTACCCCTAAACAATTTGTACCAGAGGGCAGAGACATTTTTATTTATACATTTACCCTTAAAGGGAAAAAGTTTAGCAAACTAGTTGTCGAATATTTTATAATCATTTTCTTGCCAAGTTAAATAAAAATATGAGTTTTTTACATCTTTAAATTTCTTATTAATTACCCACTTTTCCATTATATTGGATTTAGTTTCCCACAAAATAATTTTAATAGTATCTCTTTAAAAACATATTTTCATTCTTACAATTCATATTCTTATTGAACAACTAAATTCGCACTAAAGATGAACAAGAATTTAAGAGGAATTATATCTTCATTAAGCATGGGATTGGAAACTCAACTAAATATCAATCAATACAAGGCTTCACACTATAAGGAAAGAAAAACTTTGTTGTGCGTCAAATTTAGTGAGAATCAGAAATTTCTTGCTAAGATTTCATCAGACAATGTTGGCGAGCAAATGAAAATTTTCCTCACAAATTTCTAATGTAAAGTGATAAATTTGTGCTTTCTCGCTATTAATTTTGGCAATGAATTGAGAGTTTTCTCTAATTCTATAGAGAAACATTTATAAAAAAAATCATGAAAAAAATTGACACCTCCGAACAACATCACAAATCAGAAGTTAACAGAAGATCTCTGTCAGGTAATGAAACAACCTACATTTCCCATTATTAATGTTAAAACTATTTATTTTTTTGGTTTAATTATTTAACATGTTCTTATGTGTGCTAAAAATTATATGCAGAATTCATTCTTAATTGAATATTACTAGTCTTGCAACTATTAGTTCTTGTAAATCCCTTCGTGTGATTTTTTATGTACATTTTGGGGATTTTTTTTTTAATTTGTAGCAACCCTTATATATTGCTATATGCAAAAAAGAGCTAATTTGTCTTTTCGTAACACGAATTAATTCTTATTAAACTTCACTAATTCTCATGGCTATATAAATTATGTAGATCCATTGATTTTTGTATATATACATATTTATATATTGTTTTTTCCCATAAAATTATAAAAACCCCTTGTGTGTGCTTATTTATTGACATGTACATATAAAAAATTAATAAGCCTATTCTTTGAATTTAAGTGTCATATTTTAAATACTTATACAATGCTGAAATTTTCATTTATGGATATTCTCTATGCTTCTACTTGCTAGGTTTTTGGTTGGCCAAAAATAAAAAGGAACTATATTTCTTCTAATCTTATTCTTCTAGTCAATTTTAACTATGATAAATGTATCTTTACTTGTTAGTTTTGTTTTGTTTATTTACTTTTTAAAAAGTATGTTGTTTTTATTTAAAATCACCAACCAAGTAAGGTAGAGCATACCATGCCAAAAACAGTTTATTTATTAGCAAATTTTATTGAATTTTTTTTTTAAAATACTATATTGCGTAAGAGAAGCTTTCAGTTTTAAAATTCTTTATATTCTATTTAGAACAATGGGAAAGATTATCTATATCCCATTAAAATGAAAACTTACCGTTCAAAAATAGCTGCAATAATTTTGTAATTACCTTTTTAACGGACATACAACCGTTTTACCGAATTTAAGATCACGTTTCCTCAACTGTCGGAGTAACATAGGGTTTTGCCACGTGTCAGGAGTTATTTACTCGATTTTCAACTGAACAAGAAATAATCAAGTCTTTTTGTTTATTTTTTGAATCTAGGTTTGGATGTTATTGTTATTATCTTGAGATATATCTCTACTGATTTACACAATATTTTATTATTTATTGTTCAAATTAATTGGTTTAAGTATAAGTATTTCTGGAGTAGTTGGTTTGGCCCTTAATCTATTTGCTTATATAAGAAGCAAAATTTTCTTTCATTTGCCTTGTTCTAGTTATTGGCTTAAAAGACTCCAGTTACTTAGAATTAGATGGGAAACATTATAATCACCTTACTTAATATTTGTTAATTGGCTTTCAAACTTTTAAATTTATCTTTAACACAAAAAAGCAAAAGCTTCTAAACTTACTCACTTGTGGACCAATATCTTGCCTTCAATCCTATTAAAAAAAATGTCCATTTATATTTCATATTGAATTTCAAGTTTGAATTTACTATTTCATTTTTTGGGATATCTTTAATTAAGTGGACTAGATCCACGAATTCATTCATAGATCTTTTAGCTATTCAATGCACACATCACATATATGATGTTAAGTGACATTACCAATATGAGATGTATTGAAATTACCTACGTTACATGTATAATGTGGGTGCTTAGGAGAACATGAAATTCATGAGTAAGTTCATAGATCAGTGCACCAAAAAAAAATTTCCATTTTTGGAGGATTCCTTGTTCAATAATAAAATTATAATCCAAGACATACATTTATGATTGTAGATTAGTAGTTAAATGATGGATTTGCTATAACTTATTACTAATCTTTGGCTTTATAGTCATTGGCATATCGGGTACCATACTGAAGGTAAATATTGTGATATTATGCGTAGTTAGTCTCTAAAATGAATACAAGTTAGATGAAAAAACACCATAAGGAGTATAGGAAAGATAGTTTTTTTTTTTTTTTTGGTTTTAAAATGGATATTATTTTACATATGGTTTTCACTCAAAAATATTAATCAATGTTGTAGAGTGTTGGCTAGCAAATATTTAATGAAGTTATGTGGTACATTGATCTCTATACTTATTCAACTACTTGAAACATAACAGTTTTAATTTAAGCCACATTTCATGTCACTGTATAGTGTATATGTGTCAAGGGGTGCACGCAAAACTAAAAATAAAATAAAAGGAAAAGACTCAACAAGATTGCATTAATTAGAGATTCTTAGTTGCATATGAACAATATCCTATAGTAAGCACTTTTAGAGAAAGTTTAACATAACAATATACACATATATAGACAGTTGATGAATAGTTGTCATGTTTTCGTTGTGTTTTACATTTAATTTCAGGTGTAGTGATTCGAGAACCTAATCAAAATGCTTCAAACAACATTGTTAACACCAACATTGTCAATGCCAACACTAGACGCAATCCGGATCAATTGATGCCAATTACTAATATACTCCGAATCATGAAGCGTGGATTGCCACACAATGCAAAGGTTTCTGAGGATGCAACAAGTATACTTCAAGAATGTGTATCTGAGTATATAAGCTTCATCACAAGTGAAGCAAATGAGCGTTGCCACTGTGAACTTCGGAAGACTATAACCGCAGAGGATATTCTCTATGCTCATGCAAAACTTGGGTTTGAAGACTACATCGGTCCTCTCACTCTTTACTTGAACAAATATCGTCAGCATGAAGCTTCATATACTACAGTGTATGGCGGCCCTTCAGTGAGGCACTGGAAGGACACTGCATATTTTCCTGAACGTGCGGTTGGTGTTGTTATTAATGCACCTCCTTCGCTTCCCCCACCTCTGCCTCTGCCTCCGCCTCCGCCTCCAATAAATCAAACTTTTCAAGTTGACGGTGTACCACCTTCGGTTCCTCCACTTCTAACAAATCAAACTTTTCAAGTTGATGGTATTCAACAACAAGGATTCTTTAATCCAACAATGACGAATGATTACTACTACTTCCAAAATGCTCCCTTTGCCTGTCTTGGTGGTGGATATGACATTGGTGGTTCTTCTTCTTCATTATTAATTTTTTATATGTAGAGGCTCATCCTCAGCCAGGGTTTTACCCCCATGATCAAGAGCAATTCAAGTGAATTTGTGAGGCTAGCTAGCTAGCTATATGCCTTAACAAGTGCAAGCATGCCTGATGCTTATACACATCTAGATGTGTAAAGATCAAAATTGTTTTAATGTTATATTGTATGATGGGTGTATAAGATATTATGATTTATGAGTTACTGTAACTAAGTTGTCTTCTCTTGCACTTTATTTGATGTGTGTTAAAATGGCTGCAAGAGGAGTTGTATGGCCATGTAGAATAAATTATTGATCTCCCTTATATTGTTCCATTGTTGTACTTTTTTTTTTTTTTTCTTATTTTCGCTTGAAAAAATTTATAATTCAAGTATTTAGAGCTTATTTGGAAAATAATAAAATATTACTCTATATCCATTAGTGGAAATAGTGAAGCATTTGTAATACACATACTTCACCACGCTAACTTTATACCATTATTCACAGACAGTTGAAATGGCTTCTCTAATTTGACATTCACCACAATTTTGTCAAAATTTAGAAGTGATGAAATGAAATCCTCAACCCAAGTAATACATGCTAAAAACATTCAATTTGAAAGATTACTCCTCACATTATTCCAAATTAAGTAAATTAGCAATATGATATAATTGTATTTTGACATAAACATTGTTATATATTGTTAATATCGAACATTAACCCAAATTGTATGTTTAGGATCAATTATCAGTGGCTCAAATAATTGTTATAAACAAGTGTTTCCCACAACGTACATTTTCGCATCATAAACACACATTCAAAATATCATGTATAGCTTATTTTATAGAAAGTACACTTTCATTTCAATCGCTGTCAGGATGAGATTTTTTATCTTGTGGAAAGTGAGAATTAACGTACTGAAAAATCGTTCGCATAAACGGGGACATTTTTGTTGTGAAACATTCTAGAGTTTGAAAATTAGATTGGACTTTTTGATTTGTTGTTGACGGCATCTAATTGAACCAAATAGTTTGTAGTGAGTCGGTGAAGCAATTCTATCTAATAGCCAGGTGATAGGTGACTCAAGGGGCATGTCAAAATTAGAAAATGACTAATTCAATAGGTGAGGGTCAGGGCGGGTCGGAGTCAAAAATTGATGAATTCTTTTCACATAGGGATGGGCACGAACCCGGTTAATTGAATTCGTAATTATTTTCACTTTTAAATTAAATGAAGTTCAAAATTAGTTAATCGAAATTTAGTTAATAAATTGGTCCTGCCAAATTCTAAAATCGAAAATTGGTTACGAAATTAGAATTGAATTCTAAATTCGAAATTAACCTATTTCCAATTGCAATTTGATGTTTGAGGAACTCAAGACCTTTCAATGAAATTCTTTACTACATAATTTGCAACGTTACATCTTCTTTTAAATAAACATACTTTTTATATAATATGATCTGACAAACTGATACTACAATTTTGTTTGTAAAATACATATATAGACACACAAATGATATTATATACACACATATACACACACACGAATACGAACATAATTATGCATACAATTTATCTATTTGCAATCCTATTCTATACTTTATATATACAAAGTATTAAGAAAACAGTGCATCCATTCAAGCATAATTTTATTTTGATGATGTAAAATTTTGGACTATTTTATTGCTAGTTGGATTTTACATTAGATAGGTTTTTCAATTTTTGTAGAAAGAATTTTAATTCCAATGTCAGTGAACCAAATTAGCGAATATGGTTAATCGAATTTGAAACCAATTACCAAATTAATTAACCGAATTTTATTTTGAATTGAAATCAAAATTGAAATTAGTTAATAATTTTAAAACTCATTTCCAAATTTTGATCGAATTATTTGACCGATTAACTGATGCACACCCCTATTTTCTACAACAACCCTAACTTCGGTCGAATCCCTCAATAGAACATATATAATGAGGAAAAATACTTAGGTAGACCTGGTTTTTGACCCCACTTGTAGACCCTGTGGTGTAGATTAAATGTTATAGAATTTATGACATAAGCTGATGTAAGCAAGATTTTATAAGATTTAATCTTGATTGCAGGATTTACGAATGGGGACAAAGACCGGATCCATGGTAGTATTTTCCTTATAATGAGAGTCCATCCCGTCCATAGCATGGCGCAAAATTGATTATTAGTGCTACGTCATCCGTTGTTTGATTTGATTTTTATACATGAGATTCAGCATCTTTCACATGTGATCATGGATGATCATGGATAAATATTACAAATTTGATGGAATAAATAAATATTATTAATGTTTTTTTAAGTTACTTTGAAGCAATTTTGTAATTATTAAATTAATCATACAATATTAGACTTTTTATGACATATTTTATGAATAATCATATTCTAGCCAAAGTTAAGATAATTGCTTTAAATGGTTAGACAACTTCAACGATAAGTAATCTCCGAAAGAGCAATACTGATAAAAACCATTCATACAAAGAGTATAGCCAATTAGCCACCCATAAATTGAGAATCTCAAAATTACAAGATGTCCAAGCTTGTCATAAAACGTGATAATACCAAAATAATGCGCCCAATGAAAAGTATACACGTGGTTTCAAGTTCGGGTTTATTAGCGGTATTTTAATAATTTTACCAATGGTCCAAATAGACCTAAATGGGTCAAATAATAAATGTTCAACCAGCGGATTGGTCTGACCCATCAATTACAATTAAGAATATCTCAATCACCTGTATGATCAAGCGAAAAATTGGCTATACTTTTCTTATATATCCTTATTGAAAAAAGTAAACTGAGAGAAAATTAAATGTTAGAGTAAATTAGCGATCACACAATAAGCATTTAACAAAAAAAATCAAATGTTAAAGTCTACACACAATCACGCAATAGACGTTAAAGTCTATACGCGATCATACAATATAGACAAAAAAACGTTAAAATCTACATGGGCTCACGCAATAGACGCAAAAAAGGCAATGGGCCCATGGCCCCCACCCCTCCAACACCCATCCCCAGGAAGGTGGTCAATACTCGTGTTTGTTGAGGACTCACCAGAGAAATGTTCGAGAAAAAACACATTGAAAACATTGGACATTTCAAAAAAAAAAAAAAAGGTATTGTAAACATTGAATAAATCAAACTGAAATTGCCTTTGTAATATTCATAACAATATTCATTTGTAGGAGTTTCTGTAGTTTTATTAATTTTGTGTCTCCACTATTATTTTTTTCTAGACTTATGAGTATTTCAACCAAGTTTGACAATCAGATAAATAAAACTTGTTCTATAATTTATTGGTCATCATTTTGAGTTACTCCAGATTTTTGTGTCCTTTTCACGTGATTTTCACTTTTCCTACGCCCAATGACTCATTTTAAGTTGTGGGTGTGCCTCTAACGTGTTAACGTCTTAAATAAACTCAAAAACCTATTTCTTTTCTTAAAAAATCTTGACTTGATCAATCGATTGGCCCTTATGTATAGACCGTGGAAATAATAAACCTTTGAATTCAATGGAAAGCTTAAATTGAAGTCAAGATACTTGCATTCAATAGTAGTCGCATGTTCTATGTAGTATGAAGTTCAGTCATGAATTTCAACAATTCGAAGCTACTCCTCAATGTGAAATATTTTGATCATTATTTATTTACTTATACAATCTTGGCCAATTTGGAATCCGTGTCACAGAATTAACCAAAAAAGTAAAAAAAAAAAAAAAAGGGGGAAAATTATGAAAATTTTTATTCATATATATTTTTGTAGCTTATTTGGCCAATAACAGATATTCATGCTTTCATTGTGGAAATTTAGATCATTCTATAAAGTGACAAATTATAGTTAAACATATTACATAAAAATGCCAAACTAAAAATGACCGAAAAATATTTAGATTGATCCGATTTTTAACTCTACTTATAAACTATGTAGTGTGGATTAAACCATATAGAATAAAGGGTTAATTACACTTTACCCCTTCAATCAACACTCTAGTTCCACTTTATCCCCTGAACCGCAACAATGTACACTTTGCCTCCTCTGAAAGATTTCATCATATAAATAATTTTAAAAAGGTGACGTGGACATTCATTTTGACAAAGCTACCCTTCAGAGAATTTGTGTGTAGAGTCATTCTTCTTTTATTTAATTTTTAATGATTGCACATATTCCTTTTATTTATTTTTTATTTCCAAATTACAAGATAATTCCATGAATTGTCAAATTTATTTAATCAACCTATATATTATTTTTTTTAATATAAAACTAAATATAAAATGGAGATTTTTTTAACTTAACTATTTTCTATTCATTTTGCATGAACTAAGCTAAAGATATCTTTTAACTAAATAAGTACATTTTTATTTTTTTGCACGACATCAAAACACACAAAATTTTTTATGAAGCATAAAATGTGTATAAATAAAATAAATTTACTTATTATTTGTTATTAATATTTTTAGATTCCACAAAGAAAATAAAGAAAAATCATTTTTTTATTTAGTTTTAGAATGAAGAAAAATAATATATAATTGATTAAGAAAAATGTGATAATTCATGAAATCCTCTTATTGTTACAAATGATATCATATATATATATATATATATATATATATATATATTTTATATATACTGTCTTCTTATACAGGAATCTGTCTCTTATACACACGTAGATATGTAATTTATGTATTCACAATCCTATTATATACTTTTTATATATAAAGTATTAAGAAAACATTCCATCCATTCAAGCATAATTTAATTTTGATAATATGAAATTACGGGTTGTTTTATTGTTAGTTGGATTACTTTACGTTAGATAGGTTTTTCAATTTTTGTATAAAGAATTTTCTTCCAAATTTTTCAATGTCAATGGGCCCAATTAGCGAATATGGTTAATCGATTTTGAGACCAATTACCAAATTCAATTTAATTAACCGAATTTTATTTTGAATTTAATTCAAAATTAAAATTAGTTAATAATTTTAGAAGTCATTTTTAAATTTTAACCGTATTATTTAACTAATTAACCGATGCACACAAGTATTTCCGCATACAACACTAACTTTGGTCGGATCCGTCAACAGAACATCTATAATGAGAGTCCATCCCGTCAACAGGATGGCGCAAAATAGATTATTGGTGCTACGTCATCCGTTGTTTGATTTGGTTTTTATACATGAGATTCAGCATCTTTCACTGATCATGGGATAAATATTACCAATTTGATGGAATAAATAAATATTAGTAATATTTTTTAAGTTACTTTGAAGCAATTATGTAATTATTAAATTAATCATACAATATTAGACTTTTTATGACATATCTTATGAATAATCATATACTAGCCAAAGTTAAGATAATTACTTTAAATGGTTAGACAACTTCAATGATGAGTAATCTCCGAAAGAATTTACATTACTGATAAAAACCATTAATACAAAAAAGTATAGCCAATTAGCCACAGTTCAAGTGAAAATCACAAAGTTACAAGCTATCCAAGTGTTATAAAATGCGATGATACCAAAATAATATGCTCAATAAAAAGTAAACACATGGTTTCAGGTTCGAGTCTACTAGAAGTATTTTAGTAATTTTACCAACGGTTCAAATAGGACTGAATTGGTCAAATAATAAATATTTAACCTGCGAATTGGTCCGATCTATCAATTACAGGTATAAATATTGAAATGGCATGTCAAATTTATTAATTTTTTTCCTAATTTCATAGGTCTTGAATTCTTATTAATTATTTTCTCTGGTCGGAGTTTTAACTTGAGCACCAAAGCCAACTCCGATATCAAACCCTGCCCTTTTTGACTTTTTAGGTGATTCAAACGTGAATACTATGTGTGGAGCTCTACCCTAGACTTGGACCACATTACACTTGGTATTTACCCAAACTGAAATTTTTTATCAACAAAATGTAAAGATAGTTTTTTGGTTCTGCCATCTACTCCATGCATATCTGATTTGCGATATTAACTTTTGAATCTCAAGTTCTAATCTTAAAAGGCATCACTCACATGAATGATACAGCTAAATATTTGATAAAGGATTCATGGCATAGTAATGTGTATCGTATTCATTTAAAATGTCCTTGCCATCGGCATATACACGTTAGATTAAGAGTTAACAAAACAATGTTATGAATCGAATACAGTTGAGACTGTCTCAATCACCTGCATATTCATGATCAATCCAGATATCTTTATCGAAAAAAAAAAAGAAAATTGAGAGAAAATGAAACGTTAAAGTAAACAAACATCACACAATAAGCGTAAAAATCAAACGTTAAAGTTTATACACAATCACGCAATAGACGCAAAAACAGGACTGACTTTAAAATCTATGTGTAATCACGCAACAGACACAAAAAAAAACATTAAAATCTATACGCGATCACGCAATAGACACAAAAGGCAATGGCCCCAGGAGGCCCCACTCCCCCGGGGGTGGTCAATAATCGTGTTTGTTGTAGATTCAGGAAGCTCAAAAGAAGCGTTCGAGTAAATACGCATTGACAACATTGGACATTCTCAAGAAAAAAGGATATTGTAAACATTGAATAAATCAAACTGAAATTGCCTTTGTAATATTCATAACAATATTCATTTGTAGGAGTTTTTGAAGTTTTATTAATTTTGTGTTTCCACTATTATTTTTTTCTAGACTTTTGAGTATTTGACAATCAAATGATAAACTTGTTCGATAATTTATTAATCATAATTTTGAGTCACCCCAATTTTTGTCCTTTGGTCGTGATTTTCACTTTTCATAACCCCAATGACTCGTTTTAAGTTGTGTTTGTGCCTTTAACGTATTAAAGTCAAGTCTTAAATATACCTAGAAAACAAAAAGCTAATTTTTTTTTGGGTCAAAAATCTTGACTTGATCAATCGATTGGCCCTTATGTATAGACCGTGGAAATAATAAACCTTTGAATTCAATAGAAAGCATAAATCAAGTCAAGATACTTGCATTTAATAGTAATCGCATGTACTATGCAGTATGAAGTTCGGTCATGAATTTCAACTATTCGAAGCTCCTCCTCAATGTGACAATATTTTGATCATTATTTATTTATTTATTTTTACAATCCTGGCTAATTTGGTCTCCATGTCACAAAATTAACCAAAAAGTTAAAAAAAAAATGGAAAAATTAAAATTTTTTATTCATATATATATATTTTCTAGTTTATTTGGCCAATAATTTTTTTTATTATTATTATTGAAATTTTCTGATCATTCTGTAAAGTTACAAATTATAGTTAAACATATTACATAAAAAAGCCAAACTAAAAATGACCAAAAAATACATAGATTGATCGATTTTTGACTCTACGTATAAACTACGTAGTCGGCATTTTTATGAAAGATTCCATCATATAAATAATTTTAAATAGGTGATGCGGATATTCATTTTGATAAAAATGCCCCCCAAAGAATTTGTGTGCAAAGTCATTCTCTTTTTATTTAATTTTTAATGATTGCACAAATTCCTTTTATTTATTTTTTATTTCGAGACTATAAGAGAATTCAATAAATTGTCAAATTTCTTTATTCAACTTATACATTATTTTCTTTAGTATAAAACTAAATATAAAATGGAGATTTTTTTTACAACTATTTTCTGTTCATTTTCATTTTGCATGAACTAAACTAAAGAATATCTTTTAACTAAATAAGTACATTTTTATTTTTTGTAAGACATCAAAATACACAAAATTTTTTATGAAGTATAAAATGTGTATAAATAAAATAAATTTACACTTAATTTTTTTTTATTAATATGTTTAGATACCACAAAGAAATTATAGATAAAGTAGTTGTAACTAATCACTATTTTTTATTTAGTTTTAGAATGACATTTTATAATATATAAATTCTTAGCAAAATCTATCAGGTTCAAGAAATCCTATTTATTGTATAGAAATTTTTAAAATTTCTTTCTTGGAAACAGTAAAAATAAAATAAAGGGAAAGTAATTTGTGCATAAAATTTTGTAGGGTAATAATGTCAAAACAAATGTCCACATCACCTTTTTTAAATTATTTATATGTTGGAATCTATTAAAATACAAAGTACATATTGTTGGGGTTCAAGGGGTAAAGTGCAACTAGAGTGTAAGTTTAGGGCCGTAAAGTGTAGTTAACCCTATAATAAATGATATCATTTTGTGTTAGAATGATGTCATAAGATTTAATCATAATTACAAGATTTATAGGTAGGGATCTACCTAATTATTTTCGAAACCGATCACATAGATAGTCTCAAAAACTACGGCCATACACTCAGGTTTTGGCTAATTGCTACCTACCGTTAATGATTGAGTACCCTTACAACTAACTAGGGGTATTCAAAAATCAGTCAAGTCAAATTGTCGAGTTAAGTCGCATTGTCAAAAAAAAAATTTTGACTTGACTTGTTCGACTTCCTATTCGACTTTAATTTAAAGTCAAATTAACTAAGTGATTTATCGACTCGACTTTGACTTCAACTTTCAAGTCAAACTACTACCGATCTATAAATTGACTAGTTTGCCGGTCGAATAAGTCATTCGACTTTGCCAGTCATATACCAGTCAAATAAGTCGAGGTTAAATATTTATTATATGATATATATATATATATATGAGCATCTAAATATCTTATAATAATATATTAATGTATTTATGTACATAATATTTTAGCCATAATATCATTAATTCTTAATAATTAAATATGTTAATAACTGATAATATTATTTTTTATTAATACTTAAATATATTTTCTTTATATAATTGTTGGCGTTATGTACAATTTATATAACTTAATAAATTAATATAATTGCACAACTTATTAATGTAACACTTTTTGTTTCAATAACTAATTAAACGTATTACTAATTTCCTTTTAATAGATATAGATACTAGAGTTAATTACTTACATATATACTTAAGTATTCATTGAAATATCTACATATAATGTATCTATACATATATGTTCTTATATTTATATACTAAGATTTGTATATTATATAATTGTAACAAAAAACATGTTTTATACAACATCTTATGTGTATAGACATTTTTACTATCAAGAAGTATATTAAATGCATTACTAACTTACTACTAGTATAGATCGAGTTAGGTAATCATATGTCTCTTATACACATCTATAGGATATAAGAGACAGCAGGTGGGTATTCAATAAGATTTTTGTATATGAATTGATTTTAGTAAGTGGTTCTGAATTTGAGATTTTGTAAATCGAAGTTAATATCTATATATAATATATATACTAATACGCGTTCATATATTAAAATTTTTAACTTATTTATGTGTGTGTGTGTGTGTACGTATGTGTGTACATATATATATATATATACATATATATATATATATACTTTTAACTTATATATGTGTGTGTACGTATATGTGTGCATCTATATATATATATATATATACACACACACACACACAAACATATAAATACAAAGATATATGTGTGTTTAAATTGGTATATATAATCTATTTGAAACTTGTATATATAATATATTACAAATTATATTGTTGTACACACATTATATGAAGATGATAATGTTGATGATAATGTAAAAATTGGAATAATTAAAACATAAATGTTAAATTAATAAGTTGTATACTTACAAATTTATTACAATTTTTTGGAATGATATAGAATTTGTGGGAGAATATATTAAATTTCGGAATGAGAATATGGAATGGAAGAAGACCAATTCTTCTACTTGTTCGACTTACCGGTCGAATAAGTCAAATTTAAATTACTCAACTTTAATCAACTTTGGATTTATATGCGACTTGACTTTGACTTTGATATTTTCAAGTCGAAAGTCAAACAATTCAAAAAGTAAATACCGGTCGAATGAATACCCCTACAACTGACAACAAGGATAGACCAGTTAGGGTTATTAGGCCAATTTCTGATCACATAGAACTAGTTTTGAAATTATTCTCAAATAAAGTACTGGTGGGAAAATGTCATGTGGGAACAAAATGACAAGGAAGTATGATCATCGAAACGGGTTTAAAATTCATTTACCAAGAAATTAGTGAACTCACTAGTGTGTCAAAATGGAGAGAGCACTTCTCTTACTACATTATAACATAGATGTTGTCAGAGTTTGTTTCCCACCATGAACTTTTTTAGTCAACTAATTTCAAAACTAGTAAATTCTAGACACAATATCTCGCTCGATATTCTGGAAACATATAACCTCTTTTTGATATTGTTGAACAAAGTTATCCCCATTATCTTAATTGAAAGTGAGTTTGGTCCAAGATTTTTTTTAAAGAAAATACCACTTTCATCAATAAAGAAATTGTGTAATTGGTCGAATTTCAGTTAAAATTTCTTTTATCTTGCACAAAGAAAGAAATTGTATAAATTTCTTGCATCTTGAACATATTGAAACCTGATGAGCCGTTGCTCTAATTAGTGAAGTGAAATCCAATGATAACCTCCATTAAATTGCACTATGCAAGCTATGCAAGTTCTTTTTTTTTTCTCCTTAATTTTATTTTGTTCCTTTAATTCTTTAGTTCTTTATTTTCTTTGATGTTAGAATTTTCTTCTATTTATTGGCCATTGTTCATCTTCATTGAAATGAAAATCCAACGACACCCTCCAACAAATTGCGATTTGCAACCCCCTTTTACATCTTTTTGGTTTTTAAATTTTCTCTGGTTCTTGAATCTCTCTTTCCCTCTGTCTCTTCAAATTTTTCTTCTATTTATTGAATAATGAGTTCAATCGTAATACTTAATTACTACAATTTTATTCTCATAAAATAATTCAAATTTTAAAAAAAATTTCTTTTTTGGCGGAGGCATATGTCAAGTGTGCCCTAATGACTTAACATTCCACTCGCTTTAGAACATGTATATAGCTTTTTTTTGTACACATTAATTAATATACACACATACATATATAGTATATATATATATATATATACATATATATATATATATATATAGTGCAATGTATATGTATAGAAGATATTTGCACAAAAAAAATCACATAATTATGATCCTTTTATAATTCACCTTCTAGAATGCCTTTTGTGAACATTTTTTTTTTCAATTATCTAGTTAGGAAAATGGTGTGGCAAGGGAATATGGAAAATGGAGTTACAAATTCTTTAGAGCATGGAAAGGGCGAATTTGGAAGTAGATTTCAAGA
Source organism: Cinchona pubescens (assembly GCA_025175665.1). NCBI lineage: Eukaryota > Viridiplantae > Streptophyta > Magnoliopsida > Gentianales > Rubiaceae > Cinchona > Cinchona pubescens. Next base: position 5,825,460 of record JANKKI010000131.1, read on the forward strand.
AGTGTCGTAAAAACTGATATTTAATTGATATGGATTAAATACGTTAATAATGACTAGTTCTTGATATTGTATAATAGCCTAAAAGCAATATTTTTAAAATTTTAGAAGTAGTTTTTGTCTTTCTTAACATGATTAATAAGGGCATGTTTTAGAAAAGCAAAACTTAGGTTGTTTTCTAAAAGTAGTTTTTATCTTTTCTAAACATGATTAGTAATAGTATGGTTATATTTTTCAACAAAATTTCCAATTTAATTAATTTTCCAATTTCAAAAATATGCTTACAATTGTTTCTAAATTTTTTAGGACAATCCTTTAAATCTCAAAATAAGAGAAGAAAATGCAATTTTGATAACAGGAGAAGAGCTTTGCAATATTTTCATGAACCTTAGGAGGTTAGTGAGTTACCCCTAAACAATTTGTACCGAGACATTTTTATTTATACATTTACCCTTAAAGGGAAAAGGTTTAGCAAACTAGTTGTCGAATATTTTTAATCATTTTCTTGCAAAGTTAAATAAAAATATGAGTTTTTTACATCTTTAAATTTCTTATTAATTACCCACTTTTCCATTATATTGGATTTAGTATTCCCACAAAATAATTTTAATAGTATTTCTTTAAAAACATATTTTCATTCTTACAATTCATATTCTTATTGAACAACAGTAAATTCGCACTAAAGATGAACAAGAATTTAAGAGGAATTATATCTTCATTAAGCATGGGATTGGAAACTCAACTAAATATCAATCAATACAAGGCTTCACACTATAAGGAAAGAAAAACTTTGTTGTGCGTCAAATTTAGTGAGAATCAGAAATTTCTTGCTAAGATTTCATCAGACAATGTTGGCGAGCAAATGAAAATTTTCCTCACAAATTTCTAATGTAAAGTGATAAATTTGTGCTTTCTCGCTATTAATTTTGGCACTATTGTCCTCTTCTTTTTTTTTGTTATCTACCATCAAATTAATTGAAATGGTTAAACAAATATATTTCTTACATAAGTAATTTACGATATATAGGTAGAGATTAAAATTATTAGTACTAGAAATATATGACAATGATGGGCTAGTGTAATAAAAATAGCTCATAATGGAATATATTTGGCATAAGAGAAAGTAAAATATCTAAGTTGTAACAATAATCTCCATTGCACCTAGACAAGAGACATTATGAATGCGTGAAACATGATATAAACCCAATGTAATATTAGTTGATGATTCTAAATACTATTGACACATTTCTCTCCCTCTTTCTTCCATGTACTCACAAGTTATATTTGGCCCATAAAGGGTGCAATAAATTTTTTAAAAACATCACCTCTCCCCTACTCGCTAGTAACATAAACCCGTGATCGATAGGTCATATTAGAAGTATTTTACCTTCTAAGGTGCACTTCGTTGTCAAGTGCAACATAAACCAGTCACAGTATGTTTGATGTTTTTCTTTTACATATACTACACTCTTCACCGTGAATAGTTACTAACGCAGTAGTAGTGAATTAAGAGAGTTTTCACTAATTCTATTGTGAAATATTCATCATAAACCAGTCATAGTGTGTCTCATTTTTTTCTTTTATATATAATACACTCATCAACTCAAATAGTTACTAACAGAGTGGTAGTGAATTGAGAGAGTTTTCTCTAATTTTATAGAGAAATATTCATCATAAACCAGTCATAGTGTGTCTGAATTTTTTTCTTTTATATGTAACACACTCGTCAGTTCAAATAGTTACTAACAAAGTGACAGTGATTGAGAGAGTTTTCTCTAATTCTATAGAGAAATATTCATCTTAAACCAGCCATAGTGTGTCTAATTTTTTTTCTTTTATATATAATACATTCATCGACTCAAATTGTTACTAACAGAGTGGCAATGAATTGAGAGTTTTCTCTAATTCTATAGAGAAACAATTATCAAAAAAATCATGGAAAAAATTGACACCTCCGAACAACATCACAAATTAGAAGTTAGTAGAAGATCTCTCTCAGGTAATGAAACAACCTACATTTCCCATTATTAATGTCTCTTAAATTATTTATTTTTTTGGTTTAATTATTTAACATGTTCTTATGTGTGCTAAAAATTATATGCAGAATTCATTCTTAATTGAATATTACTAGTCTTGCAACTATTAGTTCTTGTAAATCCCGTGATTTTTTATGTACATTTTGGGTTTTTTTTTTTTTTTAATTTGTAGCAACCCTTATATATTGCTATATTCATAAAAGAGCTAATTTGTCTTTTCGTAACATGAATTAATTCTTATTAAACTTCACTTATTCTCATGGCTATATAAATTATGTAGATCCATTGATTTTTGTATATGTACATGTCAATAAATATATTGTTTTTTCCCATAAAATTATAAAAACCCCTTGTGTGTGCTTATTTATTGACATGTACATATAAAAAATTAATAAACCTATTCTTTGAATTTAGGTGCCATACTTTAAATACTTATACAATGCTGAAATTTTCACCCATAGAAACAACAACATTTTAAAACACGGCCTAGGTTTTGGTTGGCCAAAAATAAAAGGAACTATATTTCTTCTAATCTTATTCTTCTAGTCAATTTTAACTATGATAAATTATCTTTACTTGTTAGTTTTGTTTTGTTTATTTACTAAAGCGAGTGGAATGTTGTTGTTATTTAAAATCACCAACCAAGTACTGTAGAGCATACCATGCTAAAAACAGTCTTATTTATTAGCAAATTTTATTGATTTTTTTTTTTAAAAATACTATATTGCATAAGAGAAGCTTTGAGGGAATTTTTTTTTTATTTTCAGTTTTAAAATCCTTTATATTCTATTTAGAACAATGGGAAAGATTATCTATATCCCATTAAAATGAAAACTTACCGTTCAAAAATAGCTGCAATAATTTTGTAATTACCTTTTTAACGGACATACAACCGTTTTACCGAATTCGGCTATCACGTTTCCTCAACTGTCGGAGTAACATAGGGTTTTGCCACGTGTCAGGAGTTATTTACTCGATTTTCAACGAACAAGAAATAATCAAGTCTTTTTGTTTATTTTTTGAATCTAGGTTTAGATGTTATTGTTATTATCTTGAGATATATCTCTCTGATTTACACAATATTTTATTATTTATTGTTCAAATTAATTGGTTTAAGTATAAGTATTTACGGAAAAATATTGGAATAAGTATAGGATACATCGAGTAAATAGAACAAAATTTTAGATCACAAGATGCCTTGTTCTAGTTATTGGCTTAAAAGACTCCAGTTACTTAGAATTAGATGGGAAACATTATAATCACCTTACTTAATATTTGTTAATTGGCTTTCAAACTTTTAAATTTATCTTTAACACAAAAAAGCAAAAGCTTCTAAACTTACTCACTTGTGGACCAATATCTTGCCTTCAATCCTATTAAAAAAAATGTCCTTTATATTTCATATTGAATTTCAAGTTTGAATTTACTATTTCATTTTTTGGGATATCTTTAATTAAGTGGACTAGATCCACGAATTCATTCATAGATCTTTTAGCTATTCAATGCACACATCACATATATGATGTTAAGTGACATTACCAATATGAGATGTATTGAAATTACCTACGTTACATGTATAATGTGGGTGCTTAGGAGAACATGAAATTCATGAGTAAGTTCATAGATCAGGTCCACCAAAAAAATTTCCATTTTGGAGGATGCCTGTTCAATTATAAAATTATAATCCAAGACATACTAGTAATTTATGATTGTAGATTAGTAGTTAAATGATGGATTTGCTATAACTTATTACTAATCTTTGGCTTTATAGTCTTTGGCAAATCGGGTACCATATGAAGGTAAATATTGTGATATTATAATATAGTTAGTCTCTAAAATGAATACAAGTTAGATGATAAAACACCATAAGGAGTATAGGAAAGATAGTTTTTTTTTTTTTTTTGGTTTTAAAATGGATATTATGTTACATATGGTTTTCACTCAAAAATATTAATCAATGTTGTATAGTGTTGGCTAGCAAATATTTAATGAAGTTATGTGGTACATTGATCTTTATACTTATTCAACTACTTGAAACATAACAGTTTTAATTTAAGCCATATTTCATGTCACTGTATAGTGTATATGTGTCGAGGGTGCACGCAAAACTAAAAATAAAATAAAAGGAAAAGACTCAACAAGATTGCATTAATTAGAGATTCTTAGTTGCATATGAACAATATATAGTAAGCACTTTTAGAGAAAGTTTAACATAACAATATACACATATATAGACAGAGGATGAATAGTTGTCATGTTTTCGTTGTGTTTTACATTTAATTTCAGGTGTAGTGATTCGAGAACCTAATCAAAATGCATCAAACAACATAGTTAACACCAACATTGTCAATGTTATGTGTACTAGAGACTGTATTGATCAATTGATGCCAATATACACATATACTCCGAATCATGAAGCGTGGATTGCCACACAATGCAAAGGTTTCTGAGGATGCAACAAGTATACTTCAAGAATGTGTATCTGAGTATATAAGCTTCATCATAAGTGAAGCAAATGAGCGTTGCCACTGTGAACTTCGGAAGACTATAACCGCAGAGGATATTCTCTATGCTCATGCAAAACTTGGGTTTGAAGACTACATCGGTCCTCTCACTCTTTACTTGAACAAATATCGTCAGCATGAAGCTTCATATACTGCAGTGTATGGCGGCCCTTCTGTGAGGCACACTGCTTATTTTCCTTGTGCATTAGCATTCAAGTGAATTTGTGAGGCTAGCTAGCTAGCTATATGCCTTTTGTTGTGCATTATATTGATGCTAATGCTTTGTTGTTGTTGTTGTCATCGTCTTTGTTTTCATGTTGTTGTTGCTTTGGGTGAAAGATATTATGATTTATGAGTTCTGTAACTAAGTTGTCTTCTCTTGCACTTTATCCTTGATGTGTGTTAAAATGGCTGCAAGAGGAGTTGTATGGCCATGTAGAATAAATTATTGATCTCCCTTATATTGTTCCATTGTTGTACTTTTTTTTTTTTTTTTTTTTTTCTTATTTTCGCTTGAAAAAATTTATAATTCGAGAGAGCTTATTTGGAAAATAATAAAATATTACTCTATATCCATTAGTGGAAATAGTGAAGCATTTGTAATACACATACATCACCACGCTAACTTTATACCATTATTCACAGACAGTTGAAATGGCTTCTCTGATTTGACATTCACCACAATTTTGTCAAAATTTAGAAGTGATGAAATGAAATCCTCAACCCAAGTAATACATGATAAAAACATTCAATTTGAAAGATTACTCCTCACATTATTCCAAATTAAGTAAACTAGCAATATGATATAACTGTATTTTGGCATAAACATTGTTTTATATTGTTAATATCGAACATTAACCCAAATTGTTCTTTAGGATCAATTATCAATGGCTCAAATAATCTTATACACGTACTGAAAAATCGTTCGCATAAACGGGGACATTTTTGTTGTGAAGCATTCTAGAGTTTGAAAATTAGATTGGACTTTTTGATTTGTTGTTGACGGCATCTAATTGAACAAAATAGTTTGTAGTGAGTCGGTGAAGCAATTCTATCTAATAGCCAGGTGACAGGTGACTCAATCTAGATGTGTATAAGAGCATTATGACTAGTTCAAGGATGAATATTTCTCGGGTCGGAATTTAATTGGTCCTACTAAATTGTAAAATCTAGATGTGTATAAGAGACAGGATGTAACGATGCAAATTAATTTATAAAGAATTTCAATTTGATGTTTGAGGAATTGAAGGTCTTGAGTCTGTTCTTTACTACATATCTAGATGTGTATATCTTCGTTTTTAACGAAAAATACTTTTTATATAATATGATCTGACAAACTGATACTACAATTTTGTTTGTAAAATACATATATAGACACACAAATGATATTATATACACACATATACACACACGAATACGAACGTACGTATGCATACAATTTATGTATTTGCAATCCTATTCTATACTTTATATATACAAAGTATTAAGAAAACAGTGCATCCATTCAAGCATAATTTTATTTTGATGATGTAAAATTTTGGACTATTTTATTGCTAGTTGGATTTTACATTAGATAGGGTTTTTCAATTTTTGTATAAAGAATTTTATTCCAATGTCAGTGGACCAAATTAGAGAATATGGTTAATCGAATTTGAAACCGATTACCAAATTAATTAACCGAATTTTATTTTGAATTCAAATCAAAATTGAAATTAGTTAATAATTTTAAAACTCATTTCCAAATTTTGATCGAATTATTTGACCGATTAACTGATGCACACCCCTATTTTCTACATACAACCCTAACTTCGGTCCAATCCCTCAATAGAACATATATAATGAGGGAAAATACTTAGGAAGACCTAGTTTTTTACCCTACTTGTAGACCCTGTGGTGTAGATTTAATGTTATGGAATCTATGACATAAGCTGATGTAAGCAAGATTGTATAAGATTTAATTTTGATCGTAGGATTTACAAGTGGGGACAAAAACCGGGTCCATGGTAGTATTTTCCTTATAATGAGAGTCCATCCCGTGCATAGCATGGCGCAAAATTGATTATTAGTGCTACGTCATCCGTTGTTTGATTTGATTTTTATACATGAGATTCAGCATCTTTCACTGATCATGGGATAAATATTACAAATTTGAGTCTTATTGGAATAAATAAATAATAGTAATATTTTTTACGTTACTTTGAAGCAATTTTGTAATTATTAAATTAATCATACAATATTAGACTTTTTATGACATATTTTATGAATAATCATATTCTAGCCAAAGTTGAGATAATTGCTTTAAATGGTTAGACAACTTCAATGATAAGTAATCTCCGAAAGAGCAATACCGATAAAAACCATTCATACAAAGAGTATAGCCAATTAGCCACCCATAAATTGAGAATCTCAAAATTACAAGATATCCAAGCTTGTCATAAAATGTGATAATACCAAAATAATGCGCCCAATGAAAAGTTTACACGTGGTTTCAAGTTCGGGTTTATTAGCAGTATTTTAATAATTTTACCAACGGTCCAAATAGACCTAAATGGGTCAAATAATAAATGTTCAACCAGCGGATTAGTCCGACCCATCAATTACAATTAAGAATATCTCGATCACCTGCATGATCAATTCAGATATCCTTATTGAAAAAAGTAAATGCCTGAGAGAAAATTAAATGTTAGAGTAAATTAGCGATCACACAATAAGCATTTAACAAGAAAAATCAAATGTTAAAGTCTACACACAATCACGCAATAGACGCAGAAAAACGTTAAAGTCTATACGCGATCATACAATAGAGAGAAAAAAACGTTAACATCTACATGGGCTCACGCAATAGACGCAAAAAAGACAATGGGCCCCACGGCCCCCACCCCTCCAACACCCAATCCCAGGCAGGTGGTCAATACTCGTGTTTGTTGCGGACTCACAAGAGAAATGTTCGAGAAAAAACACATTGAAAACATTGGACATTTCAAGAAAAAAAAGGTATTGTAAACATTGAATAAATCAAACTGAAATTGCCTTTGTAATATTCATAACAATATTCATTTGTAGGAGTTCTGTAGTTTTATTAATTTTGTGTCTCCATTATTATTTTTTTCTAGACTTATGAGTATTTCAGCCAAGTTTGACAATCATATAATAAAACTTGTTCTATAATTTATTGGGTCATCATTTTGAGTTACTCCAAATTTTGGTGTCCTTTTCTCGTATTTTCACTTTTCCTATGCCCAATGACTCATTTTAAGTCGTGGGTGTGCCTCTAACGTGTTAACGTCTTAAATAAACTCAAAAACCTATTTCTTTTGGTAAAAAATCTTGACTTGATCAATCGATTGGCCCTTATGTATAGACCGTGGAAATAATAAACCTTTGAATTCAATGGAAAGCTTAAATCGAAGTCAAGATACTGGCATTCAAAAGTAGTCGCATGTTCTATGTAGTATGAAGTTCAGTCATGAATTTCAACTATTCGAAGCTACTCCTCAATGTGAAATATTTTGATCATTATTTATTTATTTATACAATCTTGGCCAATCTGGCCTCCGTGTCACAGAATTAACCAAAAAAGTAAAAAAAAAAAAAAAAAAAGGGGAAAAATTATGACAATTTTTATTCATATATATTTTTGTAGCTTATTTGGCCAATAACATGTTTTTCATTGTGGAAATTGTCTTCAGATCATTCTATAAAGTGACAAATTATAGTTAAAAATATTACATAACAATGCCAAACTAAAAATGACCGAAAAATACTTAGATTGATCCGATTTTTAACTCTACTTATAAACTATGTAGTGTGGATTAAATCATATAGAATAAAATCTACACTCTAGTTCCACTTTGTCCCCTGAACCGCAACAATGTACACTTTGCCTCCTCTGAAAGATTCCATCATATAAATAATTTTAAAAAGATGACGTGGACATTCATTTTGACAAAACTACCCTTCAAAGAATTTGTGTGTAGAGTTATTCTTCTTTTATTTAATTTTTAATGATTGCACATATTCCTTTTATTTATTTTTTATTTCCAAACTACAAGAGAATTCCATGAATTGTCAAATTTCTTTAATCAACCTATATATTATTTTTTTTAATATAAAACTAAATATAAAATGGAGATTTTTTTAACTACTATTTTCTATTCATTTTGCATGAACTAAGCTAAAGATATCTTTAACTAAATAAGTACATTTTTATTTTTTTGCACGACATCAAAACACACAAAATTTTTTATGAAGCATAAAATGTGTATAAATAAAATAAATTTACATAATTATTTGTTATCAATATGTTTAGATTCCACAAAGAAAATAAAGAAAAAGCATTTTTTATTTAGTTTTAGAATGAATAAAAATAATAAATAATTGATTAAGAAAAATGTGATAATTCATGAAATCCTCTTATTGTTACAAATGATATCATGGACCAATTAAATATTCCAAATTTTTCAATGTCGATGGGCCCAATTAGCGGATATGGTTAATCGATTTTGACACCAATTACCAAATTCAATTTAATTAACCAAATTTTATTTTGAATTTAATTCAAAATTGAAATTAGTTAATAATTTTAGAAGTCATTTTTAAATTTTAACCGTATTATTTAACTAATTAACCGATGCACACAAGTATTTCCGAATACAACACTAACTTTGGTCGGATCCGTCAACAGAACATATAAAATGAGAGTCTATCCCGTCAACAGGATGGCGCAAAATAGATTATTAGTGCTACGTCATCCGTTGTTTGATTTGATTTTTATACATGAGATTCAGCATCTTTCACTGATCATGGGATAAATATTACCAATTTGATGGAATAAATAAATATTAGTAATATTTTTTAAGTTACTTTGAAGCAATTATGTAATTATTAAATTAATCATACAATATTAGACTTTTTATGACATATCTTATGAATAATCATATACTGGCTACGAAGTTAAGATAATTACTTTAAATGGTTAGACAACTTCAACGATGAGTAATCTCCGAAAGAATTTACATTACTGATAAAACCATTAATACAAAAAAGTATAGCCAATTAGCCACTGTTCAAGTGAAAATCACAAAATTACAAGCTATCCAAGTGTTATAAAATGTGATGATACCAAAATAATATGCTCAATAAAAAGTATACACATGGTTTTAGGTTCGAGTCTACTAGAAGTATTTTAGTAATTTTACCAACGGTTCAAATAGGGTTAAATTGGTCAAATAATAAATATTTAACCTGCGAATTGGTCCGATCTATCAATTACAGGTATAAATGTTGAAATGGCATGTCAAATTTATTAATTTTTTTCCTAATTTCATAGGTCTTGAATTCTTAATTAATTATTTTCTCTGGTCGGAGTTTTAACTTGAGCACCAAAGCCAACTCCGATATCAAACCCTGTCCTTTCTTTTTAGGTGATTCAAACGTGAATACTATGTGCGGATATTTGCTTTACCCTAAACTTGGACCACATTGCATTTGGTATTTACCCAAACTGAAATTTTTTATCAACAAAATGTAAAGATAGTTTTTGGTTCTGCCATCTATTCCATGCATATCTGATTTGCAATATTAACTTTTGAATCTCAAGTTCTAATCTTAAAAGGCATCACTCACATGAATGATACAGCTAAATATTTGATAAAGGATTCATGGCATAGTAATGTGTATCGTATTCATTTAAAATGTCCTTGCCATCGGCATATACACGTTAGATTAAGAGTTAACGAAACAATGTTATGAATCGAATATAGTTGAAACTGTCTCGATCACCTGCATATTCATGATCAATTCAGATATCTTTATCGAAAAAAAAAATAGTAAATTGAGAGAAAATGAAACGTTAAAGTAAACAAACATCACACAATAAGCGTAAAAATCAAACGTTAAAGTTTATACACGATCACGCAATAGACGCAAAAAACTTTAAAATATATACGTAATCACGCAACAGACATCCGAAAAAAACATTAAAATCTATACGCGATCACGCAATAGACACAAAAAGGCAATGGCCCCAGGAGGCCCCACTCCCCCGGGAGTGGTCCATACTCGTGTTTGTTGTAGATTCAGGAAGCTCAAAAGAAGCGTTCGAGTAAATACGCATTGAAAACATTGGACATTCTCAAGAAAAAAGGATATTGTAAACATTGAATAAATCAAACTGAAATTGCCTTTGTAATATTCATAACAATATTCATTTGTAGGAGTTTTTGAAGTTTTATTAATTTTGTGTTTCCACTATTATTTTTTTCTAGACTTTTGAGTATTTGACAATCAAATGATAAAACTTGTTCGATAATTTATTAATCATAATTTTGAGTCACCCCAATTTTTGTCCTTTGGTCGTGATTTTCACTTTTCATAACCCCAATGACTCGTTTTAAGTTGTCTTTGTGCCTTTAACGTATTAAAGTCAAGTCTTAAATAAAAACAAAAAGCTAATTTTTTTTGGAACAAAAAGCTAAGTTTTTTTGGGTCAAAAATCTTGACTTGATCAATCGACTGGCCCTTATGTATAGACCGTGGAAATAATAAACTTTTGAATTCAATAGAAAGCATAAATCAAGTCAAGATACTTGCATTTAATAGTAATCGCATGTACTATGTAGTATGAAGTTCGGTCATGAATTTCAACTATTCGAAGCTCCTCCTCAATGTGACAATATTTTGATCATTATTTATTTATTTATTTTTACAATCCTGGCTAATTTGGTCTCCATGTCACAAAATTAACCAAAAAGTTAAAAAAAAAATGGAAAAATTAAATTTTTTTATTCATATATATATTTTCTAGTTTATTTGGCCAATAAAATTTTTTTTTTTTATTATTGAAATTTTCTGATCATTCTGTAAAGTTACAAATTATAGTTAAACATATTACATAAAAAAGCCAAACTAAAAATGACCAAAAAATACATAGATTGATCGATTTTTGATTCTACGTATAAACTACGTAGTGTGGATTATACCATATAGAAATAAAGGATTAATTACACTTTACCCCCTAAAGCTATACTCTAGTTTCACTTTGCCCACTAAACTCCAACAATGTATGATTTGCCCTCTCTGAAAGATTCCATCATATAAATAATTTTAAATAGGTGATGCGGATATTCATTTTGATAAAAATGCCCCCCAAAGAATTTGTGTGCAAAGTCATTCTCTTTTTATTTAATTTTTACTGATTGCACAAATTCCTTTTATTTATTTTTTATTTCGAGACTATAAGAGAATTCAATAAATTTTCAAATTTCTTTATTCAACTTATACATTATTAGATTTGTATAAAAAAATATAAAATGGAAATTTTTTTTAAACTATTTAAGTTGTTTTCATTTTGCATGAACTAAACTAAAGAATATCTTTTAACTAAATAAGTACATTTTTATTTTTTGTAAGACATCAAAATGCACAAAATTTTTTATGACGTATAAAATGTGTATAAATAAAATAAATTTACTTAATTTTTTGTTATTAATATGTTTAGATACCACAAAGAAAATATAGATAAAGTAGTTGTAAAAGTTCACTATTTTTTATTTAGTTTTAGAATGAAGAAAAATAATATATAAATTGATTAAGAAAAATATGTTAATTCAAGAAATCCTTTTATTGTTACAAAATTTTTAAAAAAAATCCATGGAAACAGTAAAAATAAAATGAAGGGAAAGTAATTTGTGCTTAAAATTTTGGAGGGTAATAATGTAACACACATCTAGATGTGTTTAAGAGACAGATTTAATATGTTGGACATCTATATAAAGGGGCAAAGTATATATTGTTGAGACTTCACATGGATAAAGTGCAACTAGAGTGTAAGTTCAGGGCCGTAAAGTGTAGTTAACCCTATAATAAATGATATCATTTTGTGTTAGAATGATGTCATAAGATTTAATCATAATTACAAGATTTATAGGTAGGGATCAAAACCGAATCTACCTAATTATTTTCGAAACCGATCACATAGATAGTCTCAAAAACTAGGTTTTGGATATGTCTAATTGCTACCTACCGTTAATGATTGAGTACCCTTACAACTGACTAAATATTATAAAATCAGTTTAAGTCTAATTATACACATTAAGATGCATTGTAAGAAAAAAAAATTTTGACTTATACTTGTTCGACTTATTTGACTGGTAATTTAAAGTCAAATTAACTAAGTGATTTATCGACTCGACTTTGACTTCAACTTTCAAGTCAAACTACTACCGATCTATAAATTGACTAGTTTGCCGGTCGAATAAGTCATTCGACTTTGCCAGTCATATACCAGTCAAATAAGTCGAACAAATATATATATATATATATATATATATATATATATATGAGCATCTACAATTATAATAATATATTAATGTATTTATGTACATAATATTTTAGCCATAATATCATTAATTCTTAATAATTAAATATGTTAATAACTGATAATATTATTTTTTCTTAATACTTAAATATATTTTCTTTATATAATTGTTGGCGTTATGTACAATTTATATATTAATTTTTAAATTAATATAATTGCACAACTTATTAATGTAACACTTTTTGTTTCAATAACTAATTAAACGTATTACTAATTTCCTTTTAATACATATAGATACTAGAGTTAATTACTTACATATATACTTAAGTATTCATTGAAATATCTACATATAATGTATCTATACATATATGTTCTTATATTTATATACTAAGATTTGTATATTTTATAATTGTAACAAAAAACATGTTTTACACAACGTCTTACTAGTATAACATTTTTACTATCAACAAGTATATTAAATGCATTACTAACTTACTACTAGTATAGATCGAGTTAGGTAATCATATATATTCTTATATACTTATAGGATATAACTTAACAGATGTGGGTGATTCAATAAGATTTTTGTATATGAATTGATTTTAGTAAGTGGTTCTGAATTTGAGATTTTGTAAATCGAAGTTAATATCTATATATAATATATATACTAATACGCGTTCATATATTAAAAATTTTAACTTATATGTGTGTGTGTACGTATGTGTGTACGTATCTATATATATACATACATATATATACATATATATATATATATATATATATACTTTTAACTTATATATGTGTGTGTACGTATATGTGTGCGTCTATATATATATATACACACACACACAAACATATAAATACAAAGATATATGTGTGTGTAAATTGGTATATATAATCTATTTGAAACTAGTATATATAATATATTACGAATTATATTGTTGTACACACATTATATGAAGATGATAATGTTGATGATAATGTAAAAATTGGAATAATTAAACATAAATGTTAAATTAATAAGTTGTATACTTACAAATTTATTACAATTTTTTGGAATGATATAGAATTTGTGGGAGAATATATTAAATTTCGGAATGAGAATATGGAATGGAAGAAGACTAATTCTTCTACTTGTTCGACTTACCGGTCGAACAAGTCAAATTTAAATTACTCGACTTTAATCAACTTTGAATTTATATGACTTGTCTCTTACTTTGACTTTGATATTTTCAAGTCGAAAGTCAAACAATTCAAAAAGTAAATACCGGTCGAATGAATACCCCTACAACTGACAACAAGGATAGACCAGTTAGGGTTATTAGGCCAATTTCTAATCACATAGAACTAGTTTTGAAATTATTCTCAAATAAAGTACTGGTGGGATAATGTCGTGCGGGAACAAAATGACAAGGAAGTATGATCTGCAAAATTTGTTAAAATTCATTTGGCCAAGGTTTGAACCCTAGTGTGTCAAAATGGAGAGAGCATTTTTTTGACCAATTAATTTGTCAAGTTTGTTCTAAAGTTATTTTTTTGGTAAAATCAGCTAAGCCGCCCTCAACTATTAACTAAGTTGCACTTTATCGCTCGATATTTTAGAAATACTTAACCTCTTTTTGATATTTTTGAACAAAGTTATCCCTATTATCTTAATTGAAAGTGAGTTTGGTCTAAGATTTTTTTTAATGAAAATACCACTTTCATCAATAAAGAAATATATGTAATTGGTCGAATTTCAGTTAAAATTTCTTTTATCTTGCACAAAGAAAGAAATTGTATAAATTTCTTGCATCTTGAACATATTGAAACCTGATGAGCCGTTGCTCTAATTAGTGAAGTGAAATCCAATGATAACCTCCATTAAATTGCACTATGCAAGCTATACAAGTTCTTTTTTTTCTCTCCTTAATTTTATTTTGTTCCTTTAATTCTTTAGTTCTTTGTTTTCTTTGATGTTAGAATTTTCTTCTATTTATTGGCCATTAAATAATAATTTCATGAAAAAAAAAAATACAATATGTACATATTGCAATTCTGTCTCTTATACACATCTAGATGTTATTAAATTTTCTCTGGTTCTTGAATCTCTCTTTCCCTCTGACTCTTCAAAATTTTCTTCTATTTATTGAATAATGAGTTCAATCGCAATACTTAATTACTACAATTTTATTCTCATAAAACAATTCAAATTAAAAAAAAATTTCTTTTTTGGCGGAGGCATCATGTGTGCCCTAATGGCTTAACATTCCACTCGCTTTAGAACATGTATGAATTTTTTTTTTATACAGATTAATTAATATACATACATAGATATATATATATATATATATATATATATATATATATATATATAGTGCAATGTATGTGTATATAAGATCTGTCTCTTATACACATCTAGATCCTTATATAAGACAGCTTATACAATAGAATCCCTTTTGTGAACATTTTTTTTTTCAATTATCTAGTTAGGAAAATGGTGTGGCAAGGGAATATGGAAAATGGAGTTACAAATTCTTTAGAGCATGGAAAGGGCGAATTTGGAAGTAGATTTCAAGAAGTGTCGTAAAAACTGATATTTAATTGATATGGATTAAATACGTTAATAATGACTAGTTCTTGATATTGTATAATAGCCTAAAAGCAATATTTTTAAAATTTTAGAAGTAGTTTTTGTCTTTCTTAACATGATTAATAAGGGCATGTTTTAGAAAAGCGAAACATAGGTTGTTTTATTCTAAAAGTAGTTTTTATCTTTTCTAAACATGATTAGTAATAGTATGGTTATATTTTTCAACAAAATTTCCAATTTAATTAATTTTCCAATTTCAAAAATATGCTTACAATTGTTTCTAAATTTTTTAGGACAATCCTTTAAACACAAAATATGAGTAGAAAATGACATTTTGATAACAGGAAAAGAGCTTTGCAATATATTGCAGCTCCTTAAGAAGATGTGTATAAGAATTTGTACCAGAAGGCAGAGACATTTTTATTTATACATTTACCCTTAAAGGGAAAAGGTTTAGCAAACTAGTTGTCGAATATTTTTTAATCATTTTCTTGCAAAGTTAAATAAAAATATGAGTTTTTTACATCTTTAAATTTCTTATTAATTACCCACTTTTCCATTATATTGGATTTAGTTTCCCACAAAATAATTTTAATAGTATTTCTTTAAAAACATATTTTCATTCTTACAATTCATATTCTTATTGAACAACTAAATTACTTGTATTATCTACCATTTATTAATTGAAATGGTTAAACAAATATATTTCTTACATAAGTAATTTAGGATATACAGGTAGAGATCAAAATTATTAGTACTAGAAATATATGACAATGATGGGCTAGTGTAATAAAAATAGCTCATAATGGAATATATTTGGCATAAGAGAAAGTAAAATATCTAAGTTGTAACAATAATCTCCATTGCACCTAGACAATATGAATGCGATGAAACATGATATAAACCCAATGTAATATTAGTTGATGATTCTAAATACTATTGACACATTTCTCTCCCTCTTTCTTCCATGTACTCGCAAGTTATATTTGGCCCATAAAGGGTGCAATAAATTTTTTAAAAAAACATCACCTCTCCCCTACTCGCTAGTAACATAAACTCGTGATCGATAGGTCATAGGTAGTATTTTACCTTTTAAGGTGCACATCGTTGTCAAGTGCAACATAAACCAATCATAGTATGTTTGATGTTTTTCTTTTATATATACTACACTCTTCACCGTGAATAGTTACTAACGCAAAGATGAGTGAATTAATAGAGTTTTCTCTAATTCTATTGAGAAATATTCATCATAAATCAGTCATAGTGTGTCTCATTTTTTTCTTTTATATATAATACACTCGTCAATTCAAATAGTTACTAACAGAGTGGTAGTGAATTGAGAGAGTTTTCTCTGAGTTGACGAGAGAAATATTCGTCATAAACCAGTCATAGTGTTATTTCTCTATAGAATTAGAGTGAATTGAGAGAGTTTTCTCTAATTCTGTTAGAGAAATATTCATCTTAACCAGCCATATATAAGGGAGATTATTAGTCATTTTCTAATTTTGACCTGCCCCTTGAGTCACTAGAGTGGCAATGAATTGAGAGTTTTCTCTAATTCTATAGAGAAACATTTATAAAAAAAATCATGAAAAAAATTGACACCTCCGAACAACATCACAATTCAGAAGTTAACAGAAGATCTCTCTCAGGTAATGAAACAACCTACATTTCCCATTATTAATGTTAAAACTATTTATTTTTTTGGTTTAATTATTTAACATGTTCTTGTGTGTGCTAAAAAACATTGCATAATTCATTCTTAATTGAATATTACTAGTCTTGCAACTATTAGTTCTTGTAAATCCCGTGATTTTTTATGGACATTGTGGGGATTTTTTTTTTTTTTTTTAATTTGTAGCAACCCTTTTATATTGCTATAGGCATAAAAGAGCTAATTTGTCTTTTCGTAACACGAATTAATTCTTATTAAACATCACTAATTCTCATGGCTATATAAATTATGTAGATCCATTGATTTTTGTATATATACATATTTTGGGATTGTTTTGTCTGTGAAATTATAAAAACCCCTTGTGTGTGCTTATTTATTGACATGTACGTATAAAAAATTAATAAGCCTATTCTTTGAATTTAAGTGCCATGCTTTAAATACTTATACAATGCTGAAATTTTCATTTATGGATATTCTCTATGCTTCTACTTGCTAGGTTTTTGGTTGGCCAAAAATGAAAAGGAACTATATTTCTTCTAATCTTATTCTTCTAGTCAATTTTAACTATGATAAATGTATCTTTACTTGTTAGTTTTGTTTTGTTTATTTACTTTTTAAAAAGTATGTTGTTTTTATTTAAAATCACCAACCAAGTAAGGTAAAGCATACCATGCCAAAAACAGTTTATTTGATTAGCAAATTTTATTGATTTTTTTTTTTAAAAATACTATATTGCATAAGAGAAGCTTTGAGGGAATTTTTTTTAAAGATACAGTTTTATCATAGTTAAAGATTCTACTAGAAGAATAAGATTAGAAGAAATATAGTTCCTGTCTCTTATACACATCTAGATGTGTATAAGAGACAGTTATTCTTGTAATTACCTTTTAACGGACATACAACCGTTTACGAATTTAAGATCACGTTTCCTCAATCGGAGTAACATAGGGTTTTGCCACGTGTCAGGAGAAATTTACTCGACTTTCAACTGAACAAGAAATAATCAAGTCTTTTTGTTTATTTTTTGAATCTAGGTTTAGATGTTATTGTTATTATCTTGAGATATATCTCTTCTGATTTACACAATATTTTATTATTTATTGTTCAAATTAATTGGTTTAAGTATAAGTATTTTTGGAGTAGTAGGTTTGGCCCTTAATCTATTTGCTTATAGAAGCAAAATTTTCTTTCATTTGCCTTGTCTATATTGTGGACCAATATCTTGCCTTCAATCCTATTAAAAAAAATGTCCTTTATATTTCATATTGAATTTCAAGTTTGAATTTACTATTTCATTTTTTGGGATATCTTTAATTAAGTGGACTAGATCCACGAATTCATTCATAGATCTTTTAGCTATTCAATGCACACATCACATATATGATGTTAAGTGACATTACCAATATGAGATGTATTGAAATTACCTACGTTACATGTATAATGTGGGTGCTTAGGAGAACATGAAATTCATGAGTAAGTTCATAGATCAGGTCCACCAAAAAAAAATTTCCATTTTTGGAGGATTCCTTGTTCAATAATAAAATTATAATCCAAGACATACATTTATGCATATTGTAGATTAGTAGTTAAATGATGGATTTGCTATAACTTATTACTAATCTTTGGCTTTATAGTCTTTGGCAAATCGGGTACCATACTGAAGGTAAATATTGTGATATTATGCGTAGTTAGTCTCTAAAATGAATACAAGTTAGATGATAAAACACCATAAGGAGTATAGGAAAGATAGTTTTTTTTTTTTTTTTGGTTTTAAAATGGATATTATGTTACATATGGTTTTCACTCAAAAATATTAATCAATGTTGTAGAGTGTTGGCTAGCAAATATTTAATGAAGTTATGTGGTACATTGATCTCTATACTTATTCAACTACTTGAATCATAACAGTTTTAATTTAAGCCATATTTCATGTCACTGTATAGTGTCTATGTGTCGAGGTGCACGCAAAACTAAAAATAAAATAAAAGGAAAAGACTCAACAAGATTGCATTAATTAGAGATTCTTAGTTGCATATGAACAATATATAGTAAGCACTTTTAGAGACAGCTTAACTCTGTATAATAACAATATACACATATATAGACAGAGGATGAATAGTTGTCATGTTTTCGTTGTGTTTTACATTTAATTTCAGGTGTAGTGATTCGAGAACCTAATCAAAATGCATCAAACAACATAGTTAACACCAACATTGTCAATGCCAACACTAGACGCTATCCGGATCAATTGATGCCAATTACTAATATACTCCGAATCATGAAGCGTGGATTGCCTCACAATGCAAAGGTTTCTGAGGATGCAACAAGTATACTTCAAGAATGTGTATCTGAGTATATAAGCTTCATCACAAGTGAAGCAAATGAGCGTTGCCACTGTGAACTTCGGAAGACTATAACCGCAGAGGATATTCTCTATGCTCATGCAAAACTTGGGTTTGAAGACTACATCGGTCCTCTCACTCTTTACTTGAACAAATATCGTCAGCATGAAGCTTCATATACTGCAGTGTATGGCGGCCCTTCTGTGAGGCACACTGCATATTTTCCTGAACGTGCTGTTGACTGTGTTGTTCCTTCGCTTCCCCCACCTCTGCCTCTGCCTCCGCCTCCGCCTCCAATAAATCAAACTTTTCAAGTTGACGGTGTACCACCTTCGGTTCCTCCACTTCTAACAAATCAAACTTTTCAAGTTGATGGTATTCAACAACAAGGATTCTTTAATCCAACAATGACGAATGATTACTACTACTTCCAAAATGCTCCCTTTGCTTGTCTTGGTGGTGGATATGACATTGGTGGTTCTTCTTCTTCAAATGCGGAGTTTCCAGAGCCAGAGGCTCATCCTCAGCCAGGGTTTTACCCCCATGATCAAGAGCAATTCAAGTGAATTTGTGAGGCTAGCTAGCTAGCTATATGCCTTTTGTTGTGCATTATATTGATGCTAATGCTTTGTTGTTGTTGTTGTCATCGTCTTTGTTTTCATGTTGTTGTTGCTTTGGGTGAAAGATATTATGATTTATGAGTTCTGTAACTAAGTTGTCTTCTCTTGCACTTTATTTGATGTGTGTTAAAATGGCTGCAAGAGGAGTTGTATGGCCATGTAGAATAAATTATTGATCTCCCTTATATTGTTCCATTGTTGTTTTCTTTTTTTTTTTTTCTTATTTTCGCTTGAAAAAATTTATAATTCGAGAGAGCTTATTTGGAAAATAATAAAATATTACTCTATATCCATTAGTGGAAATAGTGAAGCATTTGTAATACACATACATCACCACGCTAACTTTATACCATTATTCACAGACAGTTGAAATGGCTTCTCTGATTTGACATTCACCACAATTTTGTCAAAATTTAGAAGTGATGAAATGAAATCCTCAACCCAAGTAATACATGATAAAAACATTCAATTTGAAAGATTACTCCTCACATTATTCCAAATTAAGTAAACTAGCAATATGATATAACTGTATTTTGGCATAAACATTGTTTTATATTGTTAATATCGAACATTAACCCAAATTGTTCTTTAGGATCAATTATCAATGGCTCAAATAATTGTTATACATCTAAGTACAAGTGTTTCCCACAATGTACATTTTCGCATCATAAACACACATTCAAAATATCATGTACTATCTTATTTGTTAGAAAGTACACTTTCATTTCAATCGCTGTCAGGATGAGATTTTTTATCTTGTGGAAAGTGAGAATTAACGTACTGAAAAATCGTTCGCATAAACGGGGACATTTTTGTTGTGAAGCATTCTAGAGTTTGAAAATTAGATTGGACTTTTTGATTTGTTGTTGACGGCATCTAATTGAACCAAATAGTTTGTAGTGAGTCGGTGAAGCAATTCTATCTAATAGCCAGGTGACAGGTGACTCAAGGGGCAGGTCAAAATTAGAAAATGACTAATTCAATAGGTGAGGGTCGGGGCGGGTCGGAGTCACTATTGATGAATTCTTTTCACACAGGGATGGGCGCGAACCCGGTTATTTGGATTCGTAATTATTTTCACTTTTAAATTAAAATTTTGAAATTAGTTAATCGGAATTTAGTTAATAAATTGGTCCTACAAATTGTAAAATCGAAAATCGGTTACGAAATTAGAATTGAATTCTAAATTCAAATTAACCTATTTCCAATTTCAATTTGATGTTTGAGGAACTCAAGACCTTCAATGAAATTCTTTACTAAATAATTTGCAACGTTACATCTTCGTTTTAAATAAAAATACTATTTGCTAGCCAACACTCTGACAAACTGATACTACAATTTTGTTTGTAAAATACATATATAGACACACAAATGATATTATATACACACATATACACACACGAATACGAACGTACGTATGCATACAATTTATGTATTTGCAATCCTATTCTATACTTTATATATACAAAGTATTCAGAAAATATTGTATCCATTCAAGTATAATTTGATGATGTAGAAATATGGACTATTTTATTGCTAGTTGGATTTTACATTAGATAGATTTTTCAATTTTTGTATAAAGAATTTTATTTCAATGTCAATGGACCTAATTAGCAAATATGGTTAATCGAATACCATGCATTGAAACCGATTACCAAATTAATTAACCGAATTTTATTTTGAATTCAAATCAAAATTGAAATTAGTTAATAATTTTAAAACTCATTTCCAAATTTTGATCGAATTATTTGACCGATTAACTGATGCACACCCCTATTTTCTACATACAACCCTAACTTCGGTCGAATCCCTCAATAGAACATATATAATGAGGGAAAATACTTAGGTAGACCTGGTTTTTTGAATAATAGCCTAAAAGCAATATTTTTAAAATTTTAGAAGTAGTTTTTGTCTTTCTTAACATGATTAATAAGGGCATGTTTTAGAAAAGCGAAACATAGGTTGTTTTCTAAAAGTAGTTTTTATCTTTTCTAAACATGATTAGTAATAGTATGGTTATATTTTTCAACAAAATTTCCAATTTAATTAATTTTCCAATTTCAAAAATATGTTCAATAAGAATATGAATTTTTAGGACAATCCTTTAAATCTCAAAATAAGAGAAGAAAATGCAATTTTGATAACGGAGAAGAGTCTCTGCCCTATGGTACATGAACCTTAGGAGGTTAGTGACTAACCCCTAAGGTTCATGACAATATTGCAAAGCCTGTCTCTTATACACATCTAAGGGAAAAGGTTTAGCAAACTAGTTGTCGAATATTTTTAATTAAAATCTTATAATACTATAAAAATATGATTATATATATCTTTATATTTCTTATTAATTACCCACTTTGTCCATTATATTGGATTTAGTTTCCCACAAAATAATTTTAATAGTATTTCTTTAAAAACATATTTTCATTCTTACAATTCATATTCTTATTGAACAACTAAATTCGCACTAAAGATGAACAAGAATTTAAGAGGAATTATATCTTCATTAAGCATGGGATTGGAAACTCAACTAAATATCAATCAATACAAGGCTTCACACTATAAGGAAAGAAAAACTTTGTTGTGCGTCAAATTTAGATGTGTATAAGAGACAGGAAGAGATATAGCACTAACATTTCATCGACAATGTTGGCGAGCAAATGAAAATTTTCCTCACAAATTTCTAATGTAAAGTGATAAATTTGTGCTTTCTCGCTATTAATTTTGGCACTATTGTCCTCTTCTTTTTTTGTTATCTACCATCAAATTAATTGAAATGGTTAAACAAATATATTTCTTACATAAGTAATTTAGGATATACAGGTAGAGATCAAAATTATTAGTACTAGAAATATATGACAATGATGGGCTAAAAAGTGTAATAAAAATAGCTCATAATGGAATATATTTGGCATAAGAGAAAGTAAAATATCTAAGTTGTAACAATAATCTCCATTGCACCTAGACAATATGAATGCGTGAAACATGATATAAACCCAATGTAATATTAGTTGATGATTCTAAATACTATTGACACATTTCTCTCCCTCTTTCTTCCATGTACTCGCAAGTTATATTTGGCCCATAAAGGGTGCAATAAATTTTTTAAAAAAACATCACCTCTCCCCTACTCGCTAGTAACATAAACTCGTGATCGATAGGTCATAGGAGAAGTATTTTACCTTTTAAGGTGCACATCGTTGTCAAGTGCAACATAAACCAGTCATAGTATGTTTGATGTTTTTCTTTTATATATACTACACTCTTCACCGTGAATAGTTACTAACGCAGTAGCAGTGAATTAAGAGAGTTTTCTCTAATTCTATTGAGAAATATTCATCATAAACCAGTCATAGTGTGTCTCATTTTTTTCTTTTATATATATTTGTGATAATACACTCGTCAATTCAAATAGTTACTAACAGAGTGGTAGTGAATTGAGAGAGTTTTCTCTAATTTTATAGAGAAATATTCATCATAAACCAGTCATAGTGTGTCAGATTTTTTTTCTTTGGTATGTAACACACTCGTCAGTTCAAATAGTTACTAACAGAGTGGCAGTGAATTGAGAGAGTTTTCTCTAATTCTATAGAGAAATATTCATCTTAACCAGCCATAGTGTGTCTATTTTTTTTTCTTTTATATATAATACATTCATTGACTCAAATTGTAACTAACAGAGTGGCAATGAATTGAGAGTTTTCTCTAATTCTATAGAGAAACATTTATAAAAAAAATCATGGAAAAAATTGACACCTCCGAACAACATCACAATTCAGAAGTTAACAGAAGATCTCTCTCAGGTAATGAAACAACCTACATTTCCCATTATTAATGTTAAAACTATTTATTTTTTTGGTTTAATTATTTAACATGTTCTTGTGTGTGCTAAAAAAAAATTATGCAGAATTCATTCTTAATTGAATATTACTAGTCTTGCAACTATTAGTTCTTGTAAATCCCGTGATTTTTTATGGACATTGTGGGGATTTTTTTTTTTTTTAATTTGTAGCAACCCTTTTATATTGCTATAGGCATAAAAGAGCTAATTTGTCTTTTCGTAACACGAATTAATTCTTATTAAACATCACTAATTCTCATGGCTATATAAATTATGTAGATCCATTGATTTTTGTATATATACATATTTATTTATTGTTTTTTCCCATAAAATTATAAAAACCCCTTGTGTGTGCTTATTTATTGACATGTACGTATAAAAAATTAATAAGCCTATTCTTTGAATTTAAGTGCCATGCTTTAAATACTTATACAATGCTGAAATTTTCATTTATGGATATTCTCTATGCTTCTACTTGCTAGGTTTTTGGTTGGCCAAAAATAAAAAGGAACTATATTTCTTCTAATCACATTCTTCTAGTCAATTTTAACTATGATAAATGTATCTTTACTTGTTAGTTTTGTTTTGTTTATTTACTTTTGGAAAATTAATTAAATAGAAATTGAATTATAAATAACAAGTAAGGTAAAGCATACCATGCCAAAAACAGTTTATTTATTAGCAAATTTTATTGATTTTTTTTTTTAAAAATACTATATTGCATAAGAGAAGCTTTGATACAATTTTTTTTTTATTTTCAGTTTTAAAATCCTTTATATTCTATTTAGAACAATGGGAAAGATTATCTATATCCCATTAAAATGAAAACTTACCGTTCAAAAATAGCTGCAATAATTTTGTAATTACCTTTTTAACGGACATACAACCGTTTTACCGAATTTAAGATCACGTTTCTCAACGTCCGTTCTAACATAGGGTTTTGCCACGTTGTCAGGAGTTATTTACTCGACTTTCAACTGAACAAGAAATAATCAAGTCTTTTTGTTTATTTTTTGAATCTAGGTTTAGATGTTATTGTTATTATCTTGAGATATATCTCTTCTGATTTACACAATATTTTATTATTTATTGTTCAAATTAATTGGTTTAAGTATAAGTATTTTTGGAGTAGTAGGTTTGGCCCTTAATCTATTTGCTTATAGAAGCAAAATTTTCTTTCATTTGCCTTGTTCTAGTTATTGGCTTAAAAGACTCCAGTTACTTAGAATTAGATGGGAAACATTATAATCACCTTACTTAATATTTGTTAATTGGCTTTCAAACTTTTAAATTTATCTTTAACACAAAAAAGCAAAAGCTTCTAAACTTACTCACTTGTGGACCAATATCTTGCCTTCAATCCTATTAAAAAAAATGTCCTTTATATTTCATATTGAATTTCAAGTTTGAATTTACTATTTCATTTTTTGGGATATCTTTAATTAAGTGGACTAGATCCACGAATTCATTCATAGATCTTTTAGCTATTCAATGCACACATCACATATATGATGTTAAGTGACATTACCAATATGAGATGTATTGAAATTACCTACGTTACATGTATAATGTGGGTGGACCTGATTTTTGGAGGATTCCTTGTTCAAGAGAATAAAATTATAATCCAAGACATACATTTATGATTGTAGATTAGTAGTTAAATGATGGATTTGCTATAACTTATTACTAATCTTTGGCTTTATAGTCTTTGGCAAATCGGGTACCATACTGAAGGTAAATATTGTGATATTATGCGTAGTTAGTCTCTAAAATGAATACAAGTTAGATGATAAAACACCATAAGGAGTATAGGAAAGATAGTTTTTTTTTTTTTTTTGGTTTTAAAATGGATATTATGTTACATATGGTTTTCACTCAAAAATATTAATCAATGTTGTAGAGTGTTGGCTAGCAAATATTTAATGAAGTTATGTGGTACATTGATCTCTATACTTATTCAACTACTTGAATCATAACAGTTTTAATTTAAGCCATATTTCATGTCACTGTATAGTGTCTATGTGTCTCTACTAGAGGGGTGCACGCAAAACTAAAAATAAAATAAAAGGAAAAGACTCAACAAGATTGCATTAATTAGAGATTCTTAGTTGCATATGAACAATATATAGTAAGCACTTTTAGAGACAGCTTAACATAACAATATACACATATATAGACAGAGGATGAATAGTTGTCATGTTTTCGTTGTGTTTTACATTTAATTTCAGGTGTAGTGATTCGAGAACCTAATCAAAATGCATCAAACAACATAGTTAACACCAACATTGTCAATGCCAACACTAGACGCTATCCGGATCAATTGATGCCAATTACTAATATACTCCGAATCATGAAGCGTGGATTGCCTCACAATGCAAAGGTTTCTGAGGATGCAACAAGTATACTTCAAGAATGTGTATCTGAGTATATAAGCTTCATCACAAGTGAAGCAAATGAGCGTTGCCACTGTGAACTTCGGAAGACTATAACCGCAGAGTGATATTCTCTATGCTCATGCAAAACTTGGGTTTGAAGGAATCACTACATCGGTCCTCTCACTCTTTACTTGAACAAATATCGTCAGCATGAAGCTTCATATACTGCAGTGTATGGCGGCCCTTCTGTGAGGCACACTGCATATTTTCCTGAACGTGCTGTTGGTGTTGTTCCTTCGCTTCCCCCACCTCTGCCTCTGCCTCCGCCTCCGCCTCCAATAAATCAAACTTTTCAAGTTGACGGTGTACCACCTTCGGTTCCTCCACTTCTAACAAATCAAACTTTTCAAGTTGATGGTATTCAACAACAAGGATTCTTTAATCCAACAATGACGAATGATTACTACTACTTCCAAAATGCTCCCTTTGCTTGTCTTGGTGGTGGATATGACATTGGTGGTTCTTCTTCTTCAAATGCGGAGTTTCCAGAGCCAGAGGCTCATCCTCAGCCAGGGTTTTACCCCCATGATCAAGAGCAATTCAAGTGAATTTGTGAGGCTAGCTAGCTAGCTATATGCCTTTTGTTGTGCATTATATTGATGCTAACGATCTTATCTTCGCTTGTTGTGAATTTATAATTCGAGAGAGCTTATTTGGAAAATAATAAAATATTACTCTATATCCATTAGTGGAAATAGTGAAGCATTTGTAATACACATACATCACCACGCTAACTTTATACCATTATTCACAGACAGTTGAAATGGCTTCTCTGATTTGACATTCACCACAATTTTGTCAAAATTTAGAAGTGATGAAATGAAAAAAATCAACCCAAGTAATACATGATAAAAATATTCAATTTGAAAGATTACTCCTCACATTATTCCAAATTAAGTAAACTGGCAATATGATATAACTGTATTTTGGCATAAACATTGTTTTATATTGTTAATATCGAACATTAACCCAAATTGTTCTTTAGGATCAATTATCAATGGCTCAAATAATTGTTATAAACAAGTGTTTCCCACAATGTACATTTTCGCATCATAAACACACATTCAAAATATCATGTATAGCTTATTTTATAGAAAGTACACTTTCATTTCAATCGCTGTCAGGATGAGATTTTTTATCTTGTGGAAAGTGAGAATTAACGTACTGAAAAATCGTTCGCATAAACGGGGACATTTTTGTTGTGAAGCATTCTAGAGTTTGAAAATTAGATTGGACTTTTTGATTTGTTGTTGACGGCATCTAATTGAACCAAATAGTTTGTAGTGAGTCGGTGAAGCAATTCTATCTAATAGCCAGGTGACAGGTGACTCAAGGGGCAGGTCAAAATTAGAAAATGACTAATTCAATAGGTGAGGGTCGGGGCGGGTCGGAGTCAAAGAAAAGAATTGATGAATTCTTTTCACACAGGGATGGGCGCGAACCCGGTTATTTGGATTCGTAATTATTTTCACTTTTAAATTAAAATTTTGAAATTAGTTAATCGGAATTTAGTTAATAAATTGGTCCTACCAATTTTCTAATGTCGAAAATCGGTTACGAAATTAGAATTGAATTCTAAATTCGAAATTAACCTATTTCCAATTTCAATTTGATGTTTGAGGAACTCAAGACCTTCAATGAAATTCTTTACTAAATAATTTGCAACGTTACATCTTCGTTTTAAATAAAAATACTTTTTATATAATATGATCTGACAAACTGATACTACAAGTCTGTTTGTAAGAATGACATATATATTAAATAAATGATATTATCTATTCACATATACACACACGTATAGAACGTACGTATGCATACAATGTATGTATTATGCAGATCCTATTCTATACAGCATAAGAACATGGGTAAGAAATAATTATACTCAGCATAATGTTTATTTTGATGATGTGTATTAAAATTTTGGACTATTTTATTGCTAGTTGGATTTTACATTAGATAGGGTTTTTCAATTTTTGTATAAAGAATTTTATTCCAATGTCAGTGGACCAAATTAGCGAATATGGTTAATCGAATTTGAAACCGATTACCAAATTAATTCTAGTGTTTTCTTCCGAAGTTCACAGTGGCAACGCTCATTTGCTTCACTTGTGATGAAACTCATATATATTCAGATAAGACACATCTGACCGATTATATCGATGCACACCTAAGTGCTTACATACAACACTAACTTCGGTCGAATCCCTCAATAGAACATATATAATGAGGGAAAATACTTAGGTAGACCTGGTTTTTTATCATATATAGTGCAATGTATGTGTATAGAAGATATTTGCACAGAAAAAATCACACAATTATGATCCTTTTATAATTCACCTTCTAGAATCCCTTTTGTGAACATTTTTTTTTTCAATTATCTAGTTAGGAAAATGGTGTGGCAAGGGAATATGGAAAATGGAGTTAACAAATTCTTTAGAGCATGGAAAGGGCGAATTTGGAAGTAGATTTCAAGAAGTGTCGTAAAAACTGATATTTAATGTGATATGGATTAAATACGTTAATAATGACTAGTTCTTGATATTGTATAATAGCCTAAAAGCAATATTTTTAAAATTTTAGAAGTAGTTTTTGTCTTTCTTAACATGATTAATAAGGGCATGTTTTAGAAAAGCGAAACATAGGTTGTTTTCTAAAAGTAGTTTTTATCTTTTCTAAACATGATTAGTAATAGTATGGTTATATTTTTCAACAAAATTTCCAATTTAATTAATTTTCCAATTTCAAAAATATGCTTACAATTGTTTCTAAATTTTTTAGGACAATCCTTTAAATCTCAAAATAAGAGAAGAAAATGCAATTTTGATAACAGGAGAAGAGCTTTGCAATATTTTCATGAACCTTAGGAGGTTAGTGAGTTACCCCTAAACAATTTGTACCAGAAGGCAGAGACATTTTTATTTATACAAAACTAGTTTACCCTTAAAGGGAAAAGGTTTAGCAAACTAGTTGTCGAATATTTTTTAATCATTTTCTTGCAAAGTTAAATAAAAATATGAGTTTTTTACATCTTTAAATTTCTTATTAATTACCCACTTTTCCATTATATTGGATTTAGTTTCCCACAAAATAATTTTAATAGTATTTCTTTAAAAACATATTTTCATTCTTACAATTCATATTCTTATTGAACAACTAAATTCGCACTAAAGATGAACAAGAATTTAAGAGGAATTATATCTTCATTAAGCATGGGATTGGAAACTCAACTAAATATCAATCAATACAAGGCTTCACACTATAAGGAAAGAAAAACTTTGTTGTGCGTCAAATTTAGTGAGAATCAGAAATTTCTTGCTAAGATTTCATCAGACAATGTTGGCGAGCAAATGAAAATTTTCCTCACAAATTTCTAATGTAAAGTGATAAATTTGTGCTTTCTCGCTATTAATTTTGGCACTATTGTCCTCTTCTTTGATTTTTTGTTATCTACCATCAAATTAATTGAAATGGTTAAACAAATATATTTCTTACATAAGTAATTTAGGATATACAGGTAGAGATCAAAATTATTAGTACTAGAAATATATGACAATGATGGGCTAGTGTAATAAAAATAGCTCATAATGGAATATATTTGGCATAAGAGAAAGTAAAATATCTAAGTTGTAACAATAATCTCCATTGCACCTAGACAATATGAATGCGTGAAACATGATATAAACCCAATGTAATATTAGTTGATGATTCTAAATACTATTGACACATTTCTCTCCCTCTTTCTTCCATGTACTCACAAGTTATATTTGGCCCATAAAGGGTGCAATAAATTTTTTAAAAAAACATCACCTCTCCCCTACTCGCTAGTAACATAAACTCGTGATCGATAGGTCATAGGAGAAGTATTTTACCTTTTAAGGTGCACATCGTTGTCAAGTGCAACATAAACCAGTCATAGTATGTTTGATGTTTTTCTTTTAGTTATATACTACACTCTTCACCGTGAATAGTTACTAACGCAGTAGCAGTGAATTAAGAGAGTTTTCTCTAATTCTATTGAGAAATATTCATCATAAACCAGTCATAGTGTGTCTCATTTTTTTCTTTTATATATAATACACTCGTCAATTCAAATAGTTACTAACAGAGTGGTAGTGAATTGAGAGAGTTTTCTCTAATTTTATAGAGAAATATTCATCATAAACCAGTCATAGTGTGTCAGATTTTTTTTCTTTGGTATGTAACACACTCGTCAGTTCAAATAGTCACTAACAGAGTGGCAGTGAATTGAGAGAGTTTTCTCTAATTCTATAGAGAAATATTCATCTTAACCAGCCATAGTGTGTCTATTTTTTTTTCTTTTATATATAATACATTCATTGACTCAAATTGTCACTAACAGAGTGGCAATGAATTGAGAGTTTTCTCTTATACACATCTAGATGTGTATTAAATTGTATGCATACCTACATTTCCCATTATTAATGTTAAAACTATTTATTTTTT
Source organism: Cinchona pubescens (assembly GCA_025175665.1). NCBI lineage: Eukaryota > Viridiplantae > Streptophyta > Magnoliopsida > Gentianales > Rubiaceae > Cinchona > Cinchona pubescens. The sequence goes on from JANKKI010000131.1 coordinate 5,856,260, forward strand.
TGGTTTAATTATTTAACATGTTCTTGTGTGTGCTAAAAAAATTATGCAGAATTCATTCTTAATTGAATATTACTAGTCTTGCAACTATTAGTTCTTGTAAATCCCGTGATTTTTTATGGACATTGTGGGGATTTTTTTTTTTAATTTGTAGCAACCCTTTTATATTGCTATAGGCATAAAAGAGCTAATTTGTCTTTTCGTAACACGAATTAATTCTTATTAAACATCACTAATTCTCATGGCTATATAAATTATGTAGATCCATTGATTTTTGTATATATTTATATTTATTTATTGTCTTCTATACACCTGTCTCTTATAAAAATCCCCTTGTGTGTGCTTATTTATTGACATGTACGTATAAAAAATTAATAAGCCTATTCTTTGAATTTAAGTGCCATGCTTTAAATACTTATACAATGCTGAAATTTTCATTTATGGATATTCTCTATGCTTCTACTTGCTAGGTTTTTGGTTGGCCAAAAATGAAAAGGAACTATATTTCTTCTAATCTTATTCTTCTAGTCAATTTTAACTATGATAAATGTATCTTTACTTGTTAGTTTTGTTTTGTTTATTTACTTTTTAAAAAGTATGTTGTTTTTATTTAAAATCACCAACCAAGTAAGGTAAAGCATACCATGCCAAAAACAGTTTATTTATTAGCAAATTTTATTGATTTTTTTTTTTAAAAATACTATATTGCATAAGAGAAGCTTTGAGGGAATTTTTTTTTTATTTTCAGTTTTAAAATCCTTTATATTCTATTTAGAACAATGGGAAAGATTATCTATATCCCATTAAAATGAAAACTTACCGTTCAAAAATAGCTGCAATAATTTTGTAATTACCTTTTTAACGGACATACAACCGTTTTACCGAATTTAAGATCACGTTTCCTCAACTGTCGGAGTAACATAGGGTTTTGCCACCAAAAGTGTCAGGAGTTATTTACTCGACTTTCAACTGAACAAGAAATAATCAAGTCTTTTTGTTTATTTTTTGAATCTAGGTTTAGATGTTATTGTTATTATCTTGAGATATATCTCTTGATTTACACAATATTTTATTATTTATTGTTCAAATTAATTGGTTTAAGTATAAGTATTTTTGGAGTAGTAGGTTTGGCCCTTAATCTATTTGCTTATAGAAGCAAAATTTTCTTTCATTTGCCTTGTTCTAGTTATTGGCTTAAAAGACTCCAGTTACTTAGAATTAGATGGGAAACATTATAATCACCTTACTTAATATTTGTTAAATGGCTTAGGAAATTCTATTTAACTTGAAATTCAATATGAAAAATGATTATAAAATATTGGACCAACGCACTTGCCTAATGTTTTTAAAAAAAAAAATTTATATTTCATATTGAATTTCAAGTTTGAATTTACTATTTCATTTTTTGGGATATCTTTAATTAAGTGGACTAGCATCCACGAATTCATTCATAGATCTTTTAGCTATTCAATGCACACATCACATATATGATGTTAAGTGACATTACCAATATGAGATGTATTGAAATTACCTACGTTACATGTATAATGTGGGTGCTTAGGAGAACATGAAATTCATGAGTAAGTTCATAGATCAGGTCCACCAAAAAAAAATTTCCATTTTTGGAGGATTCCTTGTTCAATAATAAAATTATAATCCAAGACATACATTTATGATTGTAGATTAGTAGTTAAATGATGGATTTGCTATAACTTATTACTAATCTTTGGCTTTATAGTCTTTGGCAAATCGGGTACCATACTGAAGGTAAATATTGTGATATTATGCGTAGTTAGTCTCTAAAATGAATACAAGTTAGATGATAAAACACCATAAGGAGTATAGGAAAGATAGTTTTTTTTTTTTTTTTGGTTTTAAAATGGATATTATGTTACATATGGTTTTCACTCAAAAATATTAATCAATGTTGTAGAGTGTTGGGCTAGCAAATATTTAATGAAGTTATGTGGTACATTGATCTCTATACTTATTCAACTACTTGAATCATAACAGTTTTAATTTAAGCCATATTTCATGTCACTGTATAGTGTCTATGTGTCGAGGGGTGCACGCAAAACTAAAAATAAAATAAAAGGAAAAGACTCAACAAGATTGCATTAATTAGAGATTCTTAGTTGCATATGAACAATATATAGTAAGCACTTTTAGAGACAGCTTAACATAACAATATACACATATATAGACAGAGGATGAATAGTTGTCATGTTTTCGTTGTGTTTTACATTTAATTTCAGGTGTAGTGATTCGAGAACCTAATCAAAATGCATCAAACAACATAGTTAACACCAACATTGTCAATGCCAACACTAGACGCTATCCGGATCAATTGATGCCAATTACTAATATACTCCGAATCATGAAGCGTGGATTGCCTCACAATGCAAAGGTTTCTGAGGATGCAACAAGTATACTTCAAGAATGTTATGTATCTGAGTATATAAGCTTCATCACAAGTGAAGCAAATGAGCGTTGCCACTGTGAACTTCGGAAGACTATAACCGCAGAGGATATTCTCTATGCTCATGCAAAACTTGGGTTTGAAGACTACATCGGTCCTCTCACTCTTTACTTGAACAAATATCGTCAGCATGAAGCTTCATATACTGCAGTGTATGGCGGCCCTTCTGTGAGGCACACTGCATATTTTCCTGAACGTGCTGTTGGTGTTGTTCCTTCGCTTCCCCCACCTCTGCCTCTGCCTCCGCCTCCGCCTCCAATAAATCAAACTTTTCAAGTTGACGGTGTACCACCTTCGGTTCCTCCACTTCTAACAAATCAAACTTTTCAAGTTGATGGTATTCAACAACAAGGATTCTTTAATCCAACAATGACGAATGATTACTACTACTTCCAAAATGCTCCCTTTGCTTGTCTTGGTGGTGGATATGACATTGGTGGTTCTTCTTCTTCAAATGCGGAGTTTCCTTTGGCTAGAATATGATTATTCATAAAATATTACCCCATGATCAAGAGCAATTCAAGTGAATTTGTGAGGCTAGCTAGCTAGCTATATGCCTCCATAAATGAAAATCTTCATACATAATGCTAGTTGTCCATTGTTGTCATCGTAGATGTTTAATAAGTTGTTGTTGCTTTGGGTGAAAGATATTATGATTTATGAGTGTCTGTAACTATCTTGTCTTCTCTTGCACTTTATTTGATGTGTGTTAAAATGGCTGCAAGAGGAGACCATATGGCCATGTAGAATAAATTATTGATCTGAGAATATTGTTCCATTGTCTTATTTTTTTTTTTTTTCTTATTTTCGCTTGAAAAAATTTATAATTAAAGAGAATAATTAGAAGAAAATAATAAAATATTACTATAAATCCATTGTGGAAATACAGTGAAGCATATAAAGTAATACACATACATCACCACGCTAACTTTATACCATTATTCACAGACAGTTGAAATGGCTTCTCTGATTTGACTGTATTATTCACCACAATTTTGTCAAAATTTAGAAGTGATGAAATGAAATCCTCAACCCAAGTAATACATGATAAAAACATTCAATTTGAAAGATTACTCCTCACATTATTCCAAATTAAGTAAACTAGCAATATGATATAACTGTATTTTGGCATAAACATTGTTTTATATTGTTAATATCGAACATTAACCCAAATTGTTCTTTAGGATCAATTATCAATGGCTCAAATAATTGTTATAAACAAGTGTTTCCCACAATGTACATTTTCGCATCATAAACACACATTCAAAATATCATGTATAGCTTATTTTATAGAAAGTACACTTTCATTTCAGATCGCTGTCAGTTTAACCATTTCAATTACACATCTAGATGTGTATAAGAGACAGAAAGAATCGGTCGCATAAAACTGGTGATACACATCTTGTGAAGCAGAAAGAGTTTGAAAATTAGATTGGACTTTTTGATTTGTTGTTGACGGCATCTAATTGAACCAAATAGTTTGTAGCTGAGTCGGTGAAGCAATTCTCTTCTAATATCCAGGTGATGTGACTCAATTATACAGGTCAAAATTAACTGATTTACAACAAAATTGTAGTATCAGTTTGTCAAAAAATGATGAATTCTTTTCACACAGGGATGGGCGCGAACCCGGTTATTTGGATTCGTAATTATTTTCACTTTTAAATTAAAATTTTGAAATTAGTTAATCGGAATTTAGTTAATAAATTGGTCCTACCAAATTGTAAAATCGAAAATCGGTTACGAAATTAGAATTGAATTCTAAATTCGAAATTAACCTATTTCCAATTTCAATTTGATGTTTGAGGAACTCAAGACCTTCAATGAAATTCTTTACTAAATAATTTGCAACGTTACATCTTCGTTTTAAATAAAAATACTTTTTATATAATATGATCTGACAAACTGATACTACAATTTTGTTTGTAAAATACATATATAGACACACAAATGATATTATATACACACATATACACACACCGAATACGAACATACGTATGCATACAATTTATGTATTTGCAATCCTATTCTATACTTTATATATACAAAGTATTAAGAAAACAGTGCATCCATTCAAGCATAATTTTATTTTGATGATGTAAAATTTTGGACTATTTTATTGCTAGTTGGATTTTACATTAGATAGGGTTTTTCAATTTTTGTATAAAGAATTTTATTCCAATGTCAGTGGACCAAATTAGCGAATATGGTTAATCGAATTTGAAACCGATTACCAAATTAATTAACCGAATTTTATTTTGAATTCAAATCAAAATTGAAATTAGTTAATAATTTTAAAACTCATTTCCAAATTTTGATCGAATTATTTGACCGATTAACTGATGCACACCCCTATTTTCTACATACAACCCTAACTTCGGTCGAATCCCTCAATAGAACATATATAATGAGGGAAAATACTTAGGTAGACCTGGTTTTTTATCATATATAGTGCAATGTATGTGTATAGAAGATATTTGCACAGCAAAAAATCACACAATTATGATCCTTTTATAATTCACCTTCTAGAATCCCTTTTGTGAACATTTTTTTTTTCAATTATCTAGTTAGGAAAATGGTGTGGCAAGGGAATATGGAAAATGGAGTTACAAATTCTTTAGAGCATGGAAAGGGCGAATTTGGAAGTAGATTTCAAGAAGTGTCGTAAAAACTAATATTTAATTGATATGGATTAAATACGTTAATAATGACTAGTTCTTGATATTGTATAATAGCCTAAAAGCAATATTTTTAAAATTTTAGAAGTAGTTTTTGTCTTTCTTAACATGATTAATAAGGGCATGTTTTAGAAAAGCGAAACATAGGTTGTTTTCTAAAAGTAGTTTTTATCTTTTCTAAACATGATTAGTAATAGTATGGTTATATTTTTCAACAAAATTTCCAATTTAATTAATTTTCCAATTTCAAAAATATGCTTACAATTGTTTCTAAATTTTTTAGGACAATCCTTTAAATCTCAAAATAAGAGATGAAGAAAATGCAATTTTGATAACAGGAGAAGAGCTTTGCAATATTTTCATGAACCTTAGGAGGTTAGTGAGTTACCCCTAAACAATTTGTACCAGAAGGCAGAGACATTTTTATTTATACATTTACCCTTAAAGGGAAAAGGTTTAGCAGACTAGTTGTCAAATATTTTTTAATCATTTTCTTGCAAAGTTAAATAAAAATATGAGTTTTTTACATCTTTAAATTTCTTATTAATTACCCACTTTTCCATTATATTGGATTTAGTTTCCCACAAAATAATTTTAATAGTATTTCTTTAAAAACATATTTTCATTCTTACAATTCATATTCTTATTGAACAACTAAATTCGCACTAAAGATGAACAAGAATTTAAGAGGAATTATATCTTCATTAAGCATGGGATTGGAAACTCAACTAAATATCAATCAATACAAGGCTTCACACTATAAGGAAAGAAAAACTTTGTTGTGCGTCAAATTTAGTGAGAATTAGAAATTTCTTGCTAAAAGATTTCATCAGACAATGTTGGCGAGCAAATGAAAATTTTCCTCACAAATTTCTAATGTAAAGTGATAAATTTGTGCTTTCTCGCTATTAATTTTGGCACTATTGCCCTCTTCTTCTTTTTTGTTATATACCATCAAATTAATTGAAATGGTTAAACAAATATATTTCTTACATAAGTAATTTAGGATATATAGGTAGAGATTAAAATTATTAGTACTAGAAATATATGACAATGATGGGCTAGTGTAATAAAAATAGCTCATAATGAAATATATTTGGTATAAGAGACAGTAAAATATCTAAGTGGTAACAATAATCTCCATTGCATTTAGACAATGTGAATGCGTGAAACATGATATAAACCCATTGTAATATTAGTTGATGATTCTAAATACTATTGACACATTTCTTTCCTTTTCTCTCCTATGTACTCACAAGTTTTATTTGACCCATAAAGGGAGCAATAATTTTTTTTTTTTAAAAAAACCTCACCTCTCCCCCTACTCTATCTGCTAGTAGTTCAAGCCCGTGATCAATAGGTCATAGGAGAAATATCTTACCATTTAAGGTGCACTTCATTGGCAAGTGCAACATAAACCAGTCATAGTATGATATTTTTCTTTTATATATAATACACTCTTCACCTCGAATAGTTACTACTGCAGTAGCAGTGAACTAAGAGAGTTTTCTCCAATTCTATATAGTAATATTCATCCTGAACCAGTCATAATGTGTCTTTTTTTTTTCTTTTATATATAATACACTCGTCAACTCAAATAGTTACTAACAAAGTGATAGTGAATTGAGAGAGTTTTCTCTAATTTTATAGAGAAATATTCATCATAAACTAGTCATAGTGTTTCTGATCTTTTTTCTTTTATATATAACACACTCGTCAGTTCAAATAGTTACTAACAGATTGGTAGTGAATTGAGAGAGTTTTCTCTAATTCTATAAAGAAATATTCATCTTAAACCAGTCATAATGTGTCTGATTTTTTTTCTTATATATATAAGAGACAGATATATTATATATATATATATATATAATACATTCATCGGCTCAATTTGTTACTAACAGAGTGTCAATAAATTGAGAGTTTTCTCTAATTCTATAGAGAAATATTCATAAAAAAATCATGGAAAAAATTGACACCTCCAAACAACATCACAAATCAGAAGTTAACAGAAGATCTCACTCAGGTAATGAAACAACTTACATTTCCCGTTATTAATGTTAAAACTCTTATTATTTGTTTGGTTTAATTATTTAACATGTTCTTATGTATGCTACTAATTGTATGCGGAATTCATTCTTAATTGAATATTACAGGTCTTGCAACTATTAGTTCTTGTAAATCTCTTGATTTTTTGAGTACATCTTGGGGATTTTTTTTTTTTTTTTAAATTTGTAGCAACCCTTTTGTATTGCTATAAGCATGTAAGAGCTAATTTGTCTTTTTTTAACATGAATTAATTGTTATTAAACTTCACTAATTCTCATGGCTATATAAATTATGTAGATCCATTGATTTTTGTATATCATTCATATTTATAAATTTTTTTTCCCATAAAATTATAAAAAAACCCTTGTATGCTTATTTATTAACATATACATATAAAAAATTAATATGCCTATTCTTTGAATTTAAGTGCCATACTTAAAATACTTATACATTGTTGAAATTTCCATTTATGGATTTCTCTATTCTTCTACTTGCTGGGTTTTTGGCTGGCCAAAAATAAAAAGGAAATATAATTTTTCTAATCTTATTCTTCTAGTCAATTTTAACTATGATAAATATAACTTTACATGTTAGTTTTTTTTTGTTTATTTACTTTTTACAAACTATGTTCTTTTTATTTAAAATCACCAACCAAGTAAGGTAGAGTACACCATGCCAAAAACAGTTCATTTATTAGTAAATTTTAATGAACTTTTAAAAAAAAAAATACTATATTGCAAAATAGAAGCTTTGAGGTAAAAAATATTTTATTTTCAGCTTTAAAATCCTTTATATTCTATTTAGAACAATAGGAAAGATTATCTCAATATCCCATTAAAATGAAATCTTACCATTCAAAAATAGCTGCAATAATTTTCTAATTACATTTTTAACGGACATACAACCGTTTTACCGAATTTAAAATCTTGTTTCCTCAACTGTCGGAGTAACATAGGGTTTTGCCACGTGTCTGGAGTTATTTACTCGATTTTCAAATGAACAAAATTTTGTTTATTTTTTGAATCTAGGGGTGGATGTTATTGTTATTATCTTGAGATATATCACTACTGATTTACACAATTTTTTTTTATTTATTATTCAAATTAATTGGTTTATGTATAAGTACTTTTGAAGTAGTAGGTTTGGCCCTTAATCTATTTGCTTATAGAAGCAAAATTTTCTTTCATTTGCCTTGTTCTAGTTATTGGCTTAAAAGACTCTAGTTACTTAGAATTAGATGGGAAACAATATAATCACCTTACTTAATATTTGTTAATTGGCTTTCAAACTTTTAAATTTAACTTTAACACAAAAGGCAAAAGCTTCTAACGTTAACTAGACTTATTCACTTGTGGACCAATATCTTGCCTTCAATCCTATTACAAAAATGTCCTTTTATATTTTATATTGAATTTCAAGTTTGAATTTACTATTTATTTTGGGATATCTTTTATTAAGTGGACTAGATCCACGAATTCCTTCATAGATCTTATAGCTATTCAATGCACACATCACATATATGATGTTAAGTGACATTACCAATATGAGATGTATTGAAATTACCTATGTTACATGTATAATGTGGGTGCTTAGGAGAACATGAAATTCATGAGTAAGTTCATAGATCATGTCCGCCAATTTTTTTTTCCATTTTTGGACGATTCCTTGTTCAATAATAAAATTATAATCCAAGACATACATTTATGATTGTAGATTAGTAGTTAAATGATGGATTTGCTATAACTTATTACTAATCTTTGGCTTTATAGTCATTGGCAAATCGGGTACCATACTGAAGGTAAATATTGTGATATTATGCGTAGTTAGTCTCTAAAATGAATAACTACAAGTTAGATGATAAAACACCATAAGGAGTATAGGAAAGATAGTTTTTTTTTTTTTTTTGGTTTTAAAATGGATATTATTTTACATATGGTTTTCACTCAAAAATATTAATCAATGTTGTAGAGTGTTGGCTAGCAAATATTTAATGAAGTTATGTGGTACATTGATCTCTATACTTATTCAACTACTTGAAACATAACAGTTTTAATTTAAGCCATATTTCATGTCACTGTATAGTGTATATGTGTCGAGGGTGCACGCAAAACTAAAAATAAAATAAAAGGAAAAGACTCAACAAGATTGCATTAATTAGAGATTCTTAGTTGCATATGAACAATATATAGTAAGCACTTTTAGAGACAGCTTAACATAACAATATACACATATATAGACAGAGGATGAATAGTTGTCATGTTTTCGTTGTGTTTTACATTTAATTTCAGGTGTAGTGATTCGAGAACCTAATCAAAATGCATCAAACAACATAGTTAACACCAACATTATTAATGGTATCAATGCCAACACTAGACGCTATCCGGATCAATTGATGCCAATTACTAATATACTCCGAATCATGAAGCGTGGATTGCCTCACAATGCAAAGGTTTCTGAGGATGCAACAAGTATACTTCAAGAATGTGTATCTGAGTATATAAGCTTCATCACAAGTGAAGCAAATGAGCGTTGCCACTGTGAACTTCGGAAGACTATAACCGCAGAGGATATTCTCTATGCTCATGCAAAACTTGGGTTTGAAGACTACATCGGTCCTCTCACTCTTTACTTGAACAAATATCGTCAGCATGAAGCTTCATATACTGCAGTGTATGGCGGCCCTTCTGTGAGGCACACTGCATATTTTCCTGAACGTGCGGTTGGTGTTGTTATTAATGCACCTCCTTCGCTTCCCCCACCTCTGCCTATGCCTCCGCCTTCACCTCCAATAAATCAAACTTTTCAAGTTGACGGTGTACCACCTTCGGTTCCTCCACTTCTAACAAATAAAACTTTGATCAAGGTGATGGTATTCAACAACAAGGATTCTTTAATCCAACAATGACGAATGATTACTACTACTTCCAAAATGCTCCCTTTGCTGGTCTTGGCGGTGGATGTGACATTGGTGGTTCTTCTTCTTCAAATGCGGAGTATCCAGAGCCAGAGGCTCATCCTCAGCCAGGGTTTTACCCCCATGATCAAGAGCAGTTCAAGTGAATTAGTGAGGCTAGCTAGCTAGCTATGCCTTTTGATTGAGCATTATATTCAAGCTAGTGCTTTGTTGTCGTTGTCGTTGTCGTCTTTGTTTTCATGTTGTTGCAGCTTTGGGTGAAAGACATTATGATTTATGAGTTCTGAAACTAAGTTGCCCTCTCTTGTGCTTTATTTAATGTGTATTAAAATAGCTGCAAGAGGAGTCGTATGGCCTTGTAGAATTAATTATTGAACTCCTTTATATTTTGCCATTCCTGTACTTTTTTTAAAAAAAAGAAAATTTTGTTTCTTATTTTTGCTTGAAAGATCAATTTATTATTCAAGTAAATGTTTTAGAGCTTATTTGGAAAATAATAAAATATTACTCTATATCCATTAGTGGAAATAGTGAAGCATTTGTAATACACATACATCACTACTCTAACTTTATACCATTATACATGAATAGTTGAAATGCCTTCTTTTATTTGACATTCACCATAGTTTTGTCAAAATTTAGAAGTGATGAAATGAAATCCTCAACCCAAGTAATACATGCTAAAAACATTCAATTTGAAAGATTACTCCTCACATTATTCCAAATTAAGTAAATTAGCAATATGATATAACTGCATTTTGACATAAACATTGTTATATGTTGTTAATATCCAACATTAATCCAAATTGTTCTTTAGGATCAATTATCAATGGCTCAAATAATTTTTATAAACAAGTGTTTTGCACAATGTACATTTTCGCATCATAAACACACATTCAAAATATCATATATTGCTTATTTTGTAGAAAGTACACTTTCATTTCCATCGGTGCTATATTTTAAAATAGCCGGGTAACAAGTGACTCTTATACGGGTCAAAATTAGAAAGATTAATTCAATACTATGAGGTTCGGGGCGGGCCGGAGTAAAAAATTGACAAATTCAATTAATCCGATTAATCGAATTCGTAATTGTTTTTACTTTCAAATTGAAATTTCAAAATTAGTTAATCGAAATTCGGTTAATAAATTAGTCAGACCAAATTCTAAAATTGGAAAGCGGTTATGAAATTGGAATTGAATTCTAAATTTGGAATTAACTTATTTCCAAATTCAATTTGATATTCTCTCTGAGGAACTCAAGACCTTTCAACGAAAATTTTAAATACTTAACTTGCAATGTTATATCTTCTTTTTAATAAATATACTTTTTATATGATATATTCTGACAAACTAATACTATAATTTTACTTGTTAAATACATATACAGACACACAAATAATATTATATACACGCACAAATACAAACACACACATATATATAATTTATGTATTTACAATCCTATTATATACTTTATGGGAAATACTTAAATAAACCTAGTCTTTGACTCCACTTATGGACCTTGTGGTGTGGATTAAATTTTAGAGAATCTATGACATCAGCTGATATAAGTAAGATTCTTTAAGGTTTAATCCTAACCATATGGTCTATAGGTAGGGTCAAAGACCGGGTCTACTTAAATATTTTCCATACTTTATATATATAAAGTATTAAAAAAGCATTGCATACATTCAAGCATAATTTAATTTTAATAATATAAAATTATGGTCTATTTTATTGCTAGTTGAATTTTACATTACTAGTAGATAGGTTTTCAATTTTTGTATAAATAGTTTTATTCTAATGTTAATGGGCCTAATTAGTGAATATGGTTAATCAAATTCGAGACCGATTATCAAATTCAAATAATTTAGTTAACCGAATTTTATTTTGAATTCAATTCAAAATTAAAATTGATTAATAATTTTAGAATTTATTTTCAAATTTTGACCAAATTATTTTATCGATAAATCGATACACAACCCTAACTTCGGTCGGGTCCCTCAATAGAACATATATAATGAGAGTCTATCCCGTCCATAGGACGGCGCAAAATAGATTATTAGTGCTACGTCATTCGTTGTTTGATTTGATTTTTATACATGAGATTCAGCATCTTTCACTGATCATGGGATAAATATTACAAATTTGATGGAATAAATAAATATTAGTAATATTTTTTAAGTAACTTTGAAATAATTTTGTAATTATTAATTAAATCATATAATATTAGAATTTTCATGACATATCTTGTGAATAATCATGATACTAGCCAATGTTAAGATAATTACTTTAAATGGTTAGACAACTTCAATGATAAGTAATCTCCGAAAGAGCATTACTGATACAAACCATTCATAAAAAAAGTATAGCCAATTAGCCACCGATAAAGTGAAAATCTCAAAATTACAAGCTATCCATGCTTGTTATAAAATGTGATGATGCCACAATAATGCGCCAATGAAAAGTATACACGTGGTTTCAGGTTTGGATTTATTTAGGGTATTTCAATAATTTTATCAACGGTCCAAATAGACTTAAATGGATCAAATAATAAATGTTCAACTAATAGATTGGTCCGACCCATTAACTACACGTATAAATATCGAAATGGAATGTTAGATTCGTTAATTATTTTTCTAATTTCATAAGTTCGCAATTTTTATTGAATTATTTTTTCTGGTCGAAATTTTAACTTGAGCAATGAAACCTACTCTGAAAACAATCTCCCATTCTTTCTTTTCGAGTAATCCAGTCATAAGCATTATGCGTGCGGAACTCTACCCTAGCCTTGGACTACATTACACTTGGTATTTACCCCAACTGAAAAATTGTATCAACAAAATGTAAACACAGTTTGTGTTCTGCCATCTATTAATGCATGTTTGATTTACGATGCTATGTTTTGGATCTCAAGATCTAAACTCAAAGGCATCATTCACATGAATAATACGGTTAAATATTTGACAAAAGATTAATGACATAGTAATGTACATCGTATTCATTTAAAATGTCTCGGTCTCTGACATATACACGTTGAATTAAAAGTTAACGATACAATGTCATGAATGAATACCGCTAAGAATGCCTGGTTAACCTACATATTTATAATCAATTCAAATATCTTTATTGAAAAAAGTAAACTGAGAGAAAATTAAACGATAAAATAAACAAGCAATCACACAATAAGCATTTCAAAAAAAATCAAACGTTAAAATCTATACACGATCACGCAATAGACGCAAAAAAATGTTAAAGTTTATACATGATCAATCAGTAATAGATGCGAAAAAACGTTAAAGTTTATACGCGATCATGCAATAGACGCGAAAAGGCAATGGCGCCTACCCTCTCCGAACCCCCTTCCCGGGCCCCGGCGGGTGGTCAATACTCATGTTTGTTGCAGATTCAGGAAGCTCAAGAGAAGTGTTCGAGTAAATACACATTGAAAACATTGGACATTCTCAAGAAAAAAAAGATATTGCAAACATTGAAGAAATCAAAACTGAAATTGCCTTTGTCATATTCATAACAATATTCATTTATAGGAGTTTCTGAAGTTTTATTAATTTTGTGTTTCCACTATTGTTTTTTTTTTTTCTAAACTTTTAAGTATATCAGCCAAGTTTAACAATCGAAAGTTCATATTCTTCAGTCATTGATAAACAATTTGTTGGACAATACTCAACGCAATTACTACAAAATATACATATTCCAAAATCAATATTGTAATCAAGCAACCGTTTCTTTCGAATATAAGTTTCCAATTTCCAATCAACATCTACGGGTAGATCTATAGGACATACACGAACACATACTTCACAAAGTGATAAAACTTGCTCTATAATATATTGGTCATCATTTTAAGTCACCGCGAACTTTTGTTCTTTGGTCGTGATTTTCACTTTTCATACCCCCAATGACTCGTTTTAAGTTGTGGTTGTGCCTTTAACGTATTAAAGTCATGTCTTAAATAAACACCAAAAGCTATTTTTTTTTTGGGTAAAAAATCTTGACTTGATCAATGGACTGGCCCTTATGTATAGACTGTGGAAATAATAAACCTTTGAATTCAATAGAAAGCATAAATCAACTACGTAGTATGAAGTTCGGTCATGAATTTCAACTATTCCAAGATCCTCCTCAATGTGAAAATATTCTGATCATTATTTATTTATTTATTTATTTTTACAATCTTGGCTATTTGGCCTCCGTGTTACAGAATTAACCAAAAAAGTAAAAAAAAAAAAAAAAAAAGGGAAAATTTTGAAATTTTTTATTACTATACTAAATTATTTTTCTAGTTTATTTGGCCAATAACATGTTTTTCATTATGGAAATTTTCAGATCATTCTGTAAAGTCACAAATTATAGTTAAACATATTACATAAAAAAGTCAAACTAAAAATGACCAAAAAATACTTAGATTGATCGATATTTGACTCTACGTGTAAACTACGTAGTGTGGATTAAACCATATAAAATAAAGGATTAATTACACTTTATCCCCTTAACCTACTCTCAAGTTTCACTTTGCCCCCTGAACCTCAATAATGTACGCTTTGTCCTCTCTGAAAGATTTCATCATATAAATAATTTTAAAAAGGTGACATGGATATTCTTTTTGACAAAAATTCCCACCAAAGAATTTGTTTGCCAAGTAATTCTCCTTTTATTTAATTTTTAATGATTGCACATATTCCTTTAATTTATTTTTTATTTCGAGACTATGAGAAAATTCCATGAATTGTCAAATGTCATTAATCAACTTATATATTATTTTCTTTAATATAAAATTGACTTGAATACAAAGGGGAGATTCTTTTTACAAAGTATATTAAATACATTACAAACTTACTATTAGTATAGATCGAGTTAGGTAATCATATAGATTCTTTAATCCAACAATGACGAATGATTACTACTACTTCCAAAATGCTCCCTTTGCTGGTCTTGGCGGTGGATAGGACATTGGTGGTTCTTCTTCTTCAAATGCGGAGTTTCCAGAGCCAGAGGCTCATCCTCAGCCAGGGTTTTACCCCCATGATCAAGAGCAATTCAAGTGAATTTGTGAGGCTACCTAGCTAGCTATATGCCTTTTGTTGTGCATTATATTCATGCTAGTGCTTTGTTGTTGTTGTTGTCGTCGTCTTTGTTTTCATGTTGTTGTTTCTTTGGGTGAAAGATATTATGATTTATGAGTTCTGTAACTAAGTTTTCTTCTCTTGCACTTTATTTGATGTGTATTAAAATGGCTGCAAGAGGAGTTGTATGGCCGTGTAGAATAAATTATTGATCTTCCTTTATATTGTTCCATTCTTGTACCTTTTTTTTTTAATTTTGTTTCTTATTTTTGCTTGAAAGAATTTATAATTCAAGTAAAAGTCTTTAGAGTTTATTTGGAAAATAATAATATATTACTCTATATACATTAGTGGAAATAGTGAAGCATTTGTAATACACATACATCACCACTCTAACTTTATACCATTATTCACAGACAGTTGAAATGGCTTCTCTGACTTGACATTCACCGCAGTTTTGTCAAAATTTAGAAGTGATGAAATGAAATCCTCAACCCAAGTAATACATGCTAAAAACATTCAATTTGAAAGATTACTCCTCACATTATTCCAAATTAAGTAAATTAGCAATATGATATAACTGTATTTTGACATAAACATTGTTATATATTGTTAATATCAAACATTAACCCAAATTATTCTTTAGGACCAATTATCAATGGCTCAAATAATTGTTATAAACAAGTGTTTCAACAATGTACAGTTTCGAATCATAAACTCATGACATTCAAAGTATCATGTATAGCTTATTTTATAGAAAGTACACTTTCATTTCAATCGGTGTCAAGACGAGATTTTTTATCTTGTGGAAAGTGGGAACAAACGCACTGGATAAAATCAAGTGATGTGGAGATTGAACTGAAAAATTGTTTGCATAAACGGGGACATATTTGTTGTGAAACATTCTAGAGTTTGAAAATTAGATTGGACTTCTTGATTGGTTGTTGACGGCAACTAATTGAACCAAATAGTTTGTAGTGAGTTGGTGAAGCAATTCTATGTAATAGCGGGTTTAGGGTTGTTCAAATCCGACCCAACCCGAAAACTCGATCCAACCCAAATGAATTTGGGGTTAAATGGGTTGGGATTTCGGGTTTCGAGTTACTTGGGTCGAGTTACCCGACTTTAGTAGGTTTGGATTGGGTTTTATTTTTAAAACCCAACCCAACCCGAATAACAAAAAAAATTCAATTATATTTTTTCTTATTTTCATTTTTATTCTAATTATCAACAGTTCGTTTCATCTACCTTATATTATTTTTCCTTTTTATTTTTGAATTATCATATTGTTTACTTTTTTCCTTTCATTCTTTACATAACCATTTTAGTTTTGACCAAACATATATTTTTAATGGATGGATTTATAATTATAGATTTTTTTAAAAAATATATTAATTTAAATTTTTAACCCGAAAATCCGAGTGACCCGCCCGACTAATACTTGGGTTGCTATATTAGTTGGGTTAGGTTGGGTTTTATTTTTTTAACCCGAAAATCCGACAACCCGAACCCGACATCCCAAAAAATCCGACCCATGAACACCCCTAGCCGAGTTACAGGTGAGGGGCAGGTCAAGGTTAGGAAATGACTAATCCAATAGGTAAGAGTTGCGGCAGGTTGGATTCAAAAATTGACAAATTCAATAAATGAGGGTCGAGTGAGTCAAATCTATTCTTTTTGCGTAGGAGTGAGTACAAATCCAGTTTTTCGAATTCAGTTACTGTTTTACTTTCAAATTGAAATTTTGGATGGTTATAAATTGGTTAATCAGAATTCGGTTAATAAATTGGTCCGATCGAATTCTGAAATCGAAAATCAGTTATGAAATTAGGATTGAATTCTAAATTCTGAATTAACTAATTTCCAAATTCAATTTGATGTTTGAGGAACTCAAGACCTTTCGGTGAAAATTTTTAATACTTAACTTGCAACTTTACTTCTTCTTTTTAAATAAATATACTTTTTATATAATATGATCTAACAAACTAATACTATATTGTAAAATACATATATAGACATACAAATAATATTATATATATACACACACGAATACAAACACATATATATACAATTTATGTCTATTATACACTTTTTATATATAAAGTATTAAAAAAATATTGCATACATTCAAGCATAATTTAATTACGATAATATGAAATTATAGACTATTTTATTGCTAGTTAGATTTTACATTATATAGGTTTTCAATTTTTGTATAAAGAATTTTATTCTAATGTTAATGGGTCCAATTAGCGAATATGTGTTGTTAATAGAATTTGAGATTGATTACCGAATTTGAATTTGGTTAACCGAATTTTATTTTGAATTGAATTCAAAATTAAAATTGGTTAATAATTTTAGAACTCATTTTCAAATTTTGATCGAATTATTTGACCGATCGATAAACCGATACACACCGCTATTTCCGCATACAACCCTAACTTTGGTCGGATCCCTCAGTAGAATATATATAGTGAGAGTCTATCCCGTCCACAGGATGGCGCAAAATATATTAGGGTTAATTGCACTTTGCACCCCTTAACTATTCTGGTTTTGCACTTTATACCCTAAAGTACAAATTTTGGCAATCAACCACCTCCAACTTTTAATTTTTAGCACATTGCACCAATTATTCAATGGTGAATAGAAAATGACCCATATATCAGTACTACCTTGCTTACTTTCCCCAAATTATCAATTTTTCCCCAACACCGTACTAATACACAGTTATACACCCAACATTCACTATTTTTACTCTTTATCTCCGGCTGTTATATTGAAACCAGTCAGAGATGTAGATGAATAACTTACAATTTAACAATTTCACAAGACGTTTTACTATCATATTTCTCAAGTTGAGCTAGCAAGTGTAAATGGTTAATTGCAAAATCCGAATGTCTAGAGAGAGAATTACGATCTAGTTGTTCCTAAATCTATGAATTTCATTAACCCGAATTTGAACCCAAATTTGGACCCAGATCCTTTTTCAAGAATCCAAGAGTGTTGTACTGGTGTATATGTGAATGGTGTATGGTTAAAGACAGGATATTTTCTAAAGTTGGGTAAACTAGTTAGGGTACGTGGCTTATTTTACTATCTATCTTTGAATAATTAAAGCAGAGTGCTAAAATTTAGAAGTTGGAGGTAGTTGATTGCTAAAATTATTACTTTAGGGTGCAAAGTGCAAAAGCAAGATAGTTTAAAGGTGCAAAGTACAATTAACCCAATAGATTATTAGTGCTACGTCATCCGCTGTTTGATTTGACTTTTATACATGAGATTGGAGAACAGCATCTTTCACTGATCATGGGATAAATAATACAAATTTGATGGAATAAATAAATACTAGTAATATTTTTTAAGTTACTTTGAATGTAATTTTGTAATTATTAAATAAATCATACAATATTAGACTTTTTATGACATATCTTACGAATAATCATATACTAGCCAAAGTTAAGATAATTACATTAAATGGTTAGAAAACTTCAATGATAAGTAGTCTCCGAAAGAGCATTACTGATAAAACCATTCAGGCAAAAGGTATAGCCAATTAGCCACCAATAAAGTGAAAATCTCAAAACTACAACCTATCCAAGCTTGTTATAAATGTGATGATGCCAGAATAATGCGCCAACGAAAAGTATACACGTAGTTTCAGGTTCGAGTTTATTAGGGATATTTAATAATTTTATCAATAGTCCAAATAGATCTAAATAGATCAAATAATAAATGTTCAACTGGCAGATTGGTCCAACCCATGAACTACAGGTATAAATATGGAAATGGTACGGGGTTAGATTTATTATTTATTTTCCTAATTTCATAAGTTCTGAATTCTTATTTAATTATTTTCTCTGCTCAAAATTTTAACTTAACAACCGGTGCCTACTCCGAAAACAAACCCCCACCCTCTTTTTTCGATGATCCAGACGTGAGTATTACGTGCGGAACTCTACCCCAGCCTTGGACCACATTACGCTTGGTATTTACACTAACTGAAAAATTGTATCAACAAAATGTGAAGACAGTTTATGTTCATACATCTATTCATGCATGTTTGATTTACGATGCTATGTTTTGGATCTCGAGATCTAAATTCAAAGGTATCGCTCACATGAATGATACGGCTAAATATTTGTTAAAGGATTCACGATATAATAATGTGCATTGTATTCATTTAACATGTCCTGACCACCGACATATACACGTTGAATTAAAAATTAACGATACAATGTCATGAATGGATACAGATAAGAATGTCTCGATCACCTGCATATTCACAATCAATTCAGATATCTGTTATTGGAAAAAGTAAATCAAGAGAAAATTAAACGTTAAAGTAAACAAGGGATCACACAATAAGCATTTAAAAAAAAAAAATCAAACGTTAAAGTGTATACGCGATCACACAATAGACACAAAAAGGCAATGGCCCAAACCCCTCCAAACCACCATGCCCCCCGGCGGGCCCCTGCGGGTGATCAATACTTGTGTTTGTCACGGATTCAGGAAGCCCAATAGAAGTGTTCGAGTAAATACACATGGAAAACATTGGACATTTTCTTTAATATAAAATGGAGAGCTTTTTTTTTCAAATATTTTCTGTTCATTTTCCTTTTGTATGAACTAAACTAAAGAATATTCTTTAACTACATAAGTACATTTTTATTTTTTTGTACAAAATCAAAACACGCAAAAAAAATTTATGAAGATTAAAATGTGTATAAATAAAATAAATTTACTTAATTATTTGTTATTAATATGTTTAGATACCACAAAGAAAATAAAGAAAAAGCAGCTGTAAAAGTATTGACATTTTTGTATTTAGTTTTAGAATGAAGAAAAATAATATATACGTTGACTAAGAAAAATATGATAATTCATGAAATCCTCTTATTATTACAAAATTTTAAAAAAATGTATGGAAACATTAAAAATGACATGAAGGGAAAGTAATTTGTTCATAAAGGGTAATAATGTCAAAATAAATATCCACATCACCTTTTTAAAATTATTTGTATGATTGAATCTTTTAAAGGTGCAAAGTGTATGTTGTTAGGATTCAGGAGGCAAAGTGTAACTAGAGTATAAGTTCAAGAGGGTAAAGTGTAATTAACCCTAGAATAAATGATGTCATTTTGTATAAGAATGATATCATAAGATTTAATCATGATTACAAGATCTATAAGTAGGGTTAAATATCGAATCTACCTAATTATTTTCCAAACTGATGACATAGATAGTCTCAAAAACTAGATTTTGGCTAATTGCTACCCACCGTTAATGATTGAGTAACCTTACAACTGACGACAAAGATAGACTAGTTACGGCTATTAGGCCAATTTCTCATCACATAGAACTAGCTTGAAATTATGCTTAAATAATGTACTGGTGGGATAATGTCGTGTGGGAACAAAATGACAAGGAAGTATGAGCTGCAAAATTTATTAAAATTTATTCGACCAAGGTTTGAACCTTAGTGTGTCAAAATGGAGAGAGCACTTCTCCACTACACTATAAGTAATTTGTCAAGTTTGTTCTGAAGTTATTTTTATGGTAAAATTCACTAAGCCACCGTCAACTATTAATTAAGTTGCACTTTACCTCTCGATATTTTAGAAATACTTAACCTCTTTTTGATATTTTTGAACAAAGTTATCCCCATTATCTTAATTGAAAGTGAATTTGCTCCAAGATTTTATTTTTAAAGTAAATACCACTTTCATCAATAAAGAAATCATAATTGGTTGAATTTTAGTTTAAAATTTTTTTATCTTAAACAGGAAAGAAATTGTAAAACTTTCTTGCATCTTCTCTGAACATATTGAAACTAGATGAGCCGTTGCTTTAATTAGTGAAGTGAAATCCAATGATGACCTCTATTAAATTGCACTATGCAACCTATACAAGTTCTCATTTTTTTCCCCTTAATTTTATTTTGTTTCTTTAATTATTTAGTTCTTTGTTTTCTTTGATGTTAAAATTTTCTTCTATTTGTTGGCCATTGTTCATCTTTGTGAAATGAAAATCCAACGACACCCTCCAAAAAATTGCGATTTGCAACCCCCTTTCATATCTTTTTGTTTTTTAAATTTTCTTTGGTTCTTGAATGTCTGTCTCTCTCATCAAAATTTTCTACTATTTATTGAATAATGAGTTCAATCTCAATACTTAACTACTATTACTTTATTCTCATAAAATAATTCAAATTAAAAAAAAATCTTTTATGCCAGAGGCATCAAGAGTGCCCTAATGACTTAACATTCCTCTGGCTTTAGAACGTGTACAAGTTTTTTTTTTTTTTTGTAAGCATAATTAATATACACCATCTATATATATAGTACTATGTATGTGTATAGATGATATTTGCACAAAAAAATCACATAATTATTCTCTTTTTATAATTCAACTTCTAGAATGCCTTTTGTGAACATTTTGTTTTTCAATTATTTAGTTAGGAAAATGGTGTGGCAAGGGAATATAGAAAAAAGAGTTACAATTCTTTGGAGCATATAAAGGGCGAATTTGGAAGTAGATTTCAACATGTGTTGTAAAAATTGATATTTAATTGATATGGATTAAATATGTTAATAATGACTAGTTCTTGATATTGTATAATAAGCTACAAGCAATATTTTTAAAATTTTAAGAGTAGTTTTTATCTTTCTCAACATGATTAAAAATCGCATGTTATAGAAAAGCAAAACTTAGGTTGTTTTCTAAAAGTAGTTTTTATCGTTTCTAAACATGATTAGTAATAGTATGGTTTTATTTTTCAAAAAAAATTCCAAACTAATTAATTTTCCAATTTCAAAAATATGCTTAAAACTTTTTCTTAAATTTTTTAGGACAACCCTTTAAATCTCAAACTAAGAGAAGAAGAAGCAATTTTGATAATTGGAGAAGAGCCATGCAATATTGTCATGAACCTTAGGAGGTTTATGAGTTACACCTGAACAATTGTACTAGAGGGCAGAGACATTTTTATTTATACATTTACCCTTAAAAGGAAAAAGTTTTGCAAACTAGTTGTCGAATATTTTTTAATCATTTTCTTGCAAAGTTAAATGAAAATATAACCTTATTATATCTTAAATTCCATGTTAATAACCCACATTTCCATTACATTGGATTTTGTTTCCAATAAAATAATTTTAATAGTATTTCTTTAAAAACATATTATCATTCCTACAATTCATATTCTTATTGAACAACTAAATCGCACTAAAGATGAGCAACAATTTAAGAGGAATTATATCTTCATTAAGCATGGAAAAATTACTAATGTAGACCACAAAGGTGGAATAATTACTTAGACTCTTGGAAAAATGCAATAGCTTATAGTGATTATATTAAATATTTTAACCCAAAAGATGCAGAAGAAATGTTAAGATATTTAGAATAATACTTAGGAGAATCTGCCAAAGCTATGTGGCAGGAATGGAAAGAAAGGAATCCTATAGAACTAGCAGAATTAATTTCTTTAGGACCCAATCCATTTAATTTTGAAAATACAATACATCAAATAATAACAGGAGAAGATCCAAATTTTGGGAATACAGAACAACAGAAAAATGCCCTAATAAAGCTAGAACAATTAAATTTAAAAAATTGGTATTATATAAAACCCTTTTTAGCAGAATTTGTATATTATGCATCACTTAGTGGAAACACATGGAATAATGAAATAGGAGATAAACTTTTTAATAAATTACCTGGAGCATTAGGATTAGAAATTAATAAAAGATTCAAAGAAGAAGTAATAAATAAAAGAATGGAAGGAGATATAGGTATAAGAATATCTTTAGGACAAAGAATAATGTTCATAATAAAAATATTAGTAGAAAAATAAAATTAGATAATTTAAATTTCAGGAAATACAAAATATAAGAAATTCACAGATAAATGAAAATGCTTTTGATGGAATAACTCAACTAGAACAAAGAGTTGCTAACTTAGAAAAAGTGATTTTTTATAAAAACAAAGAAAAATTAGAAGAAAATATAAATTTAGCCAATTTAGAACAACAAATAAAATTTTGTAACCAAGACAAAAAATTAAATTCTATAAAATTAGAGGTTACATTTAAACATTATAATAAAATAACAGGAACAAGTGCAATTATAGACACATGATGCACAACCATAATTGTAGATCCAAAACTGATAGACACAACTAAAATATTAAAATTTAAAGAATCTATAAAGGCAACACAAATGGATGGAAGCATAAATGAATATAATTATTATGCAAAAATTTGTAATATAGCCTTTCTAAATAATTGCAATAATTATAGTCATTATTATTTTATGCCATATGTATTAGTTAAAGACATTCTAGAAAAACATGGGGTAGGTATAATTATAGGATTAAAATTTTTATTAGACTTAGATGGAGGAATCATCTTAACAAAAGAATATGTACAAATTTTTAAGAATGTAACTACTAGTCCATGTAACCCAAGTTCACTTCCACCTATCCATCCAGACTTAATAAGACAAATAGAGGATAAAAAATCTAGTAACAAAACAGAAGAAAAATGTATAGAATGCCAAAAAGGAAAAGAAGATTGTTGTAATAATATAATAATCTTAGAACAGGACTATTTAGATGCTAAAGAAATAAATGAATATTTGATAGATAGAATAAATCTTAAAAATTTACTACATTTAAAGACAAAAACAGAAATAGAATCACAGATAGACACTTTACCATTCATAGGAGAAGACCCTATAAAATTATGGGACAAAAATAAAATTTATTGTGAAATAAAAGTAAAAAATCCAGACTATATAATAAAGACAGCAAAAATAGAAGCAAGTCCACAAGACATAGAAGAATTTAAAATGCATATAAAAGGACAAATTATTAAGTTTAAAAGTAATTAGACCATCAGAATCACCCCATAGATCCGCAGCATTTATAGTAAGAAAACATAGTAAAATAATTAGGGAAAAAAGTAGTATGGTAATAAATTATAAAAGATTAAATGATAACACTATAGATGATAGTTACGATATTTCAGACAAGACATTTTTGATAAATAGAATACACGGTAAAAAGATTTTTAGTAAGTTTGATTGTAAATCAAGATTTTGGCAGATAAAAATACATCCAGACAGTATAAAATGGACAGCTTTCACTTGTCCATTAGGATTATTTGAATGGTTAGTCATGCCATTCGGATTAAAAAATACACCCAGTATATTCCAGAGAAAAATGGACCAGATCTTTTTAGAACATTCCCAATTTGTATTGGTATATATAGATGATATATTAGTTTTCTCAAAAAATAAACAAGAACATATATGTCACTTAAATACAGTTTTTAGAATTTTTTACCAAAATGGGATAGTAATAAGTAAAAAGAGAAGTAGAATTATTTAAAACACATATAAAATTCTTAGGAGTAGAAATAGGAAACGGTCAGATGAAGCTGCAAGAACACATAGCTAAAAAAGTATTAGAAATGCCAGACAAATTAGAAAATTTAAAGGAATTACAAAAAAATTTAGGTCTTATAAATTATGCTAGGCCATTTTTAAAAGATATAGGAAAAATAGCAGGGCCTTTATATTCTAAAACTGGAAAAAATGGGCAGAGGTTTTTTAATAAAGAAGATATAAATTTAGTCAAGAAAATAAAAGGTATGATACAAAATATACCTCCACTGCAATTACCCCTAGAATCAGACTCTTTAATAATAGAAACAGATGGTTGTGATTTAGGATGGGGAGGAATTCTTAAATCAAAACCTCATAAATATTTCCCTAAAGATCAAGAAAAATTATGTACGATCCTACCCGATCCCACGATCCTACAAAAATAATTTTTTTAGGCCTTCTAAACTTTTGGAATCGTAGGATCGTATGGTAGGATCGTAGATCGTATGGTAGGATCGTACGATCCTACCCGATCCCACGATCCTACGAAAATAATTTTTTTAGGCCTTCTAAACTTTTGGGATTTATTTGTTTTATATTCTAAAAGGGATAAATTTATTTTGTGACCTATTTACATTAACCCAACCACCAAATTTCTTTTTCAAAGTCTAAATTCCAAATAATATGCTTGTCAGGATTGCGAAATTTTCTTATCCCTGAGAAATTATTGAATCTATATCTTCATAAAACTTAGATAGATATTTTATCTTTTTAAATAAATGGATATAATATGATATAGTTTAAAATTAATAAAATTAGATCAATCTATAAGATCTCTTTGAGAAAGTCTTTTGAAAATTTCATGTAAAAAAATTTAAAAATTTGGGATATAAAAAAAAAATTGAAATTTAAACATATTTAGAGAACGTGATTACAAAATCTACCCTATAAATTTTGTTATAAAAATGATATATTAGTATATTAGCTGTGTGCTATTGGTTATTTTAATTTGTTTCTTGAACTTTTATCTTCTTATTATTAATTTTATTTTATTTTAACGGAAAAAGGTAAATTCTTATTGATTTTGTAATTTTTTTACATGAGATCATTCAAAGGCATTACCGTTATGAGAAGATCTAATCCTCATACAAGCAGTCTGACGATAGTTTAACTAATCTTTTATCTTTTAAGACAAATCCAAAATTGTGATGCTTCTTGAGATCTTCTACTAGTTTCATGTTGTTAACAAATATGTTCTTTAATTTGATTTGCATTTTTGTTTCCTAACTTATTCTAAAATCCTCTATTTGGACAGTTATTATTTAATTAAGATATTATTCTAAATATTATTTCAAAAAAGTACTGTAACATCTATTTTTATGTGATGTATACGAGAATTGAAATTTTTTATTTTGAAAATATTGCAGAACAAATAAAGGTTCTGTTATTAAATTCATTTTTTTCAACTTCATTACTTCAATTTTCTTATACAATGTTCATGAAATAGGTAAAAATGATATATTTTTATACTTAATTTACAAATTATATAATTTTTATTATGGTTTTTGTTATTTATTAGTTTAAAAATAATTTATTTTGTTATTTTAGATACTTTTTGTAGAATCTTACGATTCTACGATCCGATCCTACGATCCGATTCTGACAGAAGCAAATCGATCCTACCTAGAATCCCGATTTTACAAACTATGAAAATTATCCTCACAAATTTCAAATGTTAAGTGATAAATTTGTGCTTTCTCACTATTAATTTTGGCACTTTTGCCCTCTTTTTTTAGTTGTATACCATCAAATTAATTGAAAAGGTTAAATAAATATATTTCTTACATAGGCAATTTAGGATATATAGGTGGAGACTAAAATTATTAGGACTAGAAATATATGACAATGATGGACTAGAGTAATAAAATAGCTCATAATGGAATATATATATGGTATAAGAGAAAGTAAAATATCTAAGTTGTAACAATAATCTCCATTATTGTGATCATATAGATTATCACCTAGCTAATATGAAGGCGTGAAACATGATATAAAACCATTGTAATATTAGTTGATGATTCTAAACATGACACATTTCTCTCCCTCTCTTCCTCACATACTCACAAGTTTTATATGGCCCATAAAGGATGCAATAATTTTATTTTATTTTTTAAAAAAAAAACTCACCTCTCCCCCACCCTCTAGTAACTCAAACCCATGATCAATAGGTCATAGGAGAAGTATCTTACTATTTAAGTACATTGTCAAGTGCAACATAAACCATCATAGTGTCGAATAGTTACTAATACACTAGCAGTGATTTGAGAGAATTTTCTCTAATTCTGTAGAGAAATATTCATCATAAACCAGTCATAGTGTGTCTTATTTTTTATTTTTTATTTTTATATATGATACACTCGTCAGCTCAAATAGTTACTAACAGAGTGGTAGTGAATTGAGAGAGTTTTCTCTAATTCTATAGAGGAATATTTACCATAAACTAGTCATAGTGTGTCTGATTTTGTTTCATCATGATTTTATATATAAAACACTCGTCAGTTCAAATAGTTACTAACAGAATGGCAGTGAATTGAGAGAGTTTTCTCTAATTCTATAGAGAAATATTCAACTTAAACCAGTCATAGTGTGTCTGATTTTTTTTCTTTTATATATAATACACTTATCAGCTCAAATTATTACTAACAGAGTGGCAGTGAATTGAGAGAGTTTTCTCTAATTCGATAGAAAAAATTTACCACAAAATCATGGAAAAAATTGACACCACTAAACAATATCACAAATCAGAAGTTAGCAAAAGATCTCACTCAGGTAATGAAACAACTTACATTTCTCATTATTATTGTTAAAACTATTTATTTTTTTTGTTAAATTATTTAACATGTTCTTATGCATGCTACTAATTATATGCAAAATTCATTCTTAATTGAATATCACTGGTCTTGCAATTATTAGTTCTTGTAAATCCCTTGATTTTTTATGTCCATCTTGGTGATTTTTTAATTTTATTAAATTTGTAGCTACCCTACCTTTTATATTGCTATATGCATATAAGAGCAAATTTGTCTTTTTGTAATATGAATTAATTCTTATTAAACATCGCTAATTTTTATGACTATATAAATTATGTAGATCCACTGATTTTTGTATATATACATATCTATAAATTGTTTTTTCCCCTTAAATTATAGAAACCCCTTATGTGTGCTTATTTGTTGACTTATACATAACAAAATTAATATGCCTATTCTTTGAATTTAAGTGCCATACTTAAAATATTCAAACTTATACAATGTTGAAGTTTTCATTTATGGAATTTTCTTTATGCTTCTAGTTTCTAATTTTTGGTTGGCCAAAAATAAAAAGGAACTACATTTCATCAAGTCTTATTCTTCTAGTCAATTTCAACTATGATAAATGTATCTTTACTTGTTAGTTTTGTTTTGTTTATTTACTTTATGCAAACTATGTTGTTTTATTTAAAATCACCAACCAAGTAAGGTAGACAATACGTGCCAAGAACAGTTTATTTAGTTAGTAAATTTTAATTATTTTTTAAAAAAAATACTATATTGTATAAGAGAAGCTTTGAGGGAAAAATATTTTATTTTCAGTTTTAAAATCCTTAATATTCTATTTAGAACAGTGGGAAAGATTATCCATATCCCATTAAAATGAAATCTTACCATTAAAAAATAGCTGCAATAATTTTGTAATTACCTTTTTAACGGACATACAACTATTTTACAGTATTTAAAATCACGTTTCCTCAACTGTCGGAGTAACATAGGGTTTTGTCGCATGTCAAGAGTTGTTTACTCAATTTTTAACTGAACAAGAAATAATCTAGTCTTTTTGTTTATTTTTTGAATCTAGGTTTGGATGTTATTGTTATTATCTTGACATATATCTCTACTAATTTACACAATATTTTTTTATTTATTATTCAAATTAATTGGTTTAAGTATAAGTACTTTTGGAGTAGTAGGTTTGGCCCTTAACCTATATGCTTATAGAAGCAAAATTTTCTTTCATTGGCCTTGTTCTAGTTATTGGCTTAAAAGACTCTAGTTACTTAGAATTAGATGGAAACGTTATAATCACCTTACTTAATATTTGATAATTGACTTTTAAACTTTTAAATTTAACTTTAACACAAAAAAACAAAAGCTTCTAAAATTTCTTACACACTTGTGGACCAATATCTTGCTCTGAATCCTACTATAAAAAAATGTCCTTTTATATTTTATATTGAATTTCAAGTTTGAATTTACTATTTCATTTTTTGGGATATCTTTAATTAAGTGGCATAGATCCACAAATTCATTCATAGATCTTATAGCTATTCAAGTCACACATCACATATATGATATTAAGTGACATTACCAATACAAGATGTATTGAAATTACCTAGCGTTACGTATATAATGTGGGTGCATAGGAGAACACAAAATTCATGAGTAAGTTCATAGATCAGGTCCACCAATTTCTTTTCCATTTTTGGAGGATTCCTTGTTCAATAATAAAATTATAATCGAAGAGCATACATTTATGATTGTAGATTAGTAGTTACATGATGGATTTGCTATAACTTATTAGTAATCTTTGGCTTTATAGTTATTGACAAATAGGGTACCATACTGAAGGTAAAAATTGTGATATTATGCATAGTTAATCTCTAAAAAGAATAATGTGTGATATTGACAACAAAGTACATGTTAGATGATAAAACACTATAAGGGGTAGAGGAAAGATATATTTTTTTTTTAAATGAATATTATGTTATATATGGTTTTCACTCAAAAATATTAATCAATGTAGTAGAGTCTTGGCTATCAAGTATTTAATGAAGTTATGTGGTACATTGATCTTTATACTTAATCAATTATTAGAAACATAACAATTTTAATTTGAACCTTAGTTTATGTCACTATATAGTGTATATGTGTCATGGGGTGAACACAAAACTAAAAATATAAATAAAAGAAAAAGACTAAACAAGATTGAATTAATTAGAGATTCTTAGTTGCATATGAACAATATATGTAGTAAGCACTTTTAGAGAAAGTTTAACATAACAATATACACAAATATAGACAGAGGATGAATAGTTGTCATGTTTTCTTTGTGTTTTAAATTTAATTTCAGGTGTAGTGATTCGAGAACCTGATCAAAATGCTACAAACAACATAGTTAACACCAACAATGTCAATGCCAACGCTAGACGCGATCCGGATCTCTTGGTGCCAATCGCTAATATACTCCGAATCATGAAACGTGGATTGCCATCCAATGCAAAGGTTTCTGAGGATGCAAAAAGTATACTTCATGAATGTGTATCTGAGTATATAAGCTTTATCGCAAGTGAAGCAAATGAGCGTTGCCACTGTGAACTTCGGAAGACTATAACCGCTACAAAATATTTTGCTGATCATGCGGTTGGTGCAGTTATTAATGCACCTCCTTCGTTTCCTCCACCTCTGCCTCTGCCTCTGCCTCTGCCTCTGCCTCCGCCTCTGCCTCCAATAAATCAAATTTTTCAAGTTGATAAGGTGTACCTCTTTCAGTTCCTCCACTTCTAACAAGTCAAACTTTTAAAGTTGATGGTATTCAACAACAAGGATTCTTTAATCCAACAATGAAGAATGATTACAACTACTTCCAAAATGCTCCCTTCGCTAGTCTTGGTGGTGGATACGGCATTGGTGGTTCTTCTTCTTCAAATGCGGAGTTTCCAGATCTCGAGGCTCAACCTCAGCCAGGGTTTTACCCCCATGATAAAGAGCAATTCAAGTGAATTAGTGAGGCTCGCTAGCTAGCTATATGTCTTTCGTTGTGCATTATATTCGTGCTAGTGCTTTGTTGTTGTTGTTAGTGCTTTGTTGTTGTTGTTGTTGTCATCTTTGTTTTCATGTTGTTGCTTTGGGTGAAAGACATTATCATTTATGAGCTCTGAAACTAAGTTGTCTTATAATGCTCTTTGTTTGATGTGTATTAAAAAGGCTGCAAGAGGATTTGTATGGCCTTGTAGAATTAATTATTGAACTCCTTATATATATTTTGCCATTCTTGTACTTTTTTTTTTAATTTTGTTTCCTATTTTAGCTTGAAAGAATTTATAATTCAAGTAAAAGTCTTTAGAGCTTATTTGGAAAATAATAAAATATTACTCTATGGAAATAGTGAAGCATTCGTAATACACATACATCACCACTCTAACTATTTACCATTATTCACGGACAGTTGAAATGGCTCTTCTTTTCTGACATTCACCACAGTTTTGTCAAAATTTTGAAGTGATGAAATGAAATCGTCTATCCAAGTAATATATGCTAAAAACATTCGTTTGATAGATTACTCCTCACGTGATTCCAAATTAAGTAAATTAGCAAGATGATATAACTGTATTTTGAAATAAAAATTGTTATATATTGTTAATATCGAACATTAATCCAAATTGTTCTTTAGGATCAATTATCAATGGCTCAAATAATTGTTATAAACAAGTGTTTCGCACACTGTACATTTTCGCATCATAAACACACATTCAAAATATCATGTATAGCATATTTTATGGAAAGTACAATTTCATTTCAATCGGTGTCAAGATGAGATTTTTTATCTTGTGGAAAGTCGGAACTAAAGTACTAGATAAAATGATGTGATGTGAAGATTGAACTAACAAATTGTTAGCATAAATGGGGACTGGTGATGTAAAGTTGAGGGGTCAAAATCCCACATTAGTTGATAGTTAAGAAAGAATCTAGTTTATAAGGCAAGGGGCCATCGCTCCCATGTGAGGCACCTTCTCAAGGACAAAACCGTGATGCTTCGGCCAAAGCGGATAATACCTCACATTAACATACGACAAATTCTAGCATCAACATAATGGCACTGTCTACGGGACCTTCGGACTGTACACAAGATCTTCCTTAGCTGGGGGGCTTGAGGTGATGTAAAGTAAAGGGTCCAAAGATCCTACATTAGTTGATAGCTAAGAAATAGTCTAGCTTATAAGGCAGGGGGCCACCGATCCCATGTAAGACGCCTTTTCAAGGGCAACTAACTGTGAGGCAGTGGCCAAAGCGGACAATACCTCATATAAGCGCACAACAAATTCTAGGATCAACATAATGGCATAGTCTACGGGACCCTCGAACAGTACACAAGACTCTTCCCTAGTCGGCTGGTAGTGATATAAAGTAGAGGAGTCAAAGATCCCACATTGGTTAATAATTAAGAAAAAGTCTAACTTGTAAGGAAAAGGGCCACCCCTTCCATGTGAGGCACATTTTTAAGGGAAAAACTGTGAGAATCTGAGCAAAGCGGACAATCCTCATATGAGCGCACAACAAATTCTTGCATCAACAAGAACATTTTTGTTGTGCAACATTCTAGAGTTTGAAAATTAGATTGTACTTTTTGATTGGTTGTTGATGGCATCTAATTGAATCAAATAGTTTGTAGTGAGTAGGTGAAGCAATTCCATGTAATAGCTGGGCGACAGGTGAGGGGTGGGTCAAGGTTAGGAAATGACTAATCCAATAGGTGAGAGTGGGGATAGGTCGGCAGTCTAAAATTGACGAATTCAATAAGTGAGGGTCGAATGAATCAAATCTATTATTTCCGTATATGGATGAGCATGACTTGAATTTGTAACTATTTTTATTTTTAAATTGAAATTGATTAATCAAAATTCGGTTAATAAATTGATCCGACTGAATTCTGAAATTTGAAATCAGTTACAAAATAGGAATTGAATTCTAAATTTGTTATTAACTGATTTCCAAATTCAATTTGATGTTTGAAAAACTCAAGACCTTAAAATGAAAATATTTAGTACTTAACTTACAATGTCACATCTTTTTTTTATAAATAAATATACTTTTGTTATAATACGATCTGACAAACTAATACTATAATTTTGCTTGTAAAATACATATATAGACATGCAAATGATATTGTATATATATAGACATGTACCCGCGGAGTGAATACACACACTTATGTATATAATTTATGTATTCACAATCCTATTATATACTTTATATATATAAAGTATTAAGAAAACATGTGTATCCATTCAAGCATAATTTAATTTTGATAATATGAAATTATGGACTATTTTATTGCTAGTTGGATTTTACATTAGATAGGTTTTTCAATATTTGTATAAATAATTTTATTTCAAATTTTCCAATGTCAATGGGCCTTATTAGTGAATATGGTTAATCGAATTCGAGACCAATTCCTAAATTCAATTTAATTAATTGGATTTTATTTTGAATTTAATTCAAAATTGAAACTAATTAATAATTTTATAACTCATTTCTAAATTTTAACCGAATTATTTGACTGATTAACCGATCCACACTAGTATTTCTGCATACAACACTACCTACAATCGGATATGTGAAACCTCGAATTTTTAGTGGGCTTTTGTAAAATACCCTATTAATTGTGAGGGTTTAAGTTGTAATTATTAGACAATATAAGTAACTGACGTCGTAGACTATTCACCTATCGATATTTTATTTTTTGGAGTTCTAGGGTTTCTAAGGATGTAGTCAAGGAGGGATCCCCAAACCTAATGGAGAAAAGTCAAGCTAATGAATCTTTCAAATTACAAGTGATAAGTTCATAATTGTACTATATTTTATGTGTCAATTATCACGTTTTTATGTGTTGTAAGCATGATTTGAGTTAATATTGAGCTTAATTTGGTTATTCTTAGTTTTTGCAGGGTTACAGTGAAAAAGAATTGAAAAAGATGGAAAAGATGAAAGAAAATGCTAAGAGCGGAACATGCACGAGTATGAAGCCAATTCGGATGCTGTTTCGTATTTCAAGCATAACTTTTGAGTCCAAGCTCCAATTGAAGTGATTTGTGATGCATTGGAAAGATAAGGGATATAGCTACAACTTTTGTGTTTTACACTTTTTCAAATTCCAAAATTTTCAAGGTGAAAATTGAAACCGAAGGTGGAGCACAATTATAAAGCCAGCGCACATGCGTTGGAGCTGTGCAGCGCATGTGCGCTGCGTCCAGAAGCGAGATTCCCAGGTTAAGTTCACGTGCACATGCGCTCGCTAAGAACTCCACGCATGTGCGCAGAAGACAAAAGAACACAGGGATGTTCTGCCTCGCGTGCACATGCGCGCTAAGCTTCCAGCACATGTGCGCCCGAGGCGGTGGGATGGCTTGAGTTGGATTTTTGGCATGTTTCTTCGCCCGGTTGGACTCTCTTTCCACTAATTTCACATTCTTATCTGTAGAACTTAATTGAAACCCTAAGTACTCATTATAAATACCCCAATTAGGGTGAGAAAAAGAGAAGCTCGACACTTTTATTTTCTTTTGGCTAGGGTTTTCAATAGAAAATTCTTCTTTATTCTTTTATGGCACTTTGTGCCTAAACCCTGTTCTTGGTAGAGGGAATTGAAGCCATGGTCAATTCTACAAAGTTGTGAGACTTCTTGTGCTTGAATTTATTCAATTATATGTCAAGTATTGATTATTTTTCTGTGATTAATTTTATGGTTGTTCTTTTTAACTTGTTATTATTGTAGAATACTAAGTTATTAGAATTAATGTCTACTGCTAGATTGTTTTAACCGTGTGTGCTTAATTCAATCTATGAAGCAACTGAATTTGATAATTACTCGATTAGTGTTATTGAATTTACGGAAATTAATCATCTAATTGGCATAATCGCGTGTGTTTATGTTTAATTAGTCTAATTGTTCTTGTTGATTTTAAAGCTTCTATTAAATTAATCTTTGGTGCATGTCTGGGTTAAATTAATAGTTAGGGTTAACTGGATCACATGTTGAAAATTAACCAACTTTAGAAAGAAATAAGAATCAACTTTGAATTGGTATTCGTTCGGGTTAATTCTTCAATTAGTGCTTGATATAGAATTGAATTATCTTGTGTGTCAAGGATCGACTAGTGAAATTGCCGTGGTGGATATAACCAAAACCAAGACCTTTCTTAATTGAATTCTCTTTAGTATTTTATTGTTTAAATTTTGAGTTCAAAAGCATTCGAAAACCCCCCTTTTTCCATTTAGCATAAGAATAAACTTCGTTCTCTGAAAATAATGCAGAGTTGAAATGCTATAAGTGGGACGACCTGTACTCACCGCTAATACATATTGAGAGTTGTTAATTTTTGGTGCCTACGATAGCATTTCAACTCTGCATTATTATTTTCACACCAAACTTTTGGTGCCGTTGCCGGGGATCGAACTCGGGTCACCCGCGTGACAGGCGGGAATACTCACCACTAAACCACAACGACGCCATCAATTAATATGAGTTTTATTAAGGATTTAATGGAGGTAGGGGTGAAATTATATTTTGTGTTATTGGTTATAAGATTATAAGGATTTTCATATTACTACTTAATGTATTAGAATGGAGTTGATTTGAGTTTAATTGTGTAGAATTAGTGATTTAATCACCTTTAATTAAACTCCCAACATTAGGTGGAGTTGTGCTTGAATACTGGAAGATGATGGGGGTTGTTTGAATTATTTTAAGAGATCAAGTGGAGATTTATGATTGAGATTTAACGATTGATTATTTAATTGGATTATGAATGCAAAGTAATGATTTGCCTTGCTGCATTAGTTGAAGGTTGGTGAATTAGTAAATTGCAATGGCAACGAAACTGGTCAATGGCATGAAGCATTCGCCCTGGGCAGAATGTCCATGGCTCTACGGCTCCAATTTTGGTGTTATGTGGTGGGTACTGTTCTGGCCGAATTTTGGACTTTTCGACTCATTTCGTTTATTGATTTAATTTGGTGTATTTTAAGATGTTTTGGAGTATTTTGAGATATAATTGAATTCTTTTTGATATATATTTCAGTATGCAATAATCGAGAAAATCTAGGTGACTTTAATAAGCAACGACATTTGGATTAATCGGTAAGTGGTGTAGTTTCCTTTTATGTTTTATAAATACTTTTGCTCTATTAAATAATATTCAAAAAATATATGTTTATATATAAATTCGGATCGTATGTGAGATATTTGAATTATTTGTTTTTATATCAAATGCACGTAAGTGACACTTTAAATTATTTGTATGTGTTATTGCTTGATGGACGTGCTTGGGGAAATGCAAATCCACATCCGTTTGAATATATTTGTTCGCATGTGATATTTGTCTGGGCTCTTGGTGATTTTGGTTGAATTGGCGGGAACGGGTTCCAAATTAGTTTTGATCCGATGTGATACAGAGATAGGTATTTTTGGCCCTGGAGATGAAGATGGGGCATATGGCCCTATTCCTAACGGGTATAAAGTTAGAACGGGATATCATGTATTGCCAACAAGCCCTTATTGACTCTTGAGCCATTTGTATTGCTTTGTCTTCGATTGCTTTGGTTCGATTGATTGATATTCGTGTTTGTTGAACATGTAAATTTTAAATGATTTTGCCATTTCCTTATAAGTATTGGTTGTATAGAATGTACCTTTATTTATCATTGCATTTGATATATGGGTGTCTATATATAAAGTACGTATGCACGTGTGTAAATCGATCTTTGAACTTTACTATTTGTATATCTAACATGTGCGATCTAGTGGAAGGGAACTACCACTACTTTCTAAACTCGTTTTTTGCTCACCCGACATAATTTAACATTTTGCAAGTAATCATATGTTTGATTAAGGGGAGTGAGCAAGGATTTGATAAATTTGAGTCTTGTGTCCTCGAAAAGACACTGAGGGCATGGCGGTGACCGGACCCCGGGAGTTGGGCGTGACAGGATCCCTCAATAGAACATATATAATGAGAGTCTATCCCGTCCATGGGATGGCGCAAAATAGATTGTTAGTGCTATGTCATCCGTTCTTTGATTTGATTTTTATACGTGAGATTCAGCATCTTTCACTGATCATGGGATAAATATTACCAATTTGATGGAATAAATAAATATTAGTAATATTTTTTAAGTTACTTTGAACCAATTTTGTAATTATTAAATTAATCATACAATATTAGACTTTTTATGACATATCTTATGAATAATCATATACTGGCAAAAGTTAAGATAATTACTTTAAATGGTTAGACAACTTCAATGATAAGTAATCTCCGAAAGAATTTACATTACTGATAAAAACCATTCATGACAACAAAAAAGTATAGCCAATTAGCCACTATTAAAGTGAAAATCACAAATTACAAGCTATCCAAGTGTTATAAAATGTGATGATACCAAAAT
This sequence comes from Cinchona pubescens, assembly GCA_025175665.1. Classification (NCBI taxonomy): domain Eukaryota; kingdom Viridiplantae; phylum Streptophyta; class Magnoliopsida; order Gentianales; family Rubiaceae; genus Cinchona; species Cinchona pubescens. The sequence goes on from JANKKI010000131.1 coordinate 5,893,103, forward strand.
AATATGCTCAATAAAAAGTATACACGTGGTTTCAGGTTCGAGTTTATTGGGAGTATTTTAGTAATTTTACCAACCGTCCAAATAGGACTAAATGGGTCAAATAATAAATGTTCAACTTGCAAATTGGTCCGATCTATCAACTATAGGTATAAATATCAAAATAACATGTCAAATTTATTAATTACCTTCCTAATCTCATAAATTTTGAATTCTTAATTAATTATTTTCTATGGTCAGAGTTTTAACTTGAGCACCAGAGCCTATTCCGACAGCAAACCCCGTCCTTTTTTTTTCAGGCGATCCAGACGTGAATACTATACGCGGAACTCTACCCTAGCCTTGGATCACATTACACTTGGTATTTACCCAAACTGAAAAATTTTATCAACAAAATGTTTAGTTTTTGGTTCTGCCATCAATATTCCATGCATATCTAATCTACCATGCTAACTTTCTGGAGCTCAAGATCTAAGCTGAAAAGGCATCATTCACGTGAATGATGCAGCTAAATATTTGATAAAAGATTCACGCTATTGTAATGTGGATTGTATTCATGTAAAATGTCCTGACCATCGGCATATATACGTTAGATTAAGAGTTAACAATACAATGTTATGAATCGAATACCGTTAAGAATATCTCAATCACTTGCATATTCACGATCAATTTAGATATCTTTAGTAAAAAAAAGTAAATTAAGAGAAAATTAAACGTTAAAGTAAACAAGCATCTCACAATAAGCGTAAAAATTAAACGTTAAAGTCTATAAACGATCATACAATAGACGCAAAAAACGTTAAAGTCTATATGCAATCACGCAGTAGACGCGAAGAAACGTTAAAATCTATGCCCGATCATGCAATAGACTTGAAAAGGCAATGGCCCCCAGGAGGCCCTCCCTCTCCCCCGGGGAGGCCAATGCTCGTGTTTGTTGCGGATTCAGGAAGCTCAAGAGAAATGTTCGAGTAAATACAATTGAATCAAGAAAAAAAGATATTGTAAACATTGAATAAATCAAACTGAAATAACCTTTGTAATATTCAAAACAATATTCTTTTATAGGAGTTTCTGAAGTTTGATTAATTTTTCGTTTCCACTATTGTTTTTTTTTTTTTCTAGACCTTTGAGTATTCCGGCCAAGTTTAACAACCAAGTGATAAAATTTGCTCTATAATTTGTTGATCATCATTGCGAGTCACCTCGAATTTTTGTTCTTTGATCCTGATTTTCACTTTTCATACCCCCAATGACTCGTTTTAAGTTGTGATCGTCCCTTTAACGTATTAAAGTCAAGTCTTAAATAAACACAAAAAGCTAATTTTTTATTTTGGGGTCAAAAATCTTGACTTGATCAATCGACTGGCCCTTATGTATTGACTGTGGAAATAATAAACCTTTGAATTCAATTGAAAGCATGAATCAAGATACTTATCTAGCATTTAATAGTAGTCGCATGTACTATGTAGTATAAGTTCAGTCACGAATTTCAACTATTCGAAGCTCCTCCTCAATGTGAAAAATATTTTGATCATTACTTATTTATTTATTGATTTATACAATCTTGGCTAATTTGGCCTCCATGTCACAAAATTAACCAAAAAGTTTTTCAAAAAATTGGAAAAAATGAAAAATTTTATTCATATATATTTTTCTAGTTTTTTTAGCCAATAACATGTTTTTCATTATGGAAATTTTCTGATAATTCTATGAAGTCACAAATTATAGTTAAACATATTACACAAAAAAGCCAAACTAAAAATGACTGAAAAATACTTAGATTGATCGATTTTTACTCTACTTGTAAACTACGTAGTGTGGATTAAACCACATAGAATAAAGGATTAATTATACTTTACCCCCTGAACCTACACTCTAGTTTACTTTACCCCGGAACCCCAACAATGTACACTTTGCCCCCTCTGAAGATTCTATCATATAAATATTTTTTAAAAAGATGATGTGGATATCATTTTGACAAATAGGCCCTCTAAAGAATTTGTGTACAAAGTCATTCTCCTTTATTTTAATTTTAATGATTGCACATATTCCTTTTATTTATTTTTTATTTCGAGACTATGAGAGAATTCAATGAATTTTCAAATTTCTTTAATCAGGTTATACATTATTTTCTTTAATACAAAACTAAATATAAAATGGAGATTTTTTTTAAAACTATTTTCTGTTCATTTTCATTTTGCATGAACTAAACTAAAGAATATCTTTTAATTAAATAAGTACATTTTTATTTTTTTGTACGACATTAAAACACACAAAATTTTTTATGAAGCATAAAATGCGTATAAATAAAATAAATTTACTTAATTATCTGTTATTAATTGTTTAGATACCACAAAGAAAATATAGAAAAAATAGCTTTAAAAGTTCGCCATTTTTGTATTTGGTTTTAGAAGGAAGAAAACTAATATTTAAATTGATTAAGAAAAATCATGTTAATTCAAGAAATCCTCTTATTGTTACAAAATTTAAAAAACATTGTATGGAAAAATTAAAAATAAAATAAAGGGAAAGTAATTTGTGTATAAAATTTTGGAGGGTAATAATGTCAAAACAAATGTCCACATCGCTTTTTTTAAATTATTTATTTGATGGAACCTTTTAAAGGGGCAAAGTGTATATTGTTCGAGTTCAGGAGGCAAAGTGCAACTAGAGTGTAAATTCAGGGGGTAAAGTGTAATTAACCCTAGAATAAATGATAGTCATAAGATTTAATCATGATTACAAAATTTATAGGCAGAGTTGAAAACCGAATCTGCCTAATTATTTTCAAAACTGATCACATAGATAGTCTCAAAAACTAGGTTTTGTCGAATTGCTACCTACCTTTAATGATTGAGTAACCTTACAACTAACTAGGGATGTTCAAAAGTCAGTCAAGTTGAATTGTCGAGTGAAGTAAAACTGTCGAGTCAAGTCAAGTCAAAAAAAATTTTGACTTGACTCTTGTTCGACTTTCGACTTGACTTTGACTCAAATTCTAATTAACTAAGCGACTTTTCGACTCAACTTTGACTTCAATTTCCAAGCCAAACTACTGGTCAAATACCGATCTATAAATTGACTGATTTGCCGGTCGAATAAGTCGTTTGACTTTGCCAGTCATATACCAGTTAGTTAAGTCAAAAAAAATATGTGTGTGTATATATATATGTGTGTGTGTGTGTTTGAGCATCTACAATTATAATAATATGTTAATGTATTTGTGTAAATAATATTTTAGCCTTAATATTCTTAATTCTTAATAATTCAATATGTTAATAACTGATAAAATTATTTTTTTCTTATTACTTAAATATCTTTTCTTTGTATAATTGTTGGTGTTATATACAATTTATATATTTATAAATTAATATAATTGTACAACTTATTAATGTAGTACTTTTTGTTTCAATAATTAATTAAATGAATTACAAATTTCCTTTAAATACATATAGATACTAGAGTTAATTACTTATATTATAGATATATACATAAGTATTCATTGAAATATCTATATATAATATATCTACACATATATGTTCGTTTATTCATATACTAAGATTTGTATATCTTATAATTGTAACAAAAATATGTTTTACACAACGTCTAATTTATATATTTATACAATTATACTACATAACTAATTAGTATAACATTTTTACTATCAACAAGTATTATTAAATGCATTACTAACTTACTATTTGTCACGCCCCAAAAATGGGACCGTAACACGCCGCGCTAATGGCACACCGGTCCAAAGCGCAAGGCACAAACGAACAGAGCAACAAACTTACCGCAATTTAATAGAACCATCAAACGATTTCTTAACTATAAAACCGAATAAGTTCATTTTTTACACAAAAATACGAATTACAAAATTCCTTCTTAGTACAAAAGATGCTACAACAAAAACAAAGTTCATCAATACAAAACCTATCTAATATACTACCCCTCTCCAAACAAAAGAGAAGCTTGGAAGATTATCCGTGTGTAGAATCAATCTCTAAGAGACAGGTATTAGATAGGTGTTCACAAGATGAAGGAGTAGAATAGTGAGTAACATCAAGTGTTGTGTGGCGTCCCATGGATGACTATAGAACCGGTTCTCCACAAATCAAACATTTCCAAACACATCCAAAATTATATACCTAGGTCACCTATGAGCATGATTTCAAAACAGTCATAAAATGCTTTCATATCAAAAGAGTTTGCAAACATATCATTTGATTAACATAAAATAGCTTGGTCCCGATTTCATATGTAATAATTCCAAAACATTGTAAAAGTGCAGTTCAAACATCATACACATTTTAAAATCCATCCAAACATATTTGAAAGTCGTTAAACAAAATACAAGTGGAAGATGTCTATTATACACAGGCAGATTACTATAAGAGACAGAACATGGGAGTGGTACCTAAAACAGATAAAGAGGAGACAGACTTGGGATACTGTCCTCTCAATGGACAATTCACTTAAAATAAAATGACCTTTTCACAATTTGACCAACTTCGACAAGCTAAAACCCGGTCAAAACACTTAGTTAACCCTCAAATTCGTATAGATTAGAGATAATAAGCTTAGTTTTCTTCGTCTCTAGGTTTATAATAGCCTGTGTCTCTTATAAAATCTAGAGGTGTATAATTATTTTATGGGTATGGAAATGTTTGTTTGGAACTACACATCTAGATGATATGTATAGTCAAATTTGGGACTAAATTATAAGAGACAGTATTCATATCTATCTTGGTTACACACTTCTGTGCCTTGAAGCTGGGAGAAACAAAGCTCAAGGGACCAGACACGAGCAATAGCCGACTATATCAATAGCATTCCACAACAATGGAAAACACCTAAAACCATCAAAAGATCATTAAAGACAGTTTAAACATAAATAGGTGGGTAACATCTGTCTCTTATACACATCTAGAAAATATAAGAGACATCTAATAGTCATTCAGGTTTTAAGATCTATCTCTTATCCAAACTCTTATATTGTGACATTCTATGAATGTCTCATTATATGCATAGACATGATGTTTTAAGAGTCAGGAACAGGTTAGGGCCTTTCCGAAGATTGGCGGTGAATTGAAGCACCATAAAATTTGTAATCTAACCATGGAAAGTTCTTATACACATCAACCCCAATCACTTCCCAACCTCCAAAACACTAAAAACAACCTAGATGTGTATAAGAGACTATACGAATAAGTTGAAGTACTTTATGACTAAAAATAATATGAAAAACATTTTAAACCAATTAAAATCAAAGAACATGAGGCTATTAAAATACTGGGTTTCACACTATTAGTATAGATCGAGTTAGATAATCATATATATTGCTATATACTTATAGGATATAACTTAACAGAGGTGTGTGGTTCAATAAGTTTTTGTATATGAATTGATTTTGGTAAGTGGTTCTGAATTTGTGATTTTGTAAATCGAATTTAATATCTATATATAATATATATACTAAAACACATTCATATATTAAAATTTGTAACCTATGTGTGTGTTTATACACACACACATAACATACACATATAAAGATATGTATGTGTATATTGGTACATATAATCTATTTGAAACTCGTATATATAATATGTTATGAATTATATTATTGTACACACATTATATAAAGATGATAAAGTAGATGATAATGTAAAAATTGGAATAATTAAAAAATAAGTGTTACATTAATAAGTTGAACACTTACAAATTTATTGCACTTTTTTGGAATGATACAGAATTTGTGGGATAATATACTAAATTTTGGAATTAGATGTGATATAGAATGGAAGAAGATTAATTCTTCTACTTGTTCGAGTTACCGGTCGAACAAGTCAAATTTAAACGACTCAACTTTAATCGACTTTTGATTTATATGACTTGAATTTGATTTTGATATTTTTAAGTCAAAAGTCAAACAAGTCAAAAAATAAACACCGGTCAAATAAACAAGGATAGACCAGTTAGGGATATTAGGCCAATTTCTCATCACATAGAACTAGTTTTGAAATAATGCTCAAATAAAGTACTGGTGGGATAATGTTGTGTGGGAACAAAATGACAAGGAAGTATGATCTGCAAAATTTGTTAAAATCTATTTTGACCAAGGTTTGAACCTTAGTGTGTCAAAATGGATAGAGCAGTTCTCCACTATACACTATAAGTAATTTGTCAAGTTTGTTCTGAAGTTATTTTTGTGGTAAAATTCGCTAAGCCGCCCTCAACTATTAATTAAGTTGCACTTTACCACTCGATATTTTAGAAATATTTAACCTCATTTTGATATTTTTGAACAAAGTTATCCCCATTATCTTAATTGAAAGTGAGTTTGCTCCAAAAAAAAATTTAAAAAAAGAAAATACCACTTTCATCAATAAAGAAATTGTAATTGGTCGAATTTCAGTTAAAATTTTTTTATCCTGAACAAGGAACGAAATTGTGTAAATTTTTTTTATCTTGAACATATTGAAACCTAATGAGCCGTTGCTCTAATTAGTGAAGTGAAATCCAATGATGACCTCTATTAAATTGCACTATGCAACCTATACAAGTTCCCTTTTTTTCCCTTAATTTTATTTTATTTTCTTTGATGTTAAAATTTTCTTCTATTAATTGGCCGTTGTTCATCTTTGTGAAATCCAACGACACCCTCCAACAAATTGCGATTTGCTACCCCCTTTTATATCTTTTTGGTTTTTAAATTTTCTCTAGTTCTTGAATCTGTCTCTCCCTCTCTCTCTTCAAAAATTTCTTCTACTTATTGAATAATGAGTTCAATCTCAATACACATTAATTATTACTATTTTATTCTCATAAAATAATTCAAATGGAAAAAAAATTTCTTTGTTGGCAGAGGCATCAAGTGTGCCCTAATGACTTAACATTCCACTCGCTTTAGAACATGTACGATTTTTTTTTTTTTTTTTTTGTAAGCTTAATTAATATACATATATATAGTGCTATGTATGTGTATAGAAGATATTTGCACACAAAAAATCACCTAATTATGCTTTTTTTATAATTCACGATCTAGAATGCCGTTTGTGAACATTTTCTTTAAAATTATCTAGTTAGGAAATGGTGTGGCAAATAAATATAGAAAATGGAGTTACAAATTCTTTAGAGCACGGAAACGGCAAATTTGGAAGTAGATTTCAACATGTGTCTGAAAAATTAATATTTAATTGATATGGATTAAATATGTTAATAATGACTAGTTCTTGATATCGTATAATAAGCTAAAAGCAATATTTTAAAATTTTAAAAGTAGTTTTTATCTTTCTCAACATTATTACTCTAAGGGCATGTTTTAGAAAAACAAAACTTAGGTTGTTTTCTAAAAGTAGTTTTTATCTTTTCTAGACATAATTAGTAATAGTATGGTTTTTATTTTTAAACAAAATTTCCAAATTAATTAATTTTCCAATTTCAAAAATATGCTTACAACTTTTTCTAAATTTTTTAGGACAACCCTTTAAATCTCGAAATAAAAGAAGAATATGCAATTTTGATAACAGGAGAACAGCTATGCAATATTGTCATGAACCTTAGGAGGTTTGTGAGTAACCCCCAAACAATTTGTATTGGAGGGTAGAGATATTTTTATCTATACATTTACCCTTAAAGGGAAAAAGTTTAGAAACTAGTTGTCGAATATTTTGTAACCATTTTCTTGCAAAGTTAAATAAAAATATAAGTTTGTTATATCTTCATTCCTTGTTAAGAACCCACTTTTCCATTATATTGGATTTAGTTTCCCACAAAGTAATTTTAATAGTATTTCTTTAAAAACATATTTTCTTCTAAATTCCTGCAATTCATATTCTTATTGACTAACTAAATTTCCACTAAAGATGAATAAGAAATTAAGAGGAATTATATCTTCCTTAAGCATGGGATGGGCGAGAAACACAACTAAATATCAATCAATACAAGGCTTCTTATTATAAGGAAAGGAGAACTTTCTTGCCGTCAAATTTAGTGAGAATCAGAAATTTCTTGCTAAGATTTCATATGACAATGTTGGCGAGGAAATGAAAATTTTCCTCACAAATTTCAAATTTTAAGTGATAAATTTGTGCTTTCTCGCTATTTATTTTGGCACTATTGCCCTCTCTTTTTTAGTTGTATACCTTCAAATTAATTGAAAAGGTTAAATAGATATATTTCTTACATAGGTAATTTAGGATATATAGGTGGAGATTAAAATTATTAGTACTAGAAGTATATGATAATGATGGGCTAGTGTAATAAAAATAGCTCATAATGGAATATATTGGGTATAAGAGAAAGTAAAATATATAAGTTGTGTAACAATAATCTCTATTGCACCTAGACAATATGAATGCGTGAAACAAAATATAAGCCCATTGTTATATTAGTTGATGACTCTAAATACTATTAACACATTTCTCTACCTCTCTTTCCCATGTACTCACAAGTTTTATTTGACCCATAAAGGGTGCAATAATTTTTTTTTTAAAAAACCTCACCTCTCCCCCTACTCGCTAGTGACTCAAACCTGTGATCAATAGGCCATAGAAGAAGTATCTTATTATCTAAAGTGCACTTCATTGTCGAGTGCAACATAAACCAGTCATAGTATGTTTGATGTTTTTCTTTTATATATAATACACGCTTCACCTCTAATAGTTACTAATGCAGTAGCAGTGAATTAAGAGAGTTTTCTCTAATTCTGTAGAGAAATATTCATCATAAACCAGTCATAGTGTGTCTCATTTTTTTTCTTTTATATATAATACACTCGTCAACTCAAATAGTTACTAACAGAGTGGTAGTGAATTGAGAGAGTATTCTCTAAACTGACAATTCTATAGAGAAATATTCATCATAAACCAGTCATAGTATGTCTGATTTTTCTTCTTTTATATATAACACACTTGTCAATTCAAACAATCACTAACAGAGTGGCAGTGAATTGAGAGAGTTTTCTCTAAATTTATAGAGAAATATTCATCTTAAACCAGTCATAGTGTGTCTGATTTTTTTTCTTTTATATATAATACATTCATTGGCTCAAATTGTTACTAACAGAGTGGCAATGAATTGAGAGTTTTCTCTAATTCTATAGAGAAATATTCATCAAAAAATCATGGAAAAAAATTGACACCTCCAAATAACATCACAAATAAGAAGTTAACAGAAAATCTCACTTCGGTAATGAAACAACTTACATTTCCCATTATTAATGTTAAAACTATTTATTTTTTTGGTTTAATTGTTTAACATGTTCTTATGCATGCTACTGATTATATGCAAAATTCAATCTTAATTTAATGTTACTAGTCTTGCAACTATTAGTTCTTGTAAATACCCTTGATTTTTTATGTACGTCTTGGGATTTTTTTTGTATTTTATTAAATTTGTAGCAACCCTTTTATATTGCTATATGCATATAAGAGCTAATTTGTCTTTTTGTCATATGAATTAATTCTTATTAAACATTACTAATTCTCATGGCTATATAAATTATGTAGATCCATTGATTTTTGTATATATACATATTTATAAATTGTTTTTTCCCATAAAATTATAAAAACCCCTTGTGTGTGCATATTTATTGACTTAGACACATAAAAAATTAATTTGCCTTTCCTTTGAATTTAAGTGCCATACTTAAAATACTCAAACTTATACAATGTTGAAGTTTTCATTTATGGAATTTTCTCTATGCTTCTAGATTCTAAGTTTTTAGTTGACCAAAAATAAAAAGGAAATATATTTCTTCTAATCTTATTCTTCTAGTCAATTTTAACTATGATAAATGTATCTTTACTTGTTAGTTTTGCTTTGTTTATTTACTTTATACAAACTATGTTGTTTTATTTAAAATCACCAACCAAGTAAGGTAGAGTATACATGCCAAAAACAGTTTATTTATTAGTAAATTTTAATTAATTTTTTTTTAAAAGTACTATATTGTGAGAAGCTTTGAGGAAAAAATATTTATTTTCAGTTTTAAAATCCTTTATATTCTATTTAGAATAGTTGGAAAGATTATCTATATCCCTTTAAAATGAAATCTTACCATTCAAAAGTAGCTAATTTACAATAATTTTGTAATTACCTTTTTAACTGACATACAATTTAATCTAAATTTAAAATCAGTTTTCTCAACTGTCAAAGTAACATATTAAACAACTTAGTGTCAAGAGTTATTTACACGATTTTCAACTAAACAAGAAATAATCTAGTCTTTTTGTTTAGAGATGAATCTAGGTTTGGATGTTATTTTTATTATCTTGAGATGTATCTCTACTAATTTACACAATATTTTTTATTTATTATTCAAATTAATTGGTTTAAGTATAACTACTTTTGGAGGTAGTAGATTTTGCCCTTAATCTATATGCTTATAGAAGCAAAATTTTCTTCTTTCATTTGCCTTGTTCTAGTTATTGGCTTAAAAGACTCTGGTTACTTAGAATTAGATGGGAAATGTTATAATCACCATACTTAATATTTTTTTAATTGGCTTTTAAACTTTTAAATTTAACTTTAACACGAAAGGCAAAAGCTTCTAAAATTCCTTACTCATTTGTGGACCAATATCTTGCCTTGAATCCTATTTTTTTTTTAAATGTCCTTTTATATTTTATATTGAATTTCAAGTTCGAATTTCCTATTTTATTTTTTGGGATATCTTTACTTAAGTGGCCTAGATCCACGAATTCATTCATAGATCTTATAGCTATTCAATGCACACATCATATATGTGATATTAAATGACATTACCAATACGAGATGTATTGAAATTACCTAGTATTACATGTATAATGTGGGTGCATAAGAGAACACAAAATTCATGACTAACCTCAAAGATCAGGTCTCACCAAATTTATTTTTTTTGCATTTTTGGAGGATTCCTTGTTCAATAATAAAATTATTATCCAAGAGATACATTTATGATTGTAGATTAGTAGTTACTTGACGGATTTTCTATAACTTATTACTAATATTTGGCTTTATAGCTATTGACAAAAAAGGTACCATACTGAAGGTAAAAATTGTGATATTATGCATAGTTAGTCTCTAAAAAGAATAATGTGTGATATTGACAACAAAGTACAAGTTAGATGATAAAACCCTATAAGGGGTAGGGTAAAAGATAGTTTTTTTTCGTTTTAAAATAAATATTATGTTATTTATGGTTTTCACTCAAAAATATTAATCAATGTAGTAGAGTGTTGGCTATCAAATATTTAATGAAGTTATGTGGTACATTGATCTTATACTTATTCAATTATTTGAAACATAACAATTTTAATTTGAGCCATATTTCATATCACTATATAGTGTATATGTGTCAAGGGGTGAACACAAAACTAAAAATATTTGTGTAAAATAAAAGAAAAAGACTCAACAAGATTGAATTAGTTAGAGATTCTTAGTTGCATATGAACAATATATGGTAAGTACTTCTAGAGAAAGTTCAACATAACAATATACACATATATAGACAGAGGATGAATAGTTATCATGTTTTCTTTGTGTTTTACATTTAATTTCAGGTGTAGTGATTCAAGAACCTAATCAAAATGCTACAAACAACAAAGTTAACACCGACAATGTCAATGCCAACACTAGACGCGATCCGGATCCCTTGGTGCCAATCGCTAATATACTCCGAATCATGAAGCGTGGATTGCCATCCAATGCAAAGGTTTCTGAAGATGCAAAAAGTATACTTCAAGAATGTGTATCTGAGTATATAAGCTTCATCACAAGTGAAGAAAATGAGCGTTGCCACTGTGAATTTCAAAAGACTATAACCGCTGAGGATATTCTCTATGCTCATGCAAAAATTGGGTTTGAAGATTATGTCGGTCCTCTTACTCTTTAAAAACTTACTTGAACAAATATCGTCAACATGAAGCTTCATTTACTGTTGTGTATGGCGGCCCTTTTATGAGGCGCAGGACATATTTTTCTGATTGTGCAGTTGGTGCAGTTATTAATGCACCTCCTTCGTTTCCTCCACCTCTGCCTCTGCCTCCACCTCCGCCTCCACCTCTGCCTCTGCCTCCAATAAATCAAACTTTTCAAATTGATAGTGTACCTCCTTTGGTTCCTTCACTTCTAAAAAATCAAACTTTTCAAGTTGATGGTGTTCAACAACAAGGATTCTTTAATCCAATAATGATGAATGATTACTAATACTTCCAAAATGCTCCCTTTGCTGATCTTGGTGGTGGATATGACATTGGTGATTCTTCTTCTTCAAATGCGGAGTTTCCAGATCCAGAGGCTCTTCCTCAGCCAGGGTTTTACCCCATGATAAAGACCAATTCAAGTGAATTAGTGAGGCTCGCTAGCTAGCTATATGCCTTTTGCTGTGCATTATATTCAGATACATAATGCTAGTGCTTTGTTGTTGTTGTTGTCGTCATCTTTGTTTTCATGTTGTTGCTTTGGGAATTATGATTTATGAGTTCTGAAACTAAGTTGCCCTCTCTTGTGCTTTATTTAATATGTATTAAAATAGCTGCAAGAGGAGTTGAATGGCCTTGTAGAATTAATTATTGAACTCCTTTATATTTTGCCATTCTTGTACCTTTTTTTCGAATTTTTAATTCAAGTAAAAGTCTTTAGAGCTTATTTAAAAAATAATAAAATATTACTCTATATCTATAAGTGGAAATAGTGAAGCATTTATAATACACATACATCACTACTCTAACTTTATACCATTATTCACGGACAGTTGAAATGGCTTCTCTGATTTGACATTCACCACAGTTTTGTCAAAATTTAAAATTGATGAAGTGAAATCCTCAACCCAAGTAATACATGCTAAAAACATTCAATTTGAAAAATTACTCCTCACATTATTCCAAATTAAGTAAATTAGCAAGATGATATTATAACTGTATTTTGACATAAACATTGTTATATATTGCTAATAGCGAATATTAATCCTAATTGTTCTTTAGGATCAATTATCAATGGCTCCCATAATTGTTATAAACAAGTGTTTCGCACAATGTACATTTTCGCATCATAAACACACATTCAAAATATCATTTATAGCTTATTTTATAGAAAGTACACTTTCACGTATGTCATATTTCTATAAATCTTAACAATCGCAACCATCCACTACATCCAATTATTTGAAAGTCTAATGTTATCAACACTTTACATTTTTAAGTTGTTAATTAAAAACGTAAGCTATACTACACATAACAAAAACCAACTATACATACAAAAATATAAATTAATTAAACTGACAAGTGAAAAGTTGTGAGTCTCCATTTTAAAAATATCTTTTGCAAAATATTCCCCTTTTAGGCCTTATCTCTCAACTAGTTATGAAAAGATATAAAGTCATTTTTTTAACTGAAAAAAAAAAATACTTATGAAAAATGTGATTGCAGGTCCAAAGTTACCTTCGGAAACAACTTTTAATTTTTTAAAATAAGAAAAAATATTTTTCCCATATTTTTCAATAAATTCTTTTTAAAAAATTATAAGCAACTTTTAATAAGTTGTCAAGAACAAACCTTATAATCTTACTATATATATAAAGGGAGAATCAACTTGGTATGACGGTCTTTCCCTCTTAATTTTAAGGAGATTCAAAATTACAAAAAAAAAAATTATAACTTCTACATTTTTTTTATACACTTTTTCTTTTATTTTACACAAACATTGAATGTGCCATTCCCACTAATATATATTTAAGATACACAAAAGTGGTGTAGATGTTTTGTAACAATATTTGGCAAATACCAAAGTTAGAAAGCCCACGTATTTTTTTTTGGGCTCATCAACAGAGAAGGCCGATCCAAAGCCTTTTAAACCACCGTTCAAGGCCCATGTTGCTGGTCTTATTCACGGACGAACCCAAAACGGTAATTTCGTAAAAATATGAAAACTTCAATCCGACCGCGCTTCAATTCGATGAATCGTTCCGATCGACGATGGGCGACGGTGGAGAAGCTGTTGGCGCAGGAAAAATAGCATTATCCGACAAGTCAAGCGATAGACTGATATCTACACTCAACATCTTGCTTCGAAATGCTTAGTTGACGGAATTATCCCTCCTCCTTGGCTTTTGAACGATAATCAATCTTCCAATGGTCCTGAAGGTACACAATTTTGTGCAATTATTTGATACTTTAGTAGTAATTATCCTTTCTTTTCAATAATTTGATGTTTTAGTAGTAATTATTTGTTCTTGGGTTTGGATTGTTAATTGAGCTTAAGTACGTAATTAAGTAGATTATGAGGGGTTTAGGACCTGAGTAAACCTATTTTTTTGCTGATTTATGGCTTTAGCTACGTGGATTTTCCAAAAATGATTTGATTTTATGGATTTTTGTAGTATATTCGTTTGATAAGATAAAGAATGAAAATGAATGAGAATTTGTGTTTCTAGAAATTGGAGGCTATGCTATTCGTGTTTGTGTTTTGCGGATTTGAAGAAAAAAGAATTTGTTGTTTTTTGGGGGTTAGACAGATATTAAATGAAGAAAAACTTTCACTGCAGAGTTGAACAAAGAGGAATTAATTTCTGAAATATTTTTGCCACATCAACGAACTACAATCTGCTTTCCAAGTGCTCGTTGCTCTCTCTGCAACGAGCCAGTTGCCGCAGGAGGTAATGGAGAGCTTGTGGATGGATTCTTTAAGGAAACCTGTTCCTACAACAAATGTTCTGGTGGTGGAGATAAACAAGCTATTGCGATTGGCCGTCTTGAAAATTATACTAAATGCACGATGAACATGGAACCTGAGTTAGATTTTAGCTTTACATCTCCCCGGGATGAGACTGAGGTGAGAAACGCTCCAGATCAGTCAGTTGCTAGAATTCAGAGTTCCAAGTCTAGACAAAAGGCTCTGGAGCTTTGCAATGGCACAAAAGCATAAAGTAGGAGCCTTTTAAATGTAAAAAGGGGCATGGTGTTGTTGGTTCTCCTGCAAGAATTAGACTGTCCTTGTTCAGCTCTGATCAGGATCGGATTATGGACTCTCAAGAATTTGGGGAACCTTGTGTAGCCATGGAAGATGAGGAGGTGGGAATCAAACCAACGAGATAATGAAAATATGAACAAGGAAAAGGGGTCACTTTTGAGAGTGTTACTGATAATTCGCTGAAGATTGATACTTCTGTAGGAAAAGACATGCATCATTTTCGACAAAGCCCTAATGTGGTTAATATGTCACTGGAAGTTATCAACTCTGATATCACAGCTGAAATTGGTGGCTTCATTGAAGCAAGGACAGAGGATCACTTGGCACTTATGGGAAAAATGACTGATGCTTCTGCTGACAAGATTTCAAAATCAAGTTTTTCTAGCCAACAACCTTGTTTTCTGAATGATGCTCCGGAAGTTGATGTACCTATTCACTCTGCAATGGTTGATGATACTAATGACTTTCTGGAATTAAGTAAAAATACACAACCAGTGGGGTTGGTTCATGAAAGAATGAGGATACTAACTAGTTCAGGTAGCAGAAGGATATCAATGCTTCTCAATACATCTAATGTTCCTCATCATAGGGATAAAAGGTCCATCTCTGGTGGTATAGAGAAGTCTCAAGCTACATGAAGTTGAAAATAGCTCAAATGCTATCTTTCCTTTTCCTGATACTCATGATGCTAACCGGCTGGGGAACTTTGAAACTATTATTGGTGACGATTTAGTCAAAGACCAATCTGCAAATTTCAGATCAACTTTAGATGATACTGGGAAGGAAAGTTTACTTACCAAACCCTCCTCTGATTATGTGGTGCTTATGGAACCAACACTTGTATTTGAGAAGAGTGTAACTTGAAAGACAAGTTCAGGCCTACCATGGAGTATAAAAGACTTGAAAAAATCACCGGGTAATGTGTTTAATAATTCATTACGCCCTGCTTCATCATTAGATGATCAAGTAAGTTCTGGTGATATGATTTCTATTATGTATGAAGCCGTCAACAGTTGAGCCAGAGGTTACAAAAGAAGAGGAAATTCATAGAGGCTTTTTTGAATCCAACAATGAGAATGCTGATGGAAAGATAAAGGAGAAACACTGGTGTGTATGAGAATTCTACACTGCACGTATTTGCAGTTGATTCGGAGAATGTGCCACATGTCCCAAGTTTGAAGTCTACATGTCTGGCCAATATTACGGAGTCAAATGTGGTTGAGAGCCCTCATGCAGAGAATCATGCGAATATTTTTTTCTGAAGGAATCTGTAAACTGGAGCTGCACAAAGAAGTAAGTTTCTGTTTCTTGTTTGCTGGTTTTCCACTAGTCCATGTACACTGTAATTGTTGTGGTGAATATTTGGTAGATGGCTTGCATTTATCCTTCATGAGTGTGCTGATTCTTCTTGATATTGGATTTCTGACTCTACTTGCTCAATCGTTGGATACCATGATTGATCTTTTAATCTTCTTGATATCATCTATTTCATACGTAACATCCGTGTACATGGAGATGTGAAGCTAAGTGGTAGGTCCATAAATCAAAACTTTTGGTCGATATTTTTTAGTGACCCTAACATTTAATTGGAAGCATTTTGGCATTCTAAAATTGTGGATTGCGATACGAAACTTGCGAGAAAATTGAAATATAGGGCAGTATATACCATACTTTATTTTTAGACTAACCTTTATACAAAGTGTTCATTTGTGCTGTAAGAGGCATATGAAGACATACTAGACAGTTTGTTTCTTGCATAGTAGTTTGACATATGGAAGGGTGGTGTTCAAACCTTTCTGACTTTCTGATTCTCAAAGATTCTTAATTCATATATGTGGATCACCTACACTTTCTGTATAACATTCTTCTTGTTGGAGAAAAGCAGTGGAAGGTCTGCAGGCTGGTTTCTGATACTGTTTAGTTTTATTAAAATAATACTACTAGTTACATGACCATTTAGCAACTTGATTTATTGCTGCTTATATTGGAAAATCCATTTCTACTATTGAAACTATTAGATTGATTCAGGCTGTGTTTCCGTTTCCTGGTCTGATAGGGTGATTACAGTTGTAAGGCGGATGAGAGATGTGCTTCCCACCCTTCTGAAAGCAAACATTTCATCAAATATGGTCTCTCACGCTCAGCAAAAAAGGCTACTAGAGTGTCAAACGATTACTCAATTAAGTGGAAACTCCAGCTCCAACAGACATCATCATGAATGATGCATCCGGACAACATTGTCTGCTTGAAAATAAGAACTTATCATGTCTCTTGGCTAAACTTCACTCTGGAAATTCAAATAACAAATCTGGTACCTAGAAAATTTTGGAAAGTTCTAGTCTTGGGGGGAATAACTTGCATACTCGTGGTTCAGTTGGGTTTCCACTTGGTGACTATGAGAATCTTGATCTCTCAAAATCAAGGGAACTTCAAATTGCAAAAAAGTCACTGATTCAAAGAAACCTTGGATCCTTTGAGGTAAATTCATGGCCTAAGAATAAGAGGAGAAAGATTCAAGATCAAGATTGAAGCAGATAGTATTTCTGCTTCTCCAAGTTCAGGGTAACAAAGCATTACCCTGGTGAAATGGGCTCCAGCACAAGTATGAAGGAAGTTGGAGAGAATGTAGAAATGATGCCTGAGCATGCATCCTTAATGAGTGAGATTACTGAAATAGAAGTATACCAGAAGATGGCCTGCCAATTGATTGAAGAGATGGAGTCTTCACCTAAACTGCAAAGTGAAAAGGTATTCGCCTCTTCTACTTTCGGAAATATTTCAGAATTCCTGGTTATCATACATGAACAGATGCACTTGTGTACAAACACAGGCCCAAACTGTATTTTATACTTATTGTCTACTCTGGACTGAATGTCTCATTCTATATGGTACATAAATAATGGGCCTGACTGACAGTTTATCAATGGAACTTAGATTTGAGGCACTTTTAGAGTCCTGTCAGTAATCAAAAATCAAAAATCAAAAATAAATTTTTTTTAAAAAAAACAGCATTTTTTGTCTGCAAGCATGTTGTCTCCTCAAAAAGGTTTCCCCTATTAATTATTTTTGTCTGACATAGTTGTATTTTGTCACTGTACCTGCAGAATTCTGTGAACTCTGAAGGACCTGGTGAACATGCAGAAACCTCTTCCTCTTTTGAACTTAAACAATTAGAGGAATTAGTTGTCTTAAAATTTGATCAAAGATCCTGCTAGAGTTTCCCATGGATGTTTAATTGAGGAAATGAATTTGGCAGATTCAAGTAGTGATGCAAGGAAAGAAAGTAGTGAAGAGGACGACCAATACTTGCTGGCTCATGAATGTGGGCATAATTTGGCATACAGTGAAGGTTTGGTGATGGATAGAAGCCTTTTAGAAGGCGAGTCTTATTTGAGGGTGGATGGACAACTTTCATGTGGTTTGGTTTGGATTCAATAAAAGAGACCTGGATTTGACAGGTGCTGGTGAGACGATGCCTGTGCTTGAAAGTTTCAACATAGATCCGCAAACAGAGAGTGAGGAAGTGAATATTTCTGGATCACATGGAATCAACTTTGACAAGTTTGAATTTCCAAGAACTTCAGTACAACGTGGTAGCATTCTGGACCAGATATGCAAGTCAACTGTCATGCAAACACCCTTGACGCGGTTCTCATCTGCTTTCAAAGTGCATGGATCTCAGAGAGTTTGCCATTCTGTGCCTAATGGCCTTCTTGAGTGCATGGATCTGTTTAGCATTTCAGCTTTAAATGAAGATGTCCATAAACAAATTATGGCCATTTATGGGAATAGTTCCAATATCTGATGTTATATTCTGATTGTCTACCTTATTCCAGAGCTCGATTTAGTTGGGTATCTAGAAACACTTGTGCACCTCCTGTTGGAAAGCTTTGGGATAGAATGTCTCTACTTACTGGGAGCTCAGAGAAGCAGTTGAGCTCAAATCCAGAGGTTACATGCTTTCCAATTGAGGAAGATCTGGGTATTAGTGAAGATGCTGCATTGGATAAGAAGTTCCTGTTAATTTTCTCTGCATAAATGCAGCTTTTACTGTTTGTTCTTTCTAGTTCCTGCATTTGTGACTTATATATAGTTATTTGGCAATCAATCATTCCTTTTCTGTTACTTGGTTAAAGTCTGTAATAACCAGGCAATTAGCTTTTCTGAATTTTGTTGTATAAATTGGAGTCTTGGACTATTTGTTATGTAACATTTGAAGTACTACTAAGTTCTGTTTTTCCTACTGTGTGGCTTTGGTTCTCCCAATGCAGCAGAGAGTTCTTCATGATGTAATATTTCCTCTAGAAGGCTTTTGCAGAATAGATGAAGGTATGTGCACTTTACACGAATTTGATAGAGTGGCATACCTATTTCTCATCTGATAACTGTTTTGCCATCTTCAGTTTATCCTTCACCAAAAGCTAATAGAGTCAGGACAAAGAAATGGCGAAGGTACCAGATGTAAGACATTAGTTTCTGCTGTTTCTTGCATTGTTTTTGGATGCCAATGGGAGCACTAAAAACATCTTTAGTTATCAGCTTTTACCCAACTATTTCCCTATTGAGACTCTACTCCTTCAATTTAATTAAATGTAATATTGACGGTTTCATAATTCCACAATCTTTGTGTAATTGTGTAAAAGTGCATTATGTCCTTCCCATGTAATTTATGTACATAGCAACCTTGTTTTTTTTCCTTTCAGTTGTTGTATTATAGCTGAAGTTAGACGTACATATGTTTCATGTTAGGCCCTTGAAAAAGGACCTCTCTTGTTACTCATGTCAATGCAAAAGTAGAATGTAGAAATAGTGCCTAAAACCATTTGAGAGTTATGACTTAATGCAAAGATAGAAAATGATGCTCCAATATGAGGAATTCAGAACAAACTGCAGGATGATCTGGAGCTGGAAATGAGACAAATTGGTCGGGGGATACCACCTGGTTGGAATATGATGGCTCTATCCTTTCAACTGCATTCTCCAGTCTATCTCCATTGTCATCTTAATATATACTAGCTTTTCATGACATGATCAAAATCTGGAAGTCGGATCCTCTAGTTAGTTTCCTGGTCTTTGGATTTGTACTTCTTTTGGGAGTGAATGCTTCAGATCTCGGTGCAAATTTCCTTTCATTTTTCTGTTCAACATTTTTGAATGTGTAGGATTAAGATTCCTTTTCCTTTACATTATCATGGATCCCTTGCATGCGTGCATTTGGTGATCCTTCGATTCTCCGCACTTACCCTGATCTTCCTTTCTTTTTTGAGGTTTTTTTTTTTTTTTTTTTTTGGGGACAATTGGTCATTAAACGTTTAGGTAACTAACATTCAAATCCTCTTGTTTACACACGATTGAGCTTAATATTCTGTTCAGATAACTATGGAGCAGTAGATTGAGATTGTTGCATTTGCATCTAGCCATGCAGAAGAGCGGAAAGACCTGCGAGTTTTGGACTTCAGAAGTTCAGATTATCTGCTTTTTCCTCAAGAAGTAGTGCCTCAAGAAAGGTACAATTTGCTTTTCTTGCCGACCTTTTCCATTGCACCTTCAAGGAAAGAGATCAGAAGGAGAAGGCTTTTGAGGCATCATTTTTCCAATTTAACAAGAAACAAGAAACCCAATTCTTGTATGTGTATATATATATATATATGATATGTATATATGTATTTAGATATCTTATTAATGGGCATGTCTCGATAATATAAATTAATGAAACAAATTTCATGAGATTCAGGTATTTAACTTCTATAGTTTGGGGAAAAAAAAAGTATTTAACTTCTAGATATTTGTATTTAAAGGCAACATGATATTTACCATTAAAGTATGGGTGGCGTTAATATCATCATAGCAAATTTGTTGTTTTGGACAAATCTATCCCAATAGTAAAAGGTTTCTAATTAAACTATCACATTCTACTATTTTTTCGCTGTTATGCTCCACTAATTATAACTGTTCCACTCTCATCTACCTACCGCTCCTAGCAATTTCAATTTCTACAACTTCACAATCGTGTAGGCTCCCTCTCTTTTATATCTCCTATATTCCTCATTGATTTCGTCGTAGCGATTCAATTCTAATATGTGAATGAGGGAAAGGGAAGAGTATTTGTTATGTTGCTAATTGTTTCCAATTACTAAAAAAAAAAAAACCCGCCTTCAATCGACTTTTATACTTAACTACACATATTAGAGGGTTTTTTGGTAACCAGTAAAAGATAAATTAACGGAAGGGGTAGAGGAGGAGAAGTCCTCTCCCTTTACTCCACTGTCAATAAGAAAGAAATCATGTAAAAATATATGAGCAAAGCCTTTATATCATTCTCGTATTACTAATTACTACGATAGTTTAGATAAAAACGAAAGGGATCGTGGAAATGGTGTATAACTTGAAGAGGAAAATATGCATTTGCAGATAATGAATAGAGTGAAATTAGGGGGCAGTCAATGTGGATTTAGTAGCTAAAAAGATTTAGTTGTAGTTTTAATTGGAAGCTCTTTTATTATTTATTTGAGCATTTTTGTTTAAAACATCAAATTTACTCGGACAGGATACAAACTGTTTTGGCAATAAACAGTTTTAATTATATTGAAACTCAAATATATATGTATGTATATGTATATATGTGTGTGTATTGCGCACTGATACGTGTCAAATTCTAATTTCAAAATTAACTATACACTAACACATGTCTCTGTAAGTGTACGGGTCGCGTAGTAGTATATAGGTAATAATGATTGTTCCCACGATGATCAAATTGAGTCAATTACCGAATAATTAGTATCGATTACTATTTAGATAATTACAAATTGAAAAGAATCATTTTTTGGATTTTTCATAAAAACAAATTAAATAACGAACTAAACCTAGAAAATTATGGAAAATAAATTTGCGTGAATTAAACGACAAACTAACTAATTTAACTATGAAATAATTAATTGACAGAAATCCTAACTAAAATTAATTAAAGATATAATGAAAACAGAATAAAATAAATAACGAAATTAAACTAAGAATTAATTCTAAATTAAAATTAACTAAACTAGGCAAAAAGTAATTAAATAATTAAAAATTGAAGTAAAAATTAATTAACTAGTAAATAATGAAGTGTACTCAATCCTCCGAAGATTGTCACAGGTTCTCCGGTGAATCTACAAATCCAAAATCACGAATTGTAATAAATCCGCGACCAAATTTTTTAAATCGAAATTTGAAAATTACTCAAGAAATTAATGTGAAAATGTATAAAATTGTCAAAAAAGAACCCTAGCCGCTACTCTCAAAAAATACCTAAAAGCTAATTTTAATTCTTACTTCATGAAGAAAAAATGTTATTTATAAAAGTATGTGGGCTTTTTGTTAATAAGTAATTTGTGGCCCACAATTGCATTACATACTCCAGTACGATTAATGCCTTTATGCAATCATTGATGGCCCATGTGCACCTTGCACGTTGGATTGCTTCCCATGAACCTTGCCGCTTGTTTCTTTGCTGCAGAATTCCTCTTCCAAAGTTTGGCCAGGCTATCTTTTTATTTTTTTTTATTTTTTTTCCTTCTTTGTTCAGGATTGCAAATCTCCACTTTTAAATTGTCTAAAATTACGATTTCCTCCATAACACAAACAAACGTACATTACTAACATAATTTTAATACAAATTTAATACCAAAAATTACCAAAACACAATAAAACATACAAAACTAAATTTTAATCTAATAACCCTAAATCACACACAAAACACATAAAATTAGGGTTACAAAATATCAAATTAGGGTTCATAATAAATAAATTATCCCCAATTTTCTAGAGTTATCAACTCCCCCAACTTAACGTTTTGCACGTCCCGAACAAAATAAAAAAAAAAAAAGACTAACACAATAACACGACTACTAACAAAAAGAAAATTCACACAAAATTAACTCTTCCCATGTATCAATAATAAAAAATTTTAACGAAAATTCAATTGAATTCCACACACAAAAGAAAATTTCGATCCATAATCCCACATTCATCATGACAATGCAACCACTCCACTCACAAAGAAAAAGTATGGAAAGCAACATCACTCCCTAACCCATATTGACAAGACTTATATTAAGCTACCACAGTTTAATAAGTGACAATCTAGTAAGACATTCAAAAGAATGTCCCATAATCACTAATACGATTTAATCCAGATCAAAGATCAAATAGGACTTTTCGATTTGTAATGTAGGTTAAGGGACAAGGGTAGGATAAATTTAGGTAAAGTAGCTCAAATCACCTTAGTTACATCACTTGACGACATTGAATTGAAATCCCAAATATGTGTTCGAACCACATCATTATTTAATCAACAACATAGAAGGCTACCACATGCCCTCTTATTCACAAAAACAAAACAATACTTTGAACTTGAATAACAAACAAATGATTTTTCTTTTCTTTTTGATTTTGTTCTTTCATCAAATTTTTTTTTCACTTTTTTTTTTTTTTTTGAATAATAACAATACCAACTAACATTCACATTACTTTATAAAAAATATGGACTTCACTAATCAAAATATTCTCTTGAATTTCTAGTCCCAATAAATAACATATCACAATCTTCCACCAAAAACAACTAATACGTATCGATGTCATCAACACTAACTAGGGTGATGAGTAGAAAGATAGGAAAACAAAACAAAATGATAAAACGGCTAAATAATGTGGTTATCAACGAAGAATAGGCTTCTAGGCTCAAAAATATATACTAGGGATAATCATAAAAATGTGGGTTTTCTAGACTCAAACGGTCCAAAAAAATTGTCTAAATCATCTCTTTAGTCCAAACTTCATTCATACTTCGCAACTATGAAATGACCCTGACCAATATGTTACAAGTTAAATCCAAATTGCAATAAGTGACCAAGTTTATCTCTCATTTAAAAATTAACGAAACTGACACACATACTCACACATTGTCACACATTGTCATATAAAAGTGGTATCACATTCCATGAATCAATGGAGTTAAAGAACAAAAATTCTTATACACATGTGGATTTAACAATTCAAAACTTTTTTTCCAAAAACTATTGATACAGAAAAGAGTCAATTAAGTATAGAAATTCTCCTAAAACACACTTTAGAGACATAAACAAACAAACACAGAAAACAACCCAAAACAACCTAGACGACGAAAACACACACACTATAGCATAACTCTCTCCCCCAACTTGAGTGATATATTATCTCCAGTGTTTTCACAAAAGTAGGAGAAGAAACAAAAACAAACACAAATATCACTACACATAAAACGAACAAAAAGAAAAAGAACGAAACACGAAAAAAAATAATAGAAAAAGAAAATAGAAAACTCCCCTAGTAAAGCTAAAGAGGCTTCCCAAGAATGTTAAAGTCCTTAGTAAATTTGCTACATTGAATACCACATCCGGTGCATCCTAGGACTACGGGATCTCCGGCATAAGGAAACATATCCCCAACTCTCTTTAGGATGTATTCATCACTATCCATTCCTTTAACTGGCTCTTTTTATACAAATATTCCAAATAGTAACTCTTTAGTGATTAATTGGATAATCTTACACTCGTTCAAATGATAGATTAATGGTGTTTTCAAACAAGTGTTTAATGATCGATTGTTGAAAATTCAAGTCCACAAATCCCATGACATCCAGTTTGAATAGTTTCACAACTCCTGGACTTCGTTTGCTCTCTATATTGGTCATTACCCCCAAACTTGCATTGTTCCGTTGGCATTGATGATTCTTGATTTAAAGGTTGATCACTCACTTCATCATCACCATGCCATTCTTTTGTTTTGGGTGGTTCATAAAAACATTTTGAGTTTTACCCACCAACATTTGTGCCAACACATCAAACTGAGATTGAATACATTGAACACAGCTACTAGTTTGCTCCATGTCAGTCATTGTTATCATTTCCAACCGTGCATTCTCTTTTTCATCATAGGTTGGTGAGGCTTGATGTTCAAGTTGGGTTGGAATTGACATGGGGGCTTCTTGAGCTTTACCCCAAATATTTCAGGATTTTGGCACAATAGGCTTCTATATTCTTCATGAATTTAGTTTGATTCTCTAGGAATTTAGTTTGATTCTCCATGATGTTATTCATCATCTTCTTCTAATCGTGCCTTCTCTCCTCTTTCAACAAGTAGTGGATAGTGACAAATTTGATCTTGATAACTCCCATAACAAGAATCTGGATGGTTGTACCATCCCATATCATAATCTAAGGAGTAGGGTGAATAACAATCAACATGCTCATTGGTCATGCCTCCATAATCATAAGAATGATAATATTCTTGGCATGATTCACTCCAATACATTCCTTGCATGTTCAATGTCAAAAACACATAAAGCGGGTGAGAAGAAATTAAACAGAAAAGAAAAATCTAAATTAGTAGGAACGCTAAGTAGCTTGATATTGCCTAGATCATTGATCCCCGACAACGGTGCCAAAAACTTGATATGTGTCAAACCCTAATTTCAAAATTAACTATGTACTAACGCACACGTCTCCACAAGTGCACGGGTCGCGTAGTAGTATATAGGTAATAAGGATCGTTCCCACGATGATCAAATTGGGTCAATTACCGAATACTTAGTATCGATTACTATATGTTTTAGATAATCACAAATTGAAAAGAATTATTTTTTGGATTTTTTATAAAAATAAATTAAATAATGAACTAACTTTAGAAAATTACGGAAAATAAATTTGCGTGAATTAAACAACAAACTAACTAATTTAACTACGAAATAATTAATTAACAGAAATCCTAACCAAAATTAATTAAAGATCTAATGAAAATAGAATAAAATAAATAACGAAATTAAACTAAGAATTAATTCCAAATTAAAATTAACTAAACTAGGCAAAAAGCAATTAAATAATTAAAACTTGAAGTAAAAATAATTAATTAGTAAATAATGAAGCGTACTCAAACCCTTCGAAGATTGTTACAGATTCTTCGAAAAATCCACGAATCTAAAATCACGAATTATAATAAATCCACGAACAAATTCTTGAAATCAAAATTTGAAAATTGCTAAAGAAATTAATGCGAAAAAAGCATAAAATTGTCAAGGGAGAACCCTAGTAGCTACTCTAAAAAATACCTAAAACCTAATCATTTCTAATTCGAACTTTATGAAGGAAAATGGTTATTTATAGAAGTATGTGAGCTTTTTGTTAATAAGTAATTTGTGGCCCACAATTGATTTACATACTCCTACACGTTTAATGCCTTTATGTAATCATGGCCTATGTGCACCCTTGCACGTTAGATTGCTTCCCATGAGCCTTGCAGCTTGTTGATTCCTGCTGCAGCTTGGCAATCCTTGCTGCACCAAGGAATTCCCCTGCCAAAGTTTGGCCAGGTTTTATCTTTTTATTTTGTTTCCTTCTTTGTTCAGGATTGCAAATCTCCACCTTTAGACTTTCAAAATTACCCTTTCCTGCGTAACACAAACAAATGAATATTACTAGCATAATTTTAACACAAATTTAATACTAAATATTAGCAAAACACAATAAAGCACACAAAACTAAAATTTAATCTATTAACCCTAAATCACACACAAAAAACATAAAATTAGGATTACAAAATATCAAATTAGGGTTCATAATAAATAAGCAATTATCTCCAATTTTCTAGAGTTATCATGCACGCACATGCGTGTTTGTGTGTGTAAGATAGATAATTATGAAAGATTGTTTTTGTTAGTGATAAAAAAAAGAAACAAGTTGAATATATAACAGTTATAAAATAATTTTTTTAATTTTATTTTTGCTCGAGTATAAATGATTTTTCTACTCTTAAAAATTTCTACCTTCTTATTATATATTTATACCAAATTTTCTTTATAATTTAAGGAATAAATAATAGTTATAAATACTACTTTATTTTATTTTTGCTCAAATATAAATCATTTTGTACAAATAAAAGTTTTTTCCATCTTATTATGTATTTATGCCAAAATTTCATATAAATTTAAGGAATTTTGTTACAGGAGTTTTTAATATACATAAATAATAAATATATAGTAATATTATAGAAAGTAGATAGCTTATTAGATTAAACAGAGAGTATTTTAGATAGGTAAATTCTACTTCATTAAGGACATGTTAGGCATGAAACTATATTAATTAAGAATATTTTACTTGTGACATATAGTTAAAGAAAAATAGTAAATTATCTCGAGTAGAATTGTATGACAAAAAAATTGGTGTATATCCTTAAAAATAGATAGTTAGAATAGATTATGAGTAATTTGATTATGTTTTCCTATTGAAAATTAGATTTCACTAGAGGCAAGCATTTTAAGAACCACAAAAAAGGGGAGAAGCAAAAAAAAAAAATCACTACGAAGTATCAATTAAACATCATTTTATAGATTTAGTATTTTGAAATTATTTTAATAGGGAAAATATTTATAGGAAATCAAATGATGTAATAATTATAAAAGTGATTAAAAATTTCAAAAACAACAATAAGAAAAATGAATACAATTAAAATGTAAAGAACAAATACATTAAACAAAAAATATGTCTTATATCTATAAAAATCAAAATATATTACACTGATTTATTCTCCATATTATGGATAGGAATACAACAACATATTAAGATAATTATCGAATGATGAAAATTTTAGAAATTGGTCTTTTAACTTTCTCTGAAATGTATACAATGTAAATGAAAGAATCCTTAATCTTATTTTAAAATGCACGCAACTATCATGCAAAACATATATCTCTATTAAGACATCCAAAATAACATGCAATTTTTATATAATTTCTATCATAATTAATTTTTTAACATGTTGTATAAAATATGTATGTAGACCATATATTGGTTTTTCTAGATCCATTAGCGGGAATATATTGGCATTTTTTTATGTTTTTTTTTTAAATTTATAATAATATTCACTCAAGACCCCCTAGACGTTCTGAACTCTTTTTCTATTTTGGACATTTTGAACTCTTTTATTTATCCTAAATGGCTGTGGTTAGTTCAAAAATTGTATTTTAATATAATATTTTACTATGAAATTAAAATTTTTGTTTATTAAATATATAAACAAAATGTAAAGCTAATAAAGATGTATGGATTTTATATTTTATTTTCTGCGTAATTTTTATGATCCATTCCTTGAATTGCATTACCCAAATATTTAATATACATCTATATTTTTTTTATTAAATAGTGTAACAATTGCATTGTAATTTTCCAAGTTTACATGGAAATTCAATCTGTATTTCTAATTATTTAGAGTATTTAATAGTATTGATTTTATTTATATAAATTATGTTATTGGTATACATTACTTGCCTACTTATTTTTTCTATGATTGTTCTATAATATTGTGAGCATACATCGCACCATGAATTGATCTTTTTTTCTCATATTTGATTGTACAATTTTTTATCAGGAATAAAAAAAACAATCTGAACATATTAAATTGTTATAAATAATATATTTTTTATTATTTACTAAAGTATAAATGATTTTTTTGCTCTTAAAATTTTCTATCTTTTTATCATGTATTTATGCTAAACTTTTGTAAAAACTCAAGGAAGAAACATAATAGTTATAAAGACAACTTTATTTTAGTTTTGCTTAAATATAATTTCTTTTTACAATAAATTTTTTTATCATCTTATTATGCATTTATTCCAAACATTTACATAAATCTAAATAGGTAATAGTGTTCTTAGAAATAAGTAACTAAATAGAAAAAAATTCATTAAGGACTTCTTAGGCATGAAAATATTTAATTACGGGTATATTAGGTATGATAAAAAATAGGTGGTAGTATTATTAATTGAATAGAAGAGGAGTAATTTTATTATGTTTTCGTATCACAATTTGTATTTTATTATACATTTATTCCAAACATTTACATAAATCTAAATCTAAGTAGGTGGTAGTGTTCTTAGAAATAAGTAACTAAATAGAAAAAATTCATTAAAGACTTATTAGGCGTGAAATTATTTAATTAAGGTATATTAGGTGTGCCAAAAATAGGTGGTAGTATTATTAAAAATAGGTAATTAAATAGATGATGAGTAATTTTATTATATTTTCCTATCACAATTTATATTTCATTAAGGGTGGGTATCTTATGTATCACAAAAAGGAGATAAACAAAAATATATTATGTTTTCCTATCGGGATTCAAAATTATATTTCATTAATGGCACATATTTTAGTTATCACAAAAAAAAGAGAAACAACTTATATATATAATAGTATATAATAAATTATATATATATATATATATATATGTGTGTGTGTGTGTGTGCGCGTGTGTGTGCGTGTGTGTATATATTTGAGAGAGAGCAACAAACTACATTAATTAGTTGAATAGCCTTTCTTCGTTTATTAGGCATTCTAGTAGTTACTCAGGAACCAATCGAAAACTCTCATTTAGGTTCCTGCCATTTGTTATTGAGCAACTATTTGGCTACTATTAGTTGTTCAATGACTATCATAAATCTTCTCATGTAATGTGGATTAAATATTATGAAATTTATGATATCCACTGACGTAAGTAAGATTTTATAAAATTTAATTATGATTACAATGTCTATATGTAGGACTTAAGATCGGATCTATATTAGTATTTTCCATATCTAATGTTCTTCATCAACCTGCCTTTGTTTTTAGTTTTTTTTTTTTTCAACAATCTGAACATATTAAATCTAATTTACTCCTATCTACCTAACCTATATCTATTATTAAAGAGAAGAAGAAGGCCCAACAAAATTAAGGGATAAGAGACCGAATCTTGATTTTAATTGCTTTTCTTTAAATTTTTGTAGGGACCCCATATCTAATGTACTTCTTTTTTTCTTTTCTTTTTCTTTTTTTTTTTCAAACCTAGCGTATTTTTTTTAGAAAGGACAGAAATTCCATATCTAATGTACTGAAAAATTCTTAAATAGATTCGATCCATGATAAGTGGGATGAATCATTTGATCTTTATTCATCCATATCACACTAAAAAAAAAATTATTTTAATGAGTTAAAGTGATGTGAATGAATGTAAATTAAGAGTCTATCCCATTTACAATAAATAGAATTCACGTAAAAATTTCCAGAATATTAGGGTTGGGCAAAAATACCCGCTGGTCCGCTGGCTCGCCGGCTTTGCTCCGAAAAGTGAGGGTATCAGACCCTCATCTATTGTAACATCAGGTCAACTGGGGATCGGTCACCCGCTACTGTGAGGGTCGGATACGGGTCAGGGTTTTACAAAACCTGTATAGTAGACGCTCCGACCCTCATATATAATATTTCTTATAATTTTTAGTGTAAATAAATCGTTCATCCATTTTTTAAATCTTGATTTATAATAGTATTGATTTTATCTAACTTTTCTTGGATAAATTTTATGTTAGTTTTATTTTTCTTTTTAGTTTGAAGAAATTATGTGATTTCTTAAATTCAATTTTGTTAATTTTTTTTAACAATCTAATATTGATTTTTTTTTCCTTTATTCTTCCTTAACTTATATCGAATATTTGTTAATCAACTTGTCATTTTTAAAAATTATTAATACGAGAGTCAAATTATTAATATGAGAGTCGAATCAGCGTTAAAAAATAATTGACGAACAAATAAGGAGCCAAATCTCTTGAGGAATGGGTACCCGGCCCGCGACCATCCCTACAGCATATACTTCAATAGTAAGAAATCGAGGGACATCTTGAGCCGAAGTCAAACCGCAATAAAGGCAAAAGGCAGTTTCCAGACTAGCAAAATCTCTCACGTGTGTCGTGTATGCTTACAATATCAAATTCGTCATGAGTCTTCAATGTCATATCTGGTTCTTAGATTGCTGATAAATCCTCTGAAAATCTCATAACGTACACTTCAATATTTTTGGATGAAACAAAACAAAGTTAATTTTATCAAAAAAACAAAACAAAACAAAGTTAACACCTATTATATTTTTCTTTTTGTACGGTATTCTTTTAGAAAAATTTTACGATTTTTTAAAGAATTATTTTTTTGTATTTTAAATAATTCTACAGTACAATATTATAAATTTTAAAAATTTATACGGCATAATTTTTTAAAACTAAAAAAATAATTTTAAAAAAAAATGTAGAATTTTCTTATCTTTTATAGAGTAGTAAGTACAAACAATTGTAGATACTATTCATACATTTTCCAAACTGCAATTCTTGTATAACCTTAATTATACATTTATAGAACTGACCAAAAACAAAAAACTCTACACCATTCCCTTTGAAGGGTACTTTGCCAAGCAAATTTTATATTTGCTTTTTTAATGGAGTTATTTATAATGAAGAAAATTACGATAAGATTAGTATCGGAATTAGCTATTACTAAATCCTAAAATTTATATTTAGGAGGTGTTTGGTTTACATTCGAGAATCGGAATCGGAATGGAAATCATAAACTCTACTATTAGTATGGGTTTATATCATTCCCCCTTACTTGTTTGGTTTAATATAGGAATGTGTTTCATTATATTAATAAATTACTCAATTTGAAACTCATGTCACAAGTGAGAAATGAAAATAGGTATTTTCTAACACTTTCATTCCCATAGAATGATTCCCATAGTGGTCAACCAAACACCATCTATGAGTATCATTAACTTTGATTCCTATTCCCCTCTCATACCCATAAACCAAACGCCTCCTTAATGTTTCTTAACTTTTCAATTAGGCTAAAAGTTCAGTTCAAACTTAATATCTAATTTAAATATAAATAACTCACAATTTTCAAACTCACCTCTCTTTATATATTAAAAAAAAAAAAGTATAAACCAAACTCAAATAATAATAATAAAGTTAAATTTAAATCATACTTTTCATCTAATTAAAACTTTAAATAAAATTCGAACATTATAATATTTTGACTTGTTTGGACACAATATTTATCACTTAATTAAATTTCCCCCCTATGTTTAAAGTTTTATTGAGTAGAGTAATTCTCTAAATTTCTGTATCTCTACCTATATATTTCTATTTATTTACTTTTTCTCTCTGTATAATTATCGCTCTGCAATTCTCCATCATTCACCAAAATTCTCCCAAAAACCCTTATCTAAAAACCTTAGAAATTAACGATCGAAGGAAGAAGCAGAAAATTCATCGCTTTTAATTCAAAGTTCACAATTCTTCTTATTTCATTCTCAATTCTCCACCGCCCGATCCGCCTTATTCAGTTTTCTCTGCTTTTAATTTCCCAATTTCAGCTTGTATCCGATCGATTCTAGGCTGTAGAATCGGTCGAATTTGTAGGTTTTTAATCTAATCAGGCAATGGTTGCATTTGGTTGATTTCAATATGAAGTTGAAAAGAAGGAGAGCTGTGGAAGTGGTTCGTTACCTTAAATTTTCTTGTTTAATTACTTAATTGATTGATTATTTGTTGAAATTAATTTCAAAGTTTGTTTTTTTTTATGCTGAATTTTAGTTTTTGTATTCATACTTTATAGTTGGAAGTGATTTGAACTGTGAGAGAGTGTTGTTTTTGTGAAACTCGTGCAATGGATTGCTAGAAGTTGGTGTTCTTCTTCTTAGGAATTTTCACCGATTTCGGTATAAGGTGGACTAATGTAGTTTTGTAAAACTCGATTATGTGTACAAAATTGAGTTTATCAGTATCCGTTTTGAGATTGCTTGAAAGCAGTAAGTGCTAAAAATGAATAAAGAAAACAGCTTTTCAAGGGTGTGTTGATTTCTTTGGACATGAGTTAATGATCATCAAGGGCTTGCGTTAGTGTATGTTAGCAGCTTGTAATTGGATATCTAATGCATAATATACGGTAATGTAGGAAAAAAGAAGAAGTCTTGCCACATAGGGATTCAATGGCTTCATTAGTAACTAGCGAGAATAGAGGATGAGACTAAGCATGCCTCTTGTGGTTAAAAGGTTTTAATCAAGTCATTTATTTGAAATGTAGAACGTCCTGTATGCAATAGAGTGAATGCTTTTCAGAGGCTTATGGTTGGAAGGAACGAATACTGCAGGCACGACATTCAAATGTTCAAATAAAAGAGCTGTTGACAGTTTCTCTTAACCTGAGTTTTTTTTTTTTTACCAGATTCTTTTGGCATAATGGTTTCTGTTTAGTGTCGTTGGCTCCTTGCCATCTAGTCATTGAAATTTCTGGTATATTTTATATCTTTTGATTAAGTTTATAATTGTGGTCAACAACTAGTCTTGGTGTAGATAATGAGAAGTTTCTTGAATGTATGCGTGCATTAATACACAAGCAGGACATGCATGACTGATCAGTTTTGCATTGACACTTGACACATGATTCGGTGTCACACGATACAAACTTTATTTATGATGTTGCTGTAAAATGGGATACTAATGGACGTGTTGAGGAGGCATTCAAAGCATAGTTTTGTATTTTGGCCTAACTCATTTTATTTTGAGAGTAGTGATAAGTACCTGATAGATATTTCTAACTCCACATTCTGAACAGTTCATGTGGCAGTCAGTATCATCATCATTTGATTTTACTGCTTCTTACATTTGACTTTCTATTGCCCATGGTGTTCAAAGTTTTTGAATTTTTTTTTTTTCCTCTTGGTTTGGCTCTTTCAACTATATTTTCTGTGTGTGATTATTTGTAGATACTGTGAAAAGACCGTTGTCATTAATCATGTTCATAAAAAATTGTTGTGAAGGAAGTAGCAAAACTGAATGAGTTGTGTAAGCTTGGTTTGGCTTCAAACTTAGTTTGAAAAGTAAGTCAAGCCCAAGGATTTTGTGTGTGTGTGTGTGTTTTGTAAGTCCAATATTTTGTGGATTTAATAAGGCAGTGTAGATTAACTTGGTTCAGTTTTTGGTTCTGCCTTTACACATTGATGGCTTCCCCTCCCAGTCCCCTTCCCCCGTTTTATTTTTTGTCTGAGAATCATATGTTGGCATGCACACATTGTTGTGATATTACATCTTGTGACCTTCTATATTTTTCTTAGGTTAAATGGCAGTGCTCTTGGGATTTTTTTTTTTTTTCCAACGTTGCTTGTTTGAACTCTTGCACATTTCTTTTTGGTAGTGATATCTGCTTAGGAGAGAAGCATCAATTTATGGTTTACACTAGGGTCTGTAATTTATCCTAGTTAATTGCACGAGTGTATTATGTTTTTCTGTTTGGATTACTGCAACTAGTGATTTTTCTGATATATCCATTTTGAGTTTTTGTCTACATGTGCCATTATTTTTGGGATGGGAAAGATGTGCCATTACTTTTGAGATGAGAAAGCGAGCAATAACAGTTTGGGATGGGAAAGGAGCAATAACAGTTTCCATTGTGTTATGTACGCCAATTTGATAAAAATTAGATATGCACTAACAGTTTTCCTTTGGGCCTTATTACAGCCTCCGAAGATCAAATCCTTCATCAACAATGTGACTGCTACTCCTCTTGAAAACATTGAGGAATCACTGAAAAGCTTTTTCTGGGAGTTTGAAAAGGTACACTCTCGAGTTTCATTTAACCTAGTTCCACCACAATGCACTTTCTTTGAGAGATACTGATTTTGAATATTATACAGGGAGATTTTCATCACTGGGTTGATCTTTTTAATCATTTTGATACCTTTTTCGAGAAATATATAAAACCAAGGAAGGACTTGCAGCTCAATGACAACTTTTTGGAGTCTGACCCTCCCTTTCCCAGGGAGGCCATTCTTCAAATCCTGCGTGTAATACGGATAATATTAGAGAACTGCTCAAATAAGCACTTCTATAGCTCTTACGAGGTATAGATAATCTGACATCTTCTGTTGAGTACTGTATGATTGAGCATTGAATCTGTCATGGTTTAGAAAAGTGTTTATGTCGGAGTATATCAAGAATGACAAATACGGGAATGAGTTATATGACAATATGTTAGGGTATGTAGTTATTCATATGTTTATCCTGCAAATGTTTCTGTTCTGTCATTTTCTGAGGTTTCCATGATGATTTCAGCAACTGTCCTTATGGTTGGTAGTTATTCTTGTTGCATATGCTGGTTCATAGTTTGCTTACACGAATTTTTTTTTTTTTTTTTTTAATGAAATTCTTGATTATAAAAAGTTTTGCTTGAAATGCTGTTCAGCTGCAGCATAAGATACCAATGAAGTGAATAGCAATAATTAAATTTTATTGTACATGAATAGACAAGGAATAGGTGTGGTTTCGTGAGCAGTTGTATTTAATCTTGGAAAACTGGGAACATAAGTGCATGATTGAGAAAGCAATTTATTAGATAAAACATTTATGATGGTAACCTATTGAAGCCATGATCATGAGAAATTGATGAGAAATTGTCCCATTAGTTGGTATGCTGTGCTTTTCATGAAAGCCACAAGATTTTAATATTTTTTAGTTCTCCTGGATGTGAAGATTTCTTACTGTAACAGTAGTTGCTTTTGTGAAGTTTTGAAGAAGAAAGTAGTTGTAAATGGAATTAATGCACCTTGGGTGAGAAATCTAAATCAAAAGAATTAATTATTGTGGAAGAAAAGGAAATGTGGAGGAAAGCTGATGGAAGCAGAGAGGAAGGAAGAAGTTTCATTGTGAAAAGCATGTGGCTCTAGAATAAGATGAACAGTTTGTGAACATACATTTTAGATGTGCTTAAGAATATGAAATTACATTTTTCCACTTATGCTCAAAAGAGCTAAATTTGCTGGAATATGTCTTGATGAAAATATTCTTCTGGTTTGTCAAAACTTAGGCACAAAATAGGTTTTAACTTTTGACTCTTGAGTGAGTAATTGGAACTTAATGAATTTTTTAATTAGAAAGAGGCTTCAGAATTTACTCAAGGAAAGCTTGGCTTCCTAGGAAAACCCACAGAAAATTTCCGCCAACTATTTTAGATTTTTCCATTTGAATTTACATTTTTCAGAAGTCTATTTAGAATTGTTTATAATCTCGAACTTAGTTTTGTAAACTGTCCTCAATAGATTTTATGAATTCCATTCATGTACTACTTGTGTTTAGTCTAATGAAGGTTATGATTACAATAGTGAGATTTTTCTCCTTAATCTTTCTTCTCTCAAAATTTTTACTGCTTTTACCTGCAGTTTAACCATGTATTTGCAATATTGGTGCAGCATTATTTATCGTCTCTACTTGTATCTACTGATGCGGATGTAGTTGAGGCATGCCTGCAAACTTTGGCTGCTTTTTTAAAGAAAACAATTGGAAAGTACATCATAAGAGATACTTCTCTCAAGTCAAAATTGTTTGCTTTTGCACAAGGTTGGGGAGGAAAGGAAGAAGGGCTTGTGAGATTAGTTGCTTGTGCTCTGCAGAATGGTTCTGACACAATTGCTCATCAGTTGGGTTGCACGTTACATTTTGAGTTCTATGCAGTAAATGAATCTTTAAATGAATTAGGTACTGCAGAACAACAAGCTCCAGGGCTACAAATCATTCATTTTCCTAATGTTAATACTAGACAAGAGTCTGATCTGGAGCTGTTGAATAAATTAGTCGTAGAGTACAGAGTTCCCCTTAGTTTGAGATTTTCTCTCTTGACAAGATTGCGATATGCTAGGGCTTTTAGCTCCCTTGCCATCCGGCAACAGTATACATGCATTCGCCTATATGCCTTCGTAGTTCTTGTTCAAGCATTTTCTGATGCTGATGACTTGGTCTCTTTCTTTAATGCTGTGCCAGAATTCATCAATGAATTGGTAACTTTGTTAAGCTATGAAGATGTGATCCCTGAGAAAATTCGGATTTTGAGTATCCTTTCCTTGGTTGCAATATCTCAGGATCGAGCACGTGCACAATCTCAGCGGCCTACTATATTGACAGCTGTAACATCTGGTGGGCACCGTGGTATTCTCTCCAGCCTTATGCAAAAAGCCATTGATTCCATTGTGAATAGTTCATCGAAATGGTCTGTTGTTTTTGTGGAGGGTTTGTTATCTCTTGTCACTGTTTTGGTCTCGTCGTCATCAGGTTGCTCAGCCATGCGTGAAGCAGGATTTATACCAGCTCTTTTACCCCTACTTAAGGATATGCACCCTCAGCATTTGCATTTGGTCAGCATGGCCATACATGTGCTAGAAGCCTTCATGGATTACAGCAATCCTGCTGCTGCACTTTTCAGAGACTTGGGTGGTTTGGATGATACCATATCACGCCTACAGGTAGAAGTGTCTCATGTGGAAAATGGCTCAAAGCAGTTAAGCTCTTCTATTACTGACCTTGATAGTTCTGAATCTAGCTGTTCGCAAGCAGCGATGCAGTCTTCTTCTGACATAGATAACATGCAGCCTCTTTATTCAGAAGCAAGAATCTTGGTTGCGTATCATCGACGGTTACTGATGAAAGCTTTGCTGCGAGCAATATCCTTGGGAACCTATGCTCCTGGGGCCACTGCTCATATTTCTGGCTCAGAAGAGAGCTTGTTGCCGCATTGCTTATCCATAATTTTCAGGAGAGCAAAAGATTTTGGTGGTGGGGTGTTCTCTCTTGCTGCAACTGTCATGAGTGATCTCATTCACAAAGATCCTACCTGCTTTGGTGCTCTAGAAGCGGCAGGTCTTCCTGCTGCATTTATGGATTCTATAATGGATGGTGTATTATGTTCTTCAGAAGCTGTAAGTTGCATACCCCAGTGCCTTGATGCATTGTGTCTGAATAACAATGGCCTCCAGGCTGTGAAAGATCAGAATGCTTTGAGGTGCTTCGTGAAAATATTTACATCAAGGACATATTTGCGTGCCCTTACTGGTGATACTCCAGGTTCCTTGTCTAGTGGTCTGGATGAACTAATGCGTCATGCTTCACAGTTGCGTGGACCTGGAGTGGACATGTTGATTGAAATACTGAACAACATTGCAAAACTTGGGTCTGGCCCTGAATCTGCTTGCTCTGCTGGTTCTCCAAGCTCTTCTGGACTTGTTCCGATGGAAACTGATGCTGAGGATAAGTGCATGGTCATCCCAGATGCTAGAGATTTGTGCAAGGTTGAAAGTTCGGAGCAAGCAAATGAAGCAGCTTCAGATGTCTCAACAGTGAATGTTGAATCTTTTCTTCCTGATTGTATCAGCAATGCTGCTCGTCTTCTTGAAACAATTCTACAGAACTCTGATACCTGCCGTATCTTTGTTGAGAAAAAGGGGATTGAGGCTGTCTTGCAGCTGTTTACTTTGCCTTCCATGCCTCTTTCCATTTCTGTTGGCCAAAGCATATCTGTTGCATTTAAGAACTTCTCCCCACAGCATTCTGTTTCTCTTGCTCGTGGAGTATGTTCATTCTTGAGAGAACATTTGAAGGCAACAGTTGAACTTTTAGTTATATGTTCAGTGGAAGGCATACAGCTTGCTCAAGTGGAAATTGTACAAAGATCAAAGGTCTTGAGATGCCTTTCCAGTCTTGAAGGGATCCTGTCTCTTGCCTATTCTTTGTTGAAGGGTACAACTACCGTTGTTTCTGAACTGGGTTGTGCAGATGCTGATGTGTTTAAGGATCTTGGCAAGGTTTACAGGGAAACCCTATGGCAAATTTCTTTGTGTTGCGACTTAAAGGCAGGGGAGAAGCGGAATGTTGAAGCGGAGTCTGAAAGTGCTGAGGCTGGTGATTCTAATGCAGCTGGAAGAGAGAGTGATGATGATACAAACACTGTCTCATATAGGTACACAAATCCGGGTACTGTCCGGACTAGTTCTCTCTCTCATTGGGAACGGGAGTTTATATCTGTTGTTCGTTCAAGCGAAGGCTTTAATCGTCGTGGTCGGCATGGTCTGGCACGTTTAAGGGGGGCAAGGGCTGGCAGGCATTTGGAAGCTTTGCAAATTGATCCTAGAAAGTGCAGCCAATGGCTCAGAGTCTGCCACCCATGATTTGAAGAATAAAAGCCCCGAGGTTCTTGTTTTGGAGACACTTAATAAACTTTCTTCCACCATACGTTCTTTCTTCACAGATCTTGTCAAGGGATTTACATCACCAAACTGTCGAAGGACTGAGACCGGATCTTTGAGTTCAACTTCAAAAAGCATTGGAAGTTCATTAGCTAAAGTTTTTCTTGAGGCTTTTGGGTTTTCTGGGTATTCTGACTCTTCTGGACTTGATATTTCACTGTCAGTCAAGTGTCGCTATCTTGGGAAGGTGGTTGATGATATGGTGGCTCTTACATTTGATGGTAGGCGTCG
Source organism: Cinchona pubescens (assembly GCA_025175665.1). Classification (NCBI taxonomy): domain Eukaryota; kingdom Viridiplantae; phylum Streptophyta; class Magnoliopsida; order Gentianales; family Rubiaceae; genus Cinchona; species Cinchona pubescens. The sequence continues at coordinate 5,932,214 of JANKKI010000131.1, forward strand.
CACCTGTTATACTGTGATGATCAATAACTTCTATGCTTATGGGACCTTTAAGGAGCTTCTAATGACATTTGAAGCTACGAGTCAGTTGCTGTGGACACTACCTTATTCACTTCCAGCATCTGGGGTCGATCATGCAAAGAATGCTGAGGAAGGTCAAACTGTCACATAATTCATGGCTACTTGATACACTGAAGAGTTATTGTCGTCTTCTTGAGTACTTTATTAATTCTGCTTTGCTTTTGTCTCCAACCTCAGCATCCCAGGCACAGCTGCTTGTGCAACCTGTTGCAGTTGGTCTGTCTATTGGGTTGTTTCCTGTTCCTAAGGACCCTGAAGTGTTTGTACGTATGCTGCAGTCTCAGGTTCTGGATGTTGTACTCCCCATCTGGAATCACCCTTTGTTTCCAAACTGTAATCCAGTTTTCATAAGTTGTACTATTTCGTTAATTACTCATGTATATTGTGGTGTTGGTCCTGTAAAACAAAACCATAGTGGGCTGTCAGGGAGTACAAACCAGCGTTTGGTGGCTCCGCCGCCTGATGAAGCTACCATTGCTACCATTGTTGAGATGGGCTTTTCAAGAGCAAGAGCTGAGGAGGCACTAAGAAGAGTCGAAACAAATAGCGTGGAAATGTCTATGGAGTGGTTATTTAGATGACTAGCTCTCATGCTGAAGATCCAGTACAGGAGGATGATGAATTGGCTCGTGCACTTGCTTTATCTCTGGGAAATTCCTCAAAAACATCTAAAGTTGATAATGCTGAAAAATCAGTAGATGTTTTGGCGGAAGAGGGACAAACAAAGACCCCTCCTGTGGATAACATCCTTGCTGCAACAGTGAAGTTGTTTCACAGTTGTGATTCAATGGCTTTCCAGTTGACAGATTTGCTTGTGACTCTTTGCAATAGGAACAAAGGAGAAGACCGTGATCGGGTGATTCCTTATCTTTTAAAGCAGCTAAAGCTGTGCCCAATGGAGTTCTTGAAGGATAATACCGCATTGTGCATGATTTCACATACTTTAGCATTGCTTCTATCTGAAGATGAAAATGCTCGACAAATTTCTGTGCAGAGCGGCATTGTCCCATTGGCAATTGATATCTTGATGCATTTCAAAGCTAGGATTGTATCAGGAAATGAGATTTTGATCCCTAAATGTATTAGTTCCTTACTTCTAATCCTGGATAATTTGTTGCAATCCAAGCCCCAAATCTCCAGTGAAAGTGCCGAAGAGACTGCAACAGGTCTTCAACCTGATTCATCAGAGGAACAAGTTTCATCTCCAGTTCTGGAAGCACTTCCTGAGAAAAAATCTATTGCCGTCTTTGAGAAAACATTTGGAAAGCCTACAGGCTTTTTGACGTTGGAGGAGAGTAGTAATATATTGATTATTGCCTGTGACTTGATAAAGCTGCATGTACCAGCTTTGGTTATGCAGGCCGTTCTTCAGTTATGTGCTCACCTAACGAAACAAGCTGCTCTGGCTCTGCAATTTCTTGAAAATGGAGGCTTGGTAGCTCTCTTTGGTTTTCCAAGAAGTTGCTTCTTCCCGGGGTATGATACTTTGGCTTCTGCTATTGTTCGGCATCTTATTGAAGACCCTCAGACACTGCAAACTGCTATGGAATTGGAGATACGGCAAACTCTAACTGGAACTCATCATGCTTGAAAATCATATATCTGTGAGAACATTTTTGACATCAATGGCAGCTGTTATATCTAGAGATCCAGGGATCTTCATGAAGGCAGCAACTGCTGTTTGTCAATTGGAATCATCTGGAGGAAGGACCACTATTGTATTAGCAAAAGAAAAAGATCGAGCGAAGGAGAAAGAAAAACCAAAAGCCTCTGGTGCTGAACCTGGAAAATGTTCCAGTGACACTGTTAGAATCTTTGACAATAAAACTCATGATGGTCCTGGAAAGTGTTCCAAAGTCCACAAAAAGGTTCCCTTGAATCTCACTCAGGTGGTGGATCAACTTCTTGAAATTTTATCAGCATTCCCTTCACAGAAAAGTGAGGAAGATTTTGCTGCTTATCAGAATGCAATGGAGGTAGATGAATTTACAACCAAGATAAAGGGAAAGTCAAAGGTTGATGAGACGAGAGAGGCTGAGATAAATAGTATGTCAGAGAAATCTGCTGGTCTGGCTAAGGTGACATTTGTTCTTAATTCCACTTCAGTTATTGAGTGATATTGTTTTGATATATGTACATGCTGCTGGTGTAATTTTGAGACGGGATATTGAATTGTCTCAATTTCGGGGATCTAATCAATTAGACTCCACTGGACAGGGTGGAATCATCCATCATGTTTTACATCGGCTTCTTCCCCTTCCAATTGATAAAACTGCAGGTCCAGATGAATGGAGAAATAAGCTATCTGAGAAAGCTTCCTACTTTTTGGTTGTTCTTTCCAGCCGCTCTGTTGAAGGGCGTAGGCGAGTGATTAACGAGCTTGCAAAAGCATTGTCTCCATTTTCAATATCAGAAAGTAATTCATCCAGTTGTAGCTTTTTGCCAAATAAAAAGGTCCTTGCTTTTGTTGATTTGGTATATGCTATTTTATCTAAGAACTCATCTTCCAGTAATTTACCTGGCTCTGGTCGCTCTCCTGATCTGGCAAAAAGCATGATAGAAGGAGGGATGGCGCAGCGTCTGTCTGGCATTCTGCAGATACTAGATCGTATTGGACCACCCTGATGCTCCAAAAATTGTGAATCTCATACTCAAGTCTTTGGAAAGCCTAACAAGAGCCGCTAATGCTAGTGTGCAACTAGCGAAGTCCGATTGTTTGAACAAGAAAAAAGTTGTTGGTATCAGTGGAAGGTCTGATGACAATGTAAATGCAACAGCAGCCTCTCGAACAGCAGAATCTAATGATCATGGAAACAGCCAACAGGAAGCCACAGATGCTGCAGGTTCAGAACCACATCGACCAGAAAGCTCTCGAAGTGAAGGTGATGGGGTTAGAGATTCATTTCAGTCTATGGAGCATGAAATGAGGATTGAGGAGGAGTCTGCAAATGCAAATCCATCTACAGAACTTGGTTTGGATTATGTTCGTGAAGATATGGAAGAATCTGGTGTCATGCAAAATAGAGATCAAATTGGAATGACATTTCATGTTGAGGATAGGGAAATAGATATGGGTGACGAAGATGATGACATGGGCGATGATGGTGAGGATTCAGATGAGGATGGTGATGATGGAGAGGAAGAGGATGAAGATATTGGAGAAGATGGCACTGCTCTAATGTCTCTAGCTGATACTGATGTCGAAGATCATGATGAAGCCGGCTTGGGAGATGAATATAACGAGGATATGGTTGATGAAGAGGATGACGATTTCCATGAGAATCGTGTCATTGAGGTTAGGTGGAGGGAGATACTAGATGGGCTGGATCATTTACAAGGAATTGTGCAATCAGGAAACAGGGGTAGGCTCATTGATGTTGCAGCAGAGCCTTTTGAAGGGGTGAATGTGGACGACCTTTTTGGCCACCGTCGAACTTTTGGATTTGAGCATCGTCGGCAGATAAACAGAACTTCTTTTGAGCAATCCCCAGCAGACAGAACTGGTCTTCGACATCCTCTCCTCTCGAGGCAATTGCCGTCTGCTGATTTGGTTTCAACTTGGTCAGCAGCTGGAAATTCATCCAGAGACGTTGAAGCTCTCTCTTCAAGAAATCTATAATGTATCTCATTTTTACATGTTTGATGCTCCTGTTCTTCCCTATGACAATGCACCATCTAGGGATCGAGTAGGTGGTTCAGCACCACCATTGTCGGCTGAATTTTCTGTTGGTTTGGAGTCTCTTCGAGTGCCTGGCCGAAGATTGACCGGTGATGGGCGGTGGACAGATGATGGTCAACCCCAAGCTAGTGGTCAAGCTGTGACTATTGCTCAGGCAATTGAAGAACTGTTCATATCTCAAATGAGTAACAATACTCCCAACCATCCCAACGAAAGGCTGTTGGAGAACACAGGATTTCCTGGGAAACAGCAGGCAGATACCGTCTTGGCTGTTGATGGTGATAGCGCTGTTGCTCAACAGGATGATGTCCAAACTCCTGAGAATGGTCATGGAATTGATCAACTGGGTGAAGGTCAGTCTTCTCAGGGAGCAGTTGACCAGGAGTTTGTTACTGAACAAGCAGTTGAATGCCATCAAGTAGGTGAGCCTATGGCAATATACAGTATTTTGTTTCAGAAAATACTCCAGAAGCACAGGATATTATGGAAACTGGGGAAGAATATGACAATGCCACTGGGCAGATAGGTGCCATGCATGGTTCAGTTGCCCTGTTAATGTATTCTCTGGATGAAACAGTCGGTTCTAGGAATTCTGATGCATTTGAAAGTCCTCATTATTTGCAGATTCAAAATGTAGACAACAATAGCCCCTCAGCAACCGATAGTGAACCCAGTCATCATGCACTTTTAGTTACTGGTTCAGAGATGCCAGATTCTGCTCTTAGTCATGCTGCTTCTGTTAATGCTGATGTTGAGAATGCGGCAATTATGGAAGGAGACCAGTCTTATCAACTGCTATCTACTTCCGAAGGCAATGGAGAGGATCCATCCTATAGGCAGGTTGAGGTTGTCCAAGAGGCTAGTCAGACTGATGAAACTAATGTGAATAATGAAGCTTCTAATGGAAATGGTATCGATCTAACCTTTTTGGAGGCACTTCCTGAATGGGAAAGATCTTCGAGCAGAAGTTCTTGCCTCACAGCAAGCCCAGTCTGCTCAGCCTCTTACTTATACTCCTCCGACAGCTGAAGATATAGATCCTGAGTTTTTAGCAGCTCTTCCTCCAGATATTCAAGCTGAAGTTCTGGCACAACAAAGAGCACAAACAGTTGCACAGCAGACTGTTGAAATGGATAATGCTTCAATTATAGCCACTTTTCCTGCTGACTTGCGTGAAGAGGTTTGCACTTTTAACTGTCTTCTTTTGTCCTTTAATCCCTGTGATAACTTATGTCTGCTTGTTCCAGGTGCTTTTAACATCTTCGGAAACAGTTTTATCAGCTTTGCCCTCTCCTTTACTTGCTGAAGCACAAATGCTGAGGGACAGAGCAATGAGTCATTATCAAGCTCGCAGCATGTTTGGAAGTAGCCACAGGTTTAACCATCAAAGAAATGGTTTGGGGTTAGATAGGTATGCAATGATGGACAGAGGTGTTGGGGTTACAATTGGCAGTGAGAGTGTCTTCTATTACAGAGACATTGAAGTTGAAGGAACTTGAAGGGGAGCCACTGTTGGACACAAATTCGTTGAAGGCATTGATTCGTCTCTTGCGATTAGCACAGGTAAGATATATCCCATCTACTTCCTTTTATTTTGGGGATTTTACTAGTGCTTGAGAACCTTTAGACATTTAATCAGTTTGTTTGGTCTAACTATTTGTAATTTATTTGACATTTATTTCTGAACTAAGGTGGTATCTCTACTTTTCATGCTTTCAGCCTCTTGGAAAAGGTCTCCTGCAACGACTTTTGTTGAACTTATGTGCACATAGTAGTACTAGAGCCATTCTTGTTCATCTTCTACTTGATGCTATCAAGCCTGAAAATGAAGGCTCTTTTGGTGGATTGACAACATTCAATTCACTAAGGCTTTATGGGTGTCAGTCCAATGTTGTTTATGGCAGATCCCAGTTGTTTGATGGTATTTCTTCTTTCTGCTGATTGGAAGCAGTTTGGACATCAACTTTTCCAAATTGTGATCTTACAAATGGTGTTGTATTTTGCAGGCCTTCCTCCACTCGTATTGCGTCGGATTCTTGAAATTTTGACTTATCTCGCCAACAATCATTCTGCTGTTGCCAGCCTTTTATTCTTCTTTGGTTCTTCTCTTTTTCCTGAATCTCTTATTGTGGACACTTTGGAAACAAAGAAGGATAAAGGCAAACAGAAAATGATAGCAGGAGACAGTCAGTTTTACAGTTTGGGATGCTCTGAAAGGGGGGATATCCCTTTAATATTGTTTCTTAAACTCTTGAGTCAACCTCTCTTCTTACGGAGCATTGCTCATCTTGAGCAGGTGTGTTCAAGATTTTTTGTTAAATGGTGATCTTGTTATGGTTTAAGAATTTATTATCTGGTGTTTCTTTGTGTATTTTACGTACTTTTGATGTTTCTTAACGTTAATAACGCAGGTCATGGGTCTTCTTCAAGTCATTGTATGTACTGCAGTATCCAAGTTAGAGTGTCACAATCTCATTCTGAAGAAGCAACAGCTTGCATTCAAAATCCATCTGGCGGTGAAAATACAGGTGATGTTGAGAAAGACACTTCTTTGTTGCCGGTTGAATCAAGTAAGCAAGATGATGAAAGTAACCGTGCTGGGAAATCCAGCTCAGAGTGTCAGAAGAGCATGAACATCTATGATATATTCTTGCAGCTGCCACAATCCGATTTGCGCAATCTCTGCAGCATTCTGGGCCATGAGGGGTAACATTTTCGCTTCCATGATATAGCTATGGTGTTGGATATTTATTTATCTGCTGGTGGACTCTATTTTCCTATAAATTATCGATTGAATTATAACCTGCATTTATGATCTGTTTCCTAAATTATGCCCTCTCACTTTCCCCTTTTGGCTGCTAACACCCTTTATGAAAGAAATAAAAGGAAAAAGGAGTTACACGTATTGCCTATGTAAGCTAAGTGGTTAACTTTTGTCATCTCTTAATCTTTTGTTCATCAGGCTTTAAGCCTGACAAAATTTACATGCTTGCCGGGGAGCTGCTGAAGAAGTTGGCCTCTATTGCTGCTCCTCATCGCAAATTTTTCATTTCAGAGCTTTCAGGCTTAGCTCAAGATCTGAGCAGCTCAGCTATTAATGAGCTTATCACGCTTAGAAATACACACATGGATTTGAATGCTGGGTCCATGGCTGGTGCTTCTGTCCTTCGGGTGCTGCAAACATTAAGTTCATTCATTTCTGTGAGAAATGATAGTAACAAGGACAAAATGACTGATGAGGAACAGGAAGAACATGCTAATATGTGGAGGTTAAATGTTGCTCTGGAATCTCTCTGGCAAGAATTGAGTAAATGTATTAGCACTACGGAGTCAGAGCTGACACAAAGCTCTTTCTCTTTTGTTGTGCCGAATATTAACATTGTAGAGCATATATCGGGTTCTTCATCAGTGTCTTCGCCGCTTCCTCTTGGAACTCAAAAACTTTTGCCATTTATTGAAGCCTTCTTGGTCTTCCACTAGATGTGAGAAACTACAAGCACACCATTCTCTTGTACAACAAGATAATGCCAATGCAACTGCAACAGAGGTTAAAGAGTCTTTAGGGAGTTCAGTTTTGGTCTCTAACAAATGTAGTGTAGATTCTTACCGAAGAATTGATGGGACTTTGACATTTGCAAGATTTGTTGAGAAGCATCGTCGCCTTCTGAATGCTTTTGTCAGGCAGAATCCTAACTTGTTGGAAAAGTCTTTTTCTGTGTTGTTGAAAGCACCACGACTAATTGATTTTGATAACAAGCGAGCTTATTTTCGCTCAAAAATACGGCAGCATCATAAACATCTCTCAGGGCCTTTACGCATAAGTGTCCGGCGGGCATATGTTTTAGAGGATTCATACAATCAGTTGCGGATGCGACCAACTCTGGACCTAAAGGGTCGGTTGAACGTCCATTTTCAAGGTGAAGAGGGTATTGATGCTGGTGGGTTGACACGGGAATGGTATCAACTACTCTCGCGAGTTATTAGTATTTGACAAAGGAGCTTTGCTATTCACTACTGTGGGAAACAATGCTACTTTCCAGCCAAACCCAAATTCTGTCTATCAGACTGAACATCTCTCTTATTTTAAGTTTGTAGGCCGTGTGGTAATGCTCGAGTATTTTTTGTTTTCTCTTTTTGTGATTCTTAGTGTCGTTTGTATTATTCCTTTCAATTTGCTGCTCTAATCGTATGTACTTGATTCTTTTATAGGTTGCTAAGGCACTGTTTGATGGGCAACTATTGGATGTGTACTTTACTCGATCATTCTACAAGCATATCCTTGGTGTGAAGGTGACTTATCATGATATAGAGGCTGTTGATCCGGATTATTATAAAAATCTGAAATGGATGCTAGAGGTAAGTGGCATGAAGAATGCATTTAATTTTTGGGTTTAAATACCTCTTGAACTTCTGATGGTTTATTGCCTGCCTTGGCAGAATGATGTGAGCGACATACCTGATCTCACATTTAGCATGGATGCAGATTATGAAGAAAAGCACATTCTTTATGAAAAGACAGAGGTAATCAAGTAGCAATATTAGTTGTATGACAAGATGTTTCTTGTGTGTATTACATTATTTAATTTGAATATTCAAATCTCTTTTAAGTAAACCTTCTTCTACTAGTTAATTGTGCTCAGTAGGTGCTAACAATCTAATTCTTCTTTAATTTTTTGGTAAACAGGTAACTGATTATGAGCTTAAACCTGGAGGAAGAAATATAAGGGTCACAGAGGAAACAAAGCATGAGTATGTGGACCTTGTGGCGGACCATATTCTGACAAATGCCATCCGGCCTCAAATTAATTCCTTTTTGGATGGCTTCAATGAATTGGTGCCAAAGAAACTTATTTCTATTTTTAATGATAAAGAACTTGAGCTGCTAATAAGTGGTCTTCCTGAAATTGATTGTAAGTTTGTTCCAATCCGATGCTTTGTTTGTATCATTATTACTTATGTTCTAAAAATTTCTTAACAGTGGTTGTGCTCCATTGTAGTGGATGATTTGAAAGCCAATACGGAGTACACAGGGTACACATCTGCATCTTGTGTTGTTCAATGGTTTTGGGAAATTGTCAAAGGCTTTAATAAGGAAGATATGGCAAGATTATTGCAATTTGTAACTGGTACATCTAAGGTAATCTGGTATTCCTTTAATTGTTTTGATCTTTGTCATTTTTGAATAGAGAATTTAACTTATAAAAACTTGCATACTGTGTATAGATTGAAATTTTAGAAATCATGGAAGTGCAACAAGTGAAATTGAAATTGTGAGAAATGTCTAAAAGTGACTTATTCAGTTTCTAGGGTCATTATTCCCAAGAGAGATTGGAGATGTTTGACAATAATCGGATTTGGGAAAGATGGCAGAAGTGGTAAAATGCTCAAGTTTGTTTTGGCAAAATGCAAGTCGAAAATAATTCAAATAATTATTGGGGATTAATTGAAGTACTAGTTTTGTTAGTGTTAGATAATTAAAGTATGCCATATCCCAATAGTGTAGAAAGAAATGTTTATCATATTGGCCAAAAAGTTTCTAGACAATTAAATGTAGGAACAGTCATTTATCAATGATCTTTGTTGTCTTCACGGAAATAAAATTAGATTGGTACAGGCACAAATGTGGGGTCTAACACCGTTGGTGAGGTACTATTGCACACATATTGTATTAATTTGTAAAATTGAGACAAATGTTTACCTATATATGCACGATTCGATTTTTGGTTTGATGAGCTTCTAAGAGCCATTTTTAAGCTCTCTTTTATTGTCTTAGGTTCCTTTGGAGGGCTTTGAGGCATTACAAGGTATTTCTGGTCCCCAGAGGTTTCAGATTCACAAGGCATATGGAACTCCTGATAGATTGCCATCAGCTCATACGTGGTAAGCTTAATTAATACATTTAGACAGGCTTACTGGGCTTGCCCCTTGATTTTTAAGGTATCCTGGTTGCTCAGGTTTGTGCCATATTGTTTACTTTTATATCTTGTTTTTACCAGTCTAGATTTCAACCAACTGGACCTCCCAGAGTACATTTCAAAGGAACAGCTTCAAGAGCGAATGCTACTCGCTATGCATGAAGCTAGTGAAGGATTTGGCTTTGGTTAAAATATCACAGAAGTGGCTGCCCAGAAGTCGCTGAAATTTAATCCTGCAATTTCATGTACATGTTAGTTCTCTCACACAATGAGTTTAGTCCCTCCCTTTTTCTCTTCACGAGAACAATCCAGTCTTGCCTAGCCGTTTGCTTCTTGCTGCTGTTCATCATGCTTATTTTTTTTTTTTTTTTAAATATTAAATTTCAACGTTATTGATTGCAAACATACTGTAATTTGGTTTTGAACATCCAAAATAGATGAGCTTTCTCTATTGAATCCTTGTTCTCCTACTGTTCTTATGATTAGGATTCTTAGCTAGCAGAATTTCATTTTTTAAACCGTCTTTTGTAAGCAGAATTAATGTTTGATGCTGTAAGCTTTGTTGATGTTAGTTGTTTGAAATTCAATTTCTGGATTCAGGAGATTTAAACCCAATCTGGACAAGTGTGTAAAAGAAAGATATTGAAGCCAATTTTGAAGTTCGTTTTGGCATTTGGATGTTACTGAAGAATTATGGTTACCTTCTTGATTACTATTTCTTAGTTTGTGTATTGTCTGAAATAGGTCTTCTTTTTATGAGGTCTTGACATTATTTTGTTTTGCAGATATGAAGCATCAGATTGAGATAAAAGGATACAAGTCATATGGGGTTTATGGAATAGCGGGGTGCATTAGTTTCCAAAGCAGAGATAGGGGATAATTTCAGATACCATCTCTCTTTTTGTAGCAGAATTTTGTATCTCTGACTGTGGCAAGAAAATCTGGTATTTAGGTTCCTGGCCCCACATCTATAGATGAAGAGAGGCATAATCAAATGAAGATAGTTGTTTACTTTTTTGTACATACATTTTTTTTTTTTCTCTTTTCTCTTTCATTTTCTACCATGAAGAGATTTGTCCTTTTCGTATTCTAGGGAAGGGGAGGGCCCTCTCTAGCCATGGGATACTGCAAGCTCGTTATCTGGCTGTGGCTATCATGATTCGGCTTGACATTTTTTTGTTTGATGTTGTAGCTATTGAATCAATGATTTTGTATTTTATATCTTGTTCCCTAAGAGAGAAAAGTTGTGTATTCTTTTAGCGCCTCATAGAAACTTCCTGTGATAATTTTCTAATGGAAGTCTCTAATCCATCCTTGTACAGTTGTTGCTGTAAGTAAATGCTATTATTCCAAAATAATGCCTATTTTAGGAAAATAATTTCACAATAAAGTTGATCTTCTATGCACTCGACGGCAGGTTTTTTTTTTTTTTCCCTCTGAGGGGCTTTGATTACATTCTAGGTGTAAAAGAAGATGATTTCAAATATGATTAGAGATGATGTGTTAATAATCCGAACTTAATCGTGTAAAAAATTGTTATGTAATTGGTGTATAGAAAGATTAATCAATAAACTAATAATCTATAAGCGATTTTAAAACTATTTGATAATTAACGGGCCTTCTTTAACCTCTGGATTTCTATTTAACGAATGTAAGAAGAATATAATCTTCAATGATTGAGGAATGTAAGAATAATATAATCTTCAATGATTGAGGAAAAATAATTTGGTGCTGTTCTTGGTGGACAGAATATTACAAGGTTGTGACTTGTGAACAGAAATTCCTTCCGTTGACTTCATTATACGATGACTTGTGAACAGAAATTCCTTCCGTTGACTTTATTATACGAAGATGTAAAGACGCACTTGACCCGGGGGGTATTTTTTCTTTTTTCAGTTTTTCTAAAAATGATTTATAGTGAATATTCACGGTTGATAATTCAAATTCATAATCTAGATTACAAGAGAAGTATAATTTTATTTTTTGAATTTCATTTCGTTGTCACATATTCCGTATTCTTTTACTCATTCTCTTATTTACTTTTTCCATTTAGTTTCTCCCTATTCTCCTTTGCCAAAATACCATGATTATCATTTTTGTAGTCAAACGTTGCATGAACGTCTAATATCACCTGGGAGATTTTGGGGTGTTTCGTTGATACTTCGTGGTTAAAGAAGAAGTGTGAATGTGGAAAATAACAAAATGACATATACTATTCTAGTACTTTGATCCACACTGACTAACAAAGGTAGCTGAATTTTTATTCCGATTTGACTTGATTTAATAAATTAAAATTTTAAATTTACATATAAAAAAATTTAGTTACTAAAAATCCATTACATTGAAATAAAATTTCACATGCACGTAGGGGTGTTTAAGGGTCGGTTGTTAGGTTTTCAAATTTGAATTTTTGGATTTTCGAGTTAAAAAAATAAAATTTAACTCAATTCAACTTAATTAATATAGCAATTTAAATAAATTTAATCTAAATATTAGTTGCCAAAGATCGAATCTACTTAAGTATTTGTCTTCCATAAAAGTTAATCTTCACTCCACCTTAGTTATAGGGTCTAAATACTGGAGGGAGAGTTTTCTTGTAGAAAAATGGATAGAAGTCTAATTGACGTTTTCCATAGTGCATTGATCTTTGTCATGTTTTGGTTGGTTTCTTATATAGAAATTCAAAGTCAGTCTTGGAGGAGAATCACTACGACACGCAGAGGAAGTGAACATGACTTATAAAACTTTTCCTGTGTGAAAGGAACCTCAACTTGTAATTTGGTTAAAACTTGAAGCTTAATTATCTAATTTCTTTTGGTAAGATTTCAGTTTACTTGTGCTTCTTTTTCTACCAGAAATTACACCCTCACTATGTAAAAATTGTCCATTTATAGCTGAAATGAAAATCAATTAAATTATTCAATACTTGGATTGAATTCAAAGCAAGCAAAATATAAATATATATATATTTATTTAGTTGAATTTTGTTTGACACAAAAGTTGGCATCATCAATTTGTTGATCTCGGGCCAATAAACAAATTTATTGTCAACTAATTATATTTAAAAGTTTGAGTGACTTAATTTCAACTCTATATCATCTCACTAAAAAGTTAAGCTCACTCAAAAAATTTTCAATACCCGAACTATATCTAAGTATAATTATGAGTGCCTTAATTTCAACTCTATATCATCTCATAATTTTTGTGAGTGCCTATTATAAAACAAAAAACTCCTAATAGAGATATATGCAAAAAATTCTACAAGTTCATGTGGAAAATTTTTATGTAACTGCAATAGAGTATATATCAAGAAACAACACATATAAGTTCTATAAGAAACACACACAAAGGCTAACAATTTTTGTTTCCTAACTTATTATTCCAAAATGGTCCATTAAAATTTGCCATTCACGTGAGAGTTGAAATATTGGGTTAAAAAAAATAAATAAATCCTTAGGTACTTCTGTTATTATTAGAAATAGAAAAAGTAGACTTTACATGCGAGTCACACACTTTTGTTAGCTTAACCCTAGTTAAATCTCTCGCTATTAGACATTAAGTAAACAAAACAAATATCCACCATTATTATTACAAAAAATTTATAATCCAACCAGGATTTCATCCGGTTAGACTTTTAAATATGTTATACAATATAATATTACATAGTTTAAAAATATATATATATATATATATATATATATATATATACTACGAACATTTAAAATTAAGAATTATTCATAATGGGATGGTATAATTTCTCATTTTTGTTGAGAAATTCTGTATTTCTATTGGGATCATTCAAGAAAATTTTACACTTTAGTAGAACTATCCGGGTAAGGTTAAAAGGATTGTACAATAGGCAAATATTTAAATAGACCCTGTCTTTGGTCTTCATTTGTAAATTCTGTAGTGTAAATTAAACTTTATATAATCTATGATATCAGCTGATGTAAACCAGATTTTTTAAAATTTAATTTTGACCACTCGGGTCTACCTAAATATTTTCTTTGTATAAGTGGACCCTTTTTTTTTTTAAAAGAAAATCTACAATTGAAATATAAATAATATGATTTTTTTTTTTTGTTTCTCATCTGGATTTGTATTAATTTTTTTTAGTATTATAATTTTTAATTTTTTTTTTAAAAAAAATTGAAATCATCTAATAATAAAAGTCATAATCGGGTCAAAACAACAAGATTCACATCCGATTTATTTATTATAATAGCTAAACGAATTCAGATCGAATCTGAATAATCAAAATTACTCATAGATTCAAATTCGAATAAATAAATTCATATTAGATCGGTTGGAATTTAAACCCGACCCATTAACTAACTTATCAATATAATAAGCTTCTCCATATTTACAACAAATTATACTATTTTTAAATATTACGCAAAATTTTAAAGTAAAATGAAATGATTCTGGAATGTAAAATTTTCATATCTTGTTTATATATATATATAGATAATTATATGATATTTTTAAAACTTTATACAATATAAACGTAGACACAGATATGATTGGTGGAATTTTTTGTATATCAGTTATCTACTGCCTAATTTGCCTATATATACATACAAAAGAAGAAATTAAGCTCACACGAACGAACGAAGAATTGCAATTAGATTCCCCTTCCTCTCTCCCTCCTCATCTCTCAGCTGCGTGACTGCGATTGATTAGTCATTTTCACCAAAAGAAAAAAAAAAGGAAAAAAATCTCTCTTGTTTGTGGATTCATGTCGGTATGTAATTCTTCTATATTTTTCATTTCCCTTTTTCTTAGAAGTAATTTTGATTCAAAAAGAAAGAACCCTATAATCTTTTGGTAAATATTCTAATGTTGTTTGGATCAATTTATATATATAGTTCCTTATACACATTTTTTTAAGCTTTAATGTTTTGATTGATTGTTCGTTAATTTTATATTTTCAGGAAAAATAAGAAATTGGTCTCTAAATAAGTAATTGGGTTTTATTATTTCCCTAAAAATCAGATTTTTTTTATTGGGTTATTATTTTTCAATTAGAAAAAGTTTATCCCTTTTACATTTTCAGGGATAAGCCTGTTATTTATTCGTGGTTTGTTATGCTAGTTTAATTCTGATAATTTAATCAACTGAAATTTTCCTGTTATTTGTATACTAAACATATTAGTTGAGTGGAAATGGTATTAGTTAGACATATTTAAATAGCTTATTGATGGACTAAAAATGTCTTATTTGATGAATCAAATCAATCTTTTAAGAGTTAATCTTGGTTTTATATGGTTTTGGAGGACTAATCTTTATGTATTTCATAATTTAGTGTGGTTCCGATACTTTTTATGCATATTAATGGAATTTCTCTAAAATCAGAATGTTGAATTCATATTTCGATCTCGTGGAGTTTTTCTCCTTGTAGAATGTGGTGTTTCCAAATGTTAGAAAACTGGTGGAAAAGGGGCTTGTGTTATCGTTCCTTGTTGCATAAATAGAATTCTAGAAATTAAGAAGGTCCGTTAAATAATTAGTTTAGAATCTGGATTAGATTGAATGTACCAAGGATTGTGATTATGTCTAGTAGGACAAGATTAGATGTCGCAACAAGTAACTACTATTCATGTGAAAATTATTTCACCAGTATTTCAGTTGAAAAAGAACAATCTTATATGGTTGGGAACTTGTGAATTTGTAAATTGGTTTACTTCTCTTTCCGGGTATAAACGTTAAGTAACTTATATGGATAGGAACTTGTGAAGCCTTTATTTTTACTGTCCAGATACAGTAATAAGGGTATGCAATTAAAATCTAATACATTTTATTTTCTATAGGAGAAGGGTCTCTTATTGCCAAAGTTTGGTGAATGGGATGTTAATGACCCAGCTTCCGCAGAAGGGTTTACTGTGATCTTTAACAAGGCCAGGGATGAGAAAAAAACGGGTGGAAAGCCCGAGTCACCAACAAAGGCAAATGCTGCTGCTGCTGCTAAAGATGGAGCAGATCCAGTGAAACCTCCTGCTGTAAGTTATCTGACTACTCTTACTTTCTCTAACGCTATTTTCTCCTTGCAATGTCCATTCTTTGAGTCAATTTTTTTTAAACTGCTGAGATTTTTGTGAGAACAGTAGCATTGATGAGATAAAGTTTCATTCTTTTTGCCCTAGTAATATGGGAAACCAAAGTTTTGAATCTTTTTACTTTTTCCCATTGGCAAAGAATTAAAAAAAATGCATTTACATTGTTTTGCAAAATGATTTTTAACTAATGAGATGTGTCTTATAATTCTATCTTAGCATTTAAACAAACAGATGGACTGTAATTCTGTAGATTTTTTTATACTTATTGCTAGATGTCTAGTTAATTAAGTTGCTGAAGTGCAGTTTAGGTGTTAAACCTTTTTGTATGGTGCAAATCTCGTGGCCTTATCTGAGTGCCATTTACTTGTTTTAAGATGTTTTCTTCAACATTGATATAGCTCTCTGCTTGTGACGAATTTACCTAATTCTGGTCTGACAGTGGAGTGAGCTGGCCAGTGCAGTTCAAAACGGTTGAAACTTGTGACGAATTTACCTTATTCGTGTTCATTTTAAATTTTTGTACTTCAGAATGTTACAAACAATTCTATCCTACAAAGAAACATCTTCTTGTCTTGAAGTTTAGATTTCAATTTATGAATATCCATAGTCTCAATTATCTGTATTTTGATATTTCACTTGGTTGTTCGGTTCATCCAACTAGTTACACTAATGAAACTGGTGGGGAGGCTATATGTGCTATTTGCCAGCTAGTACACATTTTGACTATATCGAATCCATTGCTTGATTGTGATAACTTTCTTGACACATTTGGTTGTTAGCATATAACTTCAATCTTTTCTTGCAGTCTAGTTGTTCAACTGATGTTGAGTTTGTTTTGCTTGCAGAAAACATGGTTCTGCTGCATGCAAATCCCACATGCAGAACCTTGACCAGATAAATCCCTGTATGAGCTAAATATAAGCGTCATGTGCATAAGCAACCCCACAACATTGTATTTCCCTATAGTTAGGAGCTGCAGCATTCATTGCTGGAATCCATTTTGTGTGCTGTAAAATTGTGTTGGTGTGGGAAAAAGAAGATCAAAGACATTGAAAACTCAATAATATCTATGTCATAACTTGTTTGGATTATTCTTGGGAGCCAGGCTTTATGTTAATCATGTGGTTTGTAGAGCTGTTGTTTATCATCGGAATCTTTTTTCTCGTCTTAAAGAATCACCACTTTATTGGCTGACTTGATATTTATTTTTTTTTGCGCTGTTGTATTTGTGGGCTGTGATGAGTTGTAAGCAGTATGCTGTATATGATGCGTTCTGAAAGGCTCTTGCACCCTTTGTTTTCTTTAAACTCTTCGTTAATTTTCTTGGTGGCTATACCATTTGGCAAATTGCTGGGTTGAATATGGGTATCCGCCCGGTCCCTTATTACTCATCATGTTCATTAAGAAAGTGTTATTATGTCATAAGCTAGAAAACATACAAGAAGTTCTGTTTTTGACTCTATATGCTGTGGCTATGAATCCCCGACACCTTCAGTTCTTGTTCCGCTCAGCCTCCAGCCCAAATATATACTCCTGTGGCACACGACTGCACGTACTTGATTCTGCTTTTATTTGGTTCCTTGCTCGTCTTCCGTTAAACGAGCCTCTCAAATAGTCCAGGCCAGAAGAAAGCATACCCTCTTTCAAGCATTCCGCATTTTGGTGACCTACCTTGACCAAAATTTTCTGATTCTGTTGGATAAAGCTGCTTATGATTTGCATAAGCACCTCAAATATTATAAGGTTGTGTTTGGATTAATAAATTTGAGTGTATTTGAAATTCATCCATTTTAGTTTCACCAATTCCTCCAACAAATGAGTAAATTTCAATTTTTTTTCCAAATCTATTGATCCAAATACAACACAAAAGAATTTGCGAGACTGAAAGCCATTCACAGTTTGACACGAGTACAACAGGAGTTAAAAAATTTTCAACTGCTATCGCATTAATAAGAAGTTAATTTTCATGAATGGGCAAAGCAGACAGGTTGTTCCCTTTCTGTCTCAAAATCGACTAACTAGCTCAATGCCTTTTCTTTTTATCAAGTAACAAATGTTGTTTAGAGCATAATCAACTAAAAAAAGAAGACTCTCTAGAGAACCCTCATTTCGCATCCCTAATTGGCTGTTAACCATCCATATACCTCTTGTTTACCCGAGTTTGATAACAGTAAAATGAAACAAAAACAGAAGCAAAAGTAGGGGGGGCACCCATAGGTTAGCAAATTCTTACAGCTTTTTTATTATAGGCAAAACATGCCACAGTTTCATGGTGTCTAAATATGTTCTCAAATGAGTAAATGAAGCCAATACTAAGCAATCTACAATTTCACTGGTGCTAATATGTAACCTGGCAATCCAAAATAACAGCTAAACTCTGGAGGTCCCAAGCTTCCGATCAAATAACCGACGCAAGAGGTAAACTTGTAAAATGCTGGCACCAATCAGAGCTGCTGATTCATAGAAAGCTTTGTGCATGGCTCTTTTGCTCATTTGTTCATTTACTGTGTGCCAATAGAAGATGATCAATGTGATTTACACTTAAAAGAGAAATGCTTGATAGAAACTATTTCTAAAAAATTCAGCAATTTCATTTCATGATGCTCAATATTAACCCACATGATATTCACATCTTGTTTGTTTATTATCCTTCAACTCGGTTGGCACGAGACAATTATGGATGTTAATTGGTTCTCAACACAAACATCAAGTCATGAAGATGTTTGGTTCAGTAACGGGGAGATCTATTAGATTTCAAAAGCCTGAAATTCCAAAAGCACTATACATATATCACCAGTTGCAAAATGAGCTTCCCAAAAGCATTTGCACCAAATTACTCATAGATTCTGCTCATAAATATAGTTCTAGGCATGATATAGCAGTAACATTTCTCTCAAGGTCAGAAATAAATCCAATCTTTAATTTCCTCCCCCCTCTCTTCAACACACACACACACACAAAGAGAAGAACCAACCACCAAAAATTAAACAACATAAAATGCATAAGAAAAACCAAAGATGATAAATATCTTGTCAGTGAACTTGTAGAGCATGATGGCTAAATCCCAGAAAGAACGAAGTAAAACAAAATATGAGGATTCCATGAGTCAATACTGTAAGAATGGAAAACAAGAGAATGCAATACCTATTGCCTGGCGTTCAGTCTGAGCACTCTAGCCAATGCTGTTCGAACTGAATGTTGTATAAAGCCTCCTCTAGCTTACTAATGTGATCAAACAATGGTTTGAAATGCTCTGTGGAAGTCACAACAGCCATGCTAAGTGAGCTTTCTTGACTTTGAATTGAAGAGCAAACAAAAAGTAAGAATGGCTACAGAATCTGCTTACCATCTTTTGCATGTTGATCATGAAATATGAAATGGCCGGCTTGCAGATCAAAGTCTACAGTTTCATGGTACGGAGACTTATTGGTAAAACAAAATCGGTAAACTCCCTCATGATAAGCCACGAACTCAGCCTTCTCGCTGGTCTTGTCCCGGAAGTCATGAATTTGTTCTCCAGTTGGTCCCTTGACCTGATAATTTGAAAACAGAGAGGTAACGAATCTTCTTGAAACAAAACGAAGGTAACTTTGATATTGCTTTCACGCATAAATAACATATCCTGCAAAGGATATATCATTTTGTTCTCTCACATTAATCAAACAAATACCAATGATATCCATGGCTACTGAACTGGATATTAAAAATTGGGAGTTACCTTCAGCAATTGTTAGATGTATTACTATAAGGGACACTAAAGGAAAAGCTCCAAGGCAATAACAAGCTTGAACATCTGTGTCTCAAGAAATCAGTTCTCAAGATACAAACCAACCTCTTTGTTTGCAGAGATAAGACTTCTCATAGATAATCATTTTCTGAATCCCACATTGGCAAGAGCTAGTTGGGGTTTACCATTCGAGTTCTTCACAGATCTTAGTGATACTTGTCTCTACTATTGTCGCCTATATCTAAGGACTCTACAAAGGAAAGATTTTGTTCAATCTTTAGCACTAATCTCAGAAGATGATAGCAATGGATTACATAAAGGTACACACATGTACATAACCAAGCAGGTATTTATGTTTCACACTGTAAACAAACCTATCCTTTAGTAAGTAGCATGTCAAGGTACTATAGCAATATCTACCTCTGGTCAAATCTAGTAGGAGGATCAATAATATAAGAAACATCTCTCTCCTTCACACCTGAATATATATCCAGCACAGATTGCAATCAAACACAATCTCCACATACAGAAACATTAACCTCAGAGAAATATCTCCGCATAAACTTAGGTAGGAAACCGTGCACTCCAATTTTGACATATCTAAAAATAATTGTCAAAGTAGATTCTTTCAATCCTTTCACTAGGGGCATTTCAATTTTCAAGGTAAAATTTTCAACTTTCAAGCTTAGCTGCTCTGTTTCCTTAAATAATTTTTATACCAACAACTTGGAGAACATGCAGCATCACAAACACGACAACCACGTTAAACATTAATAAAAAGTTTCTTTGTATCAGGGATCATTTCTCCAGGACACCCAACACAGCTTATCCTCCAATAACACTAACCATTCTATCTCATGAATTGACACAAACTTCAAATGAAGCATTAACTTTATAAACAATAGCTCCCAAAAAAAAAAAAAAACTTCAAACCAGAATAATTATCAACCTAGCAACTGAAAAGCGAAGTAACATGAATTAGGCTTCGATTAAATTGCCTCCCCCACCCCCACATCTAGATTTCAAGAGACAGAAAACGAAAAAAAAAAATGATAATAAAGAGCACAGAACAGAAACATGAGCTAAACCGAATACAGAAAGATACAATTTTCAATCATTTTTCTGCTGTTAACAAAAAAAAAAAAAAAAAAAAAAAATCCACTACTATAAGCTTTGCATGTATACAGCAGAATAAAGAAAGAAGGGAAAAAGGAAAAGGGATATACCACAAGATCAACACCATCATGACTGTAATGCCAAGAACCATCTGACTTAATCACCACAAAAGAGTAATGAACAGTGGCTCCATATTCAACCTTATGCGATATGCATTCTTCTCTGTCTATCACAAATCTAATCCCAAAACACCTTCCTACTAGGCTCCATACCACCACTGTCACAGCCCACCACCAGATTTTCATCATCTTCTGCATTCAAATTTCATCAAAATCAAATCTTTTTACTAATTATGGGAATCAATTAAAACAACCAAACAAACAAACAAGAGGGTTCTGAATTTTACCTTGTCTGGAGTCTTGAAACTGCAAATTTTTACCAATTACAGAAACTGCTTGAACAAGATTAAGACTTGATTGGGAACCCTTTTTTGTTTTCCAAGATTTGGAACTTTTGGTGGGTGAAGGAGAAGACTTTTGAGTTGGGGATTTGCACTTGCAGTTTCAACTTTGGTTTGGTGTTCTTCTAAAACCTGGAGGAGTTTTATCTCATGGAACGGAAGCATCACAAGTACGGTAGACTCTCTGTGTCTCTCCCTATCGGATACGTGGCTTTTGTTAAGATAGCCAATCGTAGTCTTCCACGTAAAGTACAACTAAGAAGCAGTACTTGGAAATAAAGAGAGGTGAGTAATCGTAGATTAGGACAAATACTAGTTTGGAAAATTCTTAGATGGTCCGATTTATGGTAAGTAAATGAATTCTGTGATTCATATTTATATATATCATTCTAATTCATTCAGATAAAAATAAATTTTTTTAAAATGATGCGAATAAATATGTATCAAAAATTTATCTCCCGTATTATAAATTGGATGCATATAAAAAATTTTCGGTGCGGTTATACCACTTGGCAGCCCTTGTGGTTTAATGAATTCTTACAGGAAATTTTGTGATCTCTCTACTTTATAAGGTTATATTGGTGGATAATTTTTATATGAATCAAAGATTCATATATCTTTAAAGTGTATCATCTTTACATAGACCCCATATAAGGTTCACTTGCAATTCACAAGTTTTGTGTCTAATTAATGCTGCTATGCAAGAATTTGCCCATATTAGAGTTAGACATCTGATGTTAGCGTTAGATGTATGATTATCTCTTACTTTATACCTTGAAACTCGTCTTTTTGAAAAATTTTGTTGTTTCTTAATACAATCAACTATCGCGCATTAAAAGTTTTAACTTTTTGAAAAAATTTATATTTAGGTAATTAATTGTTGTATCATCAACGTTATAATATTACATCATTTTTAAAAATTTGTTTACAAATTTTTAAATCAACAGAATGATACCTCAACAAATATATAAAAATTCTATAACTTTTGTTGATGTATTAGTTGTATTTCAATATAAAAAATGGCTTTTTTAATTTTTTAGTTTTTTTTTTTTAAAGATTTGTTAGTAGTATTTCAGTATTAAAAATGGTTTTCCTTTTATGATTCCCAAACCTAGAATAGCATTGTCAATTCACTTGCTACTTTTTCTTTTTTTTGGTAAAGAATTCACTTGCTACTTACTAGCAGAAAAATAGCCACAGAAAAAGCAGTCATCAAAATAATATAAAATTAAATAGCTGAATAGTAGGAATTTAAGGTTACTTTTTCTGAAGCAAGCTAGAATTAAGTGGAAGAAGCTGCCACTGGCAATCCACTAATTCTTATAAAAACTATGGAAAAAGAAGCATCAGCATAAACTGGACCGGATATAAATGAAACCACGAGAAAATAAACTGTATCCTTGTACAGAAGTACAAGCGTTTCTGAGTTAAAGCCTGAACGAGCAAAAAGAGCCAAGAAAACAGATATACTAATTACAGTCTTACAGAGCTTGACATTCTGCCATTTTTCCTTGTAAAATTAGAGCATTATGCACAGGCAAATTGATCAAATGAAAACATCCGAAAGAAGAATATGCAAAGCCATTGTTTCCCAAATAGATCTGAGAGACAAATTCACTCAGTTTCATTAGGAATCCAGTCAGGCAAAACAGGTTCAGCAGTGTAGTGACGATATTATGGTGAACATCAGTGGAGTGTTTCCCAACTACATGATCTCTTCCTGATATCTCTAGGAGACATCGTCATCAGACATCAGAGACTTTCCTTGAGATGATAAATTTCTCTTGTAAATCCATTTTCTTTCTTCATTCCACCAGGCCAAAAGTGTTCTGCCAGACAGTAGGATCTCAACAACACTGGCTCCAATGATAACATAAGCAAATGGCAGAAACCGCACACTTGAGACCTGAATTTGAAAGCAATGCTTAGGAATCATGCATGGTCTAACACAAATAAAGGAAGGTAAAAGAGTTGTCATAATACAAATACATTATAAATTTAGTGAACATACCTTGGGAAACAAGAGAATGCCAGAAGGGGTGATATGTAATACAATACTGCCAAGCAATTAGGAGACCAGAAACAGTAAATTAAGTATCCGTTGTAAGGTCAATGTGCATCTTCCTAGTCCATATCATGCTGAACTGTACTCTTGAGAGCAGAATTTGTAGATCAGCCTCAGACGATCTCTTATGCTGCACAAGTATCTGATCCAGGGTGGTGCCTGCAAACCATAAGAAGCCTGCCCTTGCTGGATTATAGTAGATTGATCTCCATCATTGGCTTTGACTAGACCGACCAGTTATCATGTCTTCAATTGGACACACATACTTAAATCCAATATGCATGTTAAAACATTCCTTAAGTGTCATAATGTGAGGAAGAAACATGATACCAATGCAGACAAGTAGAACAATGAAACCTTATGCCCCCATTCAGTGTTTTGATCGTATGAACAGGTTGCGAGGTTCTTTAGTCTTCCTTCCTAATTAATGCACATCACCTATGTTGCAATAACTCTGTCTTCAAACAATCTTAGTTCCCCTGTTAAATTTTCTACCACTCAATATTTCTCTTCTATGAAAGCAGCCGCTTCAAACATACAGTAGAACTCCTAAGCCATCCAAATCGTGGAATCCCACCATCTTAAATTAGATAGATCACCATGATATACCCATAAAACCAAAAACAACCATCTTTGCAGTTTGCTATGCTAATCAGCTGGATAATAATCCATCATTTGACTCACCGATATGTAAGCCTCTATAAGCAAGAAAGATGTATCTTCAAGCTGTTATCAGAAATCTGGACAAAAATAAACTCATCCCTAAACAAAAAACAGGTAAAAATAGCTACTACAGATTACAACAATAACAGGCCTGCGCGGACCAAAGCCTAGTTAGGCTACAGGAAATGAGACTCATAGAGGACTTTTAGATGTTACCACTAGCCTTCTGGAGCCCTACCTTAAGCACAATCAATCATGGCATTAGATTCATCCCTAAGCGTTAGAGATATGATTGATCAAGCAATTTTCAATATTGAAGATATTTTGTAGCCAGTTTCAGTTTACCCCTTGTAAGTTAAATGCCAACATTTCCATAATAAAAAAATCCAATGAACATCTCAAACATCCAATTGCTAAAGCACCAAACATATATACAAGGAATTCGTCTAAAAAGAAATACTAGTCTATAAAATGCGACATACGAATGCACTAATAAACCAAAATAACCACCGTCCAGGTTAGAAATTTTGAACAATGGATTGTAATAGAGAAAAACTCAGGTGCCAGTTGACTTATCCAATAAACACCCCCCAAAAAAAAAGAGGTAAATTCCAACCAAATATTAAAAAAAGTTGAATAATCATTTCCATTACTAATAATAATGGCATTTTCCATAGATGTTTAACATAAGCTGCATGAAAAACGCAGCGCAACATCAACTACCAATCCTTACATTAAGACCCCCCAATACACAAGGGAATAACATATCTGGGAAACAAGAGAATGCCTTTGTGTGGATAAAGAGAAGGGATGTAAGTGTAATACAATACCGCCAAGCAATTAGGAGACGAGAAAAAATAAATTAGGTATCCATTATAAGGTCAATGTGCATCTTCCTAGTCCATATCATGCTGAACTGTACCCTGAGAGCAGAATTTGTAAATCACCCTCAGACCATCTCTTATGCTGCACAAGTATCTGATCCAGGGTGGTCCCTGCAACACCAAAGAAGCCTCGCCCTTGCTGGATTATAGTAGATCAATTTCCATCCTTGGCTTTCACTTCACTGACCAGTTATCACGTCTTCAATTCGACACACATACTTTAATCCAATATGTATGTTAAAACATTCCCTAGTGTCATAATGTGAGGAAGAAACATAATGACAACACAGACAAGTAGAACAATGCACCCTCATGCCCGCATTCAGTTTTTATCCTTCATTTAGATGGTATCTACAGCTTGGGAGGTTCTTTAGTCTTTCTCCCAAATCATGCACATCACCCATCTTGCAATCATTCTGTCTTCAAACAATCTTAGTTCCCTTGCTAAATTTTCTATCACTTAATGTTTCTCTTCTATGAAAGCAGCCACTTCAAACATGCAGATGACCTCCAAAACCATCCAAATCATGGAATTCCACCTCACTAAATTAATAGACCACCATGATATACCCATAAAAACCAGAAACAACAATCTATGCAGTTTTCTATGCTAATAAGATTGAGAAGATTGAGAATAAATTCCATTATTTGACTAACCAATATGTAAGCCTCTATTAAGCAAGAAAGATAGATCTTCAAGCTGTTATCAGAAATCAAGACAAAAATAAATACATCGCTAAACTAAAAACAGGTAAAAATAGTGAATACATATACAAAGGTAACAGGCTTGCACAGATCAAAGCCTCATTAGGTTCGAGGAAACGAGACAAATAGAAGACTTATGTCTTGGTGCTGTTACCACTAGCCTTCTGGAGCCCTCCCCTAAGCACAATCAATCATGGCATTAGATTCGTTCCGAAGTGTGCCCAATTGGACAACTCAAGCAATTTTCAGTTTTGAAGATATTTCTAGACATTTTGTTTACTCCTCAGTTTAAATGCTAACATTTCAACACAAGAAGGGAAAAAAAAATCCAATGAACATTTTGCCCCAATAATCTCAAACACAAGATTCAATCGCTAAAGAACCAAACATATGCAAGGAATTTGTCCAGAAAGAAATAATGGTCTATAAAATGCCACATATGAATGCATTAATCAACCAAAATAACTATCGTCCAGGTAAGAAATTAGGGACAATAGATTGTAATAGAGCAAAACTCAGGGTGCCAATCAACTTATATGTCAACGGATAACCAACAAAAAGAAAATACTAAATTCTAACCAAATATTAAAAAAGTTAAATAATCATTTCCATTACTAATAATAATGGCATTTTCCATAGATGTTTAACAGGCCATATTTAAGCTGCATGAAAAACGCAGCGCAACATCAACTATCAATCCTTACATTAAGACCCCCTTATACACAAGGGAATCAACCACATTTTTACAATACAACCAAGGCGAACACCATAATTCGCCTTGAGAATACACCATTTTTCACACTCATATATACAACAAACATGAAAATTCAGTATATTCCCAATTAAAGGAACAAAAAACCAAAACACACACAGACAAGTTATCTCTATCATCCCAACTAAGCCAGCAATCAAGTTTTTATTTTTTTATGGTATTTTTTCATTTCAAATTATTCAGTAGCAGCACTCAGGGCAACGAACCAAACCATTCTCGTTGCACTCCTGGCACCGCTTAAGCTGTTCATCATCCTCATCAAATATTTTCCGACTTCCATTGCAATTCGAGCAGGGGACGAACCTGACATCCCCACAACCTTCACAAACATATCCCAACCCGGGCTTTACGGATCGAATTGGCAACCCTTTAAGCATTTTCGCAAGCTCGCGTGCCACCTCGTTCAGCTGCCTAACAACATCAGCTCCACCAATGTACTTCCCCTTGATAAACACCTGAGGTAAAGTTACAGTTTTCTCCCCCAAAACGCTCTGTAATTCCTTCTTATACGCGCTATCCATCGAAATATCCCTCTCGTCTAAATTCACGCGAAAGCCCTTGAAAATCATCCGAACAGCGCAACAATCCGTGTAGGTTAGCCGGATTCCCCGGAGGCTGGTGAAGTAAACGACGACTCTGTCCTCGGTACCCGGCAACCGGAAGGGTAAAGGATCGGAATTTAGGCTTTTCGCGGGTTTTGGGGACGGCGACGACGACGACGACGATGATGATGATGATGATGATGATGATGATGATGATGGAAGAAGTTGTAAATTAGGAGAATTTTGAGGGGTTTTTTCGAAGAGAGAACGGAGCTTTTGAACCTTACCTTTGAAGGAATTTCCGGCCGAAACCATCGAAACAAAAGGGGAATTATAGAGCTTCTTGATGGAGCCGGTGCGTTCGAGGAGGAGGAGGGGGTTTTTGGTAAATTCACCAGGGTTTGAGGTCGGGTTCGGTTTGTGAACCGTCAAGGATCGGTTGAATTTGGATGTGGATTTCGGACTTTCAGAGAAATCATCAAATCTCTGATCATCATCTTTGAGAGAAGCCATATAAAAACTACTAGAAATCGGAAATAATTATACGTTTTCCGAAAAAAATTAGGGTTTTTTGTACAAAGATTTTAAGAAAAAAATCGGGTAAAGATCGATGATATCGATCGGTAATTGAGAAAATAAAGAATTTTTAAAAGGGAAAAAAAATAAAAGAACGATACAAGATCGAGGTCGGATTGATAATGGAGAAAGGGCTGAATGCGGCGGAGGGGGGAGGGGGGAGGAGGAGGAGGTGGTGGTGGTGGTGGTGGTGCGGGGTGGCGGAGATCTGATGGGCAGTGTTTGACAAAAGTTGTAGCTTTTGAACGGTTTGTTTTGTTTTTTTGAAGGAGGCGTGGAATAGAATTCAAATTGATACTGAAAGCAAAGCTTATGTTTAAATGGAAGGTGGAATTGTCAAAAAGAGTCATAAAGTGTATACCTAATTTGTTTAATATCTAATGAGGATAATTGGTATTTTTCTAATAAAATTTTGTTATTTTTTTATTTATTTATAAATTACACTTTATTTATTTATATTTTTTTCATTCAAATAGTGGTTTAATGTCATACTTTTTGTATGGTTTTGAAAATTTAAATATAATAAATTAAGGTTCAAATAATTCACTTCAAAAATAGTGGAAATGATTCTCAACATTTCACAAAAGCTTTTTTAAAGTCTCACATTTAAAATGATTAAAAATGTCCCCCATATGTATGAAAAATAAATTGATATATTATTGTCCCAGCGATTATTAGAATAGGTGGAAATTGGGTTTTGGAGTCAAAATTGGTTCACCTTACTTGTACGAGGGACCATTTTGCTATTTGTAAAAGAGTGAACTTTTTCCAATCAAAATTATCAAGGGAAAACTTTTTGTGCAATTAATTTCAAGATATTCTTAAGATGAAAGAGTAGACATAGATGCAACTTGGTATCCACTAGATTCCCAAAAGGAAAAAGAAAAAGGACTATCAACCTAAAAGAAAATGAGGCAATACAAGTCCTTTTTCTTATAAACACACAAAATGAGGCAGTATCCAATATTAGCAACTTGGTTGTGTTCATTAGCCCTGCAAAAAATGAAAAGAACTCTCGTGTGACTTTGTAGAATTTTGGCTGAACATGTAATATATCATCAAGCTATGTAAAATACTGATGAATTCACCAAAGGCTGAATTCTGAATTCTCTACAGAAAGTCTAGTATATAATTAGGCCTTTGGTCAATACATGCCTAGTAATATCACCAAACAACTATACATTCCTGAGCTACTAGTAAATAGGCAGCAGAGAAGCAACTGAGACTATGATTACAGACTTCCAAAGAACAGAAAATGGTATCCTACCCTTATCATTGCGGGAAAAGAGTGCTTGATATACTACAGGTATATTGATCATCATCAGCAATCCAGAAAGGATTATTGAAGGGATAAACTGCTGAAAGGCCCTTGTAGATTCTGCAGCCAAAACAACTCTCATAATACCCCAAAGAAAACTGAAAATGTTCAGCATCGCAATTGTTGCAATGATGGTAAACATAATAGATGAGCTTCCAAACTCCAGAATTTCGTTTTCGTATCTCTTCATCACATCATCATCAACCACCTTGGCTGTAATGATGAATGACGTTTGAGAGAAGCCTAATTGCCTGATGATCGTGTCTATGAACGCAAAAAAGTATGAAGTTGTTCTCCTAAACAACCATATTCTTTGCGAGTTCCACCATGATTTCAGTGTATCGCCACAGCTAAGTGCTTCAGCTAAACCGTAAGCATATTTTGTAACGAAAACATATGCAAATGGAAGGAACCATAGGCTTGAAACCTGTAAAAAAATAACAGGATGGTTTATGAAAGAATCTCATAGATGCCACATTTGAAAATATCTATACATAGATAACTGAAGGTGATCAACCAACATACCTCTGGAAATACGTGAATGCCATGAAGTAGGCAAAGACTAGGAGCAATTGCATAACAAAGTGTAGCAAGTGAAATGGGAGCCCATAAGAGGTAAACACAGTAGCCCATTTGTGCAGCCAATTTGGTCTTGCCGCAAAGATATGAAAGGACAATACTTCGATAAGAAAATCTGGAACATCCCTTCGGACCACCTTTTGTGCTGAACAAGAGCTTGATCTAAAGTTGTGGCAGCAATTCCCAGAAAGGCATATCTACTTGGGTTGCAATAAATTGGTCTCCATCCCCTGCACTGGATTGTTAGGCCTGTAACTATATCTTCTACTGGACAGCCATACACCAATCCCATCTGCAAAAGCAGCAAATTCACATGGAAAATCATTACTGTTATCCAAATTTTGAGGCCTCTTTTCTGAATGCATTTCTGTGAATAATGTGCATTTGTGGTCTAGTAAATAAGTAATGTACTGTAGGAAAGAGACCTCTTTTCCCCATTGCGTTCCTTCTTCATAGCTACAGTTTGCAACAAGTTTTGATGCTTCCTCCAATTCTTCAATAGGTCTACCTTCGATTTCATCTTTCACACTCTTCAGTTCACTTCTGTTATCCTCTGAGAATTTCATTCCACAAAGACCTACCCTCCTGTGAAAGCATCCGGTACCACAGTAAAGGGTGCCACCGTTACCATCAATTCCAGCAAGCTCAATCTTGTGAAGGAGGAAAACAAGTTTTTAGTGTATTTGATTTTGTAACAAGTGATACAAAGAAAATGAACACTGACATTGTAGATTTACCTGGTGAGTGACTCTAGCTACACTAAAATAAATATCATTTTTGGTGATGTTATGATATCGTTGTGGATACTGCACGTAGGAAGTCTTTTGCCCTTGCTTTTCATCCATGAAGAAACATAATGCATCCCGAACTGCATCTGAATCATTTGAATACATATCACAGTCCAAATTGAGAGATGATAGGTGCATTACTTATTTTTGACGAAACTCTTATCTGCACAAAAGTTCAAAAGATGTTTGAAGGGTGCTGAACTTTAGACAGGTTCATTTATCTATTTAACTTAAAGAAGCTCTTAAACTAGAACAAAAATACATGTACTATCTTGAATATGTGAAGGGGGCATTAAAATTATCTACCAATGCATTCATTGATCCCGCCTTGAAGTGGTGTGGCCTCTGAGGCCTCTTCTCCCTGGACATATACACTAGTGTAGGCAACAGATATCCATCAATATCAACAGAATTCGGATTCCTTCCATCAATCAAAATCTGAAAACATAACAAAGATTCTAAATTACATATTCATACATTGTAAGTATTAAGTACTATGATCTACTTAATGATGAATACCTGAACAATAGACTGATGATCATTCCTTGCAATTTTAGAGTTCCACTCAGAGAACCCTTTATGCTTTTCCTTTATCTCTTTTGGAATGGCTCCCTTTTGAACAACAGATTGATACTGTTTCAATCCTACTTTTCATGTCTTCATATAATTTCTGAACAATCAAGAAAAAGGAACAACAAAAGAACATATCAATCTATCTGAAAAGGCAAAGGCTAACTTTTCTTTTCAGTTAATTAGTTCAATTTTACCTTAAGTTCGAACCATTCTTGTGCAGAAACGTGGTCTTGCAAATCAAGATTTCTCTCAAAATAGGCAGCAGGAGCCCTTGGCTCCACCTTGAACTTCTTGCAAAATGGCAGCCAATTTTTGGCAAATTCAGAGGCCTCCAAAAGAGCATAGAATGTGAATTCTGAACCTCCATCATCCGAAAGGTAAATGCTCAATTTTTCAGGAGGATAGTTATATGACATAGCAGACAACACTGTATTAATCATAACGTTGGTCTCTCAATACACATAATCAGCTGTGTATAAGATACATCAACTTGTCTCTTATACACATCTAGATATCTATACATGAAAAAAATTATGTTCAGAAAGTCAATTTAACATCCCACAAATAAGCCATCTTATTTGAAAAATTCTTATTCACCCTCAAATAATTCCTTAATTTGGTTCCATGAAGGAACTAATGTAACGGAATCATCCCGTTATATTTCAAGGTCTTATAATACAAGTTTTTAAAACATAATAAGATAGTTCCGTATTAATTAACCGATTGAAATTAATTCCTCCTGTTGATTAACCTTGAAATCTATAAACTTCAGTATAGAGATCCTAACCTGAGTGAGAGCCTGTTCTTGAAAGGAATCCTGTGGACAACATTCCAGCGAAGAGACTGAGTAATAATCCAGTACAAACCGAACAAGATTTCCGAAACAAACATACAAATCCAAACCCATCTGCCATTAGAATCTCCAGCTCCAGGAATACATATCAATCTATACAACCATATCAAGATTATGCTCACAAAAACTGTGAAAGCAAAAAACTTGTAAGCAACAGCAGATGAACCACCTTTTGCTGCTTTTGTTTCGAACAAAGAAAGACCATTTTCAGCATTCATGAATTTTCTACCTCCAGAGACTAGTACTTCTTATTCTAATTATCTCCTTTATGTGAATCTAGCATGAGCTAGATATACTGAGATAGATTGTATTTATCTGTCTTTTTTGTATGTATGTACGTTTTTCTTTGTCAACTTGTCTTTTGCACTTGTGTCGGGCCATTCTTGTCTGGACCCCTCCTACACCACTATATCATAGTAGATAAAAAAATGACATTATATGAGTTATGCACCGATACAATTTTTTTGGACCAAAAAATTAATAAAATAATATCAATAAATTATATAATATAACATAAGATACACGATATAGAGACGGCGTGAATCGAATTTAATTTAGTCCAGATACTCAAATACTGTTATAGAGCCAACTTGAGAAACTGATGAATAATATTTAATGTTTTGTCCCATTGAATTGATAGGTTGGGAAGACAGTCTCGTTGCATTGATTTGTTGGAAAGATTTTTTATAGGGTTAATAATACTTTGTTTTTCGAGTTATATGAGTCAGAATTATATTTTATTTTTTAAAATTATAAAAATATATATTTTATTTCTTATCTATAATATTTATTTTTTTAAAATATTAAAATATTAAAAATTTTTAGTTAAATGACTAAATTATCTTTAATACTATATTTTAATTTTGATAGCGATGTGATAATTATTTAAAAATAAACACAAATAAATT
Organism: Cinchona pubescens; assembly: GCA_025175665.1. Lineage (NCBI taxonomy): Eukaryota > Viridiplantae > Streptophyta > Magnoliopsida > Gentianales > Rubiaceae > Cinchona > Cinchona pubescens. The sequence goes on from JANKKI010000131.1 coordinate 5,964,471, forward strand.
ATATAATATTTCAATGTAATCTATATTAATATATTTTTTGGTCAAATTTTTAAAATTTTTAGATTTCATTTTATATTATTTTGAATTTCAATGTTTAATTGTAGTGGTAGAACATTTCCAAATGGGCTTGTTTTCTATGAAAAAATTTTCTGTAAAGATATTGTATTAAAATATAATTTTTATAAAACTTTAGTAATTTTTTCGATATCTCTTCTATTTTATTATTTTAATATTTGACTTAATCTGTGTAAATTTACGATGTCGGATATAATATAAATTCAACAATTTCTCATATTTTCATTTCCTAAAATCCAAAATATCAATGTATTGTTATTATATTTTATCTTTTTTCTAATTTTTTATAAATATCAAAAATCAATTAAATACATGAAAAATTAAAATTTGATACGAAGGATATTTTAGTCATTTAACTAAATTTTCTTGATATTTTAAAATTTTTAAAAGATGAATAATGTGAATGCGATTAAAATATATATTTTTATAATTCATGAGACAAAGTGTAATTACTCATATAGTTCAGGGGATAAAGTGTTATTAACCCTTTTTTATATGGATTACGGGCATCCCTTGAAGTTTGTCATGAATTATTACACAAATTTTCTTATTTGATTTTTTTACCTAATTAGTATCATAAATTTCCTTTTCATTTTCTTAAATTACAGTAGCTAATTTAATGAAAAAGGACATTTGACTGTGCAATTTTACCATTTCTAGCTAAGTTTAGTTCTTAATGCTAATCTTATTATAATAAACTTTATTTTTTCTATAAATGTTGCATTATCATGTCATAAAAGGTTTAGTTAGGAGTTAATATCCTTTATGTACCGTTGATGCAAAAAAATTTTAACATCATCGAGTATCAATGCATTTTACATATGTAAAATGACATTCGAAATTTAAATAATACATATGTAACATGCATTAATACCTGATAGTATAAAAAATTTCTGTACTAACGGTGTATGAAAGATTAATATTTTAGTTAATAGATTAATTTTTCCTACAATGATGGTATAAAATTTTGTTTACACCCACGGATGTGAATGCATATTGTGTAATTATTGTTTGAATTTTAAATATTAATTTTAGACATGGGTCACGAATTTATATCCTATGATGTAAAAGAATTTTTACACCGACGGTATAAGAAAGATTAATTCTTAGTAAATTAGCATGATATAAAACTGAAAAGAAAATGTATTCTAATTCCAAAAATTACAAAAAATAAAATAAAAACAAATTTGTACAAAAATTACTTCTTTTTTTCTTTCTTTTTTCTGTAGTATGATTGTTCAAACTTCATGTGATTAAATATACGAGGTAGTAGTTATACACAATTCCATAAGCACAGAAGTCCTTAATGAACAGACAGTGATGATGATTGAAGACATCGTGTAATATAAATTTTATTTTATGTTAATACCTTAATTTTAATGGATTTAAAAAACTCATTTCAATTATCTATGAATATGAATATTATAAAAGACGTTCTGATTTTTCTTGGGTAGAATATTAATATGGTCCCCTGTCTAAGATGGCCACATGGTTTTATTTTTGTGTACTACGTAGCAATAATGGAAAATATTTAGGTAAATTTGATTTTTGATTTTATTTATAAGTTTTGTGATGTAAATTAAATATTATGAAACTTATGATATAAGTTGATGTAAGTAAGATTTTATAAAATTTAATTTTGACCGTAAGATCTACAAATGAGATTAAAAATCAAATTTTTGGTAGTATTTTCTAGCAATAATAATTAAAGAAAGAGCAAAAATATACTTGAAATCTGAAAGAGCAAAATTTTATATGGCAAGTAGTCCTCTTAAATGTAGTAATTGTCCACGTAGCATAGAAAGAAATTAAAAAAGAAAATGACATGAGACCAAGTTGCACCAACTATATTGCAATGATTAATCCGGCAAATAAAGATTTGGGGAATTTTATAATTTTTTTTTGGAAATTTTTTTTTTTAGTTTTAAAATTTCATGCAGTAAAAAAAGTTTTAAAATACATGATATTATACTGTATAACTATTTAAAGTATAAGAAAATTGTTCTCTAAAAAATATCATAAAATTTTCCTAAAGGTTCATATACATTTTTTATTTTAGGTTCATATATTGTCTAAAAGAAATTCAAATTTAATTCTATTTGTCATCTTTTTTTTTTTAATGGTAACAGTCTAATCTATTTCTATCTAATTATATCTACTATTAGGGAAAAGAGGAAGGCCGAACAAGGCCAAAGAATAAGAAATCTGACATCTATTCTTAAAAATACAATCAAGAATTTGAATTCCTGACCTTACACACAAAGATTTCTAGTCAACAACCACTTCATTCTTTAACCATATAACTGAAAATATTTTATCGTTATTAATAAAGACAATAATTTACTTCAAAGAAGACAAATTAAAAAATAATCACATTCAATTAAAGGCAGCATTTGAATGCTGACATCGGAATTTGGAGTCCAGATCGTATTGTTATTAGTAAGAAATATATAGATGTGTATAAGAGACATTTGATTATACCTACTTCGAATCTTAATCCATTAAATAATGAAACAGAAGCCCAAAAGTTAATTAGTGAAGTTATTGAATTATATTCCATCTTATTATATGCCTAGCAAAAATTTGAAAAATCCCATCCTTTATGAAACTATTCCGTTAATTTTAATAACTTGTATACATATAATTATATATTTTAAAAATTTATATTATACAATCTTTTAAAGTTAATCATACTGTACAAGTCATTAAAAATAACTAACTTTAGAAAATATAATGACTAAGACAAAATTTACTAATTTCATGTACTATTAAATATAACTAAAGTACCAAAATCCACACATAAAAATTAGAATAAATACTACCATTTGCAATACACTACTTGTATGTACAATTACCAAAAAAACGATGATGTCCATAGAACATTTGGGGTCCGATTGGTTCTCGAATTAGATGAGTCACGATGTTTCGTGCTCAACCATTAATCATGAAAATGGTCATAACCGGATTAATAATGCTTTGGTTGATATTCTAAAAAAATTATAGTAATTATAATATACTAAAAAATAAATGTGACTATTAAATAAATTGCTATCATATGGGATAATTAAGGATTCAAAAATAATACTAACATGGTTTATTTTGGATCAAAAAAATAAAGTACCCAAACCGGTTAATTAATGGTAATAGTCAAGTATTAAGATTAGTGAATTAATAATTTATGATTAGCACGTGCTCGACCTATTTCATAAAAAGGTCCATTGTATAATTTTATTTATTATGGCCTAATATTAATAGATTTTTTCTCTTCCTTTATCCATTTACATAATTATGTGTGTAATTAGATTCTTTGATGTCAATTTTTAAAATCAGCTTTATAATTTTACACATTTAAGACCTAATATTATCAAGGGACTTTTTCCCATCTCTTATACATTTATAGGGGTATTTGTGTAATTAGTAGTCAACTTTTTTAATTTTCATGAATGATTGGGTCGGATATCCGTCATTCAATCTATTTTTAACAAGTACCTTGTATTACGAATAGGGTATTTGGTCAAAAATTTTCCCGTTTGTGAAAAATATTTTCCTGAAAATATTTTCAATTTAAATAAACACACCTTGAGTTTTGTTCTTAAATTAAATCTTGGTACAATCAACTTTTCTTCTTCTTTCTTCTTTTTAGTTAATTAGCATGAGATGAAATTTAAAGAAAAATGTATTGCAATTCCAAAAAATACAAAAAAAAAAAAAAAATGTAACAGGAATTTACACTTGAAATTTTAGCTTACTTTGTTGTTCTCCTTTTTCAATCCCATTGAGCATATAAACTTAATCTTATATTTATGTCTAAGTATCTGTTAAAAAAAAAAAAAAAAAGGAGAGAGAGTTGATACGAAGTTGCAAAAACTAGATTGCAATACTAAATCGGGTTAATAAAGGTTCATATATTTTGTCTAAAAGAAATTCGAATTTAACTCTCTCTTGCATTCGTCTCTCGTATATAGAAACTTTTATAAGCTTATTATGAAATAGCTATTTTACCTTAATTTCAGAACGGTATTAAATATCTCATATTATTAAACCTTTTCTTACAAAAAATAACAAAATGATTCTCCATTTGTTTACTAGTTACCATACATTAATTTTGCGAGAACAACGTAAATCTGAAATACCTTAGAGAAACTTTTTTTTTTTTTTAAAAAAATGTATTAATTGGATCTTCACCATTCCTTTCCAGTATCACACGGGATCGACTTCCTTGTTCCCTTTCTTTTTCATCTACTTTATTCTTGAATATCGATGTAATTTATAATAAAATAAAATAAAATAAAATTATTGGTCAATAAACTAAATGTAGATGAAATCCTACGAGACATTTTGAGATCAAGAATCAATGACAACATTGTAACTTATGTTCATGTATTTTGCCTTCCTAAAATTAAAATCATATGAGTTTGAGATATGATTTTTAATATTTTACCTTTTTTCTTTTAGAAAATCAAGAATCCGGTTAGATTGCAATTTTTCAGTCGCAATTTAATGTATCATGTAATAGAAAGATGATTGAGAGATGTGTTAAAAGAATTTTTTTTTTTAAAAAAAAAACAAACTTTTCCAATTAAAGTATATGCAAGTTAATTGCTTGTACGTTGCCACTTCCCCGAGAAAATCACAACAAGAACCCCATCTTATGTTGCGTATGGATTTTATGTTCTTTTTTTCTATGTCACTGAATGAAAAGTGAAAAGGACAGAAAATGCTCTCATAATATTAATTATGAAAGAACTTGAATGGATAGGATTAAAATGTTTCTGCTTTTAGTGAGTGAATGATAAATCACTTCATTCCATAATAGTATTTGTTCAAAGAATTTTTCATATTCATTTCAAATAGGTTTGTATGTATTTTTCAGTCTCATACAAAAATATTCTTGTTGTGGTTTTGACACAACTCAAACAAGTTTAGATCCACCTAGTAATTTTTACAGTCGACAAATAAAATTTATTGGACCGCAAATTATCAACCGTAACAAATTGTTCTAATCAACATTAAAAAATATTGTGAGATTTATATTTTTATCGTTATTAATAGAAACACTAAATTACTTCGAAACAGATAAATTGGACAACAATCAAAAGCAGCAATTGAATCATGTGAAGAAAAAATCCATTAAATAATGACACAAACCATTAAAAGCGAGAAAGTTAATTAATAAAATTGTTCAATACCAACCTCTTAAACAACTAGCAAAAATTCAAACTAACTTTATACAAAATTCAGGAGTCTCAGCATTGAAAGTGATAATGACACCCACCAGAAAAAAAAAAAAAAAAAAAAGTCTCAACTCTACCAAGTATTAATTACTAGCTCCGTAGATGAGACTCAGAAGGGCATATTTGGTCTTTTTAAGCTGAAGTCGAGAGACTCCCAAGCATAGTCAAAAGAGCCTTTAATGGGCTTGTTTAGTTGGGCCATTACACTCCAAAATCTACCTACAACTAGTATAAATACTTAATTCTTAAGATTAGTCATTTTATATCTACCTTCATTAATACTTCTTCTAGTGAATTTCTTTTCACTCATTTTATACTCATAACTTTTAAAAATACAAGTCCTGCCCTCTTAAGTGTTTAACAATGTGGGCACTGCACAACTTTAGACTTTTGGCGATACACCACTCTTATTATACTTTGACTTAGGACATAACAAATTTTAGTATCAACATTCACAAATTTAAGGCTGTCATTATGCACTTGACTTTTTAAATCTTTTTCTTTTTCCCTTTCTTCTTTTGGGTTTGGAGAAAGAGAAAAGTTGACTCTAAACTGTGTATTATTTTTATCATACGATTTGTGATTTGTGATACATTATAATTCAGAATAGTATGTTACTATTGAAAGTAAAATCTTAGTCAATTTAAGTACTACTACATATCTTTTGAACTTGGAAGAATCATTGGTCAGTTGTCAATATTTTATGTAATTTTTTTGTTACCATTGATTTATTTTAATTGTTTGGATGCATATATAAAATATGAGAAAAGATCAATTTGGTCCCTTATATTTAGGTTATTGAATAATTTGACCCCTAACTAATTTGATTCCTCATACCTAAAAAAAATTAACTAAACTAAAGCCTATGATGCAAAAATGTAGATAAACTAATAGAGTTGTCTACTACACATGTACGATATGACTATGTGATTATCACGAGATTTGTTTCATTTGTTTGTCCACTATTTCTATTACAAAGGGTTAAAAAATTTTAAAGATGAGAGACCAAATTAATCTAAATGGATAGATAGATCAGATTGATCGACACCTCAAAAATAATAAACCAAATTATCTTTTTCCCATAAAATATATATCAATAATTTTATATTGATAAATGATAGGGTTCTCAATATGAGTTTGGTTTTGAATTCTTATATTAAAAAATTGCTCGTTCATAGGACTCAAGCTCACCATTCATCAAACTCGAGTTGAGCTCAAGCAACTCGAATAGATATTTAAGCTCGAATAGATATTTGAGTTGTTTGTGAGCTTCCATATATAATTTTTTATTAATATATTTTTTACTATGTAATGTCTATATTTTATATTGCTCAAATTCGTTTAACCTTCATTAAAATGGTTTAAGCTCTAATACAAATTTGATTAGGCTCAAGGTCAAACCAAATAGTGTTTGCTAAGTTTACTTGAGTTAGCTCGAACTTGCTAAAAAATTGTCAATTATGAATTCAATTTTTATGAGATCGACAAGCTCAAACTCGGATTCGAATTCTAATATTCTACTTAGCTTGAGTGAGAGGAGGTTTGAACTTGACTCAATTCATCTACTCTGCTACTTGATGGAATAATTTACATGTTTAAAGGTCCAACCAATATTTCTAAAATATTACTGATTCATCCCCAAGTTTATTAGACTTTTAGAATTTTTAAAATGCTTGAAAAAGTATCAAAGAATTAGTACAATATTTTCACTATCATCTCTTATAAGTAATGGGAGTAAATTTTTTACTTGAGCGAGAAAAAAATATTTTTAATAATTAGACTAAAATGTCCTAAAATTTGTTATGACCAATCTATTTTGTTGTTGTATCTTCATTGGTTTCCATTTTGTTTCTATCTATACGTACAACAATGATATGTTTAATTAAACTAGATCATCCCTTAGTTATAAGTTCTTCTAACATTTACATGAAATCAGTTTATAAAACATTTTAATTGCACTACATTTTGTTACATAATGCAACTCAAATTCTACATAAGCAAGAGGGAGAGCTATCTTATTGTCCATATTAGTCTAGAATGACTGTAGTAGTTAGTTCTCACGTTTAGTCATTACTTAGTCTGTGTTAGTCTATACAAAAATCTCGACGAGCACTCAAGCAGAGTATATATCTGCTCGTGGTTCTGCTTGACAAGTAGTTCAAGCTCGAGCAACTCAACTTGAGCTTTATTCTATATTAGCTAGTCTTAGGCGAGTTTCGATATGCTCTGCAATGTTATGAGTTCTGATATGCTCTGCAATGTAATGAGTTCCAAGAGTACGTGGCGAATATACAGATATATACTGTACAAAGTTAGGCATAACCAAAGAGAGAGGTTTGTGTTAGTTGTGATCGATAGTGCTAATGCATTCATTCACTTCCCTCTCCACCTTGAAAATGGAAGTTCAATCTATGAGAGTAGTTGATACCATTTGCGAGAGTAGTTGATTCCTTGTCAATCCACGAATATCAATACATTTTCACCTTGAAAAAGAACATTTAACTAGCCGTTTAGTTTGTGAGTTGTCGCATCCGCAATTAATTGTATAAATCCTCTAAAACATATATGCTCGGACACTTATGCATAAAGGCGCTAAGATGTTGTTCATGATGTTGCCGTATTCTTGAGCAAAAATAAAGTCGCTTGTTGTCAAAATCAATTAGCTGTGGTGCTTTTAGCAATATCGAAAAAGATTTTTCCAACAAGTTAGGATTTTGTCTGATAAAAGTGTTGAGGAGATGACAATGCTTCGCAACAAATCTTCAAATGCCAGTCAATTACTTGCTTAGAATCCACAATAGATTTGTTAAAGAACAAAACTGAACTCCCTGAATACTCTTTCACAGCTGGCATTATCTTGCTGCAAAAGAAAATTATGTGCTTTTAGTTTCACAACAAAGAAGGTTGAGGTCTACGAAGAAAAGGCAAAGATTTAGATTAAGAACCTTGTTTATGCTTTTCAATTTTAGGCATAACATGTATGTGCAGTCTTAGGCATAAAAAGTTGCTTATCGTAGGGCTCAAATTAAACTCAGCATTCATCACATGTTAATTCGAGCTAAACCCTTTGTGTTTATGTGCTCGCGAGCTTATATATTTAATTTTTATTATATAAATATATTTATTAGTGTGTAGTGTCTATATTCTTATATTGCTCAAGTTTGTTTAATGTTGATTAAAATAGTTTAAATTCTAATACAAATCAATTACATCATAGCTTTGCAATTCGATTAAATTAATCATATCAAAAAATAGACAATCAATACGAATCTTCTCAAAATCTTAAAATAGCCAACCAATACAAAAATCAAATTGCATTACCTCTTGAATAGCCATCCAATCCATCCTATCTAGTAGTAAGGTGTAGCCAATCCCACAGTACAAAAAAACAATAACAATCAACACCACTTATTGAAATGGTAAGGATCTTTTATAGTATTTACCTTTATAAAAAATATAATCAATGGTTATGTAAGTATATGGCAGACTGAGCAATATTTTTAAAAAATGCCTAATAATATCATATGATATTTTATTCAAATATAAGAGATAAAAAACAAAATAATGACAAATATGTATGTCGTATTCAAATATAAGAGATAATAAACAAAATAATAATGAATCACACAAATTATTCTAGTTCTAGTTTCAAATCTATGCAAGAAAGAAAGTAAGGACAGGGCTTTGTCCCCTAAAATATGTTCCTACACTCAAATTAGTATTTTAGACTAGATGGAATAAAAGTCCTCAAATTATAGGGGCTTTGTCCCATATAATCATTATTCGAGTTGCTCGAGCTCAACTCGAGCTCGATGAATACTGAGCTTGAGTATGTGGTTCTTGTGGCTAACCATTTTGACAAATTATATCCGGGCTCAAATTAATTCCTTCTTGAAAGGCTTCAATGAATTAGTGCCGAGGGAACTTATTTCTTATTTAGATGATAAAGAACTTGATATGCTAATAAGTGATCTTCCTGAATTTTAAGTTCGTTCCAATCCAATGCTTTGCTTGTATCATTATTACGTATGTTCTAAAAGTATCTTAACAGTGATTATGTGCCTTGTAATGGATGATTTGAAGGTCAATACAGAGTATATTGAGATTAGTCTTTATGTTTTGTTTTATAGTGAATTCCATCATTTTAGTGATATAAATCTAGACCAACAGCATTGTATGAAAACTAAATTTGGATTTTTAAACAAAAGAAATATCAATTACGTAATATGGATTGTTAAACTCAATTCTTCCGGCTCAGGACTTTCTTAGTTTAGTATTAAATTTGTAGGAAATTGAGGGGAGGGGGACTTTGCTATAATATATTTTGTTTGTTATCACAGGAGAGACAAAAAAAACATGGCATCTTAAAAAAAATGAAATGACATGTTAAATAAAAAATTACATAAACATGCAATATTAAATAAAATATTTGTGCATATATGTTGCTGGTATATTATTAGATTATATACCTTGATTGCTTGTGAATTCATAAATTAGAAATTATTTAAGTGATTAGATATGCTTTATATCTATACGGGATATTTTAATATCGTTGTGGTGTTGAATTTCATATAGTTGACGATGACCTTCCAAAGTATGATTTTACAAATAAAAGTAAAAGAAACATGAACTTTTTTTTCGCACCAACTGTGGGGCAAAAAATAAAAAAATAAAATAAATTAATAATTAAAATAAAAAGAATAAAAACAATAAAAAAATAGTCATGAAATTTACTTCACAATTAATAAAGATATTTCTACATATTACATAGTGTAAAACAACCTTATGTTTGTGAGTGCGTTAGTGACTCATATACTTGAAACATTATCTCATTGCATCTTATCTTCCCTTAGAGTTATACAACTTTCTTAATAATTCTTAACAATAGTTGTATATTGATAATCATGCTAAAGATTTTTTAAGATCAAATTTAGAAAAAAAATAAAAAGGAAACAATATAACAATAATATTACCTTCTCGTTTCATTTATTCAAATTCAGACCATTGTTTTATTTACCATTTTTGCATTAAATTTTGTTTTTCTTTTATTCTTGAAATTTTTATAACCTAATTTCCTTACATAGGTAGTACATTGAATTCCATGTTGTTGTGTAAATGGATTCTTTTCAAATTTTATTCAATTTTTTAATTACATAGTTGTAATCTTATTGCCTTTATAAATAAATAAGATATTTTATAATTAGTTAGATTATATAACTTAATTATTTGAATGTAAAATAAATTTAATATGCATTTTTAAAAAATTTTATCGTTAGCATAAATTGTTAAATTGTACAATATAATTATTTGAATGCATAATATAATTTTTTATCATTGAGATAAAGTAGTTAGATTATACAATATAATGTCAAAAAGTTACAAATTTATATTAAATTTTTATTTACATTCAAATAATTAAATTGTTTACATTCAAATAATTAAGTTATACAATTTAATTATTCGAACGTAAAAAAATTTAATATAATTCTGTAATTTTTTTAGTTTTAATGCAAAATAATAAAGATTTTCTTAGTTGTAGAAATAGTTCATGAATAAAAACAAAAAACAAGAAAAGTTTTTTATTTACATTTTATAATATTTTAACATCTAAAAAAAATTATTATGAATATAAAATGAAACGCACATTCCATTCTGACTTAAATTAACAAATATTGAAGTAAGATTCATATAAGTATTTTTGCCTATTTCGGGTAGAAACTTATTCGACTTGAAATGACTTTTCTATTATAGTCCATTCTTGTGTACAAAACGTGAGGTAATAGTTTACCCAAAAACACATAAATTGACTTGCAAAATAGTCAAATTAATGTATTGATACATACAGTACTATATACAATTCTAAGTCTATAATTATATACAACTGTATGTATTTTCTTTTGCAGAAATGATATAAGTACACATCTGAAAGTTAAAACATAACTAAATTTGTTTGTGTAGATAATTTTAGAGGTAAAAAATCCATATATGTAAATGTATAATTGTGACAACACTACCACTTAACCTTGAGTAGATGTGTATACGCATAAAATCATTATAGCTTCGTAATCAATGATGTACAAATAAGGATTATAATTTTTGATCGGCACACTTAACCACAAGTAAGACAATGGATTGACATAATGAGCATTTCATAAGTAATTTATTGGTATAAATCTAGCATTCTTTATGACAATTAAATTCTTGAAAAAAGTTAATTCTTGAAAAAAGTTAACTTTTTTGAGTCGTTGAGTATATAGGTTTCGCCACCTTAGAAATTTTATATGTTTTAATATATTAATTTTGACTTTGAAAATTAATGTAAGAAAAGTACATCCAGGCACTGAATTTAATTCTTTTTTTAAAAATTTATTTTCCGACTTCAGTGAGCCAAGTGTTAATTTTCATGAAAATTTCATACTAAAAATAGAGATGGGGATGCATGCTTCCAAATCAATTATAGCTTATTATCTCCGGACAAAACATGCAATTAAATCTATATTAAGGGTACATATCTTGATTACATGTAAATCTTGTAATTGAAATTTCCTAAAGTAGTTGGAGATAAATAGATAATACACGTTTGTAGTGGGTTTTTCAGTACCACTTATACCATTTGAATGTTGAACTGAGTGAATACAAAGTTACACAAATAGAAAAAAGAAGGATCTCAAGTTTCAAAAGTCATACGTGTAAATATATCTTGTTCAGAAAGTGCTTCCTTGAATTATAAAGCACATTCCGAGAATGAAAGGTCATAGGGCTCATAGACATTGTTAAGGGAAAAAAAAATATTAAAATTACAATGTTATAAAACTAAGTATTTAAATAAGTAGACTAAACTTCCTTTTCTTACTTAAAAAAAAAAATTAAAAACCTAAAAAAAATGGGTTAGTATAGTAAATATTGTACAATACTACAATGTGATTCTGCCTTGCGTTTGTCAAATTTGCATTTTGAAACATAATCTCGATCTTACAGAGTAGTACAAATTTCTATAAATTTATGTAAAATGATAAATTTGTGTACATATGATGCCATATGGTAGTCAATGATTTGTCTTTTCGTTTCAATATAATTAAAAAAAAATTTTGTTCGCTTCTCCAATATAAAATACAATTGCATAGAAGAAAAGCAGGTGAAGAAGAAGTAATGAATTTGTATAGAAATTGAATCATGTACTTGAGAACAGGGGACAAGATAATATAGTTGAAATGCCCATTCCAGTAACATTTGAGGTATAAGATACATTAATAGGCATAAGATATATTTAAAAAAAAAAAAAAAAGCTGGGTGAAGAGTTTGATATTCTAATGTATATTAAGATTAAGTAGATAAAGAAAGAAAAAAAAATTTGAAAATAAGCAAAATTATTTTAATTTAACTTGGGTGGAAAATGATGTTTACCTATATTTTTTGAAAAAAATTAGTTAGATCAGAGGCTAATCTTCGTATTAAGTTCTTAAAGATGGATGAGTAATTTTTTTTTTTTTTTTAAAAAAAATAGTTATGCAAGAGATTGTTATCTACATATTCTTCTTAAAAAAAATTAGGATAAGAATCTTCTGTCACAGATCCTGTGCCACTTCTGTCACACCACCAACTGAACGGTCAAGCTTACTCCACGAAAATTACTCTACAAAATCTTGATTGTTCATTTGGTGGTGTGACAAAGAGTGCCATAAGATGTGAGACAGAAGATCCTGTACCAAAAATTTAGTTAGGGAGTGGCATAGAATGAGTAGTGACAGAATATCCTTAACCTAAGAAAATTCGTTAATTAAGTTAGCTAGTGTCTAATGATCACGTAAGTTTTTTTAAAAAAAAAAAGTTAATTAAGTTTGGGACTCTAGTTATTATTTAAAAGTTAATTAGTTAGATAATGAGAAAGATTAAGAGATGGAAATAAAATAAAAGTAGGTTGGATAATCTGATAAATACTTGTTAGATTTGAATTTAGGATAGTTACCCACAGATATATTAAACTCTTATTAGTATACAATCCAAATTGATACTGTAGTCAATTTTTGAATGTTTAAAACTTTTTTTGAAAAATGATTATAGTAGAAATTCATTTTATAACATTTTTAAAAATATTAGGTAAAAAATATATTTATAAAAGTCATATTTAAAGAAAATTTGTAATAATGACAAATAGCATGTACACATCACTTGTAGTGAAAAGGAATTTTGATTTAATACATAGATAGATAAATATATTTTAATAGAGTCTATGAATTAGGTTAATTCAAGCATTTTAGTTAGGGAAAATCGCCAAAATAATCCCTCAACTTTTGCACTTTAGTCAGAATAGTCCCTCAACTTATTTTTTTAACAGAATAGTCCTTCAACTTTTTTTTTAGCCAGAATAGTCCTTTAACTTTTATTTTTTAGCCAGAAAAGTCCTTTTATGATGTAGTCACCATATTTTTTTTTTTTTTTTTTTTTATAAATTTCACATGAAAGGACTATCTTGGCTAAAAAATAAAAGTTGGAGGACTATTTTGGCTACAAAAAAAGTTGAGGGACTATTTTGACTAAAGTAAAAAAATTTAAGAACTATTTCAGCAATTTTCCCTTTTAGTTATAACTAATTATAAAAAATCTTATAATATATATTTATTTAATTACATTTATCTCTCTTGAGGTTTGACCAAATTATCAATACACCCTCGTAATTTAGTAACAAACAGTTAATTTGATAATTTACGGGGGTGTATTGATAATTTGGTGGAGGAGGTGGTGGTTCCTAGAGAAGGTGTGAGGACCTACTGTCTCTTATACATTTACTACAAAATTTTTTATTGAGGTATAAAATTGACAAAAAATCAAAGTTTTGGGACTTTTCTGAAATATGAAAAAGTTGAGAGATTAGTTAAGCTATTTGTATTAAGGGTGGTGATTTAGTCTTTTCATTAGTTTTGTTAAGGGATATTACTGATAAGGGAGTATTTGTAATTTTGCCAAATTATAGGGAGTTTTGGTAATTTGGTCAAATTTCAAGAGAGGTAAATGTGATTAATCCTTATCTATATATAGTATAAAAAAGTGGAGGTTTGTGAGAATCCATGAAGATATGACATGTGGCACGCTTTAATATCTAATTTCTTTTTCACTCTCTTTTTTTTTTCAAAAAAATGAATAACAATTCATAAGAAATTAGATAATCTATACAATTCAAATACATAATTGTTTAATATTTTAAAAAAGATATGGTAACTAAATCTAGCAATTAATACATTTTATTTTCTCATTTCAGATTTTTTTAGGTCTTCTAATGATAAAGAATTATAGTTAGATTCTATTAGTAAACCCACAAAATTGATGTTCAAAACATAAACATTTTATTCGATAAGGATAATTGTCTATTAACAACTAATTTTTACAATATTAAAATAAGAACAACCAAAGTAAAATGAAAAAAATAAATGAAAGAGTAGAAAGAAATATAGTTTATCTTATATTTGAATAAATTAATAGATGCTAAGAAAAGAAGTGGACAAGCACAGTAAACATGTACCAACTGATGTTGCTCAAAATCTGAGTAGCATGTGATCTTATTTGCTGATAAAATTTATTTAAAAAAAAAAAAAAAGTTTTAACTCCTCACAAGCTTTATGGAGATTTTCATTCCTAATCAAACTCTTAAATAATAAAAATTGTTATTTATCTCAAAAAAAAAAAAAAAGAAATGTGATAAATCCTTCCTCAAAATTTGAATTGTATTTTAAATTTGGTGAAGTTTATTGATGATAAATTTTACAATAAATTGCCATAAGTTTTATGTGGTATAATCTTTTAAGTGATCAAGAACCCCCGTATATTTTAGATTAAACCTCTATATGGTTGTATCAATAGGTAAAGTAGACAAAAATAATCAAAATTAATAGTGTTTGAAAAGCATGCA
Source organism: Cinchona pubescens (assembly GCA_025175665.1). Classification (NCBI taxonomy): domain Eukaryota; kingdom Viridiplantae; phylum Streptophyta; class Magnoliopsida; order Gentianales; family Rubiaceae; genus Cinchona; species Cinchona pubescens. Next base: position 5,979,684 of record JANKKI010000131.1, read on the forward strand.
CTCGGAAGTTAGTATTTAATGAAAAATATAATTTTTAATCAAAAGATTTTGAATAAATTATCATAAACCCCTATGTAGTATGAATCTTATACCCATAACCCCCATATATTTTTGTAAATATACTCTAAACTTCTATGTGATCTAGACTAAATAGTAAAGTAGATGTAAATCATTTAAACTAATCATTTTTACTACACACGTGCTCTTGTTGTGAGTTATTGCTTGAAACTTTGTTTTTCTTCCCCAAAAAGTTAATATTTTATACCCAACCTACCCTTATTGTTATTTATATAAATGTATTCTTAAATTTACTATACTTATCTATCATCTACAACTAAAAAGTACAACTACAAAGCTGCATAAGGTATTTTTTTGTAGTTTTTTTTTCTTTTTTCTCATGCATTAATTTATGTATAGATATTTAATTGTAATAATGAACTACTGTCATTTTCTTTCATCAAACAAATTGAAAGCCAAAATATATGAAAATAGGGAAAAAAGAATTATTTGAAAGGTTTGGTGTTAAATTATATATGGGGTAAAATTGTAATTTCGATAAAAATCGTGATTTTGTATATTTTTATCTGTTTTATCATTCATTCCAAACTAAATAGGGGTTAAGGTATATTTTCAAAATATAAAGATGTTATAGGTCCGAAGGTTATACCACATAGAGGTTTACAGTAATTCACCTTAATTTAAATATGAGGGTAAAAACATAATTTAACCAAAACCGTCACTTTAGATACTTTTCATCTATTTGACCTTTCAATTCAAACCACATGGTGTTTATGGTATATTACCTAAATTTTATTCAAATTTTAAAATAAGAAAGAGAAAAAAATAAGCCCTGGATTGGCTCTATAAATAGTCTGATAACGTCAGCAGACCCACAAAAAAAAAAAAAACTAAAGAGATAAGAGAATTCCGGGAAGATTGACAAGGCTAGACACCAGATTAGGATAATATATGTGGCTTTAGTTTTGTTTGAGCATCCAGTACAAGTAGAACTTCTTAGGAATTTTCTTGAAAATTATAGGGTTAATTTCACTTTACTCCTTCAGTGTTTAGGTTTACTTTAGCTTTTAATGTTATCTTTTAAATATTTAAATCTCTAAACTAATGTCAAATCTAACAATATTAGATTTTTTTCAACCTAAAATGATATTTTTACCCTCTTTCCCATGATACCTAAAATATTTTATTTTCTTTCATAAATAGAGTTTGATGAAATTTAACATAGTGATGAATGATAAAAAAATTATTGCATTATTTTAACCAACAAAAAAAAAAAAAAAGAGAGAGTGAGGAAAAAACTGAATCAAGTAAAAATAAGAAAAACAAAGAAGAGAAAATAAGGTTATTTTTGTCAAGAGGAGAATGAATGTTGAGTTTAATTTAATAGGATTTAAGTGTTTAAAAAATAATGTTAGTATGGAATAAAAATGATAGTGATCCTAAAATATTAAGGGGATATTGTATTATCAAAGTGTGTAATTTGGAAGTAAGGTAATTTTGTTGTTATTTATCTTATAATATTATTCACTAATATTATCGTAAATTTACGTTATAGGTAAATTGACAATTGTTTAAATTATATTTGTCAATATTTTTTATTATTCATATGTAAATTCTCATCTACTATAATTGACATAGGAAAGTGGCGTGCAGTTCCTTAAAAAGTTTATACAAAAATTGGAGTGTAAATCCCAGTAATAGAGACCATGCACGATGTTAAATATTTATCTATATTTAGTTCTTTAAGGTGATTGAAAAGAGGAATGCATGTGGTACGGGAAAATATACTAACGATAAAGTTAAGTACATAACTTACTATATTACATAATAAATATCCAAATTTTATAATAAAATTTTCAATCAATTTTCCTTTTCAAGATTGAACTTTGAAGATTTTTGGGTTAGTATTCGAGAATTGTGATAAATCAGTTGCTTTGATCTCCTTTTTAGATTCTGGTATTATATAACATAATAGTATTGCTATTTTATTTTTTTCATCATTTCATTTAATTATTAAATTATTTATATCATCAATTTACATTATTTGAACTTTAAATTTTACGTTACTTTCATTTTCGTGCATAGCACGAGTTTTTAGAAGGGTGGGTGTGTGTATATCTTTGCATAAGATTGTAAATAAATGAACTAATATATGATACTACGTGATTAATATACAATTATACAAGTGTTGCTAAGTGATTATTTAGGGAAAAACTTTTGAAATGCAAATTTAAAAACAAAGTTAAATGTAGAATTTCTTCGCTTTTAAACTTACTTCCCTTTATTAAAATTTTCAGAATATGTTAGAGTACACAAAAATAAGGTTAATACTTTTGTGGTTTATCGATATGTTGAATTTCAATACTTTTTTTTTTCCCATCAAATCTTTTGGTTTCCGCCCAAGATCAAGAATGAAATGACAAGTTAGGTTATGGACTTAGAATAAATGTAATTATTGTGTCATCTCATTACATAATATTTTGTTTTTTCTTAATGGTAACAGAATTTCATAATATTTTAAAAATAAAAAAGTTCATATCCAAAACATCATTGAAAATAAAAATGATGTTTTTGTTACAATATATTTGCTAAAGGAATTAAAAAAAACGAAACAAAAAACAGTTGAATTAGAGGGTTAGTTAATGTATAATAACTATTTAATCTGATCAAAATTCAATTAATATTAATAATTAAATAATCAATCACTTAAATACTACTAAGATTTACTTTTTCCTTAATTTTCTAGAGCGGGAAGTATCTTTATCTACTTCACCCGTACAAGTAATCCAACCCTAAATGATCGTCCAAATTATTAAATGACGAAATTACCCTATTTTAAAATGACTTATTTTCAACTATTAAAGCATCAAAACATAGATTTTCACTTTCTTTTTTTCTTTTTTTTTTTTCTAAATGGCTTAAACTGACACAACGTTGGGTAATTTGCCCTACATTTTACAAACATTGTGAATACCTAGAACCAACATACCCACTCGATCTCGAACATGTGTGTGACTCGTACAGCTTCAAAATAGGGGCAAGCCAATAAATTAATGGGAAATTCTATAATTCCGTTGAGGGAACTATTCTCTTGGCTTTAGAAATTTGTACAGTATAAGTTTTTAAAGTACATAATATTATAATGTATAAATTTTTAAAACAAAAAAGAATAATTTTCTAAAAGAAATTGTAAAATTTTCCTTAATTAATATGTTATACACAAAGTTGCAATCATATCATTCAAAGCAAGACCAGATCAAGTATATTTTAATTCCTCTATTGAATAATAAATTGAGTCTAATCAATTGCATGCTTTCTAAAATCGTATTTTTCATCAGTCCGAGCCCCAATGCTTTAGGAACGGCTGAAGAATAGTTGGCTTTTGATGTCCCGAATGCTCGGACTGGCTCATAAATTTACATTGTATGATATTTTAATGGGACTTTAAAAAAAACCCTTTTCGTAATTATATTTAATCTTTAATTGGCTAAACCACTCATAAATTGTACTATATTTGTCCACCTTTGACATGTCCAACCAGAGATATTTTGGTTCATATATTTGGCAGAACTTAAATATTCTTTAGGAAATATTCATCTGTTGCAACTATGTTGTAAACAATGACAAGCTGGAGGGAGTTGCAAAGGAAATGTAGAGGAGTTAATCAAGGTTACATGTGATCCGAAATATGTCCCTATTCAAACAAGTTAAATGTAGATCAAAAATATTTTTTCAGTGGTTAAATTAGTTACAAATAAATAGTTGATGGACTTAATTAGTTAAAATTAAAGTTAACGGATAGAGTTTTAGTGAAAAAGTTAAAAGATTATTTTTTTTATGATTTTTTTTTTAAAAATAAATGTAACACGTGTTACTATGTACTAATAGAATTAGTACAATATATAAAACCAGGTTTATTTACAGTAACTCAAGACTCTCCCTTCTTCTCTTCCTAGTGAAATGACAAACCACATTTTTTCCCCCCTTAAGTAAAGAAATATATTGCAATCTTTCTTTGTTCAACCCAAGAAAAAGTGGGTTTTTTTTTGTTTATTTTTGTTTTGGAGGGTTGGAAATATTGTTGAGAATTTGTGAAGTCTTGGACTTTCTTCTGTACTTGAGTATTTTGATCGGGATTTTAACTTGTTTTTTAATCAGGATTTTGACTTTTATTGGAGACTCCGAAGATTGGTGAAGTTGATTGTCGTGCAAGAATTATTACTCTTTGCTTCTGCGGTAAGATTTAAGACCCTTTGAATAGACCCATTGAATTGTTTGCTGTTAGCGAGCATCTATGTTGAAGTAAGATGCCTCATGCAAAGCATAAATGAGATTTTGCGTTCATTAATTTTATGGATAACTTCATTTAATAAGTTTAAAACTTAGAATTTACACATATTGGTGGGAAGGTTACACTATGTGTGTGATTTAAAAAATACAAGTAATACAAGTAAAAAGAGAAAAAAATTATATATGAGATAGTAATTAGTTATGGTATAAAACGATTTTATTCATGCTAAAAAAAATAATTATAAATTGTTTATAAAGTGACAGACATCATTTAAATTTGATTCGAATTCAATCACCTAATAAAAGCTCGCTTAATTTTGATTTAAAAGATAAATTAGATTAATACTATAAATTATACTAATTAAACAAATTTGAAAGATTCCATCAATGTCAAAACTGATTTTTTTTTTAAAAAAATAAATAAAAGGTGAAGTTCCAATAATGTCCTTGACTCCCAAGGACCAAATTTGACCATTGACAACGGCTGCTACTATTAGTCTCATTAAACAAACTCCAGATTAAAGTAAACCAAAACCACTACCGTGCTGTTTCATTGAGGACAAACGTCGAACACTTTGATGGGTAGTAACACTCGACGAGACGATGTTCTCTCATTCTTGAACCCTTCTTCTACAGTACTCTCCTCGACGCTTTGTTGGGTAGTTATCTTATCTCCTCAACAGCTCTCAAGAATCAGAAGCGCCTCCAGAAGCTTTCAGCACGAGGGGTTTCTTGATACTGACGCAGCAGGTGTGAATATTGATGCTGAGTTTGGATTTTCGAGGCCTGATGTTAGGCAGAGCCCCATTAGTTACAACAGTCGAGTTCTATGAGCGTTATGTGTTCATTTGTTACAAGAATCCTCCTTGGATTGAGGATTGAGACTGCTAAGCAAGCCATAAACTCGTAATCATATCCTCCAAAGCACGTTCCGATCATATATATCTAATTCCTCTCTTAAATAATAAGCAGAGTCTAATCAATTCCCTGTTTGCTAAAACTCTGTGCCCAGTATTTTTCTTCAGCCCAACACCCGAAGAATAGTTGGCTTTTGATGTCCAGAATACTCGACGTGACTCGGCAGAATATGCAAAACTGGAGGCCTCTGGCGGATATTTTACAGGAACAGAATTCTTCACAGCATTTTGCATGCCATATATCTTCAAAAATTTAGTAAAGGTTCCATCAGTATATCTTCTAGAAGCCAATAAACCTGTCAGGGAACAAAAGAATCTAGGGAAAATCGCTGAAATAGTCCTTCAACTTTTTTATTTTAGTTGAAATAATCTCTCAACTTTTTTTTGTAGTCAGAATGGTCCTTCAATTTTTATTTTTTAGCCAAGATAGTCCTTTTATGTGAAATTTATCAAAAAAAAAAAAAAAATTTTATGGTGGCTCCACTATAAAAGGACTTTCTTGACTAAGAAATAAAAGTTGAAGGACTATTCTGACTAAAAAAAAGATTGAAGAACTATTTTAACTAAAATAAAAAAATTAAGAAACTATTTTGATGATTTACCCAAGAATCTAAACTGAAGCAAATCAGTACACATAAATTGTGGGCCCATATAGAACCTTGTATGTTGTAATTAAATATTGGGGTCACAATTTATGTATTTTGATGTATGTGAACTTTAGTTTATGAAAAGAATTTATGATAAATTAATGTTAAATTAGATTAGCATATATTTGAAATTCAAAATTTCTCTATCTACATGTGTATTGGGACAAGTGCCCTGTGGAACACACGGTGATATAACAGGAGCTTCATCAAGAGATGCATTCATCCTACTCTTCCCAGCAGCAAGTAAAAGTTGTAGAAAGTCATAAATGTTTGGTCCAATGTTAAAATTTCCAGTCTACTCCTGCATGAGAATGAAAGCACAAGCACACGAATTACATACCAGAATCTTTCTGTAGCTTTTGCATCTCATAATGCCATGCATCCAAGGCCTTCACCATTGACCTTTCCCAAGCATCAAAGTGGTACATGTTACTACTAAATAAAAAGTCACTTTTTGCACATTACCATATGTCAATGTATTTCTTAATTCCCCTTTAATCATTTGTAATCTTTTTCCCCTTTTCCTTTTCTCTGTATAAAATACTCTTTAAATGATATCGAAAGGGTAATGGAATCTGAGTTTCCTTTAGTTTTATAACTTCTTTATTATTGGTCCAACAATTTGTGACCTTTAAAGTTGCTAGAAAACAATGAATATCACTCCAGTACACATGCAAGAGTTGTCCAAGTTGAGGAACTTGCAAAAGAGACTCAAGTCCAACAATCAATAAGAGAGCAGGAATGGAAACACTAAACAGTCGAAATAATTAACAAGTTATAAGTTCTGAAGTGATCAGCATCTTCTTTTATGCATGACATACCAAAATCTCTTGATCATTCTTGAGAATCGTGTAAAAAAAGCATTTGTAATTCCTTCTGTTGTGTTCACAACATGGAAGCTAAAAGTGCCTACGAAAAAAGAATATGCAATCCTTAAAAAGTTCTTTGGGCTCAAGCTGTTTAATTCTAAATCCCAAGTTCATACCATCTAGTTCCTAGTCCTTTATTCAATTTTACTACTGGAAGACAGGACAAAACCATGCAACAATTAGGGTGTTTATCTGAAACTTCATTGACGACCAAGCATGAGTTGTATGACAATAAATAGTTAAAATATCCAAGTTGAAAAACACTTGGAGATTAGTCGTTGTAATATGCCTGGAAATATCTTAAAATATTTTGTTATAACATCACCTAAATTCCTCAAATCTTTACTACTAGTTAAAGGAGAATTTTCCCTGTTCCAACAAGTTCCATCAAATTCCATATCCGCAGAGAAAAGTTAGGAGAAAAAAAAAGAAGCTATAGTATCATTCAGATTAGATCCTCTCACCCAAAAAAAAACAGCATGCTAAAACTAATTTGGATCTTAAGAAAAAACAATTTCTGAGCCAATAAGTTTGTCTATATGTTTTTAGGTATTAAAAGTTACTTTTCAAACAAAAACAGGTAAAATACTATCAAATGCATAATACATCCGAATCATTCACTATAACACACTACAAAATAAAAGATCTCATAACATTAGATAACATATAGACAATTCTTACAAAGTTATTTTTAATGTTAAACAAATAGATTGATACATGAAACTCTTATGGTTCTAAAAGCTCTTATTAATTCGAATGACTAAAAGGGCGTTCACAATAATCTTAAACAGCAACTTATTTCATCTAAATGATTAATGCTCGAGTGTAGAATAACTCAAATCTAGATGACAAAAATGCTCTAAATTATGTTGTGCATGGGTTTTTATTTATTTATTTTTTTGGGGGGAGGGGGTTAGAAAGATAATGTGACACAACATTTTGTATAGTAGACTGCTTTACGGACTATATGTCATTTCAAGCTCGTACATGTTCAAGACCATGTGATCACATACAACATCTGCAATTAACTCATGAAATGACAAATCCTATTATTACGTTACAAGTTTTGTATGGTGAGTTGGATGAAATTAAAAGAGGCACGAACTGTTATTTTCTCAATGTAAAAGCCTATAATCAACAGGACAATAAGACCAAATTAAATATTTTACCCTCCAAATAATTCAAAATTAAATGCTCTTACAAACCATTTCAACATTTAAAACTCCAAAACAACAAAACTAACTATTTTTTTTGTTGCTTAGTCAACAAACCATTAAATGCTTTAATAAACCATTACAATTGTTTGCCTATTTTGTTTTGTTGCTTAGATAATAGAAAGGTCAAAATTGCAAAACCACTACCTATAATGCATGTTGCTTATTTCAACGTCTTTATATTGCACCGAGAAACCAAATTCCTGAAGCAGCTTCATGACATCTCTGACTGCATGTTCCTTTCGCACCTGAAAGGAAATACATAAAGCAGAGTTAATGAATGAACACAAACAACATACGACAAACTATTGCCAAAACAAAAACCACAAAATCAAATTATCAAAAAATCAACTTCAAGGGCGAGGGAGGGAACAATAAAACCACTCGAAAATGTCTATTTGTCACTCCTCCAAAGGAACTCAAAATGGAAAAGATATATAAAGCTCAGATTATAAAAACCTCTCAGCACAAGAGATTAGAACAAGATGAACATCATAACTTACATCATTGGACATTGATTCCAGATACCCTTCTAGGGCAACATCAGCCTTCTCAAAAATATCAAGCACCATTAAACTAGAAATCATTAGCTGACTTCCTTTTCACACACAACTGAGACAACATTTTTGCTGCCTCTGAGTATCTATCTTTTGCTCTACGCTCAAAATCAATGGATTTTGCTAATTCGTGGTTTATAAACTGTCTGAATGTCATAGATCTCTTTAAGGGAACATCATTTTTAACTTCTGATATCATAGGATCTATGACCTCCTCTCGAGCCAAAAGCATCAGGATGGTCAATGCAAATATTTTACCCTCCTTCGCATAGCAGCAAGCAACCTCATTTACTCTTTCCATCTTATCCACAAGAATTCTGCAAGTATCAAGTGCTTTCTTCTGCCATAAAATTTTGTAGAATGGAAATCAGCAACACTTAAGGCAGAGTTCTGAATTATCATTGCAGCACTAATAAACGTAAAACATGGAGTAGCATTTGCTGTAAACAAGCAGAATTAGCAAGAAGAACAAACCATTTTGGGAAGACAGAGTAAGGCGATCAACTTGAAGACAGACTCATCAGGCATCCATCTGACTGACACATAATTCTTGTTGAACTACAAACCAACTAAAATGACATAATTTTTGGAAACAAAGGATTGATGCATATGCAGAATGAGAAAGTCAGAGATGAAGAAAGGATATTAAGGCAGCATGAGAATGGAAGATGCATGTGTATATGAAGATATTCCATGACCAACAAAGCAATATCTGCGCCATGATCTGTACCATAGGCTTTCAAGTGCCACTCGAAGAGGATGCCACTTCTTATGCTCTGGATCACACTCATTCCATCCACAATCAGCCTGCTTCACACAAAAATAAACTAAAGCAAGGGTGGATAAGAAGAAAACTAAGCAAGCACAAAATTCTTCGGAAAGCCATGACAACATATCCATGCAAAAAAAAAAAAATTTTAAAGAAAAGAAAATGAAAGATAATGAACCATCATCATCAGAAAAAGCTACATGTCAGTAGTAACAGATAAAGGTAGGAGAATCCAAATCATTAACATATAACTGATTGATTCAGGCACATTGATACCATTATCCATTAGTAGCCTAGCAACAGTAAGACGCCCCTATTAGCTGACATGGATTTAGATCAGCATAACAATATTGATATACCACTTGACAGATATTATTGATCTCTGGATGCCGAGACTATTTATCGTTCAGAACAGTGTTACATGGATCATGGTACGGTTTGGTATGCAGTACAGGTACGTGCTATGAGACTTTTCTAAATATGTGGTACAGTATGAGACTTTTCTAAATATGTGGTATGAGACTTTTCTAAATATGTGGTACAGAAGGGTAGGCTTAGATGGATTGTATTTTCCTGATGGAAATTTGTGATTTAGGATTGTTATTTAGGCTTACAGTTGAGTAGTTAAATTATTAATTATTGATAAGTATTTTACCTACAATTTCCTAATCTCATTAAATAACTACATTCCTATCCATAAAAACAAATTGATAAGTATTGAAATTCTTGTTTTCATTAAATAACTGCATTTCTATCCATGAAAAGAAGTTGATAACCTACTGAAATTCTTGTTTTTATTATTTCATCTTTCTTACATGGCTCTTACTCTCCCTAAAAGAAGTGACAAATACAGAACTTCTTGTTTCTGTTATTTCCTCTTTCCTGTACAATTGACTGTTAACGTGTATAAGAGTTTGGAGCAAAAAGTCACAAAAACTAACCATGTAAGGAAACCACATGTCAGAACAAACACTTCCCAGCACAAAGTATGCTTAGTAAGTCTTTCCACTATATATATGCATCCAGAGAAATGAAATAAACTCAACATTCCAAGATAAAAATGAACTAATTCTTATTCATATAAAACATCAATTGCTTTCAAGAAAAACTATCCAGAAATTAGCATACCATCACGTCATAGTGAGAAAGCCATTGCCTTGCTTCTGGGTCATCCATATTGGAGTACTCCTCTGGTTTCAACAGTGACAAATAATACACATCACCTCTTCATTTGTAACTGAGGTAGCATTATTTTAAAAGGAAGTCAAAGATGAATTATCCAGAGCGTTTTACATATGGTTTTTCTGAGATGTATTTAGCATAGGTTGATAAATCTGAGACCAGAGGCCAAAAGTAAAAAGGCTCATTAGTCAGAAGAAAAGTACAATAAACGTAAAATTTAAGTTTAATTTCACGATCATAATTGTATACAGGAGACTGAGATTAGCATACCAATCAGGTTGACATTACCAATATCTTTGTCAGTCAATTTAAATTCCGAGGACTCAATACAATCTGCCATAAGTTCACTGATCCCAGAATGCTGCGAGAATATCATTTCAGGGAAGAAATGAAAAACTGAATAAAAAAGAATTGTGCAATAACTTCAAAAGACTTTTATACCCAACATATGTCTTACAGTACAAGGAAAAAGATAAATGAAGAATTGAAGATCACTTGGATTCATAACTAAAGAAAGTAAAAAAAAAAATATATTCAATACCTTAGGTAGAGAGATTCCCAAGAGTTAAGATGTGCAGACATTTGGACACCACACCTTGCAGAAAATCTCGAGCAACATCAGTTCAGACATCATTCTTTGCTTCTTTTCCTGGTAGTTAAACAACTGGGAGCTTTCCATTAGAGTTAATATACACTCTTCGCAATAAAGCGAAGTAAGTTGATTGACAACATATTGGCGCAATGTCATCTGCTCCTTTAATATGCAATCTACTTGAAAATACATCTCTTGGCGGTAGCAAGAAGACTTAGCCAGAGAGGCTAAATATAAAGCAGCAAACTCGATTATCTTTCCTTTTTCAGCATAATGACAAATGAGAGGAACGGGTGATGGAAGCCTAAGATGTGGAACCAAACACATCAAAGTTGCCATAGGTTCAAACTGACATATGACATGGAACCAAAGCAACATTAAAGGATAGTAGCTCAAATAGTACAAGATAGAAAGGTGTCAAATTCTGTATCACTAATATATATTAAAAGTGCATTTCAATTAAGTGTACCATTCCATCTCCACACAACATGAAAATCAATTTGAAAACCGTATTGTTCTGGAGTCCACCAAACTCTCTTTCTGCAACAACCCCATTGAAAATTCAACCATCAAGAAACACGAACAGAAAATACATAATTAACTGTGGAACTAACCTGAGTGCATGAAGAGCAAAATCAACCTGTGTCCAATCATTGTGGTCATCTTCATCGTAGGTAACTCGGGTATAAACTCCGAATCCGGAATCAAGAAGCAACCCGGTGAATTTGGGGCATAATCGTAGTGCAGCATGATAGAGAGGAGACCAAAGTTTATCAGGCAGAACAACATAATTCATGTTCGCCACGAAACTAATTTCTCCTCTCAGGAATGCATATGCACAAGCAAATGCATTTTTTTCAAGAGCATGATTTAGCACCAAACCAACTAATCTTTCACGCTTTTTATCTGAATCAATTACACCCGCGTCAAGCTGGCTTTTTATCAGCTGCACAAACTCATCTTTCTTGTCATAATCCAATATATCTTCAATTCGTGCATACTCTATCCGGGGGATTTTCCAGATCCCAAATCTGGTTTGGTATTATTATTATACAGTATACTACAAAAGTCATTTCTCCATCAAATGAAAAAGAGAGAAAGAAAAAAAGCACAAGTTTTTATACTCACTGCAGGGATAAGCTCTTCCTCATAATTATCCTCATTAACTTCCCCCTCTGTTTCTGATACTATTCCCTTTTTTAACAGATAAAAAATCAACAATAAAAACAAGAAAATGATTAAAAAAATTTTCACAGAGTACAAAAGATTACCAACCTTACGATCAAAAGAGGCGGATATTATGTCATCTCTGATGCCATGATCTGTGCTCAAACAATCAATCAAACACACACATCAATAAGATATATATATATAAAAAAAAAATACAAAATTAATCAAAAAAACACTGAAACAATCGGACCAGACAAAAGGGTTTCAACCGGATACCCAAAAAACACTGAAAAGATCGAGAGAATTTGTATTTGTAGTAGTAAGTAGTAGTACATTCTAACCCTATTTCCGATGTGAGCGAACTTATTTTGCCTTATCAACGTTGTTTCTGCATGATAATAAGGTTAAAGGTAGAATAGTAGTAATGCAGTTGTGTTGTGTTTACCTTAAAAAAAAAATGTAATGTAATGTAGTTGTGCACTAGTACTTGAGATTTGAAGAAATACTTGAAATTCTTATATTGGTAGGTGAGATAAATCTCTTAATTTACAATTATCTATATTATTATTGAAGAAATTTATTTTTAACGACTAAAGTGATGTAGATAAATATCAACCAAATAATCTATCCTACCTATTGTGGATCGGATTCATATAAAAATTTCCGAATCTTTGTCACTATAAATTCAAATAAACGAGCCCGGGACGAGTCTGATTGGGCGTCATTTATCATCCGGGCGAAAGTTGGCCACTCATGCATGCTAGGAGGAAGTAAGTGGTTGTTGAATGGCTCGAACTCAAGTCCAGTAGTGCCTTTGCCCTCACCTTGTCAAACATGTCATAAAATTTAATTTTGATCATTTAGAACTTAAAATCAAGTCTTTGTAAATGATTTTCTTGAAATTTTTACTACCCAGCTATCTGATGGTACTAATGTCGTTCTCAGCTAAATTCAACATCACCAGCATTATGGGCATATTCCATAGGAAGAAAAACCAATTTGAAGGTGTTAGTATGAAGTAGTTTGCCTGTGTATATTTTAGACCAGTGCGACTTAAACATTTCTATCTTGAAGAAACGATATGGAGGGGAAGATTTGCTGTTTCCCAGACAATAATTGCCTGGAAAGTGTAGTGCAATCTTTGTTTGGTATTGCTTGTTTACAGCATATGAAAATTAGTGCTGATATATTCGTAGTTTTACGCCTTGAGTTTGAATTGTCAAGATCTTGAACTAGTTTTCCCCCTAATGCAAATCAAGTAGCAGCATTTGTACTGGGAAATTATCTAGACTATTATCATTGGAAAACTCTGAACTTGCAAAATTGCTAAAAGTGCCGTGTTTATTTGGCTCTTCAATTAGAGAATGTTGGCTGAATCAAACAGAAACATCAGAATATGAGAAGAAGAGATACGAGGAGAGGCCTGCGTTTGTAACTGGAATCATTTTACAACATTGGATTAGGATTTCTACAACATTTTCGACTAATGATAGGATTATATATCCACTACCTTCTAATTTAATCTTATCGTTATAGAGCTGAAACAAAATATGCAGCCATCGTACATTTATACTTGCCGGGTTGTCTCTATATCTCCAGCTTTCAGTCTGCACTGATCTTAACGTCACTTAATGAATTCGAGAGTCCATTTTGATTCCCGAATCTCTGGAACTCCTTTTCTATAGTTTGAGCAATCTTGGCATCTTCTTGATCTGGCTCGGGGAAATCCACATGGAATGATCCCTGTTTTATGGGTGCATCAGCCTCTAGGAGCTTAGCTTGCTCCATGGTGTAGTTGTAAAGCTGTTGATGGAAGCTATGGTCCAAGGAGAAACAGTCATCAGTTGTTCCATTTGTAGAATACCGAGATGAACCTATGAGCCTTCCCTTTTACAAAAATGTGGGAGAGATGCATAATCCATAATCTGCAGGTGAGTTGGGAGTCAAAATCTCCATTTCTCAAACAAGACAATCAAAATAAGCTATCTTTACCGTATTTGACACCATGCATATACAATGGTGCTTGAGTAGCCTGACTGCACCAGATCCACCATCCAGGAGAATAGGTAGTCAGGCAATCACTCAGGCCTTAATGATGAAGAAGGGTGTTTCTCTAGCATTGGTATGGGTCAAATATCAAACAAGTGTTTGGAAGTGCGTAAAATATTTTTCCTTCTTGAAAAAGTCGTTGGCTTTGACAAGAAACTTTGGTTCATAAGCATGCATCTGAGTGGATATAGAATGCAAATTCCGTTTATATCTGGGAATTAATGGCAATCATGCATTTATCTTAGCAACATCGAACTAAATTCCGTGTGTTTGGAGCATGGTCTGAGGCAAATCAAGAAGAGACTAATCATAGAAAAGGTTGAACAATGCACTGCTCCAAACAAGTTTGCCTAATAACTGACTTCAACGAAAATTGAAGATAAAATGGAAATGGGAAAGACTGGTTCATGCAAAAGTGGATATTTAGGACTGCTTGTCAAGACTCCTAAGATTGTTGCAAGAACAGTGACCCGTAAAAGGAAAAGTACCCAAGTGCTTTCAACCACAATAATTTCCAGTATTTAAGCAACCTTACTCAATTCATAGTCTCAAGAGGTAATTTACTAGCCAATAGCTGCCTTACCTTCAATAGTTCATCTCTTCCACTACCTGACAGCACCTGAACTTTTTTCCTTGTTCTTTCCTGTAAAAGAGGTCTCACAACCTGTAAACAATACAAATCCTTGGTAAGGGACATTACCTTCCAAGCATTCCCTTATTGTTTCTCCTCCTGCATTTGGACTTTATTGTATATGTTAGCAATTATGAATCTGCATACACGTGCTCACCTTCCAACATGCTGAAAAAATGTATGGGGCATTCACAATGTAATATGTATCTGTCTATTACTCTCAGGATAATTCAGGTCATCAATTGTAGATATAATAGTTAATAACTGCAAGAAAAGATGTGCATACTTAAATCAGTTTCAAAAAGAAGTTAGAGTAATGAGTAATAAGCCGCTCATATTCAGAAGATAAAAGGTCCCCCAAAAAAAAAGAAAGAAAACAATTGCATCGCTACGTCCAAAATAAGAAAAGAAAAGAAAGTTACGATATACATTAAAATGATGAATAGGCCCCTCATATTTAGAAGATAAAGGTCCCAAAAAAAGAAAAAACACTTGCATCGCTACATCCAAACTAAGAAAAGAAAAGAAAGTTAAAATCTACATTAAAATGATGAATGGTTCTAAAATGCCACAAATTACTAGAAGTTCGGCATCCATTATAAAACATAACTTGAAGTTCAAACAAAGTTAAATACTTCGAAGTATCCTGGATGATGAATATCTAGAGCAAAAAATTGTACTTGAAATGTAATTAAAAAGTTCTCAGACACATATGCCTTTTGGTAATCTAACAAGTTGCACTTTTGAAAGATTATACTATGAACAGAATATAGCAAATCAGACAAAACATAAGAAAGTTTTAGATTGCGTAAAGGAAGCTGATTGATCAAAGCTTTCAGCAGACAACAATAGCACTTCTGCTATAAATACCATAGTCAAGTATCTGAAATACCTTGATGTGGTTTAGTGCAGAAAGCTTCAGACCAGTCATGTCCAAGACCTTTATACAGGTGCTAATGTGTCGCCCAAATTTCTTTGTTGCAGAAGGCTGCAACATTATGAATGATTAGTTGGATAAATAATCTACCAGATAAGTTCCACTCTAAACACAAGTGTCTGCAAAGAACAAAGCATACCAATATCACACGGTCTCTGTATTCATTCATTTGGATGTGAGACTGAACATAGTAGTGAATCTATACAAGGAACAAATCATATTACTGAATATCACATGCAGATACTACCATGATTAACACATTTGGTACCCAATAGCAAACTTAACCATGCGATTAGCATTTGTAAAAGACAGATTAATAAGGATTAAAAAGTCTTTGGTATCTTACAGATGCTTTGTCAAATGTGCTGAGCCCCACACCCACAGCAATAACAGGAAGACCCTAAACATTGGGCCAGAAACAAGGAAAACCATGAGCATAGAGTCGATTACACAACTAAAGCAACATAACATACAGTTGATAAACCTCATTAGAGGAACAACAACACATGCAGAGGCGGATTATGTGGGGGAGGGGAGTCTCTTATACCCCCAAGATATTCAAAATTATGTTTTTCTCCCCTTAAAATTTTTTAAATTATTATTATACTATTATAAAATTAGACTTTGCCCACCCAAAAAAAAAAAAAATTAGAGAATATAAAAAGTGTTCCCTATGTATGTATTTATATTGTCTTATCCCCAAGAGTTTCGAAAATATGTTATTTTTCTTGATATTTTTTTAAAATTTCAATAACTCCCTTAAAAAAAATAGTAGACTTTACCCCGTAAAATTTTGCAAAATTATAAAACTGTTTCTCCAAGAATATGTATATATAGTTTTTGCCCCCCAAAGTTTAATTCTTGAGTCCGCCCCTGAACACATGGTAATAACCAGGATAAGTATACATCATATTACCTCTCTCGAGTATCCAGACATTCCTATGAGATGAGAATCTCGCAGTCCTCTGTACAAATCAGTAGGGATAATTGGCTTCTGCAGAAAATACATGGTTATGTTAAAAATAAGCATATCAATTTATTGGCATTTACTTCAATCTTTAATTCACTATAAACATCCTAAAAATGCTAAAAAGATAATCCAAATGCACATGCCCTGCATCTATAATAGGTTAATAAATTTTCGAAGTTGAAATTCATGCTAGTTCTAATGGTGCAGTATCTTCAATGGAATGAGCTGAAGCATAGAAGATTCTAACTTCTTCTAAGAAACAAATATACTCCCTAGTGTAATTTTGTCAGCAACACCCTAACAGCAAACCTCACCCAGATAAGGAGAATAACTACACTTGTCCTCCATGAATTGACAAACAGCAAATGAGAGGCACCAGAACTACATGCACGAGCTCAAACGTTGATGCATGTATTATTTTCTGTTTATGTTATAAACTGCATCACCTAAATAAAGTTTTTTTTTTTTTCCTGCTCTCAGAATTTTTGTACTTGTACATCAAAAGGTGTACAAATCAGAAAATTCCCACATTTAAACAGAGTCAACAGTAAATCAATCATTGAGGCAATGTATCTCAACAAAGTAAGGCAAGGGCATGCCAACAACACTACAACTTGGAAAAGAGAAGGATTTTTACATGATGATCAAACTCACCGCTAATATATTATCGATTTCATTTTGGATCCTCCAGTTTAAACAGTCAACAAGCTGCAAAAGGCCAAAAAGTGAGACAGGATGACAAATGCAAATACCATCTCAAGCGCAACAATTTACTTCAAAATTATACTCGGATTAAATCAGACCATTTTAATATGAGCTTTGGAGACATTCCCCTCCCTTCCTTTGAGAAACCTCTTGAGAGATTCAGTTGGGTATCCTTGATGCACATTCTGCAAATTAAGATAAGATTGCAACATATAACTGCTATTAATTTTTCTGCATAAAGACCTACAGTCTAAAACATTTCTAGTTATTTATCAAACCAACATGCAGAGACCATTCCATCGCAATCCAATTTAAACTTCCTACTCTTTATTTACCTGATCTGGTTTGATCCATGATTTTTAAAACCCTAATTAAATTAATACACGCCTTTTTTACGCAAAATTCAATCTTGATAGCAAACATAACCAAGCAACAAACGTAAATTCAAGCAGACAATGAAGTACAGCTCAATTAGTAAGACACTTCTCATGTGATTTATAGGCCAGGGTTCGAGTCATATAGGCCATGGATTCGAGCCACTAAAGTGGATCTTATTTGCGAAACAAAATAAAAAAAGAAAGACATAAAATTTAAGCAATCAACAGTAGCATTGAGCTGCATTGTTGCATCAATAACTCATGAACTCAAAACAGTGACACAACTGAGTTTTGACTTGGCCTTGACCATCAGAAAGACCAATAATTCACCAGCAATCAGAATTCATCCATCTACAGATAAACAGAGTCTGAAGAAAATAAAAAAGGGGGAAAAAAAAAAGCAAGAAATAAGTAACTCCAGCAAAAACCCAGATCAAGTTTACTCTTTTACAATAAATACCACACTTTTAACTAATTTCGGCATAGAATCATACAAAAATTCACAAATGGGTAAAAGGGGTAACCTGAAAAGTCTTCTTGAGTGGCTCATCAACTGCCAAAACAAAAACAAAAAAAAATTGTAAACAACAGATCCAGATAAGAAAGACTATCAAGTCAAAGAAATATGGAGTGTAAAAATAGTAAAGGAGCTGACTTTCTTCCATCAACATTTGAAATTGTTTGATCATATCTTCAGTGACGAACACCATTTTCAGCTTTTCAAGTAATCTTGCAGTCTCTCAAGAAACTTCAATAAGTAGAGATTCAGACCTTTTACATTTTTTTTGTATTTCTGGTTTTCTTTTTTTTCCCAGCTTTTATAGATCCTTAATTTGTATTCTTGTGCACTAATTTTATTTTATTTTTTGTGGGATTTTTTGGGGCGAGGTGTATGGTTTCAAACGTGGTCTGAGGTAAGCTGTTGTACCTTTTTTTTTTTTTTTTGTTTTGTTTTTGATTTTGCTTGAATTATAATTCTGATCAACTATTTTTAGCAGCATAAAACTTTTGACTTTCTCATATAATGCACTAATACTATATATAGTATCACCCAAAAATATGGTTTTTTTTTTTTTGTGAGTTTGTGTCTTTCACCAAATTAAATTATCAATAAAAATATCGTATAATATTGATTTGTTGCACGAAGAAAAATATATTAATGTTTATAATATTATAATTTATATCAAAATATAAAGAGAATATAAATTATCTAGTAGTAATAATAATATTTTATGATCATTAACTCTGATGCAATAGGGAAAAAAATATGATGAAGATATGAAAATATTCTTCTAACAGATAGTAGAAGTTATTAATTTATTATAAGCTATCTTCTAATTAAATTTTATCATATTCGATAATGGAAAAAAAAAATTGATTATTCATTTCATACTATAAAGTGAGTAACCAACGCTACGCCGAGTGAGTAATGGTGTTGCATACATTGAATGAAGCGGATTGTGCAATTCACTAACAAAATTTTTTCCAAGTCCAAATCTAATCAGGCTCGTTTCTTTCCCAAATCCAGCTCTACAAAGGGCCACCAAATAGGACTTGTGAAGACTGAAGATTTTTGATAATTAGTAGAAATCATGCAGTTGATTGCGAATATAGAGAAACAATTAATAATATTTGGATTAATCGTATCAACACCATCTGTACAATAGTATTAGTATTATTATTTTTATGCACGAGCAAATTTATATGAATGTCACGTAATTATTATTAAAATTTTAAATATTATTTTTTACACATGCACATGTATTGAATATTTGTTAAAAAAAAAAAACAAATTTACCAACAATATAGAAAAAAAAAATTGATCAATGATATTTATTCGTATCGTGAATATAACTATTCATGGTTTTTGAACTTTAAAGAAAACAATTACCAGATGGAATTAGGATTAGGAGTGTGTCTTTGCCGTTTTAGTGGAAGTTGAAAATAAGTTTGACAATTTTTTAAAAAATTATTTGACTAATTATCGCCTTAACTAACGTACGGCTAATGGGATTAAGACATTTTAATTTTTTTTTTATTAGTGTAAGCATGCTTAAGTTGCTTAAAAGTCATAATCAAGAAGCTAACTTTAATCCACCAAAAATATATTACTTCTCTGAAAGGCATATAATAATCACAGATGATCTATCGAATTCATTTTTTTAAAAATTATTTTCTAAACTACATTAATTTCTTTCTTTTTTTTTTTAATCATATTACACTCCTATGACGTTGATGTGAACAAAAAAAGAAAATTCTTGTAAATGTCCTTTCTTAAAATATTCTTGTGACTAACTACATAAAGGAGGCTATTAAAATTGTAGTATAGTAAAAGAACTTGAAAACACTTCTGTTATTTCAAAACTCATGGAAGTATATTATTATTCTTTTTTAAATATGAAAACATCACTGACGTGTTACTAACCTGCTATATTCGCATTGATGTGTTACTAGTCCTCCACAAAAAATTCAATGACGTTTTACTAATCTGCTAAATTCGCGAAAGAAATAATAAAATCTAGCCTAAATCCGTATTAACGTGTTACTAGTCTGCAAGATCCACAAAAACATTATTGACGTTTTACTGATCTGCTAAACCAAATATCTAATTGTTGATTGAATAGTGTGGTGGTATAAATGATTTTCCAAATGAAAAATATTCTTGACAGACGTCTGAGCTACTACAATAGCATATGAACAGTCTTTTCTATTGGATTGTGTTGTTCTATTGAAGGCTGACATCATTATTAAAGAGATTTAGCTGCTAGAATTCCTCACCTTATGGACTGATAGTTTTAACACTTTTCAGTATTTGCAATACAACAAAATGGAACTGTTCTTTAACAACATCAAACAATAATATGATCAACAACTAAGAAAACCCTGAAAATTTAGCAGCTTTTGAAATGTTCAAGAACTATGTATTACCCTTTTAGGGGGTAAACATATAGCTAATCACTGTTTAAAGCCACTAAAAGAAGTCAAATTCAAGGTAATTATCAGGATTTTGCTGAAAAGGGATAGCTCCAGGAGCAGGTTTTTCACCTGTTGATGCTGCTGGGACAGGAATCTTCTCAATCTCAAATGGTCTTGGGATCTCTGGAGGGCTTGCACAGCGAATCAGAGCCCAGTTTACACCTTCAAAGAAGGGATGTTGTTTGATTTCAGTTGCCCCGCGTTTATATGCCAACCTCTGCTGTGGCTCTTTTACTAGCAAGCCTCTTATAAGATCTCTAGCTGAAAAACTTACTACAGGAGATTCAGGAAACTGCAGGGAGCTTGCCGACCGACAACATTTAATAGGGTCACTCGATTCCCAGACCCCTTGAAAGGAGTCTTACCAAATAATAACTCATAAAGAAAAATTCCAAAAGTCCACCAGTCCACAGGACTGCCATGCCCTTCTCCTTTGATGATTTCAGGTGCAAGATACTCGTGGGTCCCTACAAATGACATTGATCGTGCTCCTGTTGGCTCAGCAATGAGCTCGGGCAGTGGGCTAACTTGGTTACCTATTTCGTTTTTGGGTTTCTTATCTTTCTTGGATTTACTTGAAAAGATGCGAGGAGTAAAACATGTTGTAGGAAGCACGCACGATGGTTGGATACAAGATGGCTCAATGCATGCAGGTTGGACACAATAAACAGGATTCTTTTGTAGAGGCTCGGTTTCGAGGGATGATGACTTGACAAGTGTCGGGCTGACTGCACAGCGAAGTGAGAGGTCAAAGTCGGACAGCATTATGTGTCCATCTTCCCTTACAAGAACATTTTCTGGCTTGATAGATCACGGTACACAATGCCAAGCATATGGAGATATTCCAAAGAAAGGAGAATTTCTGCAACATAAAACCTGCATAGTGGAGGAAGTCTTAGATTAGTGTAATGTAATGATAAAACAAAAATCAAATACTCCTAGTATTTCTCATTTTATTAGCTCTTAATCAACTCATGTAACAACTGATTATGTGTACTCTCAATTTCAGTGTCCAGGATTCACACGTTCAAGGTTCAGGTTAACCAATTTACATTATCCATTACATGTTCCATATTTGGAAACTACAAGCAAAGACGTAGTGTCCAGCACCAAAACTAGCAGCAGGATTACACAAAAATCAAGTCAATGGAGTATCTAACACAGAAAACTAGGATCAACTTGAAATGTTCAATAATCTGTTATCTAGGCAAAGACGAGAAAAGCAAACACGATGATGAGAGTTCCATGGTGAAAACACAGTAAACCACACATTTCCCTATTTTTCTTCCAAATAACAAGATTGGCCTAGCATTCACATTGCCGACTCAAATCAATGTCTATTGTCTTCCACTTATAGCAGCTATAGATTGGGTATAATCTGATCATACCGGAAAATCTAGTCAAACTAAGATGAAAAGGATATTAAGATTTATGAACAGGCTCTGTAAAGGTTTTGATTGTGCCTTAACCATCTGTACTTGCTTTTGATCTATTGAGCTTGAAAAACTTTCATTCTATTCTTTTCCCCACAAAACAAAACCTTCTACATATTTCATACAAAACTTATCTCCCTGGCATAGAATGAAGCAAAAATGTTATCATATATGCATAGTCAAGCATTAACATGAAAATATACTCGGATAGAGTTAACCAAATTGTGCCCAAATGGGAATATACTGACTAGAGTCTATTGCTTTTTGACATATTGAAGAATAATGGAAAATGAAATCTTTCATTCACTGGCTTAGAAATCTAATTACAGATTATATTCAAACAGGTTTCTTGCACCTCACGTGCACTAAGGAAGCATGCTTTTTTGGAAGCCATACAAGCATAGTGATAGCATTGAGCGGATTCTTATCATGTCAAATAACACTTGGACCCTAAGTAGGAGATGCCAGTTAATCATACTGATTATTTTTCATATCAAGTCTTGTGAATGAACAGGGAAGACATGGCAACTAGTAAGTGGTAATTAGAAGAAACCACTCACACTAAGGAACAACATTGCACAAAGAATTCATTTTAAAATGATGGCATTGATCACCATCTAAAGCAATTTCAAGCTCTTAAAAATTGCTCTTTCAGGCTAAAACCATGAAAACTGAGAAATCTTAAATCAATGCAAGCAACAAACTTCCAAATCCCCAACCAAAGAAATAGCAAAGAACACATTCAACTGAAAGGATACGTATTACTATATATATATGCCAAGTAAACACCATGAGGAGGGCAAGTAGCATACTTCACGGCTTGTTCTGGGAAGTGCTTTCCTGGTTGCCTCTGCCGAAGTGTGTGCAAGTCACCTCCCGGGCACGAACTCCATCACCAAACATGAGAATTTCTCAGTCTCAAAATGGGTATACAAAGTTGGAAGGAAAGGATGGTCCAAGCACTGTAATATTTCTCTTTCTGTCTGAGCACGAAGCAATTTCTTACGGTTGGCTAGTGATGCTTTATCCATAACCTTCATAGCAAAATAACACTTTGTACCACACAACTCTGAGAGATAAACACTTCCAATATCACCACAACCCAACTTCTTTAGCAATCTGAAATGCCTCAAATCTAAGACCCCTTCCTTTGATCGGACAGCTTGGATGGCTTCCCATCTTGAGTCATTTGCTTTATGAGGCTTGTTAATGCTACTGCTCAAGCTGCTACAACTACTTTCATCACTTATATTACTGCTAGTGCTACCCCTACACATGCTGCTCTTGCCACTCTCAACAAAATCAGCTCGATCACTAATTTTGGCACTTCCACTTGTTTTTGCAAGACTACTGGCTCCATCACTAACTTTAGCAGAACCCAAGCTAACATCCTTTACTGTTCTATGATCAGATGTTTTCTTTTCCAGTTCAGCTATGCTTTCAACTGAACCCTTTGTCTCACTAGATAGAGGACTAAAGCCCGATAGTGCTTGCTTAGTACATCCCAATCGTAAACTTGTATCCAGTCTACCTGCTAAAGTATCCGGCAACCCATTCTGCCCAGCATTAAGTGGCTTCTTGTTCACTGTTGCTTCGACATTAAGCTGCTTGGGAGAAATTTCTTCAGCAATTGTAGGAGCAGTACCTGATTTGTTTGTCTTTGAGGCTGGCAAAGATGAAGGCTTTCGAGAAACTCCTTCTAGTGTTTCACTTCCAAATGCTTTGTTCTGCTTATCCAAAACCTTAGTACCAGATCTCGAAGCCATTGAAATGATACGGACTTCTTAAATTGATCGGACTAAACAAACCCATTACTTGGCCCCAGATTCAGCACATGATCCCCTCTGTTATTGAACAGAAAGCTTATCATCTCACTCTCCAGCAACATCTGTCAGGATAGGCTGCAAGACAGGTATCAAAACGGAAAAGAAAGTAATTACAGATCTTGGCTTTTTCGTGATAAACATGGACAAGACTAGCACATAATTTTCTCAGAGTTGAGCTCCCTCGTAACCACCCGAAAGACAGAAAAAAATAAAAAAGTAAACCAAATCAACCAAAATTTGGCATGTGGATCATAAAAAGCTCAACTTTAAGAAATTATTTGCATTAAGCAAAAACAAAGGGGAGAGGATAATAAATTCATCCAAGAAAATTGCCCAGCCTTAATGAAAAGCAATTAAATGTTTCCAGATATAATATAAAGTCGAAAACAAGTAAATTACATGCAATTGCAGATCAATGTTGAAAAGGGAAAAGAAATAACATTTCTAGCAAGAGAAATACCCCAATCTAAGTACAACATACTAGTCATCTATTCTACCTCCAAAGGCCATCATCCTTTTCCAAAGAAGAAAAAAGCTAAACCTTAAAAGGCAAAGTCCAATGCTTTTACTAAATCGTCATGAATTTCAAGAAAGTTTCAATTAATCTCCTAGATTAAAATGGTGGTACCTCAGCTCACTCAGATTCATCAGACACCACAAAACAAAAGATAAGAATGAAATAATGGAACATTAAAAAAAATGGTCAAAGAAAAAAAGTACACAGATCTTGAACAAAGACCCCCACCAGTTTCTAAGAGAAGCCTACAAAGAAAATCCATAAAACCCACTAAGCAAATCAATGGACCAGTTCAAAAGTAATGAAAAAGAAGTCCCAAGAAAAGAGATACCTCAACAAGTCACACAAAGATCACAACTTTATAAGGGTGTTTTTTTTTTTTGCCCTTGCTTCTTTGAAAGATAGTAATGGTGGAGAAAAGAGCAATCACTGTTGGCAAAAGATATAAAAGAGAGAATAACCCTTTTTCCTCCTCCCTCTCCTCCTCCTCGCTGGCTTGGCTACTGCAATGTGTGGATAGAGAGAGAAAAAGGAAAGTAAAGCTTAGGCCTTTGAGATGGTAGACAAGTAGAAGGTGAGTGTGCTATCTGGTACTCCTGTGTTACTGTAGGGAAAAATTCTTTTGTGTAATTTTATTATTTTTTAATTATTTAAAATGTTATTATATTTATTTTTATTACAAAATAAATAAATAATATTTATTTCAAAATAAGACAATATATAATAACTACTATTATTATTCAGAATATTATTATAATAATTTTATGATGTCATATAAATGAGATTAAAAGATAATTAAAAAATATATAAAAAATTATTATTAATTATTATTTAAAAATTAATGACATCCAAACAAAAAAAGTATCTTATTTTCTCTTTCGGTCCACATTACTAATGCAAATTTAGAAAAATTAGTTAGAGACTTATTATACACAATATTATTTAAAATATATAATTTATATATATATATATAATGAAAAATAAAAAATATTTATATAATGAATAAATAAGATAAAAGGTGATTAAAAATTTTATTTTAGAGAGTGTAAAATAATGTTTAAAAAATAGTGTGAATAAAAGAAAAATCCAATGTTATCTTTTAGAGGGGTAAAAAAGAAGAAAAAAATTAGTTAATCCTTTTGTATTTTGTCCCAAACAATAGACTCTTTGAACCAACATATGGGGCCTCACAGATTCCAACCTGTCCCTCATGCTGGGGTGGGGCCCTCTAAGTTTTTTTGTTTTCCTATTTAAGGCATGGTCTACTTGTCTAATGACTGGTTATGTGTATTCTTGCCAGCATCACCATGATGTGGTCCCCCACTCCTACTCCCACTCCCTCCCAAATCATGGTATCTAGGCTGAGTTGGGCTGGCATAATAAAAAAAAAATTTATATGTACGTGATTCGTGATAAATGAAATAGATTTTTTGATTTATATTTATTCATATCACTCTAATTTATTAAAAATAAATTTTTTTAGAGTGATGTGGATGAATATATATTACGAAATATATCTCACCTGCCTATGTAAGAATTTTTTTATACTATAATAGCGGTAGACTAGTAGAGTATTACTCTACAATAATTAAACCAATTTATAATTGAAAAAATGTCCAAATCAATTTCATTATATGGTCTAAGAATAAATGCATTATGGGTGGTTATTATTTTATAACATTATTTAGAATAATATTGTAATAATTTTTGTGACAAGATATATATAAGACCAAAAAAATTAATTAAAAAATATGTTAAGAAATAATTATAAAATAATATTCGTAAAATAATAAATAATTACTCTGTGTAAACGAAGATAAGTTTTAAGGCATAAAAATGGACATGGAGATGTGTTATTGACCTTTTTCGGGTATAAGGAAATTTCTTTTCAAGAACATAATGGTAAACTTTCATAATTTCACACTTGAGATGTAAACTTTTCATTGTATTTAGATCGATAGATTTATAAAATTATTTGAAATTCATTCATTTATTAAAAGAATCTGTAATATCAAAATAGATAAATTTAAAATTCACTTAAATTAAAAAAGTTATTTGAAATCATTTATTTCATAATTTTTACTATTTAAGTAAATTTAAAATTAATTCATTTTAATTTTACAAATATTTCTAATAAGAATAATTTTTAAATATTTTTTCAAATATATCGATCCAAATATAGCCGGAGAAACTATTTCTTCTTTTACCCTTCTTTTTTATTTAGGAAAAATATATTTATTTCCCGAAATGAAAGACAAGTCCGTTAGTATGGCGCATTTACCAAGCATAATCGGGCAGTGTGGCACGTGAAATGATTCTAAAAGAACTTTGTCAAGATGCTTTGTTACCCCTTAAATCAAGGCATTATCTGTAAAGTTAATTATCTGTTGGATTTAACCCCATTGGGAGTGACTTTACAGAAATCAATTGCATATTTTGCAGCGCTAAACTTTAGAAAAGATGCCATCGGGTTAGCTCACTCTGCAGTAATTAAAAAGTGTAAAATTCGATTTTTGTTGACTTAAATTCTCATTTGATTGGTTTTTTTTAAATACCACTATAAAACGTTTATAATAAAAGCAATTAAAAAATAAAAAATCTGAAAATTGATTCTTGTTGCTATTAATTCTTATTTGACAGGTAACATGTTAGTACAAGTGTACTACTATAAACCGAAATATGCACCACTAATCTATCAAGAAAAAAGGTAAGCTTACCCATCTGCTAAACTTGTACTAGCCCAAAAAAAAAATTTAAGACAGGTAATAAGTTGCGAGCCTCATGAATCATCATAGCACGTCCCTGGAGAAATACTTTAGTAGATTTGATTTTTCATCACATTTATAAATTCTGTAATATAAATTAAATGTTATGAAATTTATGATATTAATTGATGTAAATAAGATTCTATACGATTTAATCTTAACTGCAAGATCTACAAGTGAAACTAAAAATCGAGTCTATAGCAGTATTTTCCCACGTCCCTGGCTTAAGGATTCTTGCAGTAACGTGACTCCATTATTCTTGGCCATCACCAATGATTAGTGCCATGAAGATGTCAACTCCTGTTTTTGGCACTCATCTGATATATAGAATACAAATCATAAGAGATTAGGTAGAGCAGCTAAAGTACTACTATTCTCTCACGCCGAAGGGACGCAAAACAGAAGGAATATACATTTCATCATTCTAATTTCTTTGCTCAAGTACAGGTCCAAATTACAATCGCAATTCTTGCCTATATTCCGGAACAACTACGCTCAAATGACAAATCAAAGAGTTAATCACATTGGTGTTGAACAAAATCTATAAGAGCTCGGTAATCACCCCTTCGCATTTGTCTTCCAAAATCTTCACAGATTCAGCGAACAGCAATTCAGGAGGTAATGTTCTGGTTGACTCTATGGTAACTACAAAATTTTAAGTAACAAATCAATAAGACCTAAATCTGCAAATCCTATAAGGTTGATATCCCATGCAGTGCAGATGATTGTAAGAATTTAAAAATATAAATTTCCAAATATAGTGATCATTTAGCAGTGTTTTGTACCAGAAAACTGGAAAATTCAGATTATTAAGAGCACAATGTAAGTGCAAGGAAGAGACAAATGCAGATATACTAACTTTCGGCAGAGACAAAAAAAAAAAAAAAAAACCAGGGATAGTTGAAAAGGAATCATATTTCAGAACTACTTTTCCTCTTCAGTCATTTTAAATGATGGCTTATATGGCAAAATGTGAAGGTAGAAATGAGCTGGAAAATATACTAACTAACAAGACCTAAAAGCTATTATTGTGGTCAGGCTGTCAGAGGTTGATATAAAATAGTTATGGATTAACTATTAGAATGAGACAAATTGGTAATTATTCCAATAGAATACTATCTTAAATGAGAAAAATGTTGCATCTTAGATTTGACAGCATAAAAAGGGTTCACTTACAGATGAAATTATCCTTTACACGTTGCAGAGCCACAAACTTCTCCCATTCATCTCCTCTTATACATTCTCTACATACTGTACAATTTCGCGGTCATGCCACAGTTGCCCTTTTTACAACTAAGTGGCAGCCATACATGCACTAAGTTTATCAATTAAATCTGCTTATGTCAGAAGCAGAACTGCATGCAGTTTTAATTAAGCAATACTGTGTAAGTAAACTCCCCATGATCTGCAACTTGAAAGCAAATCAAGTTCCTGCAAATCAACTAACCTTTTCCAATATCTTCAATATCAAATTCATTAACAGGACATTTCTTCATTAGCTCTTCCACTTTGTCCCCTTCAACTTCTTGCAACAATACTACCTACAAATCGAGAACTAAGAACTTTCTGAATACATATTCCAATACCCAGTGAACTTTTTAGATGTAAATACCACAAGGTACGACTCCTATTACCGAAAAAGAGAAACAAATGAAATAAAGAAAGAGTTTTAAAGTACCTCAGGAAGCATTCTATACCAAGCAGTAGCCACTGGGGACCACTTCACATGGGTCTTACCCATGCCTTTAACAGCATGTGCTTCTAGCTCAATTTCCTATAAGAGCCAGCATAAGGATTTATATGAGAAAGGAAACCAAACTTTTCAGATCATGAAGAATTAATTGTCAAGTAAATTTGAGTTGCAAAATATAAAAGCTGCTTTGGACATTGTTGAGAACACAGTCAAGATCTGAGTTTTAGTTAAACAGCCTCATTGACAAATAACAACAAAAACCAATAATAGACCTCGAGACAACAGCAACTCAATAGCCTACAAGTGTAAAATCGATGGCTCCATTACCTGGCCAGGTCCAAGTTTTGCTATAATGATATCAGAATACTTGGGCACAATAGGATTGTTGGAAAATTCTGGTAGAGTCTTGGCTACAACTAAAAGACGTATAAGTTTTTTGTTTTGATAGAGTATTTGAAGCCATATTTCCTGTGGCCAGTAGAAACTCACTCCTATTTGGCAACCACTGCAGCTCATCTGATTTAACTGCATGATGGTGCGGTGACAAGGATGATAAAAGATTGGCATCTCAAAGACAAAATATTTAGATAAAATAGGTTGAAAAAGAAAAACTAAAAAAGTATTCTATAATATTAGATTGCATGAATAGTACCTGTACTCCTTGAACCACACTGAGTATGGAGCTTATTTGAAAACAATGATGTTCTTCTCATTTGGGATTTCATTTTCTGGAAAGCAATGACTTCCATCAGGAAAATGACAAAGGAGTTTGATCTTTTTGGTGGGAAGAGAGAAGAGAGAAGAGAGAGAAAGGGGATGGGGGGAAGGAAGGAAGGAAGGAAACGCTAAATGGTTTTTTTCTATCTTAATGCCTTTTCCTTCTACCATGTGGAGGGATAACTGTACAAATGCAAACCAACAACAAAATAGGTATAAGATATATTCAAAAAGCCTCGGGTCAATCTGGAGTGATATAAGTCCTAGTATGTGGGCAAGCACCTCATCTTGGATGAACGATGTATTGTTAGCAATAGTTTTTTCTTTAGCCATGGTCAGAAGCTGCAATAGAAACCAAAGACGAGGAAAAAGAACTAAGAATTGATTTACCTTCAAGACCACCTTGTAGTACATGCTTAATCATTTGATAAACAAGTAAAAACAAGCCACAGCCTGAATATTTAATATCGATTACGATTTACGTAGCTGAGCATCTTAAGCCGGGAGAAATTGTTACTTCCCATTTCAAGTCACAAAGGTTGAGAAAGAACAGCAACCACAAACTAACTATTATAACCAACATCTAATAAATGCCACCCATTGTTCATTTGTTCTGTATCTTTTTTTTTCCTATCACATCCAAGAATCTCTGTCACGTAGCCGTTAAAAAGCCAAACTACTAACTTCATAAAGGTATCACGACCCTCATCCCTAATTTCCTAAAAACTCAAACAGACCTATTGTCCCCAAAAGGGCTTAAACTAGAAGACTGAGGCTTTTATTATCTTAATTCAAAACACTAATTTAAGCCAACAAATGCAATCAAGAATGCTACTTTCGAAGCCAACAGAACATATTTAAACAATAAATAGCTCAAACACATTACAATTTTAATCAAATTGAATTATATATAGAGAACACGTTACAACCAACTACTATCTAACACTAGTAGGAACCAAATAAAAGTCGAAACTTTACTAGAAAGAATTTACCTCATTGATATGAGAATTCTCAGAAAAGCGTTGGCAAGGGAAGCATATTATCAAACTCCAAGGCTGCATACGCACCCGAATACTGTACATTTTCTGTCTTCAAAAGCCATAAAAAAACCAATCAAGAAAACAAAAAACAACAAAAACCCAGATTGAGAAATGTTCTAATTAATCATATAATCAACAAAAAAATACTAAAAATTTACATGAGTTGGGGCTTCTTTGCTGCAGATGACACGGGCTCTTTGCAGCTGAAGATGGGGTGGCAGATTCCCTTTTGGGATATCAGGCAAGTCCCAAACTGGAATCTTTGGAGTTAGATTTTTTCACTTTTACTACTATCAACTTCTGTGTTTGATTTGGAGGAGGACTTCATAAGAGAAATATTGCAAGTAAAAGTTGTGGGATTTGTTTTCACCCAATTTATGACTGAATTGAGTAGAGGGTTTTGTGCTGTCTGCCTGGAGGAGAAGAGAGGTGGAAAATAAGAGGGGAGAATTTTTATATGTTATCTACTTCTGTACGGGTTAGGGTGTAAATAAAAATAAGGGGGAAATGACCCTTATAGTCCCTAAACTTTTATCAATTTTGATCTCTCAACTTTTAAAAGTATCTATCAAATCCTAAACTTTTAAATTTAATTTTAAATAGTCCTTTAATATCAAATTCAAATATAGTAATTTTTGTTTCGCCCGCAAAAGGTTTGGTATATCATTAATTTGACCGTAACAAGATTAAAAATTAGATAAAATTGTTTCATTTTAATAGTATTGTATAAACATGTAACTATTCTCTAGTTGACTGATAAAACATGACAAAACTTATATTTTAACATATTTTATTCAACCATATATTGTGTTTTAATATATTATTAAGAATATTATTCTTTTATTATGGGTTAACAAGTTTATTTGAATTGCAATGACAATTTAGTAAAATAGCAATAACTACGTAAAATTTATACAATTAATAAAATAAGAAAACAAATATGAAAAAAAATAAATAAATAAATAAATGGGAACAATTATTTATAGTTATCTTATTGCTATTTTTATTATCAAAATTTATCAAATATATATAATTTTGACTTTACAAAGTATTAAACTGATAAAGGGAAAATTATTTTTTTAAATATTTTTCTTATAGTAATACTTAAGCTTATACAAAATTGTTAGAAAGACAGTGTTATCATTTCTCTTGGTCAAATTAATCAATTATTTAATATTTAACCAAAATTATTAAATATAGCTAATGCCTTATTTTATAGACTTAGATGGGAGAAATAGGCATTAATCCAAACTTTAAAGGAACAAAGTAAATATTACAACAACAACAACAACAAACCAAATTTTAATCCCACTAAGTAAGGTCGGCTGTATGAATTCTATTACGCTATTACACTCTATCATGGATCATATCCTCCTCAATTTCTAAATCGGCTATATATTTTCTACAAGTTACCTACCAAATCCTTTTCGGTCTTTCTCTACCCTTCTTATGTTGACTACTCTCTCTAAAATCTACTCGCCTGACAGGCGCTTCTACTGATCATCTTATAACACATGACCTAACTACTTTAAGTGTGTTCCTCTCATCTTCTCATCTTCTCATCAAAATCCAATTTTCTCATAAATATGCTCATTCCGTATCTTGTCCACTCTAACATTTGCATTTTTGCTACTACCTTAACATTTGCATTTCTAACACTTTCATCTTTTGCTCATGTGTGTGATTTACTACCTAACACTCAAACCCATAGAATATGGCCTAATTGCCGTTCTATAGAATTTACCCTTAAATCGTAAAGGAATTTTGCAATCACATAATATTCTCGATGGCATTATCTATTTAGTTCATCTTGCTTGTATCCGATGAGTAACATCTGGATCTATACTACCATTATTCTGAATAACTAATCCTAAATATTTAAAATTTTTACTTATGGGTATCTCTTGATCCTAATACTAACACTTATTCCATTCCTATGTGCACCCTTACTAAACTTAAATTTCATATTTATATTTTTGATCTAGTAATTCTAAACTCTTTTGCCTTAGGTGTTATGTGATCTATTCTCTCCAAATCCTGAGTTTAGCATTAACCCCAACTTTTGTTTCATATACTAACACAATGTCATATGCAAATAACATACACTATGATATTTCTTCATATACGTGCGTTGTAAATTCATCCATGACCAACGCAAGTAGATAAGAACTTGGAGCTGAACTTTGGTGTAAACTTATATTTATAGAGAACTCTCGTGTCAACCCTTCTAGTGTTCTCACACTTGTAACTACATCCATATACATCTCCTTTATTGATTCTATATATATTACTCTAATTTCTCTTTTTTTTTTTTTTTAAAAAAAATCTCCATATAATTTCTTTAGAAATTCTATTGTATGCCTTTTCAATATCAATAAAAATCATATGTAAATCTTTTTTTTTAATCCCGATATCTCTCAGTAAGTCTCCTTAAGAGATGTATGGCTTCAGTAGTCGATCTCCCTGACATAAAACCAAACTGATTATTTGACACCTTAGTCTCATTTCTTAAATTTAACATTAAGGGACTATGTTGCAGAAACCAAATTTAAAAGTTTAAAGACTTGATAGACACTTTTAAAAGTTGATGGACTAAATAAAATTATGAATAAAAGTTAAGAAACTATTGAAGTTATTTATCCTAAAAATAAACAAGTTTTATCCACGGAACTCGAATATAGTTTGCATTTGAATTGACACTGGTAGTTTCAATGTGTTCAAGTTCGACTTAAAAAAAAGAAGATAAATTACAAATAATCGCCTTGTTGTATGGTTAATGTTTAAATTAACTTTTATATGCAAATCTAAAATTACGTTTTTTTTTTAAAAAAGAATGAAAAGTTAAAAATTAATATATTTATATAAAAAGTCAAATATCACCAAAAAAAACCCACGTAAAGGAGAAGGATTATATTTTAGGTTAAAATACATAAATAACCTTGACCTGGTTCATTCGGACCTGTAAAAATAGTATTATCTGTATCGGTTAGTATTTGAGGGTCGGGTAGCGGGTTGAAAATCTACGACCTGGTAGGCACTCGACTCGGTCTTATATATATGGTTAATTTTGTAACTTTACTCATTATGACCTAATTTTAAGGGGTATTTCCTCATCCACTTCTAATTTAAGGGGATTTTGTGTAATTAACAGTAATTTTGTTAATTTTTAAAAAAATTTACACTAAAAAAATGTCAAAATCAACCTGGTCGAGTACTTGTTTATCTGACCTGCTTTTTGTGAATTTCCGCATGACCAAATATCCTATATATATGTAACAATTTGCTTTTTGCCTAAGACAGTGCAATCGGGTCAGATCAGATATTGACCTAATAGATTGGGTACCCAATCCATGAATACCCTAAAAATAACCCTTTACATCAAAATCTTTTATCCTTCTTACAATCATTTAATTGAATATTTAACTGTACAAGGGTGAATTGTGTTGAACATTTCAATTAAGATCCCTACCCGGATAAACTAGGGTTGTATATGTGGATTCAATCAATTGGTACCTAATTAGTTTATTTCATCATGGAATCAGTCCCTAGTGGACCCATATCCCAAGCCTAGAGAGTACTCTTCCTTTTGCCTTACACCTTGTATGAACGAACACAATAGGGCCACCGCCACGTACAAAAAGTTCTTTACCGACCTTAAGAGTTGTGCTTTCCATCTTGACTCATTCATGCAGTCGACTTATCATTTTTTTAGGGTAAAAAAAAATTAAAAGGATAATATAAACATTAGCCCCCTTGAAAGAGAAAAAAAAAAAACAAAACAAAAACAACAACAAACAAATAAAAAAAACTAAATGTTAGTAAGGAAATTTCTTGTAATTTATCCCCCAAAAAAAATTAAGTCTTTCAAGTTTAATTATTGACAATTTAAATCCCAACTAAATTTTACTAAATTGAGTTCAATTTAAGTATTGAGTTTATTAGGATTCAACATGGAATTAGAAAAGTTAATCTGCATTCACATTCCACTTAAAATCTGCAGTTTTTTCTTTTTAATTTCTTACACCTTACCATTAATTTTGTGATGGAAAGAAAAGTATTAGCTAAATCGCTAAAAAGCTCCCAAAATAAAATTCTATTGGCAAATTACGGTTAACAGTTAAATTTAGACGTTGAGGTTAAATTATGTAAAATACCGTCGCCACCTAATCATTGGTATGGACACGAAAAATCCAAATATATGTGGAGCATGTTCAGAATAAGTATTTATCATCAGTTGCCACATGCCCATAGTGGGCAGATAGGCCCTTAACCTGAAGCTTTCTCTCTCTTATGAGAGGACTTTTATCTCTAGAGAACTTTCCTTCCACTATAGAAGTTGTTTTTAATTTTAAATTTGATATTTAAATTTAAATTAAATTCAAATTTAATCTTATAAAAAAATTACTTTCAAATTTGAGTAAGGGTTTTCCAAAAAAAAAAAAAAAAAAAAAATTGAACGAAAATATGTTGAAGTCCCTTTTAGACTTTGATATGCTTTATTCCTTTGGTAATTTATTACAATTGCTTGCCATCAATGAAATTCCATGTTATTTTGAACTCTGAAGCTTTTTATGTTGTGGTTCCTCTATAACTAACATTTTCTATCTTTGTCTGGTTTTCAAATCTTACACGTCTTCTCTTGCAGTGTATTTCAAAAACAAAAACCGTTGCCCAATTCTTTTCAGCCTCAACTTGTCTGGGAAAGTTTTCATTTTGAGGCCGGGTGACTATGACAGTTATTTTCTAGCTATTGTGCTTGGATCTTCCTTGGGGTTATGGCTAAAGAGTTAAAAGAGATTTTGAAGAAGTTCTCTTTATCATCAAAAAAAGTAATAGTTGTAGATCTGGGGGAAGAGGATATTAAAACGTTCGTATCCAACTACAAGAGATGCTTGATATGGAAAATAATTGGAGAGAAAAATTCAAACTTTGTTGGAGTCAAGAACTTTGTCAGCTAGGTATGGGGCTTTCCAAAAAATCTTTGTACTGTTGAGATGGGTGCAAATTTGTTTCAGTTTCATTTTGATAAAGAAGATCTCAAAAAAGTTTTGTCTGGGGGTTCTTGGGTCCTCGATAATCAACTGCTCTCTCTGCAGAAAAATTGGGAGAAAAAAATTGAATCTAACCCAAATGCCTTTAAATTTAATTCCTTTTGGGTTCAACTATGGAATATTCCTATACACTAGTTATCTAAAGAAGTTGGGATGACAGTAAAGGGAATATTAGAGAAAGTTAAGGAAGTTATTATCCCTTAGGTTAGAGGGAAAGGAGGTAGACACCTTAAGATTATGGTAAAACTGGATATTTCCCAACCTTTGCTCGGAGGAACCATAGCCAAGCTGGGGAATGACTGCAAATAGATTTAGTTTAACTATGAAAGATGCCTTGACTTCTATTATAGGTGTGGCATAATTGGGCATTCAGATAGAATTTGCAGTGTTAGAGGAGATTTTAATATAGATAAGGGAGAACCTCAGCTTAGAATTTGGATGAGAGCTAGTGGGGGTAAGGTCTCCGAGGAGGGATAAGCCCTAGGAATTTCAAGGTTCAAGAAAAAATGGAAGGTTCTTCAAGGAATAGGAGAGTCAAAAGCATATGTGCCAAATTCCAGCTCAAATCAATTAGGAATGATGGAAGGCTAAATTGTACAAGTTTCTCAAAAAATACTAGATAGCTCCATTGCAACAGGAAGAAATTCAAAAAAGAGTGAAGATTCACTAAATTCAAGTTAAATCAGCAAAAGAGATGAGGAAAGTAGGGGATGTGGTCTAGATAACAAACTACCTGCTGTGTTCCACAATCAACAGGAAATGCAAGAGGACCAAGAAGATAAGGATCTAAGTGTTTAGCAATATATAGGGAAATCATTATCACCAAAGATGGAAGGATTGGGAAACAATATGGAAAAGGTTGACAAAAATAAAAAAGAGGAGTATCTGCAAAAATCTATGCAAAAACAATTCAGAGAAAATTCAAAAGAGTCCAGAAACCGGATAGATTACCTCTAGCTAAATTATGCTTAAATATGCAAATGGATGTTAGCCAGCACAAGAGAAAAATAGATGCAAGGAAGGTGGAGGATTCTGACATGTTAGATACAGCTTCCCTCAAAAAATGGAAGGGCATAGAAAATTTCGAGGTTGAAGTGCAGGAATTTAGCTAGATTAAGGATGGGTTGATAAGGTAGGTCCCCAATAACCCAATAAGGGCTTTAGTGTGGAACTGTAGAGGCATGAGGAGTTCCTTTACAGTTCCCAAACTCAAGGAGAATGTGCTGATCCACTCCCCAAAAGTGATTTTCTTAGTGAAACCAAAAATAATAATAATAATAAAAAGTTTTTTGGAGAAAGTAAGGAAGAAGTTACGTTTTGATAACTGCTTCACTATGGACTCTTTGGGAAAATCAAGGGATATGGCCTTATTTTGGAATAATGACATTAAGATGCTCAGTTTGTTATCTACGGTTTTCACTATGGAAGTAGAACTTTTTGATGCAATGAAACAGAAATCTTGGTGGATGGTAAGAATATATGCAAATTCTGATCGTAGAATTAGAAGAGAATAGTGGGGGTGCTTAATAGGAGAAAGGAAATTTGGGGAGACAATTTTGTGATTAACAAGGGGACTTTAATGACATCAAAGCCTAAGATAAGAAATGGGAGAGAGGGGAGAAATAGGGAAGACTGGTCATTTGAATACTTTAAAAGTTTCATAGAAGACAACCCATCGCAGGATTTAGGCTATGTAGGGCAGTCTTGGACTTGATGCAACAACTGGGAAGAAGAGGGAGAAATAAAACAAAGGTTAGACAGGGCCTTGAGCAGTATCTGTTGGGTTTAGGATTTTGAAAATGCAACTTGTCAACACAACCCTGTGGAGGCTTTTGACCATAGTATGCTATTGCTGGATACTCAACCTCAAATTCTCAAGAAAAATAGAAGATTTTATTTTGACAAAAGGTACATCAACAAGGATGGAGTGAAAGATATCATCAAGAAAGCATGGAGTACTAACAGTAGGGTTCAAGGATGTTCAAGGTTATGCAGAAAGTAAGAGCCTTGTAGGATTGCATTATTAAGTTGGAGCAAGAAACAACACTCTGATGCTGGAATTCAGATCATGTTCAAGAAGATAAAAGAAGAATTGAAACAATTGGAGCATAAGAGCTACACAGAGATTAGAGGCAAGAGAGTAGAACTGAAAAGCAAGCTATGTAAGGCATATAAGAAGAAGAGGCTTATTGGAGCCAAAAAGCTAGGGCTCAATGACTAAGAGAAGGGGGCCAGAATACCAAGTTTTTTCATGCAAGTGTAATGGGGAGAAGGAAAAGAAATAAGATCACTGGCTTACAATAGGAAGATGGAATAGGTTTCTTTTTTAATGTACTCTACTGCCTTCCCACGAGACCATAAGAATAGCTGTTGATGAATGGAGTGAATATTTAACAAGAAGTTAGGAAGTATAGAATAAGAGCAACCTAGAAACAGATGTTTCTCAACATCCTAGTCATTGGTTCTCACCTGTGCCGAACTGAAACCAAATCATTACCAGTAGAAATGGCAAGGAATTTGACCCAAAACAGGAATATGTATAATTATCTTCAATGAAGAAGGGGAGCTCAAACTTATTACAGCCAGTACCTAAAGGAAGAGATGGACTCAAAGGTGCCTTTGTGGAGAATGTTGAAGCTATCCGTAAGACAATGCTAATTGCCATTGCTAATGGTTTCTCAATTATTGAAGTCGAATTTAGCAATAAAGTTTAATTGATAAATTTATTGCTGGAAATGTAGAAAACATGGAACCTACTAACTTGTTAGATGATATTAAATACTTGAAGAGTTTGTTTTTATGGTGCTCTTTTTCCTATTATATTTGTAAACCATATTGTCTAGCTACTAAGTTAGCTAGATTTGGTAAGAAGTTGAAATCATCTGTAGAGTGGAAGGATTCCTTTCCCTTTTGATTCATGGTAAGAGTACGAGCTTTTGGTTGAGCAGTTGCTCATTTACTTATACAGTTCAAAGTTTATTAATAAAATTATATTTACTTTTTGGACCAAAAAAAAAATAATTTCAGAATAAGTATTTCGACACTCATCCCATCATTTGTTAATAATTGACAATTAATGTGCAATACTGGCTATCAGCGAATTGAATTAGCAATAGATAGTGTAAGTAATGAACCTGACGTATAATAAAGGAAAATTATTTATAAATTTATAGATTATTTGTCAAAATTATTCTACGTGATTTTTACAATCTCTTTGATTTTAAATTTTCGATCGGATTTGTTTCCCTATGATAAATAAATAGTAATTATTTAAAGAAAATAATACTTTGACCAAACAAGCATTCCCTAGGACAGAAAAAAAAATTCAAAAATAATGAGCATTATATTCCATCAAAATGATTTTTCACTAACTTTCCGTCTAATAATTTTTTCTATGTTTAACCTTTTGATCAAGACAGGAAAAATACTTGTAGTAAGAACAAAAAACGGCCTTTTGGGAGTACTTTGAATTCAGTTTATATTGTTAATTGATGTTTATTAAGACTACCTTCTACCATCGAAGAATTAAAAAATTATATTGTAGTCGATAAATTAAATATTAGTTTCCAGTACAATATAAGTGTTAATTTACAAAATTATAATCATGTATTATAATCCTCCCATGATTTCGGTTAAATCTCATATGAAACTTTTGACAGTTTCAACCGTCTAAGTATAAGTGTACTTCCAAAAATTAGTTACACTAAAATTTTTTTAGTTTAATAGATAAGTGTTTAAAAATTAAAGATAAAATCAACTTAATATTTAAAATAAGAGATAAGCATATATATTTTTTGAAAGATTATCTTCCGAAAACTTTATATTTTTGAACATAAATATAAAGATTTATTTATTTCTTATGTATTGGCTAAATTTGGCTGTGTGCTTAATGGCATAGTTACTCTTGCAAAGAGAGCTCTTCCGATACATACAACAGAAGAATTCATGACCTATACATGATCCTATATTTGAACTTAGCACGCAACTCACGTTTCTACAAATATCTCTATAAATATTGTTTTTTCAAGACTCAAACATATTACTTTTGAGGGATAACATTTTTTTTTCTTTAATTCTCAGGTAGAGTAAAATAAGGGGGGGAAAAAAAAGTTAAAGAAAGAAACATGGCCGAGCACACTAATGGTGTCCCTCCATCTGAGGCACAAGAGGAAAAGAAGCCTGATCACTTAAGTCTTGAAATAACTGGTGATCCTATAATAATTCATCCCTTTTTGTGCTACTTTATATCAGTAATACCTGTGTGATTTTTGTCTATGTACGTTATTATAAACAAAACCCTATGTCGCATGTGGTTTTATTGAGAATTTTTTTTTCTTTTACACCATAGTTTTTAGTAAAAGAATTCAAGGATTTATATGTACATAAATTGATTCCCTTAATTTTTTCAAACACTTCTCTAAGAAAGTAATTTCTTTTCTGGCTTTGTATAGCCGTTTTTATAAATTATGAGCAATTCAAGCATGTTTGATATGTGTGCATATTCTCATCATCTTTTGTTGTTTGTTTTTGTGTGTGGGGAATAATAGAACGTATTTTGGATGCATGTTATTAGGGTGGGAGAGATGATGAAGACGTGCAATTTTATTTTTTTGGGGATATAAAAAAAAAGAAAAGAAAAAACCAAGAAATTGCATCAAATGTCTATGTTTGTACATATATTGGCTTTATTTATGGTGTAACTAAATTAGATATCCTCATGGGTCAAATTTTTTCATACCAACAACGTTTGGATTCTATGCCAGCTTGTTGCTGACATTAAATTGATAGTGAATAATTAATATACACGTTATAACAGAATTTTTTATGTCAACAAACAGAATTTTTTATGTCAACAATGTTGTTGAATAGTTCAATACGACATTGAATAGTTGACGTATGTGCAACATAATTTTTCCATGCCAACAATGTTGGAGTAGTTGGCATATGCGAGGTAACCTATGAAGTTGCACTTATCATTGTTTATAGTTACTCGTATTTAGCAAATTGATTACAAATGCGTGACGTCCATTCTAATAATGCATCATGCATGCAGACGGTGCAGATGATGGGAGAGACGAAGAGGAGAATGATTCACCAATTGAACAAGTAAGACTGACGGTTTAAGCACCCACAGATAACCCAAATTTGCCAGTTTTAACTATTCGGACATGGATTCTTGGGATTTTGTCGTGCGTACTTCTAGCTTTTGTCAACACATTTTTCGGGTATAGGCAGAACAGTCTCTTCGTTGGGTCCGTGGCAGCACAAATTGTAACCCTCCCACTTGGAAAATTGATGGCAGCCACTTTTCCATCCAAAAATATCAAATTGCCATTTACAAATTGGTCATTCTCATTAAATCCAGGAGATTTCAATCTTAAAGAACATGTTTTGATCACCATTTTTGCTGGTTGTGGTGCCAATGGTGTCTATGCTCTAAGTATTGTCACTATTGTCAAAGCCTTCTACCACAGGAAGCTCAATCCTTTGGCTGCCTTTTTGCTCACCCAAACTACAATGGTAATTATTTCACAGATATTGCATCAAATTATTCATAATTAGAAGGCTTAATTGCAATAAGCACGGTTTGCACATTTATTTTAGCAGGTTACTACTATCTTAATTCTTAAACTGCCAGTTGAAAATCTTAAAATTTTTCTATCTATTTTTTGAGTTAAAAGAAAAGACTATAATATGTAATGTGCATTTGGTTGTTCATCTATTTAGTCTTTGCAATTAAAAAAAAAGAAGTAAGTTTTATCAAAATTTACTAATTTAAAAATTGATAGTGTAATGTACTAAAGTACAAAATTAATAATTTAAAGGGCAACATGCAAACTTGTGATACATAGTTTAATAGTGCATTTTGCAATTAAGCCAAACTAGAGGAATTAACTTTAGACAACGTAACATAAAAATTCAATCCTTTGTTTGTGTAGTTACTTGGCTACGGTTGGGCTGGAATGCATAGAAAAGTGTTGGTTGACTCCCCCTATATGTGGTGGCCTGAAAATCTAGTCCAGGTCTCATTGTTCAGGTACATAATAAATTCATTACAGTAGTACACTTCTATAAAACACTGTTACTACATTCCCGAGAAAAAGAAATAAAATTCGGGCAATTATCTTAGATCCCAAAAAAAAAATAAAAAAAAATATCGGACAATTATCTAAATTTAGAGGTAGTTAAGGTTCCCGTTTCGGTTTTTAAAGTAGATGCATAAGGTTTCTGTTCTAATTTTTCATTATTTAAAATCGAAACCAGGTAAAAGAAAAAGAATGAATGTATATATATATATATTAATGTAATTGATGTATTTAATATTTTTTTAAATTATTTTTTAGTATGTATTATTTAAAATATATCTTTACTTTAATTTTTAATAATTCAATAAATAATGCAATAGTGTATTTTTTTTTCTCAAAAACAAAGTTTAAAATTGAAATATAAATAAAATGTAATTTTTTTGTTTTTCATCTCAACTTGTATTACAAATTTTTTTATTATTATTCAAAATGTATTTGTACTTTAAAAATATTCGAAATTTCAAAATCGGAATTGGAAATGATCCGAACCAGAATCGCTCCCAAGTTTCTGGTTCCGATAAATCTACTGTTGATGTCTTGTATTATTTTGTCAAAGGGCTATTGACTTTTTAAATCACTTTCCTATTAATTGATGTTTTTTCTTTAGTAATAACCAAATTCTTTCTTCCTTCATTGCAGAACTTTGCATGAAAAGGAGAAGAGATTAAAGGGTGGACTAAGCAGGCTTCAATTCTTCTTATTGGTATTCACAACCAGTTTTGCCTACTATGTGGTGCCTGGCTACTTCTTCCCTACAATATCTTGCATTTCTGTGGCCTGTTTGATTTGGAAGAAAAATGTAGTTGCACAACAAATAGGTTCAGGAGTGCATGGTATGGGAATAGGCTCACTGGCATTGGATTGGAACACTGTAGTCAGCTTCACGGGCAATCCCATCTCCACTCCCCTTTTTGCCATTGTCAATTCTTTAGTCGGCTTTTTCTTGATGGTCTATGTTGTTGTTCCAACAGCATATTGGTCTAATATTTATGAAGCCAAGAAATTCCCTTTTTATTCCACCAAAACCTTTGATGTAAACGGCCATATATACAACATTTCACGCATTCTAGATGCCAATGAAGAAACCTTCACATTTGATGCAGCCGGCTACAACAGCTATAGTAAACTTTATCTGAGTGTGTTTTTTGCTATGAGTTATGGTGTCAGCTTCGCGACCTTAGCTGCTACAATATCACACGTTGCACTGTTTTATTCAGGGTACGTATATTATGTCGATTCCGGTAACATCTTTTTCTTTTTTTTTACTAAATACCCTGATTTTTAAAAATGGTTTTCAGGACGATATGGGACTTGACAACCAAAACAGCAACCACATTGAAGGGGAAAATGGGGGATGTGCATACTAGACTTATGAAGAAGAACTACAAGGCAGTTCCTTGTTGGTGGTTTTTGGTTATCTTGGTAGTGGTGTTTGCTCTTTCCATCCTAGGTTGTGAGGGTTTTGGCAAACAGCTACAACTTCCCTGGTGGGGACTTGCATTAGCCTGTGCCATTGCCTTTTTTTTCAGCTTGCCAATTGGAGTAATTCAAGCCACCACAAACCAGGTAGAAATTAATGTCCCCAGAAAACTACTATGATACATTGAATATACAAGAAAAAATCAAGAATCTTGCTAATAATTTCTATATGATTGTTTTATAATCCAATCTGCAGCAAACGGGCTTAAATGTTATCACTGAGATGGTCATTGGGTATATATATACGGGGAGACCCCTCGCAAACGTGAGTTTTAAGACATATGGCTATATTAGCATGACTCAAGCAATGTACTTCCTTAGTGATTTCAAAATAGGTCACTACATGAAGATCCCTCCTAGATCCATGTTCCTTGTTCAGGTAAATCATTTTATTTGTTAAAAAAAATGCAAAAATCTCTACAAATAATGGTTAAAAACAAATGATTGAGTTATTCATTGTGTCTTTTTATTGGTGATCAGTTGATTGGAACATTAGTCTCTTCATCAGTCCAATTTGGCACAGCTTGGTGGCTGCTGACATCAATCAAAAACATCTGTGACACCTCTCTATTGCCAGAAGGGAGTCCCTGGACATGTCCCGGTGATGAGTTCAGTATTCTACAATGCTTCAATAATATGGGGAATAATCGGGCCACGAAAAATGTTCACGAAAGAAGGCATATACCCGGAGCTGAACTGGTTCTTCCTCTTCGGCCTGTTGGCTCCAGTCCCTGTGTGGCTTCTTTCCCGTAAATATCCTGACAAGAAATGGATCAAACTCATTAACATACCTGTTATTCTTGGAGCTACATCCAACATGCCCCCAGCAAGATCAATAAACTATATCACTTGGGGAGCTGTTGGGATTCTTTTCAACTTTTATATCTATAGAAAGTATAAGGGATGGTGGGCTAAACATGCTTACATTATGGGAGCTGCACTTAATGCTGGCATTGCATTCATGGGAATACTTCTTTACTTCTCTCTTCAGTCCAGAAATATTTCTGGTCCTCTATGGTGGGGTTTGGAGGATGATGACCATTGTCCCTTGGCTACATGCCCTACTGCACCTGGAATAGAGGTTAAAGGCTGTCCAGTTTTCTGAGAGATCTGATGTCTGTCTCCCGTACCAATTTTCTGTCTCACATCACGCCAGAGCACTGGTCAGGTGGCAAACGGAGATTGACTCAAGATCTGAGTATAGTCTACGCTTTGATTAAAAATTAATATGACATGGCCATTTAGGTCAAAAGTACTGAATCAAAGTAGTAGAATGTAAATATATTTGTGTTTGTCCCTCAGTTTCAATGATTCCCGTGGACAAA
This sequence comes from Cinchona pubescens, assembly GCA_025175665.1. NCBI lineage: Eukaryota > Viridiplantae > Streptophyta > Magnoliopsida > Gentianales > Rubiaceae > Cinchona > Cinchona pubescens. The sequence goes on from JANKKI010000131.1 coordinate 6,024,486, forward strand.
ATTTGGACCAATTTATTCCTTACGTTCTTGATTGGTCCTTGTGGTGGAAAAGTAGTCAACTTGTCTCAAAATTATATGACAATTTGAAATTCAGGAAAAGGAGCAAAAAAAAGAAAAAGAAAAAATCCTATTTGAGTACTAAAACTAATACTAGTACAAGACTTTTCGTCAAAATGAGAAGCATAATTGCAAGGCTAATGTTTCTATCCAATACATCATAAGGTGCTAAAAGTCCAAACTAAACAACCTCCAAATAATCAAAACAAACATCCACGAACCAGCAACCATAACCATCACTTGGAACCCTGAATGAGAAGCCGGCTGAATTTGAACCTGGTGCACCTGAAACATGGATCTTTCATTAATGATGAAACATCTAAAAAGTTACTTGCAGGTATAATTTGGATTCTGTTGCGTACCAAGAATGCAGCCAAGAGGATTAATATGCTCCCCACATCTGCCAGGCAATTGTTGAGCCTGAGTTATATTGACACCAGCCCTCTCAGCTTGATTAGCTCCGCTGATGCTGATCATACTACACAGGCATTCTGGCTCTGATTTGATCACATATTTTAGGGGTTCACAACAACTACTAGGCGGATCGCGATTCCCGTTAAGGTAGTCCATACATGGCTGAAGTTGTTGTATGCAAGATTGTTCCTGGGCACAGCTTTCTTGCACCCTCGGGGAGAAAAACAAGATTATTACTAATGCAATATTGCAGTAGTATTTGGACAAAAGTTTCATCACCATTTCTTTTCTATTCAATATGAGATGATGGTTGTTTTAGGTGATCTGTGCTTTTTATATGGATGCTGGAAGAGATGTTTTAGGCTAGGTTGGTGATCAAACTAAGGTTCTTGAGTTGACTCTGATGTTATACTAGCTTTACAGTTAAATAGGTTGAGCTACTATTGCAAGAAACCAAGCCAATCTTAGCCGAAAAAGAAAACAAAGAATTACTAACTACCCAATAACAACTCGGTACCACTAAAACATTTGACAACTCAATACTACTAATAAATTTTGACCGTTAAATATTGAATAATATAGCATTTACATAGTAAGAGAAGATTAAAATTCTATATATACTTAATACAATTGAATTGGCACTGAAAAAATTAGCATCAAGGATGTCGTATTATTTGCCCACTTTCATACATTGGGGAAAAAAAAAAAAAAGACTGAATAATGAAATCATTAACCAGGTCATTATTTGCCCCCACCATGGAAGCATCTTCGTTCAGTTGTTAGAATCAAACATGCATCTTCACCTTCCATATGTCTAGATATATCACATAGATGTTGTACTAACTTCTTGAAATTGTAGTTATTTTTTGAAACCAATTTGTATAAGCAACTGAAAATAGTATTATCATATGACATCCTGGATAAGGGCACTTTGACCAAAAAGCACCTAATGAGAAGATGAATTTCTTATCCTTCCAGCATCTGTTGCCCAGAGAATACAATGTGCAATTCTTCCAACATAAATATCATTAAAATATCAGATATATAGGTTATTCTTTGAAAGAAAATACCCAATTTCTATCTGAAATTATACCAACAAAAAACAAACATTTAACTAACAATAAAAATACAGCCAGAAAAATTTCCCTTTGATCTTTCATCCTACTAGCTTTTCCAGAGGGTAATTGTAGCAATATCTTAGCAAGTCCACCAAGATAAATAAGAATTGCCAGCCGTAACGGAAAATAAAACAATTCTCTGCAATGGAATTCAGTTGAAAAGGCTGGAATTTAGCCAGTCCCTGCCAACAGAAATGGAAAAGAGTACCTTAAGATAACTAACGAACTCGAATATTTAGAGATCTTAACTTTTGCATTTGATATTTCTGCGTATTCTTAGAGAAGACAATAGAGAAACGTCTTACTTGCTAATGTCATCAAGGTGGTCATCAAAATCTGTCACATCCTTCCATTTCTCGGATGAAATATAATCTAAAAGGATCACATTGGCTGAAGGCTCCTTGACGATAAGCCTGTAGTTGCCATCTGATCCTACTAGCTTCCAATTCCTAGATGCATCCTTTGTGTAAAGCTGAAAAAGGTAAAGTAGACACATAGGCATGCGAGTAAGAAAGTTAATCACATGAAACTTCCATAATTTAAAACACATTGAATGAGAACTGTGAAGTCATATTAATCTTACAACATTATAACACACCAATTCCCATCAATGTAAAACCAATATATCAAAAGACCATATGAAAAACCAAAGACTCTGTTTAAAAGAAACAACAAGATGATCATCAAACCAGGAACTATGATATATATATTTGCTGTACCATACGCAAATACAAATAGGAATAAGTGACCCTAGAAACACCCAAATGAAGATAAAGGGAAAAGATTCAAGCAATGCACTCAATATATCCAGGCTAAAGTGACACAACAATAAATCGGGTCTTCCACATAGCTAAGAAAACTAATGCATGAATTATCGACTATACCCCCATGAAAATGATCATCCAATGAAATGACAACTAAACTAAAAACATGTTCCCACCATCTGTGCAGTAACATTGAAACAAAACCACAAAAAGTCAAGCTATCCATCAAAAACATTGAAGCTACCAATTCCTCGTATGGGAACCAGCTTTTCACACAACATGAATAGAAACTAAGAACAAGTTTGTAGGAGCTAATTGTTTTTTTTGCATAATATAGCAAGCAATTATAGTTATTTCTCTACTGGTATAACAAAATAAAGACGCCGATAGATGCTTCCCTCGAGCAATCATCATCAATTCTAGCAAAAGAAACTTCTTTTTCCATTTCGTCAATCCAAATACAACCAAGTAAAGTCAGCTCAGTTCCAACCGAATATATCGAACAGAGATCCTAATAACAACAAAATCCATTAAATATAGCAGAAAACCGACCTGCATCACAGGACTCCTATCCTTCCCTTTTGGTAAAGCTTCAAGCTTTTTGTTATCCAACTGCAATTCCATACATTACCAAAAACACCAATCACTAAAACTATCCCATATCCAAAAAAAATATCTAAAATTTACCTAACCCAAAAAACTATAAAAAGAAACAAGTATTTACATACCAAAAGCAAAGCAGCTCCAGGGAAATATTTACTAATATGATCACCAATATTCTTGGCCACATTGCTTAGCTCAAAATCATCAAATCTTTCATTCGCATGAAAATACCCAACAATGCTCAACCCTTTATCATTATAATACTCTTCAATCTGAAATTCCAATTAAAAAGTTCAAATTTTTAAAGAAAACCCCAAAAAAAATGAAAATTTGAAAAAAGAACTGACCATAATAAGAGATATTTCGAGGGGATACATAGGGGGAGAAGACCGATCTGGGAGTGGAAAAGAGGGACGGAGTCGACGATTTCGACGGTTTCATCGCCGGAGAGGCGGCCGAGGAGTATGCCGTTGACGGCGGAGGTCTTGTGCTTGAGGGCGTGGAGGACCAGCTTGATGTAAGCGTTTTGGTGAATCTCGTAATTTGACTCGCCGCCCATAACTCGGTGAGTCCAGTCGAGTTGCTGTCTGGAGGAGGAAGAGGAGCCGCCGGCGCAAAAGATTTGCTCAAGTGGGTGTGTTGTTGTACAGTAGTTCTTGCCTCGCATCTTACGCTTATAGAAGTACTAAGGCTTAGATTGGGAGATAAGATTTGAAGAGAAAAAGAAAGGAAAAAAAAAAAAAAAAATCCCTCCTCCTATTTTTTTGTATTTTTAATTGGGCTAATTATTCAGAATAAGATCGTTTTCAAAATTTATTGCACAAATATAATTGTTTTTAAAATAATTTTTGTAATTGTGATTTTCATATTTTAAAAATGCTTATTCATAAAATAAAACCTCATCCATTCATTTTAATTAGGCTTAATTATAGTTTGCCTCTTATAAATAGGAGACAGTTGTAAATTATTTTCTATATTTATTTTATCTATAAATTACACTCCAAAATTAAATGAAGTTAAAATTTTTATCTAAAGGGAGTAATGAAATGTCATAATTGCTCTCAATATTTTTTTTGTTACACTTTGTGAAGTTCTTTACTAAAAGGGTTAAATGTAAAAAAAACCCTTGAACTTACACCTCAGTTACACTTTGTCCCCCTCAACTTATTTAATAACCACTTTATCCCCTATTCCTTACTTCTTTATGTTTTGAGACAAAATTACCCTTATTATTTTAATATTTTTTCATTTTTTTCTCTTTTTACCAATTTATTTATTTTCTCTCTTATATTTTTCCTTTTATCTTTTTGTCCATTCTTTTTTGCTACTGTTAAATTATTATACTAAGAGTAATTGGTTAGTTAAAAACTCTTATTTTTTACATATTTATAAATAATTTATCATAAAGATTAGATAAGTTTTTTTTAATACAAGCAACATATATTAAATAGTATAATATAGATTTTATGAGTTTTACAAATGTTATAATTAATAAATAAACAAACTATAAAAAGATAAAATAATTTTTCAAAAAAAATTACAATATATATTCTAAGTATGCAAACAAAATTTTTTTTGTGCCATATCATTCACATGTCATATTTTGGTTGAATTTAATTTCAAAAGACATTTTAAAAACAATTATATTTGTGCGATAAATTTTAAAAATGATCCTATTCTAAACAATTAGCCCAATTAAAACTACAAATAAATATAAAAACGGACATTTTTTTTTCTTGGGTTAAATGCAAAAAACCCTCCTAAACTTACACTCTAGTTGCACTTTGCCCCCCCTCAACTTATTTAATAAGCACTTTACACCCTCTTTTATATTTTGAGACAGAATTACCCCTATTATTTTAAATATTATTGTTTTTCTTTCTTTTTTTTCCTTTTATTTATTTTCTCTATCTTGTTTTGGTCTTTTTTCTTTTTTCTTTTTCAATTATTCTCTCTTGCTACTACTAAATAATTACTTTACTTTTAATAATTAATTAATTAAAGTTCCAAATTTTCACGTATGTCTAAATAATTTAATTTATAGATTAATCATCCTTTAATGCAATAAATATAATACAATAAATATATCTTGTTGTAATATAAAGTTTGTGATTAACTATTAATAGCAAGATTAATAAATAAAAAATAAAATTTTTGAGCTAGAGAAAATTAAAAATTTATAGTATAAAAATAAAATTATAAAATGAAAAAATATGTACAACATTTTATTTACGGTGTAATATTGAAAAAAAATATAGTAAGAAAATATTACGCCTGCCTAATATGAGTCTATAAATTACCCTCCAAGATTAAATAAAGTTAAAATTTTCATCTAAAGGGAGTAATGAAATGTCATAATTGCCCTCAATATTTTTTGTTACACTTTGTGAAGTTCTTTATCAAAATTCTTCTCTTAAATTTGAAAAGAAAGATACTAATAAATTAAATTTATTATTCTAATTTTATTTAAAATATATATTGATTATATATCAAACTAGTATATTGACTCAAATAATGTGATTTTTTTAAATACAAAGTGATGAATTAATTATTGATAATAGAGAAAATAAATAAAAATTAATAAAACTAAAGTAATGTGATTGAATAAATAAAATACTCTAATGTAGATATAAAAATAATATTGATGAAACAAGTACGTGATGGCATGTTAAAAAATGGATGTGAAGAAAAAATATTAAAATAGTAAACTAATTTATACAATTAATATTTAAGGGTAAAAATTTTTTCAATAATGTTGAATGAAAAAACATTGTTAATTTTGAATAACAAATTGTTTATAAAATAAAATCAGATACTAAAATGTAATTCACCTTAATTTTATGTTGGTTATGGTAATTAAAATATTAAGGGCAATTATGACATTTCACTACTCCCTTTACATGAAAATGTTAACTTCATTTAATCTTAGGGGGCAATTTGTAGATAAAATAAATATAGGGGTTAATTTACAACTGCCCTCTAATTATAGGGGTAAACTGTAATTAATTCTTTTAATTATCATGTTTAGTCACAAAAATTCAAATTTCACTTTTGATCATACATTATTTAATCGATATAAAAAAAATAATATTTAGGATAAATTCAAAAGAATTTTTAAGTTTTGCTAAAGTTAAAAAAATTTGTCATTATTGTATTTCAATCACCAAGGACTCAAGTAATTGATAACTTTACAAAAAAATTTATAATTGATGAATTCAAAAGGATTTGACTTGAAATTTCTCCTTTGTTCATATCGATATAGAATGACTATTTCTATCTTTGTACTTTTCGTTTATTTGTATTATATTAATTATTTTGAAAATATATTTTATATGTCATCTATACACTACATGTGTAAAATATGTTTTATATATTATAATATAGATAAAACTAAAATGTTTAAAATAATTTTGTGATATATTTCAAATAATAATCTTATCCCAATTCGCATATAAGATCCATATACGCTATTAATAAAGATAAACTCATAAATTGTTAGTATATAATTATAGAACACCTTATTACTTACTTACAAGTAATAATTTAAATATAGAAATTACACTTTTCATCTGGCCTAGATCTGAGTTAAGAATAGGTGAAATCTAGAAGTTTTGTATTAGTTATTTGTCTCGAAAAAAACCCCAATCAACTAAAAATGGGTCAAGTGAGCCGAAGGTGAAATATTGGGCCAAATTTTACATATAGTTGAAGAAGTTGAAAACTATTGTGACAATTAGTTTGATCGTTAGAACGGGCGTAGGGTTTAAATGCTATTGCAAGATGATAAATTTATATTAAACAAGATGGCATGGGGAGGACAAAGTACCAAGATAGATAAAGATTTGCGAACAAATTGGTGAGAATTTTGCTCGTTATAATTCATCAATAATGCCCTTGCTAAAAAGTTTTTATGGAAGGGATCTATTTTTATGAGTGTAAACATATGTGAATTTTTGCGAATAGTTTGATCAAAAGTTCGACTCAAACTCGAGTTGACCGATTTCTAGTCGAGCTTACTCGAGTTTGAAACACGTGCTTCAAACTCGTGCCCCGAGCTGATCTCGAGCACATGAATATTGTGCTCGAGTGCTTATTAAGCTTTTCGAGCACATATATAATTTTTTTTATTATATATAAAATTACTAAAATATCTATATTCTTTAAAAAAAATTACATATTTATCTTCAAAAAATCAAATTATTCGAGTTCGAACTTAAATATGAGGTTGTTTTACTTTATTTGAGCGAGCTCAAATCGAGCTTGAACTCAATCAAATTTTTTTGAGCTCGATCGAGTTCGATTTTTAAAGCTCGTTTAAGCTCTGTAGACACCTGACATTGTCCCTTAAGTTGTCCCCTATTTTCCTTTTAATTTGTCTCTCAATTTTCTTTTAATTTTTCTTTTTAATGTCTTTTTAACTTGCTCTTTGATTTTCTTTTAATTTACCCGGTGAGAAACTCTTCGTTTTTCACCCATTTTCACCAAAAATTTCAGATGCCCATACTCCCCACATGACAAGGAATGGTTTTTGACCATTTTTACACTCAATCCAATTCATTAAAAGCAGATCGTTGTCAGTCTAAAGCTCTGGAGAGCAATTTGTCTCAGATGTGTTTACTTAAGTCTAAAAAATCTGCCAAACAGCCAACTTTGAGCCAAAATTTCATACAATCAGAGAGGAATTAGACTAAAATAAAAGAAGAAAAATTGTAGAGGGTTCCTGGAGCTACAACTTCTCTTTTCAAAATCGAAGCAAAATCGTCCATTTGGAGGGTCAAAAACGTGGTAGAAAAGGCTGTTGGTCCAGAGGATCTGCAGAAAAATTTCTAAGTCTGGAAAATTTTCTAGACAACTAACTTTGAGCTAAGATTGCAAGCGATGGAAGAGAAACTGTTGTGCGCAACAAAATATTTCGAGTCTGTAAAAATTGAACAAACAAGAAATATAATGATAAAAATATGAATATATGAATAAAAGATTACAATCTCTAGGATATTCTCAATATGGGGAGAAAATTCCTTCGATTCTTTGCTTCAGATGCGATCCGAGGGCTTCACAGCTTATTCTCGAATCAAATATTGAATTCTTCAAGTCTTGATATGGGAGACCTGAAGAACGCTTGATGAAAATCTTCAAATCTTGATATATGGAAGACTTGAAGAGAAAATTTGAAGACTCAGAGCTTCCACAACTTGCAGACTTCAGAAATATGTCTCTATATGTGTCAGTGTTCGTGAATCTGTGTTCGTGAATCTGTGTTCGTGTCCCTGTCTCTCTGAGGGATGACCCTTATTTATACATGCATAGAAGGGAGCAAGGTAGAAGACTTGTAGTACATATGTAACTTCTTACTTGCATACCAAGAAACAAATTCTTATCTCTTTACACATATAAGAGATATTAATACATAAGGACTGTACTACTTTGATATTATCTCCTTATTTTTATTTATTAACAAAGAGATAAATACTAGAGTACATATATCCTTATTGGCCAAGTCTTACAGACATGTGACATGGCACAATTTAATTGGAAGAGCGACACAAATACATTTAATTGGTCGAACTACCTCATTTTGACATGTGGAGCAATATAATTGATTTTAAATTAACCAACGTTCCAAAATATATGTGACATATGGCATTATTTAATTGGACCATAGATATACCAATTAAATTAATTTATAGACAAATGATAATTTTAATTAAAATAAAATTTCATTGTCTACAAAATGCCCCCTCGAAGCTTGTTTGCGAATGCCGACCTTCGAATTGTGGCTTGAGCGGACAAGTTTCGATATTCTTTGGACTTTCGAATACCGAATCTAAAGACTTGAACCAATGCATGCACACCTTGATCTCCAAATTGCATGAAACGAGTGAATTCATATAATCCGAACTCCATTGCTTAAAGACCAATTATTGGAATAGGATACGGATCATAATTACAAAAGATTTAGGTGTTTCGAGACTTGAATTAGAACCTTCTACTGCCGCTAAAATTTGCATGGAATTATAAGTTGGCCTTATTAAATCACAAATAAAATTCCAGGACAACGCAAGAGGTTAAACTGTGGACGGCAATGTTGAACAAAATGGCCAATTGACTCCTTGGGGATTAGACATAGTAGGACCACTGTTAATAGCCGTCTTTAATCAAATCCTTATGTTGCAAGAACTCCAAAACTAATGCTCGGCTGACTTGAACTCCATTCGCATAATACATGAAGTCTAATCCTTAATGAACCAAATTAACATGGGAAGCTTCCGATAATACATGAATAAGGAAAACCAACTCCTTGATGAATTCTAATAATTCACTTAAACTTATAAGATTATAATTCTAATCCACAAGAAATTCAATAACGCACTCCTTTTATTTGAGTTGTATTGGATTCGAAAGATGCATGACACCTATAAATTAGCCAATTTGCCAGCCATAGATACACATCACAAAGTAGGTGAGGCAATTTCCATATACTGCTTGCGAATCTGCTTTGCCGTGGCCGCTGAGTTTTACAATTACTGTCGTTGCTTTGCTATTGTCACCGCAACCGCTGATTTTTTTCCTTGGCGTTGTGACATCCATTACTACATCTGAATTTCATCCCTGCGGTTGTCAAATTTGTCGTAGCTGCTATTGCCCTGCCAACATTGTATTAGAATTATTATTTTGCTGCTGCTGCCGCTGTTGCTGCTGTTGTTGTCCATTACTATTGCAACTACGTTGCCGGTGTCGCTGATTTCTTTTTCTTTTTTTTAGTTCACTACCATTGAGGCGCCTCTTCGGAGTTGAAATGACTGGTTATTCAATAACAAGACATTCTCATCAATGGAGTCTCTTATGGACAGCTAGTTTAGTTAAGAATGTCAGATTAGCAATCCAAGTATGCGTGAATCCATAAGGACAAGCTGGCTGAGGATGGTGCCTCCATCACAGATACCGCTGAATCACCATAGAAGTGTCCATCACTCAAGTTATATTGACCAATGTCTTTATTTCATGGCCGCAAGGTGATAAAATCATGCCAACGAAAATATATACAAAGCACTGTGGGAAGAACTTTGCAATGATATCTCAAACACTTCGGTAGACCAAATCTCTTCTTTGGAGGAATGTATCAATGAGGTAGTCGAAGAAATAACAAGGATAGATTCTTCAATTGCCCTTCCTCTAATAGACTCTTTAGCAGGCTTGCTCACAAAAGCCAAGAAGTATGACTCTTCAAGAGCTTTAGCATCGGAGAAGATTTCAAAAGAAGCATATGCAGAAATTCTCTCCAAGGCAAATTCACACCTTTCGTAAGTCAAAGTAATGGAGGAAAAGGTAACTGAGTATCACGAGCAAGTATCCATGGAACTCGCGAATCTATTGAGGATAGAAAAATCATTCTTCAAAAAGATCTTGATGATTTGGAGAAGCAAAACATGGAAGTTAGCTTGACCATTGACCGAGAATATGAAAATCTCAAGCAAATGCAAGTTGAAGTATTAAGAGCACAAGATCAAATTTCTTCCATCCAAAGCACTACCTTCCTGACAAATGAAGATGCTAGGGAGCTTGAGAAGATGAGCAACATCCTTGAAGCAAGCAAGATCTTAGCTGTAGTGGATCTCAAGTTTGATTTTTGAATCATATCAAATCCCTTAATTTCATTTGTTTGGACACTTTTCTTTCAATAATAAAGACATTAATTACCTTTTCTTATCTTGCAATTTTTTTGTTTCTCTTTTTTTTTTTTGCAAAATAAGTAAAGTAATTAATATCTATGAATTTAATTTAAAATATCACATTTTCCTTTAAGGAAAATAGTTGATTTTAAAGGGGTGTTGGTTGAATTTAGAAGTAGCAAGTCTAAGCTAAGGGTCATCCCAAAATGTCTCTTAGCTAGAAAGGCTCCCACATACACTGGACCCTGTATGGGGGGTTTTCCGTTCACAGATATATGCTGTCTCTTATACACAGCCAGGAGAATCTATTTGTTTACCACCTTAGACTTGGTGGAGTGTTTCAGCAGTTTAACCACATACTACACTATTGGTGGTTGCCGTCCACAGTTTAACCTCTTGCGGGTCAGGAGTATCTATTTGTTTACCACCTTAGACTTGGTAGAGTGTTTCGGTCGCTAGCAGTTTAACCACATACTACATTATTGGTGGTTGCCGTCCACAGTTTTAGCTCATGCGGGCCAGGAGCAACATGCAATTTAGGCTCGTGCGCCAAGGAGCATCTAAATTATGCGTAATATCGCTTCAAATATTTGCCATTGATGGGGCCAATCCTTAATCCATCTTCAGCGATCAATTTGTACGAGCCATTTGTATAGACTTCTTGGACAACATAAGGGCCATCCCATTTCGAGACAAACTTCCTTTGACCTCCATGTGTAAGGATGATTGGTCTTCGAACAGCAAGGACGATATCGCCAATTTGAAGGAAGAGCGCAGTCGAACTCGCTTATTGAATGCTTTAGAAAGGCGAGCTTGGTAACACTCAAGTCGTATAAGAGCTTCCAACCTTTTCTCATCAAGTGCTTCCAACTCTTCAAGACGAAGACGAGCATTGTCTTCTTCATTAAGTCCTTCTTGCACAGCAATCCTTAAAGAAGGTATTTGACATTCAAGTGGAAGAACTGCGTCGACACCGTATTCTTGTTTATCAAGTCGCTTGGCAAGCTGTCTCTTATAGCCATCTAGATGTTTTATAAGAGACCTCAGGATCCTTTGATGTTGAACTATTTCGAATTTAAGGATGTTTTTGCTTGGAATTACAAAGAGTTTTGCCTGGCTTAGAGTCCATTTGCAGCATAGTACATAGAAGAATTATATTGCTTAAAGCCAAACTTCTCGCAAAGCTTGTTCATTGCAGCATTGCAGAAAGGTTTTCCATTATCAGTGATGATATATCGTAGAACCCCGTATCGATAGATAATGTTCACGCGAATAAAATCGACCACATTTTCTTTCTTTACTTCTCTTAGTGCAATTGCTTCAGCCCACTTCAAAAAATAATCAGTTGCGGCTAGTATAAAGATATGTCTACCAGAAGACTTTGGCAGTGGTCCTACTATGTCTAATCCCCAAGCATCAAATGGCCAAGAAGAAACAGTAGGATGTAACGGTTCTGGTGGTTGATAAGAGACAGTCATATTACTAGCAGGTGCACGACGACGAATTTCTGTTCTTCTTTTTGCGTCGTCAGGTAACTTTTCATAATTGAGATAATCAATTATTGGTTGTCGCCAATCTTCCTTCTCCACTTCATAAATGGAAACCACGTGAGTATTTTCCTTTTTCACATCGTCTCCTTCTTCAAAATGAGGAGGCACAACCCAACTTTGACATATGGGGACTTGAACTTGTTGATTAGGCAAGATGAGCGTTGAAGCTAATCTTGCTAAAGAGTCAGCTTACGTCGATTGTCCCTCCTTGGAACATGCTCTATAATCACATCACCTAGGCACCCCATTAGTTGCCAAAAATTATACAGATAATCTTGCGTGCAATACACATACTTAGACTTCATATTTGCCAAGGAGCTGATTGACTACTACTTGGAATCTCCAAAAATTCTAAGTTGTAGTTGCTTCATATCAACCGCCATTTCGAGACCAAGGATAAGTGCTTGATACTCGCGACATTATTTGAACATTGATGTATTAAAGTGAATGAATATGGCCACATATCTCCTTCGGGAGTGATGAATATTACTCCAGCTCCAGCGCCCCCTTGATGTGAGGCACCATCAAAATACATTGTCCAAGGCGGAAGAACTTCGACCACGAAAATATCTTCATCTGGAAGTTTATCAATCAATTCCCACTCAGCTGGTATGGGATGATCGGCCAAGAAGTCAGGTCACCACCTTGCAAGACGATCTGACAGCACAGGCTTAGTCATGACATACTTGATCGGATTTGCCTTGGATATCAAACGGATAGTGTGAGCTTGAAAGTAGTGCTTTAACTTTTGAATGGCAAATATGAGAGCCAAACACAACTTCTCAATCGGCATATAATTTAACTCATTTGGTGTCATCATCTGGCTTAAATAATGTAGTGCATTTTCTGAAACACTCACCATCTTCTTGGGCAAGTAACGATCCTCCAATGACCCGCAGCAATATAAACTGTTAACGGCAAGCCCAGGACTAGGTGCAGCTAATACGGGTGGTTTCGTGAGATATGTTTTTATGCTTTTGAAAGCATTACTACATGCTTCATCCCACTCAGAAGTGTACAAGAGACTTCATCAAATGACTGAATGGTTGACATCTGAAGAATGTAAAAATCTGAATCTTCGAAGACAGCTAGATGTGTCCTTGAGAAACTTTTCAACTCATGAATGTTGCGCGGTTCGGGCATCCTCTTGAGATAGCATCAATTTTGGATTGATCAATTTCAATTCCTCGACTATGTACGATAAACCCAAGAAACTTTCCAGAGGTAACTCCAAAAGCGCACTTTAAAGGATTCATCTTGAGTTGGTATCTTCGAAGTCTTTCGAACACCATTTTAAGATCTTGGACATGGTCAATTTGTTTCTTCGACTTGACAACGAGATCGTCAACATAGCACTCTATATTCTTGTGAAGCATGTCATCGAAGATCTTTTGCATGGCCCTTTGATATGTGGCTCCCGCATTCTTTAAGCCAAAAGGCATGACCTTGTAGCAATAAATGCCTTTGGGAGTTCGAAAAGCAGTAAGTTCTTCATCCCTTGGTGCCATTCGGATCTGGTTGTATCCCGAGGATCCATCCATGAAGGATAAGGTTTCATAACCAGTTGTGGCGTCGACCATCAATTCAGTAATAGGGAGAGGAAAGTCATCTTTCGGACAAGCTTCATTGAAATCTCGAAAATCAACACAAACCGGTTGTTTATTATATTGATAAGATGGAGAAAATTAATGGCATCAATTTATGAACAGCAATTTTCGGATCTAAGCCAGGCATTGGAATGTACATAAGAGAAGCAAAAACATCCTTAAATTCGAGCAATAATTCAACATATGCTTGTTCCTCTTCAGGAGTCAACCAAGTACCTATGTAGATTGGGCGAGGATTATCATTTGTGCCAAGGTTGATTTCCTTCAACTCATCAACGGTTGCCTTCATGCCTTCTTCCAATTCAGGAGGAGCATCTTCGGCATCTTCTTCTTCCAAAGGCTCTTCGTTTCGAAGAGTGATATGGTTGCGGAGGCAATGCTTTCATTGTCTTCCTCCTTGGTGCATATATCAATGATGTTTCTTTTTTGATAGTAATATGATGCGTATTAGCCCTTTTTATTGCTATACGCATAGGAGAAGGTGGTCTATACCCAAGTCCCATTGACATGTTGTTGACAGCATATCCCTTGTCTTTCAACATCTTTTGGGTAGAAGTCATGCCATGTGTCTCTTCTCCATTTATCTCTGCAGGAAGCTTACCCAAAGTTCCTTCTTCCTTAGGATCGTAACCAGCTTTCACGAGCAACTTGTATGCACCCTTTATGACGCCGTTATGGCAATACTTGAAACATTGATGAAGAGTTGACGGTATAACATCATTCTTGTGAATCCATGGTCTCCCAAGAAGCATATTATAAGATGTTTTTGCATCGATAACATGAAATAGTGCACTTGAGGATAAATCGCCAATTAATAAATCAAGTGAGCTTTATAAGACCAATGGCTCTTTGTCCTCCTTGATTGAATCCTTGGATCATGAGGCGGCTTTGTAAGAGTTCATCACTTGTTATTCCAAGCTCCTTTATTGCACGTAAAGGCATTATATTCACAGCTGATCATCCATCGAGAAGTATCCGGCTCACTTTTTGCTTACGTGCATATCCATTTACGAACAAGGGTCGATTGTGAGCTTTCGTCCCGAGCAATAAATCTTCATCATCAAAAACAATCGTTGTGGCACAGATCTTAAGGACTTTATCAGTCACAGTGAGTTTCTTCTCAAATTCTTCATCAACTTTATCGATGTTCACAACATGGCAAGATGCAAGGACGTCGTCATCTTTCAAGTATCCTCTTGGCATGAATTCTTTCAAAGTAATAGGTCGACGGATATTTTGAAACATCACACCACTTGGAGGGATTGATGACGGAATTGTTATTCTTCTGGACTTTCTTTTTGCAACCCGTATTTTTACCATCTGAAATTTAGCCTGGATGCAGATTAGTCTTTTGCGCTTTCAATTTTTTGGGTTCTTTTGCGAGCGACGAGTGTCCATCCTTCGTGAAGGATGATTGTGCCATCAAGAGACAGAATCAGATGCTTTTTCAATTTTCTTTTCAAAAGGTACTTCACCTTGTGGAAAGAGGTTGTCATATAATGGAATGGGATTGAAATCTCCAAATTTTATCGTAGGCTGTATTGTTCTTATCTTCGATGGAAGATGAGATACTTTACCATTCTTCAACAAATTTTGGGAGTCAGGAATTATAGTGGTCTGATTTGCACTTGCTTTATCTTCTTCAAGCAAAATCTTACCTTGGCGGGCTAACTCCATCACCTTATCTTTAAAAACAAAACACCTTGTGATGGGATGACCAACCAGGCGATGGTAGCAACAATAGTTTGGATCATTAACTCGCCTAGCTTCCTCTGGCCGTTTCATCTCGGGGAGTTCAATGAGTTCGGCTTTGAGTAGATCATCGAACATGCCTTGAAGATGCAGAGTCGAGGAAAGGATATTCTTTCTCTTGCATCTCCCTGAGTGTCGATTTTCTTTGTGGCCTAACTTGCGCAGGCTCTACCTTCTCGGACACCTTTTGACTGACTTTTGTCGCGATCTTAACAGGTGCAGTATTTGTTGTCATAGTTTCTTTGTTTCCAGACTTGGGAGAAGGCTTGCCCCCTTTCTTAAAGTCTTGTTTTTCTTTATTATTGCGAGGATCAGGAACAGGCGGTTCTTGATTTCCAAGGCCAATTTCAAGACTGTGAGCTTTTGTCGCCAATTTCTCAAATGTCGGAGGTTGGATGCCTTGTAGGATGTAACGAAGTCCCCACTTCATGCCTTGAATGCACATTTCGATGGCGGACGTCTCGGAGAGTCGGTCTCTACAATTAAGGCTTAAAGTCCTCCATCGATCAATATAATAAACAACCGGTTCGTCTTTCCACTGACGGGCGTTGGAAAGTTCAGTCATAGAAACAATGTTAGAACTCGAATAAGCATTTAGAGATCAAAGCTAGATGTGTATAAGAGACAGGTATATAGGGTTTGATTTTGAACCATCTTCATATCTCACCTTGATCATACCTTCAACGAACTCCTTCAATTGATCGGCATGAATCATTCCACCAGAAGTCACATGCATTTCTTTCGCCTTTCCTTGTTGTGAAGTTTCAGCTTCTTGATGTTCGCCAGGTGCCTTTGAATTAATTTGACTTCCTTCCGCGATACTGTCTTTCTTGTTGATGAGTTGAGTGATGACGGCATCTTGATCTTGTATGCGCTTCAAAGCCTAACCCTTGAGAAGATGTAGAATCATTACTCGATACGTCATCATCATGTTTTGAAGCTTTGGAATGAGATCCTGCTTCGAGCATCGCGAGGGTTTTCTCGATTGAAGCTCCAACATCTTTGAGCCCCAACATAGGAGAAGTGATTTTGGGTGGTGTCGAGCCAAACACGGAGGCGATGCGATTGCACCTCTGGATTACTTTGAGAGAGGCTCTTATACACAAAGAGAAGGGATAAGCCTGTCAGCTGCAAATGATTCTGCGATCCCATAGTAGTTTTTGAGTCGAGCATTAGAACGAGCGAGGCATAGATGTGTAAGAAAGGAAACCATCATATATATATATATACCAAGGAGGAAGACAATATATAGCATTTGTTGTCACTGATATGTGGTCCCACTGGCGTGCCAAAGTTGTGCAACAAAATATTTGAATCTGTAAAAATTGAACAAACAAGAAATATAATGATAAAAATATGAATATATGAATAAAAGATTACAATCTCTAGGATATTCTCAATATGGGAGAAAATTCCTTCGATTCTTTGCTTCGATGCGATCCGAGGGCTTCACACTTATTCTCGAATCAAATATTGAATTCTTCAAGTCTTGATATGGGAGACCAAGAACGCTTGATGAAAATCTTCAAATCTTGATATATGGAAGACTTGAAGAGAAAATTTGAAGACTCAGAGCTTCCACAGCTTGCGAACACAGAGACATATTTCTGAAGTCTGCAAGTTGTGGAAGTGAATCTGTGTTCGTGTCCCTGTCTCTCTGAGGGATGACCCTTATTTATACATGCATAGAAGGGAGCAAGGTTATACACTTGTAAATACATATGTAACTTACTTGCATACCAAGAAACAAATTCTTATCTCTTTACACATATAAGAGATATTAATACATAAGGATCACTACTTTGATATTATTGCTTATGGCTGAGGTATTTCCAACTGAGATAAATACTACATCTACATGTGTCCTTATTGGCCATCCCATTCCATTACCCAAAAAATTAAAGCGCAAAAGACTAATCTAGATGTGTATACAAATACATTTAATTGGTCGAACTACCTCATTTTGACATGTAAATTAAAATATAATTGATTTTAAATTAACCAACGTTCCAAAATATATGTGACATATGGCATTATTTAATTGGACCATAGATATACCAATTAAATTAATTTATAGACAAATGATAATTTTAATTAAAATAAAATTTCATTGTCTACAACTGGATTAAACTCAAAAGAATAAAAGTTGTAGAGCGTTCCTGGAGCTACAACTCCCCTTTTCAAATCCGAAGCAAAATCGTTCATAAGATGAAAGGGTCAATCTATGGTGGAATTGCTCTATATGTCAATCTAGATGTAAAAATCTGAGAAAAATTATAGAAAAATTTTATTTCCATTTTACTCCTCCAGATTTCATTTTTTTCATTTTAGCTCAAGAATATTTTCTTAAATTACACAGGCCCTTCTGATAGGGCCCACTTGATGCCACGTCATCGATGACGTGGCACCGCGAGATTGCGCCACGTCATCGATGACGTGGCATAAAAAAAATCCAAAATTTCAGAAAAATTTTTATTTGCGTTTTGGCCCTC
Organism: Cinchona pubescens; assembly: GCA_025175665.1. Taxonomy (NCBI): domain Eukaryota; kingdom Viridiplantae; phylum Streptophyta; class Magnoliopsida; order Gentianales; family Rubiaceae; genus Cinchona; species Cinchona pubescens. The sequence goes on from JANKKI010000131.1 coordinate 6,042,513, forward strand.
CAGATTTCAGACTTCTGTATTTTTAGCCCTCAAATAATTTTTTTAAAATTACATTTAGGCCCTTAAGGAATTTTCTTTAATATTACTGTTTTTTTCTCTTTAAATTTCTTCCAAATTACATGTTTTATGTCAATAACCACCAAGTTTTACTTTGATTTCTGTTTGGCATTTTAATACGTTTTAATTACCCTTTGATTGTGAAATTACTGTTTTTCCCTTATGAGTATTAAATTGTAAATAGACTTTGATCTTTGCACATATTTTTGTGATTGATTGCTTTTGTGATAGTTGGTGGCTTTATTTTAATGTTTGTTGGTCTCAATATAAAATTTATGCCTTATCTTACTAATATATTTTACATCATTTCATCAGGGCAAATCAATCGGGGTCTCTTGTTGACCCCGAAATATGCTGGAGTGTCTAATGTGGCCTTAAAGTTTGGATTGTGTTGCTTAGCAGAAAAACTTCAAACTCCCAATTTGTGATTCATTTTTGTTATTGAGGAACAAGAAAACGGTTGGAATGTACATTAAACCTGGCTTTCTTTTCTGTCTACAAAGTTCAGATATTTTACTCTCTAAATGCTCTTCGATTCTAAAATTGTTTCTTATGGTAACTATCAGATGTAATCGGTACATAGCTATGTGACCATCTTCATTCTTTATTTGAAGCCTATACTTTGGGCTGTACTTTATTCAGTCCCTTTCGATGGGAATTTAGCAGACACTTGTTGGGTTCTGTTGGGACCTTGTTGAGATTAAAGATTTGATTTTGAGAATTGTTCTGAGGAAAAAATGATGAAATTAGCTGATGTTTCAGTTGTTAGGACTCGGGAGTTGCTTTATTAATTTTTGAGGTGGCTTGTGACCTTTTGGGCTTTTGTGATGGCTTGGTCGGATTGGATCCATGGCTTTGCTTGCATTGGGCTTTATGTTTCTGTCTAATGGTCTCGATGTCAACTATAGATGCTTTGCATTCGTCGAAATTCAGTCACTGCATTTTTTTATTAGAGTTTTTACTAGAGGGATATTGGAGAGGTTGAAAACAGCAATTAGTGGACAATCTTCATTATTTATGCAGTTTGCAAATTGATTGAAGAATATCGGAGACCTATATATTAATTATTACTAGAAAAAAGTATGTGTTTTACACGTGTAATATTCATGATTTGTTAGAAATTTTATTTTTTAAAAAATAAATAAATAATCAATGAAGAATAATATAGGATACATAATGTAAATATTTTATTTGTTGAATTTTTTTTAATACAAAAGGTATATATTGTAAAATATATATTTAATAAGATATCTTTGCTCCTTTTTTTGTAATTATTTTCACCTTGCATTTTTAGTTTTTTTTTTTTTACTATTGTGTGTTATTTTTTTAATGTCATTCATTTTTACAACATATGCACTATTTATATCTTATTTCTCTTTCTCTTTATATGCTTAGATAATAATTTCTTATAACGACACCACCAATTACTTGATATGTTTTGCTATTACCAGAAGACAAAATCATCATGAAGTACCAAATATTATTTTATAGATGAAATATTGATATCCTTTGATTACATAAAATCAAATGATATATGGATAATAATTACAAAAATTAATTATAATTTCAAAAATAAAAAAAAATTAAATTTGATTAAAATCTAAAGAACGAATATATCAAGAAAACTATTATAAAGATTTAACATCTAATTAAATTAATATATTCTGCATATTATTGAGAGTTGCACATAATATATTAAAATCATTATAATTATAAAAAATTAAATTGATAACTTATTCTTTTATAATTGCTCTGAAATGCATCAAATATTGATAAAAACAATCATTTATCTTACTATAAAATATACGCAATGTTAATGAAAAAATATATACTTTTAAAGATGTCAAAAATTACACGTTACTTTAATTGGGATGTTATGTAAATCTTTATTAAAATTAATTATCATTAACATATTGTGTAAATATATATATATATATAGTGAATATATTAGTATTTTTATATTTTTTAAACTTATGATAATATATGTTTTAGTATTCTATTGAAACTTTAAAGTTTGATTTCTTCATTCATATTGATGACACAAAATATGGCTAATTTCAATCCAAAATAATTTCTATTTCTCATTTACGTTGCCCAAATTATAATATGTTATAATGACACCATGAACGACTTGATCATTTAAAAATAATTTTTTTCCATGATATCGATTTTTTTTAGATGTATCTATATATTCTTTATTATTACAAAAAAATAAAATCATTATCAAGTATCTCTTATATTTTATAATGTGTATGTATAATAAAGCGTGTTAAAATTACATAAGGTATTAGCTAAAATATTTACATGAGATCGAATAATATACACATAATAACTACAAAATGATTAATTAAAATTTCAAAAAAGAGAAAAAAATTAACCTTAATATTTAACATTCACTTCAATTTTTCATCGATATTCTAAACTCTTCCTTTTTATCCTGAATGGTATCGAACGTGGTTAGCTCCAAAATTATATTTTGATATAGTACTATGAAACTAAAATTTATATTTATGAAATATATAAAAAAAATTAAAACTAACAAAAGTGTGTGAATTTTACTTTTATTTTTTGTGTACTTTTTCAATTAATTTCTTGTATTATTTACTAAAATATTTAATCTATTTTTTTATTATAATAAATAGTATAAAAATTGTATTGTACTTCTCAAAATTGACGTGTAATACAATGTATATCTGCAATTATTTAGAATATTTAATATTATAATTTTATTTGCATAATTCATGTTGTGTTTTACATTACTTACTTACTAATTTTTTCTATATATCATTCCAACAATATATGGGTAGTATTATTAGATGTGTATAATGATTATTCTAAGATATTTTGGTAATGCATAATATTATTTATTGAACTTTTTTTGTCTCATAAATAGTTAATTTTAACCAATATTATTTTATCAAATACTGTAAAAATTAGTATTGTAATTTCTAAAATTAACATTTGAACTCAATATATACCGATAAATAATTAGAAACTTAATACTATGATTTATTTGCATAATATGTATAGCTTCTATATTAATTACTTATTGAGGTTTCTATATTAGCATCACAAATTATGCGTAAAATTCTTGTATGTGTTACAATGATTATTTTAAAATATTTTAGACATTTCATTGTATCATGGGTTGAATTTATTTTTTATCTCATCAATAGTTACTTAAGCAAATATTTTATAAAATGATATTCTTAAAGGTAAGGATTTAATAATCAAATATTACTATTAAAGATATATAAAATTAACAAATACTTTTATCTTAATTAAAAATTTTGAGTTTTCTATTTCACATTGAGTTTTAGTTTCATTGCTTGGTTAATATTTTTTTTTTTTCATGTAGGAAAGGGAAAAACAAATCTAAACTAATCGTAACCAAAAAAATTAAATGAGATAAGAAAATAGCGTTATATACTCCATTATTTTTTTTTCATTTTTAAAATACTAAATTTTTATTTGTTCAATTATTAATTTTGTGATTTTTAAGGTGGAGGAAAATTTTCATATTAAAAAGGCAAAGGTAAATTTAATATTAATACAAATAAATTTAAAAGTCAATCCAACAATTTGACTTATCCGCAAAGATGAACAACAAATTAATTATTATATATAGATCCTAAACCACTACAGTTTCATGCTATAACTAAAATAAATACATGATTAATCATATTATATAGAATAAAAAATTTTATATTTTTACTCAAAATAGTTATAAATGTTTTTGGCATATGAAAATATATAAATTGAAAATAATTAACCTAACATGCAAGAACGTACTTGAATAAACAGTTAGAAAAAAGAAAATAATTATTTGTGAATTAATAATATGTAAAGTCTCTTATACACATCTAGATGTGTATAAGAGAATTTTTGTAATATATTATCCATTTTTCATCATTGGTTAAAATAATATTTTTATTTATATTATACTCATGTATAAATAATCTTATCTTCTCTTAAAAATTTATACATTCTTATTATGCTTTTATGAAAACTTTCGTACTAATTAAGGAAGTAAAAATTTAAATATACATAATAGTTATAAAAAACTAATTTTAGTTTATATTATTTTTGATCAAATATAAACTTTTTTGTACATCTTGTAGAATCTAGATATAGAAGAGACATAAGATTATTAAATATATATTTTACAATATATACCCGCACAAAAATATGAAGAGATTATATATCCGGAGTAGGATTGATGAAAAATAAGTAATTAGCAGTAATTTAATTAATATTTTTAATAAAGAAAAATTATATTTCGTTAAGAAGAACTAAAAACCATATATAAAAATAAACACTTGGAGAAAATTTAGGCGTAAAGAAATATAAAGCACGATTAGAATGTTTACTTGTGGAAATACAGATCATTTAGCAAGAACTTGTCCAAAAGAATTAATAATAGAGATAGAAATTCTTTATTAGTAGAAATGACACAAGAAGACTTAATAAATATAGATGAATATATTTGGATAGAATCCATCTAGATGTGTATAAGAGACAGATGGATACTCTGTAATAAAACAAGAATCGGATAGTGATAGTGTCTGGTGGCCTCATTCTGCATATGTAAAAAATTATTTATAATAGATATTATATATAATTTGAACAATTCTTATTAACTGAAAAAGATTTTAAAAATCTAGAATTAATGAATATTATACTTAAAATCTAGATATACATAATCATAATCAGGAAAATTCATACAGATCAAAATAAATTTTGTTATATTTGTAATTGGTATCATACAAGAAAGAGCAAAATGTTTAGAATGTTTTAAAGAAGCATGTATAAATGCATAGAATTAAAATATGATATAGTACTAATAAAGATGATTCAGATATTCAAACTTCTACAATAGAATTAAGAATTTTAGAAAGGAAAGTATTAAATTTAGAAGATAAAATAATTTTATTAGAAGATAGAATAAATAATTTAGAAAAATTAAAACAAAAGGTAATAATAAATGATAAAAATCAAGATTTATTAAATTATGAAAAAGATTATTTATGTAATGAAGATAAAACTATACACAAGTAGCAGTAGCTCGTGAAAATAAGAATTGATAATGAGTATGAAATAGAGTGTTTAGCATTAATAGATTCAGAGCTACTAAGTGTGTAATAAATAGTAAAATAATTCCAGATAAATATTATAAGAAAACAAATAATCCAATAAAAGCAACTCAAATGGATGGTACAACTTTCACCTATGATACTTATCTAGAAAATAGTAAGATTTGTTTTCTACAAATTTGTAATACATGATAGTAATACCTACAGTAAAGCCTTTTAAAACAACATAAAATTTAAAATGTTTTTTGACATTTGACATTTAAGAGCGTTCATACATAGACTTATTTTGAAACATATATAGAAGAAATAGAAGAATATTTATATATAGAAAAGAACAAGAAATAGACTATGAGTTTATAAATTTAAACAAAGCTTATTTAAATATAGGATTAATTAAAAATCAAAAGATATAGATGAAATTCTTTTAAAACTTGATAAATTAGAAATAATGGGTGATAATCCTTTAAAATATTGGGAAAATAATAAGATCTATGCTTACTTAGATATTAAAAATCCGAATATATAATTAAAACGCAAATATAGAAGCTTCTAATCAAGATATAGAAGATTTTCAAATGCACATCAAAGAATTATTAAAATTAGAGTTATTAGAAAATCGAATCGTAACATAGATCGGCTTTTATAGTAAGAAATCATAACGAAATAGTTAGAGGAAAATCAAGAATGGTAATAAACTATAAAAGTTAAATGATAATACTGAACAGATGCATGTCTCTTATACACATCTAGATGTGTATAAGAGACAGTCCTTAAGGAAAAAGAATTTATAGTAAATTAGATCGCAAGTCGGTTTTGGCAAATAAAAATGCATCCAGATAGTATAAATGGACATGCTTTACATGTCATGTCATTTGAATGGCTAGTGATGCCATTTGGAATAAAGAATGCTCCATCTATTTTCAAAGAAAATGGATGATATATTTTAAAATATAAAAATTTTGTTATAGTATATATAGATGATATTTTAGTTTTTAGTTTAACTATACAAGAACACTTAGGACATTTAAAGATTGTATTTTTAGAATTTATAAAAATGGAATAATAATTAGTAAGAAAAAGATGGAATTATGTAAAGGATATATAAATTTTTAGGAATAAGAATAGGAGAAGGTAAAATTAGACTACAAGAACATATTTCTAAAAAAGTTTTAGAAATGCCTGATAAATTAGAAGGCATAAAGAAATCCAAAAATTTTAGATTAGTAAATTATGCTAGACCTTTTATTAAAGATCTAGGTAAAATAGCGGACCTTCATATAAGAGACAGATATTGTAATTATTGAGAAGAAGTAATTTGTGGTTATTCAAGTGGAAAATTTAGAGAAAAGGAAAATTTCTACAATAGATGCGTTAGCAAGAATTTATGGATTAAATTCATTTAAGTTATCAATAATCTCTAAGAAAGAATTTACAAGAACGATTGTGAAGCAATCTAGATGTGTATAAGAGACAGCTTTCAGAAAAAGTTGTTCTAAAATTATTACTGCATCTCTTTTTATACATCTATTGCTGTGTATAAGAGACAGGTAGTGTAATTTTTAAATATGCAGAATGAGGCCACCAACAGACCGAGAGCTCAAATGAGCCTTTTAGACCTCAAGGTTCTTCTAGTCAAGGTAATAATCCAAGTAGTTCGTAATTATATAGAACAAATGTATCGTTTCTTTTAGAACTAATTTTCAAGAAGAAAAGATAAAGTTTGGTAATATAGAACTTATTTCTTTTCCAAGTTGTAATATATCTTTTAAAATTTTGTCAGCATATTTCGTAGATAAATGTAAGTGTCTTTTAGATAATCTTTGGATTGCATTTAATAAACCTCGAAGATCAAAATATTTTTAGCTAGCATGAACGCTTTTTCGAATATTTTAATAATGTCAAAACATTTTAAATTTTATGTTGTTTTAAAGGCTTTATCTGTAGGTGTTTTTCACAATTGGCTGAAGTTTTAGAGTCCATTAACCAAAAAATCCAGTTTTTAAAGGCTTTAATAATTTAAATGAAGCATATGATTTTGCAAGAAAGAACATTGGGCCAAATTATTGTAAGCCCGTCTTAGAACAGTAGATATCAAGATAGTAGTCCATGATTCTGAAAAAATTCTTTGACCATTGCCAAATTTTAGCCTGCACCATAAAAAGACTAATGAGCATTGTGATATAATTGAGGAGAAAAAGAGTGTTTTGATAGAAAATTTCGATTTAGAAAAGAAATACAAAAATTAAGTATTGAGAGAGATTCTATAAAATGCCTATAATAAGTCTTGTTGCAAGTAAAAATTTGGGTGAGACAGTGGAAATTCCTCTCAATTTCAAAAACCTTCGAAGTAGGTGAAACTTCAGCTCAAACGGTAGGTAAAGACGAATCAAGTCGGAAGGTCACGAATTTGCCAAAAATTCCAATTGAATCAGAAATTCTAGACTATAATGAATATCATTAGATTTTTACCATCCATTAGAAAAGGCTTTTATTGCTGTCTCAATTAGACAAGAAAAGAAAAGAAAATTTGAAAAAGAATCAAAAATAGAAGAATGCTGAAAAAATTTTAAAAGAATACTTTGAAAAGAATAATATAAAAGAAGAAAGCAGAAAGTAGTAGTAAAGAAGGTCCAAATAATATAATTTCAAGAAATTAGATAGTGGAATGTCATTTGATTCTATAGCCGACATAATTTAGATACCTAAGTAGAAAGGATAAAGATTTTCGAATATTAAAGATTTTTGAAGATAAGGCTCGTCAAATAAAGAAGATAAGATATCATAGCATTCAAGAAGAAAGTGGAGTAATCGGATAATAAAAGTCAAGAAAGAGGTGATAATTCAAGATAAAAGTAACTAAATCCTTGAATCGATAAATGTTAGGGAGGTATTTAAGTGGATCTAGTGTCCCACCTTCTTTCCTCGGTTTATCAAGATAGACAAGATGGTTACTTTTAAAACAATCACGTGAAAGATAAGAAGAAATCAGCAAAAACAGAAGACAGCATAAAGTGTTCAAAAGTCATAGAAGACAAAAAAAAGAAAAATGGCCGACAAAGAAGTCAATAGAAGACAAAATCAGCAAAAAGGCACACAAAGTCAATGGAAGACAAAATGAAGAAAGAAAATGGCAGACAGTCTTTCGAGTAGTCAACAAAATCACGTGAAGATAAAGATTCTTCGAAGTTTTGAAGTTTTTGAAGTCTGCACTTCCTATAAATAGAGTAGTTTAGTTTATTCGGGATTATCGAAAAACATGTGAAGCAACACAAGAAAATGTCTCTCTTCTCTTTGAATAAATATCCTTTGTAAAATATTTTAATTTTCCTTTGTAAAATCCAAGAAGCCTTTGGGCATAGCAGTTAGATCTTCGGGTTTCTCGAAGGGAACACCCCAAACTCTTGTTCATATATGTAAGTTTCTCATAAACTATGTATCTTTTCATCAATAATGTTTCTATTATAATATAATCTTAATATAATAACTACTTTTAGAATCTAAAAAGTTTAACCATCTTCTTCTATTACAACTTTTATCTTTTAATTTATTATAAAATCTTACTATTGCTTCACAATCCGTTCTTACCTGTCTCTTATACACATCTGAGACAGAAAACGAAGGGAAAATACGGTAAAAGGAATAACAAGAGATTTTAGGTGTCGTAATAGTCTTTAATGTAAAAATACGTATTTAATTATTATCGAGTAATCGAAGACCTTTCTATAATTAAAACCATAGTTAATGTTTGATAAACTTATAATATGTTAATGAACTGAAAAGATTATTAAATTTATATGAAATTCTTATATAGAATGAATAATTGTTTGTGGGTTAGTATGGTAGGAAGTTTTTTAAATTAAAGGTTTAACGCTTTTTTTTTATGAACAATAATTACATTATTTTAGAAGAAATATTTTTATTAATTCAGAGAGGATTTCCAAGATTCTCACCCAATTTAAAACAAGTTTTTGGGTACAAGACTTATTATAGGCATTAAATATAAGAATCTCTCTCAATATTTAATTTTTGTATTTCTTTTTCTAAATCAGAAATTTTTTCTAAGAAGAAAAAAAGATCCAACTTAGTAATTAAGTTTTACAATATATAGCAAATAAAATACAAAGAATAGAATTAAGAAGAAATCAAAATAGAAATAATACAGATAGATTAGAATTAAGATTAGATTTAAACAATCCAGACTAAGAGGTAATCTAGTATATCGCCGATTCTAATATTGATCTACTCAACCTGTCTCTTATACACATCTACAGAGTGTATAAGATGATTCTTAACAACGCCACGTACTAAGATTATTGCCTAACAAAGATCATAAATATATTTGTGATGTTTGTTATTAAAAATAATCTAGAATATTTTAATAATGTCACACCTCGGGCCAACTAGATTAGATCTAGAATATCGGCGCTTGAGGGTATTCCACCGATATACTAGATTACCTCTTAGTCCTGATTGTTTAAATCTAATCTTAATTCTAATCTATCTCGTATTATTTCTATTTTGAGAATAAATTTCTTATATTTAATCTACTATTTGATCTTATATTAATAAAAACTTGTTTTAAATTATTTAAATCTTCTAAATCTTTAAAAGGTAGTAATAAAAATATTTCTTCTAAAATATTGTAATTATTGTTCATAAAAATAAAAGCGTTAAACCTTTAATTTAAAAAACTTCCTACTTACTAACCCACAAACAATTATTCATTCTATATAAGAATTTCATATAAATTTAATAATCTTTTTCATTAACATATTATAAGTTTATCAAACATTAACTATGGTTTTAATTATAGAAGGACGGGTCTTCGATTACTCAGAATAATTAAATACGTATTTTTACATTAAAGACTATACGACACCTAAAGTCTCTTGTTATTCCTTTTACCGTATTTTCCTTCTCGTTTTCTTGATCAATAGTCTTTATATGCATCTAGATGTGTATAAGAGACAGGAGATTGTATTTTTAGACCGAGTCTGTCTCTTATACACATCTAATGTGTATTTAATTACTAAAGCATAATACTTATAATAATAACCATAGAGTAGAAAAATTTACATATATTATTGAACTGAAAAGATTACATAGTTTATGAGAAACTTACATATATGAACAAGAGTTTGGGGTGTTCCTTTGAAACCCCAAGAGGTCTAAACTGCTGTGAATAAATATCCTTCTTAGATGTTTATAAGAGACAGTACTTAAAAAGATGCATAGAAGCCTTTGGGCATAGCAGTTTAAGATGTGTATAAGAGACAGATGTAAAGGATACTTATGTTTTTCGATAATCCCCGAATAAACTAAACTATGAGTGACCCTATAGTTCTGTCTCTTATACACATCTAGATGTGTATAAGAGACAGGTATAAAATGGACAGCTTTTATTTTGTTGACTTCGAAGTACTCTTGTCTGCCATTTTTCTTTGCTGATTTTGTCTTCCATTGACTTCTTTGTGTGCCTTTTTGCCGATTTTGTCTTCTATTGACTTCTTTGTCGGCCATTTTTTCTTTGATTTTGTCTTCTATTGACTTTTGAACACTTTTGTCCTCTTTCTTGTTTTTGCTGATTTCTTCTTATCTTTCACGTGATTGTTTTTAAAAGTAACCATCTTGTCTATCTTGATAAACCAGAAAGAAGGTGACACTAGATCCACTTAAATACCTCCTCCTTAGACATTTATCGATTCAAGGATTTAGTTACTTTTTATCTTGAATTATCACCTCTTTCTTGACTTTTATTATCCGATTACTCCACTTTCTTCTTGAATGCTATGATGTCTTATCTTCTTTATTTCGACAATGAGCCTTATCTTCAAAAATCTTTAATATTCCAAAATCTTTATCCTTTCTACTTAGGTATCTAAATTATGTCCTGGCTATAGAATCAAATGACATTCCACTATCCGAAAATACTGTAATTATATTATTTGGACCTTCTTTACTACTACTTTCTAAGCTTTCTTCTTTTATATTATTCTTTTCAAAGTATTCTTTTAAAATTTTTTCAACAAGTCTCTTCTATAAGAGACAGCTCCAGTCAAATTTTTCTTTTCTTTTTCTTGTCTAATTTTACTCCTTTCTTTTGTCCTGAGGTATCTGAGTATCTAAATCTATTAAAGACTGTTCTTCTTGCTTTAATTTTCCTTTTCTAATTAATTCCAAAATCTAATATATTCATTATAGTCTAGAATTTCGATTCAATTGGAATTTTGGCAAATTCCCACCTTCAACGGACTTGATTCGTCTTTACCAAATACCGCTTGACTAAAGTTTCACCTACTTCGAAGGTTTTTGAAATTCAGAGAGGAATTTCCACTGCCTCACCCAAATTTTTACTTGCTTGGGAACAAGACTTATTATAGGCATTTTTATAAGAATCTCTCTCAATATTTAATTTTTGTATTTCTTTTCTAAATCGAAATTTTTTCTATCAAAACACTCTTTTCTCCCTCAATTATATCACAATGCTCATTAGTCTTTTTATGGTCTCTAAAATTTGGCAATGGTCGCAAAAAGAATTTTTCAATCATGGACTACTCAGACTCCTGATATCGAATCTGTTCTAAGACTTGGGCTTACAAAATAATTTGGCCCAATGTTCTTTCTTGCAAAATCATATGCTTCATTTAAATTATTAAAGCCTTTAAAACTGGATTTTTAACTTGGTTAATGGACTCTAAAACTTCAAATTGTGAAAAACACCTACAAGAAAGCCTTTTAAAACAACATAAAATTTAAAATGTTTTTGACATTATTAAAATATTCGAAAGAGCGTTCATGCTAGCTAAAAATATTTTTGATCTTTCCGAGGTTTATTAAATGCAATCCAAAGATTATCTAAAAGACACTTCTTTCTTTATCTACCAAATATGCGGCAAAATTTTAAAAGATATATTACAACTTGGAAAAGAAATAAGTTCTATATTACCAAACTTTATCTTTTCTTCTTGAAAATTAGTTCTAAAAGAAGACGAATACATTTGTTCTATATAATTATTACGAACTACTTGGATTATTACCTTGACTAGAAGAACCTTGAGGTCTAAAAGGCCTCATTTGAGCTCTCGATCTGTTGGTGGCCTCATTCTCGCATATTTAAAAATTAGTTTTGAACTAGATTCTAATATTGATCTACTCAACTCGATCCGCTAAACTATTATCTTTCCTTTAATATGCTCAAAATTAATATTATAACTACTTATAGAATCTAAAAGTTTAACCATCTTCTTCTATTACAACTTTTATCTTTTAATTTATTATAAAATCTTACTATTGCTTCACAATCCGTTTCATCAAATTCTTTCTTAGAGATTATTGATAACTTAAATGAATTTAATCCATAAATTAACGCTAACATTTCGCATCTATTGTAGAAATTTTTCCTTTTAATCTTTTCAGTTCAAAGATATATTCAGAAGTTTCTGAAGATTCTAAAACTTTTTTAGAAATATGTTCTTGTAGTCTAATTTTACCTTCTCCTATTCTTATTCCTAAAAAATTTATATATCCTTTACATAATTCCATCTTTTTCTTACTAATTATTATTCCATTTTTTATAAATTCTAAAAATACAATCTTTAAATGTCCTAAGTGTTCTTGTATAGTTAAACTAAAAACTAAAATATCATCTATATATACTATAACAAAATTTTTATATTTTAAAAATATATCATCCATTTTTCTTTGAAAAATAGATGGAGCATTCTTTATTCCAAATGGCATCACTAGCCATTCAAAATAATGTTATAATGGACATGTAAAAGCTGTCCATTTTATACTATCTGGATGCATTTTTATTTGCCAAAACCAGACTTGCATCAAATTTACTATAAATTCTTTTTCCTTGAATTCTGTCTCTTATACACATCTAGATGTGTATAAGAGACAGGCATCTTCGAGTATTATCATTTAACCTTTATAGTTTATTACCATTCTTGATTTTCCTCTAACTATTTCGTTATGATTTCTTACTATAAAAGTCACGATCTATGTTCGATTCCGATTTTCTAATAACTCCTAATTTTAATAATTCTTTGATGTGCATTTGAAAATCTTCTATATCTTGATTAGAAGCTTCTATATTTGCAGCTTTAATTATATACACATCTAGATGTGTATAAGAGACAGATACTACTTGTTGTAAGAATTATCGATACGCTTTCGCAACATTTATTATTTATGGTTTCTAACTTTTTTGATGTTTGTTTTACAAAATTAGGATCTACCCAACCATCCTTATCTCTTTTAAACTTCTTAAAACTGTAGTTTTATTTTTAAATTGTATCGAGTTTGAATTATTTGTTTATGAAATTGAATAATATCTTTGCTTAAGAATACACCTCCCGTATGAAAGAATAAAAATTTAATCCTAAAATAAAATCTGATTTTATATTTAAATTTCTAATCCAAACCCGAGGTAAATTATAATTATTACTATATGTATTACAAATTTGTAGAAAACAAATCTTACTATTTTCTAGATAAGTATCATAGGTGAAAGTTGTACCATCCATTTGAGTTGCTTTTATTGGATTATTTGTTTTCTTATAATATTTATCTGGAATTATTTTACTATTTATTACACACTTAGTAGCTCCCGAATCTATTAATGCTAAACACTCTATTTCATACTCATTATCAATTCTTATTTTATGTGCTACTTGTATACTTGTTATAGTTTTATCTTCATTACATAAATAATCTTTTTCATAATTTAATAAATCTTGATTTTTATCATTTATTATTACCTTTTGTTTTAATTTTTCTAAATTATTTATTCTATCTTCTAATAAAATTATTTTATCTTCTAAATTTAATACTTTCCTTTCTAAAATTTCTTAATTCTATTGTAGAAGTTTGAAAATTATAATCATCTTTTATTAGTACTATATCATATTTTAATTCTATGCATTATTATACATGCTTCCTTAAAACTAATTTTCTAAATATTTTGATTAATGTGGAGTCTTAGAACATCTCGTATTTCCACAAGTAAAACATTCTAATCGTGCTTTATAATTTCTTTCGCCTAAATTTTCTAACATGTTTATTTTTATCTAAATATGGTTTTTAGTGGTGATCTTCTTAAAAATAATTTTTCTTTATTATATTATTATTAGTCTAATTTATTTTTCTTTTATACTTTCTTTCTTCATATCTTTGTGGAGTATAAATAATTTTCTTGTAAATCATAATCTCCTTTTTAAGCTGATTTTGAATCAATATTTGTACATTTTTCTTTAATTTTTCCATAATAAATGAATTCTATGTCCTATCGAATATTTTATAATTTTATTATTATATAATTCCCAATGTTTTTCTATTTCTCTTCCTAAAGCTCCTTGTAGTTTTCTAAATAATTTTTCTCCTATTGCTTCATCATAAGCATTACTCGATATACAAGTTAAATAAAAATAATCATAAAAATGGTTTTATAAAATTCCAATTAAATATACTAAGTTGTTCTAATCAGATCTAATTCAGGAATACATATCTAGATGTGTAATACCTGTCTCTTATACAATCTATCCTTTGTCTCTATTTACAAATTTAAACTTAGAATAGACAGCCATATATGTGTAAGCACTATTTTATGAATATATTAATTTTTGGGGGGTTAATTTTGGAAATAGAATACAAATGATAATGTATAAATATTTAGAAACATTTTAGGATGTGTAGGAAGACAACGTGATGCAGTAAAATCTGCTGCTACTAGACATTTCCAAACATCTATTAGACAGATTTATTATTTATAGTTTCATGTCGCTATATTAAGTATCATTCCTTTACCCGCTTCTTGAAATTGTATATTCTGTCTATTGGTAATCTTTTTCCTCTTGGTCTAATTTGTTCGAATCAATTGGAATTTGTTGTAAAGGTATAGGTTGTACTAGGATAGATGTGTATAACTAAAAGACCTTATACTATAGTCCGTTTATGGTCTCTTATACACATCTAGATGTGTATAAGATTTAGAAGATTATGAAGTTTTAATTTATGATATAGAAGAGATAGAATTATATATATGTCTGTCTCTACACATCTAGATGTGTATAAGAGACAGCCTTTACCTTTATTTAAATTTATACCTAATTCTCTGTATCGATAATACTACTTGTTGTAAGAAGGATATTTCTTCTTTACAAGAAGAAATTTTTGAACTGGAAGAATACATAGACCCTGTCTCTTATACACAAATTTGGAAAATTTTTGAACTGGAAGAATACATAGACCCTTATTTCTGTCTCTTATACACATCTAGATGTGTATAAGAGACAGATTTGATAACTCCTATTATAGATTTCTTTGTATCGACCATCTATCATCATATATTACTAATAATACTTTAGTTCCTAAAACTTTCTTGTTAATCCTTTAACTCCTATAACTATTAATCAGAGTTTAATGTATACAAACACTGTCTCTTATACACATCTAGATGTGTATAAGAGACAGACAGGGACTAGCTGAAGTTTCACCTACTTCAGAAGGTTCGAGAGGTTCGCTTTTCTGAAAAAATTGCCATTCTTTAGATTTATTTTTCCTTTACTTCTATCTTTATTTATTTCTACTTTTTGTAATTTATTTATTAAATTAGTAATATCGAAACTCGGACTTATATATAAGAATTGATTTTATGAACAATTAAAATAATTTTAATATACTAGATGTTAAAATTATCTATAATGAATATTATAGAAAATAGGGACAGGATGTAATCATAATTGGAAAATTCATACAGGATCAGAAAATAAATTTTGTTATATTTGTAATTGGCTGTAAATATTTTAGAGCTTCTAAGTAATTTAAATCATATTCATCATTATTATTCTTATCTCGTCATGAAAGAGTAATTCTTTTTATTTCTTCTAGTAAGTGTTTAATATCTATTATATCTTTTTGTTTTACTTTTTCTATATGTTGATTTTTAATATAGTCTAAATTTTCTAGAATTCTATTTTGATTTTTAATTATGTTTTTAATAATTAAATCTTTCTGTTTTAGTTCTTCTCTTATCTCTTTTTCTTTAAATTCTAACTTTTCTCCTAAATTTATTACTAAATCTACTAATAAATTTACTTGTGAATTTTCTGAATATAACGAGTGTGTATGATTAATATCTCTACACTTAATCTGATTATTTTCAAAAGCTCTTATTTTAGAATATGAATTTATTCTAAGATCTAAATATTCTAACCGTGAATCAGAAGAAATGTTTTAGTGTATAGATAACAATCTAAGTCTTCTGGATCTCCTTTATATACTAAAATTTTTTCTTTAAAATTTTTAATTTCTTCAATTATTTCTAAAATCTTATCTCTTTCTTCTTTATGTATATTTAGTTGACTTATACAGTATTCTCTATGTATTTTTATTAGGAAAATGGTCTGTTTGAGATCTAGCATTAAAATCTAGAAAAGAAGGAAAAAGCTCTGATACCATATATTTGTGATGTTTGTTATTAAAAATAATCTTAGTACGTGGCGTTGTTAAAAACACCTCGGGCCAACTAGATTAGATCTAGAATACTGGCGCTTGAGGGTATTCCAGCCGATATACTAGATTACCTCTTAGTCTGGATTGTTTAAATCTAATCTTAATTCTAATCTATCTGTATTATTTCTATTTTGATTTCTTCTTAATTCTATTCTTTGTATTTTATGATCTATATATTGTAAAACTAAATTACTAACATTGGAGATGGAAAAATAAGAGACAATTAAAAATTTTAAATAGAATAGTTCTAAGTCTATTTATTTGATAAATTTCTTATATTTAATCAACTATTTGATCTTATATTAATAAAAACTTGTTTTAAATTATTTAAATCTTCTAAATCTTTAAAAGGTAGTAATAAAAATATTTCTTCTAAAATATTGTAATTATTGTTCATAAAAATAAAAGCGTTAAACCTTTAATTTAAAAACTTCCTACTACTAACCCACAAACAATTATTCATTCTATATAAGAATTTCATATAAATTTAATAATCTTTTCAGTTCATTAACATATTATAAGTTTATCAAACATTAACTATGGTTTTAATTATAGAAGGACGGGTCTTCAGATTACTCAGTTATAATTAAATACGTTTTTTTGACATTAAAGAATCTGAAACCCCGAAGAGGTCTAAACTGCTATGCCCAAAGGCTTCTTGGATTTTTACAAAGGAAAATTAAAATATTTTACAAAGGATATTTATTCAAAGAGAGGAAAGAGAGACATTTTCTTGTGTTTGCTCTCAGCTTATGTTTTTTCGATAATCCCTGAATAAACTAAACTACTCTATTTATAGGAGAGTCTGGACTTCAAAATCCGGACTTCAAAATCACTTCTGAAGGAATCTTTTATCTTCACGTGATTTTTGTTGACTTCTGAGTACTCTTGTCTGCCATTTTTAAAATAACCCTGAAGTTATTTTGACATTTGTAGATTATATGCATCTAGATGTGTATAAAATTGACAGCTTTAGGAAGGAAAAGATTCTATGCTGCTCCGGGGTTATGGTAATCCGAATAGTTGTGAACACTTTTGTCCTGTCTTTCTTGTTTTTGCTTTGACTCTTCTTCTTATACACATCTAGATTGTTTATAAAAGACTGTATTATACAGTCTATCTAGATGTGTATAAGAAAGAAGGTGGTTTAAGAGATAGATAAGATACCTCCTCCTTAGACATCCTCAAAATTGGAATAATGTTATAGATGTTTGGAAAAATCTAGTAGCAGCAGATTTTATATCCGCAGCTCAGAGCTGTCTCTTATACACCTCTAGATGTGTATAACTTAGGTATCTAAATTATGTCCGGCTATAGAATCAAATGACATTCCACTATCCGAATTCTTGAAATTATATTATTTGGACCTTCTTTACTACTACTTTCTCTGCTTTCTTCTTTTATATTATTCTTTTCAAAGTATTCTTTTAAAATTTTTCAACATCTCTTCTATTTTTGATTCTTTTTCAAATTTTTCTTTTTCTTTTTCTTGTCTAATTTTACTCCTTTCTTTGTCACGAGGTAATCTGGAGTATCTAAATCTATTATACACATCTAGATGTGTATAAGAGACAGGTTAGAAACTATAAAAAAATCTAATATATTCATTATAGTCTAGAATTTCGATTCAATTGGAATTTTTGGCAAATTCCCACCTTCAACGGACTTGATTCGTCTTTACCAAATACCGTTTGAATTTGGACTAGCAAGTTTCACCTACTTGAAGGTTTTTGAAATTGAGAGGAATTTCCACTCGTCTCACCCAAATTTTTACTTGCTTGGGAACTCTTATACACATCTAAACAGAGAAAAAAATAATACCAATAAAAGCAAAAGCCTTTTAAAACAACATAAAATTTAAAATGTTTTTTGACATTATTAAAATATTCTGAAAGAGCGTTCATGCTAGCTAAAAAATATTTTTGATCTTTCTGAGGTTTATTAAATGCAATCCAAAGATTATCTAACAAGACACTTCTCTTTATCTACTGAAATATGCGGCAAAATTTTAAAAGATATATTACAACTTGGAAATGAAATAAGTTCTATATTACCAAACTTTATCTTTTCTTCTTGAAAATTAGTTCTAAAAGAAGACGAATACATTTGTTCATATAATTATTACGAACTACTTGGATTATTACCTTGACTAGAAGAACCTTGAGGTCTAAAAGGCCTCATTTGAGCTCTCGATCATTGGTGGCCTCATTCGCATATTTAAAAATTAGTTTTGAACTAGATTCATAATTGGAAAATTCATACAGGATCAGAAAATAAATTTTGTTATCCTTTAATATGCTCAAAATTAATATTAATAACTACTTATAGAATCTAAAAAGTTTAACCATCTTCTTCTATTACAACTTTTATCTTTTACTCAATATAATAAAATACTTATTTTTACATTAAACAATCCGTTCTTCAGTAAATTAGAAGAAATATTTTTATTACTACTTTTTAAAGAATTTAGAAGATTTGGGCATATAGAAATGTTTAACATTTATATTAAATCTCTTATAGATCATTTTAGAATGTGTATAAGAGACAGAATCTATAGGTAAAAACCAGGAATTACTTCTTCTTCAGAATCTAAATATTTATTGGGTTTAGCTTTTAAAACAGCTCCCCAACCTTTTTCACATCCATCTGTTTCTATTATAATATAATCTGAATCTAATGGTAAATTTAAATCTGGTAGTTTTTTAACTAATTCTTTAATCTTTTGAATTATTTTTATATCTTCTTGATTAAAAAACTTCTCAGCTTTGAATAAATATTTTTTGTATAGAGGTCCTGCTACATTTACCTAGATCTTTAATAAAAGGTCTAGCATAATTTACTAATCCTAAAATTTTTGGATTTCTTTTATGCCTTCTAATTTATCAGGCATTTCTAAAACTTTTTTAGAAATATGTTCTTGTAGTCTAATTTTACCTTCTCCTATTCTTATTCCTAAAAAATTTATATATCCTTTACAATCTGTTTTATGTTATACCAGTTTAAAATATATATAAGTCTAAATAATAACAGTATTATAAAAGATAGATAATCTTATTATATTAAATGAAGAATATTTTAGATAGGCTAATTACACTTCATGAAGGGCATATTAGACATAACAATTTAATTGAGGGTCTAATACGCAGGACAAAAAATAAAAGATTATATATCTGGAATAGGATTGTATGACTAAAAATAGGTAATTAGATTATGAGATGAGTAATTTAATTATATTTTTTAATAAATTATATTTCGTTAAGAGTGGGCATCTTAGAAATTATAAAAAAGGAGGGAACACTTGGAGAAAAAAAAAAAAAGACACAGAAACAACTGATATTCATATGTAGGTAATAGATAGATAGGTGGATGATAGATAAATAATATATGAGTTGTTTTTCTGTAGAGGCCCAATTTTAAGTAATTGTCATGTAAACGGCCAACCATTTCTCCTGTAAAATTTGGTCTATAGTCATTTGGGCCTCATTATTTCAGCCTGCAAATGTGTAGAATCAGTTAGACTAAACGGATGAATTAGTGAAAGTAGGTACCCTTTGTTAAATGT
This sequence comes from Cinchona pubescens, assembly GCA_025175665.1. Taxonomy (NCBI): domain Eukaryota; kingdom Viridiplantae; phylum Streptophyta; class Magnoliopsida; order Gentianales; family Rubiaceae; genus Cinchona; species Cinchona pubescens. The sequence goes on from JANKKI010000131.1 coordinate 6,062,742, forward strand.
GGCTGGGTCCCGTTTGGACTCTACCCTAGGTTGATCGAATCTTGGCCCATTTCTTAATCTGACTTGTTGGCAAATGATAATGCCACAGAACAAATTTTATTGCCACATCAAAATTTCTATGGAATTATTAAAATACCCTTCCTTAAAGACTAAAATGAAGGAATAATGCATGAATACTTTTTGATAATTTCACAACAATTTCATTGTGGCATTATCATTTTCTGGACTTCTTGTGAGACCACATCCTTGAATCTCAATCAAATCAAGTATTTTACTTGACTTGGGATGACAACCTAATGAAGTATACTATTTTGGATATACGAGTAAATGTGAAAAATCAACTTGTAAATTTTACAATTAAAATTAAATTTTATATTAATAAAATTTTGATTATATTAGTTAATATCATAAAATTTAATTTACATGATAAATTTTATAAGAGAAATAAAAAATTAAATATATCTAAATATTTTTCTATAAGTTGTGTATCTGTAGAAGGGCTGAAAGAGGAATTTTGGGTACTACAAAGACGCCAGGTTGAAAGGGTATTTTTGCTACTGGTGCAAACTTTAAATTTCATGTGAAGAAAATTATGAAAATTGATAAATAGGGGTGTAATGTAGAAAAGTAGAATATGTTGGAGGTGCAAAGTGCATTTAATTTTTTTTTTTTTTTGGCTTATTTTGTCCTAAACTGATGAGAGCTTAAATTTCATGTGTTTGGAATACGCGGAATTGTTCGCACACAAACACACAATTGATTATGGATAAATGAGAAATCGTTTATGTCAGATGGCAGCAATTAGGATAAAAAAACACCTTTAGTTCTCAAAGTTTAGCATAATAATCTTTTTAGTCTTTAAATTTTCATAAAAAATAAATCATATCTCTCATAAAATTTAAATTTCAACTCTATTAGGACAATTGATATAAAAATAATATAATTTTCGATTTCTATTTCTCTACCCTAACAAATATTTCGATCCCTTATATGATAAATTTTAAAAAAGTACCCTCTATCTTTACTTTCTCTTGACTAAACCAACAAAAATTACTCTTTCTCATATAACAAAAAGTTATGCTATTTTTCTATCAATTATCCTAATTCAGTAAAAATTTAAAAAATTAAGGACGTGATCTATTTTTTATGAAACTTTAAAGATTAAAAATATCACTGAACTAAACTTTGGAGACTAAAATGTTTTTTTACCCTTGAAATTATTCTAGTCATACTAATTCTTTTTTTTCTTTTTTTCTTTTTTTCTTCCTATAATTTAATTTACCAAGCGGCCCATAGGCTAAGAAAAGAGAGTGGGCTAACCATTGTAGAACCAATACCCCAAACAGCCGACGAGCCAACTCCAGGTCCCAGGGCCTCCCTTTGTAGCCTCAACAACATAGGAGGACGTTTCTGGTCGTCAGAATTCAAACTATTATTCTAATTTCCAAGTAATTTGTCTTGTATATTAAGAGTTATTATTAACTCAATTGTTGCGTTTAACATCACAAATAAAATAAAATAAAATAAAAAATAAAAAATCTTTGGCTTAAATTCTTAAAAACATAGAGAATGAGATTTGTAGAAAAATAATCTTTAGACAAAGTTATAAAGATATTTTTGTAGAAAAGAGTAGCAGAGCAGCACTGTTCAATGAATTTGCACATAATTAGAAGAAATTAAATGCTATGTAAATAGTTAAAGTGAAAATTATTATAACGTGAGGGGTAGAGTGATATTAATCTTTTTATTAGTATTTTTTTTTTTTGTACAAAGGTAAATAACAAATTTAGCTATATGAATTTGGAAATTAAACCTTTTAAAAACCTTAATACGATGATTTTTTTTTTTCAACAATAAAAGGAAAAAGTGGTAAATGTTTCAGATTGTTTATTAGCATTGCCATACATGCATCTTGAGGTATTTGTTTGACTAAAAGATGATGAGTCCTCCATCTTATATTAAAGTAAATAGTAATTGATGGATAAGTTGTCTATTTCTGATAATTTTGATAGAATAATGGTTAGAAAAAGTGTTACTGTAATGAGGTGAACTCGTAAGTTATTATTCGGGAGAATAGAGAAAATTGTCTTTTTAAATGCAATAAATTATAGTTTTTGAATTTGAAAATGTATATGGAATATTTTTAAATTACTACTTTTGTTTTAGATCTTATGCCCTATAATGGAAGGTTAGGGTTGGGCACATTTTCCACTGTGTAATTTATGGTTATTGATAAGTTGTATTTTAGATAATAAAACTCCACATCCCTGATGATTTTGACTATATAAGTACATATGGAAGAATAAGATTGCATTACTTCCTAATATGATAGTAGTGAAGATCAAATTATTGTTTTTAGGAGAAAAATATCATTGCTAGTCTTTTGCAAGAATTATTACATCCATCATTGATTTTTTAGTGGTCTCATGTTCAATAGTTTCTTTATATTTACTAGTTCAATCTGATGTACTCTATCACTCACAGTTGCATATGCTCATCAATATTTCTTTTTTATTGTCGAACTGGTTATTTTATTGTTCAACTGGTTAGCGGATACTTTTATGAGCTTGTATACCACAAGACTTGATATCAAGACATGCCTCCTGATTCTATTTTTTTTTTTTATATTCTTACTTTTCAATGTAAAATTCTCATGCATTGAAACTTTGAATTTGAGTAATGAATTTGGAATATTATCTGATTTCATTTTCCATTTTCTTATGCCACATGATTTTAATTTCAAGGACTTCTTTTTTGTAGAATTTTGTTATTGTTCATCAAATATATAGTGGACTTCAGAAAATAGGCTCCCACTAATAATTAAATTTTTTTGAACCTTTTATAATTCATATTAAATTTGATTAATTAATTGATGAAATCATGTAAAATTTGGCATAGGGGCATAATTTTTCAACAATTTTATTTTTACTTCCACCATGATGAAAACTTTGTTAATTCCTACTAGCGAAGGAAAAGGACAATACTTTCTTCGTATTAATAGTAGACGGCTAATAATATTATTACACTAGTATGTGAGACTATAATATCATGTTACTTACATTATAAAGTATTATTATCATGAACTTTTTTTTTTCGTTAGAAACCACCCTTTCTATTTATCATCTAGTGACTCGAATCCATGACCAATAGGTTATACGGGAGGTATTTTATCACTTAAACTGCATTTCATTGTCTTATTAATAAGGATATGTTTTTCTTTATCAGTAATAATTCAATAAATAATAATAGAAGTATATAACTAAAACTATATATAAAACTCTAGTATCACGAAACTTACAGTAATCAAAATGTACCTAAATGTAAAATATATAATGCATTATATAAGTAATAATTCAAAATAATATAAATGGGTATAACACTATAATATCATGTAATAAATATTAATAATACAAGAATAGAAAGACTGTAGAGTGTTTATTATATAATAATGTAACTTATTAGAAAATAATTCAATAACAAATAGTATAAGTCTATTTAATACTGGATCATGAGATTTAAAAGCTAACAATCTATTCACACCAATATAATTCTCAAACAATACATGATTTCATGTATAAGAACATAATAATGATATGAATTATGTTTAAGGGTTAAATCTAATAACTATATTTGATCAGATATACTTTTTAGTTTAAGAATTATATTTATATTTCTATAATACTATTATTTTTTTTTAAAGTTCTACTAATTATTTGAATGGTAAAATTACTTTTAAATTTCTCCTTATAGCGGACCCCACAAAAACTTCCAGTCTTCAATTTGAGAGGCTTTTTCTCCGCTACAAAAAAATATTATTTTTCTCCGCTATATATACATGTATTAAACACAAACAGGTTGGCTGTTGCTTTCCAAATAAACACAAACCCAAACCGAAACCGGTAACAAAAACACAAGTACCAGGTAACAAGAAACACAAGTAAGAGGTTGCGCTGTTGAGTAATCGAATTTCCTTATATTTTTAATCAAAGAAGATGGAGATCCACTCCTCAATCACGACCACCGGCGCCATGAAGAGGAGAAGAAGATTGTAGTTACTTGTTCCAATGGTAGCAACAATTCCGTAGGCGTAAGTTGTCATTCTCCTCCTTCCCCAATTTCCCTTCCTCTTTCCCGAATTCCCGAACCAACAAAACTGAATCTTGGTTGAATTTTGTCAGATAAGGTCCCCGGCAAATATCTGATGGGGTGGTGGCTGTGTGAACCCATTTGGTAGTTGGCAAAGAGGTCACACTTTGGTGGGTCAAATTAAAATTTGGTAAAAGTTCATGTTGATTGTAGGGGAGAGCTAATAAAATTTGCACCCAAAATTGGTGGGGGAGGATGGGATTTGGTGCTTGTATCGAATGCAATATGAAATTGGTGTGAATGCAATATGAAATTAGTCCTAGGTTGTTTGACCAATCTCACTAGTCACTACACTACCACCTTTATTTTGTCAATTTTTTTGCCAACATCCTTTTTATTTTACTACAGGATCTGTTTCTAATTCCCCAGATTAGCAAGATCGAAACTCAATGGATGTAGTACAAATGCGAAGAAGCTCTCCAGAGGGAGAAGACTCGTCAAATCTCCAAGTTCATGTCTGACCACTGAGGTCACGAGTTTTAAGGATGGCTGTTTGCCTGAGTGGTTCTTGATGGAATTCCTCACTAGGCTTCCTATTAAGCACGTCTTTAGGTTGAAATGCGTCACGAGACAATGGCTCTCTTTAATCTCAGATCCTTCTTTTGCCAATTTCTATATTTCCCGAGCCTCTGCCTCCGCTCTCTCGTTGCCACGGAGCCCATGGGTATTTCTTTTCAATGCAATGTACTCTGAGGGTTCTACATTGTCCCATTTCCCAGAGGATAAGCTACTAGAGATTATGTCTTCTCCTGGTAACTTGATTTCCCCAGATTATTATGTGCTTCCTCTGCCAAATTCTCAGGAAGCCAAGGGGAAACAGTATTTCATCAAAGCAGTTGACAATGGGTTCGTGCTGTATGGTTGGTCTGAGTATAGGTGGAATGTTGAAACAACGACATTCTTGAATACTATATTTGTGATCCTATAACCAAGCAGTGGTTTCCCCTTCCTGAACCCAAATATGGCTCCAGATATGTCAGTGTGGGGTTCATTACACGAGTTGAAGCAGGAATTTTATTAAGTTATAAAGTCGTGTTAATTCATTGTACTCGGAGGAAGCAACATTTCCTCTCGTTTGAGGTATTTTCTTCTGAAACTGGTGAATGGGTAGAACATGCTGCGCATTCCCAATGTGCAATTCGAGTTTCCAACAGAAAGAATCCTGTTCTTCTGAACGGAAATCTGCATTGGGATGATTTTGAACTTGGAATTATAGCCTATGATCCTTACAGCTGTCCTGATAAGTTTCGCCTAATTGGACTTCCGGCCGGTCTCGATAAAGATGTGAATTCAACATTATATGGTACAAGTTATGGCATGTGCGGAGTCCACCAAGGACGCCTCAAGTATTTTGAAGTTACTCGTCCGATTCACCGAGATGGATTTTCACATCTCAAAATATGGGTACTTGAGGAGTACAGTTCTGAGCACTGGTGTTTGCAGCATATAGTTCGGAATGAAGATATTATAGTTGACGCAAGTTTGTATCGCCATACTAAAGCCGCTATATTTGTATCTTTCCATCCATATGATGCAGATGTAGTTTATTTGGATTGGTGCAGCAACTTGGTCTCGTACAACACCCGAACCAGGAGAGTAGAAAAGCTTGGTATTCCGCATGACCCCGACAAAGAACATTTATTATATTCTAGTTATAACGCATTGTGCTTTGCGCTTGTGCTTCCACCTTGGCCCATTTATATTCCACCTTCCCTAATACCTACGCATAGGAGATGATGGTTATTAGTAACTTATCGATGCTTGAGAGATGATGCTTATTAACTTATTATTTATACTTTAACTTGGACTCTTGTAGCTATGTCTATTATGTGCTGTGATTTAAGAAATGGAAAGTCTGCTATGGTTTTTGCTTGTTTTTTCCCTTGACGATTCCATGTTGACAGACCTCACCTTTTGAAGTTTGTCATCATTTGTTGCAAAATTTTTTTTTTTAATCTTTTATTTTCATTTTTTTGTAGGGGCATAAATGCTATCTATTTGTTTTTAAATGGACGAATCTAATGTTTGACTTAGGTGTATGAGATTTTCAATGGTCAAACTTTACTATGAAAATAGCTTCACAGCAAAGCAACCTAGGCATTTTATCATTTATTATGTTATTGGTTCTTGAGGAGGGATCTCAGCCTCCTCAACAGCATCGCTCGTATCATCAGAGTTCAGAGGTTAAAACTAATAGTACTATGAACAAAGGGAAATCTTGCAAGGGCTGTTTATATTTTTCAGATCCAATTCTCACAACCTCTTTGAGACAGCATCAGCCGGTCTCTTACCCTGGTATTATACAAAAAAAGATTCAATTTTTATTCAACCCCTTTTGCTTAAATGTTCAATTTCTATGGCTCAATTGAATGGTGACTTCTTCTGCAGATGAAAACCATCTTTTATATTGCAGAGGGGAGAGTAAAATCACATTAACATGAGACATTTTTGTTCCCCTTCCTCCAGTTTGCTGCGTTTTCTTGTTGTGTCTTTCTTTTCTATTGTTCATTCTACTTGTACGATTTACTGATAACTATCTGTGTTTTTATTGCTTATTACCTGGTGTTAGACAAATAACACTAGGCCTGCGCAGAAGAACCTGCTTTAGGTCAGGTATGTAATTAAAGTTTCATAGTATGTAATAGCTGTTTTGTTAATGCATGATACCTTCATGATGAAAGGCTTCTGTTTGTTTGTGTTTTTCATTTGATATTGATTGTTTAATTTTTTAGGAAAAATATGATTTATTGGTGTATTAGTTATTTCTCAGAAATCAAATTTATGGCTTGCACTTCAACCACTATTTGAATCTTTCTGTATAATTTTGCTGTTCTGAATTTTTGATTTGTGAAACATATGAACACTTCCTAAATTTTACATTCTGAATTTTTTGACAGGTTATCTATAGAATTTGTCGGTCATTTTAATTTTACTTTATGTAGAGGTTTGTAATATTTGCTTCTCTTATTTTTGAGTCTTTGTTTGTCGTAGACTCTTCTAAAAAATGAAAGGAAAAAGAAAGGCAATTCAAGAATTTAATATGTTTGATGATTTATTTGACGAGCTGGAAATCATTGTCCTTTAACAATGAGGTTTTTATATGACAGATAAATCATGTGACATTTCTGATGCATTTTTTTGTTTATTTATTTATTTAGTTTTAGTTTTTTCAAATTTTGGGGAGTTAAGTTATCTTGATGTTTACATTTGTGATGGTGCAGGTTGAGAGATTGACATTTTCCTTCAATTGTTTCCATAAACTACACCAGATAATGGCAATACGAAAATCAATGTCTCGCCCTCATCCCTCCTCCCTCCTCCATTTGTCTGAACACTCTTTCTCTTCTGCATTTCCCCATTGTGCAGTCAAGTCAGCTTCCTATCTTTTTCTCTGGTAAAACACATACCATCACCACAGACACTCACACACAAAACACGATTTTGGTTTCGGGGTTGCTTTAAAGTTTGCATTTTGAATTCTGGGTTGTATTTTTAGGACCCTTTTTATTTTTGTGTGTACTTTTTGCTGTTGACTGAAGCATCATCAAGGCCTAGAAGTGTAGAGGACCCGCACTGTTGCTGGTGGTCAGTTTCGGTTGAGACGACGACAAGGACGAAGAAGTTGGTGGCTGCTGGCGTTTCCAGCTTTTTGTAAAGGATTGTACTGTCAAAAATGACAACTCTTGTTGATGGTTCAATCAATTACTTATTCAGAATGCTTGCTAATGATTGATTACCATAATGCCCATAGGTTTTCCTTAAACAGATCTGAGACTTCCACTGTACCTGTAGACCTTTGTGAGTTTTTTTGCAATTCTTGTTGAAAAAATCGAAAATTCTTCAGGCAACTAAAAAGGAATGAGAAGAGGCCAAAATTTTTTCATGTTTTTTTTTCTCTGTATTTTTCGTTGTGTTAACCTTTTGTTCTTTGGTTTTGGTCTTTTTTTGTGTTATATTACTAATTGATTACTGCTTTTTCCTTCTCTACTTTAACTGTAATAGGTGCGGGTGCGGGTCATAACTGAGAGGATGAAAGAACCGTAAACTGTTATGTATAGGACTTCAATAAGTCGATCAAGAGGATTTCTTCAACCAGATATCCATCTATGAGGTATTATTTGTTTAATTAGATTTTATTTTTTCTTCGTACTTAATTTCATTGCATAATATTTATTTTTATTTATTTTTCTTTTTATTAATATTTTATTCTTCTCCTTCTTTAATTTTTTAAATTCCAAGGGCTTTACTTCTTCTTCTTTAATTTTTTTTTTTAAATTCCAAGGGCTTTAGTTGTAAAGATAATTTTAATATTTAAAAGCTTCTAGGCACAATTCTTTAATATTTTAGTTAGAATTGATGGTGGGGTAGTTATTTGGTCTCTTATGAAAACCTTTGCAAGTAAGGTGCTTGTTACAGTTTATTACTGTTTGCGGCATCTCTGTTCTACTAGCTATATTAATAAGTCCTTTGAGGGTAAAGAAAAATAGATGATAGAATCTAATACTCGGCCGGCCTTTTAGTCTTCCAATTTTTAAGGCCCAAGTTTAGGCCCACTAGGTATCATGAGTTGTTTTTGAGTAGAGGCCCAATATTAAGTAATTGTCATGTGAACCGCCAACCATTTGTTCTGTAAAATTTGGTTTATAGACATTTGGGCCTCATTATTTCAAGCCGCAAATGTATGCAACAATCACATTAACCGAATATTGATAGTAGTTACCCTGATTTGTTTAATTTGACTGGTCTCGTTGGAGACTAACCTAGGCTGACCCAATCTGGCCCATTTCTTGGCAAATGATAATGCCACAGCACAAATTTTATTGCCACATCAAAATTTCTACGGAATTTTTAAAATACCGGATAACAAGAGTGCATGAATACTTTTTGATGATCTCACAACAATTTTACTGTGGCATTATCATTTGCTAGGACTTCTTGTGTGTGACCACAGTGTTAGGTCTCAATGAAATTAAGTATTTGACTTGACTTGGGATGACGACCTAATGAAGTATAGTACTATTTTGGTTATTTGAGGTTGTCAGTAAATATGTTAAATCAACCTGTAAATTTTGTAGTTAAAATTAAATTTTTAATTAATAAAATCTTGAACTGCAAATGTTTTTATTTTCATAAAATTTAATCTACACTATAGAATTTTCGAGTGAAGTAAAAAATCGAGTCTTACCAAATATTTTCCTGCGAGTTGTGTATGTGTAGAGGGGCTGGAAGAGGCATTTTGGGTACTACAAAGACGCCAGGTTGAAAGGGTCTTTTTGCTATTGGTGCGAACTTCAAAGTGCGAGATTTAGAAGTTGAATATAGTTAATTATGAAAATTGATAACTTGGGGTGTAATGTACAAAGTAGAATATTTTGGAGGGGCAAAATGCATTTAACCCCTGTACTTTTTTTTTTTTGGGTGTGTGTATTACTCCAAAAAGGCTTATTTTGTCCTAAACTGATGAGAGCTTAAATTGCATGTGTTTGGAATATGTGGTATTGTTTACACACAGAGACAATTGATTATGGATAGTCATCCTATTCCTTGATGAACTTGATCTCCTCAAATGGTGTCAGTCCACTCCTATAATTTAATTAACCAAGCGGCCCATAGGTTAAGGAAAGAAAGTGGGCTTACCATTGACATGCAACCACACATTATTAACCAATAGCCCAAAACAGCCAACCAGCCACCTCCAGGTCCAGTCCAGAGCCACACCTTTTCAGCCTCAACAACATAGCAGGACGTTTCTGGTGGCCAGAATTCAAACTATTATTCTAATTTCTAAGTAATTTATCTTGTATATTAGTAAGAGTATTGAATCAGTCCTTCATTCAAGATCTTGGTTCCTCTCCTCTTGTTGTGCTTCCTTGTAGCAGAAATCAAGTGCTAAACACTCAAAAGGTTCTCTCGGGTAACAATGACTTGCAATTCAACTCGTCCTCAACTCAGTCAGAAGCAAATGCATTGGTCTTATCTGACCTTCATTCCACTAGTGTCTGTACAAACCAGGATTCCCTTGTCGAACCATGCTTCGATGGACGAGGCCCTTCCTCTAAATATGGGATGATTCGTCTTTGGAAAAGGAACAATGCCCTCAATTCACCTTGAAACTTTTGCCTCAATATGCAAACGACAGTACTGTAAAGGTGTGGATCCTCCTGCTCCAAGCCACCACCCCCTGGAACTTCCCTCCAGGATTGTCAAACAGCCTGGAAGTTCCTCCAGAATCTCAGTTGGCTCCAAACTTAAAAAAAAATGTAGAAAGAACCCTGTCAGGTTCCCTACTAACTCAAAGCTTACCAGGTTCTCAAAACATAATGCTGCTACTTCTTCCAGAAGTAGAGGTGATTGGGTGCAGAATGTTGATCAGGCACAATCTGGACGAAACAAAGCTCTCTGAGAACTATGTGCTGGTCTGCTATTGGAGGATAAGGGAGATTTATCTTGGGAGCCCATCAATTCTCTCCTAATGGCACAAGGGTCCAATCTGCTTGTGTCACTACAGAAGCATCCTTTAACTCCAACCTTAATGAAGATATTCATGTGGAATGTTAGAGGAGAAGCTACCTCCATTTTCAAGCAATATCTTATGGAGTACATTAATGCTCACAAGCCTGGTATACTTATCTTAACTGAAACCAAGGTGTCTGGTCAGAAAGTGAGGGATATTTGTGATAGTCTACCTTATTCTAATTTTGAAATTGAGGATGCACGTGGCTCCAAAGGTGGAATTTGGATCCTGTGGAATGAGAGGGAAATAAAGCTGGAGATTGTAGGAAGGAATGAGCAAACCATCCAAGCTGTCATTCAAGTTAATCCTAATTCCCCTAAGTGGCTCTTATCTGCGATTTATGCTTCTCCCAAATTATATGAAAGAATAAATTGTTGGAACCATATTAGACAAGTGGCCTTGAGCTTCCCCTTGCCTTGGTTACTAGTTGGGGACTTTATAATGAAGTCTTGCATTTTTTCTGAAAAATTTGGTGGCAGTCCTTTAAATAAACACAAAGTTTCCTTATTTCAAAATCTTGTTGATGACTGTGAACTTATTGATCTTGGCGTCTCTGGTCCTAAATTTACTTGGTGGGGCAAAGGGAGGAATGGATCTTTGATTCAAGAAAGGCTTGATAGAACTCTTTGCAATGTGAGTTGGTGTGATATTTTAAAAGATGCTGTGGTGCACCACCTTGTTAGAACTAGGTCGGATCATAGACCTATTCTTGTTGCCACCGACTCTTATGTTCCTGCTAATAATAAACCCTTTTTTTTGGAAAATTTTTGGATGGATCATTGTGAGTTTGGTTCTCTAGTTGCTACAGCCTGGTCTTCTTCTAAAAATTCTTTTTCCTTAAATGCTTCTGAGTTTGCTGAATCTGTTAAAGTTTGGAGTAAAAACTGTTTTGATAACATTTTTCATAAGAAGAGAGAGATTTCAAAAAGACTTCTGGATATTCAAAAGGCCCTTGAAGATCATTTTTCTCAGTTTCTAGTACACTTGGAGTCCACACTTTTGAAGGAGTTTAATGATCTATTAGTTCAAGAAAAGGATATATGGGCTCTCAAAGCTCGTACGAACTCTATTCTTTGGGATGAGGTGAATACAAAGTTTCTTCAAACTTCAACTATCATCAGGAGGAAACACAATAAAATTCTTGTTCTTAGAAATGATGTTGGTGACTGGATTATTGGAGATAAGTTTTTGAAAATTCATATCCATTCCTTTTTTAACAATCTATTTACAACTTCTTGCACTTATTCTTCTCGAGCAACTTCTCTTTTTGGTTTTTTTAGAGTTTTAGACCCTTCTATATAAACTGTTTTGGTTACTTCTCCTACTCAAGTTGAAATTAAAAATGCTTGCTTTGCTTTTAAACCTTTCAATGCTCCTGGCCCTGATGGTTTACACTTTGCTTTCTTGCATAAATTTTGGCACCATATTGGTCAATCTGTTATTTCCTTTGTGCAGTGTGCTTTTCAAAATGAAGTCTTTGGGGATCTAGCTAATGACTCTTTTATTTCCCTCATCCCCAAGGGTAACTATTAAGCATTTTAGACCTATTGCTTTATGCAACTCTGTCTATAAGTTCCTCTCTGAAGTTTTAAGTTAATCGGATCAGACCTCTTATAAGGGATCTTATCTCTCCCCATCAGGCCAGCTTCATTCCTGCTAGGAAAGGGAGTGATGATGTTATTATTGTCCAAGAGCTCATTCACAAGCTTAATAGTTTCAAAGGTAAAAATGGGACTTGTGCTATCAAACTTGATCTTGAGAAAGCTTGTGATAAGGTTGAGTGGAATTTTATCCATTATATTCTTCTGTTTTTTGATTTCCCTAGTAAGATTCTTAACATTATCATGGCTTCCATGACTTCTGCTGGAATTGCTGTGATCCATAATGGTACCACTATTGATTGGATTTATCCTACAAGGGATATTAGGTAAGGGGATCCTATATCCCTAAGGTACATTTTTATTCTTTGCATGGAATACCTTTCTATAAAAAAATTTCGGGCTTGTGATAATAGGACTTGGAATCCTATTAAAATTTGTAATGGTGGTCCTTCCTTTTCTCATTGTTTATTTGTTGATGATATTGTTTTATTTAGTTGGAATACTGCCAGTTCTATTGGTTCTATCAAGGCCATTTTGGATGATATCTCTAAAGTTTCTGGTCTTAATGTTAGTGTGGATAAGTCCAAGATTTTCTTCTCAAAAAATACTCCTCTTTCTACTAGAACTGACATTTTTAGTTTTTTGAATATTGCAGAAACTGATGATTTGGGTTTATACCTTGGTTTTCCTATTTGCAAATCTAAGCTTTCCTACAAGCACAATAGGTTCATCCTTGAGAAAGTCGGGAGCAGATTAGCAGGGTGGCAGACTAATCTTATCTCCCTAGCTGGTAGGAATTCCGTTGTGCAACAAGTCTCTTCTTCCATCCCTTCTTATTACACGCAGTGTGCTACAATCTTCCTCTTGCAGTGTGTGATGAGTTAGACAAGATTAATAGGAGGTTTCTGTGGGGTGGTTCTGTAGATAAATTGAAAATTAGTCTTACCAGTTGGGATAGAGTCATCTGCTCCAAACAGTTTGGTGGCTTGGGTATTAGAAGTTGTAGGGCCCTGAATGAAGTTGCTCTTGCTAAGCTGAATTGGAAAATTTTATAGGAGAAGTATAAAGGCTGGGCCAAAGCTATTTCTGCTAAATATATTGATGTGCATAACTCTAATGGGGATAAATTCCTTAATCTTAAGAATGGAGTTGGTTCTGTCAATAAAAGTGCCACAAAAAGAGATCTTAATCTGTTCAATGTTGGCCTTAGGTGGGTGATTAAAAATAGTGAAAAAGCTAGGTTCTGGATGGATAAGTGGTTTGGTGAGTGTTTTCTTCGGAGTATTCTGCATGGTCCTCTTACTCATGGAGAGGATCTTATTACCATTAACCAAGTTTTTTCTGATAATCAAGGCTGTACCACTGAATATTTTTCTCTTATCTCATTAGAGTTACCCCTTGATATCCTTAATTCTATATCTGCTATTCCTAGACAGGTTTACACTAATGTTGAAAATACTTTGTGTTGGGGTAATGATATTTCTGGTAAGTTTAATACAAAGGAGGCTTATGACTTATGCCTCAATTTGCATGGTAAGTTGCCCCCTCTCCAAGCCCCTAATGCTTGGATTTGGAAGCTTAAAACATTTAATAAGATCAAGCATTTCTTCTGGCTGTGTGCTCAAGATAGATTGCCTACTAAGAGTCTGTTGTTAAAACGCAACATTCTTCCTGATGCAAATTGCTGTTGCTATAGTCAATCCTTTGAGAACTTTGAACATGCGCTGAGATCTTGCCCCAAAGCTTTATCCTTTTGGCAGGTTTGTATGCTGCCAAATTTTAATTCTAACCTTTTCCAACTTCATTTCCTGGATTGGTAGAGAATTGGTTCTTGAAATTCCTCTATTTCCCCCCATGCCAATCTTGGGGCAACTTATTTGCTTTTCTTTGCTGGAGTTTGTGGTTGGATAGAAACAAATGTTGTTTTGAACCTGTCAAAAGGCCTCTGATCTTCTTCACTTTTCTGTTAGTTTAGCTGCTCAATTCTTCTATATTGGACCTATCAATCTTAAGCAGGTTAGGTACCAGCAGTGTTTTATTAGATGGGATCCTCCACCTTCCCCTTTCCTTAGACTTAACATAGAGGGTCCTCTCTTGAAAATCCTGGTCTTCTAGGTGCAGGTGGAGTTATTAGAGATCACAATGGGGATTGGATTTCTGGGTTTAGCAAGCATATTGGTGCTGGTACAAACAATATAGCTAAAGCTTGGGCTTTGTGGGATGCTTTATCACTAGCCGTTCAACTGAATTACACACATCTCATTGTGGAGCACAGACTCCAAATGCATTGTTGATTTGCTGACTTCTAGTTCTAATGATCACTTGCTGTTCCCCTATTATCCTTGACTGCAGTGTTGCTCTAACAATTGCATAACAGCTGCGAGTGCATCACATCTTCAGGGAGACAAATAGAGTAGCTGATACTTTGGCTAAAGAAGGAGCAAGGCAACAAACTATGTTCTTGAACTATATTCAGATTCTTGATTCTGCTAAGACTGTTGTACTAGATGATCTTGGGTCTTGCCTTTCCCTGATTTCTTGTTATGGACTCTTAAGCTAGTTTTAATGTTAGTATCTTTTATTACCCAATATATATATATATTAGTGAGAGTTAAGACCCCTTTTAATGTTATTAAATCAATGTTAACATCACCCAAAAAAAAAAAACACGAAATTTCTTTGGCTTAAATTCTTAGTATTACTTCCTCGGACTCGATAATTGGTTGATGCCTTATTCTTTCCAATTAGATCCTAAATTTGATGTTTAAGGAAGCAGTACAATGTGATTTTGTTTCTGAATAAGGTAGTTGATGATTCAAGCCTTTTTTTTTTTTTTAAAGAACCAAAGGAAAAGATACTTGTATTGAATTTGTAAGGACGTCGGCCAGATAGACTGATTTTAAGCCTAATTTGTTAACAGAAGTAGTTGGAGTACAATCAATTAATTTTTGGGTTAACAAAACTTTGCCTCCGTGAACTAGATAGGTAATATACGCTTTATCCCCTGAACTAGATAGGTAATATACGTTTTATCCCTTTATTAACATTATTCATCTATTATCAGTATTAAAATTATTAAGATAATTTAGTTACATGATTAAAATACCCTTATTATACTTTAATTTTTGTATGTGTTTAAATTTTGATAGTAATGTGATAATTATTTAAAAATAAACAAAAATAAACTATATAATATTTCAATATAATCTTATCAATATATTTTTTAATCAAATTTGTATAATTTTTGAATTTTATTTGATATTATTTTGAATTTAAATGTTTAATTATAGTGGCAGAATAATTCTCAAATGATTTTATTTTGTATTGAAAAATTTTCTTTAAAGCTATTATATGGAAATATATTTTAGTCATTTAACTAAATAACTTTATAAATATTTTAAATTTTTTAAAAAATAAATAATGTAAATAAAGATAAAAGTGATATTTATATAATTTATGATGATAAAAAATAATTGCGCACCAAATCCAAGAGCTCAAAGTGTCATCAACCCTTAATTTTTTCAAGGAAGTTTTGGAGTTGTGACATGGGATTATTATGCACGGCCGACATATAAATATTTACTTGGCTAATAAGGAGAAGATTTTTCTCATCTCATCTTTCACATCTAAGTCAAAGTCCAGACACTTTAAAGTAAGTCCATTTCATGGTTCCCACTCTCAAATCGAAAGAGGGCAAAGATGTCATTACATTTGAAATTCTCACATGCTCCTTAAAAGTTCCAAATGATTACGAACACTTTTCCCTTTTCTGACACTGTTTTGCGGACACATCTGACCTTTCTTAACATGCTCTGTCAATAAAACCTAAACAAAAAAAAATCCCAGCAAACACACAGAATTTTTAACTGCAAAAACTACCTTTTTTTCACAATTCTTTCCCAAAGTTCACACTCCAATAAAATCTTCTAAAAAATCCAAACACCCCAAATTAGGCCAATTTACACAATTACACAACACTCTTCTCTCCTATCCACAATCCAACAAATTAGAGTCAAGTTGCAGACTTACTTTCTCAGTCCACACACAGTAACACAGTCAGGGCGAAATTGATGGAGCTAGTACCATATTCTGACACAAAATCAGAATCAACTACTTCCAGTTTGCCATGGCAAGAAATGTTCAGATCAGCTTCAATCAGAAAGCCAGAACCATCATCCCAAAATCACCAGAATTCAACAGAATCCCAGATGCCATCTGCTTCTAACAGTCGAGAAAATCCCAACCATTCCTCCTCAGACGACCCACAGGTAAGACTGGCTCTGTACATCGCCATGGCCCATGCTGGCCTCGCCTTGACAATCTTCATTCTCTATGCTGTCTGCAAATTGCTTGAAGAATATTTGAGACCTATACTTTGGGCTGTGCTTTGTTCAAATTATTCCTTTGAGGGGAATTCAGCAGACCCTTGTTGGGTTCTGGTCTGAACCACTCAAATTAGGCCTCACTGAGACTATCTTGGCAGTCCCTGTAGCCATTTTCAGAATCTTTGTTGGGACCCTTGTTGAGATTAAAGATTTGATTTTGAGAATTGTTCTTAGGAAAAAGAAATTAGCTGATGTTTCTGTTGTTAGGACTCACAGGAGTGGCTTTTATAAATTATTGAGATGGCTCGTCTCCTTTTGGGTTTTTGTGATAGCTTATGAGCAAGTTGGTGGGATTGGATCCATAGCTTTGCTTGCATTGGGCTTTATTTTTTCGTCTAACAGTGTCGAGTCAACTATGGATAAAGTCACATCCTTTAGGACACATAGTTTTCGTCGAAGTCCAGTCACTGCATTTTTTACTAGAGGGATATTGAAGAGATTGGAAACCATTGTGGCACTTGGTTTGATTGTCGGAATCGGCGTAGGGTCTTTGACTGGCATGATTTTCTTCTCTTGAACATAAGATTGGAGTCGAGGGGAAAGGCGCAGTTATTGCATTGAAATCCCATGTAGAGGAGAATAATTATGCTGAGAGAATGGGTGTTAGGAAATGGATGGATGAAAATGATGTGCCCGGGATGGTGGATAGGTATGCTACCACGTTTTATGAAACTGTGTCCGACCAGATTGATGGTTATGCAATGCAGTATAATATGACTCAGTTTGTTACAGAGATCAAGCAATTTGTGATAAACCAGCCAGTGAACTCTTCTGAGCAGTCCTCAGCCCTGAGTAGCCCGTCTCCATATGCTGAGAAAATCTTGAGTCTGAAAAGGCGGGTCAAAGATCGTGAATGGGGCTTAATATACACGGAGTTGGATGCGCTCTTCAGGGAAGTGCTGATAAGTAGAGAGGATTTGGTTGAGAAGGCTAAAGCATTCGCACTTCAAGGACTGGATGTGATGCAACGTGTTCTTATTAGCAGTAAATCTGTTCTGGGTGGCAGCGCGAAGATCATGTAAATTCATCTTGATTGGAAATTCCATTGTTTCAGGAGCTGCAGGTGTTTTATATTTTGTATCTCAGTCCATGGTTTTCTTCTGGGTTTTGTATTATCTTATCACGTCAGAGTCAGGAGGCGTAACAGAACAAGTAATATCAATGATTCCCATTTCACATTCAGCGAGGACTCGATGTGTAGAGGTTCTTGATAAAGCTATTTCAGGTGTCCTATTGGCAACTGCTGAAATTGCTTTCTTCCAAGGATGTTTGACTTGGCTTTTGTTCAGATTTTCCTCTATTCATTTCTTGTACATGTCAACCGTTCTTGCTTTTATCAGTCCTTTGTTCCCGATCTTCCCTTCATGGCTTGCAACAATTCCAGCAGCTTTAGAGTTGGTGCTAGAAGGCGGATACATAATAGCTATCAGTTTCTCCATTATTCATCTCGTTCTGATGGATTATGGTACGTCTGAAATTCAAGAGGATATCCCCGGTCACAGTGCATATCTCACTGGTCTTAGCATATTGAATATTGGTGGAATGACATTGTTTCGATCTGCAATCGTGGTACATACCAAACATCCTGTCAAATTTTCAAGCAGAATTTGCTTCATCGTCTCCCTGGATAATCTTGTTTGCAATATATTTTCATCAAAAAAGCTACACAAATACAGTAAACATCTTACAAATACTACTTGCAAATTAATGCAACCAAGGATTTCCTGTTTTCCATTTCGTTGTTTAAATTTATGATACTTTAGACACCTGAAACCAAATACTTCTTGAATAATTCACATGGTGCAAATGTCTAGAGTCGGTATGCATTGTTTTCTTTGTTTTGTTCAACAGTGTCCCTGGCAAATATAGTAAATATGAGAATATTAAGTAGTAAGAGCTGACATATCTACCTGTTTAAATTTAAATGCGTGATTGGAACTTTGCAACTAAAACTGATTCTGGGAGATTCTTCCATCATTATGCAGGGAGCAATCATGGGGCCGCTGATAACTACTGTTGTTATTGCTCTTAAACAGATCAGATTTGTATGTGGAGTTTGTCTTCGATAAACCAAAGGAGGGTGACAAGTAGGATGCAGATTTTGCTATCAAGGCTTCATTGAATAGTGTATGAAACCATGCAGTAAGAGGTGTTTGAACTCGTATCTGTTTGTTGCTTTCAGCTTGCAAGTCTTTCCTCGTCTTCGCAGGCTTTCTTCAGCATTGTGCCATTCTACATTGCTTGCTGTTACAAAGATGAATTTATACCAAAATTTTTTCGCTTGCTTGCTGATTTAGTCAATCTGTGTGTAAAATTTAGTTGTCAATCACGTGTATCATCTGCCTTTTTTTAATGTAAATTGCAGATATAAATTGTATTCTCAGGATTATTGTTTGGCAATGAAGGTTTGGTTTATACTAACTCTGTTATTTTTCACGTCCTGTTTATTAATTGTCTTAAACACAAACCTATGCAATATGTAACAATATGATATAACTAAATTCCATGTAGCCATTCAAAATTGTCTGAACCCATAATGCATTAGCTGTAAAATCGGAAACAGTTAAATATAACAGCCGCACAAACCACTTCGGCTATTGCAAAATCTGTAGGATGGAACTTCACAAACTTTTTCCAGTTGAATTGGGGATGATAGCACAATTCAGACATGGCATACATACGAGTGGATCAAATTAGAGGGTACGGGGAATGCACAAAATAAAAGCACAAGGTTACAAGAAGTATAACACCTAGAAAGAAACGAATAAAGTTGGCTTTAAGTACATGATGGAACATTTCGGCAAGAATTTAGAGTGGAGAATCACTCGTCAAATTGAATTGGAGATTCATTACAGCAGACTTGATGCCAACAATATACGTAACAATGCAATACATTGACAAAGATACAGCAATTCTTTTGATTTCACAATCAAGAGAAAGGTCTACATCTCGAAAAGCTTTTAACCGCTGTCACTTCATGTATTTCTGGAGGAATTTTCGGTGAAAGTCATTCCTGATTGTGTCATTAATAAAACGCTTGGCTGTGGACTACTTAGTCTCACCACGAGCCTGGTTCTTAAATACCACGTCATCATCCCACCTGAACAAAAAACATGGTTAAAAAACAGTTCTGGAGCATCAAAAGAGGAAAAGAATAATAATAGGGGAACAAAAAACCTTCTCTTCACACTGAAGGATGTTGGGTTATTTAGCAAAGGATTTCCTCTCAACAACTCTGCTTCTTTAGCTTTAAGTTCTTCTTCTTGCATTTGTTTTTCCTACCAGACACAAAATATACATTGCCAGTTACTAAACAAATCAACCTTAGCAGAAGTTCAACTATTATTCCAGAACACACATTTTACGTGCCTCAGACATATGACTTCTTGAACCGATACATGCAAACAAACATCCTAAGACTGCAATAACCTGACAAATTGAGGAGAGAAACTCGTCTATACAATTGACTAAGAGAAGATGAATGATTACCATGGGATTCAGACTCTGCCTAGTAGGATCACAAGAGGAGGACCCTTACTGAAATCTAATGCATGTAATAATACTTATTAAGAGAAAGATTACTCCATCTTAGCCAACGCAACAGAGAGATGCAAACCTAAAATTGAAGAGATATATACATAATGCTGTTCACCTCTAACACAAGAACTTACCTTCCAAAGTTTCTCGTCCGCTCTTTCCTTCTTAATCTGTTCAAGCTCAGCCAAAAGAGCTTCCATGTCATCCTCGTCGTCATCGTCAACCTCACTAACATGGAATCATAAATAATTTAGTAAGCCTCGCAAGAACACCAGAATGATCTCTCTAACAAATAATAAGACCAAAGAATTTTGGCTCAACAACAAGAGAGGAAACAATTTTTCAGTTAGAGAAAAACAGTATTACGCATAAATGTAGTGCTATTTTAATTTTCAGACTTCAGAAACTGGCTTTACAGGAAAACAAAATATCTGAAAGTGCTTGTGGAAGCAAGAAGCATCAGAAAAACAGAAGATTGAAAGGAAACAGAACCACAGTTGAACATGTAGGCACAGATAAGAATGACAAACAAGGAAAGACTATAGTGCAATGATAAGATCATGCAGTTCAGAAACTCATCCATGGGACTTGCATATATTTATTGGCAAAAAAGTTCCTGACAGAAATACCAACCTCTCATCACTGCTATTAGCTCCCACGTCAGCATCATCAGCATCTACGCTTCGTGGAACAATATGGTCGTCAGCTTCTCTCTTAGCACCTGCAGACAAAAATATTTATTTAAAAAAGAATTTGCGCAGAACATCAATTTCAACATAAGCAGAATCATTCACCAAACAAACAGCACAAACCTTCTAAGAGAAGATGACTCCCTCTACGACGATCTCTATCATCTGCAATTATATAAGTGTAGGCGTCATCAATGTCGAGATACTAAACCACCTTAATGCAATCAAAGCAAGAAATAGTACAAAAAGTTTATGTATCTGAGTTTGTCACTACCAATATAACGCTCACCTTTTGACGAGAAGTGCTTTCGCTCACGCTCCTCTAGTTCCTCACGGAGGTTTTTCCTCTGCAGCTCATCTTGAGTGTCTTGTCCTTCCTTCCTGGAATAGCACATAGAAATCAGAATGAAGATTTGCAACTCACATTGAAGATGATAAAAAAGGAAAATATTATGAATTAATTTTGGCTGAAAAAAGTACTAAACGGATTGAAAGCAACAGACTACTAATTTAGATAATGTAAGGGTGTAAGGATGAACTATTGACGATTTTACATAATGCCTCACTCCTAACCCTTTCTTCCTGAGGAAAACACAGTTACACTTACCAACCCATGAACAAAATAGGAAAGAACACAGAAAGTGGGAAAGGAAAAGTATGACCTCATAGTTAACAATATTTTCATGTCAGTCATCCGAGAAACTAACCATAAGTTCCAGCAACTGTCACCTTGTGCTGATTAGCGTATTCACTCAACCACCATCCAGCTTCGAAAAAGCTGAACTTAACGCAATCAAAATCACTCAATTTTCGAACACAGATCCTAATAGCATGACCTAAATCGAACCAATTACTTGTGCAAATAAGTTAACATCTCAAAAAGCATGACAAAAGTCTCACCATAATAGTTAATTCAAAATCTACCTAAACTTAGAATTTACAGAGAAGTTTCGTGCTCTCGTTGTCCTACCATAAAATCTAACACAAACTCAAGATAAAAGTAGTTACAGAAAAATTTCGTCCTTTTCACCAGATTAAGTTAATATTCCTCCTCCTCCCTAACACCAAAATTATAATCCTAAATTTCAAATAACTAATAAATAAATCACTTAACTATAGTAAATTCAATTTTAGCCCAAAAAAATTTATTACAGAAGTCTGTAAAAAAGAAAAAAAAACTAATTTTTCAGTCTGGTTTACCTGGGTTTTAAAGTAGTGTGAGAAGCGATGTCCCTAGAAGAATACTTCTGAGAGGGGCCGAAAATTCGAGCGCCACCTTGCTCGTTGCCTCCTTTTGCCGGAGCCCAGGTGGGCCTCGCCGCCGTCGTCATTTCTTTTTTTCTTTTTTACCTATGCTACTGTATTTGATATGGATCAAACCAATTTTAATTATACTTACAATCATAAATTAAAAAATAATTTAATCAATTAAAGATGTGTTTAAAAAAAAGAAAAAAAAACCTAAATAGAATTGAATAAAGAGTAAGGGTTAGGGTTTTCTCACCGGTGAATTGAAACTTGTCGGTGGCCAAAGCGACGTCGTAGATAGTGAAACGACAGTTGAGACTGGGAGTCTGTGGCCCGGGAAAAAGCAAAGAATTAGTCTTGCAATTTTTAAGACCCAAGTTCAAGCCCATTCAGTATCATGGGCTTCTTTCTCTTTTTGTAGTGGCCCAATTTTAAGTTTTTTAGGCCCAATATTAAGTAATACAATAAGTACTGACAACCATTTGTTCTTTGAATTTTGGTCTATTGCCATTTGGGCCTCATTATTTCAAGCAGCAAATGAATACAATATGTTACATTATTTAAATAGTGATAACATTATTCCCTGATTTGTTAAATTTGACTGGGCCTTGGGATCTGTAATTTAATCAAGTTGCCGCAATCTCGGCCCATTTCTTAATTAGGCTTGCTGTCTGCCCCCAATTTAGATCAGAATCAAATCCAATCATTTCTTACTTTAACCTCATTTTGATGGGCCAAGCCCAAGGATACTAACTTAGGATAAAGGCCCAAAATTACCAACATTAAATTTATACTCCCAATTGACGAACTGTATGCATATACTTTGTTAACTTGTGCAATAATATACGCTTTGAAGGCATATAATTAACCAGTAGTCAAAGCTATAATTTTATTCCTTTAATAAAACCGTAGAATTACTTACAATTTTAGACTTTTGCTGTCCTAAAATCATGAAACCACACATTTCATGTGTATGGAATATGTGCTATTATTGTTCACACAGACACATAATTGATTATGAATAAATTAGAAATGGTCTACATTTTTTTTTTTTTTTTTCAAACGAAAGAAGTGAGAAATGGTCTACATCAAATAGGTGAAATTATTCTTAGTCATCCAAATCTCCTTGATGAACTTGATCTCCTCAAACTCTCAAAGGGTGTCACTCTTTTAATTTAATTAACCAAGCCATAGGCTAAGAAAAGAAAGTGGGCTAACCATAGACATGCAACCACATGTTATTGACAAATAGCCATTTGGCAGCCCCGACAAGCCAACTTCAGGGCCACCCTTTTACAGCCTCAACACCATAGGACTTTTCTGTTTGATTTTGGTTGGCCCAACTGTTTGCTTGCACCAATAATCTTGTTAATGCCAGAATTCAAACTATTTTTCAAAGTAATTTGTCTTGCAAGTTAGTAAGAATTAAGACTCTTTTTAATATTCATTTAAGCTGAGATTAAATCAATGTTAACAACACAAAAACGAAATATCTTTGGCTTAAATTCTTAGTATTTATTTAATTAAACAAAAAGAAAAGATGATGTGTTTTTTGAATAACAAAATCATAACTTCAAAGTCGCAAATTGTGATGATAAGCGTTCATATCGTTTATAGTATTTAAATGTAAATTTATCCAAAAATATTAAAAAAAGTGAAAATCACAAATAATTAATTATTGATTAGTTTTAGGAATTAATTAGTCCAATTTTAGATCTATTATAATGTATACATACTAGTTACTAGCATATCAATATAAGATCGTAAAATTCCGTTCCAGATATGGATCGGTCGAGTCGACTGTGTCTTTGAACCATTATTAGTACCTATCGGAATTGCTTAAGCATTAATGAATGAACAATATAGACAAGAGATGATGTTTGTTAGGCGAACGGTTAAGAGTACAACTTACAAGTTCCTTCTCTGATTCACTTGGAAACTAAGCAAAGCAGCAGTTTGATTCTTGGTCACCATCTGAACGCCAATCTTCACCTTCCTCTCTTTGTTTGGTTCAGTCTAATCATTCAATACCCCATCATCTTCATCTTCTGTTGTTGTTCCGTCCCTTTATTTCCCTCTCAAATTCACTTTCTACTTTTGTATTCATTTCCCTTCTCAGCTTTCTTCCGTCAATAGGCTTCAAATTTGTCGTTAATTCTTTGCAAAATTGAAGCTAGAGAATATGTAAGAAGGGTTGTGGGATGTTGCAGTTTTTAGCCTGAATTAGTTGCTAGCGGAAAAGCCGAAAAGTTGGCTGTTTGCTTATCAATGAACACTAGATACTTCTTTACACCAGAGTTGGTGTGCAACTCTGGCTTTGGTGTTGCAATTTCATCAATTTCTCCAATAGGAGATGATCATAGAATGGCTGCTACAAGTGCACGAAACCGGCCATCTTCTCGCGTTCCCCTTCCATCATTCTTGATAAGAATGGCAATGAAAATATCAAGATCAAGATGGTTTAGCTTTTTAAGAAGAGTTTTCCACTACCAGAATGGACCAAGATCAGACCTTGGCTCTAATCCATTCAATTCTGGGAGTTGGATGATGACCGAGTTTGTAGTCTTGGCCGTTCAAATTTCAATGATTTTATATACGTTGGCGATTTCGAAAGAGGAGAGGCCAGTTTGGCCAATGAGGATTTGGGCTTCAGGCTATGCTTGTGGCTGCATTCTCAGTCTGATGCAACTCTTGTGGCGCTACCGCGTGTTTCGTTTAACTCAAACTCAAGGAGAAGGTTCAAACATCTCTGATATTGAACATCAGAGAAGCCATGATGACTCAAGGTATGCAGAACATTTCAAATTCCTAGTATAATTCATAAAAATGGGGGTACAAAAGAGTCTAGGGGAATGATCAGAACTTTTGAGTTTAGATTGCTTCAGTTTTTAAGTTAATATGAAAGTGATGTATAAATACTACAAATACATATACTCCCTCCGTTTCATTTTATCTATCGCTGCAGTTACCTAATAGGCTAGAAAAGACTTGTACTCTTTTATCTAAATGTCTTGGCATTTACATTTGCAGGAACTTGCAATGCATGAACAAATACCGGACTTTTCTGGAGCTATTCTTTGCAATATGGTTCGTTATGGGCAATGTTTGGATCTTTGATTCACGTTTTGGATGTCCTTTCGACGTGCTCCAAAACTTCATGTCCTCTGCATCTCTCTGCTAGCTTGGAACGCAATCAGTTACTCTTTCCCCTTCATTTTGTTCGTGTTGCTATGTTGTTGCGTCCCATTACTCAGTACCCTCCTAGGATACAATATGAACATGGGATCCATCGATCGAGGAGCATCTGATGAACAACTGTCCAAGCTACCTAGTTGGAAATACAAGGAAGTTGGCAACAACTTAGAGCATGGAAATTCAGCCCTGAATAATGAAAATGCAGTAAGTAGTCTAGTATCTTCATTTTGTCAATACTGCATTCTTCTGTAAAATTGATGATGCAATCGAACTTGTTTTATCGTAACAGGAATGTTGTATTTGCTTAGCTAAGTATAGAGACAAGGAAGACATAAGGCAATTACCATGCTCTCATTTTTTTCACCTCAAGTGTGTGGATCACTGGCTCAGGATAATTTCTTGCTGTCCTCTTTGTAAGCGAGAATTGGAGAGGTAAAAGAGAGTGGCAAGAAACAGCAGCAAAATGAACTTTGTGAATAGCACAATCTCCCCTTCTGCATAATCTTTTATACTAGAATTGCATAGAGAGATCTACCTGTTGGAGTGGATATTTAACACAAACAAGTTGTGAAGGTGATTTGGAAGCTTGGGGACTTCCTATTTCCCACCAATACTTGTATATGCTTCATTTTACTGATGTATATACAATAAGAATATTGTATAACTTGTAAGTAAAAAAGGCCTCCCCAGAGAGATAAAATTGCAATAAGTCATTTGGAATATTGTTTGAACAGATTTTGTATAATGCATTTAACACTAGTACACTAGGTTACTAATACTTGCAAAAATTGGGTGTAAAGAAATAAGAACATTTTGCTTCATGTCGTAAACATGTTCTTGAGTACTATCTTTCGCTGTACATATTGGATTTGCATTCTTTGCAAATAAGTACATTCGTTAAAGTAGTGCTTTCTTTATGAATTTTACGAAAAGACAATCTAAGAATGTACGCATCACCAAAGGTCACGGGCAAATACTTCAGTTTATCAAGCATACACCAGGCTGGATCTTGACAATACTAATACTAAGTCATAATCTAGAACGTTTCCAGGAAAACTAGGAATCTCTCGTTAGTGAATGACATTTAACAAAGAGGTCAAGAGTTGGAAACCGGTATCAAAAGTCAACTTCAGACCTGCCTACTATTTTTAGAGATTCATCAACTCGTCTTTCCACCATACTTCACATATTACACTAGCAAAATTTCCACATTATTGTAACAAAGTTGGATGGATCTGCAACTGCAATTATAACACTCCTAAATTTTTACTTATGCCAGTGGAAGAAAGAATGGTTTGCCCATCAAAATATTACTACAAGAATAAAACACTCTACTGCTTGGAAAAATTTCACCTACATTACAAGAAAAGAAAAATAGTCAGTGATTGTGTCAAAAGGGCCATTTTGAGGCTCACTTTGGTGGTCGAGTCCATGTTGTTTCTGAGAATGTGAAAGTATGTCCATAGTACACTTGCTTTGAGGAGTCATCCCAGTAAGCCTGAACCAACAAAGAAAAACGGAGATTATAACATTATGAAAGAAAAGGTGTAAATAAACAATTCATCAACAGCAAAACTCGTCAAATCAATCAACGTTTCAAAACGGGTCCTTCATGTCAACTAAGACTCCATGTTGTTAACTCTAGACCAAAACTTGAACCATTTTCATCTGGCAGGATCGGGCCTTAGTCTTCTGATCCAACTAAAAACCCTAATCCCCGACACAATACTGTCTCAAATTACTGTGATTCTGAAGATTTAAACTCGAAAAAAAAAATCGAAAAATAAGTTAAGGGTATTTATGAATTGTGAAATACCTGCCATCCATGTGGAAGACCTCTGGAGAGTTCATCAAGATCGGACTGGGCATTTCCTTCAGAAACATCCTCTGAGGGTGTCTGAACAGATTCCTTGGCTAATCGAGCTCGCTTGCGCTTCACCCGTTCCCGCCTGAACCAACAAGAACCAGTCACAATAATGTACAAGAGATCTCAAGATCATTTTCTATAGTGAACTTCTGTTTCTCCAGCCCCCCCACCAACCAAAAGAACAGGCAAAAGGAAAGCAAAAAACACAGTCCCCACAAAACAGGTGCATCAGAATATGAACAAGCATCATAATGTTAACTTCACTAGCACAAAAATTTATATTACTGATGTTAAAGAGGACTGAGGGCCTACCAATCACCACCAAGTGGCTGAAAATTAGCATTATCTAGAGTGTCTAACTGGCAATCTGCTGCGCGTACCACTCCTGAAAATGGAAGAGAATTATGAACACCAGCAGTCAATATAAATGACTAAACGGACACAAAAGCAACAGCAAACCTCTATCTTGCGTTGTCGTTTCTTCTCTAATATCTCATAAGCATTTTCAGGTTCGTTTTCCTCCTCTTGCAGTTCCTCTTTTGCAGCTTTCCACTATTGAGCAGCATAGCAAACATTTCAGAACACTAGAAAATGAGGTTGTACGGATAAAAAGTAGCAGAAAGTGAGAATGAGCATGCACCTTGTCAACCAAGCTGGAGACTTTCTTGTTAGACCTCAGGGAGGAAACAACAGCCACCGTCCGCTTTTTGTTGCGTTGAACTGCAGAGAGAATAGTATATTCTGAATACTAATTACATAATCATATTTAATATTAGCAAATCTATAGAAACATGTGTGGAATTCCTTCCACATCTTAAAAATTGAATCTAGCCTACAGTGTGTTTGCAGTTGCACTATCACCTTTAGATTGAACCTTAGGAGCTGTTGTGGAAGCAGGAACAGAGGCAGTGGTAGCAGGAAGCGATGAGTCAGAAACACACTCTGCCCTCGAAATGGCTGCTGAGGCTTGGAGTATAGCTTGAGAAGATGACGGTGCCAAAGATGCCTTCTTAGCGTCCCCACTAATGGCAGGGACATCAACCTCAGCTTTTGGTAATGAAGCAGAGCCCACTGCTGCCTGAACTGAGATTGTGTAGTCAATGGATAGAGTTGGATCAGATGTGGGGTTTTGGACAGAATCACCATGAAATTCAGAAGAAACAGATTGTGATATTCCATCTTGAAGGCCATAATGTAAACCAGGCTCAATCGGGTTGACTGCTAACATGGCAGGATCATACATTTCTGACGATGCTTCAAAATAGAGCGGGGTCTGGGAAATAGTCAGTTGACATTCATCAGTTTGAGCATACAAATTACTGGCAGCTGCATCAGTGTTTCCTTGAGCATAATACTGGAAATGTGAACTGGGATATAAGTTGTACTGTTCTGAATAAGCAAAAGATTGTATTGGCGCCAAATCGGATGATTGAGGGTATGTGATTTCAGGAGGCTCGTCAGGTGGTGGTGGAGGAAAAGGCTCGTTATCAGGAGGTGGTGGTGGAATCCAATCTTCATCAGGCAGAGGTGGGATATTATACGGTACCAATGAGGCTGATGATTCCGGCTCTGTGATTAGAGTTGGAAGATTAAACTGCTCTAATGGAACTGAAACAGTCAAATTGCTTGGAGGATCAGCATCCTCAACTTCCATGTCAACATCCATATCTACTTCTTCCCCAGTCTGAAGTAGAGTCTTAGGAGTCAACTCTTGATGCATAGTAAGTTCAACTTCAACCTTTTCTCCCACAGGATTGCCAGGACATGCTATCGGGTTTCTATCTAATGGAATATTTTCAGCAGCAGTAGCACCATTATTGTCCATTTGTGAATTATTTTTCTGAAATTCCCTTATTCCAGCAGAGTCAGGAGAACTAAAATCATCAGATACAGTATAAGCTGCCTTCTCTTCAGCAGAATTTGCTTTAACGTTATCAGAAATACTTTCAGGCACCATACTGGTTGTGTCAACTCCATTCACCGGTCCAGATTTTAATTCCTGGAAAACATCATTAATCACTGCTTCAAGCACTTGAAGCTGCCTTTTAGAGTGCTCCCAGAAGGGGAGTAATGAGGATCCATGGCATGCCAAGGACTTTCTAGGGAAGAATAGACGTGTATAATTACAATACCAAGGGACATGATTAACTTAGGAAGATCATGAAGATACATACCCCTTAACAACATTCAACTGCTCCAACAAACTTTCACACTGTTTCATCAGACGGGAAGAAAGATTTGTTCCAGTTGCATAGCATCCGATATGTCCTGGCTTCAACAAATTAATATTTGTTGCATTACCATCAAGCGGAAGAACATCATCGGATTGCCCGGGCGAAACATTGGTTCCTGGTGAAGTTCCAGGAACATCGACAGTTATAAACTAGCTCCTCCATGATCCCATTTCTTGTCATCTAAAGCCTCTCCTTCATGATCCCATTTATTGTCGTCTGAAGCATCTCCTTCATACCCTTCATTTACATGAACACTGCCTTCAGCAGTTCCACAATTTTGATTGGTCACCTCAGAGACATCTTTCTGTGTTTGTTCATCAGTAGCATAGCTCCTCTGTTCAGTTGTCTGAGCCAAAACACTGGGAACTTCCCATGAAGTTTCGCCAGTCGCTATATTCCAGTAATAATACTCATTGCTCTCTTCATGCAACACAATCTTCCAGCCTGAACTTGATTCACCAACAACTTGTGCATAAGAAGTTGAATCAGCAGTTACTCGTGCTGTCAAACCACTTGCATCATGCAGAACACCTGTGTCGGATGCATGGATCCCTAAACCAACATCATCTTCCAATTTCTCCAAGGAATCCACCAATCCAGGCCCATTCTCTACTGCAAGTTGTTTGATCTGATCAGCAGTAGGGCCATTCCCTTCTTTGATTCCAAAATCTTCACTTTCTTGTCCAGCAGCTAACTTTTCCTGTCCAATAAGATATTTAACAATGGATAAGTTAAAAAAAATAAAGAGTTCATATGGACTTTCATTTCAGAACACATTCTTTTTCTTCACCGTTAACTAGACTATTTATGGGTCTTTTATTCTGCACCCCTTTTTCAAAGAAAGAGAGAAAGGGGGGGGGGGTGCATGGAAAGAAGACGCACTTGAATAATCTCACTGATTTTTCCCCTAACCTAACAGCTCAATATTGCTATGTCATAGTACGGTGAGTACCATCATCGTTAAGAAGAAGAAGGTGCTAAGACACTGCTATGCCCTCACACTGAAAACTTAAAATAATAAGGCAGGAGTGAAACCAATAGCATCCCCAAATATGAAATGATAAAGAGCAAAACCTCAAATGACATTTAGGAATATTGCGACATACAAAATAATGGGAAAACTCACCCAAAAACAATGACTGGTGAGAAATTATCACAAAGAAGAGGCCAAAAGAATGCAGAAGTAATTGAGCATTTTATACATATAATCTATATCCCAAATCTGAAGTAAAGGACAAAGCAGAATCTTAAATGACACACAGGAATACTGCAACATACACAGTAGTAAGAAAACACAGAAAAATCAGTACTGAATGACAGGTTAAAAATTATTACAACAAGAGTACAAAAGAGTGCAGAAGTTATCGAGCATTATCTATATGTGAGGTTTCATCAGTTGCTGGCAAATTAGTTCTTTATTTTCTATTTTCTTTTATTGTTGTTTCATTTGTATTGAAACATTTTTGTGCAGACAATATCCATAAGTGAGTGAATAAAAACTCTAGTCACAAACTTTTCTTGGGCTTGTAGACTCTCCTCCCCTAGAAAACAGAAAACACAATACTAATTAGTATGGGTAGATGCACTCTGAGATATACATGGACCTCTCATGCAATTACTGGGATCATAATATTTTAAAAATTAACAAAAAACTCACAGGCATCATATCTAAGGGTGAACAATGTTAAGAAAGAAGAAAGGTGGGCAGCCTGTAATGACTAATCATTATGAAGACTTGTTAACCAGAAGTCATATAACGTGCAAGGCAATGATATTGATTAAAATTTCAACCAATTAGTACGCACATATATTTTCCTGTTCCATCATAAAAAGCAAGTATTCAATCTGAAGACAACCAATTGCAAGGTAAGGCACACAAAATAGTTTGCCTGTTAGAAGTGACAAATGCAGTGATGCATATAATTACCCGGTCATCAACTGGAATGGCGCAGGAGTCCCCAGCAATTTTTTGTTCACCACTTGATTCGTCCTCCAATTCATCATCACTATATTGCCCAAGCAAAACTAAAGGATTCTCTACTTGTTTACCTGCATACAAGATACTCAAAATGTCAACACCAGAGAAATCACCAAGGTTTCTGCTAGCAACAAACAAAAGATCTCTAATCAACATTTCTGAGCACAATCTAGGGAGCTCATTTATAGTCACATGCCAAATAACAAATAAATTATCCAAAAGCCAATGAGAATTTTCATTGAGCAAATTTTCAAATATTCTTCATCATCATCACCTGTAAAACATTGAAAACTTATTAGTAATGCAAAAAGCAAATAAAAAGCCAGAGGCATACGAACCGATGGGGTATCATATCCTTGCATACTCTCTGTCGCCAAGATGCCGCCAGAAATGGGCATAACAGGGAAGAACTCAGAAGTACATTCAATAATTCACTGTGGCAGGGGTCGGGTGAAATCTGATGACCAATTGAATGTCCCAATACCACAGCCATTCTACAGTCTGAAAACAATTCTTTCGGAGTACAAACAACATGTCTTGCACTTAGTAAATTTATTAAATTTTCCACCAAAAACTACGCGGCCACATCATTCCTTCTCTACAAAGATCAGTCCTTTTGAAGAAAACTGACGGAACCCACCTGAAGAAGATGGTGAATTGGGTAACCCAGCTTGATTATTGGTATCATCGTTGTCCTCCAACTTCACCTTGGGCACAGGAGCCACCCAAATCTTCTGAAAAGTAAAATCAAAACAGCTCAGCCTCATGACTCTTGGCCTCATGAAAAATCAAATAACTTGTAACCAACATAAAGGACCAGACCAAAAAAACAAATCCTGTTGAGACAACTTTTTTGAAGGCTGGAATTAGTGGTAGACATTTAAAAGAAGCCAGTTTTTATACAAAAATTTTCAAGATAGTAGGTTAATCCTACCAGATGAGATAACATTTTAACATGATAGAAGGCCACAACAAGCCAACATTTGCAGCTAAGTCATATGCAATTTCAATCATGTAAATCCCGAAAAGTGCAATTTATTTTTTTTAAATGTTCTTTTTCTCAATATTGCCTAAAGGCCCTTAACTACAATTTGCAACTTGTGAACGTAAATACACCAAATTCATAATGACAAAAAGCTTGACAAAAAATTGCAATAAGCAGTTACAAAATCACTACAACAACAAATATGCAGTTTAAATCACAGAAGCTAAAAAAAAAAAAAAAAAAAAACTAGCCTGTATTGTAATAAATATGCAGTTTAAACAGTGCTAGAGCCGAAAACAGGCAATAATCTGTTAACTATTAACTCCATTCAAAGCACAATAAGAACCAAATTAGGTCGGAGAAACAAAGTATTTTAAGATCCAATTTTTCAACTTTCTAATTTGACAATAAATTTACAACAATTTCTAAATAATAAGCAAAATAAATAAATAAATCAAGATAAAAATTTCTCCCAAACCTTGCTAGGCAGCTAAATGTAATCAAACGCAAAGAAGGAAAGCGTAAAATTCATATGCAATTTCCCGTATTTTTGCTCATCCAAATTTCAAACAAAAAGGAAAAAGCTTTAAAAAAAATTTTAAAAAAAAAAAGTTACCAGAGGGTTCCGCCACAAGATCGAGCTTCAGTCTCCGACCGGCAGCACTCAACGCGGCGAGTCGACGGTCCTTCCTTCTCCCCATTGAAGCGAATCGAATTTCGAAAAAACTCCGGTGAAATATTTGTCGAGTATTTAATTCAATTTCAGAAAAATTATATCTTCTTTCGAAACCCTAGCCTACCCAAGAGGAAAAAGAACTCCCAAACCGGTTTAATTATTCGATAATTTCGATTTTCCTTGTTAAAGGACTATATATAGTATCCGGTCCAAAGCCAATTCAAACATGGGCCAATCTGTGCTCAGAAACCAGTTCGAAATTGGTAAAGAAGTTTTGGGCTTTTATTGAGCTAAGAAAAAATAATTTCCCTGGACTGCTGAAGCCTGAATGGTTACTTTTTTTTAAAAAAATACTGTTTAGTTCGAATTCGGAAATTAAAATTCAAGTAAGAATCATAAATTTCACAATTATATTATTTTCTTTTACTTGTTTCGTTTGAATAAAAAATGAGTTTTATTATATTGATAAATTTATAAATTTAAAATTCATGTTATAAGTGAAAAATAAAAATAAACATTTTCTAACATTTTCATTCTCATAAAATGATTAGTTTATAATAATTAACCAAACAATATATATAAATATTATTAACTTTGATTTTTATTCTTTCTCTCGTATCCAAAAATCAAACACCTCCTAATTGCTTTTGTTAGTCTTGAATATGCGAGAATTATTAAGTCAATATTGGGAATAATTGATCATTTTTTGGAAGTAGGAAATTCATGCGCCGATATTTGGTTTAGTATGAGTTTTTCCTATCATGATCTTTCGGTAATGTGACAACTTCACCGTGTGAAAGTTTTATGAGTATAATAATGTGTGGTCTCTGTCTCGCGACTTTAGCTGACGAAAAAGATATATGCATGGGAAAATTCTGGTACGGGACAAGAATCTCCTTTATATAGTGATAAATGAAAGATTCTTCATTTATCTTTCTAAATAAGTGATATATTATTTAAATATTTAATTAAATGTAAGATATTTATCAAATTATCATTTTTATAAATTTTTATGACAAAATTACGTAATTTTGTTTTTCTTCTCCTTAATAATAATTAATTAAATTTAAAAATTATTATCATTTAAGAAAATTAATCAAATTATTTTAGTAAGATTCATACTATTTAATTAAAAAATATACGTAATTGATTTCTTGCAACAAATAAAAATATAAAACAAAAATTTTAATAGGTCGTTAAATTGGAGAAACATAATATTATAATTTCAATACTTTTTTTAAGTATTTATTTTTTTCTTATATCTAAACTTAAATTTGTTATATAAATAAAATAACAATTGAAACTATATAGTTTTGAGTATTAAAAGTAATAAAATAGTTAAGCAAATAGTGAGGTGTTATTCATTTAGAAAGGTAAATAATAGATCATCTATTTACTCCCTAAATGAAGAGGATTTTTGTCCTATGGATTAAGGTATACAGTTCTACCGTACACTTTTGATTCATATTTATTCATATGCACTAACTTGTGGATGAATTATTTTATTTTTTAATTTTTAAAATGAAATTGGTAAATATAAATAAATATGAACCACAAATTGTAATGAGACGGTAGGACTGTACACTTTAATCCGCATAAGAAATTTCCATATGCATGGTATCTTTGCTAATAATGTGGTTAATGATAGAAAAATACTTAGGTAAATCCGATATTTGACCTCACCTGTAGACCCTGTGGTTACGATTAAATCTTAAAAAATCTTGTTCACATCCGTTGATGTCATAGATTTTCTAAAATTTAATCCATACCACAGAGTCTATAAATAGGATAAAAAACTGAATTTAGCTAAGTATTCCCCTTAATGATATGGTACTTTTTTGGGCTGTTGAATAAGCATATCCCCCTTACTCCTTCCTAACTGTAAACCATGTCCATCCAAAATTCATTAGCAACGCACTTGTTTGTTTTTCACCAACATGGAAAAGAAGATAAAAAGTTGACATTCTTGATAGGAAGGTCTATACACCTCCTCTTGTCTACATTATGGAGATGGATTGCATTATTTTTATGGGTTCTATAAGATTGTGTTTGGATAGATAGATTTAAATTGAACGAAATATTCAACTAAAATAAATGGATCTAAATTGCATTATTTTTATGGGTTCTATAAGATTGTGTTTGGATAGATAGATTTAAATTGAAGGAAATATTTAAAATAAATGGATCTAAATTGGGTGGATTTGAAATGATATGAAATTTGGGTAAATTTTAAATCTACTTATTTAATTATTAAAATCTCACTCTCAGTTGTTGTTTGATTTTAAATCCATCATTAAATCAATTAACTTGTTTGGATAACTTATTATAAATTAGGGTTTCAAATCAAATCCACCCAAATCCCTCCATCCAAACACAAAGTAAATGTCGGAACATTAAGAGTGTGGTTTACTTATGCATTTTTTTTTCTTCTAGATGTAGATAAAAAGATTTTAACGCATATTTTGTTTGTTCAATATTTTTCCAATCTCTTAAAAATATGATCAAGCCACATTCTCCATTATTATATATTTTGGTTTTAATATGCATCTATACAAAGTGACAAAGTTACTAATGTGTTACTAGATCCAAAATATCCAGAAGGAATGAAATTCGGCGAAGGATATAAATTCAGAGACCCGTTATTCGAATGATTTTGTCATGTAAAGTGATTTTGACAAATGATTATGAATTTATGATTCTGCAAATGATTTTCCTTGTTTTTTATACTACTGTTTTATTGCATTTTTATATATCTCTTCTCCCATTTCTTATATATTTAAGACACTAGTCCTTTCTAACAATTTTTTTTTTTTTTTGGCCTTTATAACATCCATCTTTGTGGCAAAATTATTGTTTATATATGATTGTTGTACTACAAAACTAGAAAATTGGTGTTCTCAAATGAAAAAACTTAGATAGATATACTCTTAGATCTTATGGAATGTTATTTTGTTTATTTTTGTTGATATTATTTACTATTGAAACCCTATATGGAAATGGAGATAAAAAGAAATTTCTCCAGGGTGACTTCCAATATGTTGATATTATTTATACTATTATATACAAGATTTAATTCATTATACATGAAGTATAAGTATAATCTAGATGTGTATAATTAAAGATCGAATT
This sequence comes from Cinchona pubescens, assembly GCA_025175665.1. Taxonomy (NCBI): domain Eukaryota; kingdom Viridiplantae; phylum Streptophyta; class Magnoliopsida; order Gentianales; family Rubiaceae; genus Cinchona; species Cinchona pubescens. Next base: position 6,098,926 of record JANKKI010000131.1, read on the forward strand.
CGTATGAATACTCCGTGTTCAAAATATATTGAATACTATGGAGAAAAAATTTGTGAGCTCTATCGGGACCAACATGTGGGGATCACAAAATGTTTATGTGGTCCACATCAGATTTTGGATACTTTTTATGGCTTAATATTACATAGATTCATGTACATGCATTCAACAGACATAAATTTGTGGGTTTATGTGGAGAAAAATATTTAAGTAGACCTTATATGTGGCCTCACTTATAGACACTGTGATCAAAATTAAATTTTAAAAAATCTTACTTACATCAATAGATATCATAAAATTTCTAAAGTTTAATTTACACTACAGGATCTATAAGTGAGATTAAAGATTGAATTTACCTGAATCTTTGCGTTATGTGTAATGGAACTTGTCCGGTGATGATGAGTGTATGAATTCTGGTCTATACAAGATTTTACTAATGTCTATAAAGTTTTATATTAAATTGTGGTAAGCGCATGAATTTTGATCAATGCTCTGCAAGATTTTACTCATATCCATGAAGCAGTGTACTAGACCGTATTACTATAATTTAATAATTGATTTACGGATCTATTTGTAGACATTTTAATCATTCAAAAAATCACATATTGTATCACATGACAGCGGCTACCTCCACATGATGCCATAAGATTAACTATCATAAATCAAGCTCTCGTATTTATAGTGTATTTATATAAAATAATAAAGATAAAAAAATTATCAAATTTGCAAATTTAGCATATATATATATATATATATATATATATATATAATTAGAAGTAGAGAATTAAATATAATTTTATTAAAAAAATTTAATTTAATTTGATAACTAATATATTAAAATTTGTGATGATGTAAATAATTTTTCGAACAAGAATACATAAAATCCTAGTCAATCCCATCACCACAGTCATGGTGTGCCAACTGTCGAAGAATTTGATATCTTCCTGTGACGTCCGAAACCAACCAAACAAACAAACAAACCATATTAAATAAATATGTATTAATAACACAGAGAGAGAATATGATTGCTGTTTTACATCCCTTCCCTTTTCTCCATTAAAAAGCTGCAATCCAACAACATCAGCAGCTCAATCAATCAAACCACTCAAAACTGGCTTTTGTTAAAGATTCTCTTTGCAACAAGGTAATCTAAAAAGAAACAAAACATCTTTATTTAATATTTTTTTTCTTTTTTTTTGGGGGGATTATTTCTAACATGTTTTACATGTCAAAAGTCAAATCTTTGGGTGAATTTTCGGTTCCTGCTAATGTCTTGGATCTATATAGCTATATTATTATTATCACCCTTGTTGGGCTAATTATAAATGATTGCGAAATTTTTAAAAAGATTGGATTTTGTTTATTGGGATTGTTTTTGCTGATTTGAAATACACTTTCTTTTTATAAGGAAATGTTGTTTGACTTGTATTCTGTCACAATACTTTCATGCTGTCAAATGGGGTCTGTGTGTGTGTGTGGGTTTTTTTTTTTTTCCAGATTGAAATTAGTCAAAAACTGTATAAATGAATGTATAAATATTCTTTCCTTTTTTAATGTTTAGACATCAAGAAGTCTGATTTGAAGTTTGTTTATTGCTCATTGTGTTTTTATGACTCTGAGATTTTACAGATTCTCATGCCATTCTGAAGTTATTTTCCGAAAACAGATCTTCTGGTTCTAGCATCAATAAAAATTCTAGCATTTGTTGCCAAGCAAGAAGAAGCAGAGAATGGTCAAAAGGTCCCTTCCTGTCTCTGATTATGTTATTGCATCTTTCGTTTTTAAAGTATTGGTGGATGGATTAACTGTTGTATTTGTTTGGGACAGGTATGGAGAGTTTTGATGTGCGAACGATACCATGTCACAGTGCGTAGAGGGGATCAAGGAATTAGGTGCTTCCTTGCTGCGATGTTGTGATCTTGACTTCAGCGGGCAATCATGGGTCCCGGAAGATCCTGAAATCCTTGCCAGAGAGACTGTGTGTATGCTTTTTAGACTATCTCTTTAGTGTGATTCATCCCCGCGTAAATTTCAAAAAGTAACAGGAAGAAATTATCGCTCCATTTTATTGCTGGTGCTTTTTTGTTTCATTACTCCAGGCCTAGTTTTTTGGGTAAATTCAAATTTCCATCACATGCATATGTTTCTGTGTCTCCTCAGCCTTATGTTTGCAATCCTCCTGGGATTCTGTCCTTTTTTTTTAGTGGTTAATAGAGCCTGTATTGATCTTGCCAAGATAAACTTATCATTCAAAACTAGTTGTCTACTATTGCAAATTTAGCTTATAAGTGTGGTTTCAGTGCAGAAATTACAGAGCCGAGAATCTTTTATGTCTTGAATAAGTTCTCTTTTGATCTTATTTGGTCAATGTGTCCAGTTGTTTACTATAGCTTCTCTGTGTGGCTAGATGTAAATTATTATAACTTCTCTATGTGGAACCAAACATCGAGTCTACTTAATTTTTTTCCTTGTTTGCAACCGAATAATCACTAGTCCTGCTTTCTCATGATTTATTTATTTCAATTTTTTCTCTTTGTAGTCAGTGTAAGTGAAATTGAAGCACTATATGAGCTATTTAAGAAGATCAGCAGTGCTGTGATTGATGACGGACTAATTAACAAGGTTCAGAAACTTCCCTCTTGAAGTTAACATTTTACTTCAGAAACTTTCTCTTGCAGGGCAAAAACATTAACCTTCATTGACTAACTTTTACTTCCTTTTTTATTTTTATAGAAATAGTGATTGAAGTTTAATAATTATCTGCTCTTTTGACCTTGGATTCCATCTTTGCAATGCTATATTGCAGGAAGAGTTTCAGTTGGCATTATTCAAGACAAACAAAAAAGAAAGCCTCTTTGCAGATAGGGTACTTTCTTGAGAAAACATATTATAATTTGTTAACTCCCTTTTATTTCTCAAGGAGATGTTTTATTTTTTTAAATTCTTTAGTTCAAGACAGCTTAAAATATGTTAATTGCCAGCACCAATTCTATAGCTTCTGGGTAAACATTGATGACATACACGGGCATATTTTAATACCCATTATAATTGCAAAGATATCAATTTGCTGAGTTATCTCTCTTCTGCATTATGAAATGACTCGTGTTTTGCGATTTTATTTACTTCTCTCTTGATTTTGCTTCCAATTAAGTGTTTCAGAAACTATGTAAAGCTTCTTATAGTTCCAATTTATACCTTATTGCAGGTGTTTGATTTGTTTGATACAAAGCATAATGGAATCCTTGGGTTTGAGGAGTTTGCGTGTGCACTCTCTGTCTTTCATCCCAATGCCCCAATTGACGATAAAATTGAGTGTGAGTTCACTTCATATGTTCTCATATTGGTAAAAATTTTGTCCCTGATTCTTTAGTTACTAACATTAACTACAATCATTTTCTGTTGCTGCAGTTTCATTTCAACTATATGATCTTAAACAACAAGGTTTCATTGAGAGGCAGGAGGTAGTTGATAATCTTCTTTTAAATCTTCTCATAGTCGACATTAAATGATGTTGAATTTAAGTTTGAGAGGAACACGTCTGATTAAATTTCAGTTCTGTTATGTATCATCAAAGCTAGGTGGTCACCTCTTAAGTTCTTACTTCATAATAAGGTGAAAGTGAATAATTGATCGAATTGACTTGTGCATATGTAGGTGAAACAAATGGTTGTTGCTACCCTCGCTGAATCTGGAATGAACCTTTCGGATGACATTATTGAGAGTATAATTGATAAGGTGCTTCCCTGATTCTTCTTGATTGACTTTTCTCTTATTGGATTCTTTTTCTGTTATTTGGGATGGGAGTGCGGTTTCCTTTTCTACTTTTCTTATTGCTAAAACATGCAAAAGCTATTATGTGGTCTGCCTGTCATGAGGTACCTTTCCAATATCAAGACCTTGAACTATGTCTTCCTTTTACTTTGGACTTGGTAGTATGCCATCTGAAGCTAGAAACCAGTCATTATCATATTCAGTAGTTTTCTTCCCCCACAGTGAGAACTTCTAACGAATCAACTATTGCTTCTTAGCAAGCAATTACTTCTGCAACTGCTAATATTTTGATGTATAAAAATTACAGTGTGCAATATTATGGGCAAATGCTTGGTATCTGCTGGCTTGTGGGGTTCACGTGTTATAATACACTATTCATCTGTATAGTGTCACAATATTCCATCTATTGCTTTCTTTACTTCTTTGTGAACTCAACTTTTCTGTTACTTGCAAATGAACCTGCACTAAAGCAAATTTTCCAAGATTGTAAGGTTGTCTGATTTATTGCATGATTTTGTTAATCCTTCAAACTTGCAGCCTTTTAGAAAGCTGTGTGCTATGTGTCATATTTCGTGCCTAGAATTCATATACATGTGTGAATTCAATCTTGGATTTCTTTCCCTTGTTTGACCTTTTCTTTTTCAGACCTTTGAGGAAGCTGATACAAAGCATGATGGGAAGATCGATAAGGAAGAATGGAGAAGTCTTGTCTTACGGCATCCTTCTCTTTTAAAGAACATGACGCTTCAATATCTCAAGTAGGACAGGTGTTAAACTGTGCTATCTGTATTTCTCCATTTTGAATTATTCTAGTGTTTCTCAATATAATTCGTGGATCTATCTTTCGTGCAAATAAGTAGAATAATGCAAAAAAAATTCACTATCTCGTGACAAATCCTACTGGTTAATGTTTCACTGTATGATTGGAGTTAGAGAGGGGAGTTGGTAAATAACATATCAGCAAGCAAGAAGTATGACTAAAGCCAGTTTCTTTATCATTTTCCCAATTAAGAAATTTCCTGTTATGTTCAATATTGAATTGACACTCCCCCGTAGCAAGAATTGGATCTACTCACAATCAACACTACATTTGACTGACACAAGAAAATCCTTTTAAAAAAAAAAAAAAGAGCCTTTACTGCCACTCTTATGCAGAAGAGTATCATCTTGGTTGGATCCATAATTTCCTGTAACCTTAGAATTAAGAATAGATTGAACATAGTATTCCATCATTGAACAGTTGGACTGGAGCATCTTTCTTGATGTTTCGAGATAGGGGGCTTTCTGTGACTTTATGCACGTGTCTATTGTTGCGTGATTTATGGCTCTTTTGGTTTACCATGGTATTGATTTAATAATGGGCATTGACACATATATTCAAACTTCATCTCCTGGATCTCTCTCCTCAAGCTCAAAAATCCTGCATATAGATAAAAAGAACTAGGAGAAGAAGAAAATTCACTTTCAGAATGAATATGTCAAAAGTAGGATGCCCATTTATTGCTATACTTTGTCTGTATCTCTTGAATAAGAGAAATTAACTATGGTACAAACATTTGTTGCACAGGCTTGAATTTTTCGCTAAGATCTTTGCCCATTTTGACTTCAATTCTCATGTTAATGTTACTATTGAACAATTAATATTTGGTTAAGTGTTCCTTTTTTCTTTTTCCTTTTCGCATGATATGTAAAGGACCTTAATTGTTTTCGTGTGCATTACAGAGTAGTTGAGTTCTATAAGAAAAAGAGTCTTCCTAATGCTTAACATCATATTCACCGTTTTCGACAGGGACATCACTACTACATTCCCCAGCTTTGTATTTCATTCAAGAGTCGAGGATACCTGATTGCAGATTGGTCTTTCTAATTTTGAAGTGGAGGTTGATTTGTTTATTATTTGCGCAGTGCTGTCCTCGCCTTCATAATCAGCATAGTTGTGCGTTCGTTTCCATATTCACATTTGATACTCGAGATTTGTGGCTTTAATTCTTTTGCCTTTGATTTAAAAGTTTTGATGCTTGAATGTGCTGTTGCCCCTGCCGGTTTATTGAAGTTTGGCACTATGCAGAATGAGATTTTAAAATCCACTAAAAGTTTTGATGCTTGAATGTGCCGTTGTCCTTGCCAGTTTATTGAAGTGTGGCACTATGCAGAATGAGATTTTAAAATCCACCAAGTGAGATTTTAATAATTAAAATTAATGAATTTTGAATTTACCCAAATTCATGTTATTACAAATCCTTCAGTTTTTGAATTCATTCATTTTAAAATTATTGGATTCGATCTACAAGTCAAATAGACCCATCTAACCGGACCTTATATGAAATGAAGCAAAAAGGCTTACCAAGGCCTAAACTACAGGACTGAAAGGAACAAATTCAGTCTAAAATATCTACTATAGGAATATAAAGTATAAACTTCTTCAATGCAAGCAATGGTAGTTCCGGAAATATTCACCAAGCAACGAATCTATCATTTTGTGTAATAACTTGAGTTGGATGAATTCCATCCATCTTGAGGGTTTCAGAGAAAACAAGAACCCTTGAATATCCACACAATTTAGTACTAGTTCATAGCCTGCCAGTAACACACGGGGAGTTCTTTGTATTCTCAAGAGGTCAATTTGTAGTAATTTGGCAGTATATAGACAATAAGCAGTTAATAGAGCTCATAAATTAGCTACTACCCCTTAAAAGATGTACACGAGATCGTGCAAGCAAAGAGGACACCCAATTAACTTTTACAAGCTGGACGGACATGACGAAAATGATCAACTAACTTTCAAGCAAGTTTTTACAAGCCATGCTTTGCAGGATTGCCTCGCACAAAATTTCAACAAGAACATGTAAACGCTAATGCTTTTAACTTGTAGTCAATCATCAAATACGCATAATTTGTGTTCCCTCTGAAGGTTTATTGCCATGTAAATATAATCAAAAAACAGAAACAACCAGGCCTGGAATGATAATTGCCAGAGTGTTAAAACAGATCTCAGCTTCTGCCATCTGCAACCATATAAATGCAGAGTTTACTTCTGCAACAATGTTAAATGCAGAAGTTTGAAAACTAAAACAGAAACAACAGCGTAGGATAAAGGAAATTCTGTATTGGCCATCAAATCCAGTAGAAATAACATCAAAGAGTGTATCAGACATCAGGATTAGACAAAAATATGACGGTAGATCATGGTAATCATGTAAACTCACAAAAAGACTACAAATATCCAAAAACAGCATTCAATAATTTAAAGAGATAGTAACATAAGAAGCTACTTGTAGTGTTCCATCTACCAGTTTAAAACCTAAAAAATAAAGTAAATATTAAGAGTTCAGAATCTGTTTTCCAAGGTTAAAAAATTTAGTCAACCTCCTCCATCTTGCTGCCCTCTGCATCAGCAGTATCGCCTTCCTCAAGTGGAGGCATGTCTTCATCAGCTTCGCCAGCATCTTCATCAATGTTCAAGCCAAGTTTTAACATCCTGTGAATCCTGTTGCCAAAGGTGTTGGGCTCATCAAGACTGAAACCTGAGGTCAGGAGGGCAGTCTCAAACAGCAAGAGAACCAAATCCTTCACTGATTTGTCATTTTTGTCAGCATCAGCCCTCTTCCTCAGCTCTTCCATGATAGGATTCTCAGGGTTGATCTCCATTGTCTTCTTGCTGGACATGTACCCAGCCATACTAGAGTCCCTAAGAGCTTGTGCCTTCATAATCCTCTCCATGTTGGCAGTCCAACCATATTCTCCAGTCACCAAACAGCATGGTGAGTCCACAACACGGTCAGAAACAATCAGGCATCCTTCTCAACCTTGTCACCAAGGACATCTTTAATTACCTTGCAAAGGCCCTCAAACATCTCCTTCAAAGCTTCCTTTTTCTTTGTCTCATCCTCACTCTCATCAAGCTTGAGACCTTCCTTGGTGGCAGAAACCAGCTTCTTTCCCTCAAATTCTTTGAGTTGACCAATGGCATACTCATCAATAGCATCAACCATGAACAGGACCTCATAGCCCTTCTTCTTCAACTTCTCAAGGAAGGGAGAGTTCTCAACAGCCTTCTTGGTCTCACCAGTAATATAGTAAATATCATTCTGCCCTTCCTTCATCCTGGTAACGTAGTCCTTCAAACTAGTCAGTTCATCACCACTCTTGGTGGAGTGATATCGCAGAAGTTCAGCAAACTTAGTCTTGTTCTGGGAATCCTCGTGGATACCAAGCTTGAGGTTCTTTGAAAAAGCCTCGTAAAATTTGTTGTAATCTTCCTTGTTTTCAGCTATTTCAAAGAAGAGCTCAACGCACTTTCTTGACCAAGTTCTTACGGATGACTTTCAAGATCTTGTTCTGCTGCAACATCTCACGGGAGATGTTAAGAGGAAGATCCTCAGAATCTACAATGCCCTTCACAAAGCTTAAATATTCAGGAATCAACTCCTCACAGTTGTCCATGATGAACACACGGCGGACATAGAGCTTGATGTTGTTAGGCTTTTTCTTGGTGTCAAACAGGTCAAAAGGTGCCCTCTTGGGAACAAAGAGGACAGCTTTAAACTCAAGCTGGCCCTCAACTGAAAAATGCTTCACAGCCAAGTGTTCCTCCCAATCGTTGGTAAGGCTTTTGTAGAAAGCAGCATACTCCTCCTTTGTAATCTCTTCAGGTTTCCTCATCCAGATTGGCTTCTGCTTGTTCACCAATGACCATTCGTGAGATACTTCCTTAATCTTCTTCTTTTTCTTCTCATCCTTCTCCTTCTCTTCATCAATTTCTTCAACCTTTCCTTCCTCATCTTTCTTGTCCTCCTCATAATTCCTCATCATCAGAAATTTCCTTCTCAATGGTCTTCTCAATCCACAAAGAAATTGGGTAGCTGATAAACTCAGAGTGCTTCTTGATCAAATCCTTGAGTCGCCTCTCCTCAAGGTACTCAAGTTGGTCCTCCTTAAGGAAGAGGGTAATCTTGGTTCCCCTACCAAGGTTCTCACCAGATGAGTCTCTGGTAACAGTGAATGAACCACCAGCTTGGGACTCCCACACATACTGTTCATCATCATTGTGCTTGGCCGTGACAATAACCTTCTCTGCAACCAAGTAGGCCGAGTAGAAACCAACACCAAACTGTCCAATCATGCTGACATCAGCACCGGCAGTAAGAGCTTCCATAAACTCCTTGGTCCCAGACCTTGCAATTGTACCAAGGTTGTTCACCAAATCTGAGATAGCATATCCAAATGAATCATTGTCAATAAAATTAAACTTAAAAATAATCAATACTGCCACAATATTTAAACATCCTGTTGATACTAACCAGCCTTTGTCATGCCAATGCCACTGTCAATGATGGTCAATGAGTTGTTGGTCTTGTCTGGAATGATGTGGATAAAAAGCTCTGGCTGAGCATCTAGCTTGCTCTTATCAGTCAAGCTTTCAAAACGAATCTTGTCCAAAGCCTAATTAATGATAACCATTCGTTATTAGTATACAAACAACAATAACAATGATATTTGCAATACACAACACACACACTAAACTGGAAAACACAAATGCACAATATTTGCATCAGAAAGCAGTAAAACAACATTAATGTAACCCAAATAATAACATAAAAGTGCAGAAAATAAGACCCAGCTGACTAACTGATACAGCTAGCAGATTACTAATGAAAAAATAGGCTAAATACGAACTAAACCAGATTTGGGAAAAATACAATGTACAATAAATACAGACCCCCTCCACCCCCATTTACATTATTAATGGAATGCCACTTCACTAATATACTAAATATGGAACAGTCTTGTTTAGTCCTTTGGGACTTGAAAAGATACATCTTGAGCCATCGAAGAAGCATTTACATAAAAAGATTCCATCTCGACTGATTCACTTGAGCTATTAGTGTTTGTTCAATTAGACAATCTAGATGTGCATTTTTTTTCACTTCGTTCAAATAAAAATTGTAACCATAATACATACCCTGACAGAAAAAGAGGCTGCTAGTATACCATTACTCCAGGAGGAAAAAATCCTACACTTGGTAACGCCCATAAATGCTAGTCTTATGCTAGTCAATGTATATTCGACAGTTCAGGCCATCTTAATTAACAAAGTTACTACCCTCTATTACCCACAAATTCAACATCTTTGAACAAGATGATATATAATTTACCCTATAATTTATGAGCAAATCTTTTATGCACCGCCATCGGGTCTAATTGGGCGACACATGTAAATTGTTTAAATTTCAAAAATCAATTTGCACGTGTCATTCAGATGGTATAAAATTTTTATACATGTTCGGTACATGTAAGATTTACTCATAAAATTTATTAGCTTTTTGCATTTTCCACGCATCAAATTAACAGCAATAACATGAGATTAAGCAAAAAAGACAATTCACTAAAAGAACACAACGAAAAGAATGATAAATATATCAATTAACCTAAATTATAAACCCAAATCATACATTAAAAAAAAAACAGTAAAATTATACTATTATCAACAGAAATCAAGTAGACCAGTCGCATGAAAACCGAACAAAAACGAATCAACTTCAAAAAATAAAAAATAAAAAAATATGCGAAGGCTTACATCTGAAGCGTTGCTAATAAGTTCCCGGAGAAAGATCTCCTTATTGCTATAGAAAGTGTTGATAATAAGACTCAACAACTGGTTGATCTCAGCTTGGAAGGCAAACGTCTCCGTATCCGCCATTGCCGCTCCGGCGCCGATCTCACGATAAAATCAAATTAGAGAGAAAAAAAAAAAAGAAGAGAAACTAGGGCTTTATGAGAAAATGGGGGAAGAGACTGAAGGCGGTGAAGCGAAGTTAAGCTGATTATTTTATAGGAGATTTTCATTAGGGTTTCTAGATCCTTCTATTTGGGAAATTTCCTACGTGTTTTTTTCCTATTTTTGTTTTTGCAATGTAATTGAGGGGGTAGAGAGGGGAATGATAAAGGAACCGCGAAGACATGGGACAAAGTGACACGTGTTGGGTTGTGGATGGGGAATTTGTTGGCTGGCCAATGAGATTGGGGCTTGAGATGGGATGTATGCTACTACATGTGAGTGAATAATGAAAACTTTGTGTTGGATTAATTGGCCATTATTTAGTCATGACTTTGGAAACTAATTGGGTCAACCAAAGAGTATGACGACCTTCCCGATTCTTCTATAATGTGTGTTTGCCTGTTTGGTTAAGAATCTGTTAATACTTAGGTAAATCTGATTTTTAACATCATCTATAGATCGTATGAATTAAATTTTAAAAAATTTATAACATAAATAATATTTTTTTAAATTTAATTTTGATTACAAAATTTATAAATAAAACTAAAAAAATGTCGAATCTATCAAAATATTTACCTTAATAATTTACTTACGTTTATATAAGGTAACAAACTCATGAAGTGTATCAGATTAGATAAAAATGAATGAAATTACGTAGAAGGGCTTTGAAAAGCACTTAATGTCTAATTGATGATATGACGTAATATTAAAGTTTAGTAATTTTTTAATTACCAAAGAAGTTAAGTAACTAAAATAATAATTTAAATATAATTTAGTAATTAAATAAATAATTTGTTCTTTAATCAATTAGTGAGTATATAATTTAACACAAAATACAATTCATTTTTTTTGTTGGAAAGGTATTAAGTTTGGTTATTTTTTAATTTTTGCACAAATTTGATGCGTTTTGAACTTTTCATATTTTATAAAATAAGAATAAAAAATGAAAATAAAAATCACAATCAGCGGATTATAAATTACAAATTATGGGATCAGATAAACATTAACTAAACTACAACACTTCTTTGTTTTAAACCACAAAATGCATTTGTGTAATATAATATTAAAGAGATAATGAATTACAATTTAAGTGTTAAAATTCTTTTTTATTATTTATTTAGTCATTAAATTCAAGTCATTAAAAATTGAATGATTGAGGGGAGAGACCAAAACATACACATTCAAAAAATAAAAAAATATCAATTTAGTTAATTATACTTAAAATATCAACTAATTTGATTTTTTATATATTATTATTTATCATTTCAATCATCTTTTATTTTTACAAAAATTAATTCATATAAAATAAAAAATAAATTAATAGATCAAATCACGTTATAATAATTTATCAATTATTCTATTAATTTATTAATAATTTTTTACTTATATATATTAAATTAGTTAATATTTTTAGGAAAGCGTGATAAAATTGATATTTTAATGATTAAAAAAACCAAATTAGTAAACATGCTGTTCTTCCCGTTTCCACGTTTTAGCTGATTATTCTTATCCGTCCTCCTCCTCCATCCACTTAGAGCTAGCAGCTACTGAGTGAATATTCAGAAATGGGAGCTCCAGCTTCTCAAACCCGTATCAGTTTCCCACTCGCTTTAGCTTCTCCTCGGTAAAAGCACTCTTCCTTTAATCTCTGTTATATATATATATATATAGCTTTAAAGACTTTTTTTTTTTTTTTTTTAATGTTTTCATCACCATTATTTAATGATCAAATGTACAATTCTTGAATTATTACTGGAAAAAAAAATACTAATATTCTAGACTAGAACATGAACACCCCACATGGAAGTAATTCAGTAAGGCCTTATATTTGCAAAAGAAAATTATGTTGATAGTAGCCTAAGAAGAAAATCATCCCGGGTTCAATAGATGAATGTAGGATGATATTTTCTACTCAAATTTGTTGTTCGGATGCTTGATGATAAGGATAAGCATGTATGATGTTTATTATTATGAGTTTATAAAAAAAAAAGTCAATTCTTTTGCATTGTGTTGGATGGAGGGATTTGGGTGAATTTGATTTGAAATTCTAATCTACAAATAAGTTAATCTAAACAAGTTAGTTGATTTAGTTATAAATTTGAAATTCACCACCGAGTGTGATTTTAATGATTAAATAAGTGGATTTGAAATTCACTCAAATTTTACGTCATTTCAAATCGATCCAATTCAAATCAACTCATTTCAAATTCTTTTTCGAATTCAAATCCACCCATCCAAACGCAATGTTGAGTTATTGATTTTTTTTTCCGTGCCCACGAATAGATTTGTATAAATTAAGGACATTTTGCAGTTTTCAAAATAGAATACAAGTTCGGGAGGTGGTTGATGAAAAAGAGTGCTGTTTGTCGATCCTTTGATTACCTTTTTTTTCCATTCCTGATGCAAACGCTAGTTTTTTAGACCCATAATAAGTTGTTTGATGGAAAATGTGTAAGTGCTAAGAGCAACAGATTCAGTTATCTGTAGGCTTGGTACGGATTTCTTGAATTGTGTTGCATTCATGGGTTGTGTAGTGTGTAAGATTAAGGTTTTTATCTTGAGTGTGGTGTTTGTTATGTTGAGCAGTTTCCTAGATGTCAAGCAGTCCAGAGTCGTGGTGACTAAGAATTTGCGTGAGAAAGTTACTTCTCTTGCATTTAAAAAGGTATTAAGGAGGTCAATTTTGGAGCTGATGGTATTTGCTCCTATATTTGCAAATGCCAATACCATTCTAGCTGCACCAATGATTGAGATGAAAGAACCTGACGTGATAAGGTAAATATTGCTCATGCTCTCATTAGTGCCCTTCAGTTTGTTTGGAGTAAGGACAAATTATAGCGAGGTCCTTAGATCTTAAACGTGACTTCTACTTGCCATTTGAAGCATCCAGGACATTGAAGCTTCCCAGTGGAGTGAGGATTCAAGGTAAAGGAGTTCTTCGCTGCTGACATGCTTGTTTGGTTTGTTCTGTTCATTAAGGGCATTATAACTTAGCAATCATGATGGCTTGAATCTTCTTCTCCCCCTTTTTTATTTAGTATCCGTTTTGTTTATCATCTGCTCAAAATTGATTTACTATATATGGGATTGTGGATAAAATGTAGGATTGTATGTATCTCTTCCACATACTACTTGCTTCCAGAAGTTGTTTTGAAATAGGAGCATGTTTAGGTATAGCATGTATTGTGGCTGTAAATTGGTAGTATTTAATATGTACAGTTACATAGAAAGATTATTTATCACTTTTCCTTGTACATGATATTTTGTTCAAGGAATTTGGAACTATAACTAAATAATAATGTTGAGTGGGTAGATACCTCATGCATTTCTTAATTTATAAAATTCTGTGGGAAGTTCAGCTATGAAGTGTTCATTATTTCTGTTTCTTTATTGAATGTCTGTTTGTCAAATCTTTCTGCAAGAAATTGTTGAAGGCAAGGGACCTGAAGCAAGTGACGGTGATCTTGTGGAAATAAACTATGTATGCCGGCGTTCAAATGGATATTTTGTGCACAGGTAAACTTTTGAACATCTCTTTATTTCATCAGATGAACTTCTTATGCCTATGAAATTCTTTGAGGTCCTGTTTGTGGAATTATATTGACACTAATTTCCTTGATGCCTTGTACACCATTTGAATACAGCACAGTCGATCAATTTAGTGGAGAAAGTGCTCCTGTTATACTCTCGCTGGATGACAAGCAGGTCATTTCTGTTTCTTGTTTTGCATGATGCGACAATAATAAAAGAAATTAGGGAAACACATTTCTGCAGCGAGCTTTTGACTTCCTTTCTGGGACGGATTCTTGTTATGCACAATCCTAACCATGTTGACTCGTGATTTTCTCAATTGTAACATGTTTTGGTCTCAGTCAATTATCTTGCTTCTCCTGCATCCTGCCCTTTATATGAAACCTAGTTAAATTCATCCTCTGAGATTCAGGTTGGTTATTAAACAGCACTTACATGAACTTGCAGAAAGATCCTTGGAGTTCATATTGTCAAATAAATGCTCCATCATTTGCATCTTTGTTATAAAGGTTAGGTTATCAAGTTTGTTTTGTTTGTCTTGACACTTAATTTGCCCATTCCAGCAGATTATTAAAGGCCTGAAGGAGGTTTTAATTGGCATGAAGGCTGGAGGTTTGTTTTGCTTTTCTTAGTTTCTCGGGTTCTGCATGCAAAAAGTTGCAATTCAAGTTGATTCATATAGTTCCATCGCATATAGCCATTCTTGTTGATAATATATGTATTTATAAAGCGTATGCTCAGAAGTTGAACTTCCATTGATCATATTCTTCAGGAAAAAGAAGGGCACTGATACCTCCTTCTGTCGGATACATCCATGAAAACTTAGCACCTGTACCCGAAGAGGTATGACTTCCTGCATTTACAAATAAACGAACATGGATAACCCTCTTAACATAGCAGATTTCATTTTGCAGTTTGGACCTCGTCGGAGCCTTTTGTCTCACATGAAAGAGCCTTTAATATTTGAAGTGCAGCTCTTGAAGGTTTTATGACTTGTGGAGTTGAATCTTTTGTTTCGTTTTTCTTTATTTTCTCTTTCTACTTTTGGATTGTTCAAAATCATTTTGTTGTAGTGTACATACAAAAGAAAAACATCTCATTATAGTGTTTTTATTTTATTTTATTTTAATTTTACACGACAACAATTCTATCTTACTCCTAGTTATATTATGTTGAATGGTATTATAATTTTCTTTTGTGGCTTCTTAGGGTGAGTTTGGATGTAAAGAGATGGAAGGAAGAGAAGAGAAAGGGAGGGAAAATTGAAATTTTTAGGTTGTTTGCAAGTTTTAATTGGAGGGATAAAATTTTTAAAACACTTTCCTTCCATAAGAAGTAAATGAAAAAAAAATTTTAACTACTTTATAATTAATTATGAAATTTTATATTTATCATTCAAATATAATACTAAAATATTAAAAAGAATGACATTTTAATAAAATACTAACATTAATAAAAATTTTTATTCAAAATTCTCAAACAATTTGAAAGAAACCTCTATTTCTTTCTTTTCCTCCCTCATTAATTTTTTTTTTTAACTCTCTCTCCCTTACTAAACTCATCTCAAACTCAAGCTTAGTGACGCATAAGTTGATGTAGGCATTTGGTCAACTTTTCTTCGTAAATGCATATTTCTACTTTTTGACCAAAAAAAAAAAAAAAAAAAAAAAACAAACAAACAAACAAACCTGTACTGTTATTTATATTTACTTGAGGGGTATATAGGACCATTGAAAAATAACTTTTTTTCGATGTCCACTAAGTATATTACTCTCTATATAAAATTATAAAATTAATAATATTATTAAATTTGTTAAAGATTAATAAAATTTGACTAATATTTAAAAACAAGAGTTGATGATTTAATACAATTCTATCAAGTTTTGAGTTTTTTTTATTGTCTCTTATATTTTGCCTAAACTCAAATAAGAGATAAGATTGATTGGGTAGGGTTGGAAACCGTTCCCCGCAACCTTTTAAATGAACTCTGTCTAATTCTCTATATGTTGGGTATTGTCCAATCCAAAAACATCTCATTATTAGTTTGTTTGTTTTTTTTTAATATTGTGTTTTGATCTATAGATTTAGAAAAAAATTTGAAATCTATCATTTTCATGAAAAGATATGTAAAGTCAAAATAGATGAATTTCAAATCTATCAAAATTAAAAAGTTATGTGAAACCTTTTATTTCACGCTTTTTAATGTGGGTGAATATAAAATCTATCAATTTCAGCCTTACATATCATTCTAAAAAATAAATAAATTTTAAATTTTTTCTCAAATGTCTCAATTCAAACACAAACTTAAATTTTACATGATAGCAATTTTATTCTCTCTATGTGTATGAGAAGGTTCCAACTGGACTCTACTGTTATCAAAATCTACGACAGGGCCCAATTGGACCATATATATAGAGAGAAAAGAACCTAACTACAAAATACAAACCCAATTGGAGAGGGCCCAATTGGATGGAATAGATGAGAGACAAAAAGGACCAAAATACAAAGTGCAAACCCAATAAGTTCAGTATCTATAGCTTGGAGAAGGCCCGAACGGGACTCTACTCTTATATGGGAACAGTTGGACCCAACTAGATCTGGAGCTTTAAAGTTCGAACGACCCGATATCCATAACATTGAATTGGGAGGGTTTTTTGACCCGACGTGTAAACGTCATCGTTATACTAGCACAGCAAGTTTGGTGAGGTGGGTCCACAATCTCTATTTGTTGATTTATCCGATTCACCAAATTTCTGTTTATTTTCCAACAAAGAATCGGATCGGGTCGGGTATTTGATCGTAGCAAGATGCAGAAGTGGTTTACAGCGGCCACCGCCGACGGCCATGTCAATAATCCTCAAACGACGTCGTCGTCGTCTCCTTCTTTGTTATCAGATTGGAATTCATACGCAGCTTCTAGATCCTCCGAAGATAGCAGCAGCAGCAGCTCACTTCTTCCTGGATTCGATCTCGAATCCGCCGTTAGGTCCGCCAACGACACCGTTTCCGGCACTTTCGGCGTGTGAGATTCTGCTCTCCCTCTCCGTTCTTTTTTTCCCATATTTAAAGTTTTAAACTTTTTTTTTTTTTTTAAATACAATTTAATTAACTTCTAATTTGTCTATTTAATTATTTGCTTAGCTGATTTCTTATGCTTAGTCTAATTAGCATTAATATTTAATCCTATTCTGTAATTTTTACTAATTTGATTTCGTTGCACATTAATATGATTTTGCTAGCTTCTTGCTTTAAAGAAATGAGATACTATAATATTTTTATTTATCTGCATTCTGCAAGCTCATTTGTGAATGAATAAATGTGAAAAAGGAATTTTTGTTTCTGACTTAGGTGATAATATAATATTTTATTATTGCGCTGTTGCTATCGAATTTGATGTTTTTGTTTCTCCCCAATTATGTCATACGTGTATTCTAGTGGCTAAATGAGATATAAACTTCCGAAACCCTGTGTGCCTGTCAAAGGGTAATTTATCTGGTTAATAATCTCGTTTAGCTGGTATAACAGCTAAAAACTTTAGAAATTCGTACTCTGTATTACTTGGGATTGTGACGAGAATTTCATCCTGTTCCACATGTTACTTTCATTTTTGTTGTGCTACTTTTCTTTATTTCAGTTGTAGGGATTCTTTTCACGTCCCAATAATCTTAACTCTGGTGGGTTATACTAGTTAATATTTTCTGTTGGCTCATATTTACTATCTCTGTGATTCGCCTAACAAGTTTAAGTTACTCCCCTTATAACAGAAGTCATTATCTGAAACTCAGAACTTGTGTGCCTTGAAATCGTATGGTTCATTGGAGACATCCTTTGGCCTTTTGGATGCATTAATGAATATGTTGTTTATTTGGCACTATCCCTACAATGAGCATACGTCATGTGAAGGTTGTCGCTAACTGGAAGTAGATCAATTGGTATTATACAAAATCGCTACTCGTCCTTGAGGTTTACTTGAGAATGAAAATGTGCATATGGATAAATTTTAGGTCTTCACGTGATTCTCATTTTTGAGTTATTGAATGAAATGATTACCATCTAAACTCTTGCAGATTGGATACTGGCAATATAAAGGCAGTGAAACCATTTTGCTGTATTTTTAAGCTTTTGCTGGCTGTATTTGGTAGGCTATTGAGATCAGTAATTATACACATCTTAGTTAGTTAAATTGACAAGTTTCCCAAATTTTAAAAATCTCAATCTGATAAAAAAGACTGAGAATTTGAAATCGAGATGTATTACTCATGCTGATCTTTCCTTTTCTAAGCTGAAAATGTTTATTTTGTTTATGTTCAGTGTTTCTAAGGGAGTCAGAGAATTACCTGGAAATTTTCAGTCAGCAACTAGTACTATCCCATCAGGGAAAGCTCTTATGTACTTTGGTTTACTGCTGGCAACGGGAGTTTTCTTTGTTTTCATGGCATTTACTTTATTCCTTCCAGTCATTGTATTGGTACCTCAGAAATTTGCCATCTGCTTTACTCTTGGATGTGGTTTGATCGTTGGATCATTCTTTGCTCTTAGAGGCCCAAAGAATCAATTTCAACATATGTTGTCAAAAGAGGTAGTTGAATTACTCATTTCTTTTAAGTATCTCCCATTCTAAATTGTTCGATGTTTTCTATCTCCAATCTGTATTTCCTATTGTTTTCATCAGAGACTTCCTTTCACATTGGGATTCATAGGCAGCATGATGGGTACCATATATGTTTCCATGGTGCTTCACAGCTATATCCTTTCTGTTCTCTTTTCTGTGATACAGGTATAAATCTTTGGTTTTTATTGTTACATCCTCTTTGGTGATGTTGGTTTACTTTTCTCGAAACATTGCAGTGGTTCTTCACTGTTTCTTTTGTTTGAAATGTGATAAAAACAACATGAGCATGTTGGTTTGGGTCTCTGCAGATTTTGGCACTAGCATATTATGCTATTTCCTATTTTCCTGGTGGATCTACTGGACTGAAGTTCATTTCGTCATCTCTGACCTCTTCAGTACTAAAATGCTTCGGCAGGTGATTGTGAACTCAAAATGCTGCTATTCTGTCTTTTGCCTCGTTTCCAAGTCGAAGTTCGTTAAGAAATGGAAATTACTGCTTCATATATAGATTCAAACTCTAATCTTTAAGATGGCTGAATGACAGTAATTCTTTTTGGATCCTTCGGCCTGATTCTCATTTAAACTACTATCTGTTTAGCAACAGAAGGTGTTCCTCTCCAGCAGTGTCATCCATTTTGCGGCTTTCAGTAGCATAGTTAAACTTCCGGTTTCAAGCCTTGTGCAAACTAACCCCCATGTCCCCTCATAAGGCTCCCCTCCCCCCCAATCCCCAAAAGAAACAAAAAAACAAAAAAAAACACTGACATTCAGAGTTGTATCAAGTTATGATACCAGCAGAAGTATCAAATTTGACAACATTTGCAAGGAAACTTCTGATAGGCTAACCATCTATTTTATGGAACAGCAAGGATTTAATACTAATGTGGCTACGAGTCGACAATTTTCCTTTGATAATATGAGCTAATTTTTCTATTCCATTTCTCAAATATTTAAATTCTGCTAGATCTATTTCCATGTCACTTAACTTAATTCCAGATGAGAACTTGAAAAAAAAAAAAATTATTTTTCTTCGTATGAAGAGAGAAGTGTGAGAGAAAAGGAGGCGAATCTCTGCAAAACTTTCACAATCCAACTTTGCAACTAATGTTCCTATATTGGGCTGTATTGTCGATGTTCAGAATGATTGAAAGTTCCGAATCAAGTGTATATGGGTTTTGATGGGCCCAATCTGTTTTATGATATGTGTGGGCCGATGATGGATCATAAAGTAAAGAAAGCCCAAGTATTGAATGATGTTCTAAATAGGGCTCATTCTTCATTATAGACTAGCTATATATTGGACGGCCAGTGAGTGGAATGTTGGAGCTCTGAAGCGGGCTAATCTTATGCACCCCTGGCCTTTATCCCCCATCTTAACTACCAGCCCACCATCACTCCGCAAGGTCTAGATTGAGTGAGAGATTCTAGTGGCCTATTTTGATGATTTAAGAAGTCTAATGATTGATTGACTCGAGACATTTCACAATAAAACGTTATTATAGATTTTGATATACCTAAATATTCATCTGATAGCTGAGTGGGCTATATATTTAATATTAAATTTATTATTTATAATTTTAAAATATATTATATTAAATTATAATAAATAAAAAATTCAATACAGGTTATCGTGTCAATATATGAGTTGACCCAATTCAACTCATTTAATTTCGTGTCACAAACGGATTGATCAAATAATAACTCGATAAATATCGAATTATGTTATAACCGATTAATTCGTATAATTCTTTTTACAATATAAGCGTAAAAAATTACACATCCTAATATGTGAAACTGGAACTCATAAAAAGTTAAAAGAGTGGTCAACTTGTCATATTCATCTCGCGACCAATCTATTTTTTTTTTTTTTTCCTCCCTCTCGGTTTGTAGCATAACATTACTAATTACACACATTTAAAATAGTTCGATGACTAAATTTATAAAATAAATAATTTAATGATTTTATATATAACAATTTAATAATTTCGTAGTCATTCAAGCATTTTTGCCGTGTAGTTATAATATTTTCTTACTTTTCATTCATTCCGTGACGCAATTGTCTTTTGAGTAAACCTTTCATGTATCGTCAGTGAACCAAAATTTTTACATCATTGAATCTAATTACATGTCACATGTACAAAACAACTTTTATAATTTAAATAATGCAACCGACCCTACTTAGTAGAATTAAAATTTGATTTGTTTGTTTCTTATAATTTAAATAATGCACATGTGTCCTGCATCTAAATTTGATAGTGTAAATAAAGAGCTGTAGCACAAAAATTTTGGCTCGTCAAGATTAAAACATTAATTGCCCTTAACCTAAAAACAAATTTGACCTTAAAGTTGTGTTTTACGTAAAAGTTAATAGATAACTAAGCCAAATTAAGAGTAAAGACTTCTTCTCGACTTTTACATGCATTACCTTTATTTTATTTCTCTTGGGAAGCCAAAATCCCGAAATTAAGGAAAGATTAGGAAAGCATTGTATGGATTAGGGACAATCATTACTACCACCCAGCATAAAGAAAAGGGATTAAAAAAAGTTTAGGAGACAATGATTTGACCTTTAATATAGACATTAGACCAAATTAGTCACTAAAACTTGTTTTTATAAGGAAAAAAATTTGCAAAAAGCAAAAAGGATTAGTACTTCTAGTGATAAAAACAAGAACAAAGTGCAAAAACTGATATGTCTAAGGTTCATTCAAATCATCCAATCCAAGGCATGATCAAATCAATCACCTCCTAAGACGAAAGCGAAATCAAAACAAGTTTTTGATTACATCTCCTCCGTCTAATATCTTCTACTCTTTTACCTTTGGGTGTGAAATATAACAAAGATAATTAAAAGCAATCAAAGCAAAATCAATGCTTGTAAAAGATTATGTAAGGCCATAGTTTCGGCAATTATTTGTGACATTATATATATAGAAGAGATATAATATATCATTTACCTCTAATAGATCACGAAATACTGTAATTTTTTTATAATTTATTAGTTACGTATTTGAGTAATTAATTATATAAAAGTGCGCAGAGATCAGTATATATAGAGTTTATTAGGGTTAGAAATACAAAATTAAATTATCGGTCATCACTATGCTTTTGTAGCCTATGGAGTGGTAAGCCATTATCAACTTACCAACAAAGTCCTATCGGTCTATCATACCAATATGATATATAAATATAGTTAATCAACACACATTCTTTTGCACGAGTGGGTGAGACTTGACACTTGAGAATGCATGAAAGCCGTTAAAGTAAAGATCACAACATGCAAAAGTGTTGTCAACTTGGGCCGGCATTGCATGATTACTTATTTACTTACCATTGCCTATTTCTAGTTCTTGTATTTTTATTAGAAGACAAAGAAATGACACCCTTTTTTATATCTTAATTCGGGAAATATTTATCTAGACTTGATTTTTATTTTCACTTATAGATCTTGCAGTGTAGATTAAATGTAATGGAATATATGACGTCAGTTGATGTAAGAAAGATTCTATAATATTTAATCTTGACAGTATGTAGGTTTACAAGTGGGATCAAAAATCGAATCTATATAAAGGAAAATACTTAGGTAGATCTAGTCTTTAACCCCACTTGTAGACCCTGTGGTGTAGATTAAATGTTATGGAATCTATGACATCAGCTGATGTAAGAAATATTTTATAAGATTTAATCTTGACGCAAGATCTATAGGTGGAGTCAAAAACCAAGTCTATGTAAGTATTTTCTATTATTAATATGATTTTATGTCATTTTTCTTTATTTATTTAGTTCAATAAAGAAATAGTTTCATGATGATAATAAATTAATTAATTTAAAATTCAAATCATATATATAAAATAAAAATGAACATTTTTAAATATTTTTATTTTCATAATAATCAACTGAATAGCATTTATAAATATCATCAATTTTAATTTTCATTCTTCCCTAAGATCATACTATAAACCAAACACCTCCCTAATAGCTTAATTGGAGGATTTTCTCTCTCATAGCTATTGTTCATTGATTTCAGTAAACAAAAAGCACAACTAATCCAATAAGGAAAATATTTAGGCAGACTTGTAGACCCTATGGTCAGAATTAAATCTTAAAAAATTTTGCTTACATCAACTGATATCATAGATTCTCTAAAATTTAATTCATACCACAGAATTTACAATGTGGGATCAAAGATCGGGTCTACCTAAATATTTGTCATCCAATAAATATATTTCACTAGAATAGTCATGTATATAACGTGGCACGTTCATGAAAAATAGTACTACTACAAACGTTCTTTGATCAGCTGAATCTTGGATTTCATATCTAGAGGCCATTAGGGGATTTTTTTTTGTTTTTTTCGTGACCGAGCGTTTTCATTTTGATTATGCATAAATTGCAATATAAGAAAATTCCCCTAAATTTTTTAAATTATAATCGTTCACGCATCTTGTTAATTCTTTTAATTTAAAGATACTTTTATATCTATTGTATTCTAATTAATACTTAGATTGTGTTGTGTGAAGTTTATTGAAATTAATTCTAGTGTTAAAGTACTCGGAAAGTTCATATGGTGTGCGAATATATATATATATATATATATATATATATATATATATATATATTAATTTTAGAAGCATAGGGTTAATGAGGTAATTGTAATTTGCCATTAATTTCATTATCCCGAACTGTTACATTGCAAACCAAGGTACGCATGAAATTAAGCCTGTAATGAGTATATCATATTCGAATTGAATTTTCTGAAATTTAAATTCGACTTATATTTAAATCGAGATTAATATTTTCTTTTAATTATTTTCTTTGAAGTACAGCAATTGGAGATCATGTGTGGCTGGCAAATAGCAAACTTATTAGATGGACATGCATGTGACCAGATCTTCATTTTACATCTAATATCATTTGCAATGTGCCTTCCATTAATTCGCATCCAATCTAAGTAAAATAAATAAGTAAATAAATAAAACACCCCACAAAGTGGACTACTACTAAAAATTTGATATTGTCAAAGATTACTGAGAATAAAGTAAAATAACGAAGTGTAATTCGGATTTTAAAATTATTTTTTCTTCTTCTATGATTTAGGTAATGAATTCGAATTATCAAGGGATAGATAGAGATTTGCGATAATTTTTTTTTTAAATATATAAAAAAGTAAAACAAAAATATGTAGGGTAGCACTAATTATTTTTCTCTGTCATGAAGAATATCTCTATGTGAAATAATTACGGTCAGAAATAGAATTGAGAATTGGAATTGGAACTAGAGACAATGCTTATCATTGTGATTTTCATCTTCAATGGTGTTGATTTATGCGTGTGTATATATTCTTTTGAAGTTTTTCTTGTCTTTTTTATTTTTGGATTTATTTTCTGAGTTCAACAAAGAAACATATACTTCCAAAAAAAAGAAAGAAAAAAATGCATATCTTCAATTGGTTCACCTCTTTTTTACTTTGCATTACGGATTTTCCGCCACTATCCATCAACCATATCAAGCCAAAATGTGCACAATCAATAATCTAAAATGTACAAGGAAGGATATGCCGACCCACTTTTCTTTTTCTCCCATTTGGGGTCAAAAAAATTGCTTATCTCTATTGTACAACAACACATCAAATAGCTTGAAACAAATGGATGATAAAAGTTTGGTTTAATGATTTGCGTGATATTTAACTATTTATCAAATCAAGGCCCCCATCTTATAATTGCTCCCAAAAATAAAAGTAATCATCCCCTCTTAGCTACTTTGGTAGACTTAATCAAACCTATTATTTTAAGTACATCTTGACATCAACTTGAATGAAAGGTATGAATCTTGATTTTGGTAGCCACAATTAAAGGGTGATGATTTTTACATGCCCTTTCTAATTTTTTGCATACCTCTATTAGTGTTTATTAGCACAAAATATTCATCTTAGGGTGTGTAAGAAGTTAGCAAAGGTGTGTAAGGAGTTAATTATACTAATGAATAATGATAAGGGTGTGCAAGAGATTAAAAAGGGTGTATAAATATCACCACCTATCATAATTTAAAAGTCTAATCCATATCATAAAAGTAATATCCAAGTGATAATATACACATATATATATATATCATTTATTTTGTTATAGTTGACTTTTCTGGTCAAATACGACTATTTTGTAATGAATAATTCATATATATTTATTCGATTTTTATGAGATTTCTTCAACAAAAGTGAATTTATATAAAATTTGACATGAAACTTAAAATTTTAAAGTTAGTTTGGATTTTTTTTTTTTTTAAAAAAAAAAATGAGTTTTGAAAGCTAAATATATTGACCAAAAAAAATTAACCTAATAATATAATTGAAAAAATTCTACGGTCCATTTCAGGAAATCATTCTCTTAAGTTTAAAAACTTTTACAATATAAGTTTTTCAAAATACATGATATTATACTGTACAAATATTTAAAATATAAGAAAATGATTATCTACAAGAGATTGTAAAATTTTTACCTAATTGGAACGAATTAAGGGAGTATATTTGTGTTTTACTAGTCTTTATTTTACCATATGCTTGCTGTATGGTCCAAAATCTATGCCTAAACAATGAAAAAAAGAACAAGTTTATATATTTTTTTTCCCGCTATTGACCTTTTCACATTTGAACATGTAAGGTCATATATAAAATAAGCCAAACATCTCAAGAGTAAATTATAGTAAATCTTTGGACGAATGGCAAAAACAAAAGTACAATTGCGTTGGCATGTTTCTTAGAAAAAAACCAAAAAATTCTAGTCCTTCATGTTGTGGAATGAACCCGTGATTAGATTAGTACAGATATATATATATATATATGTAAAAATTTTCTTATATATTAAGTGGGAAGGCACGAGGATCGATATATATATATATATGGGGAATTTTATCGTTCCTTTTAGAGAACCATTCTCTTGACTTTAAAAATTTGTACAGTACAAGATTTTAAAACACATAGTATTATACTGTACAAACATTTAAAATATAAGAAAATGATTCCTAAAAAGAATCATAAAATTTTCTTATATATTAAGTGGGAAGGCACGAGGATCGATCTATCCTGTTAATATTTTATAGCATAATTAAATTGTCATGTTTTATGTTGTTGATAACTTGATTTGGTGGATTAAATTGTGAAAAAAAAATATAGAATTAAACAAATCTTGAATTGTTTTTATGTTGTGGGTTCCAATTTCCACCCTTCCACTTCGTGCCAATGACTATTTTTTTTTTTGGTTATTTTTAAATGACTTTATAGAAAGGCCTCCCGACAGCATGTTCGATTTGCAGGATTTATAGACTATTTTAGTTGGTAATAAATAGTAATTAATTTTCACTTCCATGTGCATTGTGCACTTCACTAGAGTGAACTATTCATAGATTCCACTTCTCACCGATCACTCAGTCGCACTCTCATTAGTCATTACTAAATTAGATATTAGTCAGTTTCATTAATTTCATTTTTTTTTTTCATAATATTAATGTTATTTCAGCTTTCAAGAAAACAAAAAATTGTACTATAGTTTATTATAAATTAGACAAATTACAATAAAATACAGCTCGTTAATACATAATCTTTACGATTTATAGGTCATAGGAACGGATCACGGATTCGATTGACTAAAAAATTTTAAATAAGATAAATACCCATTTAATGAATGTCAAAAAATCACAAATTATAAGTACATACTACATCCAAATTTCTGAATCATTTTGTTCAGAGTTTCTTATTATTAACCATAGGTGAATTTTATATGTGACCTGCAGTTTTTGCTAGAGGATTGATGAAACATGTTTGGTGAAAAATGCCAATACAGTTAAAGACTCTCTTGAAAAGTGTCTGAAATGCTTCCATAACCAACTTTTACTCTCTGAATCACTTCAGGGATTCACCCTTGTGTGCCACTTAATAGGCTGGACCATGATAAATTGGCCTGCCTATTGCTGCTGCACTTTGTAGTTGAAAGAAAATGGTGGTAAAATTAATTAAGATAATAATTCTGACCAGATATTAGCAGGTAGTTAATTATGGTCCATTCTGATGGATAATCGATTAAATTAACTTAAATGCTTGTCGATTATTAGGAAGCATTAAGGTTCGTAGTTACTATTAAAATTTCGTTCTCACTAATTTGGTTCTTCGCATGAGTCCCTCCACGCGTAGGATAATTGGCTAGATGTGCATGCAAACTAGTGCAAAGCATCAGTTGATGAACACATCAAAAAATAAAATAAAAAGATTATTGTTTTAGTCGTAGTAACCATTTTCTCTCTACTGAATGGAGTATGTTTACAAGTAAATGAAAAAGTAACTGACATTTACTTTATGATTAAAAAGAAATCACAGACAGACATTACTTTCCTTTGAGAAAGGAAAAAATCCAAGAATTACTTATACAGCAGAAGCAAGTTGCCACAAGAAAAACAACCATGTTATACTATAATTCATGTGTTAATAAAACCAAACAAGCCCATCTACATCACAATCCCTTTGTTAATTAACTGCAACTTCTCCAAATACAATAATGATAATAGCTAATGAAAGTTCTCTTGGATCTAGATCTTCTGCTTTTTTCTCTATAAACAAAACATGGGGTTCCCCCCTCTACAATCCCAAAGAACTGATCATTATCTGTTTTTTACTCTCATCAGGTCATCGGTCAGCAATGCCTGCACCCTTAAGAAATCCTTTACTTTCTCCTCCCACCAATATCTTCTTCTTCATCACCTTACTTCTCTCAATAAACTGTCTATTCCTTCCTCCTTGCTACTCCATTGATGTACAAGGCCAAGCTCTTCTAACATGGAAAGATAGCTTAAACAAATCAAAAGATGCATTGCAATCATGGGATCCTTCCGATCGAAGTCCCTGCAATTGGGTTGGGCATACAATGCAACTCCAATGGCCAAGTTGTCGAGATAATCTTGAAATCAGTTGACTTGCAGGGCTCATTGCCTTCAAATTTACAACCTCTCAAGTTCTTGAACACTCTCATTCTTGCATCAGCCAATCTAACAGGTACAATTCCAAAAGAGTTTGGAGATTACCTGGACCTGACTTTCATTGATGTCACTGACAATTCAATCTCAGGAGAAATCCCAGTGGAAATATGCAAACTAAGCAAGCTTCAAACTTTATCTCTTCATACAAATTTTCTTGAGGGTAGCATACCTTCAGAAGTTGGAAATCTGTCGAGTCTGAAGTTTCTTACCCTCTATGACAATCAACTTAGTGGTGAAATTCCAACAAGTATAGGAAAGTTGAGGAATCTTGAGGTGTTCAGAGCTGGCGGGAATCAAAATCTCAAAGGCCAGCTGCCTTCAGAGATTGGAAACTGCAGCAACTTGGTAATGTTGGGCATTGCTGAAACAAGTATTTCTGGAACGCTGCCATCATCGATCGGGATGCTGAAAAGAATTCAAACGATAGCCATTTATACATCCCTCTTGTCTGGCCCCATACCTGAAGAGATTGGAAATTGCACTGAGCTGCAGAACCTCTATCTGTATCAGAATACTTTATCCGGTTCAATACCACGACAAATAGGGAACCTCAGAAAGCTTCAGACTCTGTTACTCTGGCAGAATAGCATCGTTGGTTCCATCCCTTACGAGCTTGGAAACTGCAAGAATCTCAAAGTTGTGGATTTTTCTGAGAATCTCCTGACAGGAAGCATACCTGCAAGTTTTGGAGGTCTTTCCAGGCTTGAAGAGCTCCAGTTGAGTGTTAATCAGTTAACAGGTACTATAACTTCTGAAATCTCAAACTGTACAGCTCTGACTCTTTTTGAGATCGACAACAATGGCATTTCAGGAGAAATTCCAATACATATAGGCCAATTGAAGAGCTTGAGTCTGTTCTTTGCCTGGCAGAATAACTTAACAGTGCAATATTCCAGAGTCTTTATCAGAATGTGAGAATCTTCAGGCTCTTGATCTTTCTTACAACCTCCTTTCTGGTTCAATTCCAAAACAGATATTTGGACTGAAAAATCTAACTAAACTGCTACTTCTTTCTAATGAATTGTCAGGCTTCTTACCACCTGATATTGGGAACTGTACAAACTTGTATAGATTTAGGGTGAATAACAACAGGCTAGGGGGTACTATTCCATTAGAAATTGGAAACTTGAGAAGTTTGAATTTTTTTGACATGGGAAACAACCATTTTGTGGGAGGAATCCCTCCCTCAATTTCTGGATGTGAAAACCTTGAGTTTCTTGATCTTCATTCAAATGGACTCTCTGGTTCTTTGCCTGATACTCTACCTAAAAGCCTACAATTCCTGGACATTTCAGACAATCGGTTTACTGGTCCATTGAGCCCTTCAGTTGGTTCACTAACTGAATTAACCAAACTTATTCTAGCTAAAAATCATTTTTCTGGCATCTTTGAATTCCTGCTGAGATCCTCTCTTGCAGTAAGCTACAGCTGGTTGATCTCGGAAGCAACAGTTTCTCAGGTGATATACCAAAAGAATTGGGTCAAATTTCATCACTTGAAATCTCTCTAAACCTAAGCTGTAACCAATTTACAGGTGAGCTCCCAACTGAGATTTTGGGCCTTACCAAATTGGCCATCCTTGATATATCTCACAACAAACTCACTGGGAAATTAGACATCCTTACTAACCTTCAAAACCTTGTTTCCCTCAACGCATCATTCAATGACTTCTCCGGTCAGTTGCCTAACACTCCTTTCTTTCGTAAACTTCCCCTCAGTGACCTTACTGGAAACCAAGGTTTGTACATATCTGGTGCAGTTGTAACTCCAGCTGATGCCATGGGGTCAGCTGGACATGCAAATTCAACTATGAAACTAGCAATGTCAATTCTTGTCAGTGCCAGTGCGGTGCTAGTACTACTTGCAGTTTACATCTTAGTCAGAACCAACACTGTCACCAACAGCAGGCAGAAGGCAGTTGACACTTGGGAAATGACATTATATCAGAAGATGGCATTTTCAGTTGATGACATAGTAAGAAATCTAACATCTTCTAATGTCATCGGCACTGGAAGCTCAGGAGTTGTGTACAGGGTAACAATCCCAAACGGGGAAACTTTAGCAGTCAAGAAAATGTGGTCATCAGATGAATCAAGAGCATTCACTTCAGAAACTCAGACACTAAGTTCAATCCGGCACAAGAATATCATTCGGCTTCTAGGATGGGGTTCAAATCAGACTTTAAAACTTCTTTTCTATGATTATCTTCCTAATGGCAACTTGAGCTCACTCCTTCATGGAGTTGGGAAGGGAACAACCGAATGGGAGACTAGATATGATGTTATCCTTGGAGTTGCTCATGCACTTGCCTACTTGCACCATGATTGTGTGCCTCCTATTATGCATGGGGATGTCAAAGCCATGAACGTTTTGTTGGGCCCTCATATGGAACCTGTTTATGTTTACTATCTTGCTGATTTTGGGTTGGCCAGACTAGTCAATGGCCATAGTGATTGTAACCTTTCAAAGCAGCAGAGCCAGAGGCCTCAACTTGCTGGTTCCTATGGATATATGGCCCCAGGTAATTAATCAAGACAAAATGATTTAGCAATATTTCTCTCTTAAATTTTGATTATTTATTACTAGTTAGCTGATTGGTATTGTTTTGGTGTATTAATCAGAACATGCTTCGATGCAACGTATCAACGAAAAGAGTGATGTATACAGTTTTGGGGTGGTCCTGTTAGAGGTTTTGACAGGGAGGCATCCATTAGATCCCACATTTCCAAAGGGTGCCCATTTAGTACAATGGGTTCGTGATCACTTAAACAGCAAGAGAGAACCTGCTGAGATTCTTGATCCAAAACTCAGAGGCAGAGCTGACTCTCAGATTCATGAAATGCTACAAATACTGTCTGTTTCATTTCTCTGCACCAGCTCATGCCCCAATGATCGCCCAATGATGACGTGTGAATTTAAAAAAGATGTTGTAGCCATGCTCAAAGAAATTCGGCATGTAGATCACATACGGTCAGAGCCCGATTTGCTCAAAGAAGGAGGTTTAATGGCTTCTCCAAAATCACCACCTCCCCCTCAGAAAGTGATTTCCCAAGGATCTTCTAACTGTTCTTTTGCATTCTCTGATGATTCAGTCTAAGGTTTGAAAGATATGATGCTCACTGTGTATATTGCATAGGAAAATCCATCAAAAAGCTTGGCATAGATGTTACAAAATGGATTTTACTTTTAGTACCATAACTTTTTTTTATTACTGTAGTGTGTATTTTTGTAGGTATAATCATTGTTGTAGAGTGTAATAAGTATCATTATCAGCATAAAGTTTGATCACCTAGCAAGTAAATCTCAGAATTACCAATGTAAAATCATGATTACAAACTTGGATTTTTTTCCTGGAGACTTCTCAGGAATGCACTTGATTGGAACCATACTTACCGAATTCACGATAGTAGGTACCGATACGTAAGTATTTTACATCACCTTATTTATATATTTAAATATATAGAATATATGGATGTGGACTAGTTATGTAGTACGCGATATTGATACAATAGATAAATTATATGTAGACTACTTAAGTAGTACGTGATACCTATATATATAATCGGTATCCAATTTGCACGGTTAATTAGTGAAGTTGGTAACTATGACGGGAACATCTAATACTTGCCCCTCATCATCTCCTTTTTTTCACCCTATCAAGTAAAGCTCCCATCTTTATACTGTGTTGTAGCCAACTATAATTTGCAAGATTGATTCTTTTTGCTGGAAAGAAGAAAGAAAGAGAGAATTACCAACCAGGGAATCAAAAAGAATTGGCTCTATTAGCTGAATTGCAATTTAGAGATTAGATTTCCATAGAAAATTGTCATTCTTGATCTAGAATTTGATATTGGAATCATGAAACCACAGGGAAGAGAGCTTAGTTTGGGAATGGTAGAGTTTCATTAATTGCATTATGCACCCTAACTTTTCACCAATTTGTCTTGCGCAACCACTACATTGCAATGGGCCATAAAAAACTTGGGAACTTCTCCATCACGCGTGTTTGCGATCCATATTGAACTACTTGTAAGAAAACGTGAACCACATAACCAATATCCTTATTTTTTATTTAAAAATCAAAACAATTTGATTCGATTAGTTTGGTCGAATAAACTATCTTATGAATACTCCTATTTTGGATGCACTTTAAGCGTGTTGATGTAATATAAGCTACAAAATAAATAAATAAATAAAGGATTAAAGCAAAATATGATTCCAAAAAATAACATAGTATTACTCAACTTGTTAACCAAAATAAAAGAAAGGGTTGATAATATTTTATTCCCTGAACTATATGAGTAATTACACTTTACTCTCCTAAATTATAAAAATATATATTTTGACCCCATTCACATTATTCATCTTTTAAAAATTTTAAAATATCAAGAAAATTTAGTTAGATGACTAAAATACCCTTCTTATCATATTTTAATTGTTTTCATGTATATAATTAATTTTTGACAGTTATAAAAGAATTTATAAAAAATAAAATATAATAACACATTAATACCTTGAACTTTAAGAAATGAAAATGTGAGAAATTGTTGAATTATATTATATCCAACATCGCAATTTGTATAAATTAAGTTAAATATTAAAATTGTAAAATATTAAGAGACATTGAAAAAATTACAAAGTTTTATAGAAATTATATTTTCATAAAATACCTTTACAAATTTTTTTTTTGGTAGAAAACAAACTGTATTTGGAAACATCTACCATTACAATTAAACATTTAAATTCGAAATAATATAAAACAAAATCTAAAAATTTTAGAAATGTGACCAAGAAATATATTAATATAGATTACATTGAAATATTATATAGTTTATTTGTACTTATTTTTAAATAATTATCACATCACTATCAAAATTTAAATACATAAAAATCCAAATATAATACTAAGGGTATTTTAGTCATTTAAGTAGATTATTTTAATAAATTTTAATATTGGTAATAGATGAATACTATTAATTTAAAAGTGTATATTTTTATATTTTAAAGGGGCAAAGTGTTATTAACCCTAAAAGAAATAAAACCATAAATCTAAGGAGGTGTTTGATTTATGGGTATTAGGGGAAGGAATGAGAATTAAGGTTAATGATATTTGGTTAATTACAATGAGAATCATTCTATAGGAATGAAAAATGTTAAAAAATGTCACTTTCATTCCCTACTTGTAATACGAGTTTCAAGTTTATAAACTTATCAACACAGTGAAACCCATTTCTTATTCAAACCAAATAAATAAAGGGAAATGATATAAATTTATACCGGTGTAAGATTTATGATTTTGATTCTGATTCCGATTCCCAATGCAAAGAAACGCCTCTTAAATAAAGGAAATTTTTATTTTGTTTAAGAGTAACTATTGAACATACCCAATAGTTACTTCTCAACCAATAACAACCTGAACATACCCAATAGTTACTTTTCAACCAATAACTATAGAACCTACCATTTATAATATAGGGCCCATTTTTCTGACTAGGATGATGACCCTCTTATTTTTTCAGAAACACGGGCCTACTCTAAATGAAAAGTTTTCATTGATTGAGGAACAACTATTAGATATACCTAGTACTTACTTCTGATCGACATAAAATTTCTCTATATAAAATAGTGGGGAATTCTACAATCCCTTTTAGTGAACCATTCCCTTAACTTTAAGAGTTTGTACAGTATAAATTTTTTAAGCACATAATATTGTAATGTACAAGTATTCAAAATTTAAGGGAATAATTTTCTAAAAGAATCCATAAAATTTCCCTAAAGTAGTACTGGTACTTATAATTTTCCGAGCGGGACCAAGCGGAGAGTCTAGACATGTGTACTAACACAAACTTGCGCAATTTCATAGTACCTAACATGGAATAAGGAGAGATTTCTCTTTCTCAATCTTGTTAATTTCACCATTTTGTGGATATCTTCGTACCCGGAACCAGAAGCCTAACTATCAGGATTTTGGCCAATATTTGAGATTGGAAAATATTTAGGAAGACTCGATTTTTTACTCTATTTGTAGATTATGTGTTCAAAATTAAATTTTAAAAAATTTTGCTTATATCAGCTGATATCATAAATTCTCTAAAATTTAATCCACACCACAACATAAGTGAGACCAAAGATCGGATCTACCTAAATATTTGCATTTGAGATTTACCATTCCCATACCTTTTAGGGAAAAAGTAGAATAAGTGTATTTTTTTTAATCTTTAAATAAAAATTCTTATTTGATTATAAACTATATATTTTAAGCAATTAAAGAAAAATATTAATGGTTATCTTAGGTAGATTGCTTGACTTTAATGGAATTTCTTTTAGGTCTATTTTAGGCCGATGGAATTAATTACTACCAGAAGAGGGAAAATTCTTACATAGACTCGTTTCACAGTAGGTGAAATGAATTTCTTAATTTATATTCATTCACATCACTCTAATTCATTAAAAATATTTTTTTTAAGGTAAGGATAAAATTGTGGATAAATATGAACCAAATAATCTATCCCACTCTGTAGATGTAGATCGAGTTTATATAAAAATTTTCCTAGAAGAGTAGCTCATAAGATGGACGCCGCATGGAACTAGCATACAACTAACCGCACCAAATCAATGATATCAGTCGACTATTTTCGCTGGCTATTATTCACTGCAGGTGAGTGGATCCCACATCACAGTGGGTACCAAGCTATAATCTCCATCTAATTTCCTAGTCTTTCACCACCCAAATTACACAGCCAAAAAAAAAAAAAAAGTTTAGAGTTAATCACAATTTACTCCCTAAACTAAACTATCTTTGAGTGGTAGATAATTTCCTCAATTCTAACATGTTTGTTAAATAGATCTGATTTATGGCACAGTATCATAGATTTCTTAGTCCATAAATTTTCACATTACTTCACATTACTCCACTTCACTCTAGAGTGAAGTTGAAGCTTGTGGATTAAAGGGTTCTGTGCTATAGATCCAATCCATACAAGAATTTTTTGTTCGACATATAAGCATCAGAGAAAATTTTGATTTTTTTGAACAAATTTGTTCATCCTTGGACAATACTCACATGGGTAAAATTGTCTAAAAAGCTAAAATTTACTGTAAGATATATATATATTTTTTGTTAGGATAATATAGTCGGTAAACATTTTACGTTCTTATATCTAATGATTTTTATTTGTAATTGCTCTTTTTTTCAACCAACCTTCTTTATTGTTAAGTTAGGTAAAGTATCAGAAAATTAATGGTACAATGTGGTAAGCTATTATAGTACACTAGTTAACAGCAAAAATTAATGGTAAAAATGTTTTTGGTACTTTTATGAAATATTTGTTTCATCAGCAAAAAATTTTTTGGTCAACTTTTTTATTTTTTTCAAAAATACTATTCATTATTTACACAATTCAAATTTTTTCTTTTACTATTCATTACTACTCAATCAATTATTCTACTATTCGTCTATACGAGTATTATATTATTCACATATATTAGCATTAATTTTTTTATACCTCTATTCATTACTATTCATTGGTCTGATTTTTTTTTGGGCAAAGAAAAAATGGAAATATAAGTTCGGACTTTCGAACCTAGGTTTGGGTATCCGAAGTATGGGCGAGAAAATAGATTTTAAAATAATATATAAGGTTCGAACTTCCGAACTTAGGTTCCGAAGTCTAAAATATAGGCGAAAAAATAGAGTTTAAAATAGTATATAAAGTTCGAATCTCCGAACTTAGGTGCGGAAAAATAAAGTTTAAAATGTTATATAAATTTTGAACTTTCGAACTTAGATTCAAGAGTCCGAAATATAGGTGAAAAAATAGAGTTTAAAATGATATATAAGGTTCGGATTTTCGAACCTATGTTAGAAAATCTGAACTATGGACAAAAAAATGTAAATTTTAAATTATATTTTTATTTTGTATTAAATAAATACATGTTTAGCATAGGCATATAGACATATTTCATTTTTCAAGATTTAAATTTCAAACGACGAACAGGCAATACCTTTGTATGTGATTTTGCTAATACTTGATTTGATGGTATAAAAAAATGAACGAAATTATATATTTTGATATTAATAATTTTATTCAAATTTTGTCTAAGTATTTTGTCTTTTAGTGCACAAAATACTAAATAATTTTTAAATTGTATATTAAATAAATACATATTAGCATACATGTATGAGTATATTTTATTTTTTAAGATTTGAATTTTAAACGATGAGAAGACAATTACGTTTGTGTGTGATTTTTAATACTTGATTTGATGGTGTGAAAAAGAAAGTGAACATAATTATATATTTTGATATTAGTAATTTCGTTTGATTTTCGCGTACGTTTTTTGTCTTTTAGTAGAAAAAACACTATCTAAACACTTATTTACAAAAAATTATTTGTATTATTCACAACCCAAATTCTTACTCAAATTATTCATAATTTTTTATTATTTGCCACATCACTCAAATAATACACTAAAATAATATTCCAAATAATACAATATATACGGAGCCATAATTCACTCAAATAATTTAGTATTTTAAATTTATTTTAATTATTTTTTGCTATAATTGATTTAATTTTTTTCAGCAAGATCCAAGAACAAAATAAATAAATATAAATGCTATAATATTTAAACTTATTTTTATTATTTTAACCCGAATTCACAGGAATTTTTATTAGTAAAATTCTCAATACATAACTTAATTTACTATTTTAATTTAGACCAATTTGGTTCTTTTTAATCTAAGTATATTCTCTCCAAAACCAAAATCAAAACCAAAGCCAAAGCCAAAGCCAAAGCCAAAGCCAAAGCCAAACCAACCCCCTTTCTCTCTCTGCTTCCAATAGGTTCATATTGTCCTTTGCTGAGTCAGTATTGAGTGTATATGTTCTTGAATCTCTCCTATTTGAGCTGCTCCTTCAAAGCTTCACTCATCATTTCACCAATAATATTTTAACAAAATTGCACATCAACTCCCTCAATTATATTAACTTTGCATTGGAGGAGCTATTTGAGCAGTTTCCTCTTTCTATAATCTGAGATGAATCAGAGTTATTGCGAGGTATTTTCATCAATCTACATTGATCAATTTCTGCTCTACTTCAGCTGCGTTCAGTTTAAGACCTTTCTTTTTATTTATTTTGTGTGATAATTTCTGGAAAGTTTATCTATTTTAATTGATCATGTATTCAAGGATGTTCATGATGATGATTCTGTTATTTTGGATCCAATAAATAGAGGGTTGTAAAATGTATGTGTTGAATCTGTAGTGGATAGATGTTGAAGTAAAGTTTTGATTTTCGAATGAAATTAGTTAAGAGGGACGAAAGGAAAAAACCCAAAAAAATTCAGTGATTATTGATGCATATAGGCAGTGGTGTAGATGATTTTCTTGAATTTTGTTCCTCTATTTCTTTATCTGGGCTTCATTCTTTTTAACATTTAATTGGTTGTTTTTGTCGAAAGGACTCGAAACTAGAGTGATCAGTGAAAGAAATCTCCTTTTGAGAAGCCTATAGTGATCACCCAAAGAAATCTCCTTTTGTATAAAGAAGGATTATTATTCGCGAAAATATCTGATATCTGTACTTAGTTTTTGGTATGTACATTACGTTTATATGTAAATCTTTGGTATGAGTTATCTAGTTCTTTTGATTATTCTGTTCTGTCCCTCTTGTTCAGAGGTATAAAATGTTGACCCTTTATTTAATCCTCATGAGGAATTCAACGATTGTAGCCTACGATAGTTTGTAATGCATGGCAGAGGATGAGAATATAATTTAAAAATGCGAAATTTGGCAGGATATTTATGTTTGATTGTATTTTGTATGGGTCTTTTGTTGTATGTATCTTGAAGCTCATGTTTGTTCTTCAATTAACAAATTGCTTAAATGCAGGATCAACTAATGGGTTCAACACCTGTTGAAGATTTGATAGAAGCTTCTTCAGGGGTTCATTTCTCTGGATTCCACTTGGATGGATTGGGCCCCAGTACTATAGAAGTTGAGCAACAAACAACATCAGCTGAAGATGTGCATAAGCAACCCTTTGAAGTCATTGGTATGTTTTTGTACAGGAAGGTAGGAAGCATGATATGATTCAACAGGCTACTTTCATGCTTTAAAATCAAACAAACTAGCAACTTTGATTTTGTGTCCTTTAAACATTCACCTGTTTCTCCCCAAATGGCCTAATGTATCTAGTTTGTTTACTAAAAAATTAGATTAAAATTTTTATGAACTTAATCAATCCTGATACCAAAATCTTTTCTTGCAGGTGTTGCGGGAGGTGCAGCATCAGGGAAGACTACGGTTTGTGATATGATTATTGAGCAACTTCGTGATCAGCGTGTTGTACTAGTTAACCAGGTATTTTTGTTCCTGTACAAAGCACACATTTCCCTTTCTTTTGCTAAAGAAAAATGAATAGTTTGGCTCTTCATTGTTGCTGCTGACGTCTTTTCTGTCATCCTCTGCTCTTGATTTGAGTAATCTAGTTCACAGTTATTAATTATATGCCCTTTTATCTGGATTACATGGTTTGTTCTCTTTTGAATCGTTGCTTTTCCAACTGCTTCCTTTTCTTTTGGCATATTGTTTAGTGAAAAAGCACATTCAACTTGTAGGTAGTGCTGTTTCGATTTTCCTCTAGCCATATTTCAATGTTCATACATAACTTTTGTCATTTCTGTGTAAAGTGCTTCTTAGCCGTCATATGACTCAGCACAGCTATTAGGATTAGGATATTTCCTTGTCAAAATGACTCCAGGATTACTATTTTAAAAGGAATCAATTTATTCCCACTATTTCCTCGTCACATAGCTGTTCATATCCTCTGACGTCATTCACATTCTTCTGCTTTTGTTAGTGTCTTATTTAGAGGACGAACAGAATTGACAATTCTCTGCCACAATTTATATGTTTTATATTTTTGAGCTTTTTTAAGTTAATAATGATCCTCTTTTTGCATACACAATTCACTGTGGATTGGCAGGATTCATTTTATTACAATTTGACACCAGCAGAACTTACAAGAGTGCAAGAATACAATTTTGACCATCTCTGTCTGGCAAGTTTCTCTTTTGTATTTTCATGAATGTTCTTTGGGATATTTCTTTCATTGAGAAAGGAAGTAATCTACTCCTACTGGAAGCATTAAAATGTGATCAGATGTACCAATTTCACAATTCAGCACTCATGAATTATTGTACCGTGTACCGTTATTAGTCTGAAGTCAGATTGTCTGACAATTCTCAATATCTTGTTCTAAATGAAGATTTTAAGAGAGTACTTTCAAAACATCAGTCATTTATACTGCCAAAGATGATATTGTTCTATCTAACTTCCTGCCTGTTATACTGTGTACCTTTATATCTCTTAAAGCATATTGCTTTATGCATATATGATTAATGATATAAAGTTTTTCAGACAAAATAGACACAATATTCCGTGGCCCAATGTTTGAAAGTCTTACAATCAATTATTCTTATTGAATTGTTGATGGTAAATTTTTTTTCATTTTATCTGGTTTAAACTGAATTTTGATTGACTTTTTATTGATGTCATTTGTGCTGTTGATGTGCTTTCGATCTAGTTTGAATTATGATTTTCTTCAGATGCATTTGATATTGAGCAATTACTTGATGTTATGGAGAAATTGAAGCATGGCCAAGCAGTAGATATTTCCAAATATGACTTCAAGAGTTACAAAAATGATGTTTTGCCTCCTAGAAGGGTTAGTTGTTTTGCTTTCTTTACATTCATCTTTGACTTTGAACTCATAACATGTGGCAATGCCATGGAAGAAGAGTTCCTTTTAGGGTTGGAAAAAATTTTAAAATTCAAATTCTGATAGTCACTCTACCATGGACGGATGCATCTGTGGGCTTCATCGTTATATGTATTGTTCCGTGTCTCTTGTTGACTCAATGAATCTTAACATGCATTGGCACCTTATTGATGGAAAGATAATCACCTTGATCCTGAATTGCAGATGAATCCTTTTCGTTACTTCTTTCTCATTTATTTCATATTTGCATCAAAGTTATCTTATTGCTATGAAATGTTTACAGGTGAATCGACCTTCAGATGTTATTATCTTAGAGGGCATTCTCATTTTTCATGATCCTCGTGTTCGAGATTTGATGAATATGAAGATATTTGTAGATACAGGTTAATTCCCTTCATTACTGTAATTGCTTGTCCACTTTGAATTAAATCTCTCTCTTGGAAACTGAGTAATATTACACATCATCTGGTTCTCAAACTGGAGACTTCAATTTTTATCCCATTTCATACTAACGAGTATAATGAGGTAGCCTCACAGTATCAGCATTGAGATTTGATATTCAACATAAAGATTTAAAATTTCCTTGTGGTAAGAAAATAGGGTTTTGCTGGACCTGTTTGCCTTCCACTTATTATTACTTATCATTGTTTTTCTGCCAATTCCATGGGACATGCAATTAGGGACTTAGTTGATATGCGAGTCTGCTTTTGTTCCGTCTGTTATTGGTTTAGAGGATTTTCTCCTCTATTTTCTTTGTTTTCTTGGTGCATTGTTGTTTTACTCTTATGATCTTCGCTACCTAAAACTTTCAGTGCAGATGCTGATGTACGCTTGGCAAGAAGAATCAGACGTGACACAGTTGAGAAGGGTAGAGATATTGCAATGATATTAGACCAGGTTAGAGGAATCTCATTGCTTGTTTTAAGAAGTTTAGAACACTTCATATTGTTTTCTGCTTATTCTTTTGTAAATAGCCTCTTTGTTCACTAGTTAATTAAGATTAATGCCATCTTTTTTTATTTATTATTTATTTATTTATTTTTCATGTATGATATCTAAACAAGCTATCTGGTGTGTTATATGCAAAAATATCAGTATACTATGATACATTGCTGAAAGAACTTCGGGATGTGAATGATTCGTTCTTAATCTTTAATAGGAAAGCACATAGTTTGGATGGTCATCCAATTCAAACTGGCATTTCATTTGTTAATCTATAACAAATTAATCACCTTAACTTAAACTACCATTGGGACTCATATAGTGTTGGGCTGCTTGGGCACAGTGAAAGAAATCACAAGCCTTTCAAGGAATGGAGGATTAGGTGGAATATATCAGAAGGCCGTGAGCTTCAAAATGCTGCTTTCTACTAAACTGAACAAACTATGAAAAATTAGGGCTGTAGATAAAGTTTGAGGGACATCTATTTCATCAGATAATTTGTTTTTTATTCATATATCTTTTATTTCATTGGCACAAAGAGGCCAAAATATGCATTTCATTTTGTTGAATTAGTGCAAACTGCAAATTCCTTGTGTAAATATCAGTCTATTATATCAGAGAATCTCTTTTCACTTTAAGATGAATTTGAAAATAAACAAAATCATAAGGCCTAAAGCTAAAACATAGAGGCTTTTACTCCTTTCTCTTGGCTATGTTTTTCCACATTTAATAGATGAGTTAAAAACAATTTGCTTCTTTTTTAAGTGATTAAATTTTGATTAACCACTGAATTTTAATATTCTTTCAGTACTCAAAATTTGTGAAGCCTGCTTTCGATGACTTTATCCTTCCAACGCTGAAGAAGTACGCAGATATTATCATTCCCCGAGGAGGAGACAATCCTGTTGCCATTGATTTAATTGTTCAACATATTCGCACAAAACTTGGTCAACATGATCTTTGTAAAATATATCCTAATTTATATGTGATTCACTCAACTTTTCAGGTATGGTGTCCACCTTTGGTAATTTCATAAACTATACATGCCTTACTTTACAGATTCTTTCCTAGAGGAAATTTCCTCTGTTAATTCAAGGTCATTTAGTTCTCTTTGAGGTTCATTTGAGTTCTCATTTGATCCCCAGTTATTGTTTCTTTCCCAGATCCGTGGTATGCATACACTTATACGTGATTCCCAAATTACAAAACATGATTTTGTCTTCTATGCTGATAGGTTAATACGTCTGGTAAGTACTTGTTTTCGTTAAATTGTTCTGACAAATCTTGTGCTTTCAATTTCCAAAGAGAATAAATGATTCATTTTCCACTTGCTGCGTAAACTTTGTGATGTCCAGGTTGTTGTTGAACATGGTCTGGGACATCTTCCATTTACAGAAAAGCAAGTGATCACCCCAACTGGTAAGCCTTCTGTCTAGTTATACTTTAACATTTATCAACTGAAGGTTCTGTAGCAAACAGTTTTCAGATTCTTTCCTTTTGGCTTGAAAGTCAATCCAACTAAGTTCAATACTTGTTTTTTAAATAGCTCATGTAACTTTAAGTGGAAACAGTTCTAGGTTTCCTCTTGATAACTGATAGTTATTTGATTTACTTCAACAGCTAAGCAAGTATAGGTTGTTGGAAAGGATACAAATTAGTTTGAAGGACGAATTGTCTAATGAGTTCAGGGGACCATATTTCATGAGCTATAGGTCTTACTTATAAGGGTCTTCTATCCATGACTCAAAATTTCGTTTTCAAGCTACATGAAAAGTTCATTCTATGTTTACTTTCGTTTCTGCTATACAAAATGATATATTTGTACCTTTTTTTTTTTTTGGCTTATTTACATGTGGACATGAAATGTCAAGATATCCTATTATTGGCTTAATGTTTACACTATCTCTGGAACTGCAGGATCTGTATACACTGGTGTGGATTTTTGCAAGAGATTATGTGGAGTCTCTGTCATTAGAAGGTGCAACATCATCCAGTCTCAACACTCTGTAGTCTCATATTTGAACAACTATTATTTTTAATCTGCTTAATGTGTTCTCTTCATTACCTAGCCTATATGCCGCACACACATTAAACATGCACAATCTTGCTACTTATTTCCTTCCATCACGGGTTGGGGATGTGGTCCTTCCATGATATTCTCCATGCTTGTTTCTGTTGCTTCTCGCCTTCATAGAAGAAACTAAAATTGCTACACATTTGAAGCCTTCGATATTTCTTGTCTGGTTGCAGTGGTGAGAGTATGGAGAACGCCTTGCGAGCATGCTGTAAAGGTATTAAGATTGGCAAGATTCTAATCCATAGAGAGGGTGACAATGGTCAGCAGGTAAGTTGAGTGTCCAGCCCCAATTCCCAACCTGATTACATTGACTATTTCTATCCTTTTCCTTTTAGTTAATTCCTTCCATTTTAATACTTTGATTGCAGTTGATCTATGAGAAACTTCCACGAGATATTTCAGATAGGCATGTCTTATTGTTAGATCCCATCCTGGGAACAGGTTAGTCTATCCAAACATGGCAAGTTAAATATGGTGAACCCGAACCAATATTCATTTATCACTATCCTGATCATGAAACATTCGTCAGGAAATTCGGCCGTTCAAGCTATTTCTTTACTTCTAAAGAAGGGTGTACCAGAATCCAACATCATATTCCTTAATCTCATCTCGGTAAGTTCATGGACTTTTCTGCCTAATTTGGCTTCCTTCTATGGCAAGATTAATGAGATTCCTCTTTCTTATCCCCTTGAATTCCAGGCACCTGAAGGAGTACATGTGGTTTGTAAACGTTTCCCTAGAATTAAGATTGTGACATCTGAGATTGAAATTGGATTAAATGAAGATTTCCGCGTTATCCCTGGCATGCTCTGGGAGAGTTTGGTGACAGATATTTTGGCACAGATGAAGATTGAGCCGTATAAAATTTGATGGTTTAACACTGGAAAAAGTACTCTGCTGCATTTGATGAACCAGTGAGGCAGCTATTGCTGGGAGTTCTAAAATGCTTTTGACTGTATTTCCTATTACAAAAGAGGCAGTGTCATGTTCTTTTTTTGTTGAGTGATAAGAACAATAAAAAATCAATGACTGCAGGCAGCAGAATGTATGCAATATATACGTCCTCCTCCATGTCTTGTCTAGTTGTACTGGAAATTTATACGTGTTATACATGCCAGTGTTACCTTCTAAAGGGGGTAAAATTTACAGGACAATGTAAATTGCCAACCCTCATTTATACAGTTGAAGTTTGTTCAAGCATTAGCACACATGCCACTGTCTAGTTTTCTGGTTGCTTTTTATCTTATGTCAGTTTATTCTACGATACGCTGATCTTTGAAGTCTTCATCTAAGTTCTGTCTAGGTAAGTTTGATCATAAAAACAAACAGAGAAATAACTAAGATAGAATACATATATTTCCAGAGCACCAAAACCATTTTAATGTGGCAGTCCTGAGTGAAAGAGAGCCCACCAAATCTCTTGGGCACCAGAAACTTTTTCTTTGGATTTTTGTGTTCTTTTTCTTGTATTACGAGTTTTTCTGGGGAGGATGGCTTGGGACCCTTTGGTATAAATATCTTTTGGAGGATCCCAAATGAACAAAATTTGGGATGAGGGGTCAGAATGTGTAGTAGCTTCCCTCAATACATATTTCTTGACAAAACTGTTTTAGATAAATGCCAAACAGAGCCGTTTGGCAATGAGAATGATCACTCATTCCTCTATCCCTGAAGGATAACTTTCCTTGGGCTAATCTCAGGACACGTGGCACGTGATAAAGGACATGATGGATAACAAAGGCATATTCTTCGATGTTATCTATATAGATTGGTTCTTCTTGACACCATAATTTTTGTGCTGTTTTCTTCACTCTTAGTTACCAGTCAGTGCTGCATTCTCC
This sequence comes from Cinchona pubescens, assembly GCA_025175665.1. Lineage (NCBI taxonomy): Eukaryota > Viridiplantae > Streptophyta > Magnoliopsida > Gentianales > Rubiaceae > Cinchona > Cinchona pubescens. Next base: position 6,143,280 of record JANKKI010000131.1, read on the forward strand.
TCTGCAGTCCTCAATCAAAGAAAACATCCATGTCTGCCTTTGTGGGAAAGTATGCTGGTGCGCGCACTCCCTTTCTCTCTTCATTTTTTCTATATACTTTTATACGTCTGCATGCAATCCATATCATGCATTGGATATTCCAATGTTTATTTATTGTGTATAAACGTAGAATTATTCATAAGTTATTACTCGAAACATTGCATGGAATTTCTTTTGTAATTCAAACTTTTTGCTGCTGCTTATGCAGAGGAACTTATCAAGACAGCCAAGTACATTGCCACCCCTGGAAAGGGTATTTTGGCAGCAGATGAGAGCACTGGCACAATTGGCAAGCGTTTGGCTGGCATTAATGTAGAGAACATAGAGTCTAACCGTCAAGCTCTTCGCGAACTGCTCTTCACCTCACCAGGGGCCCTGGCCTGCCTCTCAGGCGTGATCCTCTTTGAAGAAACACTTTACCAGAAAACATCAGATGGGAAGCCCTTTGTTTAGAAGTCCTTCAAGAAAACAATGTGGTTCCCGGGATCAAAGTTGACAAAGGTGTTGTTGATTTAGCAGGGACGAATGGTGAGACTACTACTCAAGGGCTTGATTCCCTTGGAGCTCGTTGTGCACAGTACTACAAGGCCGGTGCACGTTTTGCCAAGTGGAGATCTGTTCTGAAAATTGGTCCTACTGAACCATCTGAGCTGTCCATCCAACAAAATGCACAGGGTTTGGCTCGCTACGCAATTATCTGCCAAGAGAATGGACTTGTCCCAATTGTTGAACCAGAAATTCTGACTGATGGGAATCATGACATTAAGAAATGTGCAGCTGTTACTGAAATTGTTCTTGCAGCTGTTTACAAGGCCCTGAGTGACCACCATGTTCTTCTTGAAGGAACCCTTTTAAAGCCTAACATGGTCACACCTGGTTCTGATAGCCCAAAGGTACGCTCTTTTATACACCGTATAATATGGAAATATTGCACGTGTGTTGCATTTTTCTACATTATATGAAGTCACTCCAAGACCAAGAGTGAGCTTAATTTGTAAGAACATCGATATATAATAAATCCTAAACTGGAAAAACAAGGAGAGCCAATCGAACCAACCTATATATGGCAAATTACACTAGTACTAAGAGCATATAAGGAATGTAATGTAATCAAAACTATATTGTGAATTCATATATAATATCCAATGCAAGTTTTGTCTGTTTGTTTGATAGGTGGCACCAGAAGTGATTGCTGAGTACACCGTAACAGCACTGCTCCGAACAGTTCCAGCAGCAGTGCCAGGGATAGTGTTTTTGTCGGGTGGACAAAGTGAGGAAGAGGCAACACTAAATCTGAATGCAATGAACAAGTTGGAGGTGCTGAAGCCATGGACACTCTCGTTTTCGTTCGGGCGTGCTCTGCAGCAAAGCACGCTCAAGACATGGGCTGGAAAGAAGGAGAATGTGGAGAAAGCTCAGGATGCATTTTTGGCAAGATGCAAAGCCAATTCTGATCTCTTATAGGGGTTACCTACTCTGGGCAAGTATGCTGGTGGAAGTTCTGGTGGATTGGCATCTGAGAGTTTGTATGTGAAAGGGTACAAGTATTAGGCTTTGTTCCTCTAGTGGCATCTACCAAGGCAAGGGGGACTTGAGTGAAAAATGCCAAGCATATTTAATTGAATGTCTACATTTTTCTTCCTAACAAAATACAAATACTTATTCACACTACATATTCTACATATGACTTTTGAATAATCTTGCTGTATTAAATGTTGAATGGGATTTCTAATCATGAATATCAAGGAGGATTACCCTGAGACATGTAGGTAAAGGGTGATCTTTCATTGTATTGAAATCTTATACTCTTAAATTATGTCAATTTGCTCCCTAAAATTTGTTAGAGACCAAAGCTGGAGGTGACAAATGAAAGCCCTCATAAGCTTAATAATCTACTTGACTGAATCATAGGAATATACCACAAACCTGCCTGTAAGTATAATGCATGTCTATATAGAAGAAGGAAAATCAGTTATATTGCAACATAACTTCAAAATTAGTTTCTAGTACTAGTGAATCTATAATATTCCTGTATTCAAATTCTCTTGAGTTATATCTCACGTTTGACTCTTGACATCTATACTCGCCTGGGACATTTTTGGTTGGACTTATCCAAGAGCAATCACATTATTTATAAGAGTGACATAGTTCTCTCTGAAATAAAAGGTCTATGATATCGATCAATTTTAAAATTTCTCTTCTTTTTCAATCACGTCTTCAGTTGTCTAAGATAAATGAATCGTAGGAATAAATGAGTAAAAAAAAAAAGATTTTATTACACATTCTTTCTTTGGCTAGAAAAATCTTTAGTGCAAGCATTTGGTTAAGTATAGTGAATTTCATATTCAGCAAAGAGAGTAAAAGCAAATGATTTTGTTCCAAAAACCAACCTTTTATCAACCGAAAGATTTTTTTGAGAATGAATTTGTGTAAAAAATATAACACTGGAAGTCCACAATGCCTTCCATTTGGGATTTGATAGGCCTCTGCTTTCTGGGCTTCAAAACCAAAACCAACCCATAATGGGTTCTGGTCCCTCAACTGAGCCAGCCCAAGCCCATTTTAATCAAGGCTTGTCCACAACTACAAGGCTACCTATTTCTCCCTGATTTGTTTATCAATAAGATAATCAAGTTGATTCGAGATTACATTTTCCCCGCGCAATAAAATTTTAGAAAAATCTGTTTTAAATATTTATACAATTTAATATTATGTAATTTAATTTTTTTTAATATTATTTATTTTAAAAACTTATATAATACAAATGGTTCAAATAATAGATGGATGATCCGCACAACAAAACTGTATTTATATGCCAATATTGACCCAGAAGCAGAAAAATTGCAAATCAACAGCAGTTGAAACTTCTTCAATTTTAGTGATGAATGATGATTCTAATTTCTGGCAAAGCCATTTATTTTTTCTGAATTTGGTTTTTCTTGTAGCAACATTCAAATTTTTTTTTTTTTTTTCTAGGACATGAAAACAAAGACAACAATTCAAGCCCTTAGCTCTTTTCCTCTTTTTCCTCTCATCAACCCCAAACCCTCCCATTCTTTGTCCTTCTTCAACAACAATTGATTGGAGTCAATCAGATCTTGGAATTGAATAAGATGGACAACTTTGAATGTTGAATTCTTGAACCCAAGATCCCATCTTTTCATGGGTTTATTCTCTCTAGAATACCTCACACACTCTCCTCCTACACCCAGCCTCAAAAACCTCAAAGATTTCATCTTTCCACTCAAAACCCACCAAAAATCTTTACTTTTTTAGGCCTATTATTACAATCCAAAGAATTCCCACAAAATCCAATATTTTCGACACCCTCAGCTTTCCCAACACCTACCATTCTCCAACCCATTGAAGAGCCACACCAAAGCTCCATTACAGAAGTTGAAGAGCCAAAGGCCAAGTATGAGCAGCTTTTGTTTTATGGAAGTGATGATGCTTAAAAATATTATCCAAATCAGATTTTTGTAATTAGATTTTGGACTTTAATTTTTATACTTTGGTGCGTAAATTTTTCTTATTTTAGGTCAATAATGCATCAATATTTGGCGTGAACTTCAAGTTCACATACTGGGAATCAAAATAACAAGATTTTTAACCATCTTGAGTCTTTACCTATGGCTCATAGCACGTGCAACACCTACTGTCACAATCCAGATAGAGAGAAAGAGGTTATATCCCAACTTTATTTTATAACCCATCAAATCGATATATTGCAATTAGAGTATTTGGCTCATCCAAAAGATTATAATGGAGGCAAGTTGGGGATCCCATATAAATGCCCCAAGCAACATAATGTTCTCAGAAATAATGTTAACTATTGTGGAGATTTTATAAATAATTACTAAGGCAACAAAATGCCATGTTAAGGGACCTTCTCATGAAACATCGACATGAGCAACAAGGTAGTGAAAGTGGAGAAGAATATTCGCACAATTCTGGTGAAAATCCCCGGGTTGCCCACTCTACACATCTCCACTTTCATTGTAGATGAAAAACACTCTGCAATCAAAATATAGGGAGAATTAAATAATACATATGAAGGTGAAGGGGTCCATGTAACTCTAGTCGGGTCCCGACATAGAACGTGAAGACGATCCGCCGGCATGAGTCTAGAAGATTAATCCTCCTCTAGACCAAGTAAATAAGAAAATTCAGATTGAGGATTCTTCAATATATGCCCAAGCGAGGCGGCCTCAGCAAATAATAAAAGATTTGAGGGAAGACCTCGTGTGCTTCAAATAGGAAATACATGCAAATTTTCTTTTCTAATGGAGATACGCATACCATTCATAGCAAGAAGAATCATTTTCAGATATCTAAAAGTTCAAAATTGGAGGAACTTATTTATAACTAATTTTGTTCAAGCATATATTTGCTCGAGTAGACAAGATGAAAGGTAAACAATTATTTCTCCCAACTTGGAAGAGATATATGTATTGTTACATTGTCAGATACAATTCTCATACTCCTTTAAATGTATATCCATTATTTCATAAACAAAATAATATAACTGAAAACAAAATAATAATAAATTATGCAACAAAACATGAACCCCTTCTAAGGCGTTGTAATAAAGCAACTAAATAAAATACCTCATTTTGACTCTTACGATGGAAGTTCGGATCCGTGGAAACAATAGCCTTGAAAATGCTTATCGAGCCAAAATGTTTCTATCTCTTTAGAAGGTGATTCTTAAGACATATTCAAGAAGACTATTTGACATGCGTGGGTTCTTTCACAAAGGAATGTTTATTTTTCCTTAAGGCGCAACTTCATATTGGTTCTAATCTACCACTTGTGTTGTGTTGTATATAAAAGTGTTAAGAGACATAAGATGTTAGTTTTGATCAACTTCCACAAGTAGACCTCTTCTTGAACAAATTTGGGAACCAATTTTAAGAAGATTGAAGTTGGACAAGGACTCACTTGCTAAAATCTTTCGGTTGATAAAAGGTCTGTCTGGGTTTATTCAAGGATAATTTGTTACAAAAATCTACAAATATAAAACATAGCATAGAGAGTCCAAAATTTTAAATCATGCCTGGGGTTAAGTCCGAAAAGTTCTCATTTGATCTTTTGTTGTGTTGAATTTTATCTCAATTGAGGTCATAATGTGTTGTAAAACCTTTATTAATCTTGACACAAAACTCTAAAGTAGGAAATTTATAAGTGTAAATGAGAGAATAGTAAACAATGACTTTTCCGGAGGTATCCCGGGTTAAGTTAGTTTGATACTCAAGGAGATGATTAGGAGAGAGAATGACATCCACTTTTATAGAATTCAAAGAGAGTCCTTATATAATACAAATGGGGATGATCCGCAAATGGAAAGAAAATAAAAGAAAAGAAAATGAAGAAACATTAAATTTCCTTTTTTTTTTTTTTGAAAATTCTCTTTTCATCACAAAAAAACCCATGTCAATTTCCCCATATTTTCACTTATTCTCCATCAAAACCTCACACACTCTCCTCCTACACCCAGCCTCAAAAACCTCAAAGTTTGAGGCCTAAAATCCAAAGAATCCCAAGAGAAAAATGAAGAGATAGAAATAAAAAGAAAGTGCAAAAGGTACTTGATCCAAATCTTGGGAAAAATACAATATAATCTTGAAACCTTGTATGTAGGTTTGGATTTTGGGTTTAATGGATAAGAGTAAAATTTTGAAGTTTGGGTGTAGGGAACTAAGATAGGAACTGAGGATAGAGTATTGGGTTTTAGCGTAAGGGTGGAGGGTTGAGTATTGGGTTGAGGGTGGAGTGTTGGATTTTGGCATAGGGGGGAGGGTAGAGTGTTGAGTGTTGGGTTGAGGGTAGAGTGTTGGGTTTTGGCATAAGGGTTGAAGATTGAGGGTGTTGGGTTGATGGTGAAATATTGGGTTTTGGCATAAGGTGGAGCTTTGAGAAAAAATAATTATTTTGAGATATTAAGTACAAGTTTCACCAAAGCTAAAAAATGAGCAAATGAGAACCACTACTCAATTTATAAAGAATGTGTGCAAGTACAAAGGGGTTGGAGGGCAACCTTTCTCCCCAAGAATGAAATTCAAAGTTTTGAATTCTTGGTTCAGGCCAAGATCTTATTGACTCCAATCAAATTCTTAGTGACTCTGGTTAAAATATTTTTTCGGCTCCATTCAAGACAGCAAGTCAAAGATCATCGTACTACTCTCAACCCACACAAATTTGACTTGAGAGTGGGGGCAAGTGATGATGCCTAAAAATATTATTCAATAACTCACGGACACGTGGCCAGTCTGTCAAAGTTGTCAAGACTTTCATGGGTTTGATAATTATTCCTAAACCCATGAACCAATCTAACCCAAACTAGAAGAGTATAAATAGTAATTTGGAAGGTAAAATAAATGAGGCTGAATTTCATTCTCTCAACTCCACACTTTACTAATCCTTGCTTTCATTCTACTCTCAATTATCCTTCTCTCACCAATTCTGACTTGAACGTCGGAACTTCCCCTGGGAGACATAGCCCCACTGTTCTTTTTATTGTCGTAGGTTGTTGCTTCGTGGGTTCGACGCAAGTCAATACCTTTGCTTTGGAGTGTTTTTGTAATTAAATTTTAGACTTTAATTTTTATGCTTTAGTGCGTAAATTTTTCTCGCATCAACAGGAAGGAATTTGAAGGCTTTGGACATGATGATTTTAAGAGCAGTAAGAATAAGATACAGGGCTGTGTTTCACCGGTATGGGTCAGAGTTTATTTGGATTCTGATAAAAATGTAATCTTTGAGGTAGATTCTGATTCTGTTTTAACTAAAGGCTTAGCTGCTTTGCTTGTTCAAGGCCTTTCGGGCTGGCCTGTGGAGGTGTTTGTTAGAGTTTAGCCTGATTTTGTGGTGCTTTTTGGATTGCAGCAGAGTCTTACACCTTCTAGGAGTAATAGGTTCTTGAATATGTTGAAGTTAATACAGAAAAGGCCTTACATTTATATCTTGAAACTGAAAAAAGGGCGGCCAAATCGGGTAGTGAATTGTCTGAAAGACAGCTGAGAATGAGAACTTAAATTCGTATTTGGGATTGAAAAGTGAGGGTGGAAATGGGGATGTAAAGAGTGGACATAGTTCCGAAGAGGCTGGTGATAGTTTGAAATTGAATTCTGGTAATGGTGGTGTATTAGGGAGTAAAGGGATAAGGATAAAGGAAAAGTTAGTGAGTAGATTGAGCTGAAGGCTATTGAAGTGGAAGTTGCAGATATATCTTATCAGCATGCTGGACATGTAGGGGACAGTGATGGGGAGACACATTTTAATGTAAACGTAGTGTCTGAGGAGTTTGAAGGTAAGAGTTTGGTTAAAAGGCATAGGTTGATTTATGGTTTGTTGCAAGATGAGTTGCAAAGTGGACTCCACGCTTTGTCAATTGTAGCAAATACACCTTCTGAAGTAAATAGCAGCAGAGTTACGTGAGGTTTCTTTTTATTCTTATTCATTTTTTCTTTGCATTAATTTATACTGATGCTTTAGATTGTTATACGATTGAGCTTATATCCTTTGAAAATGTGATGGAAGACGGAATTCATAAAATGTAGTAAATCTGTTTGAAAAATTCTGAATTAAGTTTACGTTAAGAGGATGCTTCACTACCTCTTGTTACTTCTTTTTGGGTTAAAGTTCAATCATCTCTGCATTTTTTTATTTGCTTCTAGTTGTAATGATAGTAGAATGATGGTTCCTGATTTAAGTGCTGTAATACTTTCAACAAAATAGAGTGGAATGAACTCTTTCTAGGTAGGAGTCTCAGTAAAGATTTCACACAGATTAGTTTTGCCTGGTACATGATGATTCTTTGTTAATTAACAGTATAAATTGCCAAGACAAGTCACGGGTATTAATTAAGGGTGTTCATGTATCGGGTACCCGGTCCATGAGGTAAAAAAAATACCCAATCCTCACTGATCGGGTCAAAAAATTTCTGACCCTCTACCCGATCCATACAAAGTGGGTACTTGACCTACAGGATACCTGCAAAAGAGGGTCGAGTCGATCGGGTACCTGATCCTCACTAGTAACAAAACATAAAAATTTAAATAATGATAGTTAGGCAAGTTAATTTCACAATTAAGTCTAAATTACAAAATACATCACAATAGCAACAAATTAACAAGTACCAATAATAATTAAATCACAAAATACACCTTAACAGAAGAGAGTGTGAGGAATGAGGATGCGAGAAAGAGAGGAAGGGAAGAGATGATTGAGGAGGAAGAATAAGGAAAGACAAGGAACTGAAAAAGAAGAGGTAAGAGGCTGCCAAAAACCCTAGTAAGTATTAATTTCTAATGAAATTCTATTAATCAAATTTACAAAATATGACCCGTTATCCGACCCTCAACCTAAGTGACCCGACTTTCTACCTGACCTGTTTTCAGAATACGGTTCAGGTACTCTCTTTTTTCGGTTCGAATTGAATTGGATCAGTGGGTTTCTCGAGTTAACGGATCAAGATGAACACCCCTAGTATTAAGGACCTCATTCAATGCCCTTGAAGCATACATGCCACTTTTACTTTTTGAACACTCTAAAGATTTTGGGTTCATAATTACCTGGTATTTGGAAAATTATCATCTTTTTGAGTTTTACATTTTTGTTGAATCTAGTGATCACATGATATTTATCTAAAGACTTAGGAAGCTTAAGATGAGGTTGAAACATTCAGGATTGAGGAATAATGAATATTGTACAGGAATTCACATTAGAGTCATCATGCATGTTTCTGTTGATCTCACTGCATCTTAGCATTAGGATATGCAAAACTGGTTAATTCATCTTGCTATTGTTTAAATTTCTTTTCCATCGTGCTTTTTGGCTTTGCAGCCTATTGTAACTAGTGTGGCCAATATAATATAGGGCCTGATCTTCCTAAATTGTGGCTATACTAATCTTATATTGGGGTACCTCTTTTGTTATGATCATTGTTATTTAATACGTTTGTTACTCCTCCGATTTCCGTATTGGTATGCACGTACCGGAATACAATACATTCGCGTATCAATACGATCATAATAGCGTTCCGAAATTCTATCACTAAAAAATAAGCAAACAAACTTAAAACTCTAATACATCTAAAATTCTAATATAACTAAAATTATAATACAACTCAAGTTCTAGTACAATTAAGTAATAATTTATTTGTATACACGATATATGCTCAAATTTTTTAAGACAATTGTACTGTAACCGTTCCGCAAATCAAAAATTATGTACCGATTAAGCCTATCCTTACGTATTACGCATTATAAAATGACCGTACTCCATTTTCGTACCCATACAGCGTACTACTATGAACCCCGTATTATGCAACACTGGTTATGACAACTTGACACATCAGTATCACATTCACCACAATATTTCTGTAGAAAATGATGAACCTCTATTCTGCAAGGTGTTTTTAATTACAAGCAAGATTTCCAGTAAAAGGTAGAATCTTCTATCATTGAAATGAATAAGTTGGAAAAAGTTGTGTGATTCTTTTTTATTCTCGGCACTGCTTCTCGGCTAGATAAGTCCAATTTCCTATAACCATCAGAAGATTTATAGATGGATAAATTTGACATTTTAGAAAAATCTGATGAGAGATATAGGACGAGGGTGCTAAAAAACTCCCTAACAGATTACAGCCATCTAAATCAATGAAAGGATAATGGCCAGGGTGCTAGCATTTGGAGTTGTAGGTTGTAGGTGCTAAATAAGCCAAAAAAAAAAAAAAAAGAAAAGGGCAAATTTCTTTTTTCTAGTCATGCAATGCTCTTTTAATCAATTACGTGGTTCTTTTTATCCCCACATTATCTTTTTACTTATCTGCTTTAGTTATTTGGTTTTTCACGTTATGAGCTTGTTAATTGCAATGAACTTATATGTAATGATGTAAACCATCAGATGCAAATGGAGCCCTTTTTTCACCATTCATTGTTTCTGTCATCATACATAATTACAACCCATAGAAAATTCTTCTACCTGTAATAGCGGTATGCAGAATGGATGTACTTCATCTATGGTTCAGGAGAAACAATAAACTGGAACAAAAGGAAAGATCCTTCTGTCTGGTCATCTTTTTGTACTGCAACTGTGAGCTACAAGAACCCCTGTTGGTGGGCTTGTGAGCTCTAACTGACATGTAGCATGCAACCAATATGAATAGTGAACTAGACCTAGACTAATCCTTACTCTGAAAGTTCCTCTGATATGATACACAATTCTATTGTTCTGCACCTGCCTTTGAAGTTCAAGCACCAGCATGATTGGGTGGTAAATAAACCAAGCTTGATATCATTTGAACTGCTACTAACTGTGTTTCTTTTCGTCTTTGACTGAAAGGTTGAAGTGCTCGAGCTGCTATCAGAGTGTCAAAAGAGTACAGCTCGATATTTAAATGGTCAAATGTGATATCAAGTTTCCGGTTTGGGTTGGAGAAGTTGGCGGTGAATGTAAAGTCACTGTTTAGAAACTGAGGAGAGTCTATGTAGACCACGGTAAGGCTTGCAGAGGGGGTGTCAAACACAGGAATTCTCGGCTTTATGTCAAGGAAGATGATCAGAGTCGCTATCCCAAAGAAGATGAGGAGAAGGCTGAATATCAAGCAAAAGATTGCGCCACACCAGATGAGGGGTTTGGTCCGGCGTTGTCGCTGGAGTTTAGAGTATCCTCCCTGTTGTCTCTTGTTACTGTGTGGTAACTCTGGTGGCAAAAGATGTTGATCCGTGGTGTTCTTTGAGGTAACAATCTGTTTCACAGAAGAGAAAGCATTGCTTGCTTCTGAGATGGTGGTGTATATGGTGGTGGTGGTGGAAGGGGAAGCATTTTAAGAGAACTGCAAAGAAAAGAAACCCTTCTCAGGGAAGTAAAGATAGAGATGGAAACATGATTGATTGCCTTAGTTTTCAATTAAATAAAACTTGGAAGTGGATTAGAGAAAGCAAAGAGAAAAGGATGTTTTGATTTGAATGGTAGGACCATGTTAGTTTTAAAATTGGCCAAAGGAACTAAAGTTAAAGTGCTACAGTGTGTTTTGGCTATGAATAACATTCTGCTTTTGCTGTTTGGAAAAAAAAAAAAAAAAATTTGTACTAAGAAGAACACATGATGAAAGAAACCCTTTCCACTTTCTTGAAGTTCTAACAAGAGAGATTTGACCTGTCAAATGATGAACATAGAAATAGTTCATGTAATTATCGACCAAATCAACAGCTTTTCTTTTTCTTTTTCTTTTGTACCATGAGTTACATGGCTCATGACCTCAATCTTTTCTTTGATATGTTAATGCTTACCTACTAAGAAAATACTAGAGAAAGGAGTCTAAGAAGAGAAGAGTTCAGGAACTTCTTTAGAAGAAGAGGAGAAAAACTTGGAAAGAAATTTTCAATTTTAATTTTAGCCAGAAGTGCCATGTTTACAGATTTTTTTTTTTTGGGTTAATTTTAATAAAATATCAACATGGTTAAAAAATTAGTGCTTGAATACCAAACCTAATCAGTGCACATATGGGTACTTATTGTTACTTGTACTAGTATTGCACCTAGTGTGTTCATGTAACAAGTACTGGATTTATGAGGTTTTTATTTGATCCGACTTGATTATATAGAGTCAGGAAATAATCAATCAAGTATTGCGGTTATCTGAATAATTTTTAAAACGAGTCGAATAACTAGGTATCTGATATGGACTATATTTTTGTTTTCAAAATTTTTATAAGTAAAAATTTTGACTAATAATTATACAAATAATCCTGTAAATGAGAAGAGAAATCTTAGAACAAAACCCATTAATATTATGTCATAATCAGTAAAATTACATAAGTAACCGTGCAAATGGATCAAGTCGTAAATTCTCGACCTACTATCCAAACCTATAATATTAACAAGTTCAAATACTCTATTTTTATAATTCAAAATAAACTGAATCAACAATTTTTTAGAATTGACGGGTGAAAATGAATACCCTTAACTTAGTTCCTTTCATATTTATTTGTTTTCTTTTGATGTAAATGGGTTACCCACCGACTGCCAAGCACTTGATATGGGCGTCCTTCACCTGCTTATTCTATATACAAACACTATTATTACAAACTGACAACAAAGTGCAAGTTAGATGACAAAATATTTTTTTTATAATCTATTAATAATGATTTCAAGTCACTAAAAAGTAAGAAAAGAAGTAAATTTTTTTTTTTTTTTGAAACACTAAATAACGAAATCCGAATTTTCTTAAAAAAATAAACTATGTATAGTAAGAATCATGAAAATACTTTGGGACTACTCTTTTGTTCACTTCACCTAACAAGTTACTATATTCTATGGTACCAATGTAGCTAGCTTAATTAGCCGAGAAATACTCTTTCAAAATCATTGAAGCCCAACACAATTCCTGTGATAATGAAGAGGGTGAAGTACAAATGAAACCAAACACGGTAACATTTTTGCTACTTCAATTCATTGTTACTGTATAGATATCAACCCTTTGGAATTGAATCTTAGTAATTAGTCTGCAGAAGTCTAGGGAACAAACAATGGCATAGGCTAAGATCATGATTAATAATCCAAATAATTCAATAATCCAAATAATTCTTCAAATGGAATCCAATGAAATCATGCATGCATGGGCTTTAACTCGTATAAAGAGATTTATGTAACATTAAAATTTAAGTACATACTAAAAAAAAAAAAAAAAGTGAAGTTTGTCATGGGTTACCGTTAATTATCTATTAGTGGGAAGACACACACTAATGTATGTGAGATTTAAAAAAATGAGTTAAAAGAGCGAAAAAAAGTTATACATGATAGTTATTAATGACGGTTTAAAATGATATTATTAAAAATAATAAAAGATAAAATAGAAAATTAATAAAGTGATAGACACCAAAAAGACTCTCCCTTATATATACTAGTAGGAACGGCACATCTTATGGATGTGCAATTTAGGAGAAAAAATAATAAGCAGTTAAAATCTAGCAAAAAGTTAAAATAAATAATATAAGTGGAGAATGAAAGGTGGAAGGGAGTTAGGGGAATGGAGCCATGGGTTGTTAATGAAGAGGTAATAAAGGGAATGGGAAGTGAGGAGGATAAATTTGACAAATCACAAAAAGACGGACACCAAAACCCTCCTCACAATTTATATATAGTGAATATATATATTGTTGAACCCCAGTTATGTTAATCATGTTTTGATGATGACCAAATCATACTAATGGTTTGAAGACAAGTGTGCATTCGGACGCAAATGATCGAACAAAAACAACCACACAGAGCTTGGACGATGGTAATCGTAAGCAAGCCCACGAAGAACCGTCGATCATATTCCTTTGCTTGATCGGACGCATGTTTTTTATAAAGTTGTTGAAGTAAATATTTGGCAACTATAAATACCCCTGGGTCTGATTTAATAAAAAGAGACTTTTACATTGATTACAAATCATTCTTGAGCTATTTGGGAGAAATAGTGGGTACAAGTGTTGTAATAGTGTAGGTAGTTAGAAAAGAGCTTAGAAGTGTAAGAGTTCTTCAAGTGTAAGAGTGGAGAGATAACAATTGTAACAAAGGGAGGTTGTGAGTGTAAAACTCTTGGCAAGGAAATTAGTGTGAGCAAGAGTGATTCTCATTTGTGTACAAGAGATTATTGTCTAACCTACTAAGCTGATATTATGGCTGAAATTACATGAACTATTTCTTTATATATATTAGTGGGGGAAAGCACAAACTATGCTAGGGAGTTTGGTTTGATTCTCTTAATCTCAATATTCTTATTTGTTCTTTAAGCTTAAGACTGTTGAATATCTATTGTATTCATTTGTGCTTAAGTTTTCATTTGGTGCACAAAGTTTAAATTTCTATTAAGCACATAAAAAGGATTGTTTTTAGAGACAACCTAATTCACCCCCTTCTAGGTTGCTTTTGGGACCAACATATATTTTACTACCCAATTTCCTTTTTTTTTTTTTTTTAAATCACACACATAGTGTGTGCTTTCCCCCACTAATATATATAAAGGGAGAGGAAGATTTTGATGTGTCATATTTCAATTTACCTATTATACTCTCATCTCCATATTAATCACTTATAACTTCCCTTTACTATCTATATCATTTTTTAAACTTTCTGAGTAATTTCTTTAAACATTTCCTACTTTTTTTTTTTTTTTCTTTTGAAGTTTTGGTATTCTTTTTTAATAACATATTATGGATATGTCTTTTCTCACTAGTCTAGATTAAGTTAGGTAAGTATAAAAGTAGAAATGGACTTCCAACTTGCTGTAATAAATAATTAATGTACCAAATGAAAGGGAGAGAAGGATAAAGCATCATGGCAACAATCACAAAATTAATTATATTACTTTTTGGGAATGGAGAGTTCATTTGCTGCATGTTTAGCAAGAGCCATTGTCTCAGCAACCATCATGGTTGCCACTTCCCTGGACTCCCATGTTATGGGAGCAATTACGCGTAAATTACGTACTAATCGCTAATTTGATCATTATTTTTTTAATATACCATTATTTAATCACGCGTAAATTACGTACTAATCGCTAATTTGATCATTATTTTTTAATATACCATTAATTAATCTCTAGTTTACATTAAGGAGATACTATTTTCAAAGCATCCAAGTGTAACAGCTAATTTGGATGAATTGAAGGAAAAAGACTGTTACAATAATCTATGGAGTCAATGCCCTCTTTTTATTTATTTATTTATTTATTTATTATTATTACTATTATTATTATCATTTCTTTATTTTTTTTGGGGAAAAATGTTGGAGGTGATTTCCAAAGGGAACGTGTCAATGTTTAAGAGTAATAATTTGATATGCAGTCTCGCACATGCGCCTATAAAGTAGTAGGGAGACCCATTCGAAAAGCAATGACTATTTGCTTTGTGTATATGATCTTAGCCGTTGTTATATAAACGTAATTAACTAATCAATAATTTTTCATTCAACTAATTATTTCGTGTTAAAATAAAAAATTTTAATTTATAAGAAGTTTGCAAGATATAAGATTTTTTTGTTTCATATCATATATTATTTCTTATCACACTATTTAATAAATTATTAATATTTTATAAAATAATTTTAATAATTTATTAAATAATATAACAAAAAATTATATAAAATATAAAACAGAACATGATTAACGAGTTTGCTATGTAGGAAGATTAAATTGGACACCCACCCTACGGAATGACAATATCCAGCCTTAAATCGTCATCATTCTAAAGTCAATTCTGTATTAGAAATCTCTTTACTAATATTTATTTCTTGTAGAATTAATTTACTCCTTGGCCAACAGATCCGAGAATATTTGGTAGTTACTTACAATTGCATTCGAAATTCAAACCGAGTTTTCCTTATATTTTAACAGCGATTCTCAGTATATTAAATAATATATGCTCTATTTATACAGTAAAATAATATTATAATTTTTTATGAAATAAAAATACGACTGAAAAATATATTATTCTACGCGTTACATCGAATGAATCATTAGCAAAGTTGACAAAGACATAAAGAAAGACTTACGAGGTTTCTTTTATGATATTTAAATAGTATTTAGTACCATGTAGTGGAGGACTTAACTAGAAATCTATGAGGATTAAGACTTGAAGCTCCGTAACATCGACTACATATACAGCAAATATTATTCATTTACTTGTGCCTCCCATAGAAGCTAGCTTTGACGGAAGATTAGAATTGCTCTGCTCCATTCAAAACTTCAACACCATGAAGGTACTTAAATGTCTTTCGGTACAAGATTTATGATGGTTATCGAATAATTATTGATAGAGAAATCTCATTTAAAATGGATAACTCGTTTTATTATAAAATAAAAAGTTAAGTTTTCGAATGAAATCCTTCTATTAGTTATCATGCATGTCTTTTATATTGGTCGTTAATGCATGAATTCACTTTTCGTGCACATCTTTTATTAGAACGTAACTTTTCCTAATTGGATGCAGCAAAAAATCATAATTCAAGTGCCTATTCATTGCGAGAAATGTAGATCAAAGGCTATGAAGACTGCTGTGGCCATGGAAGGTATGCACTTATTTTGCAATGTTCTTTCATTATTCAAATACTGGTCAACAGAAACCTTCTTCTTTTTCTTTTTTCATGCAAACCTAGTTACTAATAAATGAAATATATGAAAATGGGATAATTTTATAAACTTCCCCTAAAATTTTTGATAATATCACTTATGCTTAAAAAATTTATTCCTAGTAACAAATTTTAATTTATGAAAGTAGTTGGAGAAAAAGGAAAAGGAAATTGAAGAAGTACATATATATTGACAAATAACATATTGAATTGTAACTTCTCATGTTTTTAGCCAATCAGTATTGAAAAAATACTTTTTATATTTTTTTATTGCAATATATAATACTTTTTACATGTTTCTAATTTTTGTTCAAATCGACACACACAGTAACGTTATATGCATATACATTTTCTCAAATAAATTATTTAACATACACAATATATTTTTTTCATTTAAAGTTTGTGATTTCCTAGATATAGTGCCAATCAGATTTATTAACTTATAATATTATAAATGGTGTGTTGTCACATGTTTTTTTCAATTAGTTGACAAAAACTTTTTACAGAAAATATATACTTTTTTTGATTCATGAGTTTGTGATTTTCTAAAAAATATAAATTATATTTATTTTATTACAATATACGGTGTGTTTCTACGTGTTTTTATATCTTTTCATGCTATTTGGTACTAAAAATGGAACCATTTATAAGAGAGGAGAGGTCAGTAATATTTTTGAAAATTCAAAAAAACTAAATAATATTGACATAAACTTTAGGAAGAGATAAGTGATATTTCTGAAAGTTCAAAAGTACACAAAACTTAATTCAAGAATTTCTATTTTTCTCATTATTCTAAATGAATCATAATTCTTCCTTTGTCATCTCTAAATTTTTTGGTATAATTATCCTAATATTTTTACGCTCATGCGGTGAATAACAAGTCAAGTTGCAATTAGAATGTAAAAAGACGCGTGTGGCTTTCAATAAGAGTATGTGTGTAAGGTGAAATCTCATTTGGCATTCAAATACACATTTCGTCAGTTGGCAACGTAACTCACTACGTAAGCGTATTTTATCATGTGAATGTAGTCCGGATTGTTATGCTTTTTATTATAATTTCTAAATAATATTTTGCACTCGATCAACATATTTTTTTTAAAAAAAATTATTTTTAATTCATATTTTAAAAAAATATTACAGTAATTATTTTAAATCTTATTTTAAATAATGACTGACCATCTGACAACTGTCAACAGGCGTGACATCTGTGAATATAGATCGATGGAAACAATAAACTCGAGATTATTGGAGATGGGGTTGATTCAATTAGCTTGACCAGCTCATTAAGAAAGAAATTGAGTTATGCTAAGATCTTAATGGTGGAAGAAGTAAAGATACAGCAAGTGCAGAAAGAAACACCAAATAAGAATAAGGTTGAATGTGGATGTGAATTTCCATCTCCACCTGCAGTTCAATGGCCACCATGTTTTGATTATTCGTTTGCTCAGCAGTCCCCCAATACCTATATATGCCGACCCGTTTATGATGCAAATCCACCAAATTGCACCATTCTGTAATGAAAATTTTCATCTCATTGCTAGCGTGCACTTTATGATATACATTTGCATGTAATTAAGCATCCCCTAAAACTGCAAGATTGAATATGATTGTGATTTGGGCATCATATGTACATCAAATGGGAAGCACATAAATAATTTATGTTTGGTGTATGGATTCACCTGAGAACTTTGTAACGATTAGAGAAGTCATACGAATGATGTAATGGATGTTAGATTGATGTGCTGATTTCATTTGAAATAACATTATTAATGTACCTTTTTTAATAGGTACAGAATTTATTATGGATAGATTTTTTTTTTTTTTTTTTACACACTCTTAATAGCTCGCAAAATTTTCTTAGATAAAACATTTGAATTTTCTATTTTATGTCATTCTAAAATTTAGAATATATTATTTAAAATTTGTTTTATTTTTAAATAAAAACTGTTGTTAATTTTTTAGAACTTCAAGTATGCCTGACTCGACATTGAGTTTATTCGAATCAGTACAAACTCAACATAAGTTTAACGAGTTCAAGCTTCAATGTGATCAAATTCTAATTCATCTATTAATTTGAATTTTATTCATTTTTGACTCGAGTTGTACCAGTAGATAACTTTTGCTCTCCATGGCCAACCCACGCGTCCGACCTATTACCTACCAACTTTGAAATATCTTGACTCGACATTGAGTTTATTCAAATTGAGTACGAATTCAACATAAGTTTAACGAGTCTCTTCAAGTAAGTATTCGATCGAATTCTAATTCATCTATGAATTTGAATTTTTTTCAATTTGACTCAAGTCCGACCTGCTACCTACCAATTTTGATTACCAGATTCATGATCATAGAACTTTAAAGGAGAATAGTATGAATGATGATTGTTATGTTAACATAGATTACTTACGGAGGAATTATGGTACATTAGTAAATTAATGGACATTAATTAAAAGATGAATTTTAGCCAAACAAAAAAAAAAAGCAAAAGGAATGCTAGGTAAATCAAAGATTCAACCAATTGTGAGTTCTTTCTGTACTGGTCGGCTTTGAATCTATATGCAAAATCCATGTGTCTGGGGCCATTTGATGGCCTATATAACTAGATTGGGCCATTAATTATTTCTTTCGGTTAAAGAAAAAAGTTTTGAGGTGAATGCCTGAGTATCAGTTGAAAGAAAACTTGTACAAATAAATATAAAATTTTAATATTCATCACAAAATAATTTTATTTAACTTAAATTATTATAATATTTGATATTACATAGTCGTAATATAAAAGTTTTGAGTCATTGAGCGTATTTAATACTATTATTTGATTTAAAACTGAAAAAATAATATGAATAATTTTAAGTCATAAAATATAATATTTGGATAAAAAAATATCAAAATATTAACTTAACTTAGTAAATATAAATATAAATTACAAGATTTTAATAGCTCAACTTGCTTATACCCATAATAGTGATCTTATCTCTAGAATCGAGATCGAATTTGTAAATTTGAATTATAGAATCACAACATCGTAAGAGTAAAATTGAAATTCTAACAATTATGATTGCCATGTGTAATCTTAGGTGGAGAGAAAACAACCGTATACTCTATTTTTATAGTTCAAAATAGACTAAATTAACTAGTTTTTTAGTGTATAGTGAAAATGAACATCCCTATATAACTACAAAAAATTCTACAATTAATTGAGAAAATCATCTCATTGTTCTTCAAAAATTTGTACAATATAATACTATATCGTATTTTAAAATTTTATACTATATAAGTACTTAAACTAATAGAATAATTCTATCAATAAAACTGTAGAATTTCTCACACTTCCTTTCATTTATACTTGTTTTCATTCGATGTAAAGGACTACCTATTGCCTATGGAATGCGAATTTGCTTCAAAAATAAACTATAGTATAGTAAGTTGTGATCACGAAAATAATTTAGGGGCTGTTTTGTGCACTTCACCTACAAAATTATTATTCTATGGTAGCAATGTAGGTTTTTTTTTTTTTAACTCACATTTTTTTCTACCTCTTATGACTCAAACCCATTAACAATAATATGTTATAAAAAAACGTTTTATTATCTAAATTATATTTCGTTATCAAAATCAATAAACCTGTACCTAACACTATTCCTGTGAAAATTAATGAAAAGAGGGTTATTAAATATAAAAATATCTCATATCGGTTAATTTAAAAATTCTGAACTAATTAATAAGTTCTATAGGTCACACCACTCACAATCAATTCAGATTTTGAGATGAAAATCTATATTCTTTAACTAGGGTAAAGTGCAAATGAACCTAGACACGGTAACATTAGAGTATAGATATCAACTCTTAGGAATTATATCTTAGTAATAGTCCGCAGAAGTCTAGGGGACAAACATTGGCCGAATCTAATTAAGATCATACTACTAATATTCTAAGTAACTCTTGGAATGCAAGAGCCAATGAAATCATGCATGGGTTTTAACTCGTATAAATAGATCCATTGAGCATTAGAATTTACTCAAGTAAATACTCGAAAGTAAAGTTTGTCATGGGGCTAATTGCCTTAATTTTCTAGATTAAATTGAGATAAGTATACAACTAGAAATGGATTTCCAATATTTACAACTTGGTGTAAATAATGTACCAAACGAAGAGAGAAAAATAAAGCATTATAGCAACTGTCATAAAATATTACTTGTTGGCGAGGGAGATTTTTCATTTGCTGCATGTTTAGCTAAAGCATTTGGCTCAGCAACCAACTTCTTATCATGGTTGCCACATCTCTTGATTCCCAAGGTATGGTTGCAAATAATTTGGCGCGATAGTGTATACTAATCTCTAATTTCAGCACTAATTTATAAAAATTTTACAGTCCCGTTGGTATTATTTTGTTATATTTTTAATACTTACATCATATAAATTTACAAAACACATGATATTGTATTGTATAAACTTTTAAAATACAAATTAAGGTATAGTTCCATTATGAGATTGGAAAATTTTCTTAATTTATATAATTTTTTTTTGCAAATAATGATTGATATTTTTGTATTGAATTAAAGAGGCATTGTTTTCAAAGCATCCAAGCGCTGGAGCCAATTTGAATTTATTGAAGGAAAAAGGGTGTACAATAATACATGGAGTCGATGCTTGCACCATGGTCCAACATCCTAGCCTTCAGATAAAGTTCGATAGAATTGTATTCAATTTTCCTCATGCTGGTTTTATAATGCCCGAACATACCCAATATCAAATCGAGTAAGTTCAATTATAATAACATATTCTTAATTAAATTAGCCGAAAAAAATGTTGAACTATTTTTTTTTTAATCAAAACCCCACCCCTCCCACTACTCCATGTGACTCGAACTCTTGATTATAAGGGAAGCGTTTTACCATTTAATCTGCACATCGTTAAAATGTTGAATTAATTTTACACGACAAATTTTTAATATAATGTTATTGATCTTGTAAATATATATGTTAGGCTTCATCAGAATGTAGTAAGGGGTTTCCTGAGGAATGCTGGGATGATGCTGGAACTGTTTGGAGAAGTACATGTCACACACAAGACTGCACATCCTTTCAGTAAGTGGGAAATAGAGAAGTTGGCTGATGAAGAAGGACTTAGATTGGTTGAGAAAGCATACTTTTTCATATGGGATTATCCAGGATATGATAATAAAAGAGGAGCTGGATTCAAAAGCAATGATAGTTTTCCTGTTGGAGAATGCAGCACCTTCAAATTTATCAGAATTTGAATCTTTTTAATTAAATTCTATTGCAGGACTTTTTAGTGTTTCTGGAACTTGAAGGCAGTAAATGCAAGTATGACATGTTATTATCCTACCTACTCAAATTATTATTAGAAAATCATAATTTAACCGATAAACTTATTATTACTAGTTTCCAGTATCAATTTACAATACCCCTTATAATTAAATTTTCTAGTTATATTGACATGTTTTAATTAGTCTAATATATATGCACTGATACATATTTGCTTTAACGTGTTTTCATGAGGGGTGGTTGTTTCCTTTTTGCTTTTTGGTGGTTTATATGGGAATTTATATGGAGGATGTGCCTAGCCAACTCCAATTAGGAGCCTCAAGAAATCTAAAAGCAATGACCAAAAGCAACATGGAATATTGCCATATATGACATTAAAATCGCATATGAATTTAGATGTAGTTGTTCTTGCAAGATTAATTAGTCCTGTAGTTCAAAGTCACATATGATTACTGTAGTATCGGATCATTATCAAATAACAAATTTAAAAAATATTTACAAGATAAAAATTTAAATTAGTTTTAAGAAATTAATTAATAAAAATAAAATTTATATTAAAATTTTAATTTATATTATAGGATTTATATAGGTGTATGCAAAGTATCAGAATTCTGAACGGTACACGACTCTCTTTGAACTATTATTTAGTCCCCAATTGATCAATGACCAATTCAGCAGTTAAGCTTCAGCTTTCCATCATCATTCTTCCACCACTCGTCTTAGAAATTTCAACGTCACAGACCAAGTCAGATGAGATTAATACTACTTGATGAAGAAATCAAATGAAACATATTGTATTTATACAAGACTATTGGTCTACTTATATTTTTCCAACAACTGATACACTGATTCCAAGAAATCAATAAAACATTTAATATATATTAATTAGTATTTATGTTAATTAATTGCTTGTGGAATTTAATTAATTACTTATTGACCAACACCTAGCGCGGAGAATCTTTGCACGCTACTTGCACTAATAAACTGATTCAAACCGAGTGTTTAATTCCTTATTGAACCGCGGTTAGATGTAATTATTTTGAAATCAAGTTGACAAAGATAGTAAAGAAAGACTAGAACATTCCATACAATCTTCATCATATCTAAATAACTAGTACTAGTGTACAATTACTTAATTGGATTAAGACTTGAACAAGCTCCATAAATTCGACTATATATACAGCAATATTATTCGATCATTTATTTGTAGATCCTAAGAAGCTTTAAAACATAGAAGAATAGAATTAGAGCTCTTCATTCAGAACTTTATCAACATGAAGGTACTTAAAAGTAGTTGGAGAATTCTACAATTTCATTGAGAAATTATCTCATTGATTTTAAAATTTTGTATAGTATATGTTTTTAATATATACATAGTATTATATTGTACAAATTTTTAAAAATACAACGAGATGACTTTCTTACGAGACAGTAGAATTTTTCAAAATATTAAACGCCACTCCTTTGCATGTCTCTTTTGCTTGTTATTAATGCATAAATTCACCTTTTTTTTTTTATTAAAAAAGAAAAGAAAAGAAGAAAAACACCTCCCTCCCAACTCGTTAATGACTCGAATAGTCATAAAGAAAATGTTTTATCATTTGAAGTACATAAAATCACTTTTCACTAATTTTTTTTCTTATTGTGGATGCAGCAAAAGATCATAATTCAAGTGGCGATGCTTTCCGAGAAATGTAGATCAAAAGCTATGAAGATTGCTGTGTCCATGGAAGGTTTGCACTTATTTTGCTTTCGTCCTTGTATCATTATTCAAATACCTGATTAACATTGTATACCAAAATTACATTTTCCATGCAAGTAGACACATTTCATGATCTAGTGAATTGGAAAATCATTAAAATATGGTTCACAGCCTAAACTTACTACGAGTATTTGTTATACACTTCCCCGTACACTTCATTAAAATACCGTTAAGGTGCATATATTTATTGGACACGAAGTTTGTGAATCGACTCATATATAAATACCACGTAAAATTTATAAAAATTAGATCTGTACCCTACTTTTCTCATCTTGCGTTATCACTTTTCATATGAATTAAACATAGGAGTGTATATTTATTTTTATTTTGCGTTTGATGTTTGATTTTGGTACTCTAATTAATATTGTTATACATGTGAGAATATATAGGTGTGACATCCGTCTGCGTAGACCAAGAAAACAATAGACTAGTGATTATTGGAGATGGGGTTGATTCAATTAGCTTGACCACCTCGTTAAGGAAGAAATTGAGTTATGCTATAATCGTAATGGTGGAAGAAATACAAACAATACAGAAAGTGCAGATGGAAAATGCAAATCAGAATGGTAAGGATGAAAGCGAAGGAGGTCAACCTGCAGTTCAATGGCAACCATGTTATGAATATCCGTTTCCTCAGCAGCCCTTCTATTATTCTTATATGTGCCGACCTGTTTATGATCCACCTCCACCAAATTGCTCCATTATGTAATGCAAAATTTCATCTCTCACGTTCCATGTTGCTAGCAATTTCTGAGAGGCATTTGCATGTAATTAACCTTCCTCGAAAGAGCAGTTCTTCGCTTGTCACTCCGCACCCGTTGAATCATTTTTAACGGTTATTATAAAGCGGAGTGACTAGTAAAGAATTTTTTTCCATAGAAAAATTTAGATGTCACTGTCGAATGTGGCAACATATGCACATCAGAATTAGTCGACCCTTGAATATACTAAGGGTGCGTTTGATAAAACTGAAATCTGAACACTGAAAATTAAATGTTGAAATGTTAATTTGCTGAATTTATTAAGTTGTACTTGTTTGATAATCAGCTGAATTTGAATACTGAATTAAAATATTTTATCTCGAATATATTATACAGTTCGATGATAATATTATATTTTATTTTTATAATAGGTTAATTTTTTAAATATTATAATTTTAGTACAAATAAATAGTTAATTAATATAGTGTGTGGGGGAGAAGGAATATAGTGTATGCAAGTATGTATTTATGTGTGAGAGAGAAGAAATATAGTGTGTCTAAATGTGTTGTTATGAGTGTGAAAGAATAAATATAGTGTGTTCAATTATGTGTTTATGTGTGAAAAAATAAATGTTGTGTTTGCAAGCAGTGTATATGTATGAGAGAGAATGAATATAGTGTGTACAAGTGTGTGTCTATATGTGTGAAAAAATAAATGTTGTGTTTGCAAGCTGTGTATATGTATGAGAGAGAATGAATATAGTATGTACAAGTGTGTGTCTATTTGTGTGAGAGAGAATATAGTACATTCAAGTATGTATTTATGTGTGAGAGAGAATGAATGCAGTATGTGCAAGTGTGTTTATGTGTGAGAGAAAATGAATGTTGTGTGTGCAAGTGTGTGTTTATGAATATGTTTCTATATGTAAAAAAGTGTGTTAATATGAAATAAAAAAAAAAGCAAAAAATTGAGTGAGTTTTGCTATACTAGTAAAGAATTCAGCAAATTAAGTGATAGATTTTTCACTTAAAATTTTGTATAGAAATTAAGTAGCATTTAGTATATTCAGATCTCTAAGGTAGTAAAATTTTATCATCAAAACACTTAATACAAAAAAATACTTACTAAATTAAGTTTAAACACTTAATGAAGTTATCAAACATCCCTTATTTAATTAAATTTTGATTCCCATATTTATGATCATAACGTTTTAATGTAGAAGAACTAGTTAGTTAGCCTATGAATTTTAATTGGCACCTTGCCATAGATTACTTATGAAAGAATTATGGTATTAATTAATTAATAAATTAATGGACATTTTAAGATGAATATTACCTAATATGACAAGGAAAATATTTGGGTAAATTTAGTTTTAGATCTTACATGTAAATCTTGTAGTCATAATTAAATATTATAAAATCTTGATAATATCCATTGATGTCATTTATTTTATATAGTTTAATTCACACCTCATAATCTATAAGTAAGATAAAAAATCGGGTATATTTAAATATTTTCTATAAAACAAAAGTTGCCAAGTAGGGTCGTAAATGAACTCAACTTACTCGATACTCAAATACTTCTAAATCAATTCCGCAAGAGTTTGTTCGAACTTGATTCATTAATAATCAAGCCAAATTTGAACAAAAATTTAGCATTTGTTAATTTTTTTTATTCGGGTTGAAATTGGCTTTATAAGCTAAAAATTTTAAATTTATATGTAAAAACTCCAAACTACTCAAGTTCGATTCGAATTCGACTCAATAAAAGTTCGTTTATGTTATGCTCAAAAGATAAACAAACCAAATTTGAACAAATTTTCAAGTTTAATTTTGTATATGTCATATTAGTATATATACAAGTAGGTTTGTTTTGTAATTGATCAACTTAAGTAATGTTTGATAATTTTGTACAAGAAATTAGATAGAGTTTTTGCTATGGTCTGTGTTTGTTATATTTAGGTAAGTGGTTATTTTCCCTTTATACTTTCAAAAAATATTTTGTCTCAAATGTTACTTTTGATAACGTGTTATTTTGATTATTAAACTTGAATCTTATATGGATGTTTGAATTATTTTTGACAATATATGAATTTGTATGTCAATGATATTATTTTTTTAACTTTGTATGAGTATTTCGCATGTGTATGTGTTTGGAATATTTGCTTGGTAATTAATAACGGATCAGGACACTTAAAATAATCATGAATAGTTAGTAGGGATTATAGTTTTGCACTATATTCTAAACCTGCCAAATAAGAGAATTCCTGGTGTCTAAACTCTGAACTCTAAGCTAAGATGGTTTTTGTGAAACTTCTTAGCAACATTTTCTAATAGAGTCTCTTAGTAATAGGTTGAGTACTTAATAAGTCGATCATAGCGTGTTTGTTTTATGAGATTATAATGAATCGTGATATGAACTTGTACTCCAATTATGAAATTGACTCTGGCTTTCTGCTTTCGAATTTTCAGACTTTGATTGTGAATTCTGATTTCGAATTTTCAGACTTTGATTGTCAATTCTGATTTCGATTTTGAACATATGACTCTGTGAAATTGTTTTATGAATTTTTGGTATAATGCCACTTACTCTAAGAGTATGTATGCATTGTTTAGAAAAGAAATTTTGAAGAAAAAAAAACTTTTATCGTTGTGTGAAATACGATTTTGTTACTAATATGTATTTTCGACATCGGATAAACATTTTTTGTTGAAATAATTGTGAAATTTTTTTTTGTGAAATATATATATATGTGTGTGTGTGTGTGTAAGTTGTTTGATCTAACAAGGATATATTAGTTGGTCGTTGAGCGACTTGTCACTCACACCATTATTATTATTATTATTATTATTATTATTTTGCAGAATTAGAGACTTTATAAGGATAATCATGCATATGAGAAGTTGGTGCATGCCAATGGTTAAATTTTTTACTTCCAAGGAGAGTTAATATTTTTAGATGATTAAGAATTAAAATCATATTAAGATATTTATATTTCGTTTTGTATTGTCTTGAAACCATTTGATGGTATAGTTTATATTTGCTTAGCTGCATATTCAAGATGGTCAATGATTAATTGTTGTGGCTTTGTTTAGTAATACATATATTAATGAGGTTATTTTGATTCTTTTTTGTTTTGATGGCTTGTGCCTTTTGAGGGGTAACTCTTGAAGGTACGACGACTGTCACATATTGCCGTATGCAAGTGCGGGACGTGATAGCTTGGGCTACAGAGGAAATTCATCATCGATGTTGAGTTTCTTGATTTAAAGGTTGCATCACTATACGTATGATTCTTTGGCATGAATTCTTACTTTTGGTTACATTTAGAGGAACATTCAACTCGAGATGTGGTGGATTCAAGGCACGACATTTAGTGATATAAAAATTTAGATTTTGATCTATGTAGTGTGTTGTTATGATTCAATCTGTATCGGAAAAATAAAAGTTTGGCATTCAAGATTATAGAAATAGTTTGTATTAAGTTAATGGTGTCATATCACGTCCCTAATCGATACATATTAGAACATGGTATCCTCCGTATCTTTAAAATCACTTTACAAACATACAAGGAATCAAAATATTTCACAAATTTTATAAACTTCCATAAAAACAAAAGCATCCACTTACATTTGTTTAATTGTACCAATTACAATGAATAAAACCAACTCCACCTAAATAACTTAATTTTTTCACAAAACCAACATAACTTTCTAACTTATATAAGCCTTCAGCTATCCCTTGACTTATCCCTTTGGCATCATGCCTATAACATCTGTCTATAGAGGTAACATAGAATATGTTAGTATTCTCCCAAGAAAATAGTATACTGATTATAAACTACGATTGTTCCTGCAATTAGATTAAGTAGAGTACATAATCTCCAGTTTTTTTCCATCTAGTTAAGAAGGTTGTAAATGTATCCTAGAGTTGCTGCTACAATGATCGAGGCTGATATTGCAGAATTTCAATTTCTAAAAAATAAAATTGTTAACATGAGTGTGAGTCTAATCTTAATCTTAAACTTAAACTTAAACTTTATGAAAATGAACTCATTATAATATTGCAAACTATATCTGTCGCAAACAAGGCTTTCCTGCAAACTTTTGACGCCCCACCTACCTGAAATGGCCTTGAAGAGCCTTCGACAAGTCAAAGGGAGGAGAAGAAAAACATGGGGCCGCAGAAAAACGCTACTGAGATCCCTGAGTCTCCCGAACCCAAGGGGAAGGGCAAAGCAAAAATTGAGCCCCAAGACGAGGTCCCCATCGAGGAGGTACCACTGTATCTGAGCTTCCTAGATAGGAAAATAAAGATCAGTGCTACCCTATTCGACAGAATTCAAAGCCCTCATCTCTGTCTCTTATACTGAGTAGATCTGTATAAGTTCGCCTGGACTGTCGAAGACATGTCGTGTGCCCCTAGAGAAATAATTGAGCACAAGCTTGGAGTAGACCCGGCATACAGACCGGTCGAGCAGAAGAAGCGCCTCTTCGGTCTGGAGCACAGTTTATTAATTGAAGCCGAGGTGGATAAACTTTTAGTGGCTAAGCTAATTATAGAAGTATTGTATCCAATTTGGCTTTGTAATCCAGTCCTGGTAACTAAGCAAGATTCGTCTTGGCGAATGTGTTCCAAGATTTTACCGATCTTAATAAAGTCTATCCAAAGGACAGTTACCCCATACCCCGGATTGATACGGTAGTAGATTCATTTGTTGGATTTTATATTTTGCACTTTTTAGATGCATTCAAGGGCTATCACCAGATATACATGGCAAAGGAAAAGGAAGATGAAGAGAAAATCTCTTTCATCACCGACCGAGGCACGTATTGCTACACTACAATGCTCTTCGGACTCAAAAATGCCGGAGCCACATATCAACGCCTCGTCAACAAAACGTTCAAGCCCCAAATAGGACAAAACATGGAGGTATACATTGATAACATGGTGGTCAAGAGCCGAACTTATGAGGAAACCCTGGAAGATCTCAGGGAAACGTTTGAGACATTAAGATCGATCCGAATGAGGCTGATCCCCAAAAAAAGTACATTCGGGGTCTCCTCGGGAAAATTTTTGGGATTCGTTGTCTCTCATCGGGGAATTGAGGCGAATCCTGAAAAGGTGCAAGTCATATTCGAGTATGAAAACTCCAACTTCGGTGAAGGAAGTTCAGAGACTCACCGGTAGAATGGCAGCCTCATTAAGGTTAGTTATATAATTTAGCTCAACTTAGCTAGTAGAATGGTAGCGTCATGTCCCTTCATGTAAATCTATAAAAAGGAACCACAATCAAGATGTGTGAGAAGTGTAATTGCATTCTGCACATCAACTTACCATCACAAGCTTGTTTATTTCGATAGAACTATTAGTGAAAGAAACATGATTAGTGTAAAACTATAAGCAAAATATAATAATCTTATTTATAAGAAAAAGTTAGGATATTAAGTACGACAAAAAAGCATCATCAAATAAAATGGCAAGAAAAGGAAAAGAAGGAGAGGCAAGAAGGTAGGGAGGGATAAAGAACAAAATATTATCAGATGATCAAGGAAATCATCACTGACAAAATGGCCAGTAAAGGAGAGAGGATGGATAAAAAACAAATATTAAAATATGACCAACAAAATAATATGATCAAGAAATTACATTAATGTCAAAAAAAAGAAATTTATTATCAAAAAATGATAGTAAGAATGGAGTTACCAGATTATGGAATGTTATATCTCCCATCCTTGGTGTATACATGTCATACAATTACAAGCGGGAGATACTGATTATCTAGCATGGATGGGGTTAAAATCTCATTAAAAACTTCAATTGTCTATCTCCTCTTATGGAAGAGGGAGGATTAGGATAAAACCTTCATATCTTTTTTTAGTTGTTTAAGCTAATGAAATGGCTTCACCATTTGCTGTAATTATGCATATTATTCAAGGAATTTTTTAAACCTCTTGACAAGAAGATTGAGTGATACATTCTTTAAAGGATGACATCTTTAAATTCAAAGTTTTAGAAGAAATGTTGCGTGATTACAAGTAATTTAAAAAGCTGTTTGGTCAGTCTTGTATTTTTTTGGTCAATTTCGTCCTGCACTATTCATTATTTCAACTATTTAAATTACTATTCCAACTATTCATCATTATTTTCACTATTGTATACATCTATGTACTATTCCAAATACTGATGCTGGTATTTGCCGTAAGAGCTTGAGAGTTGGGAAGGGAATTGTTGTCAGGAATGGGGAAGGACAACTACAAGCAACCTAAGTTACTATTGATGTTTTTCTTCTGGTCATGTACTCATAGAAGAAGTTTTGGCTATCAGACAGGCTCTTTAGCTTGCTCTATAGGAAGGATGATAGAATATAGAAATTCAGTCTGATAGGCAAGTAGCTCATTGACAAAATTAACAATAACGATGCAAATGATCTCCTGCTAGCCATAATCCTAATTGACATTAGGTTTCTGGACAAGCTTTTTGTAAAGTTGCCTTCCTAGTTCTTAAAAGGGAATGCAACTATGTTAGTCATTCTTTGAGCAAGTTTGCTTGTAATCTCATCAATGATGTGTGTTGTAAACACAGTTTTCTAGCTTGGCTGCTGCTTGCAGCAGAAAATGATCTGAGGTAGTTGCTTCCCTCTTTGTAACTGTTTTTTTGGAAGCTCGAATGAAAAAGTATAGTTTGGAAAAAAAAAAATCTATACATGTATTTTACTATTCACACATACTTGCATTAATTTTTTTTTTAGTCTATTCATTACTATCCACCGGTCTAAATTTTTTTCCAACAAAGAAAAATGGAAATAGAGGTTTCGGACTTCCAAAACTAGGATGGGAAGTTCGAACTATGAGCGAAAAAAATGGAGTTTAAAATGGTATATAAGATTGGATTGCTGAACTTAGGTTAGGAAGTCCAAACTATAGGCCAGAAAGTGGAGTTTAAAAAGGTATATAAGGTTCGAACTTCCGAACGTAGGTTAGGAAATCCGAACTATGGGCGGAAAAATTGATTTAAAACAATAAGGTTTGGACTTCCGAACCTATGTTAGGGAATCCAAACTATAGTCGAAAAAATTGTAATTTTTAAATTGTATTTTTATTTTTATTAAAGAAATAAATGTGCATAAGGGTATATTTCGTTTTTCAAGATTTGAATTTTAAATGACGGAAAGGGTAACTATCTTTGTATGTGATTTTTAATACTTTATTTAATAGTGCCAAAAAAAAAGTGAACAAGATTGTGGATTTCGATATTAATAATTTTTTTCGATTTTTGCATGCGTATTTTGTCTTTTAGTGCAAAAAACACTATCCAAACACATATTTGCACATAATTATTTACATTATTCATTATCCAAACACCTATTTAATTTTTTGGTTATTTGCCAAATAACTCAAATAATACCTCAAATAATATGCCCAAATAATGCAATCTATATAGGGCATTGATTACTTATGGAAGAATTAGGGTACATTAATAAATTAATGGACATTAGTTGTAAAATGAATTTTAGCCAATAAAACAAAAGGAATGCTAGGTAAATGGAGGGTTTTTATTCGATGAGGAGCGGACATACCTAGTAGTTATTTCTCAACCAATATGAACCTGCCATTTAGAATGTAGGACCCATATTTCTGAATATAGTGGCCTTCTTGTTTTTCAAAAATATAGACTCTCCATATACTCCAAATAGAAAACTCTCGTTGATTGAGAAGTAACTACTAAATATATTCAATAGTTGATCCTGACGGATATAAAATTTCTCAATGTAAATCAAACATCCAACCAGTTGTGAGTTCTTTCAGTACTGGCTGGCTTTCTATCTATCTGCAAAATCCATGTGTCGGGGCCTGTTGATGGCCTAGATAACTAGATTGGCCCACCAATTATTTCTTTCCAGTAAAGTAAAAAGTATAGATCAGATGAGTGCAATAGTATCATTTCAGTCTGGGTCGCCCACCACTTTTTGTGGGAATCTTTTAGCAGCTGTGGCCCGGCCCATGACACATACACATCGGAATAAATTTGACTTTCGTACAAGGCATTGCCATGTATAAGCCTAGGCCGAGTGAAAACTGCCACGTTCTCTATTTTTATGATTCAAATAAATTGAATTAACGAATTTTTTAAATATGGATATTTCCTTTCGTGTATTACTTATTTTGAAAAATTACTAAATTTTGTTTAATCGTGTAAAATTAAAAATTATTTATTAGTCTCCTTTAAAATTTTTCTAAACTTACACTATTATCCTTATTTCTAAATCTTAGTTCCGCAACTGCCCACCTATTGCCTATGGAATCTAGTACTACTTAATATGGGTGTTCCTTCGACTGCTTAGTCTGTACAAACACTATCTAACAATGAAATCTGAATTTCCTTCAAAAAAAAGAATCTATAGTATAGTAAAATGTAATCATGAAAATAATTTTGGGGACTGTTTTGTCCACTTCACCTACGAAGTTTTCATTCTGTGGTAGTATACTAATGTTTTTTTTTTTTTAATTATAAATTTACATCTTTCTCTACCACTTATGATTCAAATTTATGAACAATAAGTTATCGAAACGTTTATCACTTATATTTTGCACTTTGTCGTCAAAATCAATAAACTTTTGCCTAACACAATTCTTGTGAAAATTAATGAAGAGGGTAAAGCGCGGAAAGCGCAAATGAACTGAGACACGGTGACATTTATTGCATTACCCTATATATATCAACTCTTCGGATTTTTTTTTTCCAGCTCTTCGGAAATGAATCTTAGTAACAGCCTGCAGAAGTCTAGGGGACAAACATTGGCTTAGGCTAATTAAATTTAAGATCAAGCATTCATACTAATATTCTAAGTAACTCTTCGAATGCAAGAGCCAATGAAATCATGGATGCATGGGTTTTAACTCGTATAAAAAGATCCATTCAGCATTAGAATTTAATTAAGTACATACTCGAAAGTAAAGTTTGTCATGGGGTTAATTACCTTAATTTTCTAGATTAAATTGAGATCAAGTATTCGATCAAGTACAAATGGACTTCCAATATTTACAACTTGGTGTAAATAGTGTACCAAACGAAGAGAGAAGGATAAAGCATTATAGCAATTATCATAAAATATTACTTGTTGGCGAGGGAGATTTTTTTGCTGCATGTTTAGCAAGAGCATTTGGCTCAGCAATCAACATACTTCCCTCGACTCCCAAGGTATAGGTTGCAATTAGGCAACAATAATATACTAATCTCTAATTTGTGCATTAGTTTTTTTAATTTTTTTGTGTGATGCTTTTCAATTTTTTTTTTTAAGTTACTAAAAGAATCTGGCAATCAAATTTTTATTATTAATTATTTTCTAAATAATATTTTATAATTATTTCCATTCTTCTTTCACCAAATATCACATATATGTCCGTGGTTATTTAGAATAATATCTTAAATAATTATGATTCAAAACAGAAGTTATTTTATAACTTGTGTGGAAATTAAGATCTCAATCAATGTGGATGGTAACAATTTTAGTTTTTTTGTATTTGAATTAAAGAGGTATTGATGTCAAAGCATCCAATTGAAATAGCCAATTTGAAAGATCTGAAGGAAAAAAGGGTGTACAATAATACATGGAGTCGATGTTGCAACATGGTCCAACATCCTAGCCTTCTGATAAAGTTCGATAGAATTGTTTTCAATTTTCCTCATGCTGGTTTTATAATGCCCGAACATACCCAATATCAAATCGAGTAGGTCAATTTAACATATTCTTTTTAAAAAAAAAAAAAGAAACCCCACGCTACTCGAATCAATGACCCATAGGTTATAAGGAAAGTCTTATCACTTAAACTGTACTTCGTTGTCAATGTTAAACTAATTTTATGCGACAAATTTTGAATATAATGTTATGAATATTGTAAATAAATATATATGTTAGGCTTCATCACATGTAGTAAGGGGTTTCTTGAGGAATGCTGGAATGATGCTGGAAATATTGGGAGAAGTATATGTTACACACAAGACTGCACATCCTTTCAATAAGTGGGAAATAGAGAAATTGGCTGATGAAGAAGGGCTTAAATTGGTTGAGGAAGCTCACATTTTCCAGGATATGATAATAAACGAGGAGCCGGATTAAGAAGCAAAACCAGTTTTCCTGTTGGAGAATGCAGCACCTTCAAATTTACCAGAATTTGTACCTTTTTAATTAAATTCCAGGATTGTTAGTGTTTCTGGAACTTGAAGACTCTAAATGCAAGTATGACATGTTATTATGCTTACCTACTGATATAGATTATTAGAAAATCATAATTTAACCGATAAACGTAATATTACTAGTTTTCAGTGTCAATTTACAATACCCCTGATATTTAAATCTTCCAGGATATATATTTGTTTTAATTGGTTATGTCCACATGTTATGTCAGTATATATATTTGTTTTAATTCGTTCAGTTATGTCTGAATATTTTAATTGGTCTAGTATATAAGTGAAAAAAATTCTTAAATATTTAATCTAAAGTGATAAAGATATAAAATTATTATATTATGGTAGGTAAATATTTGATTGATGTAATTACTTTAATTGTTTCCTTAAATTAGGTGATTACCTTATTAGTTTGATTGTCTTGATTAGCAAGAATTATCATATATCCGATTGTCTTGATTAGCAAGACTTACTATATTTATATTCTCTTGTAAACCTATATAAAGGCACCATATGTACCAAGCAGGCTGTTATATTGAAGTCTGATTTATACATATTTTATATACTCTCTTGTTTTTAACATAAAGAATTTAGTGATTCAAATCAAATTTGTTTGATTGAATAGATCCTTGGATGCGGCAATTCTAAAAAGAAGGTTATTTAAATTCTTGCTCAATCACAATCTCGGCCGTATGACTTATTCCACATTTCATCTTCAAGATAATGATTGTTTAATATATAAGATTTTAATAATAATAGTGTAAAAGTATTTATTTTTGAAATTTAGTGATAATATCCTATACTTAATTTTCAATCTAGTAAGATATACCAAAACAAAACATTTAAGAATAGATATATAACAAAAATTCAAAAATCTTGTGATAAACATCTTATATTTAATTTTCAATCTAGCAAGATATATAATACAATATTGAAGAATAGTTAGCTAACAAAAAATTTAAAAGAAAGGAGATATACTAAATTAATGGGTGATCAAAATTTAAAGTTGATTTATTGTTCTGTATTTCAAATTTGTGTTGTACACATCCCACAAGAATACATCATCCAAGTCAGCAGAATTTAGACAAATGAAATAATTGAGAGATGTATGTCATTTTATATATATATATATATTAGATTTATTAAAAATACATGTGAAAGGTGTAATCAAAATAGTCTTCTCTTTTTGGCCAGAAGACGCAGACCATTTGGTGTGCGCAAAATGATGCTTCGGTTGAGTTGCAATGCCGTCGTAAACACCCAAAATTAACAACTCTAACGTAGTAGTGGTGAGTCGAGTTCGTCCCACAGAGAACGGGGGTTTATCTTCGTGCTAATGGAACAAGGGGGGTTTTGAATGCTTTTTTTTTTAAAACTAAAACTAGTCTCTTAAAATAATTGATGATCAATTAAGAAAGATCTTGATTTTGGTCATATCCACCACGGCAATTTCACTAGTCGATCATTGACACACAAGATAATTCAATTTATATCAAGCACTAATTGAAGAATTAATCCGAACAGATACCAATTCAAAGTTGATTCTTATTTCTTTCTAAAGTTGGTTAATTCAATTCTTATACGATCCACTTAATTTGATAATTATGAGATTTTACCCAAACATGCACCAAAATCAATTAATAGAAGCATTAAAATCAACAAGAACAATTAGGCTAATTAAACATAAGCACACGCGGTTATGCTAATTAGATGATTAATTTTCCTAAATTCAATAACTCAAATCCAGTAATTATCAAATTCAGTGGCTTTATAAATTGAATTAAGCACACGCGGTTAAAACAATCTAGCATTAGATTAATTCTAATAACTTAATATTCTGCAGCAATAATAAGGTAAAAAGAACAATCATAAAATTAATCGCAGAAAATTAATCAATACTTGAGATAAAAGTGAATAATTCAAGTACAAGAAGTCTCATAACTTTGTAGAATTGACCATGGATTCAATTCCCTCTACCAAGAAAAGATTTTAGGCACAAAGTGCCATGAAAGAATAAAGAGGAAAATTTTCTGCTAAAACCCTAGCCAACAAAGAGATAATAAAAGTGTCGATCATTTTTCTCACCCTCCTTGGGGTATTTATAATGAGAACTTAGCGTTAAAAATAATGCCTACAAATAATAACGTGAAATCAGGGGAAAAAAGAGTCCAACCGGCCGAAGAAATCTATCACAAAACTCAAAAACACGTTACTGCTGCTCTCCGCGCACATGCGCTAAGATCCTAGCGCACATGTGCGCGCGAGGCAGTAAGTTCCAAGCGTGTGTTGTACTCTACGTACATGTGCTGAGGCCTTAGAGCGCGCGTGACCTGCTTCTGAAATTGAAGCTTCTGGACGCAGTGCACATGCGCTGCCCAGCTCCAACTCATGTGTGCTGGCTTCCTCCACTGTGCTCCACCTACGGTTTTGATTTTTAACTTGATGCTTCTGTTATTCGAGACAGTGTAAAACATAAAAGTTGTAGATATATCCCTTATCTTTTCAATGCATTTTGAATCACCTCAATCGGAGTTTGTGATCAAAAGTTATACTTGAAATACAAAAATAGTGTCTGGAATGGCTTCATACTCGTGCATGTCTCGTACTAAACATTTTCTTTCATCGTTTTGCATCCTTTTCAACTCTTTTTCACTGTAACCCTACAAAAATTGAGAATAACCAAATTAATATCAATAATAACTCAAATCTTGCTTACAACACATAAAAACGTGGTAATCGACACATAAAATATAGTACAATTATAAACTTATCAAATTACCCCACACTTAACCTTTGATCGTTCTCGATCAAATATAAAATTAAAACATTTAAGCTCAACAAAATTCTACTCAACACATTCCTTTACATATCCACATAAATAATCAATAACCAATCCAACAATCAAAGTAGTCTATGAACCCAAGAGCTCAAATGCTAATAAAAACCAAAACATAAAATTCGTGTGTATGTGTGTATAGCCAATCAAAAACTTAGATTTGAAAACATCTAGATTAAATCATGAAGACCCTCAAAATTTTTCTAAACACCCTATAGCTCACTCTTCTGGTCTTATAGATACACTCCACTAATCTAGACAACCGATTTAATCTAAATTTAGATAGGACTTTTAGTTAGAAATATAGGTTAGGGTGTTTGTTAGCCAAAGAAGGATTTTGATTTAGCAAATAAGAACAAGAGCTTTATAGTAATGACGGCCGTACACTAAAATAAAATTTCTCTTCACATGCAGAATATCAAACATTCACAACCCCACACTTGAGTAACAAATACCCATTAAGAATTCAAAACAACCAAACATGCCAACCTCCCTCGGACATATATACATTACACCATCATTTTTTTTTATGTATATTCACAGTGCGGGTACCAGTGGTTGGCACTACCCGCAACATATAAACACGCAGGTACCAGAGATGGGCACTACCTGCAAATACAGGTACCAGTGATAGGCACTACCTGTATATATCAAGAATATGCAAGTACCAGTAATAGGCACTACCTACATATTCAGAAACTCCATATTCATTTTTTTTTTCAACAATTTTTTCCTAATACCCCATTTCGCTATATATTAACAAAAATGTACATCACTCACTTCTAACAAACTTTCACCCTTATATCCCCTTAACAAATAATGTGCACCATAAAACTCTTAAAAGGGAAGTCTTTAAGATCAAACAATAGAAATATTAAACTCCATAGGGGTAGGTAAATGAGTTTATGTGAAAGAAGGTGAATGATATTTCTTTTCACAAGAATAAGGCTCAAATAGGGTATTTAGAAATAAATTGTTAAAATGGTTGGCTAAAAAGGCTTATCAAACAAAAAAGCACTACCTTAATTTTAAAACTAAATCAAGTCGTCTAAGAATTAGTTTCGAAAATGTAATAAAGTGAGTTTTTGGGATGCAACATAATTGAGTCTACATAAATTTCTCTAAATACCCAAATCAAAAATTAAAGTATGGCTTAGTGCTCAAAAATCTTGAAAATCATGAATAGAAAATATTAACACTGACTACTCATTCATGCATGGTTCAATTAATGATTATTATGCATACGAATAGAAAAAATACGTTCTTAAGCAAAAGCTTTTGAAAATTTCTAAAAATGGTCAATTTATCCACAAAATTTTCAAAAATTTCGACAAGCTCTCAGATCAAAGGAAAAGTTAAAATATTGTAGCAAAATTCAAGCAAAATATACCAAACAACTTAAAAATTCAAATAACTCTCCCCACCCCACACTTAAAAATAAACATTGTCCTCAATGCAAAAATAAGCATTGAATTGAAATACAAATCAAATATAGTTCACCGTGTAAATTGCAGCCAAGTATTCTACTCCCCTTGCTAACATCTTTCATGCACCACCAAGGTTCATAGATCCATTAGCTATAAAGTTTGTGTGCTCCACATAAAACTCACACATAGAATTCACGTAAAATTCACAAATTTTGTGTCTAATCTAATATATACACCGTGATTTAATTAATAAATTTCCTCTTCCTTCTCATATTAGCTCTTTTTCATGTGAATTAAATATAAGGGTATTTATTTTTTATTTTCTTTGGAGGGGCAAAGCTATATAAGATTCATGGACAAGAAGGTGGGCAATTGCCCCCCCCCTCAATTTTGGAAAAATTGTAGAATAGCTTAGAAAGTTTTAGAATTTTTTATAGTTATCTTACAATTGGACCCCCTTAAATTTCTTTAAATTGGTCTTTTTACAAACATTGACCCCAAAAAAATTAAAATACGTTTAATGCCACTTTTATTACAAATAAATATTTCACTTACAAAAGATGTTAATTGATCATAAAAATATATTCATAATACAAAGTTCCCATAATTAATACTTATTATAACTTGTTTTACTATAAATTTAATTAAATTCTAAGTTACCGAATTTATCCATATGTATTTTATTTATTATTAACAAAACTTTTGCCCTTACGATAAAAATTTTTTGCCCCCACTGATGTTGGCGTCCTACCTTCGCTCCTATTTTCAATGTTCGATTTTGGTAGTCTCATTAATATTGTTGTACATATTACAATAGGTGTGACATCTGTGTATATAGACCTAGAAAACAATCAAGTACGGAAAGCCTGATCACCTCAAAAAGGAAGAAATTGAGCTATGCTAGAATCGTAATGGTGGAAGAAGTACAAACAATACAATAAGGGAAATATGTACTTAGCTAGACATGATATTTGGTTTCACTTGTAAATTTTATTGTGTGGACTTAATTTGTCAATAATTTGGTCGATAAGACTTTTACCAACAGATTTTTTATCAAAATCCGTCAGTAATTCCATCTCTAACAACTACTTTTTTAGTAATGCAGGTTTATGTTTGCATTTTCCAGTCAGGCAATCGAAGATGGAAAATGCAAATCCAGATAGTAAGGAAGAATGTGAACAAGGTCAACCATTTCCTCATCAGTCCTTCTATTCCTAGATATGCCGACCCGTTTATGATCCACCTCCACCGAATTGCTAATGCAAAATTTCATCTCACATAGAAATTTCTAAGAAGCATTTGCATACAATGAAGCTCTCTTAGAAAAGTAATATTTTATTTGTTATTTGGTGTTGTTAGATCATATTCATAAAATAGAAAATCTATCTAAAAAGTAAAGAAATCTTCCCATTTTGTAAATAATTTAACAATTATTATAATGTACAGTGCCTATCAAAAAAAATTTCTCCTCGATAAGTTTCAGATATCATTGTCGATTTTGGCGACATATGTACATCAGAATAAGTCGACCTTTGAACATGTTACGTTTCATTAAATTTTGATTACTAGATTCATTATCATAACGTTTTAAAGGTAGAAGCTAGCTAGCTAGCCAATGAATTTTAATTGGTAACTTACCATTGATTACTTATGAAAGAATTATGGTATTAATTAATTAATAAATTAATGTACATTATAAGATGAATTTTAGCCAATATATAAAACAAGAAAAATATTTAAATAGATTCGGTTTAGATTTTACAAGTAGACTTTGTAGTCGAACCTTCTCGATTAAAAAGCATCTGTTATTTCTGTCTCTTATACACATCTAGATGTGTATAAGAGACAGAAGGAAACATACTACAAATTTGATCACATTTTGACAACTACTTTTTGGTCTTAATATATTTATCATATTTAACTTTTTTAGGGTCAACGAGTCAAGTTTTCAAGAGTCAATTTTTTTATATATATTTTTAATTTTTTTGTTTGTAAAATTTAAGCTTTACATCATAATACTATATATAAATTGCACTTTTGTTGAAAAAATTTCATAAAAATCCAAATAAATCTATACGAATTATTGATTTCAAAATTGATCTGATTGGTCAAAAAGGTCAAACCGTAACAAAATAAGTGAAACAAAGGAGTATGAAATTTACTTATATCCGTACATGATATCATTTATTTCATATAGTTTAATTTACATATCATAATGGATTAAAAATCAGATCGATATAAATATTTCTCATAAAACAAAAGGGACCAGGTAAATCAAACATTCAATTTATAGTAGACTTAATCTGTAAAATCCATCGTGTCTAGAGCCGGTTGATGGCAAGATTGGGCTTACCAACATTTTTCATTCGAGAAAAATGAAAATGTTTTGATATGTATTGGTTAAATCAAGCCACATAAGCAGTTGAAAAAATTTGAGACCTGGGTCCATGATACGAAAAAATTTGAGTTTTCAACGAGGCATTGTCATCTATAAATTGGTTCCATTTTTTTTTTTCTCTTATTTATTTATTTATTTACTAAATTTGACAAGCCGAAATCACAGAAATGCAGCTGAAGAACACCAACGACTTTGTTTAGGCTATAAAGGAAATTCACCGTCGATATGTTGAGTTTCTTGATTTGAAGGCTGCATCACCTAACGTATGATTTCACCTTCATATCTTCTTGCTCCTGTTTGTGAATCCTTTTGCATGAATTTGATGATGATTGTTTTAAATGATTGCTTTTGCAAAAGACTAGAAAGGCGTAATTACATAATTCGCTAGATAATCTTACAAATTGTGTATAAATTAATGGATTTCACTAATATATAGAATATTTTTAACAAATTAACATATTACGTACCAATACTCATTGAATAACTGCAGGGGACGAATGAGTACTTAATGGTAAGTGGAGACAAAAATGTTTTCAGTATATAGTAAAGGTAAAAATTCAGTTAGTAATAGAGACAATTAGAAATTTTTATGAGACAGTTATAGATGGGTAATAGAGATAATTAGAGATTTTTACGAGACATTTATAGATGGGTTGAAATCTTCTGATTATAGAGGGTAGAGTTAAAATGATTATGTAACAAGTTTTAATTGATCATCCAAACAAATCCTTTATCAGAGTCATCATGATTTACTTTAAACTGCTATAATAAATGTTCAGCAATAGTAATTATATATTACGAATATTTTTTTTATGATCAAGTAGTATCTTTTGTTTATGAATATCTATACATATTTTGTGATAAAAGGATAATTAAACATATTTTAAATTATTCAGGAGCAATTCATAGAAAAGAGACCGATTTAAGAAATTTAAGAAGGACAATTGTAAGACAATTTTAAAAAATATTAAAATTCTCTATGACAGGGATATTATACAATTTTCCTAAAGCTGAGGAGGGACAATTACCCACCGTAAAATTTACGTCGCCCAGTCCCTACCTTGGCTGTAAGAAGTAACAAAAGTACTACGTATTCTACAACTATGGTGAACAAAGATTCGATCTTTATCAAAAGAAGCATTTGTAGCAAATATTTTGAGCATGAAAGTAGTAACATTATTCAGAAAGAACACAATCTTGTTGAAGTGATTAACAATTGATGTTCAGGAATGAGTAGATTTCTTCACTTCTATTGGTTAAATTTCTAACTGACAACAAATATAATCTAAATCGTAATAATACACTTTTTTTGTGACCTATGTGTTTAAATCACCAAAAAAATATGTGATAATTCACCGTAGATCATTTTTAAAAAATATATTTCTCAGTAATGTCACTTGTGAAATGCAGGGTGGGGAACTCTGCTCTATTTTGGCTGAAAGGTTCGAGTAGAAACAATCAAATGCAACTACTTTAGCATCAATAGGATATCAATATATGTAATCGATGCTTTCGATAGTTGCATCGAAGCGCATTGTGCAGTTCTTGCCACGACCTGTCTTCAGAAGAAAGAACTGTCCACTATAAAAGTCTGTAACATGTCAATTAAG
The DNA here is from genome assembly GCA_025175665.1 of Cinchona pubescens. Taxonomy (NCBI): domain Eukaryota; kingdom Viridiplantae; phylum Streptophyta; class Magnoliopsida; order Gentianales; family Rubiaceae; genus Cinchona; species Cinchona pubescens. The sequence goes on from JANKKI010000131.1 coordinate 6,185,641, forward strand.
CATTCCTTGGTTATATTTACGGGAATATTCAATCCAAGGTGTGGTGGATTCATGGCACGACATTTAGTAAAATAAGAATTTATACATTAATATATGTAGTGTTAATTAGGATTTAACCGTGATCATATATCAGAAGGATAAAAGTTTAGTATTCAAGATTATAGAAATGACTCTGTGTTAAATTAATGATGTGATGTCACACGTCTAATCGATATAAGTTACAACATGGCACTTTCGTACCCTCAAAATCAGCTCTTAAAGGAATCGCTAAGAATGCTCTATCTTACCGTTTAATAAAAGGTCAAACTTCTTTCACTAAAATTTTAATTATATTTTAAAGAAATTTTGACAGTTTTAATAAGATAGAGAGCAAAATAGAAAGTGGTGATAGAAGATCCAGTGGCAAAAGGCACAAGTTATCAAAATATTTTACAAATATTAATAAATTTTCATAATAAAGGCATCCATTAATATGTGTTTAATTGTACCAATTACAAAGTATAAAACCTAACTTAATTGTCTCACAAAATCAAAATAACTTCTTAACCTACCTAATTACAAAGCCTCAAAACACCTTTGCTGCAATAACTAATTTTTTTTTTCACAGAATCAAAATAACTTCATAAACCACTCTATTCTTCTCAAGTAAATGAAATTGTACTAACTCTTTCCAAATGTCTCCTTTCTAGTAATTTGTGATCCCATTTCTAGTCTAATTTGTGATCCCAGACTTGTAATATCACCCTTCATCATAAAATATTTACCAAGAAAGAAAAATAATATTTATGGTATCGTACTTGCTGACGAGATTACCCTAGTTGTGTAATGTTATGATAAATATTATTTTTCTTTCTTCTTTTTTCCCATCACATTACACAACTAGGGTAATCTTAAAGTTCGTCGGCAAGTTGTCAGAATCAACTTTTCATCGGCATCTAGACACCAAAATTTTCTATTTGAGAATTAGAACACAAAGGTATGAAATTATAATTACCAGACTGGCTAGAGAACAGCAAATCGATAGGTATCGGGAGAAAAAGTAAAAAAAATCCCTCAAGCCAAATTCTCAAATTTGAAATTCAAACATGAATTAATTACACAAAAAGAATGTCTTAAGATTTCTAGAACATTTTCAAAGCCTAATTGAGCCACGAAACCAATAGTAAATGCGTGAATTTGGCTACCCAAAACAAGAAACCTTAACTTCGAGAGCTTCAATTCTCTAGTTTTAAGTGTTATAATTTCAAATAAATTATATAAACATGTTATTTAGGGCATAAATGAGTTATTAAACCAGAACTTTAACATGAAATTGCATAAGGAAATGCCATGAAAGTATGAAACGTGAAGCTCCACCGTTCTTGTGAAGAAGAAGAAAAAAAAAAAGTGAAAAACAAGAAGAAAATGGAAAAAAAAAATTGAAAAGAAAAAAGGAGAGAAAGAAATAAAATTTATTTCATAAAAGGGTGAGATTGACCATTCGTCATATTGTTTCCTTGATTATTGATTCAAATATTTTGTCTTTTTATCTTAATTCAAATATTTTTTTTCTTTGTTTTTTTATTGTTCATTTTTTAATTTATTTTATCTCTTTTATTTTTATTGTTCATTTTAAATGCACCCAATTATGTGCAATGAAAAAACAGTGCATAAACTGACACTTAGGTGTTTTTAGATTCGAAAAACCACTTGGGGTGACTTTGATAAGTAATATTGAATTTGTGAGTTTGTAAATTATTTTCTTACAAAAAAAGGTACAAAAATTAAACTTAGTTGTATCTTGTAACTCTTCTTTATAAAACTAGTAGACGGATCGCATTGGGATAGTTATTATAAAATATGTTTTTAAAATTTGAATCAAATAAATTAACCAACATGTGTAGTTATAGAACTAAATTTTAAATTATAAACCTATCTAAATAAATTTTTAAAAAAAAATAAAGAAAGAGTCCACCCTCCCTTTATATATTGTATAGAATACGAGTCAAGTTTGTCATAATCTTTGCATATAAGTAGTATATATCAAATTGTTTAGATAAGGGTATAGCAGAAATCTAGTGAAACATAAGTCACACTAGGAAAAAAACACACATAGACACACACCCCTTATGTTTGTGCAAAATAATGAACAAAATAAAATTGAAAAGATAATAGTTATTATATGAGAGGTTAGGAGTTATAAGAAGTGGAATTGGTTGACGAGAAGTTATAAAAAATAATATTAAAATTAAATTAGTTATAAATTACATTAAATGTTCCTGTATTATATAAAGTAGTAATAATTAGGGGTGTTTAAAAGTCAATCAAGTAAAACTATTAAGTCGAGTCGAAAAAAAAAAATTGACTTGACTTATTCGACTTTTGACTCAAAGTTAAATTAACTAGACTTCTCAATTCGACTTTGAGTTCAACTTTTAAGTCAAATAGTTGTAACCGATCGAATATTTATCTATAAATTAATTGGTTTGACTGGATTACTTCTCGAACTAGTCGTTCGATTTTGTCGGACAAATACCGGTCAAATAAGTCAAACATATATATATATATATATATATGTGTGTGTGTGTGTGTTTGTTCTACATTTATAATAATATATTAATGCATTTGTGTATATAATATTTTAACCATAATATTCTTAATCCTTAATAATTAAATATGTTAATAACTGATAATATTATTTTTTCTTAATATTTAAATATATTCTCTTGTATAATTGTTGGTATTATGTATAATTTATGCACTTATACATTAATATAAGTGTGCAACTTATTAATGTAATACATTGATTTCAAAATTAATTAAATGAATTAATATTTTCCTTTTAGTACATATGGATACTAGAGTTAAGTAATTATATATATATATATATATATATATTTATTTATTTATTTATTTATTTATTTATTATTTATTGAAATATTTATATATAATATTTTATATCTATACAAACATGTTCTTATGTTCATATACTAAAATTTGTATAGCTTATAATTCCAACAAAAATATATTTTACATAACGCCTAATTTGTATAGTTATACAGTTATACTACATAACTTATCAACATAATATTTTTACTATCAATAAGTATATTAAATGCATTACTAACTTACTAATAATATAGATAGTGTTCGATAATCATATATATTCCTATATACTTATAAGATATAACTTAACAGGGGTTGGTGATTCAATAAAAAAAATTTATATGAATTGATTTTTATAGGTGGTTCTAAATTTGTAACTTTATAAATAAATTTTAATATCTATATATGATATATACACTAATACATATTCATATATTAAGATTTCTAACTTGTATGTGTGTGTAAATTTGTACATACAATCTATTTGAAACTTATATCCATAATATATTATGAATTATATTTTTGTACATACATTATGTAAAGATCATAATATGGATAATGTGAAAATTAAAATGATAATAAAAAAAGGTATTATATTAATAAGTTGTACACTTATAAATTTAGTACACTTTTTGTGGAATAATATGAAATTTGTGCGATAATGTACTAAATTTTGGAATTAAAATATAAAATAGAAGAAAATTAAATGTTCGACATATTTAACTTGTTCGACTTACCGGTCAAATAAATCAAATTTAAATGACTCAACATTAACTGATTTTGGGTTTTTATGACTTAACTTTAATTTTTGAGATTTTCAAGTCAAAAATCAAACGAGTCGAAAAATCAAACACCGATCGAATAAACACCCCTGGTAATAATAGATCTTGTTATAGTAGGAAATTTTAAAAAATTAAGCTTCCGTTTGAGTAAAAAAATGGAAAACGACCCTAATATTTCCTTATATTTTATGTTTTTACTTTTTTAATCCATCATATTCAAAATGGTGCATTTTCATCTTTCACAAAATCAAAATATTTAATTTTAGTAATTACGAGTACATTTTAGCTTAAAATAGTCATATGCATATCAAATATCACATTTTTCAAGGATAAAATTAATAATGCACAAAATTTTAATACTAAATAATAGTACTACCTAAACTCTCATCGCACAACCCCAAAAAGAGGTGAAGGAAGATTGTTTTAGGGTAGTAATAGTGGCTAGTGCATTTGACGTCTTAACTGTAGGGTTGTGACATGGTTCATGGTGTGAAGTGGTTGGTAACTTGGTTTTGTGTGTGTGTGTGTGTGTCTTTTTTATAATTTTGTGTTTAGGGTTTTATGTGTTCAATTTTACCACTGAAAAATATGACATTTAATATACATCTGATTGTTTCATGTCAATAGATGTTGGGTGTCACGCCCCTAAAACGGGACAATGACACCACACCTCGGGATACCCCCAAGCATGCAAGACACAGTACAAGAGCAATATACAAACCATAATACCTGTCATTAGATCTCAAAATCAACCAATACAAGATCACAAAGTATATTCAACAGCCATATCAACAACAATCCACAATAACCATTGAAATCACAGTCATATACAAACAACAAACCACAATCCCACAATAGTCAGAAATTCAATCACAAGATGAATCTAACAAGTCTATAGGCATACAGGCCTAAGTATAAAAACCAACCTCACACTAGGATAGTAAACAGGAAAACTCTATCTCCAATAATTGGGATCTGTACTATAATCCCCTCCCTGATCACCACTCGACTCAAGACCTACTAACGTCTCCTGTTGGTTATCAACTGCAAACATAGGAGAAAATAATAACGGAGTAAGCACATCGTGCTTAGTAAATAACATTTAAACCCAATTATAGATAACATGTATACAATCAATACAGGAAACAATATACGAGACATTTCCAACAATTAAAATACAAATATCAATTAAGGAGCTCGTGGTTCACAAAAGTCTTCCCAGCACTGGATCCAGGTCTACCTATTATCCGCCCGAGTAGACAAGGCATAACGGAGTGTCTATCACTTGTCTTCCCGATAGACTGGGTATAACATTTACGAAGCTTATATGCAGAGTACTCAGTGTATCATTTCATTCACTCACTCATAGCCAAATCCACTAAAGTGACCCATTGAGCTATTCACAGTAATCATTCATTAACACATAGTACAATAATGAACAATTGATACATTACATAACAAATATATAATTTGTAAACGTACTTACCTTATGATCGAAATAGATATCTTACCTTAATATTAATTATTCTATGATTACAATACCAATCATATACAGGGTATCGATAAAAATGAGTAAACGTTACTTACCTCGAAAATCGATTTCGTAGACGTATCCTAATTTCGACGATCTAAAACTCTAATCTCGAATCACCTAAACCAGGTAAGTGTTATACCATTAGGATAAAAATCGAGATAAAGATTCACTTTTGGGCATCACTCAAATTCTCAAATTAGGTAATAATTGAACACAAAAGAGTAAGAGTTGACTTAAATTTATGAAAATAAGATAAAAATCTAAGAATTAGGGTTCATAATTTCAAATATATCACTTGGGTTAAGAATTGTCAAAATCCTAATTCAAATCTCACAAAAATAATAATTAAAAAGTCATTTCAAACCATAAATTCAGTCTCAATAGCTCATAAACATATTTAGTAATCAAATCAATTCATAAACAAATTAATTTCCTGAGTAATTTGGAATTTAAATAAAAATCATACAGATCTGGAAGTAAAACTTACTTTTGAAGTTGGATTAAAGATCTACGAGGATTCCTGGATCACCAATTTGATTTAGGAAAAATTTTACAATTAATCGTTGGATTTAAAAATTTTGCTAATGGATATTTTTTTTTTAAATTTATCTCTGGAAGTCACTTGAAGAATGAAAGTAAAAATGAAGCAGAACACTTCGTGATGAAGTTTTAATAATTTTTCAGGATTTGCACTTTAGTCCTTCAAGTTTTGTAAAATTATACTTTGACTCAAAAATTTTAGAAAATATTTAAAAAGGGTAAAACGATTATTTAATATTTAAAAGGGATATTAATGAGTATTTAAGAAGTATAAAATCAAATACGAAAATATGTGAAATGATTAGAAAAGTCGGGTATTACAAATTTAGACCAAAATGACAATTTTTTAAAATTTGTGATGCACGAAAATATATTATTACACTAAAATATTTCTTGGGCTCATTCTTTTGTGGGCAGGCCCAGTGGAGGCTGGGGAGAGGGTTTGGTTTTGCTTCCTTGAAGGCCTCAAATTCTAAGAACTTCACACAATTCCTATGCTAGAACTACTAACTTAAAGACCCACAAATATGGACACTATTTGCATGATTATTATTCGGGGTATATGCAGGGAAATTTAAATTTTTTACTTACTTCAACGAATCACTTTAATTAATTCACCCATAATAAAAGAGGAGTATAGATATTATACTTCAAAAATGAGATAAAATCTTCAATCTGTCCGGGATATCAATTTATAAACTACGCTGGTATACGGCCTTTAATGGTATTCACATAGATGATTATCTTGAAATCTTCACAGGATTGATTCAGCCCAAACCACAAAATGCTAACTCCAAAAAATTTTCTTCTTTTTTTTTTCTCACGTTTTTTTCCTTATTATTCTAGTGTGATTTGAATTCACGTTATGCTTGGGTTAGGCTTATATTTATAAGCTTAAAATCCTAGGAGTTCATTGATATTGCACATAAGTCTCTAAAATTTGTGGCTTATTATAATTTAGCCTCGAAGTTAATTTGTCTCATAAATTAATCTGTAAGTATCTCATACTTATAAAAAAATGATTGTAATCCTGAATTAGTCATTTTAATGTGTGTGACCCTTTAAATTCTTAGTCACATTGGTAATAATTATAAGTTAATGAAAATTAGATAAATTATGATTCTAAATTAATTAGAATTAGATAAAGTAAATAATTTTAATTTATCATTAATTCACTAATTAATTAATTTACACTTATAAATCAAGATTGGATTCTAACGAAGTATCATGACCACTCAAGTGTTGAAACACGTCAAGTGGTTCAATTTCTCTTAGCAATAGTCAATGACCTTGTTCTTGTGTAATTATTATCCTTTTACTACACTATATCACAATTAGTTCAAGAGTACAGATATAATATCAACTCTTATTTTACTAATCAATTTCTTCTTTTTAAAATGCAACGCACTTGAAATAGGATTTAAAATACTCTTAATAGTATTCTCACTTTGCACAAATAATTTCTAGTCGTATCAAGTGGCTATACTGAAATATACTTTTCCATTATAAGGAGTAGTGAATGCTATATTGGTCGTATATTATCTTTTCATAATTCACATTACACCTGATCTCTATAGTATGTGCGACTATTTGAAAGTAACAACCAATAGAGTCAAAGTGCAGTAGTCCATAGTCAAGATAAACTTATGAATTCTAGTCCAATGATCATAATACTACTATCACAAAGAGGTTAATCTACTGACATTTAAATAATAATCCGTATAAAATACTCTTAGCGGATTAATCTGATTCACTTATTTTCAATAAATATTCACATACAATTATGTACTAATCTATCAATGTAAAACATTAAGAAGGTGTTGGTTCACATTCGAGAATCAGAAAAGGAATAAAAATAATAAACCCCACTATCGATATGGGTTTATATTATTCCGCTTTACTTATTTGATTTCAATAAGGAATTAGTTTCTTTATGTTGATAAGTTCATAAATTTGAAACTCATGTCACAAGTGGAAAATAAAAGTGAGTATTTTCTAACACTTTCATTCCAATAGTAATTAACCAAATAATATCTATGGGTATCATTAACCTTGATTTTCATGGCTTTCCCTCATACCCATAAACCAAACACCTCCTAAGATTAAGGATATTTATGAATAAAATATAACTACATGGAGAATCACATGATCATAACGTTTTTTTTTTCCTCGTATATTTTATTTGAAAGACTTTATCATATCAAATAGATAAAAATGCCATATTACAAAATACGTATAAATATAAAAATTTAATCTATCCCTATAACTTATTAATTTTAGAGTAATTCATACACTAACACCAATAAGTTTTTAACTGAGAAGACTAGAAGTAGATTCTTCATTGAAAACTTTATCACCATATAGGTACTTAAATGTGTCCCCAGTATAACAAAGCATTACCCAGATGATAAAATTACATTTTCTTTATAACCTAAGTCATGGTTTGAGACATTAAGTTGGTGGAGATCTACTATAGACCTTCTTTTTAAAAAAAAAAAAAAAAAAATGCCCCATTTACATTTCTCTTATGCCTATTATTTAATACATAAATTCACTTTTTTAATGACAGACCTAAGAGTTGAACTTTGGAAGGCAAAAATTTTGTATACATATTCTTGAAGAAAATCTAGTTTTATGATTTTTGTAAAATTTTACGTAGTAAAATCTAATTTTTTTTCTAAGAGTGTTATTGAATTTTTTAAAAAATATCAAAAAAAATAATATGTTTTTGGCACTCTTTGAAAATAAGAATATATATATATATAGGGAATAATTTTTTATATTCTATAAAATTTTTTGGGATCTAGGAGACAGTCTAATTTTTATAATAACGTAATAATAATTTAAAAAATTTTATAGGAAGAAAAACATAATTTTAAACGCCCCTTTGATCTGTCCCTGCTATTTTCTTATCTTTTATTAGAATCGAACACAATTTTTCGTTATTGGATGCAGCAAAAGTTCATAACTCAAGTGCCCATGCATTGTGAGAATTAACGTAGATAAAAAAAAAGTTATTGAAGACTATTGTTGTTATTTGTGTCATTCTTCAAATACCTGAAAAGCGTATACCAAAATACATTTTTCATACAAATCGAGCAACTAATAAATTAATAAGAAAGCTTGAAGCAATTAAAGGAGGTAAAATCCCAATTGACATTTCAAATAGACATCTGACGCTTTTATATATATATATATATATATATATATATATATATATATATATATAACCTTGAATCTATGGTTATAATATTTTAAGATAATTATTCTGAATTAATTGTTTCACTCAAAAATTATTAAATCAAAGGCGCAGTCTCGAAGTGTATCAGACACATTTTGTGATTTATTGAATTGAAAAAACATTCAAATGTTGTTCGTACATAACATCGTGTGTCTAGGGTCAGTTTATGGCGCCACCATTAGTTCCTACAGAGGTAATAAAAAAAATGTTAAAAGGCATTTAGATGAACCATGAATCGCTCAAATCGGGCTACGTAGGTAATAGTTCAATGTGGGCCGTCAAGTACTGGTACTTTACGTTGCTGTAATGTTTTTTAGAACAGTGATCCGGGCCACAATACAAACTTCATCAACAAATTAATAGATTTAAATAAATATATTAACCGTTCATTTTAATCCATACAAAAACAATATGTAGAGTCTTGCAATATATTACTAGCTTATTTCACAAGAAATGGAGCATAGCCCCTAATAGTACTGATCCGGCCTCTGGTCTAATGTAATTGAAAAAAATTTAGGTCTACTCAGTCCTGAGTCTCATCTTTAAATTTTGTGGTGAAAATTAAATTTTATATGCATGATAATTCTATTTACATAAGCCGATATCATTTGTTTTATAAGATTTAATTTACATCACAAGTCTACGAGTGGAGCAAAGACTGGGTTTAGCTAAGTAATATACTTAGGTAGGCCGGTCTTTAATCTAATTTCTAAACTCTATGCTGTGAATGAAACCTTATTGAGTAAATGCATCAATAGATATAAACAAAATTTCATAATATTTAATTTGATCATAAAATTTACATCTAGAAGCTAAAACTGAATCCTCCTAAGTATTTTTCTCCCATTTAATTAATATTTTTGTTTTGTAAGCATAATTTTGTACCTTAAGCAATGATCATACATAATTTCTTTTGAAAACTTTTTTTGTAAAACGAATTTATGATAGGTGACATGAATTTCTTGGTCCACAATTACCCATATTACCTCAAATACTATGTCCATGATGGGTTATTATTACTGTGTCCATGGAAGGTTTGACATATTTTGCATTATTAATTGTGTCATACTAGTAGGAAAAACACAACATTTTATGGTTATGTAATTTTTTAAAAAAATTACAAAAAATTAAAAAAAAATAGTGAAAAAGTTAACAAAAAATTTTAAAAAAATAATATAGGGAGTAGAGAGTAAAAGGTGAGATATGAGAAGGAAGTTATGGGTGATTTACGAAAACATAATAAAGAGAGTGAGAAGGGTAAATTTGATAAATTATAAATAATAGACATTAAAATCTTCTCTCATACTTTATATATAGTATAGATTCTTGATTAATCTTGTATAACCAAAAAAGAAAAAAAAAATAGCATTTTTCATGCACAGTAACTAATGAACAGTCTAGGAAATCCCTATTGGTATTCAAATCGACACATTTCATGATCTCCATTGAATTGAAATACAAATCGAATATAGGGGTATTTATTTTTTACCGTGATTTATGCAATAAATTTCCGTTTTCCTTCTCACATTAGCTCTTTTTCATGTGAATTAAACATAGGGGTATTTATTTTTTATTTTGTGTTCGATTTTGGTACTCTAGAAATTAATATTGTTGTACATGTTACAATAGATGCGACATTCGTCTGTATAGACCGAGAAAACAATCGAGTAGAGAGCTTGATCACCTCATTAAGGAAGAAATTGTGTTATGCTAAAATCGTAATTGTGCAACAAGTATAAGCAATACAACAATCGCAGATGGAAAATGCAAATCATGATAGTAAGGATGGCAACCATGTTATGGATATCCATTTCCTCATCAGTCCTATTCCTATACCTATATATGCGACCCGTTTGTGATCCACCTCCATCAAGTTGCTCCATTATGTAATGCAAAATTTCATCTCACTCAGCAATTTCTGAGAAGCATTTGCATGTAATTAAGTGCTATCAGAAGGGTAGTTCTTTATTAGTCACTTTGTATTATTAGATCATCTAAAAGGTAAGAAACTCATTTAAAAAATAAGAAATCTTCTTAATTTATAAATAATCTAACTATTATTATAATGCGGAATGACTATTAAAGAATTTTTCTTCTCTAAAAAGTCATTCAGATATCGTTGTCGATTTTGGCCGCATATGTACATTAGAATAAGTTGATTTTGCCACATATGTACATTAGAATAAGTTAACATTTGAACATGCGACGTTTCATTAAATTTTGATTACCATATTCATCACCATAAAGTTTTAAATCTAGAAGAGCTAGCTAGCTAGCCTATGAATTTTAATTACTTGTGAAGGAATTATGGTATTAATTAATTAATAAATTAATGGACTTGATGAATTTTAGCTAATATAACAAAGAAAATATTTAGATAGATCCAATTTTAGACTTCATTTGTAAACTTGTAGTCATAATTCAATTTTATGAAATCTTATTCGTATCCGCACATGATATTATTTATTTTATATAATTCAATTCACACTACCTAATTTATAAGTAAGATAAAAAAATCAGATAGACCTAAGTGTTTCACATAAAATAGAAGCTGCCAAGTAAAGCAAACATTCAACTTATCTTGAGTTTTATTTCACTGGTAGATTTATCTTTTATCCGGAGGTGTTTGGTTCGCATTCGGAAATCAAAATCGGAATTAGAATGAAAATTATAAATTCTACTATTGGTATGGATTTATTTCATTCCCTTTTATTTATTTGGTTTGAATAAAGAATGGGTTTCATTATTTTGATAAATTAATAAATTTGAAACCCACATCACACGTGGGGAATGAAAGTGGGTATTTTCTAACACTTTCATTCCCGAAAAATGATTCTCATAGTGATTAATCAAACAACATCTATGGGTATCATTAACCTTGATTCTTATTTCTTCCCCCCTCATACCCATAAACCAAACACTTAGTTAATCTGCAAAATCCATGTGTCCAGGGCCTGTTGATGGCCCAGATTCGGCCTCCTGACTCTTTTTTCGAGAAAAATGAAAAGGTGTTTTAAAATGTATCGTTCAAATCGAGCTACATATAGGATTGTCAATGGGTTGGGTCGGCTCGAGTTCAGCCCGTCCAACCCAACAAATAAAGGACTGATCCTTACATTAAAGTGAAGTTATTTTATCGAGTTAAAATTGGTTCTGAATATTAAATTTGATTTAAATGTGAGTCGAGTTTGGACCCATCCTTAATAAGTAAATGAAGGACGGGCCCAACAAATAAAGGACTGATCCTTACATTAAAGTGAGGTGAGTTAAAATTGGACCTAAATATTAGATTTGATTTAAATGTGAGTCGAGTTTGGACCCATATCTAATAAGTAAATGAATGAATATATATACACACACATATATATACACACTAATTTGATTACTGATTCTTCAGTTTAATTCTATACTAATTAATCTATTAATTAAATAAACTCTTACCCTGATAGTCATAATAACTTATTCGAAGTATTTTTTTTCAATTTTTGTATGTGTAGATGTTAATAATTCATGATAAAGTATTGTTTTGTGTAATTTAGTTATTAGTGTTGAAACTTAATATACACTTTTTATATTTTGTCTTTTAATTTTTTAACTTTCAGTAATGTACGTACTGTGAGATTGGGCCACCCCAATCAAGATGTCTGAAATCCGAATAATTTTGAGAGTCGAAAATGAGTTGTATATTTATGAGTTTAGTTCAACCCGAATAAGCTCATAGTCCGAATAATTTTGTAAACCGATTATGGCTTTTGCAAAATCTGACTCACAGAGTCCAATTGACAGTAAGTAGAGGCAGTTCAATCTGCGTCGTGGAATGGATCATTGGTGTGGACTAATTTCATTTAGTACTCCTCTTCTTATACGTGAGTCTTACTTTACATTCTAAATTTTAGTTTTAAACACTTTGCATCCCAAACTCTCAAATTCATCCCATTTCAAACTTTTTTTAACGTGTATAAAAAATCATTGAAATTTTTCGTGTGTACATCAAATTCAGCAAGATGTACAACAATATTTTTGCATGCAAAACCAAAGATTCCGTTAACTTTTTTGGCGATGTTAAAAAAAGGGTAAAAGTGGGATAAATTTGAGAATTGGGGTATAAAGTGTCCAAAACTAAAATTCAGAGTGTAAATTAAGAATTGGATACCATCTTAAGTTGAGGAGTGCAAAATGGAATTAGTTGCTTACTACTTCCATTAGATGTGCCTTGTTGGGAATTTTTTTCACAAAAGACATAATTCTCTCTCCGTCCCACTTATAATGTTATAGTTGATTTTTTTTATCGTTAATTTTTAACATACTCAATTTTGATTGATTTTCTAACTATTGTTTTAAAATTTTAAGTTTCTTTATAATAATATTTAATATAAATTTCACCAAAATTTGAATAAATTTATATAAATTATTCATTACTAATAGTAATTAGATCTAGTGGACAACAAAAAGTAAAAGGTGACGAAGGGAAATAAAAATAACTCAAGGAAAAAAGAGAAATATATAAGATTATAACATTCGTTGGATCTTTGTCAAACTTTATATGGAAAAGTGAAACAAATGAGCATGCATTCAAGATGATTCTTATAAGAATCTAGCGTTTATAACAATAATCAAATAAATTACATAAGCTTACCAACTTCGTTGCCTTCAACTACAATTCTTTTCATATTTTGCAGACTTATCAACTACAATTCTTTTCTTTGCTAGATTAAGTCTGCGTGATTTTTCTTTTCTTTGCTAGATTAAGTCTGCGTGATTTTTCTATCTTATTATAAGCGTTGAACGCCTACAGACTACTTTTCTTAGACACAGTTTAAATAAACATTATAACCATCATGAGTGCAAAAAATTACTACTTTATATAATGCATGAGAATTTTTGGTATAATTTATCTTTTTCATTTCTATTTTTAAATCTACAACTTTTCACTCCCACTATCAAATAACCTCTCAACCTACCACAAAATTGCATTCACAAAACTCTACTTTAATTTACATTTTAGTTTTCAACCGTTTTAAAAAAAATTTAGTACAATTATACACACATATCGAGTATGCCAATAAAACTAATCACCAATAATCATCCGCTGCCCGCTCCTATAGATAGATATAAGGAAGTTGGAATGGAGACCGGCCAAATTGGAAGAACGAGGCAGCTCCAGGGAGCTGTTATTATGTCAAGAGTTTTCTGTTGTGCACCACCGAGTGCTTCCACCCTTTTGGTTCGAGTGTTGTATGAGACCACTTCTTGACTCCACTCTAAATAAACTATATCTTCATCATATGGATGGAAAGACGCAAGATTGACATATGGACTACTACCCAAATTATTATCAACCATAATCTCTTCTTTCCTCACTATATGCTGCAAATACCAGTTGTTAGAACTGTAGTTCTCAAGAGCCCATATTTTGAGATGTGAAAATCCTTGTGGCTTAAACATACGACCAACTTCAAAATACTTGAGGCGTCCTAGATGGCCTCCACACATATATCTTGACTTGTTACCTTCTTTGTCTACATGCGGAAATTCAATGATCCGGAACTTATCTGGACTGTTATAAGGATCATAGGCTATAACTCCAAGTTCACAGTCATCCCAATGCAGATTCCCCTCCATAACAAAAGCCTTCTTGTTATGGGAAACTCGAACTGTACATGGGGAGTGCACAATGTGCGTTCTACCCATTTACCCGTTTCAGAAGAAAACACCTCAAACTCAAGGAAATTTTGTATCTTAGAAGTACAGGGACAATGAACTAAGACGAGTTTAAAACTCCTTAAAATTCCCTCTTCATCAACTTGTGTAATAAACCCAAAGCTGGCTCGTCTGGTGCAATGTTTAGGATCAGGAATGGCCAACCATTGCTTAGTTATTGGATTGCAGATAAAATATTCAGTAACATCATTAAAAGACCTCCTATCAAGATCAAACCAACCATACAGCACAACCCCGTTGTCAGCTGCTTTGATATAATACAGTGGTCCCTTGGCTTTATGTGAATTTGGTAGAGCAAGTACAGAGGCATGTGGGGAAGACAACAAGGTACCGTCAGAAATTTTATTCTCCAATAGCTTATGCGTAGGAAAGTTGGCCATCATAGACCCCTCGACATGCATTCTCTTCAAAAGAAAGCCCCATGGAAGAGCTGAGGCTGAGGCTGAGACTCGAGAAATATAGATTGGCATTCCAACATCTAAAAGAAGGATGAGAGATGATAGAATTCCAGCATCTTGACACACATTTAAACCTAAAGATGGACTTGATAGGAAGCCTACAGAGTACTTCGATCAAGAACCAGTCAGGCAAATTACCGTCATTAAAACTCATGACCTCTTGAGTGGTTGGGCATGAACTTTTAGAATTCACAAGTCTTCTACTTTTAGTGGGCCTTTTCACATCCCTGTTACAAGGATTGACTCTTCCGTTGATTTCCATCTCGATAATTTTGGGCACGGAAGATTTTGCCTGCAATATATAAACAAGATTTAATTAATATGTTACAATGACCATAAATGATTAAACAAGTATAGAAACAGGTAAATTCCAGTATATATACATCAAAGGAACAAACAACAAGTAGAGGAAAGAAATTTATACAAATTTCAACCACCCCCGAATGGGATGGTATCATATGATTATGTCGAATTGGTACGTAGGCATACATGCAAGTGAACTTTATTCTGGTAGGAACTCATCAAGCTTTTGTAGCAAAATCTTGTTGAAATAATCTCAATGCTTTGCTCAAATTTAAGGAAGTATTTGATTTTTAGGTATGAGGAGAAGAAATGGGCATTGTAGTTAATGATACCCAAATCTTATTTAATTAATCACCATAGAATAATGAAGCTGTTAAAATGTCTACTTTTATTTTCTATTTGTGCCTTTGGGTTTCAAAATAGATAAATTATCAATATAATAAAATTTAATCCTAGTCCAAACTAAACAAACAATGACGTAAACCTATATCGAGTGGAGTTTATAATTTCAATTCCGATTTCAAACCAAACATCTTCTAAAGACTAATAGTGTTAACGTTTGAGATGCTAAGGTTGTTTCCTTCTGAAGCCCTTATTAATGTTAAACAGTACTACAAAATTTATATTTGAATCAGATAATTTAGTACTAAATATGTGATTTTTTTTTCCTTAAAAAACCGAAGGATGGCATAAAACCATATTACATATATGTTTTGCTAATTAAATGGAGCCTTATTATTATGATTCAGACGACAATTACAATATATCAGACGCCAAAAATAGTGAGATAAAGAATATCAGAATAATAATAATAATAATAATAATAATAATAATAATAATGCTTGAGGACGAAACTAAGGGCTGAGCTGAGAAAAATGAGGAGACAACTTACGCCTACGGAATTGTTATTGCCATTCGACTTCACAATCTTCTGTTCACCGCCGCCGCCACATCATTAAGGGGATCTCCATCTTCTTTGATTAAAATTGTTTGAGAAGAAATTCAATACTCTGACCCGATCGTGCCAGTGAATTTATGAAAAACTCTTATATATATCGCAACCCCTAATATTTTGGGTAATATGTACTAAATCCTTTTCTGAAATTGAATAACTATGAAAGTTTCAATTCAATTACCAAATTGGACTGAAATTGACATGAATTTATGAAATAAGAAATAAGAAATCCTAAACTAATCCAATTCTCTTTTCTCCTTATGAGTTTAGCCTAGTTCATAGGATTCCAATTTTACTACGAGTCCTACGGCTACAGGGGGCTTGGATTTTAACTGTAAAGTCAAAGCCGTATGGATTTTTATTTATTTATTTATTTTTATTTATTTTTTGCTAGGAAAGACATATGGATTCAGTTTTAAGGTATTTGGGTAAGGGTTAATTTCACATTCCTGCCCTGATATTTAACATAATTGTAGAAAACTCTCCTCAAGTATTAAAAATTACACATACATCCCTTATTTTAAACTTTCCGACTAGGAGTGTGTATTGGTTAATCGATCAGTTAATCGATTAATAAAATAGGTCAAAATTCGAAAAAAAGTTTATAAAATTCTTAACCAATTTCGAATTCGGTACTTCGTTTTAAATCTGATTAATCAAATTCAACTCGAGTTAGTTGGACCCAGGCCAAATTCCTATATAGAAACCTATTTTTCAAATAAAATTTTTCTTATTTTATTTTATTTTTGTCACATAATTTGATATGTTGTATGAATTTTTATTAATTAAATGATTCAAAAAAAATAAGAAAAAAATAATATCATATAACTTAATAAAATAATAAACAATGTAATTACTTATAATACTATAATATCATGTATGTAACTGCGTATCACAAAACTATTTAATGTGATTTATATATACAATTAAATATTACATACATAATAATTCCTAAAGTCATATGTATATATATAAGAAATGTGTCACTTGCCTTCTTTAATTCAGAAGTACAAGAAGATATATGTCACTTCCAATTTTACTCGAAGTACTTGTTCAAAGAAAATTCATATGTTAGATAAATAGAATAAATTGTATATAATAAAATTAAAATTAAAAAAAAAAATTGCCCCATAGTTTGTGAAGTATTAAAATATTTAATTAAGTCTCATTTAGTTAAAAAAAAAAAAAAAAGATTGCACTTTTTCGTAATTAACCTTTTATTCTCCGATGAAATGAAAAATGCTTCGAAGTATAAAATACAATTTTTTTTTTTTTAATCTTTAACTCTAAGCAAACCATGAATACATAATATATATATATATACATAATATTTAATTTGTAGAACGGAATGTATGGTCAAATATCGGCCTCAAAAACAAAAATAAAATGAATCCAAAATACTTTTCCTATGTATTCAATACGGTCAAATCCATGTGCATCAACAACTTATATGACCCAAAATGATTTACAGATTAACTAAGAAAAGGCCTAAGCTAATAACTAAAAGAAACATGCCCATAAACATTTTACAAACTCACTTGGAAAAAGATGTAACCCAAGACACTAGCATAACTAAAAGGATAGTGTAATTTTAATCCTTAACAGCCAAAGACGCACTTTTCAAGAAAACTAGGATACTTTCCGTTGTAATGGAGGTTTCTACAAGCATTGAATCACTCATAGTAGCATCGGAGGATAGCTTGTTTGCAGAAAATCTCACGGGAAGATGTTTTTCCAACTTCTCCATCCCACGTACATGAAAAATTTATCATAGTCATTGAACAATTATTTAGCGTTTTAATAACAGATTTAAAAATTAATGAGAAAAAGTCATTTGAATAAAATATGGTCCCTTACTTATAGTAAATTGGCCTACTCAGTTTTATAGATTATTAAGTAATTAATAGAATACCATCAATACTCAATGACGACCATAAACTTTCTCATAAAATACAAGATGTGATTCTTGGCTGAATCTTTTGAGAATTTGGTGAATTTCCCCCTTATGGAATATGTTTAAATAGTAGGAGTTATTATGCTTAAATGTAGTACAATAAAGTTCAATATTATGCCCTCAAAGATTGTGAAAGTCAAGTTGAAGGAAAGCCAAAAGAGAGATTATTTTGGTTAAAAGTAAAAAATTTAGAGGACTACTCTGGCGATTTTCCGTTAATTTTTAAGTGGAATTTTGGAATGGCTTATTAATATTCATCCTCCTCTCATCTTCACCCGTTTTTTCTCACTCCTTCAGTTCCTCCGTCGACCAATAAGAGCATGGAGCAGCAGCGTGTCGGCGGGCTGATTGAATACGTAAGTCAAGTCATCCTCCTTTATCAATATATCAGGAGTGGTATTATTAGTATATCAGGAGTGGTATTTCTGTCGGTCAATTCCTTTGAGCAAAACCATCTTGATGATTTGATTTGATTTTAACACGACTGATTAGTATATTAGCATCCATCTGATTTTTTTGGTGGAAATTGTAATATTTATTATTCCGATTTTGGGTCAGTTGCACTTACATCGGTGTACTGTGCCTATTATTAACACAGAGAAGGGGAATTCATCCTCGTTGGCTACTTCAATTTCTACGTTGCCCTCCATATTAAAATTAAAAGAAAAAAAAAATTCAATTTTGCCTTTTATTAATACAAATTGAAATTATTGATATGTGAATACAAATTCATTTTGGGAAAACATTAATTTTGACATACCACGTCATCAAGTTGGCTTTGTGCTTTATATATGTTTAGATAAACTAGAATCTTGCATCTAATAGGGTGTTTGTTTTACCATGAATTATCTTCTATGAGAATTTTTTTTTTTCTCTCTTGTGTTTCTTGTTGAAGGCCAAGTGTTCGATGATGAAGAGAAGACTGAATGGGCGTAAGCTATACAAAGAATGAAAAATAAGGAATTTGGAAGTCGGACCAATGAGATCATGGGCTTTAAGGACGGTTATTTGCCAAGTTCTTTGTAGACTTCCTGTTAAGTTTGTCTTCAGGTTCAAATGCTTCTCAAGACAGTGGCTCTCTGATCTCTGATTCTTCTTTTCCCCTTTTGTATATCTCTCGAGCCTCAGCTTTGTCGGTGCCTCAGCATTCATGAACCTTGCTTATGAAGGCAATGCACATTGAGGGTTCTGATCGGTTCCACTTTTCCGAGGTTAAGCCACTAGACTACATATATTCTGGTAATCTGACTTCCCCATATTGTAGTTCCTTTACCAAATTATCATGAATCAGCACAGAAGCAAATCTATTTGATCAAAGCAGTTGACAACGGGTTTCTACTGTATGCTTGGTGGTTTCCTTGTGGAGCCTGTCAATCCTGTTCGACAATATTATATCTGTAACCAAGCAGTGGTTATCCATTCCTGCACGCAAAAAGTGCTTCGGAGACGTCGGGCTTATTATTCAAGTTGAAGATGGAATTTTAAAAAGTTATAAAGTTGCCTTACTTTATGCTTGTTCTGATAGACGGAATTTCCTCCAATTTGAGGTATTTTCTTCTGAAACGGGTGAATGGGTGGAATATACCATATCTTCTGAACATTTTGTCCAGGTTGTCTATAACAAGAAACCGGTTTTGTTTAACGAGAATCTTAATTGGGTTGATAATGCGCTCGGAATTATAGCTTATGACCCTTAGAACCGCCCTGATAAGTTTCGCGTTATTGAATTTCCAGCCGATGTGACCAAGGAATATAACAATTCAAGATGTGATTCATTTTGTTGCATTTGTGGTGTCCATCAAGGACGCCTGAAGTATTTTGAAGTTTCTCATCCCTTTCGGGAATATTCTTTATATTCTGAGTTTAGGAAATATGGGTACTGGAGGACTACAGTTCCAACTACTGGTATTTGGAGCATACAGTCAAGAAAGAAGATATCTTATTTGATGATTGTTTGCGTCGTAATATACCACTTTGTTTCCATCCATTTCATGCAGATATAGTTTATTTGGGGTTGGGCAAAATCTTGGCCTCATATAACATCCGAACCAGGAGATTGGAAGCACTTGGTATTCCAAGCAACCCTGAAGAAACATTTCGCATATTTGAATACGCTGGTGCATCATGCTTCCTGTTTGTGCTTCCACATTGGCCTGTATATATTCCATCTTCCCTATCTATAGGGGTTGATAGTTATCAATTTATTGTGCTTGAATCTGTGTGATGAGATGACCAATAATCTGTTATTTATTGTATTTGAATGTGAGTGAAGACCAATAATCTATTATGCTTGAGTGTGTTTTATTATTGTATTCTATGGTTATGTCTGTTGTATTTTGAACTCAGATTTAATTAAGAAAAGGAGCAGAATTTACTCTACTCTATTTGTGGTCATTTTTCAATGCTTTTGCCTCAACTTTATGTTGTTATATATCATCAACAATTGCAATATGATTTGTCGGAGATCAGGGACTGAAAAAGACAAATTACACCTTGATCTGAATAAACAGTAAGGGTGTGTTTGGTTGCATGGAATTGGAATTTGACGCTCCAGTACCAATTCTGTTTGGATGTCATAATTTTTTTTTTTTGAATTGGAATTGAATTCAATTCTAAGGAGCTCAATTCTAGGCTTCGAATTCTTAGGCTGGAGTTCAAAATTCCAAATCCAGCTCCACACCCCCACCCCTTAAAAGGGTTGGGTAAAATTGACCTGAAGTCGCGCCTTGCGCATGGCTTCTCTTTGACTTTTGCCCCTTCCCCCCTCTCTTTTCTCTCGATGCTCTCCTTGCCCTTTCCTAGCCATCCTGCATCTCTCATCGGCCGTCTCTCTCCATCTTTCGTCCTCTCTAAGATCATTGTCATCTTTCTCCTCATCTTGTTCTCTGTTTATCTCACTCAATCACTACTCCCATAGATCTTTATCGCCATCCTCCGAGCGCCCCCGCCACCGTCACCGCTACGTCTTCAATCTGGTAAGTTTACCATTTTTCCCTTATGATTTCTGAAGATCTTCTCTTACTTGTTTCTTTTTTATAAAAAAAAAAAACAAATAACAAAAAACAAAAAAAAAAAACCTTGTCCTCTTGTTTCATAAGATATTTCATAGAAATCTTGTATTATTTAACTTTTTTCATGTTAATTATGTGGTTTTCTTTAATCATATTGTGTTTTTTGTGTGCATGAATTTCTTGATGGTTAATCCTAACCATTTTTTAAATTTGTGCACACAAAAAAACCCATTATAAATTGCTTGAAATTTATGTATTTGGCGTGTTCCAGGTGCCTGGAACTAATGCTATGCTTATTATTTTGATTGATGGCAACTTTATATTGATCCTGCTCTTATATATTGATAAAACTAGGTGCGAGTCCAATCTGATCCTCATGCTGGAAGTTTGCTCATTATTCGTGAAGTTGAGAAAACCCTGCCTCTGGTGCTGTCACAGAGTTGTTCATTATTCATTGCGATTATCTGTTATTTGGAGGATAGAAACTTTTGTGGTACTTCCAAATGTAATTAGGACATGAATTTATACTTCCCATGACTATTAAAATCTGATTTTGAGATCAAGATTAATCTAGTTTTCTGTAACGTCTTTAATCAATTTCTCATTTTGTTATTTGAACTCCAAAATGTGAACTTCAATTGATGTTACTGAGGACTAAAACCAAAATCATGCCAAATTTACTAGAAGAATCGTAGAATGATTCGTAATTGTGGCCATTCATGCAAGATTTATGGCAAATATGTAATTGAACACTGTTTGTTCCATAATGTAATATTATGGAGCCTAAGCAAAAGAGCTTTTGGGTCTGTGGAGTGTAATGGAGTTTAGCTGTTAGCAGCAAGGATTTGTTTACTGTATCATTTCTACAATTGATGCAAACTTATATGCTGCACTCCCTAGTTTCATTTTTTTATTTTCTTGTGACGTTCCATAATCTTTTTAGTGAGATAATTGACATCATTGTTGTAACTAAAAATAGACTCTCTTTTGATCTATGTGCTGGTTAAGAAACTTCTTTTGTATGTCGCAAAGAATCAATAAGCAAAAGGCTTACTTAGCAATTAGCATTGGGCTAATTATGTCTAGAGCTGCATTGGAGCCTATGTTGAGTGGGAGAAGAGGGACAGGTTTTCTGTGACTTGTCTGTGTCTGTGATTGGACAATTGTCACGGTATATATATATCCTGACATTGATTAAAAGAGCACAATCTTGTGATGAAGCGTTTATCATTGACATTTTGTGCATCACTAGTAAGTTTATAAAATTGTTGGTCTACAGTTTTTGGACATCATGGGTTTGTAAAAACCGGCAACAACCAGAGAGACTGATACTGGAACTGGATACTAATATTCTGCAGAAATTGTTCCTTTCTTTAATGGAGTTGTTGTAGTATTGTTTCACCAGGATGCCTGTTTGCTTTTCAGTTGCTGAGTTTACCAGCTAGAATTGATCCACTTCAAACTTCTGCTGTTGTTAGCCTGCATGGACGGCTCTTTATTTCTGTCCCTTTTTGAGCAGGCAAATATCTTACAACTGAAGCATTGTAGTTATTAGTCATTATGGAGCAATGTAGCTACATGATTTAATACTTTTTCCGACTGACTTTGAAGTATTTGAACTTCTATATAAATACATGATAATTAATTGTGATAGAAACTCATACAACATTTTAATTAAAGTAATGTGTAATTTTGGACATCTTTAGAATTATATATTTTTTCATTTGCATTGCGTGTATTTTATAGTAAGATATAAAGGATTATTTTTATTAACATTGGGTGTATTTCAAAGCAACATAAAAGAACAAGTTACTATTTTAACTTTTTATAATGATTTTAACATATTATATGAACCTATCAATAATATGCAGAATATATTAGTTTAATTAGGATTTTAAATTTTTTTAATAATTTTCTTAATGTATTCGTTCTTTATATTTTAATCAATTTCTTTTTTTTTTAGTGTTTGAATTATAAATAATTTTTGTAATTAATTATCTATATATTATTTGATTTTATGTAAATATTTTTCACTAATCAAGAATATCAATAATTTATTTATAAAATGATGTTTGGTACTTTATAGTAATTTTGTCTTTTAGTAATGGCAAAATATATACAAATATATTTAAAAAATTCAATACTATAGAAAATAGGGAAAAACAACTCTATTAATCCCTCACATTTCACATTTATATTTTTTTAGTCCTTCACATTTAAAATGATGTATTTTAATCTCTCACAAATTCAAAATGTTATAAAGTGGTCCCTCGATACAATTATTAGCATATTTTGCATTGAAATACTTGCATTTGTATCGAATGTTAGATTTTTCATGAGCAAAATTGGCAACACACAAATTTTAAATATTAAACAATACTACTTAAAACCTCTAATTATCACCACCACCCAAAATTCTCACCTACCATCACCACCCATATTCCCCTCCTTCGCAGCTTTTCCTCCTCTAACTCTACTCCTTCAATCTTTTTCTTTTTGAGACAATTTATTATTTAAGATTATGTATTATCAATTTTGCATTTAAATATATTATATTTTATACGCATGTGAGTATTTTAGGTTAAAATATATTTGTAATTGGGTCGAGGGACCAAAACAGTGCGTTTTCACTTTGTGAGAGACTAAAATACATCATTTTAAATGTGAAGCACTAAAAAAGTACAAATGTAAAATATAAGGGACTATTAAAGTCATTTTTTCCAAAAAATATCTTTATTTTTAACCGATCAAGTAATTAGTAGTGCCGCTATAAGAAATCATAATCTAAGCATATGGAAGAAAAATAAAAATAAGATGTAAATAAGTCATATGTTGTAAAAACAAATGACAGTAAACAAATAACAGACAATAGTGAAAAAATTAAAAACTAAAGGTGAAAATATAATTACAAAAAAGAACAAAGATATTAAATATATATTTTAAAACATATACCTTTTGTATAAAAAAAATCAACAAATAAAATGTTTATCCTTTGTACTCTATATTATTATTCACTGATTATTTATTTATTTTTTAAAAAATGAAAATATTCAACATATTCACGTGTTTTTTTCTAGTGTGTGTGTATATATATATATATATATATTATAATTACATTATCTTAAAATTTGTTATAAACAAAATTAATATTTTGTTGTCCACCAATTACTTCTAAAATATTTAGTACAATTATAATTGCTATAACTATGCTTAACTCACATGGATAAAATCAAAAATGAAAACTATTAAAAATTAATATTTCAAAATGTTTTCATTTTCATCCAAATATCATAAAATTGTATGAAAAACAAATTTTTTCTTTTAAATGTAAAATGGTTTTATAAGGAAAATATTTTCCTTTTACGTCCAACCAAACGGACCAGTAGCCCTTTTTTTTTTCTTTTTTTTTTAAATTTTCTCCTCAATCCAAAAAGGAAAACTTTAGAATGAAAATACTTGATCTTGCAACAAAAGCCACTCGACTTTGACATGGTAAAATCATGACTTAAAAATAGCAACATTTCGGGTGTGTTTTTTTGGATTGAAAATATTTTCCAGAAAATTTTTTGGTGCCAAACACTAGAAAATATTTTTCAATTTTCCTTCCTCTACCTGAAAATAACTTACGGAATTTTTGAGTGTAAGTAATTAGATGTGAATAATTCAAGAGTAACATTAAACCTCAAATACTTACTTTTAGAATGTCGTTTGCTAAACTTATTTTCGTTTTTTATTCTTTTTCATTCGTTTTTCTCTCAATCATGAGTCCCACACTAATATAACTATCATTATGCATATTTTACTACTATATTGTACTATCATTTAATTTTGAACAAAAGCAATTTTTTATTAATCACAATTACTTGTAAGGTATTTATTACAATTGTTATAAGTTTTTAACTTGTATTCATAAAATTAAAAACTAAAATCATTAAAAAAATTTATTTCAAAATATTTTCATTTTGTCAACCGAACACCGGAATATTATATAAAAAACAGACTTTTTCAAGAAAATATTTTCAATCTAAACGAATACACCCTTCATTATAATCACTAAAATTCTATAGTTTCCAACCATACACTATTTATGTGTGTATTTGAGTGCCAATTTATTACATGGAAACTATATTAATAACAGGCCGTATTTTGGGTATCCATTGGGAAATATTCCCTCTAATTGTTTGCAGTTTTGTTCCTAATCAAATATTCTCTCTAATTAATTTGGCGTGCCTTCCAATGATCTGTTAATAAGGTTGTTGATATGTGCCAATTGGAGAAACCACTGATTCAACTGATGCAATAAAAATGACTGGGATTATTGGGAAGTGGCCATCACTGTTGAAAGACTCAGGCCGATTCTAAGTCAATTTATATTTAGATGGGTCTTTCACGATATCAAAAAAGGTTTACGCTACTATATACATATTCAAAATATAAATATAAATTTTAAATTTTATTTTATTATTTAATTAATTCTTTAAAATTAATTCACAAATAGCTATATGTGATTTTCACTTTTTTTTTAAACGAATTTATTATCCGATCAAATACTATCACGACCGCAATTTTGAACTAGACTATATGACTAGGAAAAATAAGCAAAGTTGATGTGTACCTTACGCAAACAAATATAAATTTGAAATCAATTATTACTAGTTCTAAATTCATCAATATGTAGTTGCATGCAATCTAATGGAAACAAGTTGTGATAGTAGCATAGTTATCGAAATCCTCCCTTCCCCTACGAATTTATCTCGATTTATACGTATTAAAATATAATTTATTTATGTATAGGTAATTAGTGTTTCAAAACATCAAAAATAACAAATAAGAATGCTTTTTTTTTTTCCATTTATTTATTGAGAATATGAAAAAATACTATTCTAAATTTATGAATTATTTAGGTCGTTCAAAATTGAGAATTTTCTTTTCTCTAGTTAACATTGAAAATTTAATATTTAATAAAAATTTAATAATATTTATTATTAACTACTGTGACTTTGTCCGAGAAGTGTAGTGTGCCTACGTTAAAAAGTGGTTACTTGAGTCCCTCTCAAAACTAATAAAGAGAGAGCTTCCTTTCCCTCCAAGAGAACATTTATCCGTTCCTTTCTCTCTACCACTCTGCAACATTACTGCTTTCTACCACTCTCCACCATTGCTGCAACAATGATGTCATGGATCTCCTGGCAAGATATTGAGGTGGATGAACCGGATGATGATGCAGGAATCCAAGAGCTTCTCGATCGAGAAGCAGACTACATGCCTCCCTCCGATTACTCGCACGGATGGGAAGAGAATCCATTGGGAAGGCAGACGAGTGTTTTCTGGATTAAAGTTGTAAGTTCATTGTTATTCAATTCTTCGAAGTTGTTAAAGTTTATCAAGGAATCAAATTTAATTTCTATTGATGTAAATTTAATTCAATTGATGTAAGTTTTTTTTCTTCTTTTAGCATGCTGGAAGGTTGGGAGGTCTGTCCGAAGACGATAATCCAATTATTTCACTTTTAGCACAATCCTACTTTGATAGATGCGTTTCTCATTTCGGAATTCCGCTGGAGGTAATTAATTAATTAAGTAACCAGTTAATGTAGTATAGTTTTTTTTTTTTTTTTTCCTTGGGATTTCTCAGAGAAATTATGTTGCTAACTATTGCCTTGAATTTTTAGGGATATTTTGAGAATAATCGTGATTTGTGCCTTTTTGTTATTTGCTGCGTTATACTTTCTCATGAGACAGTAAAAACACCGGGATTTAATGCTGCTGAATTTATGGTAGGATATAAAGTTTCGAAGTGTTCATATTGAGTATAATTAATGTTTGCTTTGCTTTGGTTAATCTTGTGGTTTGGTTTGGTTTGGTTTGGTTTGGCTTGTAGAAAGGATGTTTGGTCAGCTTGGATCCTTTTCAGTTTAAAGAAGATGAAGTGGAGCAGATGCGTTCTAAAAGTTTTGACAAAACTGGATGGCAAGATGGAAACTATTACTGGATTGTCCTATGTAAACTATCTCATTCGTGTCTTGTTGGAGAAACAGATTCCCAAAGACATAAACTTACAGGATTTGCGGACAAACATACGCTATCGTGTATGTTTGATGCATGATGGAGGATCTGCAATATTCGAGAGGTTAAGGCTTAAACCCTCAATTATAGCTTGTTCGGCGGTACTGATAGAGCTTGACCAGTGCTCAAGCCATGAGGCCATCAAAAGGACCATTATGGCGGATGATCGATTCGAGTGGAATCATATTGTCTCCTGCCTCGAGATAACCCTCAGATTCCCTCGTGCTCCTGTTCAGATTTTTGAAGAAAATCTGATGGATAGTTTTTGTGCTGGTTGGAATGAGGATACAAATCAAGAACAACGAGAAGTTCATGTTGTTGAGGATGCTAATCGAGAAGGACAAGATGGGGATGCAAATCGTGGTGGAGAAGAACAACAAGAAGACG
The DNA here is from genome assembly GCA_025175665.1 of Cinchona pubescens. Lineage (NCBI taxonomy): Eukaryota > Viridiplantae > Streptophyta > Magnoliopsida > Gentianales > Rubiaceae > Cinchona > Cinchona pubescens. The sequence goes on from JANKKI010000131.1 coordinate 6,213,457, forward strand.
TGATGTTGAGGATGCTGATCAAGAGGGACAAGATAAGGAAGATGAGGGAGAATTTAAGAAGACAAGAAAAAATGTTAATAAAAAGATGTCTCTTAAAAACAAGAACACAATGATAAGGGAGAAGAACAAGAAGTTAATGGGGAAGGGCTTAATGTAGGAGAACAAGAAGGCAATGGGGAAGAGATTAACGAGGAAAATGAGGGCGGACAACAAGAAGTCAATGAGGATGGGCTTATTGAGTATATTGAAATGGATTCGGATTGTGATGACAGACCTCTTGAGTTTAGGAGGTATAGAAACCTTAGCAATGATTTGCTGCTGATAGTTGATGATGAGGACAGACCTCTTGAGTTTAGGAGGTATAGAAACCTTAGGAATGATTTGCTGCTGATAGTTGATGATGAGGTTAACTCCAATGTTGCTGATGATGTTTCTGATAATGAGGATGATGAGGTCAACCCCAGTGTTTCTGATGTTTAGGAAGAAGAGGATAACCTCAATATATGTGATGATTCTGATTATGAGGAAGAAGAGGATAACCCCAATGATCCTGATTATGATCCGGATGATGATAACAATACAGATGATGACAATTGAAGATATAGTTATAGATATAAACTGATTTAGGACAGGTATTATTGTTGGATATGTTACTCTGTGTTACTCTACTACCACTCACTCTGTTTCCACTTGAATGAATGATTGATATCTAGGTATTTTCTAGCACTAGTCTAGAGTATAATTGAACTCCTCTGTTGAATAAGGGAATTACAGTATAAGGCACCTCTTGTTCATCCTGTCTCATGTCTCTCTTGTTGATTCTCTCCCATCTCCCATCCCTCATCTCAACTCTTTGTGAGAGAAAATAGATGAGAAATGCAACTTTGTGCCTGATGAATGGTTAACTTGAATATCATTGCTTACACTGTTGCTGTTGCAGTGCTTCTTTCCTAGCATTTAGATTGATAATTATTCAGAAAGAAGACGTGGTATCTTCTGCTTTACCTATAGATAATTGTTCAAGTTTCGCTGTGTAAATAATTGCCATACACATCTTGTTCCCATATATATGATTTGACATAGCTCCATATCTGTCTTTTGGATTTATTACACTCTTTTGCTTATTGGATTCCATCCGTTTGCTGTTTGGATTCTATCCGTTTGCTGTTATTATTAGGAACATAGTATAGCCACTAAGTTTTAGTTGTCTTGTGGCTTCAATGCTTGGCTTTTCTTCATTCTTGCTGATGGGATAGACAACTTGAGTTACAGTTACAGCATATGCCTAGGGAGATAAGACACTATGATTGTTGAGTTTCAATGATATTAACTTACGAGCTTGATGGCCCTTGTAGTAGCCTTGTACAGTTTTAGTCCAACTGAGTGCAATATGTAGTAGTTGTAGTTGAAATTAAGGCAACATAACTTCCCAAATATGAGCCCTTTGTGGAATTACTTGTGCAAGTGTTGTTGTATTGTCAAGTATTTTATGCAAGTTGCTTTTCTTTGACGCATTACGATTAATCTATCACTGAGCATTAACTAGTTGTATTTGAGCCCCGTTCTTCCATTTTCTATTTTTAATGCTTGCGATTACTTTCACTATTACTGCCATTGTGTCTATTTATGAATGTTAATAAGAGTACAAGTCACAGGATATGGGCAAAACTCCCTTAGTTGTATGTATCCTTAATCCTTCATGTTTAGCTCCAGTGGAAATCTCACAAGACCTTTGTTTATGTTGTCCTTTGAGGTTGTATTTACAAGTCATAGTATATGGGCAAAGCTGATTTCTTTTTTGGCTCAATTTGCTCTCCCCTTGTCAATTTACTTTTTCTTGTTAATTGTGAATTTGTGTGGGATTTCTTGTGTTTGTGATGGGATTTTGAAGTATATTAGTAGAACTCTCATTTAGGGAACCATTCTCTTAGTTTTAAAAGTTTGTACAGTACAAACATTTAAAACACATAGTGTTGTATTGTACAAATATTTAAAGTATAAAAAAATAATTGCCTTAAAAGAGAGTGCAGAATTTCCCTGATTGTTATTTCAATAGTCTGTGTAGGACTTTGGTTCCCGATTTCAAAGTAAATGGAATGAACAACCTCTGTATGTGCTTATTAGATGAATATGACCAAATAAAGATCATTACAAGAAACCAAATGATCACAACTTCTTTAATGTTAAATTGATAACTATAGGAAAATAAGGATCTCACATACGAAAATCATATTTCTATTCTTTAAATTTTTTCTTTTTTTAAAAAATAAAAATAAAAAATTCCTGTTATACTTAAAACTCATCCATCCAAGATAGTTACAATTAAATCCGTCTTTGAATCCACAGCAATTAGCACATATGATATCACACTGTAGCAAATTCGGATGCAATAGTAATTCCCGAATTTGCTATCCAAATCCTTTTTAACCAAGTGATGCAAATAATTTTAAGAGCAAAATGCATGAATTGTTATATATAAGATCATTGAATTATTTATTTTATAAATTTGGTTATTGATTACTATCTTAAATGTGTGTATGCAGTCAAGAAAAACACACGCTTAATATAGTTTAGTGACCAAATTTATAAATAGTTCAGTGACTTCAAATACACACTTTCGGTAGTTCAGTAACCAAATTTGTAAAACAACTAATTCATAGCTTGATGACCATTCTTACATTTTGCTCTAATTTTAACCAAGTAATGCAAAGATGCGGAGTGGTTAATAATTTTAAGGGATAATTTCATAAATCTCCCATAAGGTTTATGCTAATATCACTTAGTACTCCTTAACTTTTAAAAATATCACTTACCTCCCCTCCCTTGCCAATGGGTCCCTTTATGATACTAAAATACATGAAATGACATTTATATCCCATATATCTTAGCCATATTTCGAAAAAATAGTTTCAAAAATCACCCTTGACGTTTTTGACAATTTCACTTGATACCCTTTTAGTTTCTAATAATTTTTTATCAATTTATTTTAAAAAAAATATGTGCATGTATTAATTTAATTACTTCATATATATTTTAATAAAAATCTTCACCATGTAAAAACACATAATTAGTATTTTGTTTGGGGAATCACAAACTTGTAAATAAAAATATATATATATTCTCTCGATAAATTTTTTTGCTAGTAAATTTATGAAAATATATATTAATGTATTTTAGGCATCAATTTGAATAAAAGTTTTGAATACGTAAAATACATCATATGATATAATAAATAAAGATAACTAATACTATTTTGTTTGTAAATCAAAACTCAAAATTGAAATATGTATTTTTCAAAAAATAATAAATTTATTTACAAAAAAAATATGGTTATGTAATGTGCTAATGTTTGTTGATTCGAACAAAAATTTGAACGCGTAAAAAATTACCATATATTATAAGAAACAAATATGATTCGAATTTGTTTGGGAAATCACAAACTTTTAAAAAATTAAAGGAATTTTTGATAAAGTTTTTAACCAACTTATTTACTAATAATTAGGAACATATTAATGTGGTTGTATTTATATAAATTTTGAACAAAAATTTAGAATACGTAAGTATACATAACTTATAACAATAAAAAATATTATTGGTATTTTATTTTGGAAATCATTAACTTGTAAAAAAAAATAATTAAAATATATTTTTTGACATTAATTGGTGAAGGATATGAAAAGTTACATCCTATTGTTATTTGTTAATAATTAATTTATATCTTTTTTCCTTTTCTTCCAATCATTTTAATCAATGAAAACTTTGAACTTGGGGTAAAATTGGGAGAAAAATAGTCTCTTTCCACTTAAATTAATTTTTTAAAAGAATTGGCTGAAAATGTTACAAAAAATTTGAAATAAGGGAGGTAAATGATATTTTTTAAAGTTAAAGATACTAAATATAATTCGCTTAAATCTCAAAGGAGGTTTCTGAAATCATCCCTAATTTAATAATTTTAACCAAATGACAATGTTTTACCTGTGAAAGTTGGCACCGAGTTAGCCTTTCATGACTTTAACTACGAAGACAAAGGGAATATTAGATTAGAGAAATAATTTATAAAATCATAAATTTAAAACTATTCGTCGATGTAAGTTATATAAATGATTATAAGTTATAAATCTACTATCGAGGGATTTGGATACTCTTTATTTAGTTTCTCTTTATTTATTGTTCATTTACCTATATTTAAATAATTAGAACTTAAAAAAATCTAAACATACCTTTAGTTTTATCTCATAGGGTATATTATCACATCTAAAAATCAATTCATTCGAAAAAATTTTCACAGTTAAATTATATATTACATTTGGACGGTACAGAAATTTTTAAATTTTGATGAAATATAATATAACTTAATCACAAGGTAAAATATCATTATTTTTTTCTAATTTTTTACAAGATATTTATATAGAATATGATTTAAATTATGAACGGTTTTGATTTATAAAAATATTTTTAAAAATTTATTTTTTAAGAATAAATGATTAGATCATTATTTATCTTTAAATGGGGAGGGTCCTTATCCACTATCAAGTTATATGAGTTTCATCAGATTTCAATTTTGTCCATGTAAATTCATTTTTAAAATAACAAAAATTAGCCCTACACAACTAATTAATGCTCACAACCCATGATGCCAAAACTCGTGTCACAAAATTGTGCGGATTTCCGGACATTCAATTAACGAATGCAAAGAAAAATCCATGAATCTCTAAAATATATAACTTGATTTTTTGACAACAAAAAAAATCCTTGTATATCTAAAGTATATAACTTAATTTTTTGACAACAAAATATAGTTCAAATGTTAAAATTATATTTCTTATGTGACTTAAGTTATAAGTTCAAGTCACAAAAGGATTTGTGTGACTAAGTCATAAGTTTGAATCACGAACAATGTAAATAGAGATCCGCTATAAATTCCCTTAAGAAAAACTTATTTTTACCAAAAAAAAATTATACAATAAAAGTAGGATATAACAAACTCTCCACACACACACACACATATATATATATATATATGTGTGTGTGTGGAGAGTTTGTTATATCCTATACNTTTTTTATTCACACACACACACATATATATATATATGTGTGTGTGTGGAGAGTTTGTTATATCCTATTTTTATTCACACACACACATATATATATATATAAACATGGAATATTTGGGTCGAGTCTTCCTTGATTATTTTAGCTAGCACAAGTTTGTCTCACAATAACATCAGACCTAACATTTAGGCCCATGTTTAACGCAAAAAACTTAAACTAACACTCAATACGATATCAGGCCCATGTTTAACGCAAAAAACTTAAACTGACGCTCAATACGATATTATTTGGGTTATGTGTGCCTGGATTGGGCTATCCAACCCTGATTCTCCTAAGTAACAGGTAAAAAAGGCCAAGGGTTTCGTAAGAGTGTCGTGCGTGACAATCACTGAAGCAAATGTAGAATGTGAAAAAAGTGTTTTGGATTTTCAATTTTTTTTTTTTTTTTGGCAAGAAAAAGATTGAGAAGGTTAAATTACTTGGGTCAGGGTAAACCTCTACTACATATTTCAGGGACTTACAGTGTAGTTTTGACAGATTACCCAACAAACAAGGGATTAAATGTAGCAAAAGTCGAACCTTTAACCTTGTGATGGTATGATCGGCCTACTTACCATATGAGCAACCCTATTAGCAAATTATTTTAGATTAATTAATGCTAAACTGTCCCAATAGAGGATTGAGGGCACTTTGATAGTATTATCGTCTTACTTACTAGATAAGCGAACTTTGTAAACGATGTGTTTTAAATTGATTAATGTTGTCCCAACACTACATTTGAGGGCAGCCAAAGAAAAGGAGCAAGTTTTTACACAAGACAAAATTGCCTTCCAAATTCGATCCAAACCATTATTTAAAAAAATAAAAAAATAAAAACTTAATCAAGCTGAACTCCATAAAATAAAATTATAAGTTATTTGATGAAAAACTTAATAAATATCAAGTTTTTGGTAAATTCGATAAATTTACAAATTTTGTTTGAGACTAGTTTATTTAATATATAAATTGTTTATGATTTATTATTAAATAAATGAAATAATAAATACATATGACTTTTAACCCTGAATTTTTAGTTTTTAACTAGATTAAGTTTAGGGTTAACCACACTTGGCATCCCAAACTATCAAGTGTTTTACTTTGCATCCAAAAGTATGAATTTTCCCAATTGACTACCTTTAACTTCAAAATATTTGCAAAAATCAATTACTTGAGGGGTTTTCCACCGTACAACTCACACACTACCCTTCCCATACTTTTCCCAAGTCCCCTCGCCAACCTCCCTATCCCTGGACTACCACCCCTCAATCTCCATTCTTTATCCACTCTTCCTTCCCTGAAAACCCATGTCTTACCAGCCTCTCCTTCTCCACCCTAGTTGTCCATTCTCTCTTGGTTCTCGACTCCTGTCTGAGCCCTCAACCTCAACCCCCTTCCACCATCAATGATCAACCCCACCCATCCATGGCTTCCTTCCCCCCTTCAACATACCTAACGCAATCCTTCCCTTTCCCAACCCCTCATCTTCCTTAACAATTCTCAGCCCGTCTCATTCCTTTCCCTACTCTCGTCTTGTCCCCTCCCCTTCCCATACCTTCATCCAGTGGCGAAGACACATTGGGACAATAGGTGTAGTTGCCCAATGGTTTCCCCATACGCATTGTACTAAAGTAAAATTTTTTCCGAATTTCAAATTTTGTTGTAATTTAATATTTTTGCCCCCACTAACAAATAAAATATGATGTGAATTAACAAAAAGAATTGTGTTTCTATTATGCCATTGGGCAATTATATGTTTAATTGATAGAACACATTAACAAGAAGCTAACTAGAGTTCTATTGCTTTAATAATTAATTATGAGTAAAATTTATAGTTAATTTTTGTTTTTCCAACCTTTATAATAATTAATAATCAATGTCAAGAGATATAAGTTTTAGGGAATTTCAATCGTTAGTATATAATATTGTTGTACTTTAAGGTTGTATTGTACAAGTATTCAAAACAAAGGGTATTATATTTTACAAGTATTCAAAAGTAGCTTACAGTATAAATCTAAATATTCTAAATTGAAAATAAATAATATGTAAAAGGATTGTATAGAAAATCTAAAATTTCACATCTATAAATTAATTAGTAGCGTAATTTTATTCTCATTAAATAAAATATTAAAAGAAAAAAAGACCTCCTCTATCTTTTAGGTATTGACTAATTTGGTCATTTACCTATGACAAAGATAAATTTAGTCCCTCATTCTAAAAAATACTAACTAATTTAATGTTTGTGACAAAAATTGTTGATAAAGTAACGACATTGTTAACAACACATTGATTGCAAGTTTACACCGTGATTTTCACATAGGATGCTCTATTAATTTGTGTTGATTAATTTAAAAAAAAAAAAAATTGATCATGTTATACCAAAAAAATTTAATTGGTCATTTTACCAATAATAAATACACTGACTTCTGAGTTTTTAATTTTTAAGTGGAGTTTTCGAATAGTTTCGAGCTTATAAATAGTCATCCTCCTCTCATCTTCTTCCTTTTTTTCTCACTTCGTCGGTTCCTGCCTCGACCAAGCTGAGCTTGGAGTGAACATCAACAGCGTGTTGGCAGGCAGATCGAATACGTAAGTCAAATCCTCCTCCTCCTTTATCAGTATTCAATTTTGCCTTTTATTAATTGGATACAAATTGAAATTATTGATATATGAATACAAATATTTAAAGATCTGGATTTGGATTTGGGGATAAGAATGAATTGATGAAAAAACGTGGATATTGAAATACAATAATTTGGGAAGCAATAGACTAATACCAAATTAATTTAGGGGAGGGGTGGAGGGGAAGAAGAAGAAGTAGGAACTGTACTTGGCTTTAAATACTTGTAAAGTACAAGCATTCAATGCACGTGATGTTGTACTGTACACGACAAGGGAAAGGGAATGGTTTCTAAAAGGACTGTAGAATTTTCCGTGATTTTATTATTACTAGTAATCTTGGCACAATCTGCGTTTAAATTACAATTTTTGAATTAAATTTATTAAAATATTAAAAGTGAATTATCTAATGGTAGTTGGACAATCTTGCGTAGTTGAGAAAGGAAGTTGCATAGGGTTGGTGATTCTAGTAGTGAAATACTTACTGACATCCATTCTCAACTACACAAGATCAAATTCATTTTAGGAAAACATTAATTTTGAGATAGCATGTCATCAAGTTGGCTTTGCACTTTATATATGGTTAGATAAACTAGAATCTTGCATCTAATAGGGTGTTTGTTTTACCGTGAATTTTCGTCTATGAGAAACTATTTTTTTTCCCTCGTGTTCCTTGTTGAAGGCCAAGTGTTCGATAATGAAGAGAAGACTGAATGGGTGTACTACTAATAAGGTATACAAAAGAAGGAAAAATAAGGAATTTGGAAGTCGGACCAATGAGATCATGGGTTTTAAGGACGATTATTTGCCAGAATGGTTCTTGATTGAAGTCCTCTGTAGGCTTCCTGTTAAGTTTGTCTTCAGGTTCAAATGCGTCTCAAAACAGTGGCTCTGTTATACACTGATCTCTGATTCTTCTTTTCCCCGTTTGTATATCTCTAGAGCCTCAGCTTTGTCGGTGCCTCAGCATACGTGGACCTTTCTTACAAATGCAATGCACATTGAGGGTTCTGATCGGTTCCACTTTTCCAAGGTTAAGCCACTAGACTACATATATTCTGGTAATCTGAGTTCCCCATACTGTCATGTAGTTCCTTTACCAAATTATCATGAATCAACAAAGAAGCAAATCTATTTGATCAAAGCAGTTGACAACGGGTTTCTACTGTATGATCGGTGGTTGTCCGCTGGGCCTGGCAATCCTGTTCGACAATATTATATCTGTAATCCTATAACCAAGCAGTGGTTATCCATTCCTGCACGCAAAAAGTGGTTTCAGAGATGTCAGTATAGGGTTTATTACACAAGTTGAAGATGGAATTTTAACAAGTTATAAAGTTGCCTTACTTTATGCTTGTTATGATAGACGAAATTTCCTCCAATTTGAGGTATTTTCTTCTATTGAAACGGGTGAATGGGTGGAATATACCGTATCTTCTGAACATTCTGTCCGGGTTGTCTATAACAGGAAACCGGTTTTGTTTAACAAGAATCTTAATTGGGTTGATAATGCACTCGGAATTATAGCTTATGACCCTTACAATCGCCCTGATAAGTTTCGCATTATTGAATTTCCAGCCGATGTGACCAAGGAATATAACAATTCAAGGTGTAATTCTATTTGTTGCATTTGTGGTGTCCATCAAGGACGCCTGAAGTATTTTGAAGTTTCTCATCCGTTTCGGGAATATTCTTTATATTCTGAGTTTAAAATATGGGTACTGGAGGACTACAGTTCCAACTACTGGTATTTGGAGCATACAGTCAAGAAAGAAGACATTTTATTTGATGATTATTTGTGTTGTTATATATCTGTTGATCCAGTTTGTTTCCATCCATTTCATGCAGATATAGTTTATTTGGGGTTGGGCAAAATCTTGGCCTCGTATAACATCCGAACTAGAGTGAGATTGGAAGCACTTGGTATTCCAAGCAACCCTGAAGAAACATTTCGCAAATTTGATTACGCTGGTGCATCATGCTATCCTGTTTGTGCTTCCACATTGGCCTGTATATATTCCATCTTCCCTATCTATATGGGATGATAGTTCTTAATTTGTTGTGCTTGAATCTGAGTGATGACCAATAATCTGTTATTTATTGTGCTTGAATGTGAGTGAAGACCAATAATCTGTTATGCTTGAGTCTGTTATTATAGTATTCTATAGTTGTCTGTTGTACTTTGAACTTAGATTTAATTGAGAAAAGGAGCAGTCTACTCTACTCTATTTGTGGTCATTGTTCAATGCTTTTGCCTCAACTTTATGTTGTTAGATATCATCAACAGTTGCAATATGATTTGTTATAGCATTTTTTTAATATGGTATGTTTTGTTGTTTGGTCTTTTCCTTTGAATGAATGATTTATGAGGATATATTCTATATTTGGACGAGAGACAGAGTGATGGGATCTGTGTCAGCTACTGTTTAATGGTTGGGAGATCAGCAGTCTACTCTACTCTATTTGTGGTCATTGTTCAATGCTTTTGCCTCAACTTTATGTTGTTAGATATCATCAACAGTTGCAATATGATTTGTTATAGCATTTTTTTAATATGGTATGTTTTGTTGTTTGGTCTTTTCCTTTGAATGAATGATTTATGAGGATATATTCTATATTTGGACAAGAGACAGAGTGATGGCTGTGTCAGCTACTGTTTAATGGTTGGGAGATCAGGGACTGAAAAACACAAATTACACCTTGACCAGAATAAAAGGTAAGGGTGTGTTTGGTTTCGTGGAATAGGAATTGGACGCTCCAATACCAATTCTACTCTTTGGATGTTATAATTTTTTGTAGAATTGGAATTGAATATTAATTCTATGGATCGCAATTAGCTTCGAATTCTTAGGCTGGAGCTAAAAATTCCAATTCCAACTCCACACCCACACCCACACCCACACCCACACCCAATCAAAGCCATTTGCAACACCCACACCCACACCCACACCCACACCCACACCCACTCTTACCCACACCCTTAAACGGGTCGGATCTATCTGGGCAAAATTGACCCAAAGTCGGCCTTTGCACATGGCTTTGTTGCGAGTCCTGTCCCTCCCCCTCTCTCTTCTCTCGATGCTTTCCTAGCTGCCTGTTTTTCTAGCCATCCTCCGCCTCTCATCAGCTGTCTTTCTCCCTTTTTCTTCCTCTCTCAGATTGTTGTCATCTTCCCCTCTCTTGTTCTCTCTTTATCTCACTTAATCACTTCTCCCATACATCTTTAGCACCATTTTTCGAGCACATCCACCACGGTCACCGTGACACCTTCAATCTGGTAAGTTTACCATTTCTCCCTTATGATTTCACAAGATCTTCTCCAACATTTTTTTTTTTAAATTTCTCGTCGTCTGATTTCATAAGATATTTCATATGAATATTGTATTTTTTAACTTTTTTATGTTAATTATGTGGTTTTCTTTAATCATAATAGTGTTTTTTGTTTGTATTAATGTCTTGATGGTAAAATCCTAACCATCAAGAAATTTATGCACAAACCAAAAAAAAAAAAAAAAAAAACATCATGAATTGTATGAAATTTATGTAGTTGGCGTGTTCAGGTGTCTGAAACTTATGTTATAATTTTGATTCATAGTGACTGTATATTGATTGTGCTCTTATATTTTGACAAAACTAGGTGCAAGGCCAATCTGATCCTGCTGGAAGTTTGATCATTACTCGTCAGCCTGAGCAACCTGATAATCCATGGGGTATTGCAGCATTTAAAAAGGTGTGACTTTTGTTATTATAAAATTGTAAAACTTCTGATGCTTGCTTGCTTATATGTGAAGTTGAGAAAACCCTGCCTCTGGTGCTGTCACAGAGTTGTTCATTGTTCGTTGCGATTATCTGTTATTTGGAGGATTGAAACTTGTGCGCTACTTCCAAATGTACTTAGGTCATGAATTTATACTTCCCATGACTATTAAAATCTGATTTTAAGAGACGATGTGAGATGAAGATTAATTTAGTTTTCTGTAACGTCCTTAATCAATTTCTCATTTTGTTATTTGAACTCCAAAATGTGAACTTCAATTGATGTTACTGAGAATGAAACCAAAATCATGCCAAATTAACTAGAAGAATAGTAGAATGGTTCGTATTTGTCGCCATTCACGCAAGTTTATGGCAAATATGTGAGTGAACACTGTTTGTTCATTAATTTAATATTATGCAGCCTAAGCAAAAGAGCTTTTGGGTCTGTGGAGTAAAAGGGAGTTTAGGTGTTGGCAGCAAGGATTTGTTTAATGTATAATTTCTACAATTGATGCAATTATATGCTGCACTCCCTAGTTTCATTTTTATATTTTCTTTGTGATGTTCCATAATTTTACCAGTGTGGTAATTGACATCATTGTTTTAACTAAAAATAGACTCTAGATTTTGATCTATGTGCTGTTTAGAAACTTCTTTTGTATGTCATGAAGAATCAGTAAGCAAATGGCTTACTTAGCTTATAATTGGCATTGGGCTATATTATGCGTAGAGCTCCAGTAGAGCTCATTTTGAGTGAGAGAAGAGGGAAAGGTTTGCTATGACTTGTTTTTGAATGTGATTGGACAATTGTTGTGGTATGGATATCCTGACATTAAGTAAAAGAGCATAATCGTGTGATGAAATGTGCGTCATTGACATTTTGCTTTTCAGGTGCTGAGCTTAGCAACTAGAAGTGATCCACTTCAAACTTCTGCAGTTGTTAGCCTGCATGGATGGCTCTTTGTTCGTGTCTCTTTTGAGCGGGCAAATATCTAACAACTGAAGCATCATAGTTATTAGTCAACAGAGGAATAGATTGAGATAATGTAGTTCCCAGCTTGTGAATTGAGGTATGCTTGGCTGATGGATTAGTCTTTTGTTATCCTTTTCTTTTTGAGGTCTATGTTGACAGTGAATACACCTAGGCGGCCTTTTATCTTAAACTCCAGTAGCTTAGGTGGCTCTGTTGTAGGACCAATAAATATATCTTGTGCTCAGTGGCTAGGATTTTACTTTGTTCCAGTGGTTTTCCCTTAGCAGGAAAACAAAAAGATGGTTCTCAATCAAGTGATTGATGGTATCAAGGAATTTCTTTCGAATAAAAGCGTGTTCTTAGTTAGTTATGTCATTGCAACATATTATTTTGATTTTTTATATCTCATCTGATGGTGATAGAGGTTATGGTTATGGTAGTACTGGTGGTGAGGTTGGGTGGCCAAGTGTAAGGAAAGATGAGGCAAACTCTACATAATTCCTTGACATTTTTATGATAACTCATCATCTGGAGTAATCTAGTAATGTTTGAGGAGCAATGTTGCTGCAAACATAATGCCTATAAATGTTGCACTAAAAAATTATGCTACTTTCTCGGGGAAAGTAGATGGACATGAAGCTTTTGTTTGGATGGAAGGAAGTGGAGGGACCAGAAGGGAAAGAAAGGGTGACTTTTTTCTTGGCCTTTGTTTGAGGGAGTTTTTAGTGGATGAAAAGAAGGGGGGAAATGGCGAAAATGTAAACATAAAAAAGTTGATAAAATTTTCCTTCCAATGAAATTGAAGTCAAGTGAACACAACCAAGCCCTTAATTGCCAAAATCTATCCATCAAAACAAGCTAACAACAAAACAAATCTAATGATGAATGTGAAAAATGCATATATTAATGATCTTTTATCTTTTAGTACATAATTGAAAAGACTTATCATCCTTTCTTTTCTGCTTAAAAATTTATCTTCTTTTCTTTTCTCTTCTGAACTCCCAAACCAATAGGACTATGATGCAAATTCTCTATGCCAGTCTCATTCATTGCTTACTAAATCATGCTGCATTTTACATGTTGCTTTCTTCAAAAATAGTAATGTGCACAAGCTCTTTGCAGTCCATAGTATTGGCTATTGGGTAGATCTCAATATGTCTGTCTCATTGCTTATGGGTAGAAAAGTATATTCTTCCATCACAATTCCCATTTTGTAGTTTTTGCACCAACCATTCGCAGTTAGGTTCGCAATTCCCTCCTCTCATGCGCTTACTTTATATTAATTGCTTCCCCCCCCAGTTTGTTCCCCTGCATAGCGCAAACTGTGTAGCATCTTTTGACATGCAAAAATCTTCTAAGATTGGTTATCTTTAGTGTGTATGATGTTGATGGCAAATAATTTATGTAGATCCACATTTGAAAGATTAATTTTTTTTTTTTGATAGATACAACAACAAAAATCTAGTATTGTATTAATTTTTCCGACACTTTTGGGGCAACAAAAGAATAAAATTCAATAATACTATGTAATATTGTAAATAACATAACAATTCTTTTTTGGGTTAATAACACTTTACCCCCTGAACTAGGTAGGTAATAACACTTTGCCTCCTAAACTAAAAAAATTACACTTTACCTCCAATCACATGATTCATTCTTTAAAAAATTTATAATATCATGTTAAATGACTTAAATACTCTTAGCACTATATTTTGATTTTTGTATTTAGATTTTGATAATGATGTGACAATTATTTAAAAATAATGAAAAATAAATTATATAATATTTTAATATAATCCATATCAATATATATCTTGATCAAAATTTTAAATTTTGTTATTTTATTTTATATTATTTCGAATTTCAATGTTTAATTATAATGGTAGAATAATTCATAAATGGGTTAATTTTCTGTTGAAAATTCTTCTTTAAAGATATTGTGTGACAATATATATATATATTTATAAAATTTGTGATTTTTTTTTGATGTCTTTTAACATTTTACAAGTTTTATATTTGGATTAACCTGTGTAAATTGCAATGTCAAATATAATATAATTCAACATTTTATCAAATTTTTACTCGCTAATTAAATTATTATAATAATTTATTATAATAATAAAATAATTAGCGAGTAAAAATGTGATAAAATGTTGAATTTTAGTTACAATGATGTCTGTCTCTTATACACATCTAGATGTGTATAAGAGACAGCCCCAATATATACTAAGGATATTTTAGTCATTTAACTTGATAGATTATAAATTTTTTAAAAAATGAATCACGTGATTGAGGGGTAAAGTGTAATTTTTTAGTTCAAGAGGGCAAAGTATAATCGTTTATCTAGTTTAAGGGGACAAAGTGTTATTAACCCTTCTTTTTTTCCCCTATTGCATAACCAAGTTTGGTAATTATTTTAGTGACAATTTTTATTGAAGTGGTATTGTAACCCAAACCTATTAAATACTTGGTGCCAAAAATATTATCTTTTCATATCATATACATATTATTCTGTCTCTAAAATAAAAAACGTAATATATGTCGTCCTGAACACTCAATTAAATCCACGTTTGTCTAAATTAACACACAATTACCATAATCTCACATATAGAATTTTTTAGATATTACCATATAAGGCAATATTTGGACGAAAATTTAGGAGAGCCCCAAAATTAGACAATGTGGGCCAAGACCAATATTATCTTTAATAAAAAAAAAAAGTGTAGTTGTCACAAACTTCACTAAACAATAGTTACCTCGGTTTCCACCCATCTCCTCCTCAATGTAACCAATAGACTTTGGTAGATTTTGGTCTTCAAGAAGTCTCCCAATCCCTATAGTGATACACTATCTGAATACTAGTACTCTCAATTGGATCTCAAATCTCCAACCTCCACACCCAACCCTCATCTCCCCCCCCCCCCCCAAATACACATACACACATCCAATTGAATACATCTCAGAATTAGATTGCAATATTTTGATCAGATCTCAGTAATCTGAAATTGGGAGTAAGATTAAATTTAGTTTAATTACAATTAGATTAGATTAGATGGCTTCAGCTGGCAATCCAAATCAAACAGGTGGAGGACCATTTGATATGCATAAATTCTTCAAACCCTCTTCTTCACCACCTCCTCCTCCTCCTTCTACTATTATTAGTACTAATATTTCTTCTTCTTCTTCTAATCCCCAAAACCCTAATAACCCTAATTTGATTTCCGGTCCATTTCCACCTCCTTCTGCATCTTATCCACTGCCTACTTCTGGTGGTGGAGCCATACTCGTATCCCCCTCAACCCACCACATCCCCTTTTCTCCACCACCTTCCGCCGCCCCAATTCCACCACCATCTGCCGCCGGATCCCTCTTCTCAGTTTACTACTAATTTGCACCAGCAGAGGTCTCTGACTTTCCCCACTCCCCCGCTTCAGCCGCCGGTTTCTTTCCCCCAAAACCCCAGTAATAGTGGTAGTGGTAATCAGAATCACGGGGCGAGGCTGATGGCTTTGTTGAGTGCTCCGCCTTCTACCGTCGAAATCCCGCCGCAGCAGCCAGCTATGCCTATGGCGACCACCGTTCAGCCGACTGCTTCTGGGGGATCTGATTTTTCGAACGGCCAAAACTTATGCCTATTGTGGGTTCTGGGCCGAATAATGTGGGGTTTCCGCATCCCGGGCCAATGCGTATGCCCAGTAGTAAGATGCCAAAGGGCCGGCATTTGATGGGCGATCGCGTGGTTTATGATATTGATGTTAGGTTGCCGGGTGAGGTGCAGCCTCAGCCTTGAGGTTACTCCCATTACCAAGTACGGTTCAGACCCTGGTCTTGTTCTCGGGAGGCAGATTGCTGTGAATAAGACTTACATTTGCTATGGACTCAAATTAGGTGCCATTCGGGTTCTGAATATTAATACGGCATTGAGATCCTTACTCAAGGGTCTTGCCCAGGTTAGCCTGATTGCTTTGCTGGTTAAGGATCTACATTTGTCTATTTACTGATTTTTGGTTTACGCTAATGTTCAAATCCCTGAATAGGAATTGTGTAATTAGGAATGAAGGTTGTGTCGACTAAGTTAGACTTTGAATGTGGTACTTGTATGACTTTATTGTTTTATGGATTACATGCGATTATGGTATCCAGCGCGAGTGAGTAAACTTGTAGAGTCATGGATAATTATCAAGAAACTGCCATAAGCTTCTTGTATACATGCTGGAAAAAAATGACGCCTCGTTGAGTTTCTTGTATTTACTGCACTAGCTATGTCATTGGATCCTCAAAACTGAAATTACTTGATGTACATTTTGGTGTGGAATTGTGAACAACAATGTCAAGAGTCGAGTCGAGTCATGTTTGAATTTTCTTTTTACAATTCTATGGTCCTTTTACTCTGGGACTTACTCTAAATGGTAATGATATTGACAAATAGAAGTTTAGGCATTGGATTTGAGTTGGAAATATCGGTTCCACTGAATCCCAACTTCTAAAGGCCTCCCCTCTAGGGGTGCAAGTAGTCTACTACTAATTAGCATGGTTTCTCTTGCTAATTTGTAGTAGATGTGTTGCACCCCTAGAGGGGTTAGAATGCCATGTGGCTGGTACTTTCTGTACTCCTTAGAATATATTTCCACCTTGGTCTTGTGCACTGGCAGCATTTCAAGCATCCCAAGATAACTCACATCTAAGTATTTCCCCTGAGTTTAATATTTTTTGTTTGTATTTTTCATGGTCCAACAAAAGTATCAGATTCTGAATCATTATATATCTTGGTTTGTGCATTTCTTTTGCTGCAAGTGGATCTTGAAAGATTTGAAATTGGGGAATAAAGTGCTTATATCTGCTTGTGCAGAATAAAGGGTATAAGTTGGTTTGCCCCTTTCGTACAATCCAATATAAGAGGAAGATTAGTATATATCCCTGGAAACTACATCTTAGACTATTTACAGATCACGGAGAGGATGTATCAGAGAAATAAGTTAGATATTTTACTTCTGTGCTGGTTCTCGGCAATGGATTTTCTTTCTTGGTAATATAGCCTTTCCTGTTAGTTGTAGATCTTACGTCAATTCTATCTTTTTGGCTGTTATTAATTCTTAATATTTATCTATTCAGGATTGTTTCATTTATGGAGTTGTTATTACAACATCCTAATTCTGGCTTCTTCTTAAGAAAGAAAATCCTGCAACCTTTAAACTACATCTGTCTGACATGCTATCACTTATCCTGTTTATTAGATTTTGGTATAGAGATGTGATTGCATGTGGTTATTGTTAATGTGGTCAGTTTTTTGCTGTTGCCTTATATTGAGTCCATTTCTCCAAGGGATGAGATCTTAAGTATTGCTCATTGTTTTGTTTCTTCATTTATTAGATTTATCTAAATATTTACATTGTTTCAGAGGGTCACAGACATGGCTTTCTTTGCTGAGGATGTTCATCTTTTGGCTAGGTAGAATTCTTGTTTGTTTTCATTGCCTTTTATCTTCTATTTGTCTTTTGTCATGCTAACTTCTATCTTTGCAGTGCAAGCGTAGACGGGCGTGTTTATATTTGGAAGATTACTGAAGGTCCAGATGAGGAAGATAAGCCTCAAATTACGGGAAAGATAGTTGTTGCAGTTCAATTCACCGGAGAAGGTCAAGACTGTCCATCCACGAGTCTGTTGGCATTGTCATAAGCAAGTATAAGTCCTTCCAAATGGGCATATGTGTAATCTAGTTTTCAATTGTCTTCTTTGTGCTTAACTTGTAAATATTACTACTTCCAGGAAGTTCTTGTTGTTGGCATTGGAAGACGTATCCTGAAAGATTGATACAACGAAGATTGGAAGAGGAGAAACATATTCAGCAGAAGATCCGCTCAGATGTCCTAGTGACAAGCTGATTGATGGAATACAACTTGTTGGGAACCATGATGAAGAAATAACTGATCTATCAATGTGCCAGTGGATGACCACTCGTTTGGTGTCTGCTTCGGTGGACGGGACGGTCTGTGATTATTTTCTCTTATGTCTGGAATATCTTGTACATGATCTGCAATTTTCATCCTTTTACAGGATAAGGCTTTTAAGGTTTATATGCAGTCAAAGGTGGTTGTTTTTAGTTATTGTGATTAAGCTTGACTTCCCTTTGGTTTTTTGGGAGAGATTTTTTTTTTTTCAACTTGCTTACATATCCGGTGGGGATTCCATGATCGGAGTGTATATGCTTGTCCCATTGGCAAATTAAATATCTGGTGATCTCACAATCATCTTATACTTTTGTCTTGCATTCCGTATGTGTTGTTTTAGATGAAGAAGGTGAGCACTATGCTTTAAATCCTCATTTAATAAAGTTGGGGACCTTGATTATTGTATGCTTATCAAATAGGAAGATTGATGAGTAGCAGAAAAGGTGTGAGCTTGTCGAGTAGAGAGGCCACCACTTGGAACTACTGTGTGAACTTCATTGATCTACTCAGTTCAAACATTGGATTGTGCATCCTATGTGCTTTATGTCTTGAAATTTTTGTTTGATTGTTTTTGCTAATTTGAACATGTAATTTGTCTTTTAACAGATAAAGATTTGGGAAGATCGCAAGATGCTGCCAATTGCTGTGCTGAGGCCACACAATGGTCATCCTGTTAACTCTGTTACATTCCTTGCTGCTCCAAACCATCCAGATCATATCATACTCATTACAGGGGTATGTATCTCAGAATTTTCTTTTTTTCCAAATTTGTTGTGCAAGCATCATTTAGTTTATATTATGTTAGGAATATTGAATTACGATCTGTTTTTGGTCTTATAATTGTGCAGTTATTTTAGATTAGTCTATTACTCATTTTGAATTACATGTTCTCGGTGGTCTTGATTCTTGCATTTTGATTCTCAGTCATAAACATTTAATATCTTCATCTAAATTTAGTTTGATTTGTCTATGGGTTTCCAATTGACAGCAAAAACCATGTGCAATTTTTGTTGTTCTGCTATGAATTCTACAGAATGTGCAAATAAATTAGTATAATCAGGAGTACTGCTTCTGACATCCTATATAAGTGAAGATAATACCGAACTTGTGTTCTTTTGTCCTTTTTTTTGGGCCCTGCAGGTTTTGCACCTTTGATGATTCCTAAATTTACGTGATTACAGAGGTTTCTATATCTGCAGCTACAGATAGTTAAAGCTTAATATAAGAAAGTATAGCTTATATATGTGATTTTATGTAAGTGGACAATTTCTCAAACACAACCTAAATATCAAGCAAATTATATCTTCTGTAATGCAGGAATTACTGTTTAGCTGCCTGTGTGTTACTGATTTACTTTTAATAACATTTTTAGATCTGTTTTTATTTCACATTGCATTGTGGTGTTGATGTATTCATAAGTTATTATTTTACCATATCTGACCTGTGAAAGCCGTACACAGGGTCCTTTAAATAGGGAAATAAAGATATGGGCATCAGCAAGTGAAGAAGGCTGGTTGCTTCCTAGTGATTCTGAATCTTGGCACTGTACTCAGACTTTAGAGTTGAAGAGTTCTGCTGAAGTTCGTACTGAGGAGGCATTCTTTAATCAAGTTGTTGCATTATCTCAAGCTGGTCTTCTCTTGCTAGCAAATGCCAAAAAGAATGCTATATATGCAGTGCACTTGGATTATGGTGCAAATCCAACAGCAACCCGCATGGATTATATAGCAGAGTTTACCGTCACCATGCCAATATTGAGTTTTACAGGGACTAGTGATTTGCTACCTCATGGTGAACAGATTGTTCAGGTGTATTGTGTCCAAACACAGGCTATTCAGCAGTATGCTCTGGACTTGTCCCAATGTTTACCACCCCCATTTGGATAATAATGCAATGCTTGATAAGTCGGACTCTATTGTATCACATGAAGCTCTTAGTGGTGATGGATATGTTTCTTCTGAACTCTCTGAAAGTAGAGCAACTGAAATACCTTTATCTGGTTCTGCTCCAAAACTCTCCATGCGAGACATTGGTTCTGAGAATGCAACTCCAGCGACACGTGCAGTGGTTTCAGCTTCTGTCGAATCAGTTACCTCACAGGATGTTGTTGCTTCAAGTATGGAATCTAAACTAGTTTCTTTGCCAGCAGTAACTGCTAATGCTGATATTGCTTCCATTGCATCTCCTCCACTTCCTTTGAGTCCTAGATTGTCTCGTAACTTATCTGGTTTGAGAAGTCCTTTGAAAAGCTTGGACCCAGGGTCCTCATTTAGTGATTGTGGTGGAGATTCAAAAATTATCGAGTATTCAGTTGACAGGCAATTGGATGATGAAAGTAAGGCTCTGCAGGGTGATATTTCCACAACTCTCAGTCATCCTGTTGACAGTTCAAGCACCCCACTCATCTTGTGACACCTTCTGAGTTATTGATGGCCAATTCATCATCAGAAGTTAACCACATTAATGAGCAGAAAAGTGAGAGCGAACTAAATATCCAAGATGTGGTAATTAACACCATTGGGCGAAATGATGAGGTGGAGGTTAAGGTCGTGGGTGAAACTAGATTTAGTCATAGTAGTGATATTGGTTCTCATGATGAGCTTCACAATTTTGTATCAGAAAACAAGAAGTCATTTTACTCTCAAGCCTCTGATCTTGGAATAGAGATGGCTCGAGAATGCCGTGCCTTGTCACCTGAAACCAATATGGTGGAGGAATCTAGGCAATTTGACGCAACTATTGGAAGTCAGACACTGACTCAACCTTCAACTACTGGAGATGAAATCCGTGACTCTGCAAAGGATATTCCTAGAAAGAATGCAGATTCAGCAATTCCTGTGTCTGTTCAACAAACACCTGCATCGAATTCAAAAGGAAAAAAGCAATAAGGGGAAGAACAATAAAGGATCAGGTCCATTATCGCCATCACCCTTCAATTCCAGTGATTCTTCCAATGAAGCTGGTGCTAGTTCAAGTATTCCCTCTGCAGAATCTATATTTACACAGATTCAGGCAATGCAAGAGACACTTAATCAGGTGATTGCTTATAGGGTACTATGCAATATTGCATGGATCAAACGTAGTTTGCCTTGTACCATCATAATCTTTTTTTTCCTTCATAGTTGGTGCTAATCTTATTTCCGAAGGTTGTTCTTTTCATTGGAACTGGTTCTTTTCATACCCAAGATTGTCTTGTACTCTATTCCCTCATTTTCTGCTGTAAGGTTTGTTGGATCTCCAATAAGTAACATGGGTACGGCACTTTGTGCCTTTGAAAAATGCCCACTTCTTCATGTTGCTTGAGCTAGTAATATAACCTTTCTTGGCTTAGTATCTCTAGGTCATTGTGGTTATATGCATACCAACCAACACAGACCATAAATAAGCGATTAAACCTAAAATTTCAAAACCTGTTTAACATGGTAGTGCTACATCTTAGATACTACATATTGGTCCCTTACAATCTGAAGTATTGTGGTGTTCTTGTGATTGCCTTACTCTAATGTGCTTGTGCTTTTAAACCTCGCCAATAGCAACATAGATCTTCTTTCTTGCCCGCCTTTTTCCTATTGTGATGCCCATCCTGGTGATAAAGATCGGCAACTCTGAAGCACAAAGTTTCAAGAATTGGTTCCGCTGATTCAGTATGGATCTTGTGTCCAAAGTTTGGTCCAACATGTTTTGCCTTTGTGTTTTCAAATCTGTCAAAATATGAAAATTTATTGTTTTTTGTCTTAAAAGTATTCAAATTAATGTACCTTTTTGTTTTTCATCAATTTCTCAAACCTTACCTTACAAGAAGAAATATCTACAAGTTTCTTATGCTGGGTTGGTTGTCCTGACCATTTGGGCAGCAGAAACCAAGTTTTTGCCATTCTGGTTTTCTTATGGGTTCTGAGGGGGGTGTTGCGGGCGTCTGAAGTCAAGTCGACAGACCTTGACCAGACTACTAGCCCAACCAACCAAAAGACTTTGCCTTTGAATCCAACATGCCTCATTTATACTTCTCCCCCTGATTTCCTTCTTGCCATCACTTGCAGCTCATGAGTGTGCAGAAAGATATGCAAAAGCAGATGAGTGTGATAGTTGCTGTCCCTGTTACAAAAGAAGGAAGAAGACTTGAGGCAGCCTTGGGGAAACACACAGAGAAAGCTGTCAAGGCCAATGCTGATGCTCTCTGGGCTCGTTTACAAGAAGAGAATGCAAAAGAAGAAAAGTCATCACGAGACTGGACACAGCAAATCACAAATCTTATTACTAATTGTTTGAACAAGGACTTGCCAGCTATGGTGGAGAAGGCTGTGAAAAAGGACTGCAGATTAAGTACTGTTGGTCAATCTGTAGCACGAACAATTACCCCCACTATTGAGAAGGCAGTATCCAGTGCTATTATTGATGCTTTCCAGGTTAATATTCTTATGATTTAAGCCATTTCTTGTATGTTCTTTTACTATTATCCAACTGCTTATCTATGGCACAGAAAGGAGTTGCTGATAAAGCAGTTAACCAGTTGGAGAAGTCGATCAATTCTAAACTAGAAGCTACTGTTGCTCGGCAAATCCAGGCACAATTTCAGACTTCTGGAAAGCAAGCTCTCCAAGTAAGTCACTAGCAATTCAAATCATTCTACGGTGATCATTTGTGGTTTTTGCAATTTGTGTTCTTAGTGACTAAGCATTTGGGAAAAAAATATCTATTTGTGGAGAAATAAGTTCTTTCTTGATGGTCTGAGATAATTCTCTGTTACTAGTGACTAAGTCTGGTTTGCATGTGATGCTTTTAATGTGTTGCATATTCTTTGTAAATATTCTTATATAACGGAAGAATAAGTGACTGGGTGTCTGTCTGTCTACTGTTAGTAATAATTATATATAATAAGACGAAAAAAGGATTTCGGTTTCTTTTTGTTACAATATATTGTTTCAAGCCCTAGCATGTATAAAATTATTACATGCACACTAGTGTATTTTTCTATATGCTTTAACTTTCCAAGTCATTGATTGTACAAGCACGTTGCTGATGTGAACTGTATTGAATTTATCATGATTAGGCAGTTGTTCATAATTTCGACATTGCTAGGTTTAGTTGTTGAAGAAGACTTGTTCACCTCTTTAAGGCTTTGTGGGTTTGTTCTAAGAGTGCGAAAATCTGTGTTGCAGGAAACCCTCAAATCGAGTTTGGAAGCTTCAGTTGTCCCAGCTTTCGAGATGTCATGCAGGTCCATGTTTGAACAAGTTGATGCTACATTTCATAAAGGAATGGCGGAGCATGCAACTGCAGCGTTGCAACAATTTGAGTCATCACATTCTCCATTGGCACTTGCTTTTTAATCAAGGGTATGGAGTTTAAGCATTTCTGTGCATTAAATCTTTATTCCACGACATAGTTATCTTGTTGATAACATCCTTCTGAATGAACTTTAATATTTCCAGGATGCTATAAATTCTGCATCATTAATGACTCAAACTCTAAGTGCTGAGTTGGCTGATGGTCACAGAAAGTTGTTGGCTCTTGCCGTTGCAGGAGCTAATTCAAAAGGTGCCAATCCACTAGTTAGTCAGCTCAGCAATGGCCCATTGGCAGGTCTACATGAAAAGGTTTGTCCTCTTGTAGTTTATTTTAATGACAAATTTTTTCTTCTCATTTTTTGCCAAGTATACATAATTTTTTTTTTTTTTTTGGTCTTTTCTGGTTTTTTAAATAGCTTGAGGCACCTGTGGATCCTACTAAAGAACTTTCTAGACTTATAGCTGAAGGCAAATATGAGGAGGCTTTCACTGCGGCCCTGCAGAGAAGTGATGTTTTTATAGTTTCGTGGTTGTGCTCCCAGGTATGTCTGTTTGTTTCACCTAGTTAGAATAAGGGGTACATGATGTAAATTAAAAGGCTTGTTCCGAATGCCCAAAGATGATATCTGTGGGTTACTCAAAGCAGAGTTGCCTGGTTTACCTAAGCTAGGATAAAATGCACAGGCAAGATTGCTCTTGCTTTCTTAAGATTTCTCTTATTTGTTTGGGTTGCCCTGTTTTAAATATTCATGTCCAGACGATCATCAGAAAGTCCATTTTACTACGGAACTTAAAGAGAAGTATCATCTCATACCATATGGGGTCCGCTACATTCCTTTTGTATTAGGGTTTAATCCTCCATTCTTCTTGTATTAGGGTTTTATCCTCCATCAAGTACTACTAGTTGGCCTTGATATTTTCTTTTCCTGGGTTTGCCAAGTTGTCAATCCTTGCTGCTGATATGTATTTATTTTTACTCATTTGCATGTGTACTTTGTTGATCTACTTGTCATGTTCAAAGACTATCTTTAGCAACTGTTACATGATCAAATTAGAAGTGCACTATGTTTCACGGTCCTGGGTATTTTTTTTGCTCCACTTGCACTAAGAACTCGTTTTTATATGCGTAAAAAGTCTGGTTAAGAAATTTAATGGGTAATTTTTGTCCCAATGATTCTGAAAATTGAACTGGTGGTTTTCAGTTTGCTCTAACAGCTTGGTTTAGCTTAAATAAGCTAATAAGAGTGAAGATAAAGAACAGACATCATTCTCAAGATAATTTTGGCTTAAGAAGAGTTAGAATCAACTTATTTCAAGCAAAATAGTGAGATAATTTTTCCTGTGGGCTTTTGTGTTTTTACCAGGTTGACTTGCAAGGGATATTGTCTATGAATCCTCTTCCATTGAGCCAAGGAGTTCTCCTCTCTCTTCTACAGCAGTTGTCCTGTGACATCAGCAAAGAGACACCAAGAAAGTTGTCCTGGATGAGGGATATTGTCTCTGCTGTAAATCCCACTGACCAGATGATTGCAGTTCATGTGCGTCCTATCTTCGTGAGCAGGTATATCAAATATTAAACCATCATCGCAGCCTTCCAACCACTTCAGGCGTTGAACTTTCCAGTATCCGACTTATCATGCATGTCATCAACTCCATGCTGATGAGCTGTAAATGATATCAAGTTTTGCCCTTCTTGGGAGTAATAATGTTAATGGAAAAGCATTGTACAAAGTTTAGGGACTATCTCGGAAAGGAAACTGGTTATGTAGAGTAAAAATACTATTCCTTTATTGTCTATTTTCCCCCCCTCCTTTCTTGTATAATCTTCTGTATGAAATGTTGAAACATGCCTATTAATTTCAGTGGCTCTCGAGGTCTGTTGAGTTTGTGGGTGTAAGACTTGTGTGGATATGATGATGTTTTTGTATTTGTAGAAATACCAGTTTTCTCATCCTAAAGCAAATTCTAAATGAGGGATTTACGTTTTCTGTAAAATACAATTGTTTTTAGACGTATGGAATTGACTAAGCATTTTATTCTAACAAATATAGAACCAGAATGCTCCTAAGAAGATTCCAGGCTTTCTAGAGATCCCTTATACACATCGCAGATGTCTATAAGAGATCCAATAAGTCCAACATTGATTCCTTCAGATGTGTCAATTGGACAAATACGCTCATAGTGGCTGGAATGGATATATGTAGAAAATCGAAGCATGTCCAAAAGTAAACCAACCCCTTGGACTGCTACGAAAAACACATCTAGATGTTCAAGAGTAGCACGATCTAATGGGACCCAATCTATCTACTTTTTTTCAAAACTTAGATTTGTATCGTTGTGGTCCCAATATGTTCTTCACTAGTGCTAGTGCTAGTGCTAGTGCTAATGAATAATCACGTTTGATGATTCAATAAAATTTTGTTGTTGTGTTAACGTTTAACGATTCAATAAAATTTTGTTGTTGTGTTAACGTTTAACGATCAGATTAAAAATTTTAATAAAATTTTGTTACGAATAATTATAAATTTATAATTTTATAAATTATTTTCCACAACAAAATATCTTTTATATTGCATGTGCTAGAATTACTAAGCGATGTTATATGGGCAAGTGTTTTCTACTAAAATGGATGCGCAAGTGTTTTCTACTTAAATGGATAGTTATACTTATGAGTTACTATAATCACAAGTAATAAATTCCACAAATTTGGGAATAATGTGAAAGAAAGAATTTTGAGGAGGAATGCTTGTCATAAAATCTACTTAAATATTTTTCCATGAAAGAAAGGTGCTTTCCCATTCACTTACACAGTGATATTCTACCATGTCCCACCAAGGGAATTATTGATGGAAAATATTTACATATATTCTATTTTTGATTATATTTATAAATAAGATTAAATTTTAAAAAATTTTATCACATCTATAAAATTTAATTCACACTACAGAATCTACAAGTAAAATAAAAAACAGGTCTACCTAAATATTTGAAATCTACGGTATAATTTCAAAGAAAATGAAAACAAAATTTCAGCAGAAAAATAATCCAAAATGCCGAAAAAAAAAAAAAATCTAATAGTATTAGTCATTAGTGTACACTCAATTCCTCATTAAAAAGGTGGTGAGAATTTTATAAAAAAAAAAAAAAAGAGGAAATAAGGTAGAATTTACACGGCCACCACCCGACCAGATTTTCACAAACACCCGAATACCCGAAATATATCCATGGGTCTACCCAAAAAAATGTGGGCCCCGCACTAATGCTCTCTCGAAACATTCACATTCTTTTTTTTCCTTTTTCTTTCACCAGCACTGATCTGTTTCCCACCTCCGGGTGGTGTAAAACCCGGGATATCTTCGGAATCCACCCGGCGCCGACGAGTAATTGACACCTAGCGGCCGCGGTAGGATTCGAATACTCAACGTCAAGTCGTAAACCGCCCTTGCCGCCGGATCAGATAGCGTTGAATAAGCCTTGCGAATTTCAATAAAATCACACCCGTCGAAAGACTCCTCCGGGTGCTTAGCCCCGCCTGCGACGGCAACGTCTGGATGATAAATCTTCGCTAGTGTCCTGTACGCCGTTTTGATCTCCAATTGAGACGCCTTCTGCCTAACTCTTAGCACTTGGTAGAGATTTCCTTGTCTTCTCCGAGTCTCCACCGCCGGCGGGGATTCTTCCGCCACAGCTGCGCTGTCTACCAATCGATAATCTATTTATTGAAAAAGACATTCTCCGGTGGGAATTGTAATTTTCCGTCGAGAATTTGGGAGAGATTCCGGAAGGAAAAGTTAGGGTTCCGGTCATTGAAAAATTGTGGTATCAGAGATTAATTTTGGACAGGGTGCGGAAAAAGCGGGGATTTTGAAGAAATATATATAGAGGTCAAGGCCCAATGGAATCTTTGTACATAAAGAAACCGGGTGGGCCCAGGGATGGTTTGGGGGCCCATGGCGGCTAGAGTTTTATTATTTAGTTTTGGGCCTTAAGCCATTGTTTAGACGGCGTTGAACTTCTTATTTTCTTTTCTTTTCTTTTTTTTTTCAAAAAAAAGAATTTTTATAATAAATTTTGACTAATATTAAATATAATTCTAAAGTACAAATAATTTCTTTGATTCATTATTTTGCTTTCTAATTGAGTGTAACAAGTTTTTATTTAGGTTTGATGGACATTTTTTGATATTTTGATCACATCCCATTGAGAACAGACACCCACTCTTTGCTTGAGAGCAATGCTGAGTTCTTTGACCTTGAAAAAAATACTAATGTTGAGTTCTTTAATCTCACCCCAATCACATAATATAATACAATATATATCACTAAAATATATAACAGAAGACTTAAAATCAATTAAAGGGATTTGGATATCTTGTGTCTGTTAGTGATAGTTAAAAAGAGGAACATATCAACCAACAAGTGAAATAAATAGTATAATAGAAGAAAATAATTATTTGTTATTTTTTAAATAATATTTTGTTATTATTTCTTAATATGTTTTTTATTTTAGGTATATCACATTAAATAAATTAATATAATAATTATTTTAAATAATAACTGTTCATATGAATTATAGAGCTTAAATGTTTAACAAACAAACCAAATATTAATCCCATTAAATATGATCGGTTACATGAATTTTGTTACGTTATCGCGCTCTATCACGGCAGAGCTTAATGTTTAACAAAAGGATACAATTTCATTAAATTAGAAAAAGACATCCTTATTATTGGAGAAAGATATTTTGATGCATTTTCTTAGCATGGGCTAAGGCTAGTCAATTGGAAAGTGAGAGATGGGCTCTACCATTCTTAACCTCTCTTGCAAATGGGATAAAGGCAAAACTATGGTTGTGATAGTCATTGGCTCGTGCCAAGTCTTCTAGAAGGCCTTTCTCTTTCACTCAATAGCTATTCTTTCTTGATGTCCCTCCTAATTTCTTCTTTTAATGGTTTTGGTGGATCCCAATGACTAGTGAGATAAGGTTTGTCCTAAACTTGTGAATATGAGGATAGAGATATTGGTTTCTAGAAACTTTTCCTTAAAAAGGTTTAGTTTTAGCAATTATTTTAGTAACATAAAACATGGAAGCTACTAAGGTATTAATTCAATTATTAGTATATTTTAAGTAAGATTATTGTAGTTATAACAATTGCTCCAACTCTTTGGTGGGGTTTCATTGAAAAGGACATGAAAGTTATGGTCTACCACTAACTCCATTTTTTTTTTTAAATCTTATATATATATATGCACATCAAAATTAAGTCCATCTATATAAAATGATAAGTATACATTTATTAATATGTCACTAAATTAAAAAACAAATTTACAAAATTTAACTAAATATATAAAATTAAAAAATTAATAATTCATTATAATTTGATCACATAAAATAATTTTGACAAATAATCTTAAATTTATAACTTTATAAATTATTTTTCTATCTCATCACTTTGGTCATACATAAACATCAAGCATACAAATACCCTTACATTTGTATCTCAAGTGATTATAGAAATCATTAAGTCACATCAACATCTCTTTCAACAAAGGAAATTTTTGATGACTTTAGGAGTATTATTAACCGTAGTCTATCGACTAGTGGAAGGGATAAAGGATAAAATATTACTAATAAATGACAGCCTACATTTGCATGCACCGTAAGTCAAGTCCTTGGTCCACTCTTTGGTGTAAAAAAATATCATGCTCTTTTCTTTTCTAGAACAAAAAGGACAGATTTTAATCAGGAAAAAAAAGTACCAAGTCATTGTGTGCTAAAGGGATCAGTTTACATTTTGGTGGAGATCCCACTTTACAATTATACTAAAAAGTAAAATTTATACCCCCAAGATTTTAGAATTCTCAATTTTTTAGCTATAGAAATTTTAAAAATTTTATTTATATTTTTATAAATTTTACTTTCATCCTTTAAAATTTTAAGAGAAATATAACTTAACTCTTATAAATAAAGACCTATTAAATCTCGTTCCTTCAAATTGCAAATCCTATTTGCCACGGGCATAAGCCAAAATGAAATTGCTAGTCGTTTTCAAAGTTCTAACCTTTATTTCCTCTCAAGAAAAGGCAACAATTAAGCCAGCATCATGTGGAAATAGAATACCAAGCAACATTAAGGCCCAATAGGTTGCCACAATACATCTATATCTTTATGTTGTTGTGAGATTTTTTAGTTAATTTTACTTGGTCGACATCTTTCGTTTCTTATGTACATACACGAAAAATTCTAAAACTGATTATAATATATCGAGTTTACGTCACTGTATCATGAATAAAAATTTCTATCATATAGATCATTATTATTTTCAGTATTGAATGGGGTCATCCATATGTTATTTTTCACCATTTAAATGTGAAATTAGATTGACTAAAAAAGTTCTTAATAAGTCATCCAATTGTTATATTTTCACCATTTAAATGTGAAATTAGATTGACTAAAAAAGTTCTTAATAAGTGGAATGTTTAATTGAGGTGGCTAACTATGCTTAAATAAATATCCACCAATGTTGTTACATTAACTCTAAAATTTATACGGAAGTAATATTTTAATGATCTCATTGCAGGCTTATCATTCAAGCCCAAGCCCAAATCTATTACCATGACCGTGATAATGTAGTAAAATGTTTCTTTTTGAATAAAATAACCAATATATCAAAGGTTGGGCTGGACCGGCTGGCCTACAGAAGGCCTAGCCCTTCACAATCATTTACACTAACCTGTATATTTTATGGACCTCAATTTAATCCCTGTCTTAAAAGACTATTCATGGGTTTTATAAAAGGCAAAAGGGGTCCATATTGGGTTTCTAAAGTATTCGAATAATGGTCCAAATAATGTGTCCAAATAATATGTTGGATATCCAAATTATAGGGCCCATATTTGTGTACTCTAGAGAGTGGGTCCAACTCAGAGATTGTGTGAAAATTTCAGAGTTCGAGGTCTCGAGGAAACAAAACCAAACCAGATTTGCATCCTTTCCATTTAATTTCCTTCCATTTATTATCTATTTACTTATATATAAATAATTAGAACTTATGAAAATAATCTGAAGTTCTGAACAGATCATTAGTTTTATCGCATCCCGTAAAACATCATATCCAAAAATATCAACGGTTGAATTATATATCACATTTGGACGGTATAGAACTTTTCACAATTTTGATTGAATTATATATCACATTTGGACGGTATAGAACTTTTCACAATTTTGATAAAATATAAAATAATTTGATCAAATGGTAAAATATCATTATTTTTTTTCTAATTTATATTTTGCAAATAATTTATATAAAACATGATTTAAATTATGAACGGTTTTAAATTATAAAAATATTTTTAAAAGTAAGTAAAAACTCCTCTATTTACTTCTAAACGGAGAATTCTTGTTCAACCAAACCAATGCCTAATAATATTCCAGCGTAAGAAGATCTAATCTGCTAAAGGTTTTTTGCACATGGGAACCTATTCTAAAATTTCCATTGACTTTAGGAACACTTGCACCGTTCCATGTCCACAACTTGCATGCAATTAGTTGTCTTAGTAGCCTCATTAATATTGATATTTGATTGTTTGTGATGTTAGCTACTTAACCAAAACAAATAAAACAAGTTATTTTCCAATTCATCTGAATAATGTCTTTGTTTTTCTAAATTGTTGTAGTTACTTGTCTATCCTATAAAGACTAACTAAAATAGTGCAATATGAATACGAAACAAAGCTTGATAAATGAAGCATATAAACTTATACAGTTTTGCTCTAAAAAAACCTGACCACTTTCTATAAATTGATTTTTTTTTTTTTTTGTTAGGATGAAAAAAGTTTTAAAAAGTAGGTTTGTTATCCTTTACTTTACGAAAAATTTTATTTCGATCAAAAGTAATTATTGGACAATGCTCAATAGTGACTCCTCAACAATGGAAGTCCCTCATTTGGAGTAGGGAGCCTCGTATTCCTCAGAGATAGATGAGTCATTTTATTTAGAAAAATGGATCTTCCACTTTAAATGGAGGCTCCCATTAGTTAAGCAGTAACTAATAAATATACTCAGTAATTACTCCTGACTAAAATAAAAATTTTATTAATTCACTATCAAAGCAACATCAACACATTATTGTGACTTACGATGGCAGGACATCAATACATTTTTACTTAACTTAAGTTGACACGTACAAATTATTTACCAACAAAGTATTAAGTGTAACAAAAATCGAATATTCCACCTTTATTAAATCAAATCTTCCTACATATCGTCTAATCCCACCCATGTTAGGTGTTTAGTACATTTGATGAATTGTAGTTTAGTTCAATTAAACTACTTTTATGCTTCATTCATCATGTGCATGGAGAATCATGCACGAGCTAACCCATGTTAGTTCTGTTGCCAATGCACAGAAACCATAGACGAATAAGCATGTTGTTACTTGTTTTGTTTCATTTTTTTTTTTGTCCTCTTTAAAAATTTGGTGGACCAAACAATTCAATTATTCGGACAACGTATGTATTAGATTTTCTGCCACTACCCACTTCATAAAACAACACTTAAAACCTGGAAAAGATAAAATTATATATGCTTTTTTTCGACTGTCAATGCCATTTTTTAAAATTATTTTTTTGTTTATTTCTGTTTGATCATTTGCTTGTGTTTTCAGAAGTATTTGTCTAACGAATAGTTAAGTGAGACCCCCAAGTTTTTTTTTTTTTTTTGAGAAAAATAAATTAAATTAGAAACCCGTCCAAATACAGAAGCTATAAATGTATCAATTTGACATACAAAGAATTCCAAGTATGTATCCAATAACAATTTTATTTTTTATTTTTTAGCAAATCCAATTTAATCAATTGACAATCTTAATACACATTTATGTGTTTATTTTTTATTTTTTTTGGGGAAGATGAAAAATGATGATGTTGATAGAATCTCATTTTGTAGACGCCGTAATTAAATGAATTTCTTTCGAGATATATAAAGAAGGAACGATTTGCACAATGAATTGATTGGTAGTTAGTTACCTATTAGACATATGCTCCGTGCGTATGAAGTTAAAAATTCAGAAAATTTTACAATTCTTTTTAGGATTTATTTTTTTATACTTTAAATTATTATATAATACAATATTATATATTTTAAAAGTTTATATTACACAAATTTTTAAAATTAAGAAAATAGTTTCCTAACAGAAATTGTAAAAATTTTCTAAAAATTCATTTACATGTGAACCTCTTCCTAATAATCCTATAAATAAAACTAAAAATAAAGAATTTAGAGAGAGGAAGTGTATGTGAACTATGTATCTAATTTTAAATTTTGTTGTCCTCGATAAAATTTAAGATAATTTTATTAGGAGTACTATCATACCATCGGATTATATATTCTTGTATTTCAATCCAAAAACGTACCAATTACGTTATACAAAATTCAAATACACTAGAAACTATCTTGTTTTAGGCGAATTGGCCCTGATTTCAAATCTCTGACCTTACATGTGTCATAATTATTCATATTTTAAATCCAAACTGATATAATAGTATGTAGGTTAGTATTTTTGTCAATTATAAAAAAAAATAAATGTACACTAGAGAAAATTAAATTTTACTAAAATTTATCAATAAATTGCATTTGTATAAGGTGACAAATAAAAATTATTAATGTGTGTCATTAGATTCGAAAAGGAATAAAAGAAATCCGATCTAAAATTTTAAATCAGAAAAATTGTAATCGTGTTACATAAAATAATTTTGACAAATAATTACAAATTTATGATTTTACAAATAATTTTCCTTATTAATAATCCACCACATAAATGAAAATGGATAAGAGATTTTCGAAATCCAATTAGGATCCAAGCTGTAATTGCGTGGCTCGCGCAAGCTGATGTGGCGACACGCATTCCTGGATCGCTTTTAGCCGCCTGCCAACGTCTCATTAACCCCGGACCCCACGCGCGCAATCACCCAATCGTGCATGCCGACGACGTCGTAATTGACCACGCCAAATATTTCAACGGATTTTCCACGTCATCTTGACTTGTCATCCCTAATAATAATCTCTCTCAAATTTCAGCTGCAAATTCCTGTTTCAAGATTACTTTATCCGTTTTAAAATAATTGTCATGACAATTATACTATACGAATTAAAAAAATTATTAAATTATATTAATTTTAATAAAAAATTTAAAATGGTTAAATTATCATTTTATATTAATTATATCAACTACATAATTTTTTCTTCATTAATATTATATTAAGTGTAAAAGTTAAAAAAATATTATTTAATATTTTTTTAATTTTGCTAAGTATCAACCCATATGAAACGAAAGAGTACAGACTAATTGACATTAATTTGTGTAATATATATATATATATTTTTGAAAAATATATCGACAATACAACAACGAATTATAGCCAAAGAATGATCGACAAGTGTCCGGTGTCTATGGCCTTCTTGTTTAAAGTTCACAACTACCAAATTTAATCTGGCTCATGTGATTAGATAATTGACCTCAGGAGAACTACTATTAATTGAAAAAAAATGGACCACATTCATTAATTTTTTCCAGCGTTTTCGGCAGCCAAATTTGATTTCATACCTAATTGATTAGTGGGTTGCTTGTGGTAATACGATAGGTTTGTGTTACTCAATAAATTCTAGTAAGGTTACATAGCTTCACACGTTTTTTAATTTAAAAAATATATCGATCGATCTGTTATTTGATTTTAATTGTAAATTTGTAAGGTAAATTAAATTATACAAAATAAATAAAATTAGATAATGTTGGTAATATTTATATAAGATTTAATAATGATTAAAAAATTTACATGCAGTATACAAAATCGAATCTATTTTCCTTTTAACATTGCCTGAATTTATACCAACTCATAAATTAGCCGCAGGTTTCTCTTAATATTTGATGATGTATTGCGGGTGCATATAATGATCAACACTTCATATTAAAAATATTAATTTTTGAACTAACTTTTTATTTTTTTATTTTTATCAAGAATTACTGGATAGAAATCTAAAAACTTTTACAAAAACATGTAAAAAGTGAGGCTCCAAAAATTTTCATTGAACATATAATATATAACAGAGTTACTAACTCCGTCCTATTGAAATTGTCACTATTTGATTTTTTTTATCAACGCATCAAATTTTCACAGGTTAATTTTATATAAATTTCTTTAATTTTTTTTAAAAATTTTAAATTTGTATTATTAATATGTACATAAATTTCATTTTTATTAAATAAATTTCATTAAAAATAAAAAAAAATTATATAAATTATTAATTACAAAAGACAGAAAAAGTCAAATATTTTATGTTCTAGTACCATGATTTCTTAATAGTTCAAAAAGAAAAAGTATTTTTGTTGATGTGACCAAGAAAAGTATTGGTAGAAAAGTGTCAAATTGCAAGAGATAATTAAGATAAAGCCAAATCCGAGGTTGTTCACGGGATGTATTAGTGCGACATTTCCAGATCTTATGCCACAAGTAACTCGTGCTCGTTACTATAAATAGAGCAATAAATAGGCAATCAAATCATTCAATTCAAGACAATCAAATCTACGTATATTTTTATCTGTAGATTTGTTACACTTCCTTAATTCTTGCTGTTTTATTCTTTTGTATTGGGAGGGATTGCATTTTTTTTTCTTCCTTTTTTTTTTTATATTAAGTAGTATTGTACAAATTTTTTTTTTTTTTTTTTTTGTGGCTAAAGAAAATTAAAAGAAAAATGACGGTAGGTGCTGGAATAAGTGTGGCTGATGGGAAGTTGAATGTGTTGGGAAACTGCATTCTCAGTGATGTTCATGACAATGTAGTTGTAACGCCGGCTTCCGTCCCTAGCGAGACCTTAAGAAATGCCGCCTTTATCGGCGTTCAATCCGATCAAAAGGGTAGCCATAGCGTCTTCCCTATTGGCAAACTACAGTAAGTTCGGATAGCCTTTCTGATCCGATACCAATAGGAATGTGAACTAAAATTATAAAATAACTTATAACTTTTTTGTGACAAATTTATTGCCCGATACCAATATGATACTATCGCCACAGATGTAACAGTTATCACCGTGACTATAGTGCAACTTTGGACGATGTTTATGACCATATTCTTTCAAGGATTGAATACGATTTTGAACCATGTTTTTTTGGTGTGATGATTTGCAGGGGATTGCGTTTTATGTGTGTTTTTCGGTTCAAGATGTGGTGGATGACACAGAGAATGGGAACATGTGGTCAAGATATACCATTTGAGACGCAGTTCTTGATTGTTGAGGGTCAAGATGGTTCCCATTTTGGTGAAGATGGTGGAGCTGCTGGTGGCCAGTCTGCAATGTATGTTGTTTTTCTTGCCTATTCTAGAAGGTGATTTCAGAGCTGTTCTTCAAGGAAATGCTAATAATGAGTTGGAAATCTGTCTAGAAAGTGGTATGTACATTTAATTTTCACAGGGTTGCCTTCCAGAATTCTTCTTTTTCCTCTTTAAAATACTAACTAGGCTTAGAAAGTAGGGCTACATTTATTTGGGTAATTACTTTTCACAAATTCCAGGAGATCCTGCTGTTCAAGAATTTGAGGGAAGCCATTTAGTTTTCGTGGCTGCTGGATCAGACCCATTTGATGTCATCACAAATGCAGTCAAGTATGTTCTCTATCGTCTTTTCATTGTTAGAATTATGTTTGATAATTGTTCTATTATCTTCAATTGTACATTTTGCACATTTTAGCACATATTTGCAACTTTTCTCATATTCAAGTTGTAGTTTCTCCCACATTTTGTTCATCAAGTGGTCCAAAAATAGATTTTCTCAGCATAAAATCTTGTCATAAAGCTATAGCTGCCTTCGTGGTTGTCCTGGATTTCTAACCAAGTTCATGGTGAATGTGCGTATAGGAGTGTGCAGAAACACCTACAGACTTTTTGTCATCGTGATAGGAAGAAGGTATGAACATCTTGTCAATGAGTGTTGTTCTGTTGCCTGCTATTTGGTTCTGAATGAGTGCATAACTTTAATTAATCTATTCCCTTCATCATTTATCAGATGCCAGATATGTTAAACTGGTTTGGTTGGTGTACGTGGGATGCTTTCTATACTGATGTTACTTCAGAGGGAGTTAAGCAAGGATTGGAGAGGTATCTAAACAAAACCAACCTGGACATTTAGTCTACAGCAAATGCTCCCGAGTATGACATGTTACTGATCAATGGCATTTTCTTGTAGTTTTGAGAAAGGTGGGATACCGCCGAAGTTCATTATTGTTGATGATGGATGGCAATCTGTTGGCATGGATCCTACTAGTGCTGAAGCCAAAGCCGATAATACAGCAAAGTGAGTGCTCAAATGAGAACCTTCTTTTGTATTAGTACATTTTCAGGTTCAGTCAACCAAGCTGAAAATTTGCTATTCCTGTTTTATTTTCAGTTTTGCAAACAGGTTGACTAATATCAAAGAGAACCACAAATTCCAAAAGAATGGCAAGGAGGGTTATAGAGTGGAAGATCCTGCATTGGGACTTCGCCATCTTGTCACAGAAATTAAAGATAAATATGCTCTGAAGTAATGATATCCCTTCATTCTATGTCACTGTTCCATATGTATAATCTTGTATATACGTGTTAACTGAAGCACCGGCGTGTCCTTTTAGGTATGCTTATGTGTGGCATGCAATAACCGGTTACTGGGGTGGTGTGAGACCTGGTGCATCCGAGATGAATCACTATGAATCTAAGATGGCTTATCCAGTTTCCTCTCCCGGAGTTCAATCAAATGAACCCTGTGATGCTTTGAATAGCATTGCCAAGAATGGACTTGGTCTTGTGAACCCTGAGAAAGTGTTCAACTTTTACAATGATGTTGGTGCCTCCATTCATACCTTGCTTCTGCTGGCATTGATGGAGTTAAAGTCGATGTCCAGAACATCCTTGAAACTGTTGGAGCAGGCCATGGTGGAAGAATCAGACTAGCAAGGAAATACCATCAAGCATTAGAGGCATCCATTTCCCAGAACTTCCCTGATAATGGCATTATTTCTTGTATGAGTCACAACACAGATGGTTTGTACAGGTAATGTTAATTCTTCCGGTTTCCATTTTTGGACTTCGGATAATAAAATGATGATTTGTAGTGCAAAGATTTATGACTTTATATTTGATGCTTGTAGTGCAAAGAGAACTGCTGTAATTAGAGCTTCAGATGATTTTTGGCCTAGAGATCCTGCCTCTCACACAATTCATATTGCATCAGTTGCTTATAACACAATTTTCCTTGGCGAGTTCATGCAGCCAGATTGGGATATGTTTCATGTAAGCTGATGACAGAAATCCGTATACAAGAGCGTGTCCTGAAGAATTTTTGTTATATCACTCTTGGATTATTCACTAGGCTGATTCAAATTTTATCAATATGTTGTAGAGCTTGCACCCAATGGCTGAATATCACGGAGCAGCACGGGCAGTTGGAGGCTGTGCTATTTATGTCAGGTGCTGCTTAGATTCATCAAATCTACGGTATCTTCCATAATGAAACCATTAATTGGTAACTTTCTCTGAAGTTGGATTTCTGTATATATATGCAGTGACAAGCCTGGCCAGCATGACTTCAATCTTTTGAGGAAGCTTGTGCTTCCAGAAGAGACCATCTTGAGGGCCAAACTTCCAGGAAGGCCAACAAGGGATTGCTTGTTTTCAGATCCCGCTAGAGATGGAAAAAGGTCTGATTTCAAAACTTCATTTTGATACTTTCCTTCAATGGAAATGTTGCCATTGCTAACTTAATGACATTTTTGCAGTTTACTAAAGATTTGGAATCTGAATGATTTCAATGGAGTGGTCGGGGTCTTCAACTGTCAAGGAGCTGGATGGTGTAGGAAATTGGAAAGAAAAATCTCATTCACGACGAACAACCAGATACAATAACTGGAACTATTCGGGCTAATGATGTGGATTACTTGCCAAGAATCGCTCCTGATGGATGGACAGGCGATGCTATCATCTATTCTCATCTTCACGGTACATTTTCTTGAACTGAAAACATGCACACTTTCTGCATTCTTGGACAGTTTTTAACAAATCCCTTTACTCTCTTTTGATGTCAAATGCAGGAGATTTAGTTTATCTTCCAAACAATGCTTCTCTGCCAATCACGCTAAATGCGCGAGATTACGAAGTTTTCACAGTTGTTCCTGTGAAAGAAATATCAAATGGTTGCCTATTTGCTCCTATAGGACTCATCAAGATGTTCAATTCAGGAGGAGCGGTTAAAGGTATAAATTATGAACTGGAAAAGGCTGGAAATGTATGCATAAAAGTGCGCGGTTCGGGCACTTTCGGAGCCTATTCATCAGTTAGACCTAAAAGTATAACAGTTGATCTTATGCAGAGGAAGTGCAGTTTCAGTTTGAAGAAGCTACTG
This sequence comes from Cinchona pubescens, assembly GCA_025175665.1. Taxonomy (NCBI): domain Eukaryota; kingdom Viridiplantae; phylum Streptophyta; class Magnoliopsida; order Gentianales; family Rubiaceae; genus Cinchona; species Cinchona pubescens. The sequence goes on from JANKKI010000131.1 coordinate 6,252,558, forward strand.
GATTGGTATCCCTTGATCTCAGAGTTTCAGAGAGAGAGTTGTACCTTTGGAATATAAAGATCGAACTATAAACAATGAAGCAATGGAAATAAAGTTTGTGGACTACTCATTCTGTAGTACTAAAAGAGAATGTACCACTTTTCTGAATGGCATTATGTGATGGTATCTCCAAAACCGGCAGATGTTGCCCCATACGTCTAAATTTTTTGCTCTTTTTTGTTATTTGCACTTCTTTTCCATAATTTTGTGATGAAACAAAAATATACTCTTTTTTTTTAATCTTTATACCAAACCATGAATTTATATAGGGAACTAGCGAGTAGGAAAATGTTAGTTGACACATTATTAACAAAACGATCAGTCAGGTATATTATAGGCATCATCATAATTAACCATGTACTGGTTTGCTTGTGGTAACTATGTTTTGCAAGGCTTTATCCACCACTTGCATGTTCGTAAATAAAACTAGGCCTTGAAACTACTCGATATTGAACTTAAACTCTATTTGATAAGAGTTTGTTTAAATTTATTTGTCAATAATTAAATTAAATTTGAATAAAATTTAATGCAAGCTAGGTTTTGAACTCGACTGAAGAAATTTAAAATTTTATATGTAAATAGTTCAAGTTATTCAAACTTAATTCGAAGTCAATTAGATAAAAATTTATTTGAGTTTAGCTTGTAAAATAAAAAAAATTCTTCCAAAGAAGTATTCTTATTTTCGTAAGTAATTTGATAAGATTTTTTAAACTACTCTCAACAAATATAACATATGGACGTGTTATAGCCTGGGGTGATATCTTGAAAGGCCTAGCTTAACTTCAAGAAAAGTAATTCATGCCCTAGCTCAATTAATACGACCATATTAGAAAGAAATAAAACGGCTATGTAAGTATATGCAGAATTCACACAAATATTTTATCGCAAAATTCAATATGCTTTGCAATCTTACTCTTACCAAAATGTAATAAGCACCAATTACCAAATTCGGTCAAATCAATAATTAAAAATTAAATTTAAACACATTTATAAATTCGTTAAAATAATTAAATAAATTAGACCATAAAGAGTGGTTTACACCCTTAGCTCCTTGCCAATGAGCTGATTCTGTTTTACTAACCAAATGAATAATCTTAATTTTGGAATTTTTTCGTTAAACTCCCCCAAAAAAAAAGGACTTATAAGAATTCATCTTCATGATGCATTAAATCTAAAAGAACTATTTTGTTTAAGATTAATAGAAACAAAAAATGATATACATATATTTTAAGAAAAATATTTTACAAACAAAAAATTAAGGATCATGTGTCAAGTAACAAAATTATATTATGTTAGTTAATCAGATTTAGTTTTTTTACACGAATTTAACATTTTATAGCTGACTTTATTAATTTGTATAAATTCGGTAATATACAATTCCTTCGACTCAATCTTATCACCTTCAACGACTACTGGTACAGGATAATCTTCAACAGTTACCTCTCCACTTGTCTTTCTCTCGTTAACTCAAATAGCCGCAAATTAAAAGGTGTACATTAGCATCTTGTTCGATGTGTGACATCTAGACTATAATAAAAATAATCCGCGTTAGCAATTCGGTCAAAAGCTCAAATCAAACTCGAGAGTTGAGTGAATTTGAGCTTAAAACTCTCAACGACTTGATATCGAATATATGCATATTATATTCGAGTGCTTATCAAATTTTTCGAACACTATATAATTTTTTAATTTTTTTTTATTATATATAAAATTATTAAAATATTTATACTCTTTAAAAAAAATTACATCTTTTATCTACGAAAAAATCTAGTTATTCGAGTTCGATCCCGTTTTACTCATTTTCAAGTGAGTTTAAATCGAGTTTGAACTACGTCAATTTTTTCAAATTTGAGTTCAAATTTTAAAACTTATTCGAACTTGAATTCGAGTTTGAGTATCATAAAAAAATTTAAATTCGAGTTGGAGTAGTGTATTATTTGTATTCTATTCGACTCCTTTACCTTCCCAGTGACACGTACCCAATTATTCTCCTTTACATATCTCAACATGAATTTTCCAAACCCATTTACACATGCAAAATTAAACTGTAGCAAAAAAGGAAAAAAAATTCAAGAAAAATAAGCATTGTTGATAAACAGTTGATAATCGAAAGAGGGCCGCCGGCCGGTCACGTTTCCGGCACGACGACGATGGTCTTAGCGTCACCCGCGGGAATAGTAATGGGCGGACCACTTTTTGGCCTGATGTGTTTTATTTTCCTAGCAAATTCGATTTTTGTCCTCATAACTTCTCCTTTGCTGATAACATTCAGCCCCGTGATGTTTGGGGCTGCTTCTGTTTTGGGCTTTGCATTGGCGGGCTTTGGGGCTGCTGCTGCTGCTGCTTCGGCCATTGTGCGGATGTATAATTTTACTTGGGCTTTCAAGTCATTTAACGAGATATTGGGCCTTGGATACTATGTGGGTCGCGGCCCCAGTAGCTTGATGGATTCCTGTACTGAGGCCGTGAAGGAGCGTGGAAAGGACTGGGCTGGATATTTGCAGATGAATCCTCAAGCAAATTTGCATAATAGGGGCTGAAAAGTTGAAACTATGTAGAACTGGTCCTTTATGTTTGCATTTTGTACCAAAGTGGAATTAACTAATAAATAGGAGTATAATAATAAGTTACGTTTCTGTTGTTTATAGTTTATCTATAGGTTCGTTTGTAGGTTTGATTTGTTGATTTTCTTGCAAGTTGAAAAGTAATGGATATTAGCCCCTTCTAATATTTGAGTTTATACAAGATAAATTTAATTGGAATATGTTTTTGTAGTGTAGAAATTAAATGCATACATGCCCAAGTAAATTGTTCCAAACTGCCAATAGGGGTTGGCGTAAGCTACTTAACTAGGGTTAGGTCTAAGGTTCAAATTTCGTTGGACAATTAATAACTAGAATACCCTAATTTTAGAGAAAGAAGGTATTTAGTCGCGATATTTAATTTCCTGCTGAACTTTTATTATTATGTTTCAGTTTCAGTTTCTTGCCCAAATATTTATGATTTGACTTGTTGCACTTTATATATGCTAATGCGGTTTGATTAAGGGACAAAATTAGATTAACTGCCAATTATCATGTTAGGTGAATGAGTAGTGTTCTTGAACAATTGTAATACGTAAGTTATCATGCGATTGAGCATTTTTTAAAATAAAATAAAAACTATTCTCTTTCACTTACTTTCTAATAGTGATACGAATCCATAACCAGTAAATCATAAAAAAAATATCTTATAAGTTGAATTACACTTCGTTGTCTCATATTATTAAGTATCTTACAAAAGAAAAATAACAGCAACTGAACATCTTTAGGAGCCTAATGATTAATTAGTTAATTTCAGCATCTTATAAATACACCTCTGCAAGCTGTAATTACTTCCCACACATCTTAAACAATAGCCATCCAGTGTATACATATGAAAAAAAAATTCCATTGCATATTCTTACTAAAGCATTTCTCATAGCTCCTGAAATCATGTTCAAGTGACCATATCTAACCAATATTTATTATCCAATATTAATTTATACATACACAGCTTTTAATCAACATTATCTTCATTTTAAATTTGGTATCTTCACTACCATTCTGTAATTGCCAGCAAAACTATATGTACATATTTGAAGTTCATACGATTGTGTACGAATATAAACCAAAGTTACACAAGCATATTATCATCTACTGCCTATCCTGGTCTTCCATGTTTTAAAAATTGCTTTACATTTCTGTGACAAAGGTAAAGCTATTCATCTTATTTTTAATTATAGAAACTATTTTTTGCCGTTTAGGGGTTTTCATTTGGAACATATTTAGGTAGACCCAATCTTTAACTCCATCCGTAGACGCTGTAGTCAGGATTAAATTTTAAAGAATTTTACTTACATTAACGGATATCATAAATTGTTTAAAGTTTAATCCACATCACAGAATTTACAAGTGGGGTCAAAAATCAGATCTACCTAAATCTTTGCCTTTCATTTTGATTTGCTGTGTGTCTTTGTGCATCAGGATTTAAAGGTTTTAACTTTTCTTGCCAATATATATATTTGTTTCCTTAAAGTTGAAAGTTGATATTTTATTGTTTTATGGAACTAAATACATGTTTGATTTTGTGTCTTTGTGCATCAGGATTTAAAGGGTTTTAACTTTTCTTGCCAATATATATATATATATATATATATTTGTTTCCTTAAAGTTGAATGTTGATATTTTATTGTTTTATGGAACTAAATACATGTCTCTCTTCCCCATTTTTTTTTTTTTTTTCTCACTGGACATACATAGTTTGGAATTACCAAAAGACATATGGTTTACTTATTTAATACATACTTTTATCTTTAGACAAGAAGGAAACACACTTGTATAAATTAATTGGGGATTCTGTATTTTCGTTAGAGTATCAATGTTTCAAAAATGATATTGTATAAGTATTTAAAATATAATGATAATAATATTTTAATGGGATCACAAGATTTTCCTTAATTAAGTGGTGAGTAGATTATTTACTTGATTTTGTGCTTTCCATTGCTTCATTATTAGTCAAAGAAACAATTGTGCCTTTATTTGTAGTTATTACTACGAGTGTTTATTTTGATTCACCGTCCTGAAAAACTCACTTAATTAGTCCATTGCAGATCATAAAATAGAATATTTGGACCGATTAATAAAATTGGGTACACATCTAGATTATCGGGACAGATATCGGATTAAAAAAAATGTGACCTGACAGATATCCAACCCTGTCCATATATGGAGATAATTATGTAATTTTTTATATTATACCTTATATTATATTAATAGATTTTTCTCCTCCTTTCCCATTTGTAGGAGTATAAATATAATCAGTAATTATTTTAAAATTTTAAAAAAAAAATTTTGACTCTAAAAAAATATAAATATTTAAATAAAATACCCACTTTGATCAAGTATTGAGTGATTTTTTAATTCTATGTAACTAAATTAAATTTAATAATATTAAATCAGATCGAATACACAATTATTACGTGTAACATCTAAGATCTAACATAAAAGTCCAAATTAGCCGGAGCCTTGCCATACGTAACTCGTTGCTACAAATGCAAAATTACAAATACAGCAATTGACTAGTCAAATAAATGTCAAAATCAAAGTAGTATTTTCTTTTCTCTGTAGCACTCAACTCTTTCTCTTTGTTGCTGCATTATCGCAGTCAATATTCCACCTGGTTGGTTAAATGTAGATTTCATTTCTCAAATCAAAGCAACATATATAGATCTCAATACACTTTTGGGAATGCTTTAAATCCCTATTGACCCTTCTTAATAGTGTGATTAGTGCAAAGTAGAAAGTGCTTAATCCAAAAACTTACTATGCATGGGGGGGTCCAACCTTTTAGCTCTGAGTTTGAAAGAAGGTATCTCAATAATAGGCAGAAACAGATAAGAGGAAAGAATACAAAACGAAAAATCCACAAATACTTACAAAAAATGGAATATTTGGCCATCTCTGGATTGAAATCTGATATTGATTTGCCACCTATGTTTATTAAGAAGGAGAGAAGACAGAGACTCGAAAGATGACGTTCCTCTGAAAACATTAATAGCCGTTGGTATTAATACCGATGATAGACAGGAGTATGAAGACACAGCATTTCTCATGACTAACTCAGAGTCTCTCGAGGTTGAACACTCTCCTCCAGAGGACCCTGTTCAGGAACTCTCCAAAAGAACAGGTAAATCATGATCCCTTTTCTAGTTTCCTGAGTTCTTGGGAATTGAATATTTACGAAATACATTGTACTACGTGTTAGTTGTATCGGTACATAATATGTTAATTTGTTAAATATATACTATGTTGTATACGTGTACTTAAGTATTTGCATGGATGGTCAAAAGTTGTAGTATCGGCCGCCGCAGTCACAGTTGCACTGATTATTGTTCTATATTTAGATACAGTATCGAACATAAATTTATTAAAACTATAAAAATTAAGGTAAAAACATAAATATTTACTTATAGATTAGTTTTAAGATATTAACTACTAAAAATAAATCTTATTTTTAATACTAGTATAATTTTAATTCAAATTTTAAAATGTATATAAACCAGAAGGACATCTCGATAATTGAGTAATTCAACCAAGTTTTTGAACTATATTTTTGTGGTACCGATATACACGAATTAGTACGCAATTCGTAGGGTTAAATAACAGGTTACATAATGAATCTATTGCTTTGTTTTTCCAATATGTTTGAGGGATATTATTAATTATTGCCAACTTGAATGATTTGTTTTTGTGATTTTGTTTCCATGGTTTTTTGGCATGAATTGAACTGAAGGGACAATATGGACTGCTACAGCACATATAATAACAGGAGTGATAGGGGCAGGTGTATTGTCACTTGCATGGAGCACTGCCCAGCTAGGGTGGATTGCAGGTCCATTGTCCATGATACTCTTTGCACTCATCACCCTTGTGTCCACTCTCTTCCTCTGTGAGTGCTACATGACCCCTGATCCTGAGTGTGGTCCTATACGACACCGTTCTCTCACAGGAGCTGTCAACGTATTCTTCTTGGGTAAGTAGCCATTGAGCTCAGCATTCGGCCCTTCATCGTTCAAGATTTCTTAATTTTCCTGTACAATATTGAAGAAACCGACTTTAAATCGATTACAAGAACTTTCAGAGTGATTTTTGGGTTACCTTATTTGTGTCTAGGATACTACATGAATCTTTGTTTTTGTTACTGACTTTAAAGAGTGATGTAATACTTGAATTGGGGGAATGTAGTGTAGAAACTACTGAACTGTACAAAGATGTTTAAATACCTTTTTTTTCCTGTTCAGTCTTTTGGCTGAAGAGTAATCATCTAATAGCTTGCTTTTTATCACACTGCTGGAAATTTTCTGTAAAGTTCACAAGTTCATAGGGACTACTGGCAAAAATTTGATGATGGAAATAAATTTCAGGTAAGAAGAAGCAAAAGATTTGTGCAATTTTTGTGCTGGAGAGCTTATATGGCACTGCTATTGCATATACCATAACAGTTACTGAAAGTGTTAGGTAAAGATAGTAAGCTCTCCTGACTTGTTACCTTGGATTCTGCATGACATTTTACTAGCATTGAATGCTTATGTTCGGACTATAATGGGCAAATTGCTGATGATACTATGTTTAAGTTGAAATATTTTTCGAATTTTTCATATTTAGCCTTAGCTTCTATTTTTAATTTATTATAAGATGAAAAAAAAGATTGGTTTTCGTAACTCTGAAGAAGTTTTTGCAAAACAAACCTTCTTGATGTTATTGTTCTGTTTCCACTATTTATTGCAGTGCAATACAGAAATCCAACTGTTACCACAATGAAGGCCACAATGCTGATTGTGGGCATGCCAATACTAATATGCTAATGCTAATCTTTGGGGTGGTTCAGATTGTAGTATCCCAGATACCAGATTTTCACAACATGGCGTGGCTGTCTATTGTTGCTGCTGTTATGTCGTTCACCTATGCTTTCATTGGATTAGCACTTGGCCTTGCAAAAGTCATTGGTGGGACATTAACTTTCATTGTTTTTTAGTCGTTACAGCATTAATCTTTTGACTAATACAGTATATACTCAAATTTTATGCAGGAAATGGGATGGTCATGGGCAGCATTTCTGGAGTTCCAGCAGATAGCGGAGTAGAAAAGTTATGGTTAGTTTTTCAGGGAATTGCGGACATAGCTTTTGCCTATCCGTATTCAGTTATTCTTCTGGAGATACAGGTGGCAATGCCGAACTTTTGAATGCTAACGTTCTTTTGTAGAAGTACTAACTTTGATGCCCCTGAAAGATTATATGATTTCAAGCTAATGTTTGCTTTCAGGACACTTTGAAGTCACCTCCATCTGAAAAACAGACAATGAAAAAGTCCTCAAGAATTTCAATTGTCACCACCACAATCTTTTACCTCTGTTGTGGATGCTTTGGATATGCAGCCTTTGGTGACAAAACACCAGGAAACCTCTTAACAGGATTCGGCTTTTATGAGCCATATTGGCTTGTCGACTATGCTAATACCTGCATTATTTTATAGCACCTTGTCGGAGGATATCAGGTAGCATGCTATTTTCTACAATTAAATATAGCTCAGTGGTGTTCTTTCCTCGCGTTTTTTAACTGGAAATGACTCTTATTCTCCATATTTCACAATGCAGATATTTAGCCAAGTAATCTTTGCACTTGTAGAAAGGTGGTTCGCTGCTAAATATCCAAACAGCACATTGGGAAAGAATTTAGAATTGAAGCTCCCAGTGTTTGCAGGTTTTGAGTTGAATATATTTAGGCTAGTGTTCAGAACAGCATATGTGGTGTCTGTAACTGGAATTGCAATGCTCTTTCCTTACTTCAATCAAGTATTGGGAGTGTTGGGAGCCTTGAACTTTTGGTCATTGGGCATCTACTTCCCTGTGGAAATATATATTGTACAAAAAAAGATTGGTGCTTGGACAAGAAAATGGGTTCTTCTTGAGGTTTTCAGCTTCATTTGCTTGGTTATTTCAATAGTGGCCTTGATTGGATCAATTGAAGGATTGATACGACAAGGCTAAATTAAGCTGATATTTTTGCAGCTAATACTTATAGATGTTTACAAGAATATGCCTCCTCTATCCGGTTTCTTTTTCGCTCTCTTTATATATATTTTTTAATCTAAGTGTAAAATTTAGAATTCAAATAGATAGAAAATTCATAGTTATGCTACAAAAATTGTACACTACAAGTCTTCGAATGAAAAAAATATTGTATCCATTATTACAATGTCATTCAACCCAAACTCTAAGAAATTAAAACTATCATACTGTGTTTGGTTCCATAAATATTACAAGTAAAAGATAGGGAAAAGTACATTAAAATACATGAACACACAAGAATATTTATGAATTTTTCTTGGTAATTAAAAAGTTTAACGGGGAAGGGTAAATTACTCTTTTTCTTTCAATATAATAGAATCCAATATATTAGTGGGCGAGTACACGAGAACATGGTTTTTCTTTTCCTTTATTATTTGGGTAGTGTGATTGAATATATGAGAACATCCACCTTTTTTAATTTTTTAATGTCATGACTTTGCCAATGAACGAATAATCAAAAAGTTTAGGAAGGTTAGTGTTAATATTCCTCTTTTTTTGTGCTCAGAGCAAGTCATTAACGTATATTTAATAGGACAGCAAGGATTGAATTTTTGACGTTTGATAGTCAAGTTGCTAACTTGTCAATCAGAATTTGATAAGTCCAACCTCAACTCACCAAAACCCAAATCTAAACTCAACTCAATTAATTAAATATGTTTTGAGTCGAGTTCGGATCCTCCCAAATTCACTTATATTTTGAATATTTTATACTTTAATTTATACAATACAATTTATTTTCCAACTAAGTAAAATCTCACAATTTTATATGTTATAATGATATAATATTGTATTTTACATCATTTGATGTATATAATCACATATTATATACATCATTCAATTAAAACGAGTTATACAATTTTATTATAATTTAAGTGAATTTGTTTTAAGTGTTTTGTCGAGGCATTTCCCCCTTTTTTCTTCAATCTATTTTACTGGATTTTTGCCTAATCAAACTGCTTATTTTGAGAACCATTAGAAAAAGATAGGAAGTTTCCTGCTTTCTTGAAAAGGTAGACTGATTACCAAATGTTTGCTTAGTTGTTTAATGGCATAATATTTGTTCTGATTATACCTATCACTCATTTAGTCTTGAATTTATTTATTTTTTTGCCTTTTTCTTCTTATTTATCTTATGCCTTGGATGTTTCTCGTGTGACACACGAACAAGACTAGACTTGAGGAAACACATCGTGACTGGTTTGGCCCCTTAAAAAGGCAATTAGTTAATTGTCCCGAATTATTTTCCTCCTTTTGGTGCTTCTTTTATGGCTCAAACTCCCTATTGTCTGAAAAGCAGACCATTGATTCTTTAATGGCTTCTTTTATTCATTCACAAATCTATGTTTTGATGGGTGTATGGGCTCTTTCTTCGCAAGTCATGGAGGGGTAAAAGATGTACTTAAGAACATGGGCTGTTTGTTACTTAGTGTATGTAGACTTTTATGCGGCAAATGATTTACTGTAGATTAACTAATTGCTGGCTGAATTTTTGATTATTATCATTTAAGTGTGACAATTGACACAAAGAATAAGGATCATCAGATCCCAAGCCAAGTTTAGTAATTTAGCTGATGAGATTATATAATATCCAAGAGAAGAGTACTTAAGCTGATGCAGTTAATAATGCCACAGAGAAGTGTTTATTTTAACAACTTGGTGAAGAGTTTCATCTATCTTTTCCCTTTTTGTCTGTTTCTTGGGGGTGGAGAGAAGATGGGTGGGAGTTAAGATATGACGTATCATGTTTGTAATGAGTGGTAATTTGTCAGAGTTGAAGCCAATGAGGCATTGGAAAATGAAGAATTTATTGGACACTGTTGGTAATGCTGTCTATATGACTAAACTGGAACCGTTCTTTTCCATTATTTCTCTATTTCCTGGTGTGTATGTGTAGGATCTTGAATTCTGTGTTCAGCTCCCTTCTAAGCAGGCAATATTAAATGGGATCAGCTATTGGTTGTGTGGATCATACTACACTTGATCCTGATATGGACATCTGATGAACCTAAGCCATTGAAGTCCTAATTCTTTTGCGTTAGGATTTTCCAAATAGTGCTCTTATGGCACTGGTTAATACACACACTTCTCCATGTATGTTGAACACACTCACATTTATATTGCTACCTCTTTCATTTAAATACTTTCCTGATTTAAATTTATTTTTCCAAGTTTTCCAAAAAAATCCCACTTGGGGCCCAATTAAGCAACAAAATAGATATATTGCCTAATGGTCTGTGTTTTGCAGTATAAAGTTTGTTGTGCACTTGATTGTGTCTTTGGAAAAATTCTTGGATGGATCTAGTACATAGCATTATTACCATGGACCTCTTGACTCTAAATCAGCCACATCACCAAGAGCTTTTCAATGACCTGCTTCAGGCCGACAGGAGGCTGGATGAGCTCATGGGCGTCTGCCTAGACCTCTCAGGTGCCCTAAAGCAGAGGTGCTGTCCATACACTGATAAGGGTCCATGGCAATAATGCCATGTATTGGATCCATTCAAAAAATTTCTCAAATTGGGTGATGTGGCTAATTCAGGACCAAAGAGTCTATGCACTATTGCATAAATCCGATTCACCTAAAAATCTCCCGTGTTTTTTGAGGCAGGTCAAGTCTGGTTAGTTCTGCAGTATAAAGTTTGTTCTCGTCCGTGTGTGCATTTCTGTGGTTATGTGCCTAGGTTGTCAGCTGCATTTGTTTGTTCTGTGAGCTTTGGATTCTTGGTTGCTAGTTTAAAATCTATTAGAACAAAATAGAAAGTGAGGGAGAAAAGGAAGTAGGAAAAGGGAAAACTGAAGGAACTGAAAACCTTGCTTAAATTCCTTGTACTTCCTTTAAAACCTAAGTGTATTTCATCAAAAAATTAAGGTTACAAAAATCTAAAAAACTAGCTGTCCTTATCCGCAGAACTGGATTCTTTCTTTCTCTAGCTAATTATCAAAGAGTATGCCAGAAGGGTGTTGCAAAGTCAGTGGAGAAACTGGGAGCACAACAAGAATCAGCATTGAGATGTACAAGTAACGTAGTCAGGTGACATTTGCTTCTACTTTTAGTGATACTTATTACTATAATTTTGTTTTTAATTTTGATCTTGCTTCTTCCTGCATGTCTTTCAGTTTTCCATTATCTGTTTCCAATTTTAGTGGCATAATTTCTATGTGCATGACTGTGCTCTATTTCAACAGTAGGACAGGGTGGTGTTATTTCTTATTGAACTGCTTGTGTTTTGTCCAGGCTTTTGTTTCTTGTACTTTATATCTACCTATTCTTATATAGAAGCTTGAAACATACTCTCAAGTACAGTAAAAAGCATAGAGTGTGTCTATAAAATGCTAACGGAAAATCAAGATTTAGTATGAAAATCAACAAACAAACAAACAAACAAACCAAACTTTAATTCCACTACGTAGGGTCGGCTGCATGAATCTTATTACGTCATTGCGCTCTGTCATGTAAACAACCAAATCCTCCTCAATTCCTAGATGGGTTATATATTTTTTACAAGTTACCTACCAAGTTTTTTTCGATCTTTCCCTACCTCTCTTATGTTGACTACTCTCTCTAAAATCTACTCGCCTGACAGGCATTTCTACTATTCCTTTTAAAACATGACCTAACAACTTTTAGTGTGTTTTTCTCATATTCTCATTAATAGATGATATTTCAATTTTTTCATGAATATGCTCACTGCGTCTTTTATTCATTCTAGTGTACCCACACATTCATCTTAACACTCGCATTTCTGCTACTTTCGTCTTTTGCTCATGTGTGTAATTCACTGCCCAACACTCAGACCCATAAAGCATCGCTAGCCTGATTGCCGTTCTATAAAATTTATCCTTAAATCGTAAAGAAATTTTGCGGTCCCATAATATTTTCGATGCCATTCTCCATTTAGTCCAACCTACTTGTATTTGATGTGTAACATCTCGATCTATACCACTATCACTCTGAAGAACGAATCCTCAAAAATACTTAAAATTTTCACTTTATGAGTATCTCTTGATTTCCAATATTAACCCCTATTCTATTCCTACGTACATCCTTGCTAAACTTAAATTTCATATATTCTATTTTTTTTTTCACTAATTCTAAACCCTTGTATCTCTCCAAACCTTGAGTTTAGCATTAACCCCATATTTTGTTTCATCTACTAACACAATGTAACCTGCAAATAACATACACCATGATATTTCCTCATGTATATGCCTTGTAAGTTCATCTATAAGCAATGCAAATAGTTAAGGATTTAAAGTTGAATCTTAGTGTAAACCTATATTTATAGGGAACTCTCGTGTCTACCCCATTGATGTTCTCACACTTGTAACCACATCACTATACATCTCCTTTATTGATTTTATATAGGCTATTCTAACTCCTCTTTTTTTCTAAAACTCTTCACATAACTTCTTTAAGGATTCTATCGTATGTCTTTTCAAGATCAATAAAAATAATATATAAATCCTTTTCCTTAGAGTATACACGGTATCTCTTGGTAAGTTTCCTTAAGATATGCATGGCTTCAATAGTCGATCTCTCTGGCATGAAACCAAATTGATTATTTGACACCTTAGTTTCGTTTCTTAACCTTCTTTCTATCACCCTCTCCCAAAATTTCATTGTATGGCTCATTAATTTAATACCTTTGTAATTCGCCCAAATTTGTATACCCTTTTGTTTTTGAATATGGGTATGAGAGTACTCTTTTTTCATTGGTCATGCATTTTTCTTCTCTTTAATATTTTACTGAAAAGATTGGTAAGCCAACTTATACCCTTCTTTCCTAAGCATTTCCACTCGATTGGAATATTATCGGGATCAACTGCTTTTCCTTTCTTCATCATTTCCAAAGACTCCTCCACCTCTGATTCATGAATCCTTCGATAATACATTATGTTTATATACTTCTCAAACTTAGCTAACTCTCCTAAAATGATATCATCTCCATTGCCTTCATTAAATAATTGATGAAAATATCTCTCTACACACCTTTCCTTAATTTTCTCATCTCTTACTAACACCTTATTATTTTTATCCTTGATACACTTGACTTCGGTTAAATCCTTCGTTCCTTCGTCCCATCGTCCCATGGGCTCTTGCTTTAGCACTTTTATAAATATCTCGTTCCCCCTCCTTAGATTGTAATTTTTGCTAAAAATCTTCAAAAGCCCTATCTCTCGCTTCATTTACAACTTTTTTTGCTTCCTTTTTATTAAGCTTATATTTCTCAATTTTTTTGTCACTTCTACAACTATATAGAGCCTTATAGTTAGCATTTTTAATTTTCATTTTATCTTGTACACCTTCATCCCACCACCAAGATTCCTTGTTCATGGGGACATAACTTCTGGACTCTCTAAGTATCTTCTTAGCCACTATTCGTACTCTAGTTGCCATGTCATTTCATAAAGTGTTAAATTCTTCTTGTAAGTCCCAAACACTTTGCCCTAACAGATCTTTCTTAAAAGTTTATTCTTTTTCCTCCTTTAAGCTTCCTCCACTTAATTCTAGGTGATCTAGGTAGGTTTCCTCGCCTAATTTGATGTTTAAGCCTCAAGTCTACCACCAAAAACTTATGTTGTGAGGTTAAATTTCCTCCAGGTATGATTTTATAATCTCTACAAATCCTTCTATCTCTCTTTCTTGTGAGGAGAAATTCAATCTATAACTTTGTTAAACTACTTTTAAAGGTACCTAAATGTTCCTCCATCTTCTTGAAAAAAGTATTGATAATGCAAAGTTCGAATGCCATTCCAAACTCCAAGATTGATTTTTCTTCTTCATTTCTTCCTCCATAACCATATCCACCATGCCTTCTTCATAATCCTCATTATTTCTTCCAACATGTCTATTTAGATCACCTTCTATAAAAATTTGCTCACCTCGGGGGACACTACCTATCATCTCATCTAAATCCTCCCAAAACTTTGCGTTAATGGACTTATCTAGACCTACTTGAGGTGCATAAATACTAAAGATATTAATAGTTTCATGTCTGTTTAGTCTAAAATTGGTTTGAGGGATATAATCCTATCGCCTTTCCTAGTCACCTACACTACATCGTCCTTCATTGATCCATTTACAATAATATCTACCACATTTCTAGTCCTGTTTAATTCTGAGTACCAAAGTTTGAATCCTAAATTATCTAATAGTTTAGCCGTTTCTCTTACCCATTTTGTCTCTTGTAAATATAAAATATTAATTCTTCTCCTAATCATTGTATCTACCACTTCGATTGATTTATCAGTAAGAGTTTCAATATTACAAGTTCATATTCTAATCTTATTCTCCAAAATATTTTTTCTCTCCACTACTCTTCCCCTATTATGTGGAGACCCTTGCATATTTTTTACTACATCTGGACCCCCTGGAAATGTAGCGGCCTTTGCCCACTATCCGTTGCACTCAGGCAATGCAACACCCTAACATTAGCGCAATATTATAGTGAATTCATCTCATAAGATTGACAAAGTTTTACGCTAACTGTCGACCTAACGCAATCTTCCTCCTTTACCCGGGTTTGAAATCAGCTATGCTAAGAAAAACTTAACACAGGAGGAGTTTAGTATGAAAATCAATACCCATGAGAAATAAGGGCAACAAACTCACATATACTAAGTGCTATATACTAGGAGACATCCTAATCTGAAAGAGCTTTAATCAACAAAATATAAATTACAACTATGGTAGGTATCATAGCATAAGCATTTACAGGAAAGATGTAAACTTCATAGGTCTGTTCTATTGGTGAGTGTTTTGTGATAGTGCTTATGGATGTCAGCAGTTGGACATACATATACATTTCTCAGATGTAATTATTAAAAAGTTGCTTTATTTCATTTTTGGATGAGGATAATCAATATAAAAGAAAAAAAAAAAACTAGTAGTCTGTCCTAATGAGGTATACAAGCATACATCTTTATCTCCTCCATACTGTCGGGGCGTGTCAAAGTGTATCAGCACTTTAGATTGCTCAAAGCTGAGATATATGTCCTCGAACTTCGGAAAGCTCAAAACCGACAGACAGATAGGACTGAGATTTTGTTATATGCTGAGAAATAAGACGTTGTGCATCCAGTTAGATTATAAAATTAAGATGATCTATACTGGGGAACGGCCGGCCTGAGTTACGATTGATTGGTTTTGATTCCATATACTGGTTTGCATGTTGAGGGGCAAAAGAACCTTTTTGGTAAGAGCTATGAATTACAAATGGCAATCTCTATACAAAGTTGTTACTGCGTATTGCAAGAGGATTGGGATTTGGCTCATTGCCATCAACTAAGGGTACATGTCAAATGTTGTCCTATTTAGTGATATGGTTGATTTGAGATTGTAGTTTTAGGATAGATGTGTTTTGATATATTCTAGAACAGATTTTACTTAATTAGACTTTTGCTAATGTCTTTCAAAAATGCTTTTACTGAAGTATTAGGTCCAGACACACTGATTGTACTTGATTTTGATATTGGGCATGGGAAGAAAATGAAAACCATTGTATAAAAGGTTCATAATGGTTAATGTGTATTTGTTTCTTAGTGCTTATGAAACACCCTTCTTTTAAGCGTTGAAGGCTATGACACAAGATTGATACAATAGCCTGCCTAAGGTTGTAGTATTGGTGACAATAGGTAACAGTGAAAATGAACATAAATGGTACTACATTCAAACTTTGCTGGTATTCAAGTCTATAGTCTTTCTTTTTGAATAAACTAAATGAAGATCATGCCTAGACGCATTGCAAATCCTGATTGTCGGGTTTTGCACTAGGGATCATAAAACTTCTAGACAGCAATATCACTAGCACCTGGCAAATTGAATGACACTAGCGACTTATGAGTCAAAAGAAGAAGCTTGTGTAAGTAGCCTAGTATCTTCAATTAAGCAGGTCAGAATTTTGATGATGAAATTCCTTTACAGAAGTAGATTGTGAGACCACGCCTTAGCAAGGAAGTTCTATGTTATCAACTTATAGTGGAAATAATATTGAAAAATCTTTCAAACATCAATGGCATAAATATGATTAATATGGCAACCAACAGATCAAGAACCTGCATCACCATAGAACTTCTAACATCTGTTTTGAGGCAGAATTAAAGAAGAGAGGCTATCGTTTCAAGATATACTACTATCAGAATGAGGAAATGGACAGTACTTTTTCGTCCCCAATGGATTGTTTAATCTTTTCGAGTTGAATTTAGTATAAGAGGTAGAGAGTGAAAGTGAGGGAGGAAAGGCAGAAAAGAAACATGAAAAAAGCTTTTCTTTCATTAAGCTGTGTTCTGTTTTCCCTTCAGTTATATTTATTCTACACTAAAATCACTAGAATTATAATACTGCCTGAAGAAGCTAGAATGTGATTCTAGGAGGAGAGAGGAAGTGGAAGAGCTGAATGTCAGAAGTGTGTTTGGTTATCTGAATTCTGATCCCTTTTTAGTAGCACCCCAACCCCCTTATTTATAGAATTACATAAGGAGGCATGAGGCTATCTCTTCACTAGTTCAGCTGAAGCTGAAGTACATAATTGCCCTTAATGAGGTGGCCACGTAAGCACTTCTAGAACAATCTAAGTAATTACGCTGTGTGTTATTATTCCATCATCACTGCCCCTGGTGCTTAACCAGTATTTTCACACCCCAAACCAATATCTCCACACTGTCCTGCAAGCCAGTGCAGAGATATCATACATGCCTAGCTTGCTTTGGGAATGATGAAATTAATCATAAGCTCTGTGACTTGGTCATTTGTTTTCACAAAAATATGCAGATTACTTTTCTATCAAGCTTTTCTTCGATGAAATGTCTGTCAACTTCAATGTACCTGGTCCTATCATGTTGTACTAGGTTTTGAGCAGTACTGGTTGATGCTTTGTTGTCACAGTACATCTTATAGGCTTGTCCACCTTGATATGAAGTTCTTTAACAAATGTTGAATCTGAAGCAATTTACTTACTCCGAGCCATTGATTGAAATTCTGCTCCGATCCTTGCCGCAACTGACTGTTTCTCGCTTCTCCATGTCACCAAATTTGTTAGATATCCAGACATTGATCTTCTATCAGTAACCAAACCAACCCAATCTGCATGAGTAAAACTTTCTATTCGAATATGATCATTTTTTGAATATAATATACCCTTTCCACATAGCTTTAAGATGTCAAAGGATAGATTCTTTTGGAGCATGTATAAATTGACCCACTAACACCTATAAAATAAGCAATAATAGGATGTGTACCGGATAAATTACTAAACTTTCCAATCCCCGTCTCAGGTACTCAGCCTTCTGCACTAATGCCCCTTCAGAATCTTCCCCCAAGTCTTGTATGTTTCTCAATTCGTGTATCAACAGGCTTGCATCCAATCCTGGCTCTTTTAGAAATCTAGGATTACTTTTGTTGAAATATAAGAATACTCTCTGTGATCTAGCAACTTCGGTTCCCAAAAAATATTTTTAAGTTTCACAAATCTTTATCTTTATTTTAAGCCTTTTTTTTTTTTTTTTTTTGGGAGGGTAAATAAGCCTTGAGTTCTGAATTTTCCTCATCTTTTCCTGTCAAACTCAGCAAAACAATACCCTCAACATACACCATTAAGATAGCTACTTTTCCTTGGGGTGAATGTTTCAAGAACATGGTATGATTGTTTCACATCTAGTTGGAAGAAAGGCCAGTCAAAATTATCTGCCAATAAGAGCAAAATCTGAACAGAATTCATCTTTGCCACTTGTGAAAATGTTTCCTGATAATCTTCAATACGTCTAGTGAAGCATGTTTCCTGATCATCTTTGCCACTAGTGCAAAAGTTCTTGCCAAAGTCCTGTAATGTGTTGCAACTGAAGCATCCTTCTGCATGGTCTTTTCAGCTCAACAACTTGAGCTACATCTCCTTCTTTAGAGTAGGTCTAAGACATTACATCCCAGGTTTCCTTGGCCGTCTCCATTAACATAAAACTGCCCCTATATCAGGCTCCATTATACTCAACAACCAAGAAATGACAGTGGAGTTCTCTGGAGTCCCATTGATCAAAAGTTGAATATCCACACTAAGCATCCCAGTTTTTACCAATAAAGTAACCCGTCTTTTTCCACCCCCTTAACGAACAGAAGGGCAAGACATAACCATGTAATTTTGACCATGTACCTTAAATGTGACCTCGAGGTCCTAGACAACCGGATTACCAGTATTGTACAACAAAATTATCAACAGAGGCTGAATTTTGGCAAACCAATCTATTATTATCAGCCACAATTGTAGAACTTAGCTCTTTTCTCAGCATATTTTGGGTGTGATTTTTTGAATCCAGCATGTTTGATAACATAATTCCTTACCACTTAATACATTAAAACAACTTGGTATTCTAAATTTTAAGCGATTGTTCACTTCATTTACTGAATTTTTAAATACATGTAGTTACACTCTCTCTCTCAACATTTCATACACACACGCAGACATTCGGTCACAATCACACACACAAAAAATTCAGTTATTTGCATTCAAGACACTTTGAAATCACCTACACCTCAAAGACAGACGATGAAAAAGGCCTTTTCGGCTTCAATCATCACTATAGCCTTTCTTCTACCTCTGTTGTGTATGCTTTGGATATGAAGCCTTTGGGGACAAAATTCTGGGAAAATCTCTTGACAGGATTTGGCTTCTGTGAGCCATATTGGCTTGTTGACTTCGCTGACACACAGCATTATTTTGTATAGTTGGAGGATATCAGGTATACATAATTTAGAGAATTGAGTAGCTCAACGGACTCGTGTATTTTTTTTTTTTTAATATGCTATGTCAATAGTGGATTGAATGTTCCAGCACATATCCTCCACAAACATGCTATTGTTCGATTTTGTCTCATCTTCTTCAGGTATACAAAACAAAAGCATGATCAGACCCATCTTGGCAGTAATAGAAATTTTGTTCAATACGAAATTCCCAAATAGTGTAAACAAGATCGATTTGAAGCTCCCACTTTTGCCGAACGACATAAATGGCATCCATTTCAATGCTATTTCTTTTACTTCAATCTAGTATTGGGAGTGTAGGGTGCCTTGACATTTTGGTCTTTCGGGAAACATCTTCTTCCCGGTGGAAATGTACATTGTGCTAAGCAAAATGTTGTTTTGACAAGAAAATGAATTGTTCTTGATGTTTTCAGCTCATTTGCTTGGTTATTTCAGGAGCCCAGTTGGGTCAGTTCAAGGACTGAAATGAGATAATATATAAAGGACTATGACTTTTTTCCCTTCTCTTTATTGTGTTTTTTTTTTTTTTTTAATTGTGAATATTAATGTTTGTAACATATAAGACCAGCACAAGAAAGGATGAAATTATTTGTTCTACATCCTTTTTCTCCACTGCTTATAAAAACTATAAGCTATTTTCTGAAACTGAAAAAAGTTCTTTTAAGAAAGAAGATCAGTTGATTTTGTAAACACTTTTAGCTTTTCTAAACATGTAAGATTAAAACATTTTTGTAATTTTGTCAACATAACATTATTTTTTCAATTCTAAAAAAGTTATAAGTAGCTTATAATAAGCTATTGAGAACAGTGCCTATGTCATCTACCAATATAAAAGAAGAGAGAGAGGAAGAATTATGTGCATGTTGTTAGTGATCCATTATTCGTCTCCAATGATAAAGTGCTTGCAATTCCAACCCACTATGAAACCTCGAACAGAACTAATTCGTAATTGGATACTTGTTGCCACTTGTATCCTACTTTGGATTTTTGGAGGTTGATCCACCAAAGAATTTTCATAAATTGGCTCTTTCTTTTTCAACTTTCAAAAAATAAAGGTTTTTTTTTTTTCATTTTGTTGCAAATTACCAAAGTGTTTGCCTACTCAATTTATTGTTGAGAGAATCAGCAAATAGGCATCAATATGAATTTATGCCTCAGTAGATAAGTTCGGGATCAATCCCCATCCTATGCATCCTTATTCCAATTCCTCCAATATCCATAATATATGTAGCTATGTAGCTTTTTTTTTTTTTGTGGGGCTTCTTCATGATCCCTGATAGGGGTATTAGGGTGTTGGTAGACGATTTATCGACTTATATTTTATTTATTTGACTTTTAAAATTTGAAATTTTTAAAATTAAAATCAAACCATATAACTTATCCCCTTAGTACCTAACGTTTAGTTTACGACACATTTAGTCCCTTGCGTTGATGTGTTCTGCATTAGATGGCCTCGAAGAGTTTGTTTGGGAAATAAAAAATACATACATCATATTTAATAGTATAATTTTTCATTTCTGAATTCATATTGTCAAATTTTAGTACATCATTTCACAAAGTCAAAAACATGAAATACTAGAAATTAAAAATAAACTCAAACATATCATTTTTTTTATTTTTCATTTTTTGGTAGAAGAAATTTATAGTGATTATTGAATTGATATCTTAATTTACAGCTTGTAAATCAAATCAAATAAAAAATTATCAATTTACTTCTATGTTTTACTATAAATCTAAGAGAATCATTATTTTAGTTTTGGACATAACTATGAACATATTTTGACTAACATCTCCTATCACATGATGAATACATTTTTATGCATTAGTAACACAATAATATAAGAAAAATCATTCAGAAACCTCTCCTACCTACAATCAGCCCCCTCAACTCTATTCCCTTCTTTCTTTCCTCCAACCTTATTGCGACTTCCTCTCTCTCGTTTTTTTTTTATATTTATTTTTATTTATTTCCTTGCCCGTGAAGAATTCACTCTTACCCTTCCTTTCCTTGTCCTTATATAATTTATCCTTACTCTTATTTCCTTTTTCATAATTAAGTAGAGTTCTATGATTGCGTTTAAAAGTTTGTTCCCTTATAATATTATTTTTGTTACAATGTAAACTATCTATCATAAAATTTGGTAACACGAATTTTAAATACTAAAAAATACATCACCCAAAATCTTTTACTACAACACCTAAAAATATAGGACAAATATTTAGGTAGACCTGATTTTTTACTCTACTTGTAGATCCTGTGTTGTAGATTAAATATGGAATCTATGACATATGTAAGAAAAATTCTATAAGATTTAATCTTGACTGCAAGGTCTACAGGTGGAGTCAAAAATCGAATCTATATAAATATTTTCCAAAAACATATCCTACCACCATTATCATCTTTCTGTGAAAAATTATTTGCTATTCGCTCTTCATTTGCGGAGTGAGTATTCTTGACCGTTAGATGATTAAATAGTAATTAATCCCCTACTTTTCAATCATTTCAACGACTATCATACCATTCCACTTCGTAGAGTGAATAGTAAAGACTTCTTTATTTCCTCCACCTTGCTTTCACTTCCACTTTTGTTTTCATTTCCACAACTATTCTCTCATCCCCTACTCTAGAAGGCCAGCTCTCGGCCCTCCGTCTCCCTCTGCAGCAGTCCTCTCTTTATTTGTGCTTTGATTTGTTCATAGTAAAAATATATTTTGTTTTTGTAGTGTTCTATTTTAAAGGTCGTTTTATTTTAAATAATGTTGTTTTGTGCTATTCACTAATTGATATATTTTTTTTATTGTGGATATTGCTCCCAATGATTCATTAATATTATATCTTTTTAATGCTAATAATTCGATTATTTTTTCTTTGTGATGAATCTTTAGAAACTTCTAATATAATCTATGTTTTAATTACGAACACTACAAGAAGTTAAAAATTAAACAAATCGTTCACATAGCAAAAACCTACATATGTGAACACTTCAACTCCCTTACTTTGCATGTCTATGGTGAAATTAACATAAATTGATTTAACTCCCTTCCTTTCCATTCCATCATATTGTATCTTATTTTTGAAGTATTATAAGTAAAAAAATTGTTTGTCGGCCAAAAAAAAATCACATATCCCTACTTTATCAACTCTAGTTCATCAATTTCAAATGGAAAAAAAGCCAAAATTTTTATTTACAAAATTGTTTGCCTGAAAAATTATTGAAGCACATATGCAATGATTTACCCATTTATGAGAAATAAGGGTTGGATTATTTGCTTGATGGTATATGCAATGATTTAGTGAGCAATTCCTATTAATCATTCATGAATTTAATAATCAACCTACATTTAAGAGCCACCCAATATAATTTGATTTTAAAACTTCATTAACATTACTGAAATCTCACCTAATAGGATTTTAATTGAAATCTCACCTAATAGGATTTTAATTTTAATACCACAACCTAACAATGAAGATACGTAAGATAAAAGTAAGAAAGAAAAAAAAAAGAGGAAAAAAAAGCATTTTCCACTTTACATAAAATTACAATAGGAAA
Source organism: Cinchona pubescens (assembly GCA_025175665.1). Classification (NCBI taxonomy): domain Eukaryota; kingdom Viridiplantae; phylum Streptophyta; class Magnoliopsida; order Gentianales; family Rubiaceae; genus Cinchona; species Cinchona pubescens. The sequence continues at coordinate 6,275,546 of JANKKI010000131.1, forward strand.
GACACAAATTCAACCTAATTTCAATTCAGTTTTTTTACCATTATAAGCAAAAGAATCAAATAAATTCAGCCAAAACTTTTTTTTTTTTTTTTTTTAAAAAAACTTTACCACAATAACCATTTTCAATTAAGATATTGACAGTGTGCTGATCACAATTGTAAGTGATTTTGTTGTTAGTTGGTTGAAGACAATTTTCGAAGACATTGAGAAGCAATCGTCGAGAAGTTTTCATCAATAAAATCTATTAAAATCATTTTTCATCGTGCAACAAAACTCTAATACAAATTATTCTTGACCCCTTCCTTTTTACGGTCAGAGCCCTAATATAATACTATTAATAATTCAACGATTACAATTGCAGAGTTTTGTATCAATAAAAAACTACATTATCCTTGGAGAGTCCTATTATGATACTAATAAAATATCGATTATAACTGCAATTAAGAATTATTGTATTATTTTATCTTTACATAATTGTCATACATACATATTTAAGTTTTAATTATTTAATCACGGGCAAATTAGGTGGATAAAAAAAAAAGACGAAACACTTCAAACAAAAAATACACTCATATTTTTATAATAATATAGATATAATATAATAATAATTATATATACGATTGTGGCATGTCCTTTTCTTCTACGAAGTTTGGTAGCTTTGGTTTGATTTTTATAACATGTAATTCCAATATATTGAGCTATTTGTGGGGGGTGAGGCTTAGCGACTACGTTGGCTTTTTTTGTCGTACACGCTAAAACTATTAGTTCCGGTTCAAATTAGATTTTGTCTTTAGTTTTGAATGGAAATTCATTCCAGCCTAAACTTGGGCTTAGTTTTTCATTTCAACCCATTTTTCAGATTTATTATTCGAATTTTCAAAGGAAGAAAGTTGTCTTGAATCATGATTGGGTATCAATATCTAATTACTTTGCATTAATAAAAGAAAAATGAAGAAAGAAAGAATGAATGGTGCAAATTACTGTATTAGTCCCTTATATTTGGAAGGTTTCAATATAGTTCCCTAAATTGAAGTTGTCTTGAATCATGAATGGTGTCATGTGCTGGCAAAATTTATTATGGTCACCGAATAACTATTTGGCATCCTAATAGTTACGGGACGAAAGTCGTTTAGACAAAATATGGCTCCCTTGCTTATAGTAAACTGGATTGTTTAGTACAAATGATTTCCTCCCTTTGGCTATTGAGAAAGTACTAAAATACCATTAGTTATTTAATGACTATCATAAACCTTCACGGCATGTAGTTAAAGAAAAAGGACGAAAGAAAGAACAAAAAAGGTACAAATTACTATATAGTCCCTTATAGTTGGAAGGTTTTCTATTTAGTCCACTATTTAAAAATTGTCTTGAACCATGAATGGTCATGGGCTAATTATACTTGGCAGTAAAGAAAAAGACCGAAAGAAAGAACCAAAAAAGGTGCAAATTACTATATTAGTCCCTTATATTTAGAAGGTTTCAGTTTAGTCCCCTAAACTTTTGATTTATAGTCTTTGTTTTATATTAAACTCACGTCTTCCTATCTCTCAGTGATACGAACAACTAATAAATTTTAAAAAAAAAATGTCTTATCACCTAAATTATACTTAATTGCCATGATTTATAATATTTTTATCTTTTTTAAAGTAAGCATTTTCAAGAAAAAACAATATATATATATATATATATATATAATTCTTAGCTTTAACTAATTGATGCGCTTGAGAGCTGAAATTATGTAATTGTACGTCAATATCTACTTTTTATTAGTTAAAGATCCTTTTGTGGACCATCCAGCCCCTTCTATATTTTTGCATTGACGTAAAACTAATTTATCTTGGAAAAAGACTTAAGTATATTTAATTTTTTGCTCTAATGGTAGATTTTATGGTATAAATTAAATATTATAAAATTTGTGACATAAATTGATGTAAGTAAAATTTTATAAGATTTAATTTTGATCGCAAAATTTATAAATTAGATCAAAAATCGGATTTGTGTAATATTTTCCTTTTATCTTGTCATTCTGACGTAAGGGATTGCATCCTCAAAATTGAAGGGATTAAGTCACCTATCAAAGAGAAGAAAAAGAAAATAATATATATATATATATATAGAGAGAGAGAGAGAGAGAGTATCGGGACTGTGATTAGTGATGTATGATTGCTGCATATCACCTGCAAGGTCAATTTTTAATTCTTGATGTTTAAAGAATCTTTCATTTCCAAAAAAGCAAGGCATCCAACCTGTGTAAGAAATACAGTATCCTAATAAATTAATTATAGTGGATTATTTCCTATAGTAATAAAACTCCAATAATGGACAAATATCATATGTTGAGAGGATTTGGCTGTAGAATGAAGGAGCACTGTATTAATGTGCAATAAAGGAGAGAATCTGAATTCAGAATCACAGAGGAATTGATATTATTACCATTAACAGGTTCAGTTTAAAGAAGAATATGGGAAAAAGAGAAGAAGATGGTGACTTGGAAACTTCCTTGTTGCACTCAAATTTCTATTCATCATCAGCATCATTTACTGAAGAAAAAATGACCCCTCCTCTTCATCCTAATAGAAAAGGTATTCTTTTCTTTCTTTCTTTCTTTCTATGTTTTTTCAATTTCTGTTATTATTTTGTATAATCTTGATCATGTTGTCATCAGGATATTTTGAGACAAGAAAAGAAAAGAATCACAGCCCTTTTTAAGTTTGCTTTTCTTTCTTTTGTGTGGATGTGATTGATTCATTGTTCGTTTCAATTGAATTAGAATTAGCTTAAATTTGAGAAAGTTGATGTGCCTAGCAAAATATTGAACTGGACCCTCCATTCCATTTCCATCCTGAATTGTCTGAAATGAAACAGTGACAACTGTTTTGAGGGCTATCATACTCGTAAAGACATCATTTTCCATCCATGTATAATTAGCATGATTTACTTTTTGGGACCCAAAAAAAAAGAAGCGAAGATATTTTTGTTGGGACAATTCAATTCTTGGCCTCCTTTATTGACTTTTACTGCTGAAGAGTCAAGTTAGTTCTCATCTTAGTATCATACTCATACAGTGGCAATACAATGGCAAATGAACTTCATTTCCTTGAATTTTGATAGTTGTCTATGATCAATTTTTGGTGTCTTTTTGTGGAGATCATATTTGGAATGATGAAACTATGTGTACTAACTCCAACAATTCAGGGAACACATGGACTGCTTTGGCACATATAATAACAGGAGTAATAGGATCAGGTGTGTTATCACTAGCATGGAGCATGTCAAGACTAGGGTGGATTGCAGGTCCCGTGACTATGCTGTGTTTTGCATCAGTCACCTTTATTTCAGCATCTCTTATCTGCAATTGCTACAAAACTCCTGATCCTGACTTTGGTCCGAATAAAAATGCCTCCTACCTCGACGCTGTCCACACAATTTTAGGTAAGAAGTCTACTAGGCTGGTTATGAAGCTAAACTAAATACATGGTCTTTGTGTACTTCTAGTTTTACTTTGCCATTTGTTATCACTTCATGAATATTTTCCGCTTTTATCTCAGGAAAAAGGAATGGAAAGATTTGTGGAGTTATTGTAATAATAAATTTTGTCAAGGTTGGAATTGTCTATACAATAACAGCTTCTATCAGCATCAGGTACTCTTACAAGTTCCATCATCTCCACCAAAAATTTGTGTAAATAGCAAAGCCATCTGACTTGATGATTCTCACATGTCGATTTTTCAGAATCATTTTGATAGAGAATATAAATGGTGACACCGCACATTTTCATTATCTGTTGAATGAAAACTCAGCATTCTTTATGCTCAAAGTTTGCCTGTGTTAGAATTATCTGTAAATTGTTCTTGAGCCATGCCTAGACAGGATCTTTGGATATGGTAAATACCGATAATTGTCATATTAGCATTCTTTCAATTGGTGCAGGGCAATTCTGAAAGCCAACTGTTACCATAACCAGGGACATAAAGCTTCTTGTGATTACAAGGCTTCTACTTATATGCTCCTATTTGGATTCATCCAAATTTTAGTATCACAGATACCTGAATTTCGAAATACAGAGTGGCTTTCTGCTGTCGCAGCTATCATGTCCTTCACATACTCTTTAATTGGTTCAGGACTTGGATTAGCCAAAGTAATAGGTACATTCTTGAACATGCTACTTTACTAAGCTGGTATTAGGAGATGAAACTTCCCAAAGAAAATGACTTTCCTAGCTTAGAATTTCAGAGAATGCAGAAGTAAAAGGTAGCATAGGAGGAGTTCCAACGTCTACAGCAGCTCAAAAAGTATGGTCGGTTGCTCAAGCACTTGGGAACATTGCTTTTTCCTTTCCGTTCTCTCTTATTTTTCTAGAGATACAGGTGTAGAAACTCTACCATTTTCCGAAGATTATTTTCTTGAAAGAATATCTTGCTAATGCTGAAAGAAATTTGAAACTTGTTTCAGGACACTTTGAGGTCACCTCCACCAGAAAAGGCCACAATGAAGAAGGCATCCATTAGTGCTGTCTGCATAACAACAACTTTTTACCTTTGCTGTGCAGGTTTTGGCTATGCAGCTTTTGGGAATTCTACTCCCGGAAATCTCTTGACAGGATTTGGTTTCTACGAACCATACTGGCTCATAGACTTCGCCAATGCTTGCGTTGCTCAGCTTCATTCATTTGATTGGAGGATATCAGGTACCAATCTCTCTTAACAATGCTATTTGCCCTCTAGAATTTCTTGCACAACTAGGTAACAGTTTGTATAAAGATATGCTTCATTGGCTAGTATGAATGTGACTGCAATACATGCGTATTTACTATAGAACTTCAGTACAATCTCTCTATTCAGCAAGTTGGTGCAAATGAGATGTGCCATTCTTTTTTCTTTCAATAATCGTAACTTATCATCATCTTCAGGTTTTCAGTCAGCCACTATTTGCTACTGTTGAAAAAAGATTAGCCAGGCAATTTCCAGAGAGTGCAATTGTGCATGACAACTACAGTTTGAAACTTCCTGCAATGCCAGCATTGAGATTGAATGGCCTCAGACTATGTTTTCGTACTACATATGTTGTAATCATTACAGCTATTGCAATGATCTTCCCGTACTTCAACGAAGTTATCGGAGTGGCTGGAGCAATCAACTTTTGGCCTATTGTTGTGTATTTCCCAGTACATGAGATGTACATAATGCAGAAAAATATAGGAACACGGACAACCAAATCGGTTATTCTTCGAACATATAGTTTTATCTGCTTGTTGGTGATATTATTTGCCTTCATTGGCTCCATCAAAGCCTTGATGAGTGCAAGGTTCAGCTAGTAATATCAATAAAAATTTACCCTTCAGTTGGCAATTAAGTTGTTCTCTCTCATTGTATTAATTCTATAATTTGGTAGTTTAGCTAGGAAACAAAAGAATTATAGTGGCGAGTTTGAAGTAGAATGGACAAAAAGAAAACCAGTTGTTTAGTCCTACTCGTACGGAACCAATGAACGATGAGGAGAATAACCACCCACCAGCCATTCTTGGCAGGAGGAAACCTTTGCAATGCGAAGGAAAATCATTTGTTTAAACCCACCAAAACGAAGATTGTTTTGCGAAAAATGTGAAAAGAGAAAACAACCCATTGGTGCAAGAAACCTTAAATTCCGCTAAATCAAGCCTAGTACGGATTCTAATGATTTTGCATGACCAAATCAGAAAACCACCCAACTCGACTCATTCTTTTAGTTTCACGAGCTCGAACAGTCAACCTCAACAGCAAAGAGACAGAAAGAGAAAATGAGAGAGAGAGGGTTGACCGGGCGTCTTGTGGGTGAGCTACCGGCCAATGTCTCACACGCCCAACAGCGTTGAATTCTTTAATGCAATCATGCACCTTTGATGCCATCCTTGTGAATGAAAATGCCTTTCATTTCTATGCTATAAAAACCATCTTCTATTTATTTACATCACCCTGCGTTATTATACCACTAAAACACATCCCAGATAAATAAACTCAACAAGCAAAATTATAATTTCTTTTCTGTTTTTGTCACATTTTTGAGTTTCTTATTTAAGGTTAGGTTGAAGAAAATTGTTGCAAGAACTATCCTATTTTTCCATTCGATTATTCATCTCTCTTTTACGCGTACTACCACAGCTACATTGAAGCTTTTCTGTTGTCTTATTAACGGAAAATGGATTGGAGTTTCTGGGATGGGGCGAATTCCATGCTGCGAGAAAGACCACGTAAAAAGAGGGCAGTGGACACCAGAGGAAGACCACAAGCTCTCTTCCTACATTGCTCAACATGGCACTCGCAACTGGCGTCTTATACCCAAACATGCTGGTTTGTATGAACCTTAGAGATTTATGAGTGATGAGCACAATGCACTAAAGTGTATGTATATGATGGTAGTAATTTATTGGCATCCTTTTACAGGTCTACAGAGATGTGGAAAGAGCTGTAGATTACGTTGGACCAACTACCTACGCCCTGACCTTAAGCACGGACAATTCTCAGAGGCAGAAGAGCAAACCATTGTCACACTACACTCAGTTCTGGGGAATAGGTATATTTAGTTACATATGCCTATAAATAACAAAACAACCTAGATATCTCTTCTTCGTTTTCAGGAAATGAATTCTTTAAACAACGTCGTTTATCCTTTGGTCTCAACAGATGGTCTGTAATTGCAGCTGACTGACAGCTGCCTGGTCGCACTGATAATGATGTAAAAAACCATTGGAATACCAAGCTGAAGAAGAAGCTATCAGGCATGGGTATTGACCCCGTAACCCACAAGCCCTTTTCTCACCTCATAACTGAGATTGCCACCACTCTGGCTCCACCACAAGTTCCCCACTTGGCAGAAGCAGCCTTGGGTTGTTTCAAGGATGAGATGCTCCACCTCCTCACGAAGAAACGTATTGGCAGCTTCCAAATGCAGCAAATAGGTCTAACACCAGTTAACACAACAGCTACTCATGTTAAGCATGAGGATAGAGATGAAACCATTGAGAAGATTAAATATGGATTATCAAGAGCCGTAAAGGATCCTGAATCATTACCTACAAACAAGCCTTGGGACCCTATTGTAGCAGGGTCTGCAAATTTTGCTGGAGCCTGCAGTGCATTTCCTGCACCTGATTCGGGGTTTCACTATGGCCTTTCATCCCTTGTCAATGAAGGGGATAGATCTGCATGGCACATTAAACCACAACATGTGTGCTGGAAGCAGCGCAACAGGAGACCGACAAGCCCAGTTGGATGAGAAACTTGAAGATGAAAATGGCCAAGACTCAAAGGGTGGAAAAGAAACGAGAGATGGGGACACCATTTTCAACTCAGACTGTGGTTTATGGGATATACCATCTGAAGAACTAATGAGTACTATGGTCTGTATAAGACCACAGTATGATAAAATGAGGCAATATCTTATTTATATAAAACAATGATAGCCTTCTAGAACTGACAAAGATATGTATATAAACTTTATACAATAAATTATTAAGGCAGTGTTCCAATAATTTCCACTGTACATGTCTACTCTATCTCTCTGGCAGGAAGAACTATGTGTATGTTAAGCGAAATATGATGATGAAGAAGATGTATCAGCAAGAACCTGCAAGTATGCAAACAAAGGGAGGGTTAAAATTGATATCACCAAAAAAGCAATTGTGGAGGTACTATGATAAGTATTTCAAATGAGAAAACATCAATCAAACGATTATACCTCCAGTTGTTCTTCACTAAAAGAATCCTTTTGAACATTCCATGTGTCAGCATGCGTCCGACGGAATTCTGCAACTGCTTTTGTGACTGTAGATTTAACAGGTGAAGGCTCCGAAACAAAACGGGCCAGTAAAGTAACATGCTCAGGTAGCCAGCTGAAACGACAAATTGTACTCGTCACTTAATGGTTTACTGATGGGGAAAAACTTGCTGCATATAGTGGTTTCCCTAGGGTGAATGAGAACAAAAGAGTCCCCAACATACATGCTGACATTGAGATTTTTGCCCTTAAAATTACCTTAAAAGTTATCATTTTGAACCTCTTTTCTCCTTTTCTGCTTCAGTCAGAAGTTGACATTTGTTCCTAGATATCATGCCCTATGTAGCCAATAAATATATCCTTTCCAGTTATACTCTTGAGTCAAAGGTGAAATTTATTTACCCCTCTCCAAGTATATGCAGATTTCACACATTTCCTAGAGCACATCTTCATGGCATATAATCTATGCTTTGCCTTTTCTCAATTGGCTTCAGCACACAGTACATATCTTCAGGTAATAATGTCTCATCGGACGATTTTTAAGTCTTATGTGAAAAATGAAATCATGAGATCAATTGTCCCTTATGAAACAAGTTCATAGGTGCACAAATCAAACTGCACCATAATCCCCCTTTTAACTCAAGCTGGGCTCAGTTCATGATACATACCATGTACTAGAACCATTAAGATCAACAAAATCCAGAAACTAATGAGAATAGGAAAGCTAACATGATATGCAGGATAAGAAGAAAAGACAGAATGGAGACCAACAAAATCAAAATTATAAAACAGAAATAAGTTGGCTATTCTTGGTTTAAATGAACTTAAGGTATAAAAAATTGTTTTAACAGTGCCATAAAGGCTGCCTAGCACGGGCTTGGCAATGACCATGAGGTGGTCTAATATTTTATGCAAAGAATTTCTCTTGAGAATCTGAATTCTTTATTGAGTTAAATTATGACTAGTGACTAAGGAAACAATTCTCAATGCTCAAGATGTGGTTGGTACAGTTAAAAGTTCAGGGAAGAAAGATGACATCAGTGCCACACTCTCACCCAACAACGGCATAGCACTTTGCCATGTAACAAAAACCCAAGTAATTAGGTCTTCATGATTTCTAGAATGACTCTCTTTTTCCTTTGTTGCAGTATATGTTACAGATGATTATTATTTTCAAACATTCGCATGATTATGAATGTAAATTGACCAATATTCATATTTGAGTAACCCTTGCAGATCACACAGTTGATGAAAATGGCATGTCCACCGATATCAATGTTTACATATACAATGGAGTCGGGAACAAACCTGGGCATATCGTAAGGAACTGATAGCACACAAGCTGCCAAAGCAAGTACAGGACCATGAATAGATGTCACAGAACGCCTAGATTGCAAGTTTCTGCAATTGCAAATAAACCAGATTTGAGCTTACTAGAATACCAGATAAACCTGTTGAAAAGATATAAAAAGTTGTTATCAGATCAAATAATAACCCCTGCACAGGGAACCTGCTTTACAGTAGCTCTATGACAAATAAGAATATGAATTATGTCAATTATGTTAGTTGATTCAGCCATAACCTAAGCTGAAATGGGAGAGTGCACACAGGAATAAATATCAAGAGCAATTTTGCATCATCTACTTTCCAAATTACATAAGTAACATACCAACTGAAATAGTTCATACAGCTTTTAATCGATGATATAAAAAGATGTACAAAATAGCTCGTATCAACAAAAGCCTCAGTGGTGCAATAGAGCAATCATAAATCATTCATGGTACCAAATCATGCATAATTAACAGTCAAACAAGATTCACGATGCTCAAACTTATGCAGATAGTCATGCATTATCAAGCAAACCAAAACGTAGATGGCTTCTAAGCATATGTTTATTGGGAAATTAGCTCATTGCACAGGTTCATAAACAGGTTTAAAGTACAAAATCAAGCAAAGGTTACAAACCTTTGCTTTCTTTTCTTCTGGATGATATTTGCTTCCCTGAAAGCTCTGTCACGGAAGTCTTTAGCTAGATTTGCATCTCCACCCTTCATGAGGCCAGCTAATACTGCCGCTGCATGCTCCCGTACCTGAAGCAGTTATCATAAGTTCCAGAAAAGCATGTACTGACCAAGACGATACAATGTTATCCTTAGTTTGGTTAACTATGATTTGGTGCAAATCTCCACCATTTTGAAAATAAAAACTAGTATAAACTGAAACTTGTGAATCAGAATTAGAGATTTTCAGGAATAGAGTTTTAGATATTCTTTGGTTACAATCCTTGGATTTTGAAATGACTGAGTTTGTGCTTTTCCAAAATAGAGCACCAAAATGGTTTTGTTTAAAAGTTATCCATTCATCCATTATGTCTCAAATAGTTTCTATAGACCATTACACACCATTCAACCTTGTATTTATACTTCTTTTGCAGAGATCTTATGCAAATTGAATTTCAAAAAGCCAAGGGAAAAGGTCTAAAAGTTAGATTTTCATAAAATTATGACTGTTATTTCAAAGATATAAAAGTAAGGTAATTTCTAAATTTGCGTAAACATGCCACAAAGCAAGCTAACTTTGCCTGTGTCGAGTTTTTCTTAGCATAGCCGGTCCAAGCCCGAGTAAAGGAGGAGGGTTGCATTAGATCAACAGCCAGCGTAAAACTTTGTCAATCTTATGAGATGAATCCACTATGATATTGCGCTAATGCTACAAAGCAAGCTGACACTAACCTCAATTTGGTTGTCTGCAAGTAGCTTTACAACAGTATGCCATATTTGCTTCTCATCCACAATTGAGAGGATGAAAGTGTGCCTGTAAGAGGACACAAACTATTAGTGCAAGGAGTGAAGATGTATAAATCTTAGCAGTTAATATGACACAACTATCAGGGTAAGATGTCAGAGTAGGAGGCAGCAATGAAGGGCTAAATGTTTATTTAACATGATACATAACTTTTTGGATGCTGAAAACCTGAACCAAGGCTAGAAATTATCTTATAGATTTTGGAAAGTTAGCTTCCTCTAGCAGAAAAGTTCTGACAGAGTGCCGCATCGGATGGGCCTCAGATCAACTAAGCTGCAAGTTGCTCAGTTTCAATTGTGCCTTCTGTGAAGTTTGAGCTCAAGTAGCTCAATAAGTAGTTTGAGACAAGTTCAGCTACAAGATACTTAATTTTGGTGGCAAGCCAGTCAAGCAACCATTATTTTAATAATGGTAAAAACAAAAAAATCATATTTACATGCATAGCATATTTATCTCTTCAAATGGAATTGCAATATATATGGAGAAGTGTAATGTTTTCATACAAATAATATAGCAAATAGGAGGATTGAGTTGAGCCAAATCAAGCTCAAGTTTGTTATTCTCCGTATTCAGTATGAGTTAAGAATTGGACATTCAGGACTTTTATTCAACTTGATTTGGTGCACATTCATTAGATGTGTTCATCAAAGAACAAAGACAAACTAGACACATAAAAGCTACTAAAGCATTCCAACAAACACAACTCGGAAAGAAAAGAACCATACCTGTACATAAAAGTCCTCAAAAAAGTCAAAGTAGCAGATCTAGTTCGCCAATTGGAGTCACTGGCTGAAGAAAGAATAAGGGATATGGCTTCCTGGAGATTTGGCCCACGGAAAACCCTCCACTTTAGCAATTCAAAAGCTGCTTTGGCTAGAGTTGAGAGATCTTTATTTGATGTTTCCTTCACAAAAGGGACAAATGTAGCATTATAAACAGCATCCAGCACCATTATTCAAAGACAAGATTTTATCCAGTAAACTAAAACAGTCCTCTCTTTCTATTCTTTATTCCATAACAATTGTTGCCCCCACATCAAACTGTTACAAGATGGTTGGTTCATTATTAAATATATATATATATATATATATATATATATATATATATATAAAATACAGTTTACAGCTAACTTTACAGCTGCTGCGTTTGTGTGACTGCAGATTGATTACAGTCTGTCTAGGTAATCCAGATTGTAAATTAAAGCCTCAGTTTAATAGCAACAGAAACAAATAGCTTGAAAAGCAACTCTTCCGATAAACATTTGTCTAACCCAAAGAGAAAAGTAACTATAATCTTTCTAAAGTATATAAGATATAACATAAGCTGAAAGATTAACAACCAACATTGTAAAACCTTAAAAAAATAACAAACAAACCAAGTCTTAATCCTACTAAGTAGGGTCGGTTACATGAATTCTGCTACATCATTGCGCTCTATCATGGGCTATATCTTTCTTACAAGTTGCCCACCAAGTCTTTTTCGGTCTTCCCCTACCTCTCCTGTGTTGACGACTCTCTCTAAAATCTACTCGCCTGACAGGTGCTTCTACTGGTCGTCTTAACACATGACCTAACCACCTTAAGCGTGTTTCTCTTATCTTCTCATCAATAGATGCTACTCCAATCTTCTCACGAATATGCTCATTGCGTATCTTGTCCATTCTAGTGTACCCACACATCCAGTTAGAGTGACTTCTTAACATTCGCATTTCTGCTACTCTCATCTTTTGTTCATGTGTGTAATTCACTGCCCAACACTCAAACCCATAAAGCATCGCTGGCCTAATTACTGTTCTACAAAATTTACCCTCAAGTCATAAAAGAATTTTGCGGTCGCATAATATTCCCGATGCCATTCTCCATTTAGTCCAACCCGCTTGTATCCGATGTGTAACATCTCGATCTATACCACCATCACTCTGAAGAACTGATCCTAAATACTTAAAATTTTCACTTATAGATATCTCTTGATCTCCGATACTAACCCCTATTCCATTCCTACTTGCAGCCTTGCTAAACTTAAATTCCATATATTCTGTTTTTGATCGACTAATTCTAAACCCTTTTGCCTCAAGTGTCTCTCTCCAAACTTCGAGTTTAACATTAATCCCATCTTTTGTTTCAACTATTAACACAATGTCATCTGCAAATAACACACACTAGGGTATTTCCTCCTGTATATGCCTTGTAAGTTAAGCTTTCAATGCAAATAGATAAAGACTTAGAGCTAAACCTTGGTGTAAACCTATATTTATAGGGAACTCTTGTGTCAACCCTCCTGGTGTTCGCACACTTGTAACTACATCCCTATACATCTCCTTTATTAATTCTATATATGCTACTCTAACTCCTCTTTTTTCTATAACTCTCCACATAACTTCTCTAGGGACTCTATCATATGCCTTTTCAAGATCAATAAAAATCAAATGTAAATCCATTTCCTTATCTCGGTATCTCTCAGTAAGTCTGCTTAAGAGATGTATGGCTTCAGTATTCGATCCCCCCTAGCATGAAACCAAACTGATTATTTGACACCTTAGTCTCATTTCTTAACCTTCTTTCTATCACCCTCTCCCAAAGTTTTATCATATGGCTCATTAACTTAATACCTCCATAATTCGCACAATTTTGTATGTCTCCTTTATTTTTGAATATGGGTATGAGAGTACTCTTATTTTATTGGTCAGACATCTTTCTACTCTTCTATAATATTTTATTAAAAAGATTGGTAAGCCAACTTATGCCCTTCTTTCCTAAGCATTTCCATACCTCGATTGGAATATCATCTGGGCCAACTGCTTTTCCTTTCTTCATCTCCTTCAAAGCCTCTTCCACCTCCGATTCTTGAATCCTTTGATAATATATTACGTTTCTATACTCCTCAGACTTAGCAACTCTCCTAAAAAGATATCGTCTCCATTGTCTTCATTGAATAGATGATGGAAGTATCTCTCTCACCTTTCCTTAATTTCCTCATCTCTTACTAGCACCTTATTACTTTCATCCTTGATGCACTGGACTTGGGTTAAGTCCTTCATTCTATGGGCTATTTCTTTAGCAATTTTATAAATATCTCACTCCCCTTCCTTAGTGTAATACCCGACTTTTTTTATCATTTCACCGATTTTCGTATTTGATTTTATACTTTTAAATACTCATTAATATCCCTTTCAAATATTAAATAATCGTTTTACCATTTTTAATTATTTCAATCTAAAATTTTCAGGTCAAAGTATAATTTTATAAAACTTGAAGGACAAAAGTAAAATTTGAAAAAGTATACAAGACTTCTTCACGAAGTCTTGTACTTCAAATTCCCAATTCATTTTCTCTTCCTAAGTAGAAGCCTATCCTAAATGAAATTGCGAAAATCCTGCCAAACCAAATCCTAAATCATATAATTAGTTTAGGAAATTTTACTCACAAATTAAATTGGTGATCCAGGAATTCTCGTAGACCTTTAATCCAACTTCAAAAGTAAGTTTTACTTCCAGATCTGTATGATTTTTATGTTAAATTCCAAGTTCCTCAGGAAATTAATTTGTTTAACTTTGTTGTTTATGAATTGATTTGATTACCAAATACATTTATGATCTATTGGGACTGAATTTATGGTTTGAAATGACTTTTTAACTATTATTTTTGTGAGATTTGAATTAGGGTTTTGACAATTCTTAACCTAGTGAGATATTTGAAATTATAAACCCTAATTTTCTAGATTATTATCTTATTTTCACAAATTTAAGTCAATCCTTACTTAATTGTGTTCAAATTAATGACTAATTTGAGATTTTGAGTGATGCCCAAAAGTGAATCCCTATCTCGATATTTATCCTAATGGTATAACACTCTCCTAATTTAGGTGATTCGAGATTAGAGTTTTAGATTGTCGAAATTAGGATACGTCTACGAAACGATTTTCGAGGTAAGTAACGTTTACTCATTTTTATCGATACCCTGTATATGATTGGTATTGTAATCAAAGAATAATTGATATTAAGGTAAGTATATTTATTTCGATTAATATTTATAAGATAAGTACGTTTATAAATTATATGTTTGTTCTGCAATGTATCAATTGTTCGTTATTGTACTATGTGTTAATGAATGATTTCTGTGAAGAGCTCAATGGGTCACTTTAGTGGACTTGGCTATGAGTGAGTGAATGAAATGATATACTGAGTACTCTGCTTCGTAAATGTTATACCCAGTCTATCGAGTAGAAGACAAGTGATAGACACTCCGTTATGCCTTGTCTACTCGGGCGGATAATAGGTAGACCTGGATCCAGTGTTGGGAAGACTTTTGTGAACCATGAGCTCATTGACTGACATTTGCATTTTAAAGAATGATAATGTTTCGTATATTGTTTCCTGTACTGATTGTATACATGTTATCTATAATTAGGTTTAAATGTTATTTACTAAGCACGATGTTCTTACTCCGTTATTATTTTCCCTTATATTTGCAGTTGAGGACCAACAGGAGACGTTAGCAGGTCCTGAGTCGAATGCTGATCAGGGAGGGAATTATAGTACAGACCCCAGTTATTGGAGATAGTTTTTCTATTTACCATCCTAGTGTGAGGTTGGTTTTAATGCTTGGGCCTGAGTGCCTATGGACTTGTTAGATTTGTCTTGTGATTGAATTTATGACAAATCGTGAGATTGTGGGTTGTTGTTTGTATGTGACTGTGATTTGGTTATTGTGGATTGTTATGAATATGGCTGTATACTGAATATACTTTGTAGTCTTGTATTAGTTGATTTTGAGGTCTAATGACAGGTATTATGGTTTGTATATTGCTCTTGTATTGTGCCTTGCATGCTTGGGGTGATCCCGAGGTGGGCGTGTCATTGTCCCGTTTTGGGGGCGTGACACTTAGACTCTAATTTTTGGTAAAAATCTTCAAAAGCCCTATCCCTTGCTTCGCTTATAGCCTTTTTTGCCTCCTTTTTAGCAAGCTTATATTTCTCAATATTTTCGTCACTTCTACAACTATATAGAGCCTTATAGTTAGCCCTCTTAACCTTGATTTTATTTTGTACACCTTCATCCCACCACCAAGATTCCTTGTTCATGGGGGCATAACCTCTTGAATCTCCAAGTATCTTCTTAGCCACTGTTCTCACTCTAGTTGCCATGTCATTCCATAAAGTGTCAAATTCTCCTTGCAAGTCCTAGATACTTTGCCCTAACAAGTCTTCCTTAAAATTTTCTTCTTTTTCCTTCTTTAAAGTTCCTCCACTTAATTCTAGGTGATTTACGTATGTTCCTTCGCCTAATGTGATGTTTAAGCCTCAAGTACACCACCAAAAGCCTATGTTGTGAGGTTAAACTTTCTCCAGATATGGATTTTACAATCTCTACAAACCCTTCTATCTCTCTTTCTTGTGAGGAGAAAGTCAATCCGTGACTTTGTTGAACCACTTTTAAAGGTAACTAAATGTTCCTCCGTCTTCTTGAAAAAAGTATTGATAATGCAAAGGTCGAATGCCATGCCAAACTCCAAGATTGATTTTCCTTCTTCATTTCTTCTCCCATAACCATATCCACCATGCACTTCTTCATAATCTTCGTTATCTCTTCCCACATGTCCATTTAGATCACCTCCTATAAAAATTTGCTCACCTTGGGGGCCACTACCTATCATCTCATCTAAATCCTCCCAAAACTTAGCCCTAATAGACTCATCTAGACCTACTTGAGGCGCATAGACACCAAAGATATTAATAGTTTCACGTCCTAAAATTAGTTTAAGGGACATCCTCTCCTAGTCACTTGCACTACATCATCCTTCATCGACCATCTATAATAATACCTACTCCGTTTCTAGTCTTGTTAACTCCTGAGTACCAAAGTTTAAATCCTGAACTATCTAGTAGTTTAGCTTTTTCTCCTACCCATTTTGTCTCTTGTAAACACAAAAAAAACAACTGTTTTTACTATCACAAACATAAAGTGAACAGATTAAAATCTCACTTCATATGTTTAAATGTTTCAATAGATAGGAAACTAGACGGTGCAAAAGGAAACTTAGAAGCAAAAAACCATGTAAAAGTTAACATCTAAAATCTTATCAAATATGTTTCAAGAAATTACTGCGAATCTATGAAACAAACTACTAGTTTCTCTGCCCATTTCTCTCCTCTACCTTATACCAGTGCATATTAAAGCTTTTACCGCTCTCATCATTGACACTTTCTATACTTAATGGCCAATAAAAAATCCCAAATCACGGGACTAAATAGAAACACAAAAATAATAATGGAGAGACAGCAGAATATTAACACACCTGCAAGGAGATGACAGGGTACAGAAGACCCACAATAACATCCAGCAAAACTGAAGATCTTCCAGATTTCAAAGATGAGATGATTAAATGGAATACCTGTCCACAATAGAAGAGAGAGTGAATAATCAAAAAACTAAGAGGAGAAGAAGCTCTAACCAAGTAGTCTTTTCAAAAGCAACTACCGTTTCCATCCAATTAACATCATCTCTAGAATGGTCATTTAATATCCCATTATCTAAGACTTCGTCAGTGGGGATCTCCAATGTGTCATAAGAACCAATCTTTTGGATATTCACCACAAGTTCTGAAGCTCGTTGCACTAAATATTTCTTCCAACTTCCAGCTTTTAAATTTCCGTATGCATCACCAGTTGCCCCTTCATGAGAGTTACTAGGAGTGCAGGATTCACGAAGGCAAATATTTGAGCATAACACGCATAGGGATACTCCAAGTCTTTGATTCTCTCACCTGTTTGGACACATTAAATGTGAAACAATTAAACTTGTGTGAATCATTGCCACATCCAACAAACTTCTGTTAAAACTAGGGTTTAAGGGCCCATGTTGAAGTCATTCGTAATGAAAGATCAAATTGTGGATGGGATCTTTAAAGAAATGCTCCAACAATTTTCATGAACTGCTAAGTATTTGAGGGTGGGGTTGTAGGTTATGACTGCTTGATTGAATAAGTGATGACCACAACTCTCTTAATTCCTTTGCAGAGATATAGAAGACAATGGACAAATCAAAAGAAAAAAGATTGGGCTGTTAGTTGTTTTTTCTTTTTGTTGGTGGGGGGAACAGGCCATCCCTGATAATCAGGAACAGGCAAACCAAATAACTGTGCACTCAAGAATGGGATAAATTATTTTTGTGGCTCACAATTGGGATGTAAAACAAGATGGTGAAGTGGACAGTACTGATACATCTCAAGAAAGTTCTACCAGTAGGCACTTGACATGTTGCAGCATATAACAATCTAATCTAACTATATATAAAGGGAGAGCCTTGGTATGGTGGTTTGGACTCTTTTTATATTTACTTATTTAAATTTTTTATTTTTTGTAACTACCAATGTTATTTAATTTATTTGTTTAAAAATCTTTAAAATAGTAACTGCCTAAATAACCACCCATCTATTAATAGTTTCATTTTGAAAATAATCTAAAAATATATTTATTAATGTCAAAATAATGTCAAGTTATTGTATGTATAAATTAGTTTCGAAATAAATATAATTTTTTATGTTGCACACACATTGAGTGAGCATTTTTCACTAGTAGGATATAATTGATTGAAGAAGGAAGGAGGGGTTGAGACCAAACTACAGTTTCCATAGAGTTGCTAAAGAAAAGTAGTCGCCTTACTTGAGCTGATGAATGGCTCATATTACCCATCAACTCCTCCAGCAGCTTATAATGAAGCTCTGTTTCAGCTATGGGCATCCTTTGTGGGGATACTTCTATAATAAACTCAATGCAGCTGAAAGAAAAGTGTAGCGCTTGGCAACTACTGCAGACGTAACCGTCTGGCTTAATGGGTTCATCAGACAATCCATGACCTTTTGTCTCAGAAGAGGCACCCTAGTACCACATCTTCCTTTACCAGTAACTGCATAACGAATACATGCAGCCCACTCTGGAATGGATTCCACAGATTGTGAATGAATAACATTCTGTAGTTGAATCATCATCCAGCTGTCCCACGCTTCTGAAACACCAGCGACATCAGAATGCAGCACTCCAGCAAATGCCTCGGCTGCAACAGACTGCTTAGACCTCTCCTGGGCATTGACAAACTCTACCAATGCATCTTTAAGTGCCAGCAAAACAGGCATGCCACATTCTTGAATTAGACGTTTAAAGATTCTAGCAAAGTTTGAATAGAAAGTGTCACTTCCCAACAAAGATATCCAATTAGGAGTACGAGGCCATGAAGCAGAAAAATCAAAATAGAAGTGCGTGATTGATTTGTCCACTTGCCAAACTCTGGAAGGAAGAGTTTCCTTGATGTCCTCGAGAGGATGCACTATCTGTATCAGTGATTATATGCACATGAGAAAGATTATTCAGAGTCTCATTGAAAAAACCCTCTTCTTCAAAAATAGAACTCAAAGCTCCTTCAAGGGAAGACTTGGTGTTTCCCTGTAAATCCCCAGAGAAAACGGGGTTTCCAGTGGAGACTTTATAAGGTGATTCTTTCAACAGAGTATTCAAAGCAGAGATAGCTAGAATTCTTGTCTGTGGAAGTTGACTCTTCAAATTCTTTAAGAAATGACCTGAAAATATTTGAATCTTAATATTGGAAACGCTGAACAATCACAGAAACTTTATTGATAGAATATGTATTTGCATTTCCATCAGAAAAAAGTTATAAACTATTACCAGAAGTTTCCTTCAGAATATTTGTAGATGAATGCGGATCATTTGCAGATGACATAGCCAAAAGTAGCAGAACTCTGTTAGCCATCAGATTATACCTGAAATAGGGACAGAAAATAAGCTAATAAGGATTGATCTGAAATTCCAAATACAAAAGTCTGTCACCAAGAGGGCCACATAACACCATTGAGCAAAATATCAAGAGCTAGAGACATCTTTAAAAAAATAAAAAAATAAAAAAGAGGACGATGACCATAAATGTCAGATTTACCTCCAGTGCAAGTTACCACTTTCAAAGCTCATAGAACCAATCTCAGAAACCAGATCTGAGAAATCAGTTGCATCTGAATGAACCCCAGATGTCCTCAAAATGTTTCTAGGCACTCCAGTAAAATAAATATTGTACTTGACAAAAAGCTGTAAAGGTTCACCAATGAATTAGTTGTGAAAAGAAAAATAGTCAATGACAATGACTAGAAAAAGCTTTAAAAGATTATTTGACTTCCAAGTATCTAATAGAATATCTCACCTCGGTAATTGCTTTCTGAGCTTTAAGTGTTTCGTGATGAGAGCTATTACAACAAAGGTGTGTGTTAAATACACACATTATCTGAGGTGCCAAAGATAAATACTGAGGACAAATTAACACAAGAAAATATTGTAACCTTGAAAGAATTCCACGAAGAAAAGAAGAGAGTGCCTTTGCATCCTGGATTAAGAATGAACATAACAATTCTCAGTAAAACTCACTTCGGGAAATTCAAAGTATTTCAAATTGATAATTACCGATGTCAAACGCTTGAGAACAGTTTGAGTTGAAAGCACTGCACAAGAACCCAAGACAGCATATTCTGGTGAACTGGGAGACTTAAGGATTTCAGTAATCGTGTACACACAGTTCGAAATGGTAGACGGCCATCTTTTCAGCATTTTCAAAAGAGATTTCCCAGCAAGTCTGAGAAAATGCCACATCTACAAATTCTCAGATATTGAATGTGTATAAGATACAGCTGTAAAATACAAGGGGAGGGAGGGAGGTTAGATCTGTGAGAGATAGAGAGCAGAAATGTTAAATTACAGAAGGTCAAATTGATAAAGCAAAATATCAAAGGCACTTTTTCCATGTTTTCCATCTCTTAATGCATTATCTATTCAGTCGTCATCCTCCGTTGGGGATGACTTATGCCACACTCCATTAAAAGATCACAGCCAATCATTTCCTTTTGATAGGACTGAAGGATTCAGAACCACAACAGAACAACAGACAATCAACAGATTTGTAAACATTAAACTACACCATGTCCTAATACTTTCCTCCTTTTTGGTCAAGACCAGAACACCCAAATTACCAAGCATATTCAAGCTCATGATACATCAAATGCACAACAACATTACGAGATGTATGGAAGCCTGTTATAAATCCACACTCATAAATACATTATTACATCAATTAACAGAAACAAAGTTTTAACTAAATTGCTTAGCAGTTTTGCAACTTACGATAAAATATAGAAACCACTAGAGAATCCGGCAAAGAAAGTAAAACTTTTTAACATTCATAATAATATACGAGGAGGTCACAAATTTTACAGGATCAAAGAGTATTTTGTGTTGGTTTAACCATTTTATGTCCTGGCTCTAAACTTACATGCGGACTGTTTCATAGCTGTGTAAGGACAGATTAAGAAGATCATCCAACAAGATAAGCACATGATCAGATGGAGAAATGTTGCTACTAGTCCGAAACAGATGATATGATGACTGTGACGATCTCCAAGTGCTATGCATATATGCTTTGTCGATAAGAGCCCATCTAGGCCTGTAAACAAATAAAGCTATAAAGATAAGTTAATGGCATTATTGGATGCATTACTGAGTAAGTTTTTAAAGAACACGGGCTTCTATCTCAAAACCAATTGGCAATGAGTGGTGTAGCCCATGGGCTCGCATGACTTCTGCCTGGGGAATTGAATGCCCGGGGCTAAGGAGAGAACCCAGAACCCGTGACTAGGGTTGGTTTAGTTCCCAGGGAATTGAGCAAGCCTGTTAGGCTGGGCTGAAGAGAACCCAAAACACGTGCGGATGGGGGAAAACCTGAGTCTAGCTTTGACATCATAAGATTAAAGAACATGGGCTTTTATCTCAAAACCAATTGGCAATAAGTGCTATAGCCCATGAACTTTATTAACTAGTTCAGGATCTTTAGGCTAACAAATGTGGGATATTTTATATTTAACATAAGTGACGGACAAAAGAAACATCACCTTCTTCTTCCTTTAGAATGAGATGACACGATGAAATTGATCGGAGGTTCTATTATGGCAGCAGATTCCAGTTTCCAAGCCTGCCGATGATTCGACCACTCCTCATATTCCGAACTTCCTGTGGTCAGGTCAAAGACGAAACAACATAACGTATTTATCCACAAAATTTTGCATTTAACATCATATATTCATAACTTCCTCTGTATTTATTATTGTTAAAGAACATGGGCTTCCATCTCAAAACCAATTAGTAATGAGTGGAGTGGCCCATGAAACTTATTAATTGGTCGAGGATCTCTTGGCTAACCAATGTGGAATATTTGTATATTTAAAACCCCCTCTCACACGTGACTTGGTAGGGTTTGTTGGTTGAGTGCCCGGGAAGAAGCCCGTTAGGCTAGGCTGCAGAGAACCCAAGGCACGTGTGGTCCGTGTGGATGGGAGTAAACCTGAAGCACGCTCTAATATCATGTTAAAGAACATGGGTTTTGCATCTCAAAACCAATTAGTAATGAGTGGAGTGGCCCATAAAACTTATTAATTAATCTAGAATCTCTTCGCTAACCAATGTGCGATATTTGTATATTTAACAATTACCATAATTTCCTAAAGCATCCATTATACGAATGACAAGCAGCAGTAGGATGCTATCATCAGATTTCTCCTCCAACAAATATCTGCAAAAAGTGCAACAGAATGTAAAAGTTCGGTAAGCTTTATGGTTTTTGCTAATGAAGTATAATGATCGAAGATGGATGGATAGATAAATAGATGATACAAATATATACCCACAGACACGTATATACTCACTTGCAAGCAGCATGGATAATCTCAGCTGCCTTTTCTCGCAATTCTCTGCTGCCAACAAGTGAACCTGTTGCTCCAGCAATTAAGAAAGAAAAAAGACCAGGATCTTCAACCATCCCATTCCTAACGGACGGCCTGAAATCAGGCAAACATGACAAAACACCTTGTAATGACGAATCAACACGCAAAAGAGTCACTTTCAAGTGCTCTTTCACATTTCCTGGCCATCAAAGAGTATATACAATAGTCAGCCAATGCAATATTACATGATAAGATGGCATAGACTTAAATTTAAACAGAATCATAGATCAGGGAGCAATCCAAGTACTTGTTAAATTTCTTCTATCTGAAATAATTAGTGTAAACAAACACAAATTAGTAGCTGGGTTTAATGAGAACTTTGAAGATATTAAAGAATAAATAGATAACATATTAAGTGTCTCAAACATTCCAATAAACATAGCACAGTCTATCTTTGTAAGCTATTCATAAGCATAACCCTCGTACATGCAGAGAAACGACAAAAAGTGCACTTTTAAATGTAAAAGCATTTGAGTTAAAAGTCTTTCCAACTAGCACCTGGATCAGAATGGATCTTAGACTGGCATATTCTCTGAAGGTCATCTAAAGCACAGTCAAAGTGCAACTTCAAGAGTTCGTTTGCGAGTTGAATTTCTTCATCACATGGGACATGCCACTTTGGTCCGGCTGGTGGTTGAGTATTTGAAAAATCTTTTGTGCTGATCCATTCCTCTAATGAAGCAGAAGCAGAATGAAGAAAAACAGACCTGAGAAGAAGGAACTTCAGTCATATCTGGAACTGTGCATCTAGAGTGCAATAATATTGTATTTGCATAATCTACATAGTTTTATTCCAGTAAATAGGAAGATAAAGAAAGGAGGTACAGACTTATATTGGTCAATGGGGTAATAAAGGATCAAGCTTCCAAGAAGAGATCTGAGAACATGATCACCAGCACCATTGACCTGTCAAGATAAAGAGAAAGTGAACTTGATGGATTTGATTCTATTGAAATAACCATCTAAACTCGATAGCCTTGGAGACTAAATCAAAATTTCAACATCCTAAAGATGGAAGCATATAACACATGCAATTATGTCAGTTTGATGACAATATTGACTCACTCAGTTGTTAGGTCCTTCATGTATATGGAGTTAACTAAAACTGAAGATGACCACCAAAAATCCTCTTATCTTTAGTTCGGTGGAAAGTTGTGATTTCAACACTAAAAGAAGCAGATATCTCTTTGTAAAATAATTAGAACATGTATAATTGCCAAATAACATATGCAAGAAAGAGCTTCAAACAAATGGCATAATTATTGAAATGGGGTTCTTTGCTTAAGTGCCTCTATTAGATTATCAGAGAAAACCAACACTAAATAGATTTAATTGATTTCAGTTACAAATCAAATTATATCTAGCAGGATGGCTACCTTCCAAGATGTTGAATCGAATGCAGAAAAAATCACTTCTTTGAACTCATCCTTGTAGCGAAGAAGTGCAGGACCTCCATAGCTGATCGCAACTGATAATACTTTCAAGTTCTGAAACTCAATAGCTGTTTCAAGAGCCGGAGAAAGTGTGGCCTTTTCCTGGAAGAAACCCTACTAATTATCAAAAGGAGAATGTAGTAAACTTTGAAGTCAATAAAAGATCAAATTACAGTAGACAAAACCTTGCTTGGTCCAATGGCCTCAGAGGTTCTTCTCCCTCCATACCCTGTAACAGGTGTCCCTCTCAAGGATGATATAACAGACAGTAAAAGTGGCTCAACGACATGAAAAACTGCCACTTCTGGATTTGCATTAACACAGGCACAACAAAGTAGTCCAACTTCAGCAATTGCCCCGGGAAGAATATTTGTTTTGACAAACTTGGAAATTTTGTTTAAAGCCTGTTGAAGATAATTAAAATCACAATTTTTTAAAAAAAAATTGACACAACTATTGAAACAATTATTTGATTACTGAAACAACCCCAACACCTGTTTATAAAGTGTAATGAAAGCCTCCCAAGTAGTATTTCCAACATGCAGAAGTAATAAGGCGTTCACCACCATCCTCAACAAGAAAAGTTCCTGAAGTTGTTGGTGAATGAACTCCTTCATTCCTGAACCAATGCAGATTGTTAATACCATATGCATGATTAGAGCTAATTTTTGTGAAGGACTGTAGAAAGACAAAAGGGCTAGGCATCAAGAAATTCCTGCTTACAAAACACTACTTGGTTCCAAGTGCTGAAGTAAAGAAAAGAGACGACAAAAGAACTCATCAAGCCACTCAGAAAAGCGAAATTCTGGTAGGAGTGATAATTCATTTGTGTTATCTTCCAGCAAAGCCATCTGCAAGTGAAAAATGGACGAATAACAACTTTTATAAAAAATACACATATGCTTCCACATGTGATGATGAGTATTGACACTTACATTGGAGAACAAAGAACCAATCAGTTGCATGGTTGCCAAGGTTTTGGGTGGATCATTGGCATCTATACCAAGTAACGAATTGGACAAAGAAATCATTAGAAGATCAATGAACGAATTGGCACCACCAACAGGTCATCTGGTTTCAAAGGCGAACTTGACAGGGTAGTGAGAAACAGTGATCGGCCAGCATAAGCCACAGACATCACAGCACTCTTCAACTGATGAGTAGCTGTCATCTGAAGAAAAAATTGAAACTGATGGAATTAACAAACTTTAGCAAGATGGAAAGCTTTATAAGGGAAAAAACCAGGAAAATAACTTTTCCATTTCAAACTTCCAGCTAAAAAGTAATTGTTGTAGTATACTAACAGTCTCCAAAGCCATGTTGAAGCGAGATGCCAAAAATGGTAGAACAAGCGATGGTTCCAGATATGACAAAACAGAGGTTGCTGTAGCAACTGTATCAGAAAGATGTTCATTTTTGCTATATTGACCACGATCAATCAGCTTCAGCAGTGCATTTATAAAAGAAACCCTGTCAGACTGCTGTAGGAAGAGTTGACTTTCTGTGCCATTATCTCTGCTCCTGAAGATCAATAGTTCCAATTAAGACAGCATTCCACATACCATTAAGTCGTAAATTCTGACTTGATTCCAAGGGTAGATTATCTTATGTTTGCTCATATTGTAAACGTTCTGAAATATGTATAATACTAATAAATTTAAACTTGATTCCAAATATCAGTAACAAATTTAAACTTCATTCCAAGGATAGATTATCTTACATCTGCTCATATTGCAAACGTTTCTGAAATATGGGTACCAGGTAAGCCAAAAAGCGCTCCAGTGAATAAGTCCAACGCCCACCATTAGAAGGATGGTAATATCTAGATGCAGAAGACGGGGTAAATAAATATATTTAACAAGAAAAATCAAATTTTTCTTGGAGTATAACAACAAATTATTAGAAAACAAACTGTTCCAAGAGGTTGACCAATTTCTCGAAGTATTCTTGTGCTGAGCCACCAGGTTTCAATAGATAAACCTGCATCAGAAGCGAGATAATAAGTAAATCTTTCCTAGAAGCATCTAAGAATCCTAAATTTTCATAGTTAAAAATATCAACTTACAATTGATGTCTGATTAGCAATAGCCTTTGAAGGAGTAACTGTTCTATTTGAAAACAAGAATCTGGTATTTCTTGAAACATCCACAGAAAATGGGTTTGAGCCACTCCCATTAGCCACAGGAACCTGTTATTGCTCATCAATTATAAGAGTCACCAAGGAATACGTTATACATAATTAAACAAATGATTGCATGAAGTCTAGATTATGAGTATCATATCTTTCAACTTTTTGCATAACTGGCTTGAAATAAAACTGAAATCAAAAACCACATTTGTGGTGAAGGATTTTAAAGCTACTCTAATAAAGATTGAGGCAGCCTTTTGGTGTTACATCTTTTCTATTTTGCAATGATGTCCTCAGGCTGATAATTAACTACCTAATGCCCATAATTTCCCATAACTTCAACCATCTTCCTTTAATTATATTTTCTTTTTCTCTAATTCTATTCTTCTACAATGCAACTGTTTTCTTTAGCGATGAATAATATATGACGATCATTTATCATGCACGGAAACTATGTTCCAACAAACTACAACAAATAAACCAAATCAAACCACGACTGATGTGGGATGCACGACTCTATTCTAAATAAATGAAATCAGACTGTGGCGACAAAATCAACTATCCACAATCTCCTCCACAAGGACCCGAGTGCTTCTCGATTCATGCATATGCATAATCGTAAGTCACAAATGTCCTCTCACCAATCAACATACCCACTAATTTTTCCATTGTTTCCAAATACCACTGGAAATAATATCTGCTTACTTTCAATTAGAATCCCAAATTTTATGTTCAACCTTAAGAGCAAATAACCTGCCTTTTTCTAATGATTATGCTCACATAATCTTTGACTAAACCCCAAGAAATCCATTGCACTCCCTATTTCTAGCACACAAGCACATATCATAACCATTATACTATCTGACCATCTTAATTTCCTTTTATAGTGCATCCCCAAAAATTAACCTCCTTCCTTAATGATAATTGACAAATATTACCTATAACACAGTAAATACTTCGGATGAAATACCACATTAAGGATCTCACAACTTCCACGAGTTAGACATTCACTGTTACAGTTGAGCTCTCTTTCTTCTTTAAATTGGACAACATTATGTACTCTGAACTCTTAATGCTCGTCTGAGTCAGACTAAGACACTTAATTTCAAATGTCGGGAGTTCAAAAATCATAAGAAGATTTCCAAAAACAGCATAGAAATTGTCTTCACTGAGGAACCAGTAACATTTGGCAAAGAGAAAGGTAGCAAGATTAAATCATCCAGGATGAAAAAATTTATCCTGAACCAACTTTTTATTGGAGATCTCCAACGGATGAGAAAATAAAGTCAAGTGATAATGACTTGTTCTCTCACTTTACATCAAAAAATTGCCAGAATGATTCAAAAGAAAGTCTTTCACAAAGCATGAAAATACCACATGCGAACTCCACTTTAAACCACATGGAAAATTACTATTAGTCTAAGATACACAAATCATGCTAAAAATTAGCAAATTAGCAAAGTGACAGGCTGGCTCACCTCGAACATATTCAAGTACCTATTGAAAAGATTTGGTAAAAATTCCTCCCAGTCAATCAACCTGTAGTTCTTTATCACGCGAGCCATAACAGATGCCCATTGACTGTTCCAGAACTGACTGTTTGGTACAGAATCCCAGTAGTCTAAACATGAATACATCCATTCTCTGCAATAATAATGAAAGCAATTCAGTTTACAAGAGAATCAAGGATAATGAAAAAGAAGAGTCCACCAAGAATACTAGGTTTCCTTACTGTGAAAAGAAGTCCTGATTGTCCAAGTTTGTTGGAAGGAACAACCGAACAAACCCGGAACCTTCAAAAGAAGAGTTATGCCATGGGTTTTCCCATAAAGATCTGTAATTGGGTTGAATCCAATAGAGTAAAGACATTTAAAAGCAAGTTAGACAGCACAGTAATCAGCAAATTTTAAAGGACAATTGACAGGTAGAATTTGGAAGTAAAACATAAAATAAGAGTTGTATGACTGAAAAAAACTTCTAATAATTAAGCAATTTTGAGAAGTAACAAACCAAAATAGTAGATTGATGGAGCAGATTTCACATAAAACACTAACTAGTTTAGTGATCTTAGCATCATCAATTGGAGCACATAATAGGGATGTCAACAAGGCATCACAACAGGATAATTCTCCCTCTATCCCATTAAAAGTGTCATACTTCTCATTTTTGTATGTCCCAAAATATTTGCCATCTTCAACAAGTCAAAGCATAATCATTACCCCTCTTCCATTTCCACCTTTATCCTTTGTCTTATTGTGGGAACAAATGCTACACCATTCAAATTTTGAATTTTGAAGGGCAAAATTGGAAAGATTTAAACAATTATCACTATCAACACACTATTCTTAAATAGTTGGATTTCTAAAAAACGACAAAATTATGGGACGCAGGGAGTAACAGTTTGCAAATTCCACCAAAATTTTATTGATGTCCATGCTAAAAATTTAGATAAGGAGTAAGTTCTGAAACAAATTAACTGCGACATAGTTTACAAACGATCCTGTTTTCCTTTTCATAATCTCGTTGTTTAATGCAAATAAATTGACAGTTTATAAACAATTAATAGGTCAACTCCAAAGACAAAAGAGCCAAGAAAATACCTGAATTCAGACCATATCTCAGACGCAGAGCCAGGAGGGAAGAATCTCCTACAGGATCGCACAAGAGAAGTGATTGTCGAAAAATGTCGTTGTCTCACTCTCCACCCTTCTGGGCCAGTATTCCTGTAGCAGATGACCAGAATATCTTTGTCAGTATGATGCTTCTAGAAATTCAATGAGCAAAAATCAACATAGAATGTCAGTAGCAATAGCTAATGAAGAACAGGACGTACAGAATACTACTGAAATTAGATTCATAAATTTTATGTCACATCATCCAGTACACCTCAACTCAAATCTTTGAATCGATTTAGATTGGCAACATAACACCTAATTTTGTTCAGCTTGAGTCAGAATTAATTTATCTGTTAAACCAGAAGTTATCAGTGTATATTTGTTACTCTATTTACAGCAATTTATGGTCTTCCTCTAGCCAACGGTTCATGTATTATTGATCTATGTTAAACATTTACAAACACTACCTTATCTAGTAGAGCTTTTTATTGGTAATTTCCTACGCTAGTTGTACCTCATATCCAATTCAAGATAAAGCACTACTTAGCAACTAGCAAAAAACACCTTGCACATTCCATGCATTTTCTGTCTTTCATTACCATGTGAGATAATTACTAACCATATTAAGTGGATTGAAAAAGGAAATTGAACATGTAGTTTCATATGTAAAGAAACTGACCTCTTGAAATGTGTATGGATCAGGGTATCATACAGAGGCCTCCACTGAACTCTCAAGGACAACTTCTTTCGATATTTGTTCAATATTTTTACCAAGAGATTTCCCCATCTAACCTAGTAAAAATAAGTCAAACCACCATTACAGAAAATACATCAACTGGAAAAGAACATAGATTGAACAGTCTAAACCCAAGTTGGAGTTTTGGAAGAGTTCAACTACCTGGGCATAAAGTTTATTCTCTGATATACGGAACAATTCCAACCCAATTTCGACAACCGCTGTCACATCTTCCAACAAAAGTTCGCTTTTTGCCTTTATAAACCTGCACATGGGAATGAAGTAAATAGCTACATTTCGGCAGCTTGCCGTCCTCTACATGTCACATAAACACGGGGTGTATGTGTTCATCTGTTTGTATGTGCATTTATGAGTTATAAGAAGACAAGTACAATTACAACCTTGAAGTGCAAAAAACTCATTGCTAACAAAATTCATTAACTGCACTCCATCCATTCCAAGTCGTCGCATGCCTTACCAGTATTATACATAACAAAAAGAAGCCCCAATGTACCTCTAAAAAAAATATTCAATACAAACGCCAGAAATCATAAGTTTTATATTCAGCCTGTAATTAATATCACGTCAAATTAGCATCTCTAATCACATTCTAGCTTCCGAATTCATAGAAAATATCACAATACCCCAAAGCAGTCGCAGAATTTTTTTCTTTCCAAATTCATAGGAAATATGAAAAAAAAATTATGAAATTTGAAAAACTTTAATCACAAAAGCAAGAGAAAGTAAAAGAAACCCCCCCCCCCCCCCCAAAAAAAAAATATTGCTATAAACCTAAATGAAACCTTCTACATCCCAAAGCAGGCACATAATTCTTTTTATTGTTACTATTACCTAAAGCAATCACTGAGCCCCAAATTCATAAACAGCAAAAAATGTCTCAAATTCTCGTAAGAATTCACAAAAATAATCACAAATTTTTGAATTCTTAAAACTATTTACTCGAATAAAAGTAGCAACAAATTACAAGTGCAAGTCCGAAGCTCACAGGTCAATAACGGATACCCATTGAAGAGTAGAGTAAACAGAATTCTTTTTAATAGTATTATATAGAGCAATCATTGAACCCCAGCATAAAGGATCATTTATTCAAGTAAAAATTCAAAAATATATATATATAATCACAAATTTTCGAATTCTTGAAACTAAATTAAAAAGGGGAAAGTGCGAAACTCACCTGTCAATAACGGAGACCCATTAAAGCGTAAAGTAAACAGATTCAGGATCTCAAATTCAAGTAACAATTCATAAAAGAAAATCACAAAATATCGAATTCTTAAACAAAAACAAAAAAAAGTAACAAGAAATTACTAGGGGAAAGTGCGAAACTCACAGGTCAATAACAGAGACCCATTTAAGGGTAGAGTAAACGGATTCAGAATCATCCACTTTATCTTATTCTTTCACGGCCTTCACCACTTTCCCAAATGATTCTTTCTCCTTCTTCGTCTCCTCCGCCACCGCCGGCGGCAACCAAGCATTGTATAAATGCATTCTTGCTCTCTCTTTCTCTCTCTTTCTGTCTCTTCTCTCTTTCTTTCTCTCTCTAAATAAAATTGATTAGGAAAAGCAACTTATCAAGAATTCATCTGAACATGTGTATATATAGTGAGTGGGTTTGTTGGGGTTTTTCTTTCTGGACAAGAAAATGGAAACTCTGCCCAAGAGCCCAAAAAAAAAGGAAAATAGGAAATTTTGGGGGCTGAGAGTTGACTGGTAACCGGCATCAACGGTAAATTTAACTACGTAGTTTTCTTGATTTTTTTGGTACGTAGTTTTCTCTATTAATGAGGAAGGTGAGAATCATAAAACTCACCTTATAAAGATCCTTAAATATACTTTAGTAAATGTTTTATTGGAATTAGATCCATTTGGATTGTATTATTTGAGGAATTAATATTTTGCAGATATTTTTGTAATTACAATTTTTTGTCTATTGTGCCCAAAAAAGTTGTAACAATTATACCATATAATACTATAAGTATATCCTAAATAATGACTATCTAATCGGAGATGTATTGTAAGTGTATGATTAATTTTTTTAGTTTCTAAAGTAAATTTGAAAATATATATATATATAAATGTCTTTTGGAGGGAGGTTATCTAAACAAAGTTAAAGAAATTTAGTTTGAGATTTGAAATCAACAAACAAGTGATAGTGAAATTTTAGTAGAGTATTAAATGAACGGATTTTAACGCCTAAATTTTATATAATTTCATATCTGTTTCTTTAAATCATTTAATTTAAAATACTATCACACAATTCAAATTTACCCATCCAAATGCAACTTAAAATCATTATATTTCAAAATTTAAAATGAATCACAAATGGAATTTCAATCCTATCTAAAAAAGGAAAGTCAATTAGTTTTTTCTCCGCTTTTAAAAAAAAAAAAAAAATTAAGAGATATATGTGGGGAAGACTGAACGTGTGTCATTATAGTTTTTTTATGTAATATTTTGTTCTTAATATTGGTGTATTAGAAAACTTTTTAACTTACTTGGAAGAGAGGAAAAATTTTCTCCAAACTAAATAAATTTCATTTTTCTCATACTGTGTTGTTTCTATACTTTTTAAACTCTAAAAAACAAATAACAAAAAACTTCTCAAACCCTCTCATCTCATCTTCTTTCTTTTTTATGCTCGACTACTCCTTAGATTACTTTATTTTATTTTATTTTCAATCGATTGATATGCAACGCTAGAGGTTTAAACCCCCGACCTCACCACTTATCTATTCTTAGTGGCCAACTCATCTAATGCAAGTTGGTTTATTCAAAGTTTTTTTTTTTAATTTTAGAAAAAACTAGTAGATGAATGGAAAACTATTTCTTCATTTATTTGAGGGTTAAATGTAGAAAACCCTCTGAACTTATATTTCAGTTGCAACGTAAATTTATTTAATAGGCACTTGATTCCATTCCATCATAGTTTGGGATAAAATTATCCTTATTGTTTTAGTAATATTTTTTTTCTATTTTTACCAATTATTTATTTTCTCTCTCATATTTTTCTTTTTAATTTCTTTCTCATTATTTATTGCTACTGCTAAACTATTGTACTACTAATAATTGATTAATTACTAACTCTAACTTTTTTATATTTGTCTAAATAATTTATATAATATATAAATTTTTTAATACAATTAAAATATATTTTATTAGCATAATATAGAGTTTGCGAGTATTTACTAATACTATAATGCTAACAAATAAACAAACTACAAAAAATAAACGATTTTGTAAAAGTATTCAAATATTTATTATAAGTATGCAAACAATTTGTACCAAAGTATTCGTGTGTCATAATTTAGTTGAGTTTACTGTAATTCAAAAAAACCTTATATTTGGTGGTTATAATATTTTCTTACTATATTTTGCTGCTATCACACTAGCAATATAAGGTTGTATATGATTTTTTATTCTACAATTTTGTTTTATACTAAAAAAATTTAATTTCTTTCAACTAAAAAATTTTATTGTTTTGTTTGTTAATCTTATTATTAATAGTTAATCACAAACTTTATATTACAATAATATACATTGCTTGTATTAAAGCATAATTAATCAATAAATTAAATTATTTAGATACATGAGAAAATTTAGAATTTTAATTATTCTATTTTTAAAAGTAATATAATTGTTTAGTAATAGAAGAGAGAATGGTAAAAAATAAAAGGAAAAATAAGAGAAAAAATAAATAGAAGGGAAGATCCCATAGAAAAAGAACGAAAAAAAGAACAATAATAATAATAAAAATAATGGGGGTAACTTCATCCTAAAATACAAAAAAGGGGTCAAATGTTTATTAAATAATTTAAGGGGGACAAATTGCAATTAGAGTATAAGTTTAGGGGGTCTTATGCATTTAACTCTAGATGTTTATAAGTACATGTACTAGTAGAAAAATACTTTACAAAGCCACATTTTAAGCTTATTTTTCAAAACCAATTTAGATGTCAAAATTTTATTAAATGCTTAATCTCTAATTTTAGATTTTTAGTTGAATTTCTTTTCTTCTTTTCCACATCAAATAATACATCAATGAATTTTATTTTTTATTGTATATAAATGCACTCATACTAGTATACCATACTAGTTCAGTAGTATTGACATTCTTGTAGAAACAAGGAAATTTGAGAGTATTATACATAGCAAATTAGCAATACAAGAAAAAAAAAAAAAAAAAAAAAAGGGGCAATTGGCTGAGTAGGTTGTGGTAACATACGAACCGGTCAAGTTTTGTGGTCAACGCGTGGATGAGTTTCCAGCCATTAAAGTTGCTTGGGAGCAAATTGTTCACTTGCTTTTCTTTTCTTTTATATAATTTTTACAAATTTAGTGGGCATTTACTGCTTTTCTTGGGTAGGTGTTATTGATACAAAAATTTTGAGTCAGAGTTAATTTGTGGGCAATATTGTCTAAAACAAAATTTTGAGTACTGTGCGTAGTACTCACGTCCAAATTACCTAAAAATAAAAAGGACAGAATTTTGTCCTCCGAAATAGGGTCCACGCTCAAGTTAGTATTTTGATAAGAATGTGAATTTTAGAGAAAAAATTTGATATTGAATATTTAGGACAGTAATTTTTTGAATATAACCTACTATTTTGATATTTATACCTAAAATCAATAGGTCGGATCAATCTTCGAGTCGAATATATAGTGGTGGACCCATTTGAGCTTATTTGGATCACAAGGGTAAAATTACTAAAATACCCTTAACGGACCTGGATCTAAGTCTCTTATTAGTCACGTGTAATATTACCATTGGGTGTGTTATTTTGGCATCATCATTTGCTCTAGGTCTCAAGTCAAAAATTTTCGGATTAAGAGTGCCGAGTATTTGATTGCGTATTCACATCCCGACCAGAGTCGTAGTATTGACCGGAACCAATTTCATGACTTAGAAAATTATTTTTTCAAGAAAAATATTTTTAAAATATTTATTTGAGAATTATTTTTAAAAAAATCTATCTAACGGAGTAGAAATTATAAAAAATCTAATTACAACGGAATGTACCTGAGTCAAGATTTAAATTGTTGTATAGAATTTTATTTGAAGTAAAATAACATTAGAATTTTTCTGTCATTACTCGCAACACTGCCGTAGTGTTCCCTAGTGTTCCCTAGTGTTGTGGAGTCTTTATTGCTGTGGAGTTACCAATTGTCATAGAGTAGTGCTGTAGAATTCTCTACTACCTTACTATTGCATATCCCACGGTTTTAAAATTTGCATGAATCACGTAATAGTTAGTTGTTTTGGACTATTCTAATACTACTATAACCCCACGTCCAAGGTACTCCATAACTACTACTACTACTACATGCCAAAGTACTACATTACCACTAGTACAACTCTAACTTACCCACGTGACTCCTGCTAAGTATTATTAGCTTAACCTCTTTTTTCGGGTTAAGTGCTAGTTACTTACTATTTTATTTTGAATACTTGTATAGGTAGCTGCACTTATATTTTTTCATGTGCAAGCCACCTCTTCAACTTATTATTATTATTTTTATTATTATTATTATGTATTACATTTTTTTGTGAAAAATAAATTTTGAAAAGTTTGATAACTTTTAGCATATATTTTGGACCGAGTATGTCTCAAGTGAGAAAAATAAATCAGAGAGTATTCTCCAAGGAGAGATTTTGATATAAACAAATTTCTAAACACTTGAATACTTAAAATAGCTGGTAGGAGAGTAAGGAATCATGACTAGAGCACGACTTTAGAGGACGTTAGTAAGGAATAAGGTATACTTAGTAGGACTAAACCTCAGAGGGTGTGAAAAGGTGTTTCACCCTGGAGAGCATGAGTAGGAAATGATCTCGGAAGGCGCGAGCAAGACATAACCTCATAGGAGGTCAGCAAAGCTCAGTCCTAGCCAGCATAAGCAAGTGTTCTATTCTGGAAGGCGTAAGTAGGGAGCAACCTCGGAATGCACCCAAAATCGGCATAATATCGAAGGGTGTCAACAAGGTTCAATCTTGAAAGGCGTGACCAAGTGTGTATACCTTAAAAGGCGGGAGTAAAGAGTGACCTCGGAATACGAGAATAAGGCATAATTCGTCGAGTGTCAATAAAACTCAACCTTGACAGGCATAAGCAAGTGTTCTACCTTAGAGAACGTGAGTAGGGAGCGATCTCGGAATGCGTGACCCCAGAGGAGGTCGGCTAGGCTCAACGCTGGTGAGCGCGAGAAAATATTGCACCCAAGGAGATGTAAGTAAGGAGCGACCTCAAAAGGTGCAAGCAAGGCATGAACCTAAGAAGGGTGTCAGCCGAGCTTAACCTTGTAGGGTGTGAGAAAGTATTGTTCCCTGGATAGCATAAGTAAGGAGCGACATCGGAATGTGCGACCAAGGCTTAACCCCATAGGGTGTCAGCAGGCTCGACCCTATAGGGCGTGAGCAAGTATTGTACCCAAAGGGCGTAAGTAAAGAACGACTTCAGAATATGGGAGCAAGGCGTGACCTTCGAGGGTGTCGGGCGAACTCAACTCTGGAGGGCGTGAGTAAGTGTTGTACCCCGAAGGTTGTAAGTAAAGAGTGATCTCGAATGGTGCAAGTAAAGCGTGACCCTGCAGGGTGACACCAAAGTTCAACCTCAGAAGGTGTAAGTATGTGTTTTACCCTAAAGGGCATAAGTAGAGAGCGATCTCGGAAGGTGTGAGTAAGGTGTAACCCTGAAGAGTGTTAGCAAAGTTCAAACCGGGAGGGTATAAGCAGGTGTTTTACCCCATATGGCATAAGTAGGGAGCGACCTCGGAAGGTGTGAGTAAGATGTGCAAACTACCTTGAAGAGTGTCACCAAATTTCAACCCCAAAAGGTGTAAGTAGGTGTTTTACCCCAGAGGGCACAAGCAGCGGTGACCTCGGAAGGTGTAAGCAGGTGTTTTACTCTAGAGGGCGTAAGTAGGAAACGACCTCGGAAGGTATGAGTAAGGCATAAAGTGTCACCAAGGTTCAACCCTGAAAGGTGTAAGTTGGTGTTCAATCCTGGAGGGCATGAACAAGAAGCGACGTTGGGAAATTACTTCTTTGCCTTTATCGGTGTTGTTCCTGTTGGAGTATTACGTGTGTTAGGTGCCATGAATATGATGACTTTTAGTTCAATTTCCCACAAACGGTGCCAAATGTTGATACAAAAAATTTGATTTAAGGTTAACCCATATATAGTATCATTCAAACAAAAATTGAGCACCGCACCTAGTACCCATGTCCAGATCACGTGAAAATAAAAAATGTGGAGTTTTGTTGTCACGCCCCAAAAATGGGACCGTAACACGCCGCGCTAATGGCACACAACCTTTCTCCGGTCCAAAGCGCATGGTATAAGAGACAGAGCAACAAACTTAACCGCAATTTAATAGAACCATCAAACGATTTCTTAACTATAAACCGAATAGAGTTCATTTTTACACAAAAATACGATGTTACAGTGTCTCTTATACACATCTAGATGTGTATAAGAATTTTTGTTTGAATGAACTTTGTTTTTGTCTCTTATACACATCTCTCTTGAATTATCCGAAAAATAACTTACGCTACGAGTCCTACCGGTAATGTAGAATGAAACAATCTCAAAGTAACTAGCAGTGAAGAGTCCAAAACGAGCACCTAATCGAAAAATTATAAATCACGTGGGGTGAGCATAACTAGCTCGGTGGATATCATAAAAGCTCTTCAAATGGGGCCAAGCATTTCGATAAAAAGAAAACATAAAGATAATAACAGACAGTGACATGATGTAGTTGGTTTCTAAAATGTCTCATGCCATTTATACGTCAATAAACCATAATCATAAGTAGTTTCTAAATATTCCTTACTCACGTCCTCTAAAGTCTGTATCTTATAGTTCATAAGATGTCACAGAAGTACCACGGCGTCCCACTGTATTACTATGAGACCGGAATTATCCACATATGAGGGTAGGTTCCAAACACATTTGGATGTGTTTGGAAATGTGATGATTTGTGGAGAACCGGTTCAATATCAGATGTGTTTTCAAACATATAATTGATTAACATGTGTTCGTTTGGATTGAAATATTTTCATATGGAAAATATTTTACAAATTTGGTAAAAGTGCAGTTCCATACATCATACACATTTTAACATCTATCCATGGGTATTTCGAAAGTACCTAAACAAAATACAAGTATTTCTTAAGGATTTAGGTTACCGCTATTTGGAATCAAAGCACAATGATCAGAACGCGATCGTGGTGGCGTGGTACCTAAAACAGATATAAGAGGACTCTTAGAAGAGATGTAGAAGTTAAAGAATGACTAGGAATAAAAACGACACCAAAAGCTCTTTGGTAAAAATGACCTTTTCACAATTTCGACCAACTTCGACAAGCTAAAATCCCGTCAAAACACGTAGTTAATCCCTCAAATTCGTATTACAACTAGATTAGGAGATAATAAGCTTTTTCGAAAAATTGAAAAACTTCGCCTCTCCTAGGCTATAATTAGGCTATCCTCCCTCCAATTCCAAGGTATTCAAGGGACCTTGGTTACAACCCAACTCCAAACAACATATTCAACCAACCAACAAAATCCATTTCCAAGGTATTCAAGGGACCTTGGTTACAACCCAACTCAAAGCAACATATTCAACCAACAAAATTCATAAACGGAAAGATTCACCGGAGCAATAGCCGGGACTATATCAATAGCATTCCACAACAATGGAAAACACCTAAAACCATCATAAGATCATTAAAGACCCTTTAAACATAACCAATTATCCAAATTATCCTAGTTGCGCCAAACTTCCGCTTACTTACAAAATGAAGGGATATCAATTCCACTTGGTTTCAAGTCTAGATTCCTATCCAAACTAACCTTAAAACACTCTTAAAACATCATTATGTGCATAGACATAAGCATTCATAGCATAACATTCTAGGGCACTTATGGAAGACAAAACCCTAACTCATAATCTTAAAATTTATAATCTAACCATGGAAAGTTGTTAAAAATCAACCCCAATCACTTCCCAACCTCCAAAACACTAAAAACAACCCATAACATACATAAATCAACACATATAAGGCTGCAAAGAGGGTTTATTTCAGCCATAAATAATCCTACAAAACTTGAAATTAAAGCTTAAATCATAAAGCCCATAAGCCATAGGCGAATGCCCTGTCTCTTTATGACTAAAAATAATATGAAAAACATTTTAAACCAATTAAAATCAAAGAACAAGGCTATTAAAATACTGGGTTTCACATTTGTCCCCCAAAATAAGTTATGACGCTCAAGTCAGTACTTCAACAAGAACATAAATTTCAGAGAGAAAATTCGATATTGAATAATTAAGAAAATAATTTTTGAATATAACCTATCATTTTAATATTTATACCTAAAACCGAGAGTCGGTAATCGATATGGAGGTTGTATATATAGTATTTGACCCATTTGAAATTATTTGAACCACGAGGGTAAAATTACTAAAATATCTGCAATGTACTCGGGTTCGAAGTCACGTGTAATATTATCATTAAGGATGTGTTCGTTTGGATTGAAAATATTTTCAGGAAAATATTTCCTGAAATTTTTTTAGTGCCAAACATTGGAAAATATTTTCCAGTGTAAAATATTTTCTAATTTTTCTTCCTCTGGCTGAAAAAAACTTACAGAATTTTTTAGCGTAAGTTATTGTTCGGATAATTCAAGAGTGACATTAAATCTCAAATATTTACTTTTAAAATTTCGTTTCTAATCTTATACACGTTTTAGATGTCTTTTTGAGACGTTTTTATCTCAATCATGGGTCCCACACTAATATAACTATCATTATGCATATTTTACTAATATATTGTACTATTATTTAATTTTGAACAAAATCAATCTTTTATTAATTACAATTACTTGTAAAGTATTTTACCATTGTTATAAGTATTTTTTTAATTTGTATTCATAAAATTAAAGATAAAACCTTTAAAAAAATTTATTTCAAAATATTTTTATTTTGTCAACCGAACACCGAAAAATTATATAGAAAATAGACTTTTCATGTAAAATATTTTCCAAGGAAAATATTTCAATCCAAACGAACACACCCTAAGTGTATTATTTTGGCATCATCAGGTGTGAACTAGAGTTTGGGAAAATAAAAAATGGGTCAATTGCAAATTCTACCCTAGAACCATTGCTAATTTATGGTTTATAATCTAAATTTTCAATTGTATTGTTTAAGTATCTAATGTTATGAATTTGTAGCATATTGATCTAGTCGATTAAAAACAATGTATTTTGATAGCTATTTTGAATAAACAGGCTATTTTGAATAAACAGACTTTAGTATCAGTATATATAAACAAGTGTATTTTGGTATACATATGCCAAATAGAGGTACTAAATCCTTTATATTAAAAGAAAAATATTTAGGTACAAGTTGAACTTAATATTGTAAATTTTGTGATCAAAATTAAATTTTTTAGAATATTACTTAAATTAACTGATATATTTTATTATATAAAATTTAATTCACACCAAAGGTTTACGAGTGGGATCGAAAATCGAGTTTATATAAATATTTTCCCTATTCAAAACCATTTTAAAAAATTATTGTTATTGAAATAATTAAATTTGAGCAACATACCGCAAATGGATAATATAAGATATTAAAATACTAAAATCAATAATTTATGGGGCAAAGTAAAAATCAATTATGTAATTAAACCAAAATATATTAATCATCCAAAGGTTTGCCAAAATTATTACGATCTCGTTTCCAATTTTTGGTATTAGCTTGACATATGTCCATTTTTGTATATCATGTTCAATTAACTATTTCGAGCCATTGATTTTGAAATACCTTGCTTCTAATTTATAATTAATAAAAGAAATTAATTAGGAAGCTCATTACCCCTTATTTAAAAAAAAAAATAAAAAATCTATGGACTCTGTGATGGACAACTATTAATTAGAATAATATTATAGCACAAGGTAATTGAAAAAATGAGAGTATTAAAAAAGTAGTCATCAAACAAGACAATCTTATTCATTCGATGTTTTCTTTTGTTCGTTAATCAAAAAAGTGCATAAAGTGATGATAAAATTTTTAGAATGGAAAAATGAAAAATGTCCATATTTAGTTATTTACGCGGAGCAAAATATAATCAACACTATATCCTTTTTTTTTAAATGGATTTTTGAATAATTAATAAAGAGAAAAAGAAAATAAAGGAAAGTACTTATTGAAAATTCTATAGTTCTTTTTAAGGAATCATTCTCTTATACTTTAAATGTTTATATAATACAATATTATGTGTTTTAAATATTTATACTGTATAACCTTTTAAAGCGGAAAAAATTATTTTTTAAAAAGAACGGTATAATTCTCGGTATTGATATGTTATTTCATGCATTGAAGAACCATAATCCTAAATGGGAATTCTGACCGTTACTAGTGCAGGTATCTTGCCTACACTAGCCAGCCAGCCAGCCAGCATACGGGAAATATGACCGTTGCCAACCTCAGGGTTTTGCATCGCTTAAATATCTGAACATTTCTCGCCACCAAATCTACCAAAAACTCTCTCTACTTTCTTACTATCTTCTGCAATCATCGAAAAACTCTCTGATTCCTCATTGCTATCTGTTTTTTCTTTCATCTTATATATATCTGATTAATTTCAGTTTTTTTATTGTCAATAATTTTCTTTTTTTTTTTCAAGAAAAGCTAATAATCAAATGGCAGAAACAAAAGAAGCCCATGTGGTGGTGGAGATCCCAGTGGACGAAGAGCATCAGCAGCTGCAGAACACAATTTCTTCGGCCATAAAACACCACCCTTTAATGGAAATCT
This sequence comes from Cinchona pubescens, assembly GCA_025175665.1. NCBI lineage: Eukaryota > Viridiplantae > Streptophyta > Magnoliopsida > Gentianales > Rubiaceae > Cinchona > Cinchona pubescens. The sequence goes on from JANKKI010000131.1 coordinate 6,316,691, forward strand.
CCCAAAGCCCCGGCCATCTTTTGCTTCTCAAGCTCTGGCAAAGAGAAGAAGATATTTTGGGCCGCAAAATAGCCATAAAAGAAACAAGATTAGACTCTATTAAAAGAGAAATATTCCAAGCTTTCTTTGTTGCTTTTTCTTTATTTTTCATGGATTGTTTTTAACAATTTTATTTACATCTTACAATTCAGATGAGAGCCACCAAAAGGGTAGTTGCCAGAGATGGTGGATTCCATCTGTTTTGAGTGTTTTGACATCTCTGTTTATTGTGTTTTTGATTCAGATGAAGCTTTTCAGGTACTGGAAAGTGAGTAATCAGTTGCAGAGAGAAAGGAACGATAATAGAACGCTTACAAGATGCATTCAAGAATTGAGGATGAAAGGGGCTAGTTTTGATTTGTCTAAAGAACCTCAGAATGGGAAAAGAATGAAGAGTTCTAGTGTGGAGATCAAATGGAAGCCCCTTACATGGCTTTCTCAGTATCTTATTACCATTTGCCTTGTTTGTTTTACAGGCTTGATCTTCCCCACCAGCAGATTCATTCTTTGTGCTTAGTTGCTGAGCATATTCAAGTCTGATCCCAGTTTGGAGGACAAAATATTTTACAAGATCTCGAGGACAAAGTCCCATTAGACCATTTTGAAGGTATGAAATCACTAATAAGGTAAAGTTTCAGGAAAATTTTATGATTAGGTTAGAATATCACTGTACAAACATTACGGTATAGTACCTAACGGAATCATAGAATTCCTGGAAGTTTCATTATGTCCTTGAATACAACAGGCGTGACCATTTACAAGTGTGATCTAATTTCTTCATAGGATTTCCAGACATTCTGCTTTTCAAAATCAAGAGCTTACAATGCTTGTATTCAATTTTGCATAAACATTGCATACAACTAAGAGGTCAATTTCTTAAAGGGGATGAAGCATAGTGGTCCGAAAATTACTGAGATTTCCACATGTTCAAAGAACAATCTTTTCAAGCTCCTTGTACCACATGGTTGGATCAATAATTTACGTGCATTTTGCTGCTGACGCCGGTCGTGGTTGAGGTTTAACTTCTGTGGTTCCAGTGATCTGATCAGAAAGCTCAAAAGGTGCAGAGGCCGCAACTGGTCTCCAACACAGCGAATTAAATAACACTTGCTTGTAATTTGGATAACAGTAAATGGATTGTTACTTCATTGTGCTTCTTCAAGACATTCTTGTGATTTAAGTTTCAAAATGCACAATCTCAGCAACACTGCTTGTGTTCCAGTCTGTTATGTACAGGGAAAATTCTCTCAGATTATAAGTAATAAAGTTGATATTTCATCTCAAAGATGTTGTTGACTGCTTTCAGTCTTATTTCGTGTTTATTACAACAATGACAATCCCAAACCAGAGAACAAAATCGAAGAAAGCTGATGAATGGAAAAGATTTCAAGCTTTGATTCATTGTAAAATGCTACTACAAGAAACAGCATTCACATATGTGCAAATCAACATCCCAAACCCACTTCAATACATTGCTGCCTCATAAACAACATCCTTCATTCCTTCTACCCCAAAAAAGACAACACTGAAGGTACAATAGAATTTAAATGGAAAATGGAAAACTTCACCAAACATTGTGAATCCAAAGTATGCAAAAGTATGATCCAAATCAAATAATTTATTCCTCTGCAACTGTGCATCAAAAACATCTAGGAGGCACTCTCAAAGCCAAATATCCAAAATACACCTGAAACAGAGTAGGGCAACATTCTTTCAAATTTCAGATATACAAAAACAACAGCTTTTGTTCAAGAAGAAAAGAGGAAACAGACCAACCTTCATCAGCCTGATATTTATTTTTATCATCTCCTGCATATGCAAGTAAGTTGTACTTGGGTTTCCATTCTACACTGTTCATTGCAGCTTGACATGGTATTTGGTGAACTGTTCCTCCAGTTTGAACATTTGACTAGCACACAAGAAGAATTTAATAACTTAGCAATTAAGCAGCGTCAACAGCAGGAAAAAGGCACTTGAACAAAGTACAGAAGAACATACAATATCAATGAACAAATCCTCACTGGCTGAAGCGATGTACTCTCCCGTGTGATTAAAACTTATTGTCCTAACTGGCAATCTGAGAACAAAACAGTTTCATACAATTCCATATTAATAGAATGGATGAGTTGAAGCTCTAAGAAAGTGTATGAAATCATTTCAGGTCTCGGTCAACACTGCAAAGGAAATGAGCATATGCTTTAATTTTGTTTACGAGCAAGTGGCAAGCAAAGAACGATAGAAAGTTTTGTCTCTTTCTTTATTTGGTAGAAGGGGCGTGGAAAAGAAGTACGTACTCAAGTTTTGTGAAAGCACGCAGACATAGCATCTCCATGATATCCCAAAGACTGACCAAGGAATCAGCACTTCCAACAGCAAAGTATCTGCACAAGACAGCAAATTTCTCAGACTAATTTGGTATGATATACAGTAGGTGAAGTGTGAAAGATCTCACTTTGAACAAAAAACCCTAAAATGGACTATAAAGACCACCCCACTTCCCCAACCACCACAGGAAAAGAATAAAGAAAAACTCTGAAGAGAATAAAACTATTATCTGGAATACGAATATACCTCATAAGTGAATTTGCGCCAGTGGATAGGCTTAAATTTATGTGAACATTCAATATAGTTAATTCATCATCCTACAGCACATCAAGACAGTAAGAACTCCAACATACTTTCTAATTTCTTAGAAGTAGATAACAGACTTATATAGCGGAGATCTGCAATGATACCATGATTTCTAGGAAATGAACATGGATTTGCAGCAAGAACATAAATTACAAAATAAATACAGTGTGGATATTGAAACCAGTAAAAGGCTTAAAATGGTAAGGAGGAATACAAGACGTACCCTGTTCCCTACAGCAATATGTGTCCCATCAGGCTTATAGGTAATATTGATGTTCTCTCCACTAAGTTCAGCTTTTGTGATAATTTTCCACCTGTCAATCCGAAACACAAATGTATGAGCATATTTAGCGGCACCATGCTGTTTATAAAGCAGAAGTCTCTAATTTATTTTCCCTGAAAGAGTGACCTTTTCTTTGGCTAGATACAACATAACTATTACAACTAGTTAACATAGCTGAACAAAGAAAATTTTCACGTGAACGTTCTGTGAGACAAATCGTTCCTTTGGGAGCAGAAAAGAAAATATTTGCTGTCATGCAATTGAAGCATTATTACTTGGTAAGATTCAAACAGACTAATGCATTCTGGCAGTTCACTTACTACGAGCATCCCACAAGCGAACTGTCTTGTCACCTGATGCAGTTGCGATCATATCAGCATGTTTTGGATCCCAACACAACTGATCCACACTGTCAGTGTGATCCTTTAACTCAATATCTTTAACCTTACCCTGCATAAAATTGCCAAATGCTAGTTTAACAATGAAGAGAATACCAAATTGTTCAATGTCAAAATGCGAGGGGAAAAATAAGAAAAGAAAAGAAAATCTCTGTCATGACAATCATTCATACAAAAACATTCCAGTATTTGCTGCAAAGAATACAGTACTACGATGAAAACCATAGCCAAGCGTGTCATACTGTCATTATCTCCAATGGGATAGATAAAGAGATCCTTGAAAACACTAACTTAAAGTTCCAATTAATAGAAGGTTATATATAGCTAATAGAGTTTGGTGCAATATTCAGCTGGAACCCACTCTCTGATTATTATTCATATGCTTTACTAACACATCAATCAAGAGTACAAAAACCTCTTTTGAAGTTATAGATAATAGGCAATTTCATTTTGGGAATCCTCTTCCAGAATTCAAACCACGATATTAATTTACTTCTTATACGTACCAATGCTAATATACTAGTCAAATTCCAAGACTCACAATGCTCGTCAACCTTCGCTACTTTTCCGTATATTTCAGTACTGGTGGCTGCTCCCTCCCAGCAACTGAAAAATTCATTCTTTTGTCCTTGATTATTTAAAAGTTCTCTTTTTTCCCTTATTTTTGCCGTTCTTTCTTTCTAGGATTAAAAGAAATCACACCTTTACAGGTATAGTAAGCAAATCACACCTTTCAGGCAAAACTCACGCGCATTTAGCCCAAAATTTCACCCAATTACAACAACGTGATCAACTGCGTGGATACAACTATATTGTTTAAAAATCACATACTCTGAAACTATACACTACTAGTTCTGAAGACTTCGTTACTGAAAAATGCATAACTTCAAATTTAGCAATATCTCATTTCGATCTTATACGGTAAAACCTAACATTTTAAACAAATATCAGCATCGAAGGAAAAAAAAAAAAACTCTACATTGTAAAAAAAAAAACAACAACTTAGGTGGCCTTGGGAATCAATGTGCCAAATTCGAGCTGTTTGATCAACGGAGCCGGAGGCGAGTTTTGTCCCAATGCAGTTCCATGCCACAGAATGCACCTTTGCTCACCCAATCACCCCCCACAAGATATTTATTTCAGCAATTCAATCAAACAACTTTGGAGGGGGGAAAAGAATAATCATAAAGATTGGGGGTTTTTGGGAAGGAGATTCATAATTTTAATTTGCTAAATAAATGAAATTGAAGTAATATTAGGTACATTTTTCTTGTGGGCTTGGTAGTCTCGACTGTGGAGGTTTTTGAATGGTATTGTCTCTCCTCCGTTGCTGCGCCAGCTGTGTTGCCAGTTCTTGTTTATTATAAAATATTTAAATAGATTCAATTTTTTGTTTCGTTTTTATATTTTACGGTTAAAATTAAATATTATAAACCTGTGATTATTAAAAATAATTTTATAAAGAAAGAATTTGACTCTAGTTTAAATGTTTGAGGTTAAGTGTGGCGGCTTAACCGCTTTGATCTAAATTCGACTTAGTTTTAATACGATTTGCAAGCCAATCTGGATTCCAATGATAAGCGGATTCCAATACGGTTTGGGCTTTGTATTAAGGCTAGGTTCCGGCATATAGTGTCGATTGGTATGGTATCAGAGCTCAGAGACTCTGAGATCTGATAACAATAGACATATATTCACATAAATGCCGGAAAACTTATCTTTATCATCATGTCTCATATGATAAAAATAAATTAAAAGAAGAATATGATATTCCTCAAGATATGAATCTACTTAATAAGTGGACAATTCCTAAAATTTCACCATCTGTTATTTATAAATATGGTTTATTTGATAATATTATATCAAAATATGTTGTTAAAACAATGAAAAATCAATTCCTTTAAATTGATGAACATGTTATACAATTATTAGATTCAAATGATATTGATTCTTATAGAAGTAAATTTAATTTTATGCATATTGGTTTAGTGCAAATTGCTTTTAAACCTTTAACTTTAAAAGGTTTACTGAATCTTTTATAGCTTTACGAGATGCTAGTAACCTTGTCTTAGAAATCTAGATGTTTATAATGGACAGATGTATATGATCCAGGTTTTGAACATGCAGATGTGTATAATCATCAAATAATGAAATTTGAGATTTTGAAGAAAACGTCCTATAAGGATGTCTGGATGATGATGGAGATGATCCTCAGATTATATCAACTCCGAATGGACAAATTGTTCTTCGTTTTGATACATCAAATGTTCCATCTAGACATAGTATTGGTTCTAGACCATCATCATCCAGACATCCTTATAGGACGTTTTCTTCAAAATCTCAAATTTCATTATTTGATGATTATATTCCTGCACGTTCAAAACCTGCATCATTACATACAATAGATAGTAATACTCCATCTACATCACATGTAAATCATTTACATATAAATAATAATATTGTTAAACCAATTCATGATAATGAATTAGATAAGGAAATTCCTAATGAATCCGAATTAGATTTTAATTTATGACTACTGTTATAGATTTTAGTCCAGGTTCATATGCTAGAAAAATAATAAAATAAGAATTTTTATCTTCAAATTGGAATAATTTTAGACAATGGTTATTTGAAGTATATTCTTCTGAAAACCTTGATAATATTTCAAAAGATTTTCAAATAAATATGATTTCAAGTGATAATATCTATTGATTTACTTAAACAAATTGAAGACAATGATATTAGATCAAAAATTTTAAATTGGGCATCTATATCCTCTACATCATCATCATCTACTTCATCATCTTCAATTCCTAAATTAAAATTGGCTGAAATTAATAATGAACCATATACATTCTCTTAGAAGTTAAAAATAGAATTAGAAAATTAAACAAATTAAACGAAAATGGAATTACTTTAGCAGATTTCATGAAGAAATTAAAAATTTAAAAGAGACAGTCGGCTAAAAACTCATTATCAATTAAAAGTTTAATGTCATGATCTTTGTTGTATTCAAGAAGGTTTAATACCTACTAAATATTATACAAAAACAACTCATACTTTACGTTCTGCTTCTGGTGATAAACTAGAAATAGATTATAAAATTCCATCTGCTTATATTTGTCAAGATAATATTTGCATTCTTTGACACTTTTGTCTTGTTATAAGATTTGTCTGAATCCTTACACGGGATTCGGATAATGACAGATTAATACTTTAGCCTTTGATCTAAATTTGGATAAAAATGTTTTAACTGGATTTAAAAGCCAAGAAATTAAGTGTGGCGGCCGATAAGCCTATTACTCGAGATATTAATTCTCTTATTGAATTAAAATATTCACATTTATACTTCATGAAATTCGTAAATCTATAGTATTTCTATTTCTGACATTTTACAACAGCCAAAAGTTCAAGAAACGATTAAATCCAATTCTGGGATTTTCACAATACGGTTTTGCAAGCCATGTCTACGGGATGTCTACGGGGCTTAACACATCTAGTTCTAGTTTTTTGAATTTCGGGATTCAAAACTTTATCCAAAAACACTAAATCTTATGATTATTCTTAATAATTTTCTTAAGAATCTAGAATGTTAAGAGACAGAATTTAATAAAAAAGAAATTGAAGTTTTACTTCAAAAAGGATTAATAAAACCTTCTAAATCTCCTTGGTCTTGTACTGCTTTTTATGTTAATAACAAAGCTGAACAAGAAAGATACCATTTTCACTAAATGCCGGAACCTAGCCTTAATACAAAGCCCAAACCGTATTGGAATCCCGTATTGGCTTATCACTGTATTGGAATAAAACCATGACTTGCAAATCGTATTAAGATATAAAGTATTAATAAAAGGAGTTCCTAATTCTGAATTTCAAGACCGGCCGCCACACTTAACCTCAAACATTTAAACTAGAGTCAAATTCTTTCTTTATAAAATTATTTTTAATAATCATAATCTCCGGTTTTTGGATAATTTACCTTTAAAATTTTCTGTCTATAAAAACTATTTAATTTATTTTGCTATGTTGCCGATTCTTCCCCTAAACGCCTTTCTCAACGGCTAAGCGGGTACTTTTCAAGGCCAACAAAATAAATTAAATAACTTTATGACTGAAAATTTTTAAGAACCGAACCAAGATAAATGGTTATTAAAAAGTTTTGAAAGAAAGAAATTCAAAATAGTTTAAATATAGTTCAAACACTTAAGATAAGATAACCATCAACATATGATAATTAGCCTGACATATTATGTCAGGACTAAACAAATTAAAAGGGAAAGGGAAGAAGGTACCTCAGAAGAGGCTGATGAGGAATACCTCGGGGTCTTCTTCTTGTATTAAACAAAATTAATTACAAAAGATTAGTAGAGATGTACAATAGGGAGAGAAGAGTAGATAAAAGAAAGAAGAAACTTAAAATTAAAAAGCTCTTATCCTCGGCTATACAATTGAGGATATTTATAGACATCTAGATGTGTATAAGAGACAGTACATTACACATTATAAAATCTAATGGGTTTTGTAATTTTTAAAAGTTTGTACGATTTGTACAAGAAATCTGTGAATGCACGGTGGTTTTTACTGTTTATACAAGAATCTTGAACAAGTAAAATTTCTGTTTTTGTAAAATTTTCTTTGATGCTTGACAGATGCTTTGACATTTCTGTCTTGAATATCGATGCTTGACAGATGCTTTGATATTTCTGTCTTGAATATCTTCATTGCTTCTTTTGCTTGAGTGTGTCTAAAACACTTTGAAGAATATCTTCAGGTCTTTCAAGTGGTTGTGATTCACCAGCTAATGAATTATTAGAGTCCATAGAACGTGATTCATTATCATCATTTTCATTATCATCAATTTGATTAAGATCAATAGAAAGATCTTGTTTAATATGTTCTTTTAATTGATCTTTAACTTGCTCCATACTTGCCATTTCATCTTTTGTATAGTGCAATTGTATCTTCCTGGCAATATGCCTGAAAGGACTTGGCTCCATTGCTTTGGTAATTGCACTGGTATCTGTGATAACTTTGAATTGTTTCTTTTATTTGATCCAATAATTCTTGACCAAATAATTGTTTGGTTTCTGGGTCTATTTTCATGAGTTTATCCCAGAATTTGGTATAATAGGTTCGATATAAACAAGGAAATGATCGGAGGTATAACCGAATTCGGGTTCCCATTTATAAATCCAAGGGATTGAAAATTCAATAAAGAAATAAATGGTAGCTATTTCTGTGGGTAGAGGAATATTTTCCTGAGAGTATAACTTTTTGAGGATAGGTGAAATTTTTATCCATGAATGGTATAAATGAAGAAATGGCTCAGGTAAAATTTTTACTGAGGGTCCATGGGTAGTCCACCAATGGATAAACCAATTGGGGATATTTTGAGATAGGATATTCGAGCACAGTTTAATAAACCAAGTGTGCTTGTGTTTAGAATTCTCATAATAAAAAGTTTTATGAAAACTTTGTATATAATCCCAATAAGTATAAGAAAGTGGTTGTTGTTTTTCAACAAAACATTTCATCTAATGTCTTATTAAACATACTAGATGTATCTTATCAGAAGATAGATCATCTTAAAAATAATTTTTGAAAAATTATAAATAATAGTAGTAGCCATAGGAGGCTGAAAATGCTTGAATTTAATTTGTTTCACTATTAGTAAAATTTTTCATAATATGTGAGTCTTGTATGATTCGCTGAAACATAACTTTATCACAAATACCTTTGAATTATTTTCCTTGGTTGATCCTGCCATTGGCAATCTTTTTCATCAAGAAGAAATATAATTTCTTTTTCTGGTCTCATAAAATAAGACTTAGAATCTGATTCAGATTCATTTTCAGTAATTACCTTTATGCTGTTGTAGCAAGTATTTTTGCAATTGTTCATATAATGGATGATCTTTTGGGATATTACCCAGATCAATATGGGATGAGGATGAAGATCCATATCCTGATAATCCAGATATATCTGAATTATATAATATTTTTCCACCCCTAGATATGATGGGTTCTTCCACCTCGTCCCTATAAGGAGACTGAGAACTTCCACGTCTCATGGAACCATGAGACGTAAAAATTCTCATTGAATTTATTAAAGTGTCAATTCATATAATTTTCTTATTTTTGAATGATATATATTTTTACAGAAATCTATTTCTGATTGCTCTATATGCAATTCGTGTTGAAATAAAGCATGTGTCCATAACGGATCTTGTTCTTGTATATAATCATGAGTTATTATTCTTCTTTTTATTATTTCTAATCTATTTTTTGCTATAATAATTCTAGATCGAAAATAATTTTTACTTCTTATTAAATCTTTTTTATAATTATTATAATTTTGATTATAATAATTTCTAATAGGGAAATCCATATTCTTATAATCTATGGAAGGAATATTTTCCAATATTTTAATTTCAATGCTCTTCCTTGCGAAGAATAAGATCTTCTAGCTTTATCAATCATCCTTTGTCTTGAAAATATTTTCTGCAAAACGGAATAAGGTTTTGTAATAAGAAATTTAATATAGAATTATAATTAATTATTTCTGAAGTTAATGAAGATAAATTTGAATATTTTAATTCAATAAGAGAATTAATATCTTTAGTATTAGAATCAGTTATAAACTGAGAAGAAATGTCTTTAAAATTATTATTATCAGGAATAATAATATTATCACTTAAAATCATATTTATTTGAAAATCTTGAAATTGAGAAAGAATGTTATAATATTCTTTATTTTTATCATCATGGATAGTATTACAAGAATTACAACAATTCTTTTGAATATTATCAGAATCTGTAGAATCATACATATTAATTCGATCAGAATCATAATCATCAGAATCAATACTAGTATTATCATTACTAGAACTATTATTATCTGTATTTATATCTATTATTTTGTAAATTTCATTTTTAATTTCGTCATCTAAATCTAATTGTTTAATTTTTTCTTTTTTATTTTCATGACAATTTGGGGCTATATGACCTTTTTTGCCACATTTATAACATATAATTGGTTTTTTCCTAGATTTTCTAGGTTGAGAATTCTCTCTGTTTTTTACGAAATTCTCTCTTTTCTTTTTGTTTTTCTGTTGATCTAACAGGTTTTATATATTATAAAATTTACGATTACAGTAAAAAATTAGGTGTACTTAAATATTTTCTTGGTTAACCAAAGGTCTTACTCACTAATTGCGTCCAATTGAGCAAAGGTCTTGGTTTAACGGAGGGTATAGCTAATCGATAAGAGAGTTTAGAAGTTGATTAGTCATGTTAACGTACGGTAACTTATAACGTAAGAGAAATTCAAATGTTATAAATCGGGCTTTTTCAAATAATTTTTTAAGGGGTTACAAAACCCATTAGATTTTTCTGTCAAATTATATAAATTTGGCTTATTAATTTGTGGAGTTCGATCGAATTTAATAAATATAGTTTGTATAATTTATACTTGTGTAAAATTATAGTAGTTCAGTTATTGATTTTAAAAATTTGAACGTTATAAGATTTTATAATATGTAGTGTTGTAGTAATTATTTAAAATATAAATAAAACGATTTATTGAAGGGATTGTGAATTTTTTCTAAATTTTGTTCATGTTTATGCTAATTAAACTCTAACGAACTCTTGTAACTGACGTTCAGTTTGAATATAAAGTAGTTTGGTTATTTTTTCAACCATATCTCTTGTCCGCTCGACAAATTTATTAGTATATAATTGTTTATTACTACTATGGGTATTGATTAGTTGGTTATTGGTTATTTGGTTAAAATCTTACAATTCTTTTGTGCAAAAATGATAATAAATCCAAACCAAACATTTGTTTGATCGATTGGATAATTTAATATTTTGAATTTATGATTAATTGAAATTCACTGCTTAATTAAAAATTAAATAGTACAAAATTAATAAAAGTATTAAACTACCTTAAAACTAATATAACTAAAAACGACTAAATGCCAAAACAATCATGAATGTATATGAATGTAAACAGGAAATTAGAAAACGAAGCGTAATTTAAGTGGTAAAACGTTAATCTTGTGACTTATTGGACTCTCATGAATTCGGTCACTAGATAATAGGGAGAGTAGTGGGTTTTTGTTAAAAAATGTAAATATGAAATTAATTATTAAAAACTAAAAAAGTAAAACTAATAAAACTAAACATTAGATATTCATCTATTGATTTTTTATAGTTAAATCTACACCGTAACACCAATTTTTCTTGATTGTTTTTTGTTCAACTTATTTGAATACCAAAAATCAAACTAATTTGATTCCGTCAATTTATTAAGTTAAACGAAACACTGAACCTTCTTAATTAGTACCCCTATCTATTTTATCTTGCTCTGCTTAAAAGCATGATTTTGTCATAGATAGGGCACGAAATATGCCTTTAGGGTGGGGTGGGATTCAAAGAAAGCTTTCACGCCTTCAAGGTGTGGAATAATGTATATGATTAATCCCAAAAAAAAAAAAAAATTCCTTTATGTAGGTTATCCTAAGAATTATTTTGATGCCAAAAAATAGAAAAGGTAATGCTAAGTAGAAATGAAAATTTTTGTTTTTCCCCTCCAAATCTGGTGGAATTTACTAGTGTGAACATATTATCAATGGCATATCAAATACACCATTAAATGCGTCAGAATCATTTTCAATAGTATGATTTGATTAGTCAAAAGACTCGAAACAAATATTCAATCAACTTCCACAATATATGGGGAAGAATACAGGATGATATAGTACATAATACATTACATAGTTTTCTAGTGAATGTTTAACAATAACATTTCAACCACCAATTTAGACTAGTTTATTGGTTTCCTTAACATACAATTTTCACATTGTTAAGCGACTTATAATTATTAATCTTATAAAGGGGAAAATTTAGAACCCAATACTACGTAATTGACTCGAGCCTCGTTTAGGGTTGTGGTAACTTATAACAAAATATTTTACTTAATAGAGATTTGAAAAAGTGTTCAATATTTATTGTTTAAGTGTAAACTTACACAAGTATTTTTTATATATTTATATTTGAAAATATATGATTTTCAATTTTAAAAGGATTGACATACGTGTCTTTATGAGAAAATCGTATATAGTCTCTCGAATATTGAGAATGTATTTTTTTAGTCTCTTGAATATTAAATGATAAATTTTGGTAATTCGAAACTATGAAGCGTATGTTTTTTCTCTCTCAACACAATTTTAGTGGTGTTTTGATTGGAAAAAAACACATGATCGTTATATATCCATATTTTCAAGGGTAAAATTGAAAACAGGTTTTATTTTGTCTCAAATTCCCATAGCCATTAATGCCACCACCCCCACCCCATCTCCACCCAACCTCACCACTTCCTCATATCCCCACTTCTACCCCAAATTTAATAGCCATCTCTATCATCTTCCTTCTTATCCCCCTTTCCTGTCTCCCCATCTCACCCTAGATTAGACTGCCATCAGCCACCTCTACTTCCCAACTCGTTACCTTCATCTATTCCAACCTGTAACTCCAAATTCAGCTACCATCAATCAATTTTACCCCTCAACCTGTCATCTTCATTCACTTCAACCTGTCACACCATGTGTATCTGATCTAGTTTATTCGATTTTGATGTGTTTTTTTATTTAAAATTTAAGAATTTTGGCGATTTTTGTTTAAATTTTAGTGTTTAAGGAGGGAAGATGCATAGGGGTAGGGGAAGAGGAAAAAGGATTAAGGAAGATAGAGTTGATGGAGGAAGAAAGGGTGATGGGAAATGGGTTGGAAAGGAAGATGAAGGGTGGGAGGAAGAAAGGGGTGGTGTTTGTGGCGGGATGCTAGTGATGGCAACGACTGAGGTTGGGTGGCAGTTTGGGAATGGAGATTGGGGTAGGGAAATGTAGGGAAAGAGGGTCACGTTGGTTATTTAGGAGAAAATAAAGTTTGTTTTTAATTTTACTTTTGAAATTATGGACATGTGACAATTACGTGTTATTTTTAGATCAAAACATCACCAGAATTGTACTCACTAACTAAAAACACATGCTTCCGAATTTTGAAGGATCAAAACTCATTGTTTCATATTTGAGAGACTAAAAAATATATTTTTTGAATATAAGAGACTCGAATGACTATTTATATAATTTTTCTTATCTTTATTCAATTATATATTTATGGTAGAATGGCCAAAATTTTTTATTTTAAAAAGAAAAAGTTAATTTAAAAGTATCAATTTTTAGTCAATGCCAAAAATACTTTTGAGACAAAAAACTCTACCCCTAAATTATGAATACTAATATGTACTAAATATTTAAAAAAAATATTTTTACTATTTAAAAGTACTTTTTAAAAAAGTAACGCAACCTAAATTTAATAAGGCACCAAGCACTTTCAGTCAAAATGATCATAAAAAAATAAAAAAAATAAAGGAGGAATTAAATTTACAGATTGGGAGCTGACAACCCATCATAAAAATTCAATCATCATAATCTATGAAAGTGCTTTAGACAAGCTGTAGTTGCATTACAGGACCAGCATGCCTACCACAGAGGGATCAAACAGTAAAAAACAAAAGAACACAAAATAAAAAAATAAAAAAATAAAAAAATAAAAAAATAAAAAAATAAAAAAGTAATAGTGAAAGAGATCAAATAGTAAAAAGTATTTTTTTTTTTTTTTAAAAAGAGGGACCTTTTCTATAAACTCATGTACCATGTGATATTTAATAACTCAAGTAGATGTAAATAACAAGTTTTACGTGAATCTAGCTCAAAAAAAAAAAAAAAGGAAATTCAATGAATAAAGATGAAAATAATAGAGCTTACAATGACTTTAACTAGGATTTGTAATTTCAAATACAAGTATTTTTTTTTATTTTTAATTTTTTTCACAACCTCTTATATTGCTATGAATTTATAACATTTTGGAATTAATATTGCATTTTTAAAAATACAAGTATTCTATTAAAATTCAATGTATTTATAAATTAAAAAATTTAAGATAGCTAACTTTTTGTATTACCTATTAAAGGACCAATGTTATTTATCCAACTTTCTTTTTGTTGAGATAATATAGGTTAAGCAATGCCTATGATACAACATTATTATTGATTCTGAATTCCTATTAGTTTGTTAAGATATGTGTATTTTGTTATATTTTTAATTTCAAATTTTATAATATATAATTATTTCAAATATATGATATTATTTTATATAAATTTTAAAAATATAATAATATGATTCATTACGTATCTACAGAATTTTCCTGTTGATTGAATTATACAAATAATAAAATTAATAATCGTACACGATTATAACACGATAAGTTTGTCACGTTTTTTTTTCTTTTTTTGCCCTTCATTTTGGAAAGTTCAACTTTGTTACTCATTTGTAAAAATCTAATGGCAGTATAGTCAGTACAACTATTTAGTATATTTATATTTTTCATTTAATTCATCCACCGACGTCTCAGCCATAATAATCATCATCTCTACTCTCCTCATAAAGAGTAGAGAGTAGAGAGAGAGAGGGGGACCGACGACTGGTCGGTGGATCTGACCGAGACATTGGCGGCCGGAAAATCAAGAAAAGAAAAAAGATGTCGTCCGGAAGGTACATGGTGTACTCACCTTCTCCCTCTGCCCCTCACTGTCTCCTCACATCGGCCCCGCCGCCGCCAGTAGCCTTCGCTCCGCCGCCTCGGCCCTTGCTGAGCAGGAAAAGTAAGACCTTCTTTCTTTATTTCTAATCAAGTTTAGATCTTTTCCGATTTAGTTAACTTTCTGCTTTATTTGGATTGATGTGTTCGTTGTATATCTCTTAAAGTCTGCGGCTTTTGTTGTTGCTTTTTTTTTTTTTTCCGGTGGCTGTTGAATTTTCTTCTGATTTTTTTTTTTTTAAATTTCAGTAGGTGGTTGGATTGTGATGTTTTTTTTGTTTATTTTTTTAAAGAAAAATTAAATGTTTGTTTGTTGGCAGGTACTTAGCAGAGTTGCTTGCAGAAAGGCAAAAACTTAGTCCATTTATGCCGGTGCTTCCGCATTGTTTTCGGTTGTTGAATCAGGGTAAGCTGGATCCAACTATTTAGTTTACATTGTGGTAGTTGTTGTTTTTTACTGGCTTGACCGGAGGTTTCTGGTTTATGTTTAATGCTAGTAACATCAAAGTGTTTGTTTGTCTATGTTGGATATGGTTGCCACGGCAGCACAGAAGGGACATATGGTTTGTAATGTTTGAAGTTTTTACAGCCTGTTTTAGCGATACTTTTTACTTGCTGTGCTATGTTTTGAGCTGAATAACACCCCATTCTGTGTTTCACAAATCAATTCATGATATCGTGACTGGTTGTCTGGCAGATCACTTGCAGACTCAGTAAATCATGTAAAATGTATTCTTTTCATTTGCTTGCTGAGCTTGTTTCAAAGCTTCATTACAGTCCGGGAAGGATAATGTAAAAAGCAAACTTGGGAGGAAAAGTTTCTCATGACATCCATGTTGGAAATTTGTTTTGGAACTTATTTTCTTTCCCTGTTATTCCGTATGAGATTGACTTGATAAATCATTCTCATATCCATTTATTACATTGTGGCTGTGACATTGTGGTAGAAACTGATTGACCATGGAGTATGTGGCTGTAGAATAGAGTTAACATGGTTGTGATGGATATACAACCACGTGGCTGAACAAAACTCTTAAATCAGTATTTCCTGTGTCTTGAGTTGACATGGTTGTGCAAGCCACACACGTGGCCAAACGAAATGCGTAAAGTACATATCGTGTGTCTCGTTCCTAACTTAATTATGGTTGAGTTATCGGTAGCTTTTGGCACGTTGTACAATCTTAGGTTGGAATATGTGCCCGGGAATAAAGATGACATCTTTTATCTTTTTGGATGAGAAATCGGTTGTAGTTGTACTTATCACTCCAGTGAACACTTTAATGTGGCATCCAGTTCATTGAATATAGCACGACGGTGTTGTTGGAAATGAGAATTATCTTCTGTTGCTTAATAGTCATATTTCCCTTGTGTCTATTTCTAGTCATAAATGGTTGCAAAAATTGATCCACCAATTACTATAACATCTGCAGATCTTTTCTATTATAACCACTAACAGCACTACTTGAAGTTCAAAAATGTCAATATCTTTTGTTACTCTCAATATAAGAGTACTTTCACCTCATCCATTTTACCAGATATGTTCACTCAACTTATTTTCACAAAGACATTGTTTTGGAACTGTAGTTGTTCCCTCTAAAACACTGTGCACCAGTGTGGCTAGCCATAGTAACCAGTAGTTCTCATCTTTTGAAATGAATGAACAATTTTACTTTTATGACAAGTTCTATCTTTCCTAATTTAGTGCGTTTAGTCATCGTCTATCATATCAGAGGTCACATATTTTGATGCCTTCTTGGAAGCTAGTTTCTTGAATAGACAAAGTTACTGGACTCTGGTAAGGGAAGGGAACACTTGCCACAAGTATGTTAATGGGGAAATGGAAATTTATATGGTAACTTACAGGAAAATGGTAGTATTTCCAGTTGGGTGGAGGGGCAGCAGATGTAGAGGGAACTAGACAGAAAGGGAGTTATAGAACTGGAATATCATGTGTAATTGTCTTGGTTTTGTAGTACTCTACATTAATCGGTATTAGCAGCAGTGAGCTACTGCTGACTCCTGTAGTGGCTTGGTGATTCCCATCACTATTATGGTGATGTGATTGGATGGAAAAGGTTGGGTATGGTGAAGAATGAGGCTGAGAAATGGTGTAGGCTCTTGGGCTAGTCCTTTTGGGAGGTGAAAACATTGTAGTGCAAGGATTATTAACAAGTAAAAGTGCCATTATATATTCGGGGAAGTGAAAGATCGAAAGGGAGCATGTGTTGTTGGTGTAATTTTCCTTGTTGAGGAAATCTTCCTCTGATAATGGAGAGTTGACGGAGAGAAAGGGGGCGAATTAGTTGTACAATGGAGGAGCATGGAGAGTAAGCATCCTAAGAATCCCATTCCACTGATTCTTGAGTGATGCTGGAGGAGAATAGCCAGGAGATCAGAGAAGTTACATTTGCCATATCTTGAATTGGTAGCTTAAAACGTTTGAAAACTGATTATGATTACAAATTAGAAGAAAATGATACTTTGTTTCAGGTTTTGTTCAGTGAAGATTTACTGGATTAGACACAGAGAAAAGACTCTGCTTATTACTTTGAGAAATGATGCTTATTAGTAGAGGGAGGTAGGTGTTGTTGGACCATGTCTTGGGCATGTGATACTTTATATACCAATGGACATACTTAAAAGGAGGTGGGTGCTAAAATTATATTAAATCTCTTTCTTCTTTAGGTCTTTATTTCCATATTGACTGGATATTGAAATGATTTATTTATTGCGATTAGGATCGATATTCTTCTATCTTCCACATATAGCAGTTAAAATAATTGATTCAGTTGTACTTAAGTATGTGAAAGGAGCATCCTGCATCTTCTGTTATTTATTTCTTTAGGTTTGGGATTTCTTATTATCCATTTCTCATTCTCTAACGTGTCCTCTTTCCTGGAGGAAAGCGAGCACCTATCTTCCCTGATCTCACCTATCTTCCCTGATCTTGTTGTCACCATTTGTTTAAGGTTTTGACTAGAGAGCTGGAGTACATCTTTTCTTCCTGTTCTTTCCTTTTTCAATAGAATCTGTAACAGTGCAGTAGGTACTGTGTTACTGATACCCATGTATTTCACAAACAAAGAGTGCATGCTTTATTTCAATTGCTTCTATTATAATAGAATTTAACTTTACTAGACTTTCGTTGTTCCTCATCCTAGGCTACATTCTTCTGAAAGACTAGGTTTGGAAGTAATGTTTTTTAACTAACAAGTAATCAGTCCTTAGAATCTATCCATATTGTGGTGACTGCTGACTAATTGTTTAACAAATGCTAACTGGTACATCTTATTCTTGAAAATTGACCTTTTTGAAGCAGAAATATTGCGTGTAACCACACTCTTGGGGAATGCATCAGTTTTAGATCAAAGTGGGCTTGAACATGCTAGCCCCCTGGCTTCAGGAGGAATATATTCACATGGAGGAGCTAATGTGAACAGATGGGCATCACCTTTTCAATCTGAAGTATGGATACTAACTGTTAACATAACCTTTGTTTTATCTAATTCTTTACTGTTTTCAGAAGCAGATCCTTGACACAATTCTTTTACTTTCTTACTGACTTGATTAATTTTTTTCTATTGCCATTTAACCTTTAACATACGTTTCCCATGACAGGTATTTAGAAGCTAACAACATCAAGAATGACATTAGATTTATATGTGCTTCTTGATTCTAGATTTCTTTCAGGGTTAGCTAATTGTGCTTTTTATTGTAATTAACGAAATGGAAGAATGTTACAAGGACTTGGCGCCTCCCAGATTAGTCTTCGTCACACTAGAGATACTCCTCTTGTTCTTTTCATATGAATTTTTTATTTCCATGGTCAATTATTTTTTTATTGGTAACATCGTGGGTGCTAATAGAGCACTTTGCCTGTTTCTTTTCCATTAAATCATTTCGGCCCTTTGGGAAAGTACATGTTAATTCTTAGTTACTCCACCATTAAATATTTATCTGTGCTAAATTAAGATATTGGCGATGAATCTAACAACTTCTTAACCTGTGATTGTGCTAACGTGCTGTTGATAATAGGAAGCTTCAAAACTAGATTAAACTAGATGTTAAAACCATAGAAACGTTTTAGGCATTCTAGTCATTAACATGCAGAATATTAGGATTCTAGTTTCAAATAGTTGTTAACTTATAAACTTCAAGGTCATTTGATTTCGCTTCAATTACAGCATGTGTATGCAGTTTCTAATCTTGGACATTGTGCATCTGTTTGGCCCTTTGTGGGGATTTATTGTGTCATGGACCTTATGGTCTTTCTCTGTGAATTCTGCCATTTCTGTGACACTTTCTATGGGAAGTAATATATGCTATTTTTTATGTTGTCCATTCCTTGTTGACAATGATGTGCGATCATGCTATGTGCAGATATCAGGTTTGATGCAGCCCTCATCAGCACAAAATTGGCTTGGTTCTCAAGGAAGCTCATCAGGTCTTATAGTGAAACGCACAATTAGGGTTGATATTCCAGTGGAACATTATCCTAATGTATGATCTAAATTTGCTATTCTGTGTGGTTTCACTGTACTGCTTTTGATGTTCTAAAACTCACTTCTACAACTTGCTGTTGTAGTTTAATTTTGTTGGACGCCTCCTTGGTCCCAGAGGTAACTCTCTCAAGAGGGTTGAAGCCAGTACTGACTGCCGTGTTCTCATTAGAGGCCGTGGTAGCATTAAGGACCCAACGAAGGTAATAATTGAAATGGTTTAATGGTCATGACCTACTGTGAATAGTTTTTAGGTCATTATAAATTAATATAACAAGTTTAATATTAATCAATTTAAAGGAAGATATGATGAGAGGCAAACCAGGATATGAACACCTGAATGAACCACTTCACATACTAGTTGAGGCAGAATTGCCAGTTGAGGTAATTGATGCTCGGCTGATGCAAGCACGTGAGATACTTGAGGAATTGCTGAAGCCTGTGGTAAGTATCTGCTCCTACTCGTGAAAATTCCTCACCATTTTACTGGAGCCATATTCTTATAGACTGGGATATATAATCATGAAGCATTCTCTCCTCTTTAAATGAGAGACAGGATGAATCTCAGGATATATATAAAAAGCAGCAGTTACGAGAACTAGCAATAATTAATGGCACACTTCGTGAAGAAAGTTCCCAAATGTCTGGATCTGTGTCCCCCTTCCATAACAGTCTCGGGATGAAGAGGGCCAAAACTACGGGGTAATCCATCCGTTTTGTTGGTGGGCTTTTGAAGCTTATGTGGTGATCTCTCCAGTGAATGGCAGTTCCCGGTACAAAGGTTTTGCTGTGCCAGCCAATCCTTCCAAATGCAATCGGGGCACTGGTGCTATTCTTTGCCAGTTCTAACTTGTTTCTATATGATATGAAGTGTGTTATGTACTACCTGGAAGAGATTTAGCAGGAGTATAACATAGAAATAGACCATAGGGGTCTGGGGGTTTGCTTTTGAATATTTTCCTTCGCTTGGTGGAGCATTCTCTCTACAAAACGCTGTTCTTTTGCTATTATATTTTATTGTAAGAGTGTAATGGAAGTTTTGATGATGTCCTGTGTCAGATGTGTATGGCAAAAAAATGAAATCACCATTGTTGCGAGACCTATGTACAATAAGTGTAGGATTGCTGCTTTAGTTGTTTTTTATGGGGCATTCTTTTGGAAGTGATTTTACATTATCATCGAGTTGCATTCCTCATTCTTTGCTATTTTCTTTTATCTTCCTCTTGCATCTGCTCACTTTGTTTTGGCTTATTTACACTTTTGTTTTTTCTACATTTATTGTATCATGCTTAATGTTATTGGGGATTGATTAAAAGTTTGAGCATTGTATGCTTCGTTCGCTTTACCTTTTTCTCCCAAGGGTTGCTCTTGGAATAAAAGTGAAATCAAGAGAGCTTTCAATTATATGGTTAGAAGGTCAAATTTGTTGATTAAACTTTTCCTCTGAATCTACAATTTCCTTTCAAGTTCTCAAGTACTATAAGATGATTATGTACTGCCAGATGGACGCTAAATGCTCGACAGATACTAGCTGTTCTATGCTATGGAATGCTCTATGCATAATAATTTGGGGAGGGGAAAAAAGAGATAAAAGGGAAGTGTGGAAATAGATCAATGTGATTTATTGGATAAAGAAGGCAATTTACGATGGTAGAGAGACATACTGAAGACCTTGGAATGTACATTTAAAGAACAAGTCATCTGTGGAAAATGTCTACTTAACTCCACAAAAGTTTGAATGCAAAAGATTCTCTGATATTAAGCATGATTTAGCTGAAGAAATTCGGCTAAAAATGAACTATAGGCAACAGTGGATGCAATAATACTCCCCAATGCTCAAAATTAACCATATTGGACATCCACCGAGTATTTATGGGAGGAATTTTCAATGTGTGAGATTTGAAATCCACCATCTTATTACTGGAAAAGCTAAAACCTATTGCATTTGACATCACAATGTTCTTGTAGTATTTGCTCCAAAGTCTTCCTACATATGCCTCGGGATATAATGATGATACTTCAAAGTAATAAAATCATCCTTCCTCCTCACTGTCATCATCACCACCATCATCTTCATCCTCATCATTGTCTTCTATTCCAACCCACCGAGTGAAAGCAAAAAGGAATTCTTTGAAATTCACCATTCCGTTCTTATCCCAGTCCATCTCTTCTGCAAGAAAAGAACAAATTGCTGTCAGGGGCTTCAGCAAATAAGCAAGTGTGCTATACCTATAATAGGAAATCATGTTCCCCATGCTCCAAACGCCAAACTACCAGTCAATCAAACGATCACAAAGACGTAGGAAGGAAATGCAGCACAAAGTTTCACCTTAATCTTGAATAATAACTATGAACAAATAGATGAGGTAAGCAAGAAAAAGAAATGACTCCTAATGCATTTAACAGTGAGTTTGGTCCCCTACGCACTCAGGAAACCAACAGTGAAATGGGAAAATGAATGCCAGAATGTAAATTCCGCTATAGATTCATAACAATATTAATTCATTTTGACATATAAAAAATTTATTCCAAGTCAATTGTTAAATATTTATCAATCACTTTTGTGCTAGAGAAAGAAAGAGCTTGAAGCACAGATTATCACAAATTCATCCAAAGAAACTGTAGAAGCATCATTTCGGCTGAGCTGTACAATTTCATCAATAAGTCTGTGTTTAAGCAAGAGAGGAGGGTGGGACGAACTCACCAAATCTTTTCATGGCAATACGCCCAGATGACCTCTCTCCTGTAGTGGTCTCGTTTATTGCTTGAACCATCTCATTCTTGCTGACAAGACCATCTTTGTTCTTGTCCAGAAACACAAAAGCATCAACCAAAGTTTCAAACGTAGCTTCAAGATTTGGCAATCCCATCCGTGATTTCTTTAATTGTCAAGGAGACATGCCCAAGAAAGGAATGCAGGCAAAGCTGGGAGAACAGGGAAAAAAAAGAGATTCTCCATGCAGGGTTTACTTATGCGTGTTGAAGGCACAAAAGTAGTATATAAAGCCAACAAAGATATCCTTGGAACAAGTAGCTTCAGCATTATGATTAAGAGAAAAAACACTACTGCTATAATGTTTTACCCATAAAAGTGTATTATTATAAACAGGGAAAGACAAGCAGAACGCCACTCATCTTGTAGGCTTTATATACTACTTTTGTGCGATTCAACACGCATAAGTACTGGAAAAACCCTCTTATACACATGTAGAAACTGTGTATAACATTGTAGCCCTTTACCAATTATAAATACATGTCTGCGATGACAAATTACATTAATTAGCGTGAAGCCAAAGTAATGGGAATCTAATGAACAGAAAATCATATTTGGATACAGCGTGCTCAGCAGCAGGGTCATCCTTTAGAAGATAGACAAGGCAAAGAAGAACAATGAATTCATTGAATTTCATTCCCATGTGGTCATTAATATCACACGCCTTGAAGAGATCATTGATTTCCTCATCTGAAAAGCCAATCTCCAACTTATCAAAACAGTGCTTTAGTTCTTGTGGATCTATTGCACCGTTTCCATCTGTGTCTACAAATCAATAAACAAATAAATTAGTACAACTGACTCTCCCATAAAAGAACCATTCTTTATTGCTTTTTCATTATACTAATGAAATAGTTAGTCGACTAAGAAAAATGATAGGACTTGCACTATTGTTCTACTAGTAACAACCAAAACAAATTGCAAAGAACTCATAGCACATGTCAATGTAGAAATGAAAACAGAAAACATTTTTGTTTATTGGTCACACAAGGGGGAACATTAACTATCAAAAGTGTCTATTTCCACAGTTAGACATGCAGTTTGAGGCTATGAATATGTATGATGTTGAGTTCAAAGGAATGAATGTAGACAACCATCGCTGACTTTTAAATGCACTCTTAGAAAAGCAATGCACAAATTTGGGTACTTACCAAATTCCTGAAATGTAGCTTTACATTTTCTAAGGTTCTCATCAATTCTGGGGAATTTTAAGATTATGCTATTGAATGATTTCATAGAGCTCCCTTCACTCTCTCTCCTTTGCATTGCCTCAATAATTTTGGCCTCAAGCTTTGTCTCGGGTAAACAAGCCTTCGAAGACTCACCCTTTTGCAGCACACCTCCCATTTTGATTTTACGCGAAAAAGTCTGGGACAAACAAAATGGCTGACCACAAAATTATTAGTCAGAGAATCCTAAAAACTACTAGAATAACTTTGAAGAGAAAAACTGACAATCTGTGAAGTTCCACACAAAACTAACTCCACCTTATACACAACCAAAACGTACCATTACAGAAATCAGAGGATAATATATGAGAGCACTTAGAGGACAATCAGTCACTGTTTTACATTCCTAAATTCTAGCACCAAAGAAATGAAAGTGCCACCTCATAAATTTCCTAACGGAAAATACAACACTTTCACACTGTAAATAAGATAACTTAAAGCAAAAGGGCATCTTTCTTGAAGAATGAAGATACTCCCTATTACCTTCCCATACAACTAGCAGGTGAAGATGATGACAATCAAGAATCATGCAACGACTTGGGAAATTCTTACGTAAACTCGGTCTATAACCCCACGTGTGGCCATCGTAGATAAAAAACAACCACATCATCATTTTGAGTCAAGTGACGGTGATCAGCAAATCTGGTCTATATATAAGAATTTTCCAACAACACATAATACAACAAAAAGGTCGAAAGGAAAACATAGTCACTAACAATCTCTTAAAATGATGAGATCCAATGAAAGATTCATAAACTACAAATTCTCAACCTGTCTCTAATATATATCTGTTATCATAAGAGAGGAGACCCCATCCCACATACACCACCCCCAAAAAAAAAAAAATCCCAACTTTCCCTTTCCTTTTTCCATCTGATTTTTAGCCATTGCAAATGGAAAAAAACAAACAAAAAATTACAGTTAGAGAGCATAAACCAATCAGAATCCAACCTAATCTAGAAAAAATGTGAAAAAAAAGAAGGGATAGAAAGGTAGGATTCTGACCTTAATTTCAGAGCAGCCAGGAGACCAAAATAGGCCAAAACCAGAATATTTTCACTCCTTTTATCAGCTGAAACTTCACAAAAAAAAAAAAAAAAAAAAAAAAAAAAAACTCTTGCAGAACTTAATAATTTTAAGCTGTGATCTTCTGGAGTGCAATATGAAACTCCAAAATCTAACCCAGAAAAAAAAATTTAAAAATTGAAAAAGTAGATGTGTGAACGTTTATGGAAGTGGTGGATGATCTGTAAAACTGTCTTGATATTTTTTTTTTCAGGGATTTATCTATGATGATTGGTACTGAGTTTCTAGTGGGAATATCCAACTTCCTCCAAGATTTGTGCTGAACCCACCACGTAGTTTCTGCTTTTCTCTGCCCAACCACATACCTATAATATATATATATATTAGTATAATATTACAATACATCCATGCTAAGAGACAGAGTTGATAATTTGTCAAGGGGATAAGATCGTTCATGTATTGATTGTAATGAAAATAACAAAATTTGGCAATTAAAAATTAGTGATTTAATATAATTTTGTTATTTTGATGACTTTGATAAATGATGGTTAAATTTTTGTCTTAAATAGTTACTTTTATTAAAATTGTTTGATTAAAATATATTTATTTATTTTTGACATGAATTCAAAGTGTAATTCTAATTGATCTCGAAAAATTTAAAATTTTATATCTAAATTTAAAATTTTAATATTATTAAGCCTAAGTTTTAGTAGCTGAATATTTTGTTCAAACTTTTATTTGATTATTGGTAATCAAATTTAACGATTTTCTTATCAAAATTAAATGTCAATTATAACATCGTAATTTGATAGCCTTACAACTCTAACTACAAAAAAATAATAATAAATTACTTCAAAATGTTTTTTATTTTTTTGAAATAAATTACTTCAAAATGTTAAAACAAAAAACAAAATCATTAACAACGTTATGGTCAGCAACTTTTGACATTTTTCTTTACTTATCATTATCACCTCATTTGACTATTTAATAGTGTAGCATTACAATCACTAACATGGTCATTTATTATTCAGCATACTCAAAATTAAATATTATTTGGCAATAAAAAAATATTGATTTTTATATTATTCAAACGTCGGAAGTATTTGAAATAAATATTTACATTATTATACAACAAACGAATATAGTACCAATTTTTTTTAATGTTGGAAATTAATTTTCTTACCATTTGATGGTAGATAACAATATATTCTTGGAATAAAATTTTATAATAATTACCAAAAAAAAAATGGTGATCCATAATGATTTTGGGTTTATGTTCTTCCGGCCTATGATCAACAGGCCATTTCAATTTGTAAATAAAAGATTAACATGGCCCAAGTAGGTATGACCTTTTAAAAGCTACAAAAGGTTTATCCCAGGCTGGACCAAGCTCTTGAGAGCCCATTAATTTATGGGCTAGTGTTTATAAAGCTTGAAAATACACTCCATAGTGGGCTTAATACTTGATCACATTTTTTGGTTTGTTTTACTTATATTTTCCACATAAAATATGTAAATTAAGACATTGATTAACTTATTAGCCCAACTTTAAAACAATATAAATATAATTGGCAAGGATTTAATTAAAGGAAAAATAACTTTAATAGTTTCTCACATTTCACATTTGTACTATTTTAATCACTCATATTTAAAATGATACATTTTAGTCCATCACAAATTCAAAACGCATTATTTTGGTCCCTCAACACAATTACGAGCATATTTTGGTTTGAAATACTTATGTGAATATCAAATATAATATATTTAAGCATAAAATTGGCAATATATAACCTTAAATACTAAATTGTTTCAAAAAGGACGATGATTGCAGCTGTTAGGGTAGGAATGACAGAGGAAAAGTAGTGAGAGAGGAAAATAAGGGTGGTAATGATAGGTGAGAATTTTGGAATGGTGGTAGATGGGGTTTTAGTAATGTCGTTTAGTATTTAAAATTTGTGTATTGCTAATTTTGTTCACATTTCAGGCCAAAATATGCCTGTAATTATCTCGATGGATTAAAATAGTATATTTTAAATTTGTGAGGAATTAAAATATATTATTTTGAATGTAAGAGATTAAAAAAGTACAAATGATAAGATATAAAATATAAAAAACTATTAGGATTATTTTCCCTTAATTAATTACAATAAATTAGCTTAATTTTCAAGCTATGAAGTAGCATGGAATGCCTAGGTGGGCCACATATTCCATTGGATATGGACAAATGGTCCAGCTTTTAAGTTATTGGGACTTTCTTTTGCTGTCAACAATCCAATGACTAAACACAAGCCCAACGTTCAGCTACTAATGGAATAAAGAATCTTGGACCACTTTACTATTACGAGACCTGAGTATTAAATCTTTTAAATTTGAATTTTTTTTTTTTTGTCTTTTTACTCAGTCAGCCTCATTTATTTTGTCGACTTTTTCTAATCTTATCTTGTAACGAATAGTTCATATAAATTTACTCATATTTTGATGATATTTTTATATATATAAAAAAAATTTATATCAAATATTATTAAATAAAAAGTTAAAATTTTAAAATTAATTAGGAAATCAAACAAAATTATGTATAAAAATTAAACACTTTGATAAAAAAAAATTCTTAAACGTGGTAATATAATTGAGACAGGAAATAACACTATCGTAGAGGACCTTTGCATATGTTTATTAATTATGTCTGTAAGAGATAATACACAATTTGGTACTATCCCTCAATTTTTTGATTTTCATTTCACATATTTATTCTTCATTATCTTGCACAAACCAACACAAATACAAACTATTTCTTTAAATTAAATTAACATGTTTATTAAGTGAAATATTCCGTATTAATACTTAAATTAAATTCAAATGAACATTAAAGATATAATATAACTTTATCAATTCAATAATTCAATATTTTCGGCACATAAAAATTTGAGGGTTCAAAATTCAATTTTATCAAGCACCCTTCTTTCCCTTTTCTTTTTTGAAAAAAAAAAAAATAGTTATAATCCTCATGAGCTGAACTTCTAAAATATTGTCCAAATTTAAAAAGAAAAAGTGCACAGTATTGTCAAAAAGAAAAATTATTTGTTACTCTCGCCCTATTTCGTATTGCAGAATGACATATTACAAATCGTTGGACGATTGAAAAGTAATAAAACGCTATTCGTTATCTATTCTATTTCGCATTGCGATATGAATATTATATTTATAAAATATTTAATACAAATCGTTGAATTATTAAAAAATAATAAAATATTATTATTTTTTAATCATATTAACTATTGTCATAGACACTCTGAATTGCGAGTAATTAAAACTTACGCGGTACAAAAAGTGCAGAGAGAAGTGCGTGGAAACTTGAACAACTCCACCGCCAACAAATCAAACCCAAAACAGACGCGGCTTTGGGCTTTATGACCCGTTCAGCCCTCTATAAATAGACCAGAGGCCCCTCCATCGCCCATATGTTTTCTGCTGCGGTTGTTTTTATATTTAGAATTTTTAGGGGTCATCTTCCAATTTTAAAAAAAGGTTCGTAATTTTTACAATTTCAAGCCCTAGGATTTCCTCCCCAAAAATTTGTCGCGAAATTCTTCTTCTCCTTGTATAAATCTGTTGTTATTATCGTTATTTCCATGCGATTTTTACGTGCATGGGTTCTAGATTTGCTTCACCGGCGCCGGAGTAACCTCCGGAAAGTTTAGTATTTTTTTTTTTTTTTATTAAGCCCACTATGGAGTTATTACTCAAGCTTTATACACACTAGCCCATAACGCGATGGGCTCTCAAGAAGGTCTCTTATATTTCTCTAGATTTGTATAAGAGACAGTATGTATAGGGGGGAAGGTCGCCGCCGCCGCCGTTACTGGGTTGTTTGGTGGGGATTCGGTACTAATCGAAGGAAGATAATTAATTGAGAATTAATTGATTTTTTAAACTTTTCGGAATTATTTTGGAGTCGGAGTGAAAATATTATTGTTCTGTCTTTTTGAAAAATTTGGGACTGGACAACAACAATGTGTATAAAAGATTTAATATTGTAGGTGAAGAATTTGTGCTGGCAAGTTTAAATTAAGCAATGGCTTCCAAGAGGATCCAAAAAGAACTCAAGGATTTGCAGAAGGACCCTCCTGCTTCTAAATGCAGTGCTGGTATGATTAATTTTTTTTTTCCTTAAATTATTGTTCTTTATCTTTTGGAAAAGCACAAGATGGCGGCTTTATGTTTCTTGTGAAATCTGGTAGTGTTGTTGTTGTCCCCCCCCTCCCTTTTTCTTTCTTTTCTTTTCTCTTCTCTTCTTATACTTGCAGTATACATATTGTTAAACATATCCATTGGGTGGGTCATGTACTAGCTGTGTAATTCCTGCTCTTTGAAATCTAAAGGGGGCTAAAGTTGTGAATTAGTAAATTGGGTTAATCAAACCTGGGGACCCTATAAGAGTTTCGTGTATAAAAGCTGGATCTTTACTCATCATTCTTTTTGGATATGTGCCTCCTTTGTATGGTCATCCACATCTCACAGTGGCTGTGAATAGAGTAATATACCCGTGCAGAATTGGAAGTACACCAGGGCAGTATGTGCAAGTTTAGCATGTCAAATTTTTGCAGGAGCCAATTATGCTGAAAGCTGTTTAATTCTCATATTGTACACAAATAGATTTGTTTCATATTTATTGTAAGCTATACTTTAACTTGCTCTTGGGTAATTATTACTCTCCTTTATCTACAGGTTTTTTGCTTGGTTGGTTATCTTTGTGTATATGTTTACAGGAATTAATACTGCATAAATTCTTGATAAACAGCAAAAACTAAGTGCTTGGTCAGAAATATGTTCAGAGTACATGGTAACCTAGAGGTTGGTCAGACTTAGTTGGTAGGAATCTTTGGTTTGCTAGGATATTAATATCAGAACAATCATATACACATTTGTGGTATATTATATGGTCTTGAAAATTTTCTTTTATCTCTTGTTCCGATGTCTGGAGTCTGGACCAATTTGGGAGCATAAGAATTATGTATATGGTCTTTGGATAATCTTTGTTGAAGTATAAACGCTAAGGAACTTCTTTCTCATATCCTGTGATACTCTTTGTCACATCGCCTAATGAACTGTTAGATTACTCTATTAAAATCACGTCACCTAATGTTGACAGTATTCATTAGGTGGTGTGATAAAGAATGGCACAGAATGTGAGACAGAAGATCTTATACCAAGTATAGATGCCACTATGGTAATTATGGAGGTTGAGGTGTTGAATTCTGTTATTATAGATGAATAACTTCATAAACTTATGTGTTCTGTGTGGAACAGTATCAATTCACTTCTATGACAATAAGTGACACATTACTGGCATGGTATATTGCAAGAAAATCGACTGTCTCTTATACACATCTAGATGTGTATAAGAGACACAGTTTGTATACATCTGTGTCCTTTGGATGGAATATGTAGCTTTATTCATATGCTTTTGCTAAGTTTAAATTAATCAGATGGTTGTGTTTGTTTGAGTATTAGGAAGTTGAGTATGAAACTGCTGCAAACTTTGTCATTTCACCTAATACGCTAAAGATGCTGTTGAACAATTATTCCAGGACCTGTCGGTGAGGATATGTTTCATTGGCAAGCAACCATAATGGGCCCGTCTGACAGCCCTTTTTCTGGTGGTGTTTTTCTTGTATCTATAGATTTTCCCCCAGATTATCCTTTCAAGCCTCCTAGGTAAAGTGTTAATGTGTAGTAGAATCAAGATTGGCCTTTGTTAGCCATTTTCTTCCTTAGAGATAATCATTTTGGTCTGGTCTGAATCTATTGGATCTTTCTTGTGTATTCCTTTTTCCTGGAAAACTATTGTTTCATCCATTTTCCCAATTCTTTTGCCACACTTGTATGACCTTGAAATTTGGAAGAGATAACTTTGAAAGAGTTAAAAGGAGGTGCATCTAAACAGTGTCAAATAGGTAGGTTGAGAAAACCTTTGGGTTAAATGCCTTTTACTTAATGCACTTTGTCCATGTTGATGCTATAGTCGAGTACAATGGCAAACAGTGAGTATATTGTCTGCAGTTAAGAATTGGATGTCCCAATGGACACCCAGATTACATTTCTTAAACATTTTTTTTGCCGTCACTTTTTCTTCTTCCTTTTCCTTTTCTCTGGTCTTGTGCTGACTGAATGCCTTCAAATTGCTGCGTAACCATTGCCTGTTTAGTAATTGTTAGCCCTTTTTGTGGTGGAAGTAGTTTGTTAAGTCAATTGAAGTGTTCTCTTTTTTAAAATAGGTGTCTTTACCATGTAAATCTGTTTTATGGCTTTCTGGCTATGTTTCACTGGCTGAAATTGTTGCATGCTCTTATGATGACACAAGGCATAATTAGGCTGAATACGTTAAAAACATCCATGTGTATGTGCAAGTTGATTGATTTTATCTGAAGATGTCTTGAGCTTCGCCAGTGTTTTTAATCATACCAGCACTGCAAGAAGCAGGAGGGTCCCTGTCTCTTAACATTAATCTTTCCATGTGTCTTGATATCCTCAAAGAGCACTGGAGTCCTGCACTTACAATTTCTAAGGTAATGACAGAGATTTGTCTGCAGGACTATGGTACTTCGAGACAAGGTCTTTGCACTGTTAGCACGGAGTGTTTTCATTTGTTCGTACAATGCTTGTGATTCTTTGTGAAATATGTTAATTTATACTTCGTTTATGTGCCTTCGTTTTCATCAATACTCGTGATTCTTCATAATATGTTAATTTCTACTTCATGAAGGTGATTTCTATTACTAGTACTGTGTGCGACAAGTTGTGGATTTGATGTTTGTATTTTTACAGGTACTGCTTTCCATTTGCTCCTTGCTGACTGATCCAAATCCAGATGATCCTCTTGTACCCGAGATTGCTCACATGTACAAGACTGATAGGGTAAAGTATGAGACCACTGCACGGTCCTGGACCCAGAAATATGCCATGGGTTGAGTGCGTGCCCTAGTAGTAAATAAATAGGAAAAGAACAAATCCCCTGAACTTGTGGTCTATCTGTTTGTTCTAGAGGGATCAAGTGTGTCTTGATTTGAACTTGTGTTTCTTCTATCATACTTGGGTTTTATCGAATATGAGAATAGTATTCTGTAATTTATGTTCCTATTAATGTGTTGGTATGAGAATGAAGATAATGCCCATCATTTTTTACAATTATTATTGGGTCTAGGCATAATAGGGGGGTCAACAGAATAGGAGGACACAGTCAACTAAGCTAAACTCATATTCTATTTGCTTGATAAAAGATTTGGATTTGGTTGGGCCCTTGGAGGAGAACTAAGACACTTAGCAGCGAAACTTTTTGGTCCTTTGAAATACTTTGGACCTGTAATATAAAATGGGCTGGTTTGGGAGAGCCCATATGTCAGGGTAAAGTAAATAATATCTGCTGTCATAAGAAAGAGTAAATGGGCTGTTTCTAGTTCATTCGGAAGGGTTGTTCTGTAATTTAACCTCTTTGTTAGTTTGTCGTTGGCGAATGTGTCCTGGCAGTTACAGCAGAGATTTTATGTACATGGCTTCCTACCAAAAAATAATAATAAAAAAAAGTGGTCCTTTGGCTTCCCCTGTAATCCGCAGCACTCACTGTAGTATACGCCAATAAGGCCAGATTGGTTTGTGAGACAGAAGGCTTGGGACGGATGGAGGGACAGAAAGAACGTCTTGAGCCGTCCCTTTTGGTGCAACTATCAATCAGCCTCTACTATTACATTATGGTATCTATCGCTGCATGTATCTATATAAGTTCTTCATTGTCAAATTGATTATTTTTAAACAAAAAAAAATATAGAACGGACGAGTAGTTTATATATATATATATTACTGTTTTTCTCTATATGACAGTGCGGAAATGATGCCAGTGTGTCATCATGCTTATGTTGTCATCGAGAAGTCTTTACTATTCATTTTCGTAATTTATAAATAAATATATTAATTCATTAGATAACTGAAAAGATAATAATATATATATATATATATATATATAATAGTTGTAATATTCACCATCTATCAGAGTGAATATATTAAGCCGTTGAATAACTGAAATAATAATGATATCTTCTTATTTTTTAGTCGTCGTCTCAATAGTTATACTAACTCATACTTCATATGTTGTTAAAGACGAGTAGATGACGGAACTACCAGAACAAAAATTAAAGTACCTGTCCGTGACTGTGTAAATAAGTGGAGGATGTAATTTGTACGAGTCTGAAAAGCTGATGGTACTAGAATAATAGAATTGTGGCCTGAATTTAATTCGGCCAATGATCAGTGGTTTTTTTTATGGGACGATAATAGCTGGAAAAAAAAATAGTATTATTATCCAAAGATTTTAAAAATAACATCTGTTATTAGCATTTTTAAACCAATTAACTTTTACTAATTAGTTTGGTCCTTCGACTCCCTTACGTTACACAATAGATACTAATTGATTTACAGATGTTATATCTTTTTTATAAAGTTATAAATTAAAGATTATTTATCAAAGTCAAAATACATGATAAAATCATATAAAATTATAAATTTTTAATATTAAATAGTTTATATATATATATATATATATATATTCATAAATATATTGGTCTTATCAGTAGATTTGTGATTTCGTCACTACATGCACTAATATTTTGTCTAGATATTTTCATAATAAAATGTGACTTCTAAATACGATAAATTTAAGAGCCAAGCTCTAAATAATTTTCAAAAGATTCATAGGAGGAAGAAGGTTTTCCTTTCCCCCATTCCAAGGAGGTTTTCAGCCTTTGCCAGTTGCCTGTGACCCTAAGAGGTTACAGGGAGAGGGAGGATCTCGTTCTTAAGCCTCGGTACGGCGAAATGCAAAAGAAACTACGGAAATATTTAGGTGAATTTGATTTAAGATTTATTTATAAATTTTGTAATATGAATTAAATCTTATACTTTTTTTCTCAAAGAATCACAAGCATTGAACAAATGAAAACACTCCGTGCTAACCTGTCTCTTATACACATCTAGATGTGTATAAGAGACAGATTTTAAAGTGATTAAATTACCCATTTGTATTAATACATTAAGGGTAAAAATTAAAAAAATATACAAATGGGTAATTTAATCACTTTAAAATATCTTTTGTAAATTCCACAACTAATAGTAACTTATTTTGAAATGAATAGAATCAAATGACATTATAAATAAGATTCTACTATAATATTTGTTTCTAATCATAAAATTTACAAGTGAATTTCAAAATCGAGTTTATTTAAATATTTCCAAATAAAATTTTAAAAAAAATGTGTTCTTATGTTCGTTTAGACGGAAACTATTTTCTTGGGGAACTAAAAAAGTCTATTTTTCATACAATTTTTCGGTATTCAGTTGACAAAATGAAAATATTTTGAAATAAAAATTTTTAACGGTTCATCTTTAATTTAATGAATACAAGTTAAAAAAAATTTATAACAATGGTAATAAATACCTTACAAGTAATTGTAGTTAATAAAAGATTGATTTAAATGATAGTATAATGTAGTAGTAAAATATGTATAATGATAGTTCTTATTAATCATCTAGACTCGTGTATAAGAGACAGAATATGCTCATTTTAAAAGAAAATAAGTTTAGGAAATAAAATTATTAAAGTAAGTATTTGAGATTTAATGTCACTATTAAATTATCTAAAAATAACTTACGTGATAAAACAGATATTATTTCAAACTATTTGTATTTTCCTATGTATAAAATATTTTTTAATATTTAATACCAACAAAAATTTTAAAAAATATTTTCTGTCCAAACGAACAAAGTCTGAAAAGGGTATTTTCTCTAGTGTATCGCCTCTTTAGTCTCTCCTCCCCCATCACACATTCTTTACAATGCTCGCGTAAAACCGGAAACGCATTGTCAGGAAGATAGTTACTGGTGGGCTGAAACAGCATTTAATACCCCAATAATTATGTAATTATAACTAACTAATTATGAGTCTGGAAAAAATTAAATTCTATTGAATGCGACTTGTGAGACTCAGCTACTAAATAAGATTGCATACCCACAGCAAAAAGATCTCTGTTTTGTCCTGTTTCTTCATTTAAGGTCCCCCACTCCCCTCTCTTTCCTCCTACCGCTAGCCAAAAAAGTTACCATACACCACTTGCTCTCCCATATTGTTTTAAGTTTTTCTATTTACTAATACTTGCACTTGAATGATATGACTTTATATTGGATCATGTGTTTCTTTTTAAATTAAATTAAAGGGTTTATGGTCTCATATCATGGAGTTGGTCCATGTAAATTTTTTTCCCATACTCAAATATGAATGGAAAAAATAACAAGATATTTATGGAGTTGACTCAAGTTTGGTTCAGCAACAACTACTAGTTTGAGATGGAAAATTCTTATACGAACCCGAATCCAATGTGGATGAATGTGAACCAAAGAATACATTCCACCTATTATAAACCGAATCCATATAAAAATTTCTCATTTGACATTAGTTCTTCAATGGCAAAAAAAGTCTAAAGTAAGAATCTCTTAATTTAACTAAATAACTACTGAATTCTGACCCTTTGGTGGATTGCCTATGTAGACTATACATACACCTTTACACCTACTATCAAATGTCAAGTAGCGATCCATTAATTCATTTTATTTTTAAACTCACAACTTTAAATAGTAAACTTTTATTAATTTTGAAATACCATTTGATATGATATTTGATAAAACCTTCCCATGATAAAGTTTCTCAATAAGCAGACACCCGTCCGTTAAGACACATGTAGCACAGTAGCATAAACCAGTATGGGACTATAGAAAGGTGTGTAATAAAAGGGCAGCAGCCCCCAACACATCTCCGTCCATAGGTATTTTTTAATGGACTCGATGCATATTATTATACCATAAATTTTTAAATTCAAAATAAACAACATTAGTCATGATATTGTAATGCTTTAGTTACACTTCAGAAATTTCCCCCTCCAAAAAAAATCTACCTTAATCATAATGTCATGAATCATAATGGATGTGTTTGAATATTCGTATAAATTCGATTCATTTAAAATTTTTTCGTAAGCAAATAGAGTATGCCCCATATATAGATTGAATAGTAAGTGAAGAAGATGATGGCGACAATAAACTGTTGGACAAACTGAGCCTACTGTTGTGTCTTCGTCTCTATCAACTCTGATGCTGACTTCTCTACCGACGCCCCTTTTGTTGTTGAGTCCCTTTAATTCTTCCATATTCTTCCATATCCCTCCTTTTTTCTTCCCATATTCTCTCCTCAGGAGTGCAAGATTCAAGGTCCCCCCCCCCTTTTCCTCCTCCTAGTTAAATTTACAACACCGATATAAATCTAATATATTTTTCAGAAAAATAAAGATTTATCTTGGAAGTTGTAAATTTAACTACATTTGGTGATAAATCTTTCTGTTGGGATTTCCTCTTGTCCATTATTCTTTGGTATTTTTCTCTTTTCATGTTTTCTGAATTTTAGCAGTTCGGTTTTTATCACGCTGATTGGCTTTTACTATTAAAAAATATTTTTTAATTTTTGTTTCTCTAAGGAAAATAATTACTCAATTTTAAAACGTAAGTTAATATTTGTTATGAGATATATATATATATCTGTCACTTATTACACTTATCTAAAATTGCATGAAGTTTAATGTTTTTATTGTCCCGGTGGGCAAATATTTAACACCAACTAACTAAACAATAAAAATTATTAAGAAGCACTTGCTTTGATGGCAATTATGTTCATAACATAAATAATTAAAAATATTCAATCCCTGAGAGTAAAAAAAACTGAATATTAAAAATTGTATGAAACATAGACTTTTTCAGCTGTCTCTTATACACAATGACTGCGGGACCCATGAGTCAAAAGTAACAATTAAGGTCATGTTGGATTTTTAGTTTCCTCGTGAAAGATTTGTACGTAACATTTATTATATCGTCGTTTGTACTTGCAATAGGATTTTCTTGAATTGAATATTTGAGTCTGAACACAAGATTTTTACATAATTATTATTGATTGTTTAATAGTGGTACAACATATCTATATTTTGCAGATCTGAAATCTCTCATGTGGATTGTGGGTTCAACATTCGACATAGATTCTCACATGCAAATATCTCAAAAAATATTTTAACTATTTTTAAACACAGAAACTAAATGGGATTCTTGACCTTGCCATTTTATACCCCCAGAAAAGAAAAAAAAAAAAATGTAAGTTTAGGACATGGCGTAAAAAGACTTGTGCAGTTTCTACCTTTCATAAAATGATTCTTTATAGAAATTTGTGAATAAAAAAAGGTTGTGTTTAGATAGGTAAATTTGAATTGTAGGAAGAATTTAAAATGAGCATATTTAAATTGGGTGAATTTCAAATGTGATAAAATTTGGATGAACTTGTATCTTCACTTACATTGTGTTTAGATAAAGAGATTTGGCTGATTTTGATTTGAAATATAATACAAATCTATAATAAATTATCCAAACAAGTTAATTGATTTAGTTGTAGATTTGAAGTTTACTAATAAATGAAAAATGTCATTTTAATGATTAAGTGAGTAAATTTGAAATTCAATTTGATTTCACCCCATGTCAAATTCAGCTAATTCAAATCCATTCATTTCAAATATTTTCTTCAATTCAAATTCACCTATCCAAATATAATATTATTTAATAATTAAAATTACATTATTATTAATTGATAGATTTCAAATTCGAATTCTCAATTAAATCAATAAATTTATTTAAATAACTTATAATTCATAATTTAGATTTCAAATTCAAATTAAATCCCTCCGTTCAATCATAGCAAAATATAATCGCGATAATTGATGACTTGTGGCACTGCCCAAGTAATCGTGTTTGAGTCGTCATCCATCATGTTTGAATGATGATGATACCTATTCTTGCTTCCTAGTATTTCTTTTAGCCTTTTTTTATTTTTATTTTTTATGTAGTTATACATATAATAATTAATAATGCAAGTATTACAAACAAATTATTAATTGGATATAGATCGCTTAAAATAGGAGAATTTATGATTGTCATGTAATATAACTTTAAACCCTACATTTTAAGGGAAAGTTAACGAATTTAAGTAAATTATTGGTTACAGCAAACCCATGATTTCTAAATTTCGAAAATTGTCTATGACATTAGGAATTGACGTGTTAGTGGGGTTCTTTATTTACATTCCTAAAAATAAGATAATTTTAAGGTCTTATTAAGTACCATAACATTGATGTGTAATTAATCATTTTATGTTAATAACACTGTATAGAAGTTGGGGGTCATGTGTATTCTTAGACAACATACCTATCTGTTATATACTTTGCCCCCCATAGATAAGACTATTCATTTATTACCAATATTAAAATTATTACGATAATCTAGTTAAATAACTCTAAAATACCCTTAGTACTATGTTTTGATCTTTATGTATTTAAATTTTGATAATGATGTTATAATTATTTAAAATTAAGCAAAAATAAACTACATAATATTTAAATATAATTTTGATATGAAAACTTTTCGAATGGGCTTAAAATTTATGAATTTTTTTTTGTAATTATTGTATAATGACATTTCTAAAATTTTTTTGTGATTTTTTTCAATGTCTCTTAGTATTTTATACTTTTAACATTTGGCTTAATTTGTACAAATTGCAATGTCATATATAATATAATTCAACAGTTTCTCACATTTTCATTTCCAAAAGTCAAAGATATCAATGTGTTATTATATTTTATTTTTTTCTTAATTCTTTTATAACTATCAAAAATTAATTAAATACATGAAAAATCAAAATATGATACTAAGGGTTTATCAATCATTTAACTAATATTTCTTGATATTTTAAACTTTTTAAAAGATGAATAATGTGAATGGGGATAAAGTGTATATTTTTATAGTATTAAGAGAGAAAAGTCTAATTACCCATATGATTCAGGGGGCAAAGTGTTTTTTACCCTCAAATTTATAACAACTCTTATTATTAATAAATGATGTGACAATCACACATTACATGTCAATTAGGACAATAGTATCGTAATAGGATTCAAGCATTTTATTAAAAATTAAAGGGTTAAATACAGTAAATTCCCTTAAAGTTTGGACTGTTTTGCACTAAATTTTCTAAAGTATTTTTTTTTCACTTTACCCCTTTAACTAACGGCCAACTGTAACTTTGCCGTTAGTTTTAAAAAAAAAACAAATTTATCCCTAAAGATCAATTGCAGTAAACCCCCTTCAAGTTTAAATGAAATTTCACTTTACCCCTTAGGTAAGTTTTGTAGTATTTAATACATTGAAATAAAAATAAAAATCAATAATGTTATCAATATTATTAAAAATATAAATATGCTCCAAATTAATTGTTAATAAGTTAATTCTCGAATTATACTTTATTCAATATTTAAAATTTAAAAATACGGTGATACAATACTTTTTAAATTTTTCATGAATTATTAAAGGTATTTCATATAAATTATTTTAATTTAAATTTTAATTTATATGATAAAGTTACTTCGTATAATTTAGGTATTAGTTAAATTATATTAATAAAGGAAAAAATAAGAAGAAAATCATTTTAAATAAAAATAAAGAAAAGTAAAAGGAAAACAAACTGATATAACTTTGATAGATGGTTATAAGTCGTGTATTTAAAAATTTATTTTTTGAAGAAAATCTAATATATTTAAAAAACCAAAAAATAACGATCTTGGTAGGGAATTTTGTATATTTAAATTTTTTTCACAAGTATTTACCTAAGAACCACTTTTGGTGGACATCATTATATTTTCAACTATTTTGACAATATTTTATATTGATTAATGATTAAAGTAGGTTAATTAATATAAAACTAGAATTAGGGACTAAAATGAAAAATATAATAAACTTTAAGGGGTTAGTTTTATACATTTTTATAGTGTCTATGAATAAAAATATTTTTTTTGACTTTTTAATAGTTAAATTGCTACGGAAAAGATAAAGTGAGAAAAAATAACGTTAGGAGATTTAGTGCAAAATAGTCCAAACCTTAATACGATTTACTTTATTTAGGGTTAAAAACTAAAGCCACCATTCAATAATTCCAGCATGTCGCTGATTGTTGGAAGTTTTTGTGTTTATTTTTATAAAATAACTTATTTTTTAGATAATAAAAAAAGGTAAATTTTACAGTTAATTTAGGAAACAATTTTTTGACTTTAAAAGTTTGTATAATCTAAATTTTTAAAACACATGATATTGTATCATATAAGTATTTAAAGTACAAGAGAATAATTCTATAAAAAGACCGTAAAATTTTCCTAAAAATAAACCACTTGATTTTAAGAAAGTTCCAAGAAAAAATAAATAAATAAAAAGACTACACACACCCCTTGATCCATGTTCATCCACATCATTCTAATTCATTAAAAATAAAATTTTTAACAGGGTGATGTGGATGAATATGAATCAAAAAATATATTTCACTTACCGTGGATCATATCTGGGTAAGAATTTTCCGTATAATGGGGCAAAACCACACTTCTTGGCAATATTTGCTATTCCGGACTTTGACGTATTTGACTTCAATTTAATTAGCCAGCCTTGAATAAGGCCAAAGAATAGCAGGATGACAGATATTATAATTTTTAAAATTATAAAAATTATTTATATTTTTTTGTCGAAGTGTTTTTATTTAAAGGATAAGTGTCTAAAAATTAAGGATAGATTAATCTAAAATTTAATAATGAAAGATAAGATTTTGAAAAATTACCTTCGGTAATATTCCTATTTTCCAAGGCAAAACAGCTTTTTACTATACTAGCAAATTAATAATGTTAAACTAATTCAGATAATTAAGTTGAAATCTTTATTGATGAAAGCATTCTGCTTGATTTCAAAAAATAATAATAAAAATTTTAAACTTAATTAATTATCCTTAATTCATTAATTGTCTTAGTCAAAGGAATCAATAATCGGATATGTATACCTGCCGACAACATGTTAAAGTACAATTTTAATTAATTAGCTAAATTTGTATTCAAACCTTTGTAGACATCAATATTTGACTAGGGTTTACTATATAAGGTTACTTATCAAATTAAACAATTTATAAAGCTACCAAAGGACAATATAAGGAACTTTGTGAGAATTTTACCCTTACTTAAGACTATAAATGCAGGACAAATTCAAAAATTTTGTTGACTCAAACATTAGTGAGAGGAATAATTAAGATTAGATTGTTGAAAGCCACGAGAAGATGATTAATTTTTTCTTTGGAAAGGACAAACTTTATTGTCAAAACTGGAATCTTATTGCCATAACAAAAGAGCTATGGAACAATAGGTGATGATGCCTAAGAATACCATGACTCACCAAAACGTAATTAATTAGTCAAAGCGGTTAAACATGTAGGAGGATATTTTTGTAATTTTTATTTAAAATTATAATAGTTATTTATAAATTCAACACATTCAAGACCGGTATAATATTTATTCCCAAGTTCATAACAACAAAAAATATAAATAGTAAATTGACAAGTTAAACAAGGGGATGCATTATTCACTCAACTTCACGTTTTACCATTTTAGACTCTCATTTTGCTCTAAGTTTTCTTCCTAACACAAATTTTAACTTGAGTCGGAACTTCTCTCAGGAGACATAATCCCGCCGTTCTTGTTCTTGTTGCAGGTTTATGTGAAACAAGGGGATGCATAATTCCGCCGTTCTTGTTTATGTGAAAAATAAATATTCTATAAGCTGAAATTTAGTCTGTGTAGCATATTAAAATTATGAAGCAATTTAAATTTTGAAAGTAGAAACATATATAACAAATTCTCTAGTACAATTTTTCTTTATTAATAATAATAAATAGAATTGCTCAGAATGACTCTTTGTAATGTGTATAAATGGAGTTGATAAGAATGACTCTACTATTGTTGTGAAGAATATAATTGTGTCTGGTAAGGATATTGTCATTTTTACTTGAAAAGTAAGCAAGTCAATAATTGGGTAGTATAATATGTCTTAATATCCATTAAACTCATTTGCTTTATAATATTACTAATTTGTTTCTTAGAAAATTAGATGTGTATGTTTTATAATAATTTAAAATTCACATTTGTTCTCATTGAAGAATAAAATTTCCAACTTTAAACCACTTAATTATGCAACTTAAAAATATTTGTAACATTGAGGATTCTTCTAGGTTTTATTTTTCTTTTCTTTTTTTCACTTTACGACAAAGCAAGGACGAGGACAAAAAAACTAAAGGGCTATATTGTCCTCACAAGCGTTTGCCAAATTTCTAATTTGCCAACTCCTCGGTCAACCTTTATGAGTCGTTGACAATTTTTACTGCAATAATACAAAAATTTCAAAAACGAGTTCTCCACGCAACTAAAAGATGACTCGGTTCGTTCGTTTTACAAGGAATATTACTTATATATTCTTACAGGTAATTCTAACGAATAGGTTAAATATGGTAAATCGTATTAAGGTTTGGACTATTTAACAATAAACACAAATATTTTTTTCATAGATTGCTGGAATCTGTCTCTTATACACATCTAGATGTGTATATGAGAAATATACATGATTTATAAGACACCATGCATGGTTTTTTAATACTTCATATACTTACTTTATTGGTAAGTTTTACAATTTTTTTTTACAGAATTATCCAATTATATTTTAAAAATGTACAATATAAATTTTTAAAATCTAAAATATTATATTTTGATGAACATGGATCCTGTCTATTAACAATATAGAACTTATATCTCTTATACAACATGTGGCATCAAAATATTTATGTTTTATACTTATGTGACAAGTTTATTAAGAGCATTTATGTAATTAGCCGTTATACTTAGATGACAATGTAATGGCCTGAATGCCCCTCTTCGTTGTCTATAAATAAAGAGTCCCTAAACTTTAAATGTAACTTTTACACATTTAATATAACTCCCAAATTCCCCTAATCTAAAGCTTTATGCTCAAACTCCCTCTCTACATTTTTCACGTACATCACTTAAATAAATTATAATGTGCATTATCTATGAAATTACACGATAATTTTTTACGTCTATTTGGTTCACGATATTAGAAAATTATTTATAAATTTATAATTATTTGTTAAAATCATTTTACGTGACAAAATTTTATTAAATTACTATTCTTCTTAATTTTGGATTATCGTCTAAATTTTTTTTCTTTTTTTTTTACATTTAATAATATATACATAATTTTTATTTATTATTTTGTATAAATTCAATTCACGAGATCATAACATTAGAATTTTGACACTTTAAATTCAATGACATGAATGAAGTGATTAAATTTATAATACTATATTCACGACATAAAGACATCCTATTATACATGGGTCAATTTTAAAAGTTTTGGGTGACATTCTGCAGTATCATTAGCCTAGACACTTTTTTAACCACCCTAGCTATATAATAGACCCACTGTAAAAAACATCATCACAGATTCCCTTCCATCTGTCCTCACGGTAAACTATGAAGTAGAAAGCTATCTCACGGTAAACTATGGAGTAGCTAAAAAAGGAAATGATTTTTTATTTTATTTATAAATTAATATAAATAAATATTTAAAATATAATATTATTTATAAATTTTTAATGCAAAATCAAACCTTATGAAATTTAAGACGGGGTTTATACAAATTTTCCCAAAATTAAACCACCCGTTTCCCTACTTTTTCTCCATTTTACTTTGATTAAATCCAAAGTAAAGATTTTTATTTTTATTTTTAAAAAGAGATAAATATACTCTCTTTCATCACTGAATAATGCATATGAGGCAAATTATTCCCTATAAATTATAACAATTTTACTCCTTTTAACTTGATATTTACGATATTATTTGTAAAAGTCAACATAAGAATAATAATTTAGATGTAATTAAAAGAATTTGGAAGATTTGCCAATATTTTCTAAATTTTAATATGCCTCTTGTATTGTTACGTTTTTTTTCCCTTTTATATTCCACGAAATGTGCATTTTTAATTAAATACAAAATTGATATTAAAAAATTACTGTCATTCCTTTAATAATAAGAACTTTAAAATAGTGACATAAAAATAAAAATAGAAGAATTTCAATGTTACCTCGTATTTTTAAGTTGCATAATTAAGTAATGGTTTAATTTTACAAGAAAATTCTCCATTGACTAGACATCATAGTGTGACAACTTGACTTGGGAAAAATTAATTTATAATCATTTATGATATGACACTTTTGAACTATAATTTTTGAATTAGGAACTATAAAAGCTATCATAACATTACTTAAAAGATAGGTCACGATAAATACTAATAATATTAAATATTAAAAATTAACACAAAATTTAGGAGAATTCTAAATCATCTAGTTCACTTTATGGATTTGTACGGTATAAATTTGTAAACTCCATTATATTATACCATACAAGTTTTTAAAGAGAATGATATTGTAGAATTTTTCTAAAATTTAAAATATAACATAAAATATTGAGAAATTCTACAATTGAAAAATTATTTTTGTATTTTAAAATTTATATAATATAATATTATATAATTTACATATTTATACTACCCAATTATTACCTAAATTCTTGAAATTAAAAAAATAATTTCTTTAACAAAAATATAAAATTTTCTTAAAATATTTACCTATTGTTAGAAAGGTAAAACATGATAAAGTTCGAATTTTTAATCGAACTGACAGTTCATTTACACCCCTACATTTGACAAAATAAAAGAAGCAAACAGGCAAAGCTATCTTTTAGAGGCGCATGTGCTAGAAGCTTCATTCATATACATTTGATCTGAGACTTTTGATCTGTTTTACGGTATAAGAGACACACCACCACCTCACCCCACCACCCCCCATCCCCCACCCCCACCATCACATATACATAAATTTCACCTTGAATTTTATATGTAAAAAGCTATACAAACAAGCGAGCGTGCTTTTTTATACATATACAAACATCTAAGGATTTATTTTTTTTTAATTGTTTTTAACAGCCG
Source organism: Cinchona pubescens (assembly GCA_025175665.1). Taxonomy (NCBI): domain Eukaryota; kingdom Viridiplantae; phylum Streptophyta; class Magnoliopsida; order Gentianales; family Rubiaceae; genus Cinchona; species Cinchona pubescens. The sequence continues at coordinate 6,361,269 of JANKKI010000131.1, forward strand.
AGAAATATATTTTTTTTCTCCATAAAAAATCTTCCAAATTTTCTGATTTTTTTTTCTCCCGTGAAAAATTTTAATTTTGTCAAAAACAATAAAAATAATTCACTAAAATTGTATAAGAGACAGGGCAGTTGGTAGAAAAGGACAAAATCATTTCCACCTTTCTTCGGTAACCTCGGCTGCTCTGTTTCTGGATTATTTATATATTTATATTTATTTATTACTGTAATTTGTGGGTTTTGGATATTAATCCTGATTTTTGAGGTGAGATCTGAAGGATGATATATTGGCATTGTTGAAATGTTTTTTGTTTTTTGATTAAAGTTATTTTATTTTTGGGAAATGATATTGTGGTGGATTTTTTTAGGTTAAATGATTAATGTGGATTTATTTTTTGACTGAATTTACATTTAGCTCAATTGGATTGTTGGTGTATAGATTATTTTAGTAATTTCTTTTGGGAAAATAGGCTTGTGAAGTATTATATATTAATATTGGAATTTGCATTTCTGTCAACTAATTTGGTATTTTTTAGGGAATTCAGATCTTTTTTCTTTTGATCCACTTAATAGTAATATTAATATTGTCGGTGGATGTTGTTTGGATTATGGTAGAAGAAAGGTGGAAATGATTTTGTCCTTTTCTACCAACTTTAAGTTCACTTTATTTCCCATTAGTTGATGGAAAAAAATATACAGGGAAGGTGTGGGATTTGGCGGAGAAGGGGTGGGGTGGGGTTTCGCTTATTATGAATGGCACACGGGCTAATTTGTCAATGTTGGTGAAATAACGCTGTCAGTCTTAACCAAAGTGAATTGATCAGATTTGTTTAAAGAAAATGGATATTGGAACGTTCAGTATTCGTGACAAGATCCATACTTGCTCGTGTTTACATGCAAGCAGCTTATCTTTTCGTTTCCTGAGTTCGTGTTGTTTATAGTGTGATCATTTGGCGAATGCAGTATAGAAGCTAACCAGTGTGAATTTGTTTGTTCGGTAGATTGATAGTGGAGAGAGGATTATGAGCTTTGACATTGTTGCTGGAGAAATGGATTTGGTGTTCTAATCTTTAAGGCTTCAGTCTCCTTTCATCCTAGTTTCTACCTTCTACCTCTGGCGAAAATGTCAGGTATTTTTACAGTTTAATGCGTGTTAACAACATTCCTTGATGATGGTTCAGTTTTGTGTTTATTATACGAACTCCTTTTAATGTGTTTTTAATTAATATGATTTGCTAGGCCTAGAAGGAATAGAGGCTTATGATGAAACTCGAGAAAGGAGATCAGATTTTGAAAACTCAGAAGATGAAAGAAGACGATTTAAGATGGGAGCTTTAAAGAAGGCAATAAATGCCTCAAACAAGTTTACTCATTCTTTCAAGAAAAGAGGAAAGAGGAAGGTTGATTACAGGGTTCCCCCGGTTTCCATAGAGGATATTCGAGATGCCAAAGAGGAGACTGCTGTATGCGAATTCCGTCAAAAGCTCCTTGACAGAGATATGTTGCCAGCAAGACATGATGACTACTATATACTGTTGAGGTGAGTTAAATCGAGTTAAACATAATAACACCATAAGTCAAAACAGAGAAATGCATTTATGATCTGTTTGGATGGATGGATTTCAATTGTGAGAAGGATTTTAAATGAATGGATTTGAAATAACTTGTATGAGTTTTTGGATGAATTTGAAATTCACTCATTTGAAATAACTTGTTGGTTTTGAAATTTCCAACCAAATTCCTTAAACTTGTTTGGATGACCTAGGAGAAATCTTGGATTCTTAAGTTTATGCGTGCATCCAAACACACCCTTATTTCATTGTCAACCTCTCCTCGTGGATAAATGTTTTTTTTTACTTGTACTTATTTTCTCCACCTATAAAGTAGAATGAATAATTTTGATTGAGCTTTACGGGTGGATAGAGCTTAGATTTTATTTTTCTGTTGGGTCGGGGGTGACAGATTGACGGATATGATACACGTTTGATTTGCTTCTCCCTAATCATGAAATGAAAGATTGGAAAATCTCAAGTTATTGGATTTTTCTGTAGATTCTTGAAAGCGAGAGACTTTAACACCGAAAAGACCATTCAAATGTGGGAAGAAATGCTTAAATGGAGGAAAGAGTTTGGAACAGACACCATATTCGAGGTAATAGGTTCATACTTTGGTTAGTTCTCCAAAAGTATGCTGACTTTAAAAGTTTGATTTTCATGGCTATTAGTTGCAAAGAAGAGTGTATTTGCCAGTTGTTTTTCTGTTTCCTGGCCAACAAAAATACAGTCAGAGAAACTGTCTTGTCAACTTTTATTTTGTCTTCTAATCTTCCGGCATTGCATCTAAGTAGATGTATCTCTTTGACAGTTTCTCAATTGGGAAATGTGCTTCCTCAATAATAATTGCTGTACATTCTGATTATTGATACTTGCTGGTGTGAAAACCTAGGACTTTAAATTTGAAGAGCTAGAAGAAGTTTTGCAATATTATCCTCAAGGATATCATGGAGTTGACAGGGAAGGAAGGCCGGTTTATATTGAAAGGCTTGGACAAGCGCACCCTGGTAAACTAATGCGCATCACCACAATTGATCGCTACTTGAAATATCATGTCCAGGAGTTTGAGAAGGCCATATACGAGAAGTTCCCTGCCTGTTCCATTGCAGCAAAGAGACGGATCTGTTCAACCCACCACAATTCTAGATGTACAAGGCCTGGTACGTTTATCATTTTGCCAAATTGGTTGCTATTGGAGCTTATTCTTTAATTTGTGGCTTCAGAAAATATCCTTCACTGGGTTATAACGTGCTTGCTTTAATTGGTATTAGCTTCTTCTTGCTATACACACTGACAAAGCTTATTAGAACTCAAGCAACTAAAGAATTTAGCAGGGATCAGAGTGCCATGCTTTTAATAGAATTTCAAAGATCACAAGTTGTTGCTTTTCTTGTACATGTTTCCGTGCCATGTTTAAAAATTGTTTGCAATTGCATCAGATACTGTTGTAAATAACAGCAGTGAACTTTTGAACACAGGGAGCTAAAAATTTTTCAAGGACAGCTGCTAATCTTTTGGCATCAATCACAAAAATTGACAACAATTACTACCCCGAGGTATTAACTAGTTTCTTGTCAAATTCATTTTTGGAAATAAAGTTACCATTTCTCCTGATCCATTCATGGTAAACGAGGGCTTTGTTTTTTCCCTGCAATTATCGCAGACACTCCATCGGATGTTCATTGTCAATGCCAGCCCTGGTTTTAAGAAGGTTCTCTGGCCTGCTGCACAGAGGTTTCTTGATGCCAAGACTATTGCAAAAATTCAGGCAAGGCTAAGTGCTTCTCTTTCAGATTTTCATGTACTATGGCAGACAGACTATAAAATCACACATCTAACTTTACAGGTTCTGGAGCTTATAAATCTTTGGGAAACACTTCTTGAAAAGCCATTGAGTCGAGGTTTACTTCTACTTTTAATCTTCCATCAGTGAGAATTTCAATTTTAGCAACCTGACCCATTTCTGTTTTCTAATGCTCTTCCAGTCAATTGCCTGATTTTTTGGGTGGCTCATGCACTTGTCCAGTTGAGGGAGGATGCCTTCGATCTAATATGGGTCCTTGGAATGATCCTGATATAATGAAGGTAAGTACAAGCTTATCCAAAGTGCCTTGTGTTTTGTTTGAATATGTTTAAATGAACTTAGGTATGTGTTTCATTTGATAATTTTAAGCAAAACTTAATCATGTTTTATGTTGTGGGAGTTTGTGTTACATCACCTGAGAAAATCTGACATTATTGATTCAAACTTGCAGCTTGTATATAATGGTGAAACAACGTTCGTGAGGCAGATTACTAGAGTATCTAGTGACCAACGGAAAGTTGACTCGATATTGCCTTTGAAGGTGAAATCAGATTTGAAAATGTCTCAGATGGTTCTTTAATACTTACTTTTTATTGGTGTATGATACGGTTCCATATGCAATCAGGGAAGATGTAGTGATACTTCAGTAGTTGAATCAGGATCAGATGTAGATGATTCTTGTTTCCCAACTAGAAATAGTAGCTTTGCATTTCCAAGGTTGGCTCCACTTCATGAAGAGGTGATTCTTTTGTTTTGTTAAATTATTGGTTATCTTAGTTGTTAATATGTACCATTATAGTATCCACTACACCCTATTAGACACAAGGACACCCCTTAGAATTATGTCTAATGCATCCTCCTCTCCCCTTTGTGGTTGACTCTCTTTTTGTGCACGGACATGCCCTGGCTTTGTTTGTTAATCTCTGTGACTTATGTATTGGAGACTTTTTACAGGCCAAGACATCAGAATCACCCACCTACTACAGCTGTGATGATTATTTCAGTGAAGTTGATACAAATGGTGGCAATGAGCAAGAAATAAACAATTCTCAAGATCAGTCTCCTGGAATCAACAATGCGGGAAGAAGAACCATTTTAGAAGGTTGTATGCATAACTATGTTACTTTAAGCAGCTACTCTAATCGACAGACTGCATGCAGGAACTTATGATTGTGAAAATTTTCAGAGCCATACATCTAAAATTGTGAGTGGTAGTAATAAAAGTTGACAAGACAGTTTCTCTGACTGTATTGCAATTGATTAATGTGTAACAGAAAAACCAATAGATATTCTTAAAATAAAAACCATGCAATATCAGTTCTCTTCCTTTCCCAGGCAGAATTCTCTGGTGAGCTGCAGAGTGGTAACACCCCCCCTCCCTTTCTCTCTCTCAGTTGAAATTTGTGAAAAATCTTGATTGTCACCTCATTTCTATTATGTGCCCTTGTCCCCCAGGTACTCTTGCAATCCATTGGTTTGACATCATCCAGGAAAAGGTTGTGAAGAGGAGTTTCCGGTTTATGTCAAGGACAATGATACAGTTCATTGTCAAACTTTTTGTGGTTATCCGCAATGTACCTGTTGACTATTGGAGGAGGCAAACTAACATATATCCATCTAATTCATTGGAAGAACGACGAGAGAACCAGTCATCTTTAAATGTTCGAGCTACAGGTGAAGGAAATCAGGTCCTTCCTTGTGTCTCTTCTACACATCTTGAAAAGTTATTGGAAGAATTGAATAACAAAGGCCATGAAATTCCAAGGGAGAAGGAGCAATTGCTTCAGCAGTCTATGGACAGGATAAAGAGTGTAGAGACGGACCTTGAAAAAACAAAGCATCTAGAGAGTAAGTATTATTATGGCTATTCTGAAATTTAAATATATAGGCATAAATAAAACTGATTCACCCTCGTACTTTTTACAGGTACTACATACTACGGTCATGAAGCAACTTGAGATTGCTGAGTTATTAGAGAGTATAAGGGAGTCCGAATTCCGAGTAAGTTATACCAATAATTTCTATCTAGTATTTATCTGAACAAAAGCTGTTAACATGTCCCATCAAATTATTTATAAAATTTTTCTTTAGAATCTACCTTCTTCCTGTTACCACAGAGTCAGTAAATAACTATTCCATGTTTTAGTTTTGTTGTTGGGATGTGTTTCTTGATCAAGCAGGAAATAGAAAGTTAGAAGGGTCACAATCTAGTTACCAAGTAGGAGGATATGCTAAAGATCTAGTTAAGCTGCTGGTTGTTCGAATTATATATATATATATACATACATATACATATATATATATATATATATATACATATATATATATATATATATATATATATATATAGCATATACATATATATATATATATATATAAATAATATACATATTTACTAGATATATATATATACATGTCTATTATACACATATATATGTGTATAATATATATATTCTGATTGTGTTGTTTCTCCACATAATCTTCATTATGGACAAGTGTGATAGTAGAAGAGCTTTTCTTTGTTCTGTTTTGTTTCATACAGCGTCGAAGGTTTTTCTGTTGAAGCGTGCAAGGTTGAGATGGTAGAGTTAGCCGACGCGGCAAGAGTTCAATGCAGTGAGCTTTTGTATTAGAAATGTGGTTCACAGATTCACATACATGGAAGAAGTGTTTGGCTGCTACTATTTTTCCCTTCTCTCCCCTTTGCCTTGAGTTCTTCACTGCGCTAGAAGTTATCTTTTACACTGATTTGAATACAAAGAGAAAAGAGAAAAGCTTTACAACAAGTTGTGTGGTGGGAGCTTAGGTTTGTCTCTCTGTGAAACGAGTAGTGTAGGAGTGGTTATGTATGTATATTCCTGAGTAAGAACCTTAGGGAACTGCAGCAATCAATATGTTGCTTCTGCATTGCAGTTTAATAGCACAAGTTCGAGGATAACACATCTACCAGGTTTTGCTTGTAGAATCAAAGAACTCCATGCTAGTATAAGCTGAGTAAAATCAATACACATTTTGTGTCCAGAAAAGGAAAATTCATTTACCCTGTTATTATTCACCAGCGGAAGGATTCTCTCTTAACCGCTTGTTCAGATAGCCCTACAAAAGCTCAACATTGTTGTTGTGAATGGATTACTTGTGAGTGGTGCCACCAAATGTCCATTACTAGAAGAGTTCTTTTCCAACTTTTGAAATATGGGCTCTATTTGGTGCTTTATTTGATATGAGAATCTTGAATCTCTTTATTAGTGGCTGTCAGACTCAATTAGTATATAATTCTTCCTCGATCCTTCATGGAATTCTCCTCTGGAACTAATTAAAACGTTTCCGGAGTAGTGAATTTGTCAAAAAAGCATGACAAAAGATGATGGGCTGTGTAGCTTCTTGTTGAGGAATAGCACAAATCATAATAGCAGGATATTTGGATTGGCTATTTTATGATCTTCAGCAAATTTAGCTGCCCACTGCCTTTCTGCCTCCTTTCTGTGGCCTACAGAACAAGTTACAATAACTTAAATCCATCTTAGACTATTTTTGTCTGGGTGGTGTTGGTTGCTGTAGATAACGGATGAAGAAAATTTGTAGATTTTGAAAGAGAAAAGAACTAATTTAGGAGGTGTTTGGTTCATATTCAGGAATCGGAATCGGAATCATAAACCCCACTATTGGTATGAGTTTATATCATTCTCGCTTACTTGTTTGGTTTAACATAGGAATGAGTTTTATTATATTAATAAGTTACTTAACTTGAAACTCATGTCACAAGTGGGAAATGAAAGTAGGTATTTTCTAACACTTTTATTCCTATAGAATGATTTCCATAGTGTTCAACTAAACACCATCTATGGGTATCAGTTAACTTTGATTCCCATTATTTCCTCTCATACCCATGAAAAACACCTCTTTAGTCTTTTATTTTTAAAATATCGATCAATTTGATTTTTTATCTATTATAACAGATTAATTATTTATCTTTAAAAAAAATTAATCGATTTAAGACTTGTGATAGAAATTATGAAAAAAAGTAATGGACTACATTACTTGATAATTAAGTGGCTGTTAACTTATAGAAGATACATTGTCAACAACTTTGTTAGTTTGTTCATAATTTTTATTAAGTCTTAAATTAATTATTTTTTTTAAGAATAAAGAATCAAATTAATATATTTTTTTTTATAAGCGATATTAAAAAATAATGTATCAAATTAGTCTTTTTCCCATTTTAAAAATCGAAGGACCCAAGAAGAGGCATCCACGATGAAGTTACAAAGGTCTGACTTATGTCGTCGGTGAGAATGGATCAAAGGATGAGAATTTTCCTCGAATGACTATTGTCCGAATCTCAACCAATTCTCATTTGTACATCATCAACCTTATTGGTCAGCTACAATTTGTCTCTTAACAGCAAATTTGATGTTGATTTATTAATAGTACAAATAAGATTGAAGAGGATTTAGAATTTGTTAAATTTTTAAACTCAAAATTGATTCGGTAAATTTAAAATTTTTAGTTTGCATATAAAAATTTTAAAATACTAGAATTTAATTCGAAATTATCTCAATAAAATTTTGTTTGAATTTGATTCAAACGATAGATAAGTCAAATATAAACATATTCGATTCAGACTATAGACAAGTCAAACATAAATACATTTAAAAATTTATTAAAATAATTCAACAAAATTAAACGCAGAAATATCAATTTATTTAAACTCATTTATACCCTAATATTCAAACCAAGTGAAAGGCTTTCTTCTTGGCAATAGCAAATCAAGAAGTATTGGCTATTGACGGTGCTCAAACTCTTAATTAACAAATGTATTTTTTTAACTAATTCAACCAATGGAATTAAAATAAAATCTCATTAATTAGTCAATCACAAGACGTGCATAATTGTTGAAGGAACTTCTAGATTTCCCTTTACTTCTTTTTGACACCTTTTCTTAAGAGAATTTTCTTCAACTTTGGTATTAGAGTTTTTGCAAATTAAAAAAATCATTGCCTAAAACGGTTTTTAACTATCTTTTTATCTCATATATATTATATTTCAAAAGTTATTATATTAATTATTTTAATAATATTCAAAATAATATCATTAATAATAGCAGCTGAAATAGAGCCAATTATAATCATTTGCTAACAGATTTTCCATTTACATTTTTTTTGTTTATGTCAATAGCTTCATCTCAAAAATGCTGTTGCAGTATTTATTCTAAATAACAAATTAAATAAATACATATCCAAACGGAGTATTGTTAAATTATTTTATTTTAAAAATAAATTGTACGAAGAATAAATATGAAATTTGTTTCCTTTATTTTTTTCAAAGAAAAAAAACCTAAGATAAATAATTTGAAATATACAAAGACATAAACTATGACTAATAAAAATATAGAAGCAAAGAATGCTACTAGAGAAATATTTTCCTAATAAAATTTAGGGTAAATAACACTTTGCCCCTATTCACATTATTCATTCTTTAAAAATTATAAAATATTAAGAAAATTTAGTTAAATGACTGAAATACTTTTAGTATTATATTTTAATTTATCATGTACTTAATTGATTTTCAATAGTTATAAAAGAACTAAGAAAAAATAAAATATAATAACACATTGATATCTTTGACTTTAGGGAGTGAAAATATGAGAAATTATTGAATTATATTATATCCGATATTACAATTTGCATAGGTTAAACCAAATATTAAAAGTATAAAATATTAAGAGATATAAAAAAAAATATTAATGAAAAAATATTTTCATGCAATACCTTTAAAGATTTATTTTCAATAGAAAATAAGTCCATTTGGAAATTATTCTACTACTATAGTTAACACATTCAAATTCAAAATAATATAAATGAAATTCAAAAATTTTAAAAATTTGACCAAGATGTTGAAAAATATATTGATATAAATTATATTGAAATATTATACAGTTCATTTTTATTTATTTTTAAGTAATTATCACATCACTATCAAAATTTAAATAAATTAAAAATTAAAATATAGTCCTAAGAATATTTTAGTCATTTAACTAAATTATCTTAATAATTTTAATATTAATAATAAATAAATAGTATCAATAACAGTAAAATATATATTTTTATAGTTCAAAAAATAAAAGTATAAGGGACAAAGTGTTATTAACCCTAAATTTATTGTATTAAAAATAAAGTAAAAAATAAAAAATAAAATAAAAACACAACACGCTGTCTCGCTGGGAAAAAGCTGTATTGGTGGTAGTTGACAGAGAAACCATATTTTATGTTGTATAGTTCTTCTTCTTTGGCTCATTTCCTCTTTCGTTTGTTTTTTCTTTAATTAATTATCAAATATATATTGCTTGTCTTTCTCTTCTACTCGGCATACACACGTTAGATATAAACTAAGCACGCAGCGAAACTCCATCTATATACATTGCTAACATATATTTTCATTTCTTGTACTAATATTTCTTAGTACTTAATCAACCTGTTTTTTTACAAGCTAGAAAAGATATATAATGGGTTGGATTTGGATTCATCAGCAAAAGTTTTGTGTGATTTTGGTGATTTGTCTCAGCTTATTGATCAGCACCTCAGCTTCCACTTTCCTTTCAGGTGTGTGTAAATCCATGTAATTTTTGCTTAATTTTGTTTGTATTTAGTACTCATGCTGATTCTGTGTAAAGGGTCTGTTTCTGATTTCAGTTTCTTGCTTTTATTTTATTTTATTTTTTAAATTTTTAAATTTTTGAATTTTTTTTTTTTTTTGGCAGAAATTGTTTTTGTACAATCATATTAAAACAGGATGAAACCTCCTCCAGGCTACACAAAGTAATCTTCTTTTTCTCAATCTCTTTATTTTCTTTCCATGTTGAGATGGTGTATGAGAAGATTTTCGGTTGTTCAATTTTGTTTGTCCTATTTATGAAGGGAAAGTTTGTATATTGGTTTTAGCTGATTTGTACATCCAACAATTGAGATGCCTTAAAAGTAACTAGTAATGCTAAGCTTTTTGAAGTGTAAAATTAAGACATAAAACTCGCAACAAATCTTCTTTGAAGAATTCTATTTCATTGGTTGGGGAAGAAGGGGGTGTATTCTCAATTCTGTACTGATGGACATCGATCTTGTGTGATTTAGTTAAGGACTGGCTGTTGCTTTTCTTGTTAACCTTTTTGAGGCTGTAGAGTTCTAGGCATTGTGGTATTGGTTATTAATGTTATGGTTAATTTTCGTATTGTTTACGTGCTCATCTATGGATTGAAAAGTTTTTGGCAGAAAACATATTCAAACGCAAGAACCAGTAGGAGTAGAATGAGCTTGACTAAATTTAAAAAAATGGTAGCTGATTAGTTTGCAGCATTTTACACATTGATTTCATTTGGTATTGTTAGGGTTGTCTTCTTTGTTGAGGTGATTCAATAGACAATGAATCACAATATGCCAACCAGGATTCTGTGACTTGTTATGTTCAATGTTGATCGCCGTACGCAATCTGTTTGGATTTGGACAGTTGCGTTTTCTTACTCTGAACTCAGTAGTCAGGCGCTGCTCTTTGCATGCTGAAACACAATTTAAGAGCCAGCTGCTATTAACTGCAATTATACACAGTTGATGTGTATAAGAGATTTTTTTCGGATTTTGGCTTTTCGAGCAGAAAACTTTCTAAATGATGCATCATTGAGAAAGTAAAATAATTTAACTGTTTCCAGGAAGCTGTTGGCGAGTGCATGACCAACTTATGGTTTTTCCTTTTTTTTTTTGGGCCGAGGGGACTAGGTTTAGAGTGGCCATCCAATTTAGCAGTGTTTAGATGTACTATTGACTATGCATATCAATGATTTACATTAGAAAGATTTTGTTTCTCGTCATTTCAGATGTCTCATTTGCTTGCTGTTTTTATGCCAAATTATTTGTTTGGCATAAGTTTCACTTTCACAAAGTCGTTTGGTTGTTGTTCAACATTTTATACCTAGATGGCTAATTTTTAGGTCTGGATGTAACATTTGCTTTTAGCATAACAGCTTGCATCATATGTTCTGCAGGTTGCTCTATTAACTTCGAGTCTCAAAATTACACTATTATCACTAGTCAATGCAAAGGTCCTCAATATCCAGCCAACCTTTGCTGCGCCGCTTTTAAGGAATTTGCCTGCCCTTTTGCAGAAGAGTTGAATGATTTATCAAATAACTGTGCAACAGTCATGTTCAGCTATATCAGCATTAATGGGAATTATCCACCTGGTCTTTTTTCCAGTGAGTGCACCGAAGGTAAGCAGGGGCTTGAATGCCCTGCACTACCGCCATCACCATCAGCTAATGCTAGTGGCTGTCTGAAAACATGCAAGCCATCTTCAGCCCTGATTCTTGCAACGACTTTTATAGTGTTGTTGCTGCGGCTTATCTAAATTTCTTTCTTCATTCAGATGTTGCATTACCTGGATTTTGTCCAAATTCTTGTTGTGCGAGGATTATAGCTGTAGTCTTGTATGTTAGCACACTTCATAGAGTTCACATTCATTTTTCAGGTGTACTAAACATTCTTGGTATTCAAATTGGCTTTTTTTTGTATGATATCACTGTGTATGAAAAATTGATTCTTGTCATTCCCTTGAGTCTTTTTTTGTCTTTAATCTTCATGAACCATGGCATCTGTTCTGAAGATGATGGTCTGTAGATGTTCTTTAAGGAGTGAAGTTGCTGTTTATCATGCTAAGGTTCTGTTATGAATGTGTGTCTGTCAGTCATCCATTCAGTTTCAATAGCATTTTGCTTCTGTAGTGCAGAAGTCAAATTCTTGATAAAATTCTAAAGAGGATGGAATTAGATAATCAAGGCCAGCACATATTTATAGCCTGTTATTTCGCATATGCTCGAACTACAGATATCTGGAATCCGCGGAACGTGTTCTTGTTTAAGGTTCTGATGAGAATTATATTTTTGTTATGAATACTAATTAAAAGTAGCTTAAACTTTTGTTGAAGTAGATGGTATTATTCATGAGTTTGTTGTAGGGGAAACTGGTCATGTGTCTGCTGATATCTCCAAGGTGTTATAATGGAACTGTTTGATATATATAGCCCAATATGGGGTGCTAAAATTGCAACACTACAAATAACGGGTCACAGTTAGGTGGACCGAGCCTATTTTAAAATTTTTCCAAATTTACTTTGAGAATAGTATCAATTTTATACATAGACAATTGTATCTGCTTCATTTGTGGAGGAGTTTATGTGGAGTAGGCTTCAGTAGGCAAAGATTTAGGTAGATTCGGTTTTTTACCCTACTTGTAGATCCTGTGTTATAGATTAAACTTTAGAGAATTTATGACATCAGCTAATGTAAACAAGATCCTTTAAGATTTAATTCTTTAAGATTTAATTTTGAATACAGGGTCTACAGGTAAAGTCAATTATCGGGTCTAGTTAAGTATTTTTCGGCTTCGGTATCCTTTTATTTCTGATTCTAGTATCTCTTGAACCAATTAAATTAGGGAAAAATTCTACGGTCCGTAATACAATTTTTCATTGTGTTTTAAAGAATTGTATAATACAATATCATTTGTTTTAAAAATTTGTACTGTATAAATTTTTAAAGCCATTAATGATTACCTTAGCGAGACCATAGAATTTGTTTGAATTAGTTTTGGTGACATCCAACGGTTCAACCGAAAAAGACCTTACATATGATGAAAACTTGAAGGGTGCAAATAGAAAAACTAGCAAATATTGATGCTAAAATTGGCAATGAACCCAATAATTCGTACCCTTTAACGTTCTAACTTCATAGTTTGCCAACTGCCAACACAAAAGTCCAAAAACAAGTAAAGAAAAGCTCCCCCACTCCAACCTCTCTGATTGACTACAAATGGGCTGTCAATAGTATTTTGTGAGCCCGGTTATACGAAGCCCGAACTCGGTTCGGGATGTCTCTTCTTACATCCCCGTCCATGTTTACATTACTCAAATGAAATGAGTATTTGTTTACACATTTATTGATTTTGTTTAAAAAGTCATTATTTAAGATACTTATTCGAAAGATCATAAAAAAACTTTTGAAATATAAAATATATAAATAAAATGTAATTTAAAATGTGTTTAATGAATAATAGTAAAATATCATATATATTCACATTATTTATTTTTTAAAAATTTTAAAATGTCAAGAAAATCTAGTCAAATGACTGAAATACCTTTAGTAGTGTATTTTAATTTTTATGTATTTAATTGATTTTCAATAGTTATAAAAGAATTAAGAGAAATAAAATATAATAACACATTGATATCTTTGACTTTAATGAGTGAAAATGTGAGAAATTATGAATTATATTATGTTTAACATCGCAATCTGCATCGATTAAACCAAATATTAAAAAATATAAAATACTAAGACACTTAAAAATAATCAAAAAAATTCTAATGAAAAAATATTTTTATGCAATACCTTTAAAGATCTATTTTCAATAGAGTCTAAATAAGTGCATTTGGAAATTGTTATATCACTGTAGTTAAACATTCAAATTCGAAATAATATAAAATGAAATCCAAAAATTTTTAAAATTTGATCAAGAAGTATATTGATACAGATTATATTGAAATATTATATGGTTTATTTTTTCTTATTTTTAAATAATTATCACATCAGTATCAAAATTTAAATATATAAAAAAAATCAGAATATAGTACCAATGGTATTTTAGTCATCTAACTAAACTATCTTAATGATTTTAATATTGATAATAGATATTAATGTCTATAGGAGGCAAAATGCAGATTTCTATAGTCAAGGAGATAACGTATATGTTAAGCATAATTTTTTTTTTTTAAACAATTCAAATTTGTCCTACCAAAATTCACTTTTTCCAAGTAAATAAAATGGGAGTTGAAGTGATCAACTGATAAATTGTTGCAATCATGCACAAATTTCAAACTGTAGCAATTTATCAAACAAAAAAATTAATTAATTAAAAAATTAAAAAATATATATATATATATATATATATATGATTCGTTAAAAGGACTTGTAAAATTCCCATATATATATAAAAAAAAAATTAACGTGAAGGAGTGGTCATTGTTTGACCACTCTATCATCAAGTTAAATGTCAAGACATGGGCAGTATAGATTGTATTATTTGTAATATTATTTTAATGTATTATTCTAAAAATTATTTAACTGATATGGCAATTAATAAAAAAATGTGAATAATTTGAGTAAGTGTTTGTATTGCGAATAGTGTAAATAAGTGTTTGAATAGTTTTTTGTATTAAAAGATAAAAAAATGTATACGAACAGTTGAACAAAATTATTAATATCAAAGAATCTAAAAGTGTTTAGCATACACACAGAACAAATATAGTACTAATTAATCACATTTAAATGTATAAGTCTGCCTTCTCGTCATTTGAAATCCGATTTTAAAAAAATAAGATATACTCATACATATATGTTAACATGTATTTATTTAATATAAAATAAAAAATATAATTTAAGTACACATCTGCAAAATACTTGGTATTTTTTGCACTAAAAGACAAAATACGTAGACAAATTTTAAATAAAATTACTGGTATCAAAATATATAATGTATAACATTTTTTATACCATCAAATCAAGTATAAAAACCATATACAATGTTTAGTTACCTATTTATCATTTGAAATTCGAATTTTGAAAAATGAAATATGTTCATATGTGAATGCTAAACATGTATTTATTTAATACAAAATAAAAATATAATTTAAAATTGACATTTTTTTGCCTATAGTTCAAATTACATTAAAATAGGCTCGGTCGAATCTTATATATCAATTTAAACTCTATTTTCTACTATATTTCGGACTCCCAAACCTAAGTTCGAAAGTCCGAACATTATATATTGTGAAATAATCTATTTTTTCACCTATACTTCGAACTCCCAAGCCTAAGTTTGGAAGTCTGAACTTATATTTCCATTTTTTCTTTGCTAAAAAAAAAGTTAGTCCATTGAATAGTAATGGATAGTATAAAAAAAAAATGTTTAATTCTAATATATGTGAATAGTATAATACATGTATAGATGAATAGTAAAATAATTGATTGAATAGTAATGAATAGTGAAAGAAAAATTTGAATTGTGTAAATAATGAATAGTAAAAGAAATTTTGAATTGTATAAATAATAAATAGTATTTTAAAAAAAAAGGTAAAAAATTACCAAAAAAATTTTTCCTGATCAAATAAATATTTCATAAAAATATAAATAATAAAATAAAAATGAGAAAAAAATGAGAAAAAAGAAATCCAAACGGGGCCATGGTTACTTGGTTTCCTAAGACATGATGACCACTCCATCTTGATTACTGGGTTCTTTAAAAAAAAAAAAAAAAATTTAATGACAAAAATTTGTTGTCAATGGAATTGAAGCGGTCAAATTGACTACTTCGAAGACCCCTGATGTGACTATGGCCATAAAAGCCATCAACTAGCCAAGACTGCACCAACAATGGTGGGGTCATTAACCCAATATCTCCTAGTCATGTTAACTCGCCATTTTTTTTCTATTTATAAATCTTGATTTAAATTAAATTTTAAAAATTTTATAATATTAAATAAAAAAATTTAATGTTAATTAATTGATATAAGTAAAAAAATTTAAAATTTAATTTTAATCATATAATGGTTAAAAAAAAAAAAAAAAAAAAAATTCGAAATCATGTTATTCATATCTCACAAGTCTCCAAAAAGAGATGAAATCAAGTAAACGGCTAATACTCATCATCTTACGATGAGAAAGTGCAAACTTACATGTTGTTTTCAGTAGATACGACAATCGTCAGGCACACAACAACAGCAAAACGCAAATAAAAAAAACTAGGGAGATCAAACAATAAATGGTAAAAAAAAAAATTAACAAGCTATATTTTTCTTCCTTAATATGTGTATCTCTCTTTTTGTTTTTTTTTTTTCCTGTTGCCTGATTTCTCTTATTTAAATCTAGTTAAAATTATTGATTTCTTGTTTAAAAAATAAAGGTCAGGATATTTACGTGATAATGACTCTCTCTTTAGAATAATTATAAAGATTTGATGACCTTATATTGAGTTTCCATGGGTAGAAGGAAACTAGCGATAATTATTAATATTTTCTCTCAAACAAAATAATTTAAATTGAACCGAAATTTCAATTCAAAATTTAGAGACATGTTCGACCGGATTAGATGTGTAACTAATGTATGCATTTATGTATATGCATGTGCCTAATTAATTGTGTAAGTATATATTATTATATATTGACAAAAAATTAATTAATTGGCCTTAAACCTCAAAAATTGCCTTTTTAGGCATTAAATTAAATTATTTAGCCGTAGTGCCTAAAATTGTTAATTAATTGGCTTTAGATCTCAAAAATTGCCATTTAAGACATTAATCAATTAATTGGCCTTAGAGGCTAAAATTGCCATTTAAGGTATTAAATTAAATTATTTGGACTTGGTGCCTAAAATTGTCTTTTTAAGACATTAAATTAATTAATTGGCCTTAAAACCCGAGAATTGCCATTTAAGGCATTAAATTAAATTTTTAGCTTTAGAGGCCGAAAATTGCCATTTAAGGCATTAAATTAATTAATTGGCCGTACAACCCGAAAAATTTCCTTGTAAGGCATTAAATTAAATTATTTGGCTTTAGTGCCTAAATTGTCTTTTTAAGACATTAAATTAAATTATTTGGTTTTAGTACACAAAAATTGTCATTTAAGGCATTAAATTAAATTATTTGGTTTTAGTGACTAAAATTATCATTTTTAAGACATTAAATTAAATTATTTAGTTTTAGTACCAAAAAAATTATCGTTTAAGGCATTAAATTAAAATTATTAGCTTTCGTGCCCACTTAGCCGTTTACGGTAATAATATCCGTCACAAAACGATTAAACAAAATAGTTAGATTAGTTTTCGGACTCGTCCAAATTATTTTTACCTTTAATAGCCAAATCCCAATTAAATATCGATTGTCTCAAATAGTAAAAAATAATTGATATGCTATAAAAACTACATGTGGCTTGATTCCAATTTGTTATTCAAAATTAACAATGTTTTTTCATTCAACATTATTGAAAAAAAATTTTACCCTTCAATATTAATTGTATGAATTAGTTTACTATTTGATTTATTCATCGTACAACAAACTCATTTTATCATACCATCTACGTATTTGTTCTGTCAATATTATTTTTATATCTAGATTAAAGTATTTTATTTATTCAATTACATTACTTGTAGTTTTATTAATTTTTATTTTATTTTCTCTATTATCAATAATTAATTCATCACTTTGTATTTAAAAAATGACATTATTTGAGTAAATATACTAGTTTGAGATATAATCTATATATATTTTAAATTAAATTTAATTTATTAGTATCATTTTCAAATTTAAGATGAACTATTTTAGTAAAGAATTTCACAAAGTGTAACTAAATATATTGAGGGCAATTATGACATTTCACCATTCCCTCTAGATGAAAATTTTAACATCATTTAATCTTAGGGGTAATTTGTAAATAAAATAAATATGAGGGACAATTTGCAACTGTCCCCTAATTACAAGGGGCAAACTGTAATTAAGCCAAAAAAAAAAAAACCCACACAACACGCTGTCAATATTCGTGTGGTTGACTGAAAAACCATATTTCATGCGGTCTTGTTCTACTTGTGCGTCTCATTTCCTCTTTCTTTTGTTCTTCCTTTATTACCAACAAATAACAATCAAACAATTAGAAAAGATGTATATAATGGGTTGGATTCATCAGCAGTTAAAGTTTTGTGTGATTTTGGTCAGCTTATTTATCAGCACCTCAGCTTCCACTTTCCTTTCAGGTGTGTGCAAATCCATGTAATTTTTGCTTAATTTTGTTTCTAGTGTAAAGGGTCTGTTTCTGATTTCAGTTTCTTGCTTTCTTTATTATTATTATTTTTTAATTAATTAATTAATATTTTTATTATTTTTGGCAGATGGTGCTTTTGGGGATCATATTGCAACAGGGAGAAACCTCCTCCAGGCTAAGCAAAGTATTCTCCTTTTTTCAATCCCTTTATTTTCTTTCCATCTATGATCATTGTATGGGTCCCTGCCAAATTATTTGTTGGACATAAGTGTTTCACTTTCAATTAAGGCGTTTGGTTGTTGTTCAACATTTTATACCTATATGGCTAATTTTTAGATCTGCAAGTAACATTTGCTTTTAGCATTACAGCTGATGCATCATATGTTCTGCAGATTGCCCTATTGACTTCGAGTCTCAAAATTACACTATTATCATGCCTAGTCAATGCAAAGGTCCTCAATATCCAGCCAACCTTTGCTGCGCCGCTTTTAAGGAATTTGCCTGCCCTTTTGCAGATAAGTTGAATGATTTAAGAAATAACTGTGCAACGATCATGTTCAGCTATATCAAAATTAATGGGAGTTACCCAGATGGTATTTTTGGCAGTCTGTGCCACGAAGGTAAGGACGGGCTTGCATGCCCTGCACCGCCGCCATCCCCATCAGCTAATGCTAGTGGCAGTCTGATAACATACAAGCCGTCTTCGGCTCTGATTCTTGCAACGACTTTTATAGTGTTGTTGCTGCGGCTTATCTAAATTTCTTTCTTCATTCAGATGTTGCATTCCCTGATTTTGTCCAAATTCTTGTTGTGCGAGGATTATAGCTGTAGTCACTCTTGTATGTTACCATACTTCATAGAGTTCATATTCATAAATCAAGTGTGCTAAGCATACTTGGTATTCAAATTGGCTTGTTTTGTATGATATCTCTATGTATTTCTAGATGGAGAATTGATTCTTGTCAATTCCCTCGAGTCTTTTGTCTTTAATCTTCATGAACCGCGGCATCTGTTCTGAAGATGATGGGCTGTAGATGTTCTTTAAGGAGTGAAGTTGCTGTTTATCATGCTAAGGTTCTTTTATGAATGTGTGTCTATCAGTCATCCAATCAGTTTCAATAGCATTTTGCTCTGTAGTGCAGAAAATCAAATTCTTGATAAAATTCTAAAGAGGATGGTTAGATAATCAAGGCCAGCACATATTTATCGACTGTTATTTTGCGTATACTCGAACGACGGATACCTGGAATCTGCAGAACGAGTTCTTGCTTGAGATTCTAATGAGATCAAATTTTTGTCATGAATATTAATTTCAAGTAGCTTAAACTTTTGTTGAAGTAGATGGTATTATTCATGAGTTTGTTGTAGGGGAAACTAGTCATGTGTCTGCTGATATCTCCAAGGTGTTAGATGGAACTCTTTGATATATATATAAAGCCCAAGATCAAGGGGGTGCTAAAATTGCAACACTACAAATAATGGGTAGTTAGATGGACCGAATCTATTTTAGAATTTGTCCTAATTAAATTTGAATATAGTATCAATTTATCTGTAGACTTGTATCTACTTCATTTGTGGAGGAATTTATGTGGAGTAGGCTTCAGTATTCTTTTATCTGATTCTAGTATCTCTTGAACCAATTAAATTAGTGGAAAATTCTGCGGTGTCATAATACAATTATCTCATTGTATTTTAAAAGATTGTATAATAGTACAATATTATATATTTTAAAATTTATAGTGTAGACCCTAGAATTTGTTTGAATTAGTTTTGGTGAATTTACAAGATCATGTCATCCAACAGTCACAACTGAAAAAGTCCTCACCTATGATGAAAATTTGAGGGTACAAATATAAAAACTATCAAATATTGGTGCTCAAATTGGCAATGAACCCAAAATTGGTACCCCTCAAAGTTCAAAGTTTGCCAATTGCCAACACAAACGTCCAATTAAATAAGTAAGGAGAGCTCGCCCCCTCCAACTTGTCTGATTGATTACAAATGGGCTGTCAATAGCTCTTTGTAAGCCCAGTTATACCAAGCCCGAACTCGGCTTGATAAAAGGTCTCACATCCCAAGTCCATGTCTACCTTCTCAAATAAATATATGTTTGGTCATTTATTATTTAAAATATTTTTTAAAAAGACTATATTATAAATTTTTTAAAATGTGAAATTAAGTAAAATTAAAAAATGTATTTAATGAACGATTACAAAATATTATACACATTAATAAGTAATATTTATTGTACAAACGAAGTACTTATCAATCCCATTGTATTGACATTTAATATATACCTTTACTATATTCTCCCTTATACATTCTTTCAAATGATAACACTCAACAATCATAAATGAATTTTTCTTTTCGCTCAATCACATCTTTATCATCGAAAATTAACAACATGCATACACATTGTGTGTGTCTCCAATTTATGATAGTGTGCATAACAGATCGCGATAGCATGGGTTGACTTGGATTGAGGCACAAACTAGTGTATGCATAGACATAATCACATCAGTAAGAATGCAAATACGAGAATTCGAATCTTAAATTTACACTCAAACAAAATATTTAATGACCAACTCATCTAAAATAAATTGCATATTTCCTTGTACATTCTTACAAATGTTAACACTCAACAACCAAAAATGAATTTCTCGTCTCACTCACTCACATCTTTATCATTTACATACACATAGTGTGTGCCTTCGTGATAGCGTGCATTTCGGGTCGAGTACGGGCGGGCTCAGCCCCGGCACAAACTAGAGCCTTAATACACAGAGGGGGCAGTTATGAGGGCAATTGTGTAAATATAATTAAAAAAACAATTGCAAATTCCCTAAGGGCAAAAGCTGTCATTTTCATTCCGGCTTCGCTGAAACCCATTGGATAAAGATCAGATATAGTTTTTCTCTTTCTCTCTCTACCGCGATCTAATTTAATTACGGAACAAAAGGGTATTATTTCTCTAATTTCGATTTTAATCGCGGCCTAATTTTCCTTTTTAATAATCTCTTCAATTCCGAGATCGAGATTGGAGGAGCTCGTTCATCAATTTCCATTTCACGATTTTATCGAAAGGTTAGATTTTTTTTAAAAAAAATTATTTTATTTTATTTTTTATTTTTTTTGCAAGTATTTCTGTTAGGGTTCAATTTGATGCTAGAGTTAATTTGGAATTTTAGGTTTTAATTAACTGTTTTGTTTACTTTCTGTTAGGTTATTGGTATGTGAAAGTGTAAAAGTAGACTTTTTAGGGTTTGAACGTGACATTGATCTACAATTATATAATAATTGCAATTCAAATACATTCATGATTTTCTTGTTTTGTTTTTTCGGTGTTTATCAAGAATTTTATTTTATACAAAATAAAATTGGAGGCATCATTTTTCTTTTTATGGGTGAATGCGTCAACTTTGTGTTTTTTTTTAGTAGTAATGTAGAAAGCTGTAGTTTTTATGATGTGTGGAATTAAGTAGTGGGAATTGGTTGTGTACTTGTCTAAAATTATTGATTGCTCTTATTTTGCGGCTAGATGAAATAAACCGAATTACGGGCATGGAAAATTCGGTGCTAAATTCTGTCAGAAGCTTGTGAAAATGATAAGTTTGTATTCTCTTAATAATTCCGCATGTAAGGAACAACATGGCAAAGGGATGATCTGTATGCCAGTTTTTTGGTTTGCATATGTTGCACTAGTAGTGCAATTTAAAACATGAGATTTTTTATTTCTTAGTTCGTTTTGGCATTTTGGGGATGTGGGATGATGTGTTTGTTGCGATTTGCTTTAGGGATGTAAATGCAATGATGGTATGGCTGTAGGATACAGCTAAAGAGTGCTTGTTGTGAGGTATGAGGATTGAATTTGTGTTTTCCATCTGGGCTGTTGTTTTAGTTCCCTGAGCATTGATTGTGGTTGTATATGCTCCTTCGTTGACATCCAAAGAAAAGGATTGTAGTAGTTTGGATCAAGCATTTGAGAAGATTAGATTTCTTTTGCTTTGGTAATAATTTCGACCTGCAAGTGTTGTAGATAAAAAAAATGAACATTAAAAAATAGAACTTGCACTCCTAACATTCACCACACAAGTTGTATTGTGAAATCACAGGTGTGCAAACATCTAGATGTGTATAAATATTTAAGCTTATCAACTCAAGGGATAACAGTAGAAAAGGCAAAGTGTATGTTAACCTCGAATGCCTTTATGCTCCTCCAGCAGGTGTTTTTGCTTGTGGTCTCGTCTTTTGTTTCTGGACTGGTATAAGAGACATGTTATATACTATCAGTGCTGTCACTGGCATAAGCAAAGATTTTTTTTTCTTTTATTGTTATTTTTTTAAAAAAAAATTGAAGGCAAACTTGTGTCTCACACATAGTCATGGTATATCTTGCTGACATTGTGGATACTGAGGTCATTTGTTTTAAGTGCTGGGCTCCTTTTTTTTTTCTTTGAATAAAGCTTAATTAGGAACTAATATTTTGCTGGTATTTTAGTCCTGTGAACTGCAGTTGATTTAATTGTTTCTGCTGGAGTGTTTATTTGCTATCCATCTACAACACAGCAGGTGGTCTATTCTTTGAGTAGACCATGTCCAACCACCAAGGAGATGATCTAGATTATATGGCCTGATAGAATATGAAATGGAAGATGTTGATGATGATATAGATGACGAGTTTCGTGGTAGAGATATTGGTGGCTCAGACTCTGATGTGGATGAATATGACTACATGGTTTGCCAATCATGCTCAGACCTTGATTAAGCAAACTCTAGCTGTTACCAGTATTTGTTCAAGTTCATTCATGTTTTATAGTTTTAAAGTTTTCTGAGCTCTTTAGTTGTTCCTTCTCAGAATAATAGAATGCAAGACACTTCTGCTGCTCAAGCTAGGAGGGGGAAAGACATCCAAGGCATTCCTTGGGAAATGCTCAGCTTAACCAGGGAGAAATACAGGCAGACTAGATTAGAACAATACAAGAATTATGAGAATATTCCTCTATGCTGGAGAGGCGTCAGAGAAGGTAAACAGTTCTCTATAAGATATAAGAATGAACCATGAATTCTTTCCTTCTTTGACCTTTGGATGTTTCAACATATTATTACTCGATTCAGTTGTTGTTACATTAATTTCCCTTCCTTGTTTGGCAGGACTGCAAAAGGACTGACAAAGGGGCCACGTTTTATGAGTTCAGACAGAATTCTAGATCTGTGAAATCGACATTTCTTCATTTCCAGGTTGGCATTGTATGAAATAAAAATTTCATTGTTCATTCTTATATCTTATAGTTCGTCTTACGACTGCTTTAGGATATGATATTTGAACTTCTAATTTGGAATCAATTCTTAATTTTTTCAGCTATGGATCAGATGTTTTACTTGACGTGTTGTTTCTGGAGTTTATGACTTCATGTCGGGAATATTCAGTAATGTTATCATATTGCATTGACAAGTGCTAGATATTTTATTGGGGCTGTATGATTACTCTCTGCTATTGTCATCGAAATTTGAGACCCAAGTGGAATACTCGTTCACATTTAGTTTTTTGGAAAACTGAAAGTCTTGAAAATATTGATCCTTTTGAACTGGGTGTTGAAGGATAAGCAAATTGTATGTTTAATATGTGGCGGCTAGTGGGCATGAAAGTCACTGTTGAAAGAATTGATGAATCATGAAAGTCATTGTTGAAGGAATTGATGAATGATGAATATATGTCCTTACTTTTGTGATATAAACATAGATCTTGCTCATTAACTGATATTGATTGTCAAATTTTGGTCAGACAACGAAACAAGGTAAGTGTAGATTTCATTATCTATAGGTTTGTGGGGTTATTTTGTTCATGTTTGTGGATTTGCAATTTTTTATTTATTCAATTTGGTTATCTTTTTTGAGATGGTGGATTTGATATGCACAACTAAGCACCCACTAGTTGAGGAATTTGGTATGGGCTACATCAATGTCATGATGTCTACCTTATGTCTCATTTCTCTGTTGTTCACTGGCTCTACCTTAACTTGCAACAAGTCTAGATGTGTCTCAACGTTTCAGGACATGACATGAAAACATATAGGTAAATGTTGGTGTGAAGATCAAATTCCTGTTTCTTATACACATCTAGATGTGTATAAGAGACAGAGCCCACCACTTTAACATCCTTGTATTTAATTAGATCTTTTCTTTTTCTTATGTGTAAAACATCCTGGAAGCCTGCTGGAAGGGTTTACACAGACTCAAGTAAGCACACTAGCTGTGAAAGACAACCTGTTAGTTGCTATATTTCAGGGAGAACTAATTTGCAAGGTACTTTATCTTCCCACCTCAAGCCCACCCACAGTGCCAAACTTTGCACCCAGAAAATAAGAACTTCCATAATGCACATGTGAATTTGTACCAAGAGATGCAGACAAAAAACCTAGAACCCCAGGCCTGGAATGTATTTGATGTTTCTTCATCTCATGTTTTAAATAGCTTCAGGCTAGGCACTCGTAAGGTGCCAAAGATTTTGTGGCAAGGAGATTCTCTGGTTTCTTTCAGTTTTTCAAAATTCTTGTCTAGCAAATATATGAACTCTTAAATGTGGACTATTAAGAGTGTTTGCTAACTTTGTTCAAAATATAAGAGTACTTTTTTGAGTGGGTAATTAGGAGCCCAGACTTGCTTCTCAGAGAAAAACAATCTCTGCAAGTCTTTTGGTTACTGTCTGACATTGCACATCTGGAAGGCTTGTTTCTTCTGGGTGCAGTTCTTGGACAGGCCTGGGGTTCAAAACAAGTTCTCGGACAACTTATGAAGATAATGCTATCACTACATGCAGTTGACATTTATAATACACCTAGGTATCTGTTCTTTACCCTCATGGTTTTTGGATTGTGGGCTTCTAGTTTGATTAATCCTAAGCAATTATCTTTTGGTTTCTAGCGGTGCAGTCCATTTTACAGCTTCAAATAATGACTCTGGAGTCAGGGACTTTGATATGGAAAAATTTCAGATGTCTAAGCATTTTCGTTTTGCTTGGCCAGTGAATGTTGAGTACTCTCTCTCTCTCTCGCGTGTGATGCTGCACTTAGCTATGTAATATAAGGGCTCCCAGAATATCAGTATCTTAGTTCTATACTTGGATAGAACATGATTTTCACATATTATTTGTCACTCCCTTCACTGTTCTGGTTTTGTTTTGACGGATTGGATTGTTTTGAACCTTTCCAATTGGATTGGATTAGGTGGCCTATATAGAGGACCACATTTGATTTTGTATACTTGCAGATGGGAATATTGAAAGTATTTGGTTGAATAAGAGAATCCTCTCTCTCTCTCTCTCTCTCTCTCTCATGTTTATTAAAGAGTGTTCTCCACTGCCTGATGCTTGATGGTGCATCTAGATCTCAATCCCCTATGGTCACTAAAGTTTTTTATTATTGTTATTATTATTATTATTATTATTATTTATTATTTATTTTTATTTTTTTTAAATGTATATATGTATTGTTGCAGCACACATCCCTGAGTCCTGATGGAAAACTTCTTGTAATTGATTGGAGACAATCTGGATGGTATATTGGTAGATTCTAGAAGTGGAAAGGTACACTATTTGACCTGTGCACTTTTCATGCTTGTCATTATTGTGACCCCTGGATCTATATATTGGAAAGACTTTCTGAAAATTTAGCAATTACAGGCAGTGGCAAATTTATGTGGGCATCTGGATTTCTCATTTGCATCATCATGGCATCCTGATGGCATTACTTTTGCTACTGGGAACCAGGACAAAACTAGTCGTATTTGGGACATGCGTAATCTGTCCAAATCTGTCACTGCTTTGAAGGGCAATATTGGAGCCATTCGGTCTATTCGCTATTCTTCTGATGGAAGATTCATGGCAATGGCAGAGCCTGCAGATTTTGTTCATGTTTTTGATGTCAAAAGTGGGTATGAAAAGGAACAGGAAATTGACTTCTTTGGGGAGATATCTGGCATGTCTTTCAGTCCTGATACAGAGTCTCTTTTTGTTGGAGTCTGGGACCGTACATATGGTCACGGTAGCCTACTCGAGTTTGGGCGACGGCGGCATTACTCATACCTTGATACAATACTCTGAGAGTTGGTTATGCACTCTGCAATTATGCGTTTTAGCTTGAATTGGTTTCACTTGATGTGGCACAACTGTGCAAACATTTTAGGATAGTATGCTGTGTTAGTGGGTCTAGGTGTAAATTCATTATGTTGTGCTAGTGGACTTTTATGGTGGTGCACCTGCAGTCTCATAAAATGTATTGGAGGGATGTACAGAAGGCTAGACGAAACCTGGCTGTGTGGAGAAGAAAGCGCATGGAGCTAGGGTTTTCCGGGACTAGGGTCAGGCTTGGAATGTGTCACAAAGGGTTGTCATGTTTCTTTTTTGTGAACTGTAGCTTGTTTTAGCAAGCTATTTACTGTCTTGAATGTCTGATCCATGTCTTTTTTTATTCAGTGCAACATGGATGTTGGAAGAACAGGGTTTCTTGGTTTAGCATGAAAGCTATATATACTATTTTGCCCTTTTTAATTCTTTTAAAAATCCGTTGTAACACTTCAATGTTGAGTAGTAGATCCATTGAATTTGATTAAGAGACAGAGTAATTGGTTCATGCGGAAGAATGAACTGAATGTGGCTACGCGTTTGCAGCTCTTATAGTTGTGATTCTTCATTTTGTTTGCTCATTGCACATAACAGCCTGGCTGGTTGAAAACTTAACAGTGTCCTTCAACCTGTAAAGAACAATGAAAAGCAAGCAATCCTATGTTTTGTGCAATTGTGTTGGTGAATAATTAGTTTCATCAGATTTTCTGAAAGTGGTTGTTTGGCTTGCCATAGCAGTCTGTTTCATATCGGTTCATCGCCAAGGCATATAAACATCCCTATTCTCAACTGGCTCCGACACATGTTTTTATCATGTTATGGCTCCACTTTATTTGACTGCTCGGGATAAAAACTTGTCATTGTGATTTTATTGACACCACCCCCCTCTCTTCAAAAAAAAAAAAAAAAAAACACAAAAAAAGCCTCTCTCTCTTTCAAAAAAAACACAAAAAAGTATGGATTCGGAGGAATGTTGTTGGGATTGAACCCGACGTGAATCGAACACGCAACCTTCTGATCTGGAGTCAGACGCGCTACCATTGCGCCACGGATCCTTGTTGGTGTTGTTGTTTATTTATTCAAAATTTTGAACTTATACTTCATAATTTGGACTATTTTTAATTTGTTCGAAATTGAATTAGCTGAAAAATACATCTTGTATTGATGGGATGTTTCTTATATATATAAAATAAAGTTGACAAATAAACAAACCTGTAAAAATGACGTATAAGTGTATAACCAATGCTTAATATATTATGTATTTGAAAATTGGTTTATGATGGAAGAAATAACGAATTTTCAAAAAACATACATCCCAAAAAAGAAAATCCTAGCTCAAAAGAACTAAAAGAAGAATTAATGGTAATTGTAATTAGGACCCAAGAGCAAACAAAACTATAATAAAATTCCACTAAGTAAGAGTTTGCATTTGTTTTGTCATCTTATAACTAAGTCAAATTTAGATAAGATTTAATTCAACCAAATCAAATTTAGATAAGATTTAATTCGAACACAATTAGATAAATTTAAAATTTAAAATTTATATATAAAAATTCAAATTAATCAAAGCGACTTGAGTTCAATAGGATAAAAGTTCGTCAAAATTTAAAAAAATAAATAAATCAAATTTAGTGAAAATTATAAACTGTCTAATAAACAATTCAAATTTAAATAAAATTATAAACATTAAAATAATCAAACAAAATTAAGCATTAAAATACTCGACTTAGTTTTATATATTTACACTTCTAATAGCAATTCCATCATTGATTATCACTAATTTGTACATTACCTGTTAAACTGTTAATTTTAATGCTTTAATATTTTATACTATTAATTTGTAATACACTATCTAAATAACTTACAAAATCAATATATTTTCAACTCATTTTTTAATAAAAAAACTTAATACTATAATTTACATTTTTTTAATTAGTATTCACTTAATCAATTCATCTATTTCATTCAAGATAGCTGTAAAAAAGTTCACCAATTTTCAACTAATATCAAAAATTACTTGACAATTGATAGTTTAGGATTAAATAGTAAATTAAAAATAGTTCAAGGTCACAAATTGCAATTAACCCTTGAAAGAAAACGAGAAAAGGACAAAGGACCAAATAAAATATAGGAGGACCAAAACTAAATACCCAAATAAAAAAGAAAGCCTTCATCCTCTTCTCCTAAACTTTGTAATTAATGACAACAACAGCTGCAGCAGTAGAGGGTAAAAAAAAAAAATTCCAACGTTCTATTTTTAGCCCCCAAATATTCAAGAATTGTTAGTAGTAATAGTAAAGAGTTCAAAAAATGTCAAACAATCCACCTCCTCAAAACTCTGCAGCAACAGCAGCAACTTTTCATGGTCAAGAGCAATTCAAAAACAAATCTTACCCAAAACCAGAAGCCGAGTACGAGGAAATTGTTCAGAACCCAGATGTTTTCTTGCAAAAGCTTAAGAAGAGGGGTCATTGTTTGGCTTGTCCATTTGTGAAATCTTAAATGCTTTTGTGGTCCCACCCATTTATAGACACCATAAGGATGCAATACAAGGACAATGAGAAATACTTCAAACTTGACCAATAATGGACAACTGCCTCCATTAGACAAACTTCTTATGTGGAAAATTTTCATATCTAGTGCTTTGATAACTTGTAACACCGTATGCTTTCAATGCTCGTACAATACAAGCTTAAAGCACAACGGGTTGATACCTAATGTACCATAGAATTTCCCCTTCTTATATATTGAAGTGTTGGGTATGGGAAAGGCAAATAGTTAAGTTGTTCTTAGATTTAATCTACCCTAGTTTTTGCTAATGTTTGATGAAATGTTCTTGGATAGATCAAAGTAGCCACATTCTTTGTAGTCTGCTTTGCTGTAATATTTGATTTTGATATGTGTTTGGTTGACTAGAAATATTGGATATTGACTTTGCGTCATAGGGACTTGTGTTTGACTGTTAATTGTAGGAAAGATTTCTTGGTATTTTTTGAGAAACCTCAAGTAACTTTGCTATTTCTGAACAATTGGCTGCTTGTATATGAATTGCAATTGTATTTCCTTTTTTAATTCAGTTGAGAACAATGTCAGATGTCAGTTGAGAACAATGTCAGATGTGTTCCGGAAAACTAAACTATTAGATGTTTGCTGTGAACCACAATGAACTAATGCATTTGCTTAGTTGCATATGATGTTGTAATTAACAAAATTGCTGTGTGAAGCTGATATTTTCTAGTAACTTTTTACAGGGTCCCTAGAGTAGGAGGCGGTTCTTTAGATCTACACCACCTCTTTGTGCAGGTGACATTCTAGAGGTGGTATTGAGAAGGTATGCCCTATTTTAAAAGTTCTTTTCCGGAAAACTTAATTTTATGAAAGCAAGAATGATGCGAAGCCTTTGATTATTTTAGTTTTGTCTGACTATTTTTCAGTGGCTATCATGTTTGTTTAATGAATTCAAAGAACACATCCCTGATGGAATAGAAATCGAAATGGTAATTCAAGGTTCGAAATATAGGTAAATACCGGTTCATATTTTAAGAGGATACTCCCCTACTCTCTAACAAATAAATGCCTTTTTTAGGCAGAATCATAAAATTTGGTGACAAGAAAATTTTTCTTTAGCGGAAATCCTGGGCTTTGGCAGGTATCCTTGTGGAGATTTTTAATTGCCAAGTTTAAATCAACTTGTGATGCTTAGATTAATACCTTGAAGGTGCTCCACTCATACCATAGTTGCTGTTTCCCATTTGTTCATCGAGTGTGATGCTCAGAGGTCAAGTTCCTTACTTGGAAAGTGATGCTTAAATGCATCTAAGATGTGTGATTATTTTAAACTTGTCACAGGTTATAAGAGATCGCAGATGGAAGGAAGTTACTGGGGCCTTCAGATTTCCATCTTCTATAACAAGTGCATCATTTGTCTTGCGGAAGTACTATTTATCCTTGCTCTATCACTTTGAGCAGGTTTATTATTTTCGGAAAGAAGAGCCTTCAACATCAGTTGCAGGTACGGGCTAACTTTTGTACCTTAAAATCCTTTTTAGTACTTTAGTTTGACATGCAGGCTAAGCATTTCTTTCACTTTGGTTTGCCAGATTCAGCAAGTAGATTTGTGAATGGTTCAGCAGCTTCGCAATCCTTTGTAGATAGCTCCTCAGTTAATCAATATTCAGGTCAGACTCTGTGGAGCTGTTGTATTGTAATTGCAGATTTTTCGGTCTCAGTTGATTTCCCTTCTAATCTGATAGGTTTTATGTCTCTTTCAACTAGTAATAATGCTATATGATATATTTGGTCTGTGAAATATGACATCTAGATTTGTGTTAATGAAGAGACAGATAATTTACAATATTTTGTTCCTGAAGAGAAACCATCTTTTGACTACCATTGCTGTCGTCTCTGAACATATCATTTACAGCAGCTGCATGTAACTTGTTAGTGTACCATTTGGAAGAACAATCAACCAACCACCGTAACTGAAAGAAAAAAAAAAGTCCAGGTTACCTTACTTAGATTGGTGAGGAGTCTCTGATTTTTTTTTTTTGTTGAAAATATAGAGAGATTCTGTAAGTTATTCAGTATATTGAGTGTTTGATCTCCTATAAATCTCTTATTGCTGCATGTGTCATAATATACGAGAACTTGTTCTTTTCTGAATGCAACCTTTAAGTCATCGTATGTGAGTTTGTGCTAGTTCAGACTTCTTGAACAACAGTAAAACTACATTTATCACTTCATGTGCAATGTACACACGCATTTGAGAGCACACATTTGTAGAGACTTTTGGCCTATCCTTTTTTGCACAGCTTCTTTAACATTTTTCTTTATCTCAACATTTCAATATGAATCTCTTTCTTTGAGATTTGGTGAAATTTGTTGTATTAGCTGTAAAAACACTTGGACACTCTTATACTCCATCATTTTCTGTTTCTAGTTTTCTTTTCTCTTTTTTCATGCATATACTATCTTATATGCGAGCAGTTAGACATATATGGGGTTGAAGACTTTTATTTATGTGACACAGAGATCACTAACTTGGACGCTGGCAGTTTAGTGACTGGAACAATTGATTCTAAGTGCGATTATGGGTACTTGATTTCTGTGGATTTGGGATCCTGAAAAGTTGAAGGGTGTCCTTTATCATATACCTGAAGTGCCACAGATGTCTCAAAGGTCTAATACTCAGTCTGGACATACGCGACGAAGACGCAGAAAACGCCAACTGGCTCTGGATCCCTATCGACCCAAGCCAAACAGGAGTGGATATAATTTCTTCTTTGCTGAGCATTACAACAGACTGAAGCCTTCATACCATGGGCAAGAGAGAGCTATTAGCAAGAGAATTGGAGATTTGTGGGGAAGACTCTCTGAGGATGAGAAACAGGTTAGTGTACCCAATCACATACAAGTTAAACTTGTTAGGAATAAAACCCGAGAAATTTAACTTAGAACAGGAGTGTCTCTTGTATCTATTAGTTATTGGGGTTCTTAACACAACAAGCTATTGCTATCAAAATCTTGGAGTGAACAGAAAGAGAAAAAAGACAACTGCTTTAAGCTTGTGACTTGATCTCTTTCCTGACTTGTTATGCAGGTATATCAGCAAAGAGGTGTGACTGAGATAAGGAGAGATACCGGAGTGAGATGAAGGAGTACAATGCATCCCAACTTTCATAAGAATAATGGGCTAACTTGTAGGCATTTACTAGGGACTACTTAGCTGGTGTCAAATTTCCACCTGTTATCTGCTTCCAATTTGTCATGTTCTTCTTGTTAAAATTGTGTAGTAGGCTTTCCTGTTTTTCAGGGGGTTTTGAACAGTTTTTTGCATGACGTGCTCTAAAAATATGTTTGTGAAAATATTCTCTGACCGAGGAATGAAACTAACTAGAGATGTTTGGGAAGTGGGTTTCCAGCAAGGAATGAGTAATCAACTATAATGACATCTATAGAATTTGTTTGTTTATCATTGATAAGTACCAATCAATAGGTGTGAATTCCCCTGTTATGGAACTAGTATTTTGAGTACTATTAAATTAATTCCCTATTCAATCCTAATTTTCCTCTCAAAAATTTTTAAATAAAATTCCAGAAAAAGGTCAGCCTCTTCCTCACTACCCTCCTTCCCCATTCTCTCCTCGCCATTGCCCTCCCTCTTTCCTCACCCCTTTTCTCTGTTTGATCTCTCACCTCATCCCTCTCATTGCTCGATCTCTCTATATATCCTCGCCCCTCTTTCTTGGTCATCTCTCCTTTTTCCTTGCCCCTCTCTCTCTCTCTGCCTTTCTCTTTCTTTGAATTGTCTCTCCTCGACTCTCTTTGCCCTCTTTCTTCTCGTCCCTCCCTCTCTTCAATCTCTCTAACTTCATCATCTCTCCCTCTACTGGTGTGGTGGTGAAAGGTGAAGGGCGGGTGGTGGTGGTGGTGGTGTGGTGGTAAGGGGAGGAAGGGAGGGGAAAAGAAAAGGAAAAAAAGAAAAATAGAAATATAAATTTTAAAATTCATTCTTGAATTATTATCAAACACTATCGATTTTTAGTTGAAACAGACATATTAACTAATTTTCACTAACAAGTGATTATGGAATTTTAACCAAACATAATTTTCTTTTTTCATTTTGTAAGTGATGATCATTATGGTTGCTCAATAGGCAACTCTCAAGTGCATTGCTCACTCACCTTTGTGGCATCAACACGGCATAGAGTCGCATATTAATACTATGTTTCGTGAGTGGTAAGATAGTTACTACTGCAAGAAGTGTAACTATCCTACATGGGAATATGCTAATATTTCTTTATTCTTTCACTAGAGCTCACGCTATACTTCTTCCTAATGCGGGAGCTTTAGCTAAGGACATTGGATGCCTTGCAAAAGAAGATATCCTATGCTTTTAGTAAAACATAGATGTGGGAGACTATTCACGCAATAGCGTGAAAGAAGTCCTACTAAGCTAGGGCTTGCGTACCGTCTTCGCGGAGATTTTCACATCGTAAGATGATATTATCGCCTTTGCGACGATGGAGTATATTTCCGTCATTTCCGTATCACAGACCTTCTCTTAGGAGTGGCTTAATGGTTTTGGGCTGAAACCAATATCAAATTAGGACGTTTATATCCTTAATAAACTTTGATACAGGTAAAATTTATTTTTATAACTTTTTGAAATGTAAAATTGGAATTTTTATAATTAATTCCTTCTAATATTTCTTTCTCAATGAATAATATAGTTAATGTATTTAATATTTCTAGATATATTGTTGATTTTAGCTAAAATTTAATTACTTTTAGTTTTGAATAATTTTTTTATGCCAAAGAAATAGAAGACGACTATTAGCATGGAGACGAAGTATAACTCAGGTGATAAGTTATTCCTCTATAAATTATTGATCATGCCTTTGAGTTACTAAGAGATAGGAGGAGAGCTGGGTTTAAAAAATGAACTGTTATCATTATTCTACGACCTCATATGCATTACAAATTACTTATGTTATTTGAGGGCAAAGACTTAGGTAGACCCACATCAGCTGATGTAAGCAAGATTCTTTAAGATTTAATCCTAACCATAAGTCCTACAGATCTTATACAAATCTGAAATGTGTATACAGACAGATGTTATTTGAGTCTCTACTGTCATACATTTTCTTTTACAATATATAATTCTAAAAAAATAATAATGATTAATATTAGAATGATTGTTATGTTTTAAAAACTGTTAACATTAAGACTCTTTTTCTTTCATTAACGATCTTAATTTTCAATACAAATAAAAATATGAAAAATGTGTTCATACATATTAAATTATTCAAATTTACTTTAAAATGTAGAAATGTTTGTCTATTATATATAAGAAATAATAGCTTTAATTTTTTTTATAAATTACAAACAACAAAATATACATATAAATAATATGATTTAAAAAATTAAAATATAAAATAAAGAATAATCAAATGTTTAAATATATTTTACATGATATACTATTGATTTATATGCATATGTTTTATTCTCTATCTAATACTCATAAAATGTTTGTACATATATTGGCAAATAGTAAAAAGAAGAAAAGCCCGATTAATCTGTAAAAATTTTCGTTGAAAGAATATACATAAATATTTTTTTATTAATCACTAATATTCCCAAACTCAATACACAACTGAAGTTTTATTGAATCAATAAAAAAAATATAAGAGACATCCATTAATAAAGCAAATCAAGATGCATTTAGCCAAAAAAAATAAAACTACAATTTACTTTATTCATCCTATAAAAAATCAACTGATACTAATAGCAATAGGGCAACTTCACATACTTTTTGTAATTTATCCTACTTTTCAACTCATTAATAAATACAAAAAACAAATTCTAATTGTATTTTGCATAAGGATTACCAAATCTAAAATGTTATAAAAAATTAAAGTATTCTGCCAAATATAATATAAATACTTATTACGAAGTTCATCTTTTCTATGTATATATATAAAAGTGTTATATGTAAAATTATATTTTGG
Source organism: Cinchona pubescens (assembly GCA_025175665.1). Lineage (NCBI taxonomy): Eukaryota > Viridiplantae > Streptophyta > Magnoliopsida > Gentianales > Rubiaceae > Cinchona > Cinchona pubescens. The sequence goes on from JANKKI010000131.1 coordinate 6,396,098, forward strand.
TGGCTTAAAATAATAGCTTTATTTTCTTTACACTTGAACCACCCTTGCCTTACCCTTCAGCCACCCTGCTATACCGAAGGAAAACGAAGGAAAATTGTTGGAATTTTTTTTTTTCCTCCTTTTCAAAATTTGCATATAGTTGCATGCACTTCAAAGACCTTCAAACTAATCTTTAAATCTTTTACTGCCTATCTAATCTCATCTTATCTCTTTTCTATCTCTTTTTACTTGCTAATCCTCACCTATCCTAAACAACTAAAAACTGTCTAATCTATACTACTCTCACGTGTATTAATTTATACTATTATAATTTAAAAGATTGCACATAGACAATATAAATGGTGTTGACATTTTTGAGAAATATAAATGAATATTCTAAAATGAAATAATACAAATTAGTATTTTCTAATTTTCAATTAGTGAAAGGAGTCACATGCCTTCTAAATATATTGTGGACCGGGGTCATTTCTTATTGGTAAAATAATTAAATTTATTTTGTGGTCAAATTGTACACTAGGTAAAATAATTAAATTTATTTATTTTGTAGTCAAACTGTACATTAGGCATATATAGTAACCAGGAATATAATGATAAGCATTATCATCAATTTTTAGGCTCCATTAAAAACAATTTAAATTGTTGAACATTACAAAAACTATTGAAAGGAAATATTAATAAATGATGGTGGATTAGTAAATCTTTTCTAATTAAGGTAAATATTTCAAAGATCTTAATGCTCAATTACTACAATTTAGATTAGAAATGGCTCATATTACAGGCAATATAATTATAATGAAATGATCTGTCAACCAAAAATATATCCTTATACTTGATGAGAATTGAATTACAAAGACATAAATTTAAGAGTATTGGGAAAATTAGTTTATGCAGTAAAATTATATTTAATCACGAACCCGTAATTTTAAATAATTAGTCACAAATATAAGTAATTTTATCACTTTATACCCATATTTTCATATTTAATCATGCAAAAGCATTTGAAAATAGAAGATATATGAAAGTGCAAATCATTCACTGTCCCATTTTCCTGTTTTAGACTTGAGACTTATTCTACCACATGCATCAAATTTTCCTTTTGAAGACTTATTCTACCATATGCATTAAAGATATGCATAATCAAGCATTAAATGTTTGTTGTGAGGCACCTACTAAAACTTTTCATTTTTTTGGGTGATAAACTGGATTTACCTTGGGATAATTATGCATGTATTAACCTTTAGGTTAGCTTTCTTGAAAATAATACATCTCGACCTATAAATCCATGGTTGACCATATGATATACACGGAATCATATATATTATGAAGTATGAACGACTAGACTCGATCTCAATCATATAACTCCCCAAAAAATCTAAAGCCATATAAATCTTATACCAACCAAAAAATCAAATTAATCATTAACTTTTATTAGTCTCCTGATGCTCTAAAGTCAAATTCAAACCTTGGACTTAGATGGCGATGGTGATAGTTGGGAGAACAAAACAACAGTTGGTTTATTAGTTTGCCATATTCTGTACGCCCATTGCAAAATCTTATCATTGGAATTCAAATGTTAAGATTATGTGGTTCAATTTTGATTATATATAAGATACACCTGATGTAATTTACTTTTACAAGACTTGAGGTAAGAAATTGTACGATATTAATATTAAAGTAAGTAACTTGATTTTACGATATTTGATTTACGATACTAATTGTGTCATGAATCTTTTATTTTAAAATTAATTATGTGAATGATACAATTAATTCTGAATTCAATGTAAATAAAATTATTTACATGGCCCATTAATACGCATTAGAGTGTGTGTGAAATGGGATAATTCAAAAATTATGAAAAGCCTGAATAAGTGGCTAAATAAGAGGTTAAATGTGGTGACAGTCAAATTTCCTAGTAGTACAATACTCGTCGTACTACCATTCAATTCTGCCCCTAATAAGACTCTTTATTTTCTTCTCTTTTTCCGTAGCTCCTTTCCCATCTTCTTCCCTCCCCCCCCTCTGATCTTTATCTCTATCAAAACCGCTTCTTCTACTCATCAGCTCTCATTAATCCCCATCAAAACAACCATATTTTCCTTGCCTTTCTCGCACTAAAATATTTAATGCAAAATGTTCTTGAAAATTTTCCACACGGAATATATAGGATAATATATATAGCATCAAGACACATAAAAATATGATATAATATATTCATTAACCAGCTGATATTTTCTGAGCTGGGATTTTGAGAAGTATTTTCCTTCTAAAACCAAACTTCTTTTTCGTACTTACAAAAAAAAAAAATTAATTCTTTTGCTCGAATATTGTTTTCTTTTCAGCTAAGCAACATCCCATTTCTTGTTCTGACAAAATCTTCTCTTTTTTTAGGGTTATAAGCCTTACTTAGCCTCCACCTCTCAGTACCCATGTTTTCATATTTAGCAAAGCTGAGATTTTTCTCATTTTTTCCTTTTTTCTGGGTAATATTTTTGATGGGTTTTTAGTCAAATCAAAATCTTAGCCGTCACTATCTTGCAACCAACTTTCCAGCACTTTTTTCTAAAAAGATTTCATCTTTTCTACATTCAAATAAATATCTATCAAATGGAGGATGATATTAAAGAAGATCAAAAAAGATCAGATTCAGTGGAGAACTCCACAGTTGTTGGAGATCATGGGAAGCTATGGATAAAGCTCAAGATTAGTCCTTCTTCTAATTCTGTTGATGATAAAAATCAACAAGGAGAAGAAGAATTGGAAGAAGATTTGGCTAAGGATGAGAAACAGTTGTCCATCCTCCAAAGCAACAAAAATACTACAAGGATTTGTGAGGTTTGTGGGAAAGTGTTAAAATCGGGTAAAGCATTAGGTGGTCACATGAGAGTTCACTTTCAAGCCCATAAAGATTTTATTTTTACCAAAAAGTTGGTCAAATCCGGCCACCAGAAGAAGAAACCCTTTATCAAGTTCATGAAGAAGAAGAAAAGGGAAGGAAATAGAAGTTGCAAATATATTTTTGAAAGAAAAATGATCATTTGATATCCTAGAAAATATGTGATCATGATTCACATCTGCAAAATGCTAAAATACTAATTCTAACATAGACAGGAATATAGCAAAAAAAAAAAAAAAAAAATTATTTGGGCACATGAGATGTCATCCTGAGAGGGAATGGAGAGGGATTCAACCTCCTCCTTGGGCCGCCGCCCCGGCTGCTGCCCTTATTGCTAGCCCTTTGTCTTCTGTTTCTGATGCTCGTGAGCCTCAAAAGACTCAAGATGATTATGATGATGATGAAAAGGTGGATTTAGCTGTTTCTGATGGGGATCAAAAGGTTGATTTGGTTAAGTCTTTGGGTGGTTGGTCGGTTACTGCCAAGAGAGGGCGGAATGCCACTGTGGAGAATTATTTATCAGAAGAAGAAGAAGAAGAAGATGATGATGATGAAAGGATGCTTGAGGCTGTTTCTATTCTTCTGCGTTTAGCCCAAGGTGGGGATTCTGCATGGGAAGATAAGCTAGTTTTGAATGAAGATGAAGTTGAGGAATTTGAGGCAACAAATAGCAATTCTCTTACTAATTACACCAAGAAAAAGGGGATAAGAAGGGAATTTTCAGCTGATGATCCAGTGAAAGAGCTGAGAAATATTGAAGGAAGAAAAATGGATGGCAACTACTCTAAAGCTGTTCCAGAAACTGGCTTATTTTTGCTGGAAAGTCAATTAATTTAGGCTGTCAATGGGAGGGGAATACCTTGCCTAAACATTATTATGGCGGGGAGAATTTCTCGAAGGAAGATGAGTCGGAGGATAGTGAGGACACTCGTGATGATCAGCTGCCGATAAGACATCTCAAGAATTCTGAGAGAACTAATAAAGGGAATGTGGATAATGTCAAGAGCACCAGGAAGAAGAGGAAAAAGATGAAGCTGAAGGATCTTGATGAATCAGTACTACATGATGATGATGTTATTGCTAGTCCTGTAAATGATAATCAGGTTTTGACATTGGCAAAATCTTGTGATCAGAAATACAGGTGCAACATTTGCGGAAAGAGCTTCTCCACTCATCAGGCTTTGGGAGGTCACATGTCCAGCCATAACAAATTCAGGATGAACATTCAAAATTCATTTGCTGAATCCAATTCCCCAACCCCTATAATGGAGGATTGCAAAGAAACTGATGAAGGGCCAGTTAGGTGTTTCTATCAATAGCCAATACTAGTCATGAGGTGTTTGCAGGTCAAGTTGAAGGCCCATCTAGCCAGGTTACTTCAGCTGGGGAAGTTAGCCATACCGGTCGAAAACTCGTGGGAATTGACCTCAATGAGCTGCCCTCATTGTGTGAGGAGGATGCTGCTATTGAATCTGATGATCTTGCTGCTGCTAGCTATGAGTGTGCATCTTCCTCTTACAAGTTACAACTCAGTTGAGTTTTCAAGTTTTTGTGCTTAACATTCTTGGGATCTAACAAGGTAGCAAACTTGGTCATTGAGAGGTCACTGCTGCATAACTTATTGATCTAGTTTTTGTTTCTGATAATTAGTGGAAACACAAGCTGCAGGTAGGAGGAATATCTTAATTAGTAGTTAACCATCTTGGTTATTTCATGTTTTTACTGATGGAGTCTTTAGTCTTCAAGACTTTGTCTTTTGTGCCTTTCCTTTTTTTTTTTTTCCCCTACATGAAAGAGCAGTATAGTCCAAGTCCAACTAGCTCTTTATATATAGCTTGCTAAGTAGGAAAGAACCAAAAAGGTTTTTTTCTGTTTCTTAGGTAGGATGATCATATGATGATGATGTGTTAGGGGCTGCTCACACATGCTGTTACTTTCAACTGAGTTTTTTAATGGTTTTTTTTTTTAATAATTAATCCTTCATCTTTTGAATTAACTTGATCAATTTGTTGTTTTTTTGCTATTTTGTGACCATTGAAATCATCTTGATTTATTACATTGCCTGTCCAGATTCTGACTGTAGAAAGCATTGTTCTTGTTCATATTCATATTTGTTAGTATACCTCAGCAGTCATTCTTCAATTATTTATTGCATACTACGAACATATTACTGATTTCATTCTTCAATTATTTATTGCATACTCTGAACATATTACTGATTTAAGTTGATAGTGGATGGAGGTCCAGATGACAGTTTCTTGTCATCTGCTTGCACAGAAAGAAATGTAGGCAAAAGTCAAGAAACTTAACCTCATAGATTCATAGTATTGAACTTCCATTACAAGTGACAAATTTTTTCCCTACTCATAATCTAGATGACCTTTATGATGTTCTACCCTTAGCTTTCCATAAAGCCACCTGCAAAGAGGTCATATATTGGATTATTTTGTAAATGATTTGACTGTTATCAGCAAACAATTTTGCTCGTAGAATATATTTTCCACAAAAAAACTATTTGACTGTGGGTCATAGAGAATGTTTTTGTGGGTGCAGATGTACGAGGGAGATGTTAGAGTATTTTTCACTATGTACCTATGTTACAATATCTATGTTACAAAGAAATTGAAGAGATCAATTAAACTATTAGGTGAAATCAATTAAACTATTAGGTTGAGAAATTAATCAAACTATTAGGTTGTGTAGATTTCTAAATCTGAGGAGGTGTTTGGTTCGCATTCAAAAATAAGAATCAGAATCATACAATTTACTATCGGTATGGGTTTATATTATTTCCTTTTACTTGTGATATGTTAGAAATAGGGAATGAAAATGGATATTTTTCTAACACTTTCATAATGATTTCCATAGTGATAACCAAAAAAACAAAATCTATAGATATCATTAACCTTAATTTTCTTTCTTTTCTATCATACTCGTAAACCAAACACCTCCACCCCTCGTTAATGATGATATTTTCTTTCTATTATTTCATTCCTATAATTCAATATGAAAAAAGATAGTTACTATGGAACAATTTCATTATGTTTTAAATTTTGTACGATGCATAGATTATTGAATTTTCCGTAATTTTTTTTTTTAAGGTAAATGAGTATTATGGTATGAAAGGAGATACAAACATGTCATGGCCTTGACTGGGGACCAAGTCAAAGGGAGAATGCAATAGCCAATAGTTAATTAAGTCTGACTTTTTGATGACTTCAAAATTCAAATTCAACTTAAGTGCCCAGTTGGGGTAAATTCTTTTTTTTTTTTTTTTGCTATATTCTATGTGCCTAAGATTTCATCACATAGCAAAAAATTAAAATTTTATTACATTGCAAAACTGAAACTGCCTAGCTGGACTAAATTCATTTTTTTTTTTTTGCCATATTCCATGTGCCTAAGATTTCATCATATAGAAAAAACTCAAAATTTCATCACAATGCAAAAACTTATTATTTGCATGCATTCAAATGTTAACTGATGTGATTCAAATTTGATGTGATTCAAATTTGACTATATAAATTATAGACCAGATTTATCTAATTCAATTTTGACTATATAAATTATAGATCAGATTTATCTAATTGCATTCCAATGTTACTTGATGATATATCAAATTTTGATAATATAAATTATAAAAATATTTATCTAAAAGAGAAATAGATTATTTTGGTCATTTATCTTTGTAGTGTATTTTAATTTGACTCTTTATATATCAAAACAACTAGTTTGTTAGTAGGTGCATTGTACGTCAATTGATTAACAAATTATTTTTGTATAATTATTAAAGATAAAATAAATTTTAATTATATATTCAATTGATTAACAGCATTTATCAAGATCATAAGCTTTTTAATTTATCAGAAAAATTTAACACTCTTAGAGTTCTATCGAGTTTGAATTAATCAGACAGTACCAATTTCCTTATAACATCTAATTTTGAATTTATTTGTATAAACATCTAGAAGTGTAAAAGAAGAATGTTTGATAAATTAAAAAAGACAAATTCTTCAACTAAAGACTCCATTTTAAAAACTGTCTCTTATACAATCTAGATGTGACATAAGATTGCAAAAATCCGCATATTAGAAGAAGATTTAGCCTGTCTCTTATACACATCTAGATGTGTATAAGAGACAGGAACTAAGATTACTTATTTTTTTTATAAAAAAAAGTGAATAATTATTGCAAAAAATTCAATATTAGACAGAAGAATGTTTGATAAATTAAAAAGTGACAAATTATTGCAAAAATGGCATATTAGAAGAAGAATGTTTGATAAATTAAAAAGTGACAAATTATTGCAAATATGGCATATTAGAAGAATGTTTGATAAATTAAAAAGTAACAAATTCTATTACAAAAGTGGCATATGAACATCTTCCTGTGTATTGTCTCAACTGAATGTGGATTAAACCACGTATTTAAAGTTAAAGAAAAAAAATAAAACAATTTAGTGATCAACTCTTATTTGAATGATCTAGATATACATAGGACTTTCTTAACATATACATAACATATAAGTTTTGTTAAGTTTAAAAATCATGAGAAATGAAATCTTGTGGAATGAAAGTACTTACATGTTAGTATGTTACCTAAAAAACAGAATGTATAAATGTTCATATCAATTAATAGATGTGTATTTGACAAGTTTTAAAGTTTGATTTTCATAGATTATTAATTTTGACACCCTAAAATTTTTTTTTAACTTTTGAATGACCTTGAGAGTTAAACTAATCTTGAAACACGAAATTTTATTAATTAGATTAAGCATCTTTAATACATTTATATGTTATACCAATAAGCAGTGTTTTAAATGTTTAACAACCAAAATAAGCATGAAATAGTCTTGGCTATTTCTTTAGTGAGAAAGTTCAAAAACATTTAGCAATATCAAATACAAGTTTTTTTTTTTTTAAAGAAAAACCCATGTTCCTACTTACCCTCTATTGACTCAAACTATCTAAGTTTGTATCTTTCTTTCATGATTATTGAGACTTCAAAATCTTATTTTTCATGGAAGTACGATATATTTTGTAGTCAGCATAGAGAACTGCCCTTTTAATTTTAAAATTTTCATAGAAAAGCTTTCAGTATTTTGAAATTTTAGTTTTATCCTACTATTAGGCCCTTTGAATGTTGTTAAAATCAATTTTTGTTCCTCATATTGGCTCTAAATAGGCAAAATATATAAATTGACATACTCAAAGTAATTAAGTAAAATTGAAAAATATATATCTTATGAAGTTTAATACAAACATATAATTTGCATTCAAAATTTATTTTTCAGATATTGTAACAATCTATATTGTAAAAGTTATATAATGTACAGTTAGCTCAATTTATAATTTTTGATTTTTATATTTATTATTCTTTAGTTTTGGAACATTGCCATAATATTTTTTATAATTGTCTACGAAATTATTATATTATATAAGAAGGTGTTGCCTTCATAATATTTTTTTATATCACGCTTACTAAAGTGGTTGCACCCATAATCTCAAGCCCTTTTACTTCATCCGAATGTTAATAATATAAAGTACAAACATAAGCTATTGATTTTGATTCTCTATATTACTTTTTCATGAATTAAAATGACTTGAATATCCATCTAAACCTTACATTGCAAGATTGCCTTTCCATTTTTAAATTCTTTCACTCATGTATTTGGAAATTTTTTTTAAGTATTTTATGAATAAAACTAATATTGCATACATTACGCTTCATGAGATATTTATAAAAATTTTAGAACTAAATGGGCTGTTTGGAATACCTATCCATTACATGTAAAAATCTTTTCTTAGGGCCATCAATTATTTTTCTAAAAATTACAAATTTTCACGAATATAATGCAAAAATAATAATAATAATAAGTTGAAAACATAATTAATTTGCTTCCATGACTTTATTGGGCTTCTAGTAGTTTTGGCTAGGGGTGTAAACGAACCGAATTGAGCACGAATAGTGCCTTACTCGAATTTGAAATTTTTTTTGATACTTGAACTCGAGCTCGAACGAGCTTCAAAATTTGAGCTCGAGTTCGAAAAATTTGACATAGTTCGAGCTCGCTCGAAAATAAGTAAAACGAGTTCGAAATCGAGTAGTTCGACTTTTTCGTAGGTAAAAGATGAAATTATTCTAAAAAGGATGGACATTTTAGTAATTTTACATATAATAAAAAAATTTAAAAAAATTATATAATACTCGAAAAGCTTGACGAGCACTCGAGCATATTATACATATGCTCGAGATCGGCTCGTCAAGAGTTTCGAACTCGAGCAAGCTCGACTCAAGTTTGGTTAACTTGAGCTCGAGTCAAGTTTTTGATCGAATTGCTCGTGATAAATAATTTAGGTTTATAGCCCTAGTTTTGGCACTTAAATTGATTCAGAAATCTAAGTTTATGATGTTTAAATCATTTTGATTATCAAAAAGTAACAGAGTGCCTAAAACTAATTGTAGGGTGTCAAAATTATTAATCTAAACAAATACAACAAATAGTGTATTCCAGTTGACTTTTTTAATTAAATAAAAATAAATAATACCCTTATTTTTAATTGAATTTACAATCATCTCATATCTCCAATATGGTAAATGAAATGAAATATAAGGCATGTTTATCTTTTCATATGACTAAAAACAATGAAAAAATGTCATAAATAAATTTTTGGAGTGCCATATTAGCTTTCTATATGATAAAAATTGTACCTATTCGATCGAATTTATTAAATTATTTGATAGGTTATTTTACTCTATGTTATGTGGGAACATATTATGTTAATTAGTTAAGTAATCTAGTTCTTTCCAAATCACCATGTATTATATAAATTTAAGAAACTCAATTCTCGAGTGAATCAATAAATTTTTTTATTGGAATTTGGTGTTGTGTTTCCTAATCTATTGACTTTTAAAACTCAAGAAATATTCATAAACTACATGAAAATTGTATAATTTATGGCCAACCTTCTAATTGCCACATTGCCGTAAATTTTGTGAATTTTTTGCTGCAATTTTCTAATATCAATTAACCTTTTTATTTCCAGTTAATATTCTTTTTTTGAAATTTCAAACTTAATTAATTTAAAGTACATGACCATTGATTCAAAAGTATTATTAGCATGACAAATTTTCTTAGGTGTAATTGTAAGACATATGAGTTTCATAATATAATTATTAATTCTAATTGAATTTTTTAAAACAAATGTTGGAATAAAAATTTTCTTAGTACCAATATTTATTGTTAGAGTTTAACTTAACTTCTAAGAATGATGGCAAGTTTGATAATATATGACCTTACGATATTGCTTAAACTCTAAGTTATATGTATAAGTTATGATGACTATTAAGAAATATAATCTCTCTCTACTTTCTATCTTGAATTATATTTTTGAATTTTCTTTGCTTTTGAGACACGCCTTTATATTTGTGAATTAGTAGCTACTTCATCTTGCTAATTTTTTTGTTTTTATTTTATATATACATTTTATTTAAGTTAATTAAAGTTCTACTTATACGAGTTTGTTTCATTTTTCCAATATTTTCACACCAATTAAAATGTAGCCTTTCAAAAACATTCATCAACCACTATTTTAATAAAAAAATATTTTAATTCACCATAAATATATATCTAATCGAATTATATCTTATAAAACTATAATTATTTAATTTATTTTTACTTCTAACATGAATTCATTAGTTATTTCAAACATATACAACTATGTCGTGAGATATACATGATGTGATAAGATGTCATTTAGTAAATTATTATTTAAAAATCTATAAATATCTCGTACACAAGTATTGGAAATAAAACAAAGATGTGTGCATAGAGTTGAATATATAAAAGTTATTCTCCAATTAATCTTTTTTCATATTTGTGAATAGACTAAAATCCCCTTTTATTTTTTTAGGAATATTTTACATAAGTAGCCTTAGTAATAACAAAAAAGACATTTAGATTTTGAGGATAACGCAGTCATTAAATTTTGTATTGAGGGTAATTTCGGAAAGAAAATCTAAATCACTAAGGGTGTGTTCGTTTGGATTGAAAATATTTTCCTAGGGAAAATTTTTCCAAAGAAAACATTTTACATGAAAAGTCCATTTTCCATACAATTTTTCGGTGTTCGGATATTTATTTGACAAAATGAAAATATTTTGAAATAAATTTTTTTATGGTTTCATATTTAATTTTATGGATATTAGTTAAAAAAATTTATAACAATGGTAATAAATACCTTACAAGTAATTTGTGGTTAATAAAAGATTGATTTTGTTTAAAATTAAATGATAGTACAATGTAGTAGTTTTTATGCATAATGATAGTTGTATTAGTGTGGAACCCATGATTTTTAGAAAAACGAATGGAAAAGAATTGAAAACGCAAATAAGTTTAGCAAATGAAATTATAAAAGTAAGTATTTGAGATTTAATGTCACTCTTGAATTATCCGAAAAATAACTTACGCTCAAAAATTCTGTAAGTTATTTTCAGACAGAGGAAGGAAAATTAGAAAATATTTTACACCGAAAAATATTTTCCAGTGTTTGGTACCAAAAAAATTTCTAAAAAATATTTTCCTGAAAATATTTTCAATCCAAACGAACACACCCCAACTTAAATTCACACATTTAATATTGTATAGACATTAGTCAATGCAGGTCTTTTTAACAAAAAAAAATTGAACAAATTGATTTAAAAATCACATAAATATCATTGTAGCTTTAAAACTCAAACATATTGAGATTAAAGTTTTATTCCTCATCACTTCCAATATATTTTTTTTTCTTTTCTCTCACTCACGTAACCTTAATTCTGTCTTTTTTTCTTCAAACAATCTTCACTACCAGAAATTAATGAAGTAAATTTCATCATTTTCAGGTTTCTAACATTTAGTCATGATTTGTGTTTAAAAGCGACACGATGTACACATGGTCTCCACTATTAATTTGTTCAATTTTTTTGTCAAAAACCCTATCTTGGCCAACATTTTAAACATCTATAAGAGATTCAATTAGTTTGTTTTAATACATAAAGGATCAAAATAGGACACACCCTCCTATATCTCACTAAAATGATCTTTTTTTCCTTATCTAAAACAATTCTTTCAGAAAACATGAGATATAGGAGGATGAGGTGATAATATGATAAAATTCTAAGAAAATGGGTTCAGTACACAGTACTATGGATAATTAGTCGTGAATCTATTGGTCTTCAAAATTCCAACTGCGATGAATAACTTGGCTAAGTTTGAATAAAAAAAATTGCACATGACAATTCAGTAGATGTTATAGATGTGATAATCAATGTGCATAAGAGTGTGCGAGAGAGATATAGTGGATTATGAAAAGAAGTGTGGGAAAAAATGTTACAATCAAATTTTCTACAATATCATTACAAAAATATTTAGATAGTTCGGGTTTTGAATCTCAATTGTAAATCAAGTAGACTTAATTTTGTATTTACCAAGAGATCTTGTAATTAAGATTCAATATTGTGAAACTTATTTACATCAACAAATGTCATTTATTTAAGGGAAAACAAACTTAATAGTCTCTCACATTTCATCTTTGTATTTTTTTTAATCTCTCATATTCAATATGATGCATTTTAGTCCTTTACAAATTCAAAATGCACTATTTTGGTCCCTCAACACCTTTAGGGATACACATTCCAACAACCCCAATCCTCTTCTTTTTTGAGACAATTTAGCATTTAAAATTTTGTATTGTCACTCAAATATGTTACATTCGATACGTATGCAAGTATTTCAGGTCAAAATATGTCCGTATTTGTGTCAAAGGGACTAAAATGATATGTCTTGTATTTGTGTGGGATTAAAATGTATCATTTTAAATGTGAGGGACTAAAAAAATACAAATATAAAATATGATGAATTATAAAAATAATTTTATCTTTATTTAATAAAGTTTAATCCACGTTACAGTATCTATTAACACGAACAATTAAAGAACAAGTCTAACCAAGTATAATCTGTGTAATACAATTCAATTCAATCCCATCCCATCCCTAGACGATCTTCATTTCTTTTCCTTTCCTTAATTCATATCCCATGTTCTTCCCTTCCCCAACTTCAGCTCTATCCTCCTCCTCTCCCATCTTTATCTTCATCAAAAACCTCTTCTCTTCTTCGGTCGATCCCATTAATCCCATCAACAACCAGCTTACTATAACATCCACATCAGTAGTTAGTTACTGCATGTTCTTGAAAGAATATTAATTCACACGGAATCAACAGGATAATGTACTGAATACGTATAAAAGATAGATACACCTTCATTAACCAGCTGAGATTATTTTTCCAAGCTAGCTGGGCTGTTGAGTAGTATTTTCCCTCCTAAAACCAAAATTCTTTAGCCCTTATTGTTTTCTTTTCAGCTATATAAGCAAAATCCCACTTCTTGATCTTTCTAATCTTCTCATTTCTTGGTCATTTCCTTATTCAATCTTTTTTAGGGTCACAATATAAGCCTCATGATGTCCATCACCCAAGTTTTCCTATCGACCAAAGCTGAGATTAATTTTTCTCATCTTTTCTTGTTTTTCTGGTTATATTCTTGGTGGGTTTTTGGCCAAAACAATCAAAATCTCAGCAGCACTATTTTCTAAAAAGATTTCTTTCATCTGGTCTGCATTCAGCTTAAGCTCTGCTGTAGTCAAATAAATATCAATGGAGGATGATGATATAGAACATCAAATATCAGACTCAATCAAGAAAGGGTCTCCTCCTGATGACAAATCCAGAAATCTTGGAGATCATGGGATAGAGCTCAAGAATCAAGAAGAAAAAAAAGAATTACTGGAAAAAGATTTGGCCAAGCATCAGAAACAGCTGCCCACCCTCCAAAGCAACAAGAATACAACTAGGGCTTGTAAGTTGTGTGGCAGTGAGTTCGAGTCAGCTCAAGGATTAGGTGGTCACATGAGGATTCATTCCAAAAGCAATAAAGATTTGATCAAATCTAGCCAACAGGAGAAACCCCTTTGTTGAGTTGAAGAAATGGAAACAAGAAGTTGCAGCAGATTTTGCCATGAAAATGGATCATCATCTTAGACAAATCAAGTTATCATCATCAAATGACAGCCCTGATGTTTATGCACATCTAAATGTTCTATCTGTGGTATGGATTTTACTTCGATCAAGGCATTATCTGGGCACATGAGGATGCATCCTAAGAGGGATCGACCCGCCGTCAATGCCAGCAGCCTTTTATATTCTGTTTCTGGTGCTGAGCCTCAAAGGGTTGATTTGGCGAAGTCTTTGGATGGTTGGACTGTAACTGCTAAGAGAAGTGACCGTAAGGATAAAGGGATGCTTCAGGCTGCTGATACTCTTATGAAATTATCCCGAGGTGAGGCAACAACCACCAGCGATTCCCTTACTAATTACAGGACAGAAAATGAGGAGATCATGACGACCAAGATGGCAACTTCCTTGTCCAAGAAGGAAGGGAGAATGCAATTTTCAGTTGATCATCCTGTGAAATAGCTGAGAATTGAAGACTTAAAATTTGATAATGGCAAAAACTACTCCAAAGATTTTCAAGAAATTGACTTTTTGGCTGGAAAGTTGGGGAAGGAAGATGAGGATACCCATGATGATCTGGCTGGAAAGTCGGGGAAGGAAGATGAGGCCACCCATGATGATCTGCTGATTAAACGTCTCAAGAATTCTGGTCAGAGTACTAAAGGGTCTATTGTGATTAATGCCCAGAGTACCAATGGCAAAATTGGTGGCAAATCCATCCAAAATTCAATTGATGAATCCACCTCTGATCAGAGCACTAAAGGGTCTGCTGTGATTAATGCCCAGAGTACCAAGGGCAAAATTGGTGGCAAATCCACCCAAAATTCAATTGATGAATCCACTTCTGATCAGAGCGGCAAATCCATCCAAAATTCAATTGATGAATCCACTTCTGTTGCGGCTGATGATTGCAAAAAAAGTGATGAAGGGCCTCCAGATAGCTCAGATCAATCCAAGATTCTTGCAACAAGAATTCCCCCAGTACCAGTCAGGCTCTTGCAGGTCAAGTGGCACAAGGTCCATCTAGTCAGGTTACTTCAGCTGAAGAAGTTAGCCATTCGGATGGTGGACGCGTGGGAATTGACCTCAATGAGCTGCCTGATCAGGAGGATGATGCTGTTACTGAGTCTGATGATCATGCTGCTGGCTGTGATTGTGCATCTTGCTCTTACAAGTCAAAACTCAACAGATGAATTTCTAGGCTGTTTTTGCTTAACATTCTTGGATCTAACAAGCTAGGAACTTGGTAATTGAGAGGTTACTGCTGCATATAGTTGGTAGTATAGTTTAATTCTGTTTTTGTTTCTGATAACTAGTGGAAACACATGCAGTTAGGAGTATTTTAGGACTTTTTGTCTTTTGTGTCTGTTTTCTGCATGAAAGAGCAGTGTAATCCAATTAGATGGCTGGTTAAGAAGTGTGTATGCAGTATAAAAGTTAATTTCCTTCTGTTTCTTGGTAGGATGATCATATAACTGCTTACACATGTGATTACTTTTCAACTAAAGTTGTTTGATGGGTTTTTCATTAAACCTCTCATCTTCAATTATGTTGATCAATTGGCTGCTTTTTCGCTGATTTGTGTACCATTGATTTGATCTTGGTTTATTTCATTGCTTGTAGATTTCAGACTATCTGTCTCTTTAGCATTGTCCTTGTATAATAGACATATTTATTACTGTAATACATCCAAGTGACCAACAATGAACCCAAATATAACTGCTTTTGAATGTAATAAATATTAATACTTCGTCTCCAATAAACATCTAGATGTGTATAAGAGACAGATTATTCGTACAGCTAAACATTACTCACTAAATAGTCTAAATACCTTTTATTGACACGAATATATTAATATATATAATACATTTCAAAAGCAGTTATATGAGGCATGCAATCACATGCAAACTATTCAACACATTACATAATCAAATGTTCATCCATTCATATCAACACTTGTGTAATCAAATATTCAACAATAAAGCTCATGATATATGCATGTCCAATCAATTATTTGGATTTGGATATCTAGTCTTGACCAGTGGTCTCGCTAAGTCATACGTTCGTATTTTTCTATCTACCCATTTTTAAAATGGTCAACTAACATTCATATATGAAAAGCTAATTTTGTCCATATTTAACTAATATTCATGAGCTCACATTCCTATATATATATATATATATATATATATATATACATGCATATATCAAGCACACGTTACATTCATATCACAAACAGTCACAAACATCACTATATACATACATATATACATGTGTATATACACACATATATACACATTATTCTCATGCCATAGTTATAATCAAAGTAAGATTTTTCAGACATCACGAGTTTGTAAATTCATGTATAAAACATAAAGAGTATATAAATCACTTAGCAATCGAATCTCATCGCCGATGATTTACTTTTACATTCTGATATCAATTCACCATTGGAATCTCTAACTCCATTGAACGATGAAAGTCTCACAACCATAATTATCACCTTTCTCCATTTTCCCTCCCAATTTATTCTTCCCCATTTGATTTCCCACTATCCACCTCTTTCTTCATTTCCCCATATGTCTTTAATTTCTTTCTTTTGTTGATCCAGTACTTGATAGTGAAGCAATGTGTGTACAATTGTGAGAAGAGATCCGAGAGAATTAAGGATTGAAGAGAAGAAATAGATGGGTTATATAATACAAATCTAGTCACTCTCTTATCCTTTCTTCTTGGACATATACATATTACTAATTGGATATGTTGATGGTGGAGGTCCATATGGAAGTTTTTGGTCATCTGCTCGCTTAGAAAGAAATGTAGGCACAAGTAAAGAAACTTAACCCCATAGTATTGAACTTTCATGGGGCAACAAATTTCTCCCTACTCAAGAACTAGAAAACCTTTATGATGATTCTACCCTTAGATTTCCATAAAGCCAATTGTAAAAAGGTCAGTAACTCTAATAATGGTTCACATTTTTTTATGAGTCAAAGTGCATAACCCTATTATATATTTTGTGGTTTATATTTGTCTACATATTCTAACTCATAGATGAAGTATTTTAATTTTTAAAATTTTAAAAGAAGTCGAAATATGTGAACAAATATAAACCATAAAGTGTATGGTGGGACCATATACCTTAATCTACATAAGTATTTATCCAAATAATGTACATTCCACAAAAACTACTAACTGTGGGTCATAGAGGAATTTTTTTTTTTTGGATTAATAACGCTTTGTCCTCTAAAGAATGGGGCAATTACACTTTAGCCTCTTAAATTAAAAAAAAAAAAAAAATTTACGCTTTGTCTTCATTTACATTATTCATCCATTATCAATTATAAAATCGTCAAGAAAAGTTAGCTAAATGACTGAAAAACCCTTGTTACTACTTTTTATTTTTCAAGTATTTTTATTTTTTATACTGATTTGATAATTATTAAAAAATAAAAAATAAATTATAAATAAATTGATATCTTTGTTTTTAATAGTGAAAATTGTGTTCTCAACTCAAATCTGACATTACAATTCACACACATTTAACCCAAAATAAAAAATATAAAATATGAAGGCACAACAAAAAAAAAAAATTATAACTTTTATAAAAAATCTATTGATTGATGCCTCATAATTAGGGGACTAATTTAGTCCTTTTCCCTCATCAAAAAACCTTTCCCCTTTGAACTCCCATTAATCGGCTATTTGTTTAGAATAGGATTGTTTTGAAAATTTATCGTGCAAATATGACTATTTTTAAAATATTTTTCCCAATTGTGATTTTCACACTTTGAAAGTGTGTAATCAATTTGATTATGCACTTTCAAAGTACGTAATCCAAAAGTGAACAATGTTTTTTTTTTAAAATTGAATTGATTACGCACCTTCAAAGTGCGTAATCCAAAAGTGAACAATTTTTTTTTTAAATTGAAGATATTTATAATTGTACTTTGCCCCCTTCAACCTACACTATAATTGCAGTTTGCCCCCTAAATCCAAAGTCTAATGATGTGCATATTTATTTTGACAAAAATATCCTCCAACAATTTGCGTTCAAAGTTATTCTACTTTGGACTAATTTCTAACGATTGAACACATTTTATTTATTTATTTATTTATTTTAGGACTATAAGAGAATTTTATGAATTGTCATTTAATCAATTTATTAAATTTATTTATTTTAGGATTATGAATTGTCATTTAATCAACGTATACATTATTTTGTTCATTTATTAAACTAAATACAAAAAGGTGATTTTTTCCAACAAATTTTTTGTCCATTTTCATTTTGCATGTACTAAACATGTGAAATATAAATTACTAAATAATTTTTTAAATTAATAGATATCTTAAATAAGAATATATGTTTAAATTTCACAATCAAATAATAAGGTGCAAGAAGATCCTGTTTCTAACTACATACGTATGTTTTTCTTTTTTTTTTATTCGACACTCATAACATATGATTTTTTTTTAAAATTATTTACAAATTTTTTTGTTAAGTATTAAATGGGGGTCGATGGCTCTGTTAATTCCCTTTTTGTGATGCTTAAAAAGGATCTTACTTTGATAGATAGTAATATCAAAATAAATATCCACATAATCTTTTTGTAATTGTATATATGAATGTTTCTTTTGTAGGGAAAAGTGTAAGTTTTTAGAGTTTAAGGGGGCAAAATGTACTTGAGGGTTCAAGGGGGTAATGTGTAATTAATCTCAATCAATTTTTTTTTTTTTTAAAAAAATTTGTTCACATTTGGATTATGCATTTTAAAAGTGCGTAATCAATTCAATTTTTTAAAAAAAATTGTTCACTTTTGGATTACGCACTTTCAAGAAAGTGCGAAAGTTACAATTAGAGAATACGTTTTAAAAACAGTTACATTTGAGCGATAAATTTTCAAAACAATCTTATTCTAAGCATTTAGGCCCATTAATCACATCAACAACCAGCTTACTCGAACTAAAATATCCACATCAGTAGTTAGTCAATGCATGTTCTTGAAAGAATATTAACAGGAAATCCACAGGATAATATACTATTACAAATGTAAAAGACACTACATCTTCAATTCATTAACCGGCTGATCAGATTAATTTCCAGGCTAGCTGCTCTTATTGTTTCCTTTTCAGTTATATAAGCAACATCCCATTTCTTGATCTAACTAATCATCTCATTTCTTGGCCATTTCCTTGTTGAATCTTTTTTTAGGGTTATAATATAAGCCTCATCCACCACCCAAGTGTTCCTATCTAATAAAGCTGAGATTAATTTTTCTCATCTTTTTTTTTTTTTTTTTGGGGGTTATATTCCTGGTGGGTTTTTGGCCAAAATAATCAAAATCTCAGAAGAACTCTTTTCTAAAAAGATTTCTTTCTTTCATCTTTTCACATTCAGCTAAAGTTGTTCTGCTAGCTGTTGTTATCAAATACAAGTAAATATCAATGAAGGGTTCATTCAAGAAAGGGCCTCCTGACCATGGGACGCCCAAGAATCCTTCTAGTGCTGATGGTACACTTAAATGTCCTCTGTGATGACAAGTTTACTTTGATCAAGACATTTCTTGAGCACATGAAATGTCATCCAGACACATTTAAGTGATACAACCTCCGCCTAAGAAGGCTGCGCCTGCTTTGTCATCAATCAAGAATCCTTCTTCTGATGGAGAAGAAGAATTAGTGGAAGAAGATTTGGCAAAGGATCAGAAACAGCTGCCCATCCTGATCCAAAGCAACAGCAATACAACAGCAACTTCTCAAGGATTAGGTGGTCACAAGAGGATTCATTCCCAAACCAATAAAGATTTGTTCAAATCCAGCAGCCAGCAGAATAAGATTGTAAACCCTGCTCTATTCAGTTGGAGAAAAGGAAACAACAAGATTTTGCCAAGAAAAAGTTATCATCATCGCATGATAGCTCTGACGATCATGCACATAAATGTTCTGTCCGTGAAAAGGATTTTACTTCGATCAAGGCAGTATCTGGGCACATGAGATGTCATACTGAGAAGGATTGGAGAGGGATTCGACCGCTGCCTTCAGCTATCAATGCCAGCAGCCTTTTATCTTCTGTTTCTGACGCTAAGCCTCCTCAAAGGGCTCATGATGATGTCCATCATCAGATGGAATTAGCTGGTGCTGATAGGAATCCAACAGTTGATTTGAAGAAGTATTTGAGTGGTTGGGCTGTAAATGCCAAGAGAGGCCGTAAGGCCATTGTTATAGAATTCATATTATGGGACACATCGTAGATGTTTATCGTCTTATGAGTTTAGCCCAAGGTGGGGATTCTTCTTCGAAATTTGAGGCAAAAACCAGCAATGAGGAGATCATCATGACCACGAAGGGAACTTACTTGCCCAAGAAAGGAAGACAAACGGAAGTTTCAGCTGATCATCCAGTAAAAGAACTGAGAATTGA
Source organism: Cinchona pubescens (assembly GCA_025175665.1). NCBI lineage: Eukaryota > Viridiplantae > Streptophyta > Magnoliopsida > Gentianales > Rubiaceae > Cinchona > Cinchona pubescens. The sequence goes on from JANKKI010000131.1 coordinate 6,416,461, forward strand.
AGAAAGAAAATTCGATGATGGCAAAAACTGCTCCAAAGATGTTCAAGAAAGTGAATTTTTTTCTGGAAAGTCTGCTAATTCTGATCAGAGTAGTAAAGGGCATATTGTGATTAGTATTCAGAGCAGGAAAAAGATGAAGTAGAAGGTTCTTGATGAATCAGTACAACATGATGATCAGGTTAATCCTGTTTCGACACTGGCAACAGCTTCTGATCAGAAATACAAGTAACAAAAATGTGGCAAATCCATTCTGGAGGACAGTAAGGACACTTATGATGATCAGCTGGTGATAAATCATATCAAGAATTCTGAGAGTACTAAAGGGAATGTGGCTGCTGTCAAGAGCAGGAAAAGAAGGATCTTGGATCAGTAAATGATGATCAGGTTAATCATCCTGTTTTGACATTGGAAACATCTTCTAATCATTAATGAGAAATACAAGTTCGAAAAATGTGGCAAATCATTCACCACTCATCAGGGTTTTGGAGGTCACCAGGCCAGCCATAACAAATCGAGGATATCCAATCAAAATACAATTGATGAAGAAAAAAATGCAGGGATCATGACTACCACGATGAGAACTTCCTTGTCCAACAAGGGAAGAAAAAGGGAATTTTCAGAGCTGAGAATTGATGATGGCAAAAATACTCCAAAGATGTTATAATAAATTGACTTCTTTGCTATAAATCAGCTAATTTAGACAGTCAACAGGAGGAGGAGGACAGCTCGAAGGATCATGTCAAGAAATTGAGGATATTCATTCCAAATTCTTTTGATGAATCCACTTCTGCTGCAGCTCATAAAGATGAAAATCCTGTTAGTCATTTTCCAACCCCGGGAGTGAAGGATTGCAAAGAAAGTGCTGGAGGGCCACCAGATCATAGCTCAAATGATCAATCCAAGATTTGCAACAGGAATTTCCCCACTACCTGTAGTCAAGAGGCTCTTGCAGGTCAAGTAGTACAAGGTCCATCTAGTCAGGTCACTTTAGCTGAAGAAGTTAGCCATTCGGGTGGTGTACGCATGGGATTTGACCTCAATGAGCAGCCCTCATTGGGCGATCAGAAGGATGATGCTGTTATCGAGTCTGATGATCATGCTTCTGGCTGTGATTGTGCATCTTGCTCTTACAAGTCAAAACACAGCTGATGAATTTCCCGGCTTAAGTTTTGTGCTTAACATTCTTCGAATATAAGATCTAACAAGTTGGTAATTGAGAGATCAATTAATGCTGCATAATTGGATGGTACCTAGTACAGTTTTGTTCTGTTCTTGTTTTGGATAACTGGCGGATACACATGCAGTTAGGAGTATTTTAGTAGTTAACCATCTTGGTTGTTAATTCTTGTTTTCAGTGCTATATGGGGTCTTTAGTCATCAAGATTTTGTCTTTTATGTCTTTTTTCTGTATGAAAAAGCATGCAGTGTTATCCAGGAACTAGCTAGCTTGCTAAGAAGGAAAGAACCAAAAATGTTAATTTCCCTATGATTCTTTGGTAGGATGATCATATGATGATGATATTTTAAGTTGCTTACACATGTGATTACTTTTCAACTGAAGTTTTTATACTATTGCATTTAGCATTACATCTGTATTTTTTAAATCTCAAATGTTATTTTAGCACATGTGTTATGCATTTAGATTCAACAGAATAAAAATTTTTATACACCGATGGTACATGAAAGATTTACTCTTTCACTAAACCTTTCATCTTCAATTTACTTGATCAATTGGTTGCTGTTTTGGCTCTTTTGTGTACCACTGATTTGATCTTGGTTTATTTCATTGTTTGTCCAATTTCTGAATTCTGAATGTAGAAAGCATTATTGTTCTTGTTCATATTCATATTTATTAGTATACCTCAGCATTCATTCTTCAATTATTTATTTCATACTGTGAACATATTACACTAAATTAAGTTGATAATGGAGGTCCAGATGGCTAAGTAGGGAAAAATCAAGAAACTTAACCTTGTAGTATTGAACTTTCATCAAGTAACAAAATTTTCCCTACTCAAAACTAGAAGATCGACCTTTAGGATGATTCTACCCTTAGCTTTCCATAAAGCCACCACCTGTAAAGATGTCAAGAACTCTAACAATGTAAATTCCACAAAAACTATGAACTGTGCATGGGTCATAGAGAATTTTATTTTTTGGGTCAAGTATGGGGAATATTACATTTTACTCCCTTAAATTAAAAAAATTACACTTTATACCCCATTTACACCACTCATCCATTAGCATTTAACAATTTTAAAACCGTCAAGAAAAGTCAGATAATGGCACCATTATAGAAAATATTACAATTTAAAATAATATCAAATGAAATTCTTAAATTGTTTTAAAAAAGAAAACTCCATAAATTACGAAAATTTGATCCAAAAAATATATTTATCGAGCAAATTATGTCCTGCCAAATTCCTTGTAGGAGGACACTGTCAGTTACTTTTGCCTTTCGTTTTTTATGTCCATCACCATCATGTCGAACAATTTCCGATACCAATCATAAGAAGATTGAGAAAAAGACCACTAAAAGAAGGTTTAATATACCTTACCGTAGATTAGGTGGGTAATTAGACTTTATTCACTTGAATTATAAAAATATACTTTATTTTCATTCATATTATTCATTCTTTAAAAATTTTAAAATCAACAAAACAATCTAATTAAATGACTTAAATATCTTTGGTGCTATATTTTGATTTTTTATGCATTTAAATTTTGATAGTGTTATGATAATTATTTAAAATAATGAAAAATAAACTATATAATATTTTAATATAATCCAGTTACCAGTATATTTTTTGGTCAAATTTTTAAATTTTTTATTTTATTTTATATTATTTTGAATTTGAATGTTTAATTATAATGGTAGACAATTCCCAATGGGCTTATTTTCTATTGAAAATTATTCTTTAAAGATATTGTGTGACAATATATATTTTTTTTAAAACTCTGTGATCTTTTTTTTTATATCTCTTAGCATTTTACATTTTTAATGTCTTTTAACATTTTATAGATTTAATATTATATTAACCTGTGCAAATTTTCAAATATAATATAATTCAAGATTTCTCACATTTTCACTCCCTAATTCTTTTGTTATTATATTTTATTATATTAATAATTTTTTATTATAATATTAGTTTGTTATTATATTTTAGTATTTCTTAATTCTTTTATAATTATCGAACATCAAAATTCAATATATAAAAAATCAAAATATAAAACTAAAGGTATTTTAGTCATTTAATCATATTATCTTGATATTATAAAATTTTTAAAGGATGAATATGTGAAAAGAGGCAAAGTGTAGTTTTTTTCAGTTCTGAAAGCCAAAATGTAATTATCTAAACTAGGGGGCAAAGTGTCGATTTGGTTGGAAAAACTAAAACCACCACCAAACCACCATACCGATTAATTATTCTTCCAACCAAATCGAAACCTGGGTCCCATTAAAAGTAATCACAGAGATTGTGATTTTCAAGAGATTGAATTTGAGGATTGAAATTTATGGGATTATTGGGAGTTTTAGATAGTTGATGGGTTCTTTTTTAGTACAAAATGAATAGAAATTCATAGTAGTAAAAGTTTTAGGTTGAATATGAAACTAGAATGATTAATGGCGGTAGACTGGTAGTGATGAAAAAGCAAGTGAAACGGGATAAATGTGGAGATATGAGGGTATTTTGTATCCAATTGAGCAAATTGCAACGTCATATAATTTGCTTTAGCAATAATGCCACCTTATTTTTATACTTAATTTGATCCCTTATCTTCATCAAAAGGGAAAAAGTGCATAATGATGATCACTCATTTTTAGGATATCAATTAGTGCTACATGGATTGCTCGTGTTTCGTGGAATTTATGCATAACGGTGTTTTAGCGTTCTTAAAAAGTTATAAGAGGAAGGAAGTGTACGGTGTTTTTAGGGTTTCCTAAAAGGTTATAAGAGGAAGGGAGTGTAAGAGTTGTAAGAAGGAAGGGCTCTAAAAGCCAGATAGGAAAGAAGATTCTGTACTTATCAACTTGAGAGTAAGAATCATATAAGAAGGTAGAAACAATAAACATAAGAATTTCAGTACTTATCAATTTCTTTTTATGGATAGGATAGAAATGCAATTATTTAATGAGATTAGAAAATCGTAGGTAAAATACGTATAAGTACTTAATAACATAGTACAACATAGTACAAAAAGTCCCATATCACGTACCTATAGTCGATCTAAGTAACACTTGTATCAACTAATCTGGTTCGTTAACTATTGCAAAGATCAATTAGGACCCATATTTTTAAAAATACATTATCTAATCTAAAACCTGTGATGGACTCATATCAACTAATCTGGTTCATTAACTATCACAAAGACTAATTAGGGCCCATATTTTTAAAAATATTATCCAATCTAGATGTGTATAAGAGACAGGGATGAACCAAACTTCTCTATGCTACCGCTAGATGTATAATCACTGTTTAGACTTTCGTTAATTTTTTTATAATTTTCATCACAAATCTTAAGTTGGTTAAATTATTTTCAAATATGATAGATCAAATTAGTTTGTCACTTTATTGTGATAGATGATGAATTAGATTAATCCTTATATCTAAAGATAAGGAATAAAATTGATTCAAAGATCAAATTAGTTTATCACTTTATTGTGATAGATGATGAATTAGATTAATCCTTATATCTAAAGATAAGGAATAAAATTGATTTCATCATAATCTATCACAATAAAGTGATAAACTAAATTTGATCTTTGGATCAAATAATTTATCACTTTATTGTGATAGTTGATGTTTTAGATTATTGAATCCTTATATCTAATTATGTCTCTAAAATGGATCCATAAAAAACCTCCCCTTCCGAGCTCCAATTAATCCCACGAACAACCAGCTTACTCGCACTAAAATATACACCAATAGTTTAGTTAATGCATGTTCTTGAAAGATTAAACATTTTTATTTTAATAAATGAGTGAGTCACGAGTGGATCAGCTTAGAATTTAAGAATGGCAAATAAAACTTTAAAGGAATTAGAGCTATAAAAGTATTCTCCTTTCCTCCTAAAACCAAACTTCTTCTATATCTCTGATTGTTTTCTTTTCATCTACATATGCAACATCCCGTAATTTCTTGATCTCATGATAATCTTTTGATTTCTTGGCCATTTCCTTATTGAATATTCTTTAGGGTTATAATATGGGGGAATTCTACAGTCCCTCTTAGGGGACCATTCCTTTAGCTTCTAAAGTTTGTACAGTACAAGCTCTTAAAGCACATAGTATTGTACTGTACAAGCATCTAAGGTACAAGTATGGAAATGGTTCCCTCAAAGAAATTGTAGAATTTCCCATATAATATCTATAAGCCTCATCCACCTCCCAAGTTCAAGATTCAAATTTTTTATGGTTATATTCTTGGTGGGTTTTTGGGCAAAAACATCAAAATCTCAGCCATCACTATATATCTTGCAACTAGGGTTCGAAGACTCTAACTTGGTCGAGTCGAGTCGGAAAATCCGAACGAAGCCCACCGGTAAGAGTAGGAACCGTCCGACCCGGCCGAGTCAGAAAATCGGAATGGAGCCCACCGGTATGAGTCGGAATCGGGACATTCCAGAGACGCTGGAACCCACCGGTGCGAGTCGAAAAATCGGAACGGAGCCCACCGGTATGAGTCGGAACCTGGACATGTCGGAGACGCTCGAACCAACATCGGAACACTGAGCCTCAAATGTAAACCCAAGTTCCAATCTTGTTTATCTACCAGTTGCAGAGAGTCGGGACATGTCGGGGACGCTCGAACCAACATCGGAACACCGAAGCCTCAAATGTAAACCCAAGTTCCAATCTTGTTTATCTACTAGTTGCAGTGGTACGAGTCGGGACATGTCGGAGACTTAACTATGTAAAACAAGCTTTTGCAGGAACAGATCTTTCGGACGCACAGGACCGTCCGAACCAGGACAAAACTTCTCAATTAGTCATCCTTATTGCCATAGTTACCTTCTAAAACACTAAATTCAACTAATTACTCATCATTATATTACTTGTTTAATGCGTATACTTGTGTAATTCGTGAGTCGTGTCTAATAACCACACGAACCAATTTTTGGTGTCGTTGCTAGGGACTTAGTTCTAACACTATATTGTCTATAAACACCCACAAGGGCAAATCGCAGAGGCTTTCCTATTTCATAACTTGCTCTGGAGTGAAGAACATCTTAGGTTCACCTTTATACGAAGAAGGGGAACTAGGGACATGTCGGAGACGCTCGAACCAACATCGGAACATCGAGCCTCAAATGTAAACCCAAGTTCCAATCTTGATTCCTTTATCTACCCGTTGCAGTGGTACGAGTCGGAACCGGGACATGTCGGAGACGTTGGAACCGATATCGGAACGCCGAGCCTCAAATGTAAACCCAAGTTCCTTGTTCATCTGCAAGAGAACCAGTAACGGAGTGTTGTATTCCTAACTGTTCAATCGTGTATCTGAAACCAGTAACGGAGTGTTGTATTCCTAACTGTTCAATCGTGTATCTGGAAACAAATTAACCCAGAAAGAAAGTTTTTTTTTATTTATTTAAACAAACCTTTCTATTTAAACAGTAGCCCTTTGCAGCTTATATTGTTGTAAAGTCCAATATTGATGTAATTGATTTGATACCACCCAGGAAAGGTGCCAGACTAAATAAGAAAAAGTAAATGAGGTCTAATTTAAAAAGCAATGAAAATAGTAAAGAACTCATGTTTGTAGGGATGAATTTGAACATCAAAGTTATAATTTCCTAGACTTTCTTGTTCTTCTTTTATAATTTCTAGTGCTGGTGATAGTGTACTATCAATATAGAGGATTTGAATACGTCACGACATTCTCCAACTCCCATACATAATGATTATGGTTCATCCAGCCAATCATCACAACCAGCAGGTAGACAACTAAATTCGTTTTTTCTACCTCATAAGTGTCTTGCCATATAAATTCGTTTTTTCGTTTTTTCTACCTCAAAGTGTCTTGCCATATAAATTCATTGTTTTTTCTACCTCAAAGTGTCTTGCCATATAAATTCATTTTTTTCGTTTTTTCTACCTCATCCAACTGTCTTGCCATACTGTCTCTTGTCTTGATGAATATGCACAAGGACAGTAATCATTTTGAACCTCATCTTATATTCATGAAGATTGTATGATTATACTTATTTGTTATACAAAAATTCTAATACTAATTAGTAATTTGACTTATAGTGGATATATGTATATAAAAAATAGTATGTAAGATATATCAATTATCATTAAAACAAAATATTCTCTTCTCACACCTAGATGAGGTTCAGACTCATTCTGTGCACAAGCTGCTTTCTCGATGAAAGGAAAACAAAGTAATGTGTACTAGATGAAAGATGTCAAGGAGAATTTTTGTCATACTCATTCTGCTGTCTCTTATACACATCTAGATGTGTATTCGAGACAGCTAGGAATAATTGATCTGTATTTTTATATCTCAATGTGTATATGACATTCTTATAATATATTTGTAGTATTTTGTGGTGCTACGATTTATCATTTTCTATGTATAATAAACAACTACAATTATTTTGCTAATTTAATTTGACAACTTAATTTGTTGTAGTGTTGTATATTTTTTAATTTTCTTTTTAGAATTTTTTAGATTTTGTATATAACAAAATTTGCATGGCATCGATCGACACCGATGTGGTATCACGGATGTGGAATGATGGAACACCGATGTGATATCACCGATGTGGATAATACGTTCCGCGACCGCACCGTTCGACCGCAACTTGGAACCATGCTTGCAACCAACTACGTACTCAGCGCTTTCGAACCGTGCTTGCAACCAACTACGTACTCAGTGCGCTTTTGAACCATGCTTGCAACAAACTACTCAGTGCAGTTCTCTAAAAAGATTTCACCTTTTCTACATTCAAATAGTATGTTAATAAAGAAAGATCAAATATCAGATTCAATCAAGAAAGGGTCTCCTATTGATTACAAATCCACTAATCTTGAAGAAGATTTGGCAAAGGATCATCAGAAACAGCAGCCCACTCTGATCCAAAGCAACAGGAGGATTTGTAAATGTGAGATGTGGGGGAAAGACTTTAAAGTATCAGGTGATTTCATCAGGGTTTTTGATCTCAAAACCAAAAAATAGTGGATCAAATCCATTTCCAGCCAGCAGAAGAAACCCTTTATTGAGGAGTTGAAGAATAAAAGGGATAAACAAGAAGACGTTTCCAACAAAAAAGGATAGCTATCTTCCCCAATTCAAGTCTTCATATCACCAAATGATCATAATGATCATATTCCTGATGTCATCAGTGGCAGCCCTTTATATTCGGTTTCTGAGGAGATCATCTTTAACGCCTACCAAGGTGGCAACTTCCTTGTCCAACAAGGGAAGAAAAAGGGAATTTTCAGAGCTGAGAATTGATGATGGCAAAAACTACTTCCAAGATGTTCAAGAAACTGACTTTTTGGCTGGAAATTTTGCTAATTCTGATGATTACTAAAGGGAATATTGTGATTAATGTCATCTTAACGAATCAGGACTACATGATGATTCTATTGCTATTAAGGATAATCCTGCTGTGACATTGGCAACATATTCTGATCAGAAACGCAAAGTGCGAAATTTGTGGCAAATCCTGGTAATTGAGAGGTCAGTGCTGCATTGTTTGGATAGTTGGTAGCTAGTATAGTTGAGTTCTGTTAAGTGTCAACCGTCTTGGTTATTTCATGTTTTCTTTTTTGTCTTTTTTTCTACATGAAAAAGCAGTATAGTCCAAGTCCAACTAGCTAGCTTTCTAAGATGGAAGGAACCAAAAAATGTTAATTTCCTTCTGTTTCTTTGGTAGGATGATCAGTTTTAGAAAATGATAATGTGTTAGGGACTGATTATACATGTGGTTACTTCTCAACTTGAGCTTTTCAGTGGGTTTTTCATTAAACCTCTCATCTTCAATTAACTTGATGAATTGGTTGCTTTTTTGCTGTTTTGTGTACAATTGATTTCATGCTGGTTTATTACATTGCTTGTCCTGTTTCTGACTGTAGAATTAAAGCATTCTTCTTGTTCATATCCACATCTTGATTTAGTAATTAAGGGAAAATCGCTGAAATAGTCTCTCAACTTTTGCACTTTAGCCAGAATAGTCCCTCAACTTTTTTTGTAGCCAAAATGGTCCTCCAACTTTTATTTTTTTAGTCAAAATAGTCTTTCATGTGAAATTTATAAAAAAAATAAATTATGGTAACTACACTATAAAGGACTTTTTTGGCTAAAAAATAAAAGTTAAAGGATTATTCTGGCTAAAAAAAAAGTTGAAGGGGTCTGGCTAAAAAAAAAGTTGAGGGACTATTCTGGCTAAAGTGTAAAAGTTGAGGGACTATTTTGGTGATTTTCCCTAGTAATTAATTTAAGTTGATAGTGGAGGCCCAGAGGACAGTTTCTCGTCATCTGCCTGCTTAGAAAGAAATGTGGGCAACAGTCAAGAAAACTTAACCTCATAGTATTGAAACTTTCCTTGCAATCAGTGGTGTTCAAAAGTTAGTCAAATTGAATTGTCGAGTCAAAAAAATTTTTTACCTAGATTATTCGAGTCAAGTTGAAAAAAATTTGACTTAAATTTGTTCCATTTTCGACTCGACTTTAATTTCAGCTTCCAAGTTAAACTACCAAATTACGGATTGACTGATTTGACTGAATTTTGATTTCAACTTCCAAGTCAAATTACCGAATTACAGATTGACGGATTTGACGGCTAACCGAATTAACTAGTCAAGCAAGTTGTTCATCAGATATCGATCAAATAAGTCGAACAAATATATATATATGTGTGTATGTGTATGTACGTGGATCTATAATTATAATAATATATTAATATATTTATGTACATAATAATATTTTAACCATAGTATTCTTAATTCTTAATAATTGAATATGTTAATGTTGATAATATTACTTAATACTTAAATATCTTTCTTTTTTTTGTATAATTGTTTATGTTAAATACAATTTATGCATTTATATATTATTATAAGTGTACAACTTATTAATATAATATTTTTATTTCAATAACTAATTAAATGAATTACTACTAATTTCTTTTTAGTTCATATGGATACTAGAGTTAAATAATGATATACACTTAACTATTTATTGAAATATCTATATATAATATATTTATAGATACATGTTCTTATGGTCATATACTAAAATTTATATAACTTATAATTGTAATAAAAAATATATATTTTACATAACGTCTAATTTATATACTTATATAGTTATACTACATAACTTATTAGTATAACATTTTTATTATCAATAAGTATAATAAATGCATTACTAACTTCCTATTAGTATAGATAAAATTAGGTAATCATACATCATATTCCTTTATATTATAGGATATAACTTAACAGAGGTTGGTGATTCAATAAAATTTTTCTATAGGAATTGATTTTGATAAGTGGTTATAAATTCTAGATGTGTTTGTAAATCAATTTTAATATGTATATGTAATATATACACTAATACACATTCATACATTAAAATTTATAAAGAGTTGACTAATTACTACTCATGAAGCTTGTTTTTGTTGAATGATATTATTATAATTTTGTTATGTATTTTTTTCATTATCTACAAACATATATTTTGAATTTGTGAAATTTGTATTAACACATATTTTTATTATATGATATTTTGAATTTGTGAAATGACGTGAAATTTATGGGATGATATAATAAATTTTGGTATTAGGATATGGAATGGAAGAAAATTAAATATTCGACTGTTTGACTTATAGCTTGAATAAACTGCAATGGTTGTTTGATCTTTATTTGCCTTAACATTATATGTTTGATGTATAAATTTTGAAAATTTCAAATCGAACAATAAAACAAGTCAAATCGAATAAGTCAGAAGTTAAATGAATCCCCCTACTTGCGAGTATCAAATTATAATCTTTCCCTAATCAAAAACTAGAAGATCTTTATGAGGATTCTACGCTTACTTCTCTAAAAGAAATTTTACTTTTCCACAAAAACTATACTATGGGTCATTGATTTATGGATTAATTTTATTTTGTACCTCTCAATTTATACGCAATTCTCAATATATATTAAATCATCAATTTTGGACTCTTTGTATTTTCAACTCTCAACTTTATCCAATTTTAACTCTAATTTAACCGTGTCCCAAAAAAAATAAAAATAAGATTTTTATTTTTACACGCAAAAAAAAAAAAGACCGACTCATCAATCAAGCTGCATTTCATTTTACAAATAAGTAGACATATTAACTATAGCTGCGGAGTGAAAGGAAAGCTCAACTGTATTATTGACACGTTCTCGTGACCAAATGAAAGCAGCCCTTTTGCACGCCCAATCATTTTCACTTCTTAACTTATACACTTCAACACCACCTTAGGATCTCCCCTCTTGGCTGCTTCTTATTCCCATTATAAGAGAAATTCCAAACACAACATTTTAAAAACCACCTTCGTTTAGTCATTTCAAACGCGACTCTTCAACCAACAATTTTCAGAAACCTCATTTTGCTCGATAATCTTTATTTTTGATAGTCACAAAACTAATTTCCTGGCCAAACATTTCCATTATTTTCGATTGCAATACATAGATTTACACCGATCACGTTTCTCTTTATGGCCTTATATTGGGCCCATTTTTTACTTTAACATAAGCCCCATTCAGGAGTAGAGGATAACACAATTTTGCTTTAAAATATTGAACAACTACCACCGTGACACTTGATAAAAAGAGACAGGTTGTGTATAAGCAAGCAATCAACCACAAACTTGCAGTTTCATTGATAAACTATTGCAGTTCACAGATGCAAGATGTCAACGCATTTTATTGCAGGAATAAATCAAGCAAGTGAAGCTGAAGACGTGTACTCATCTATGAAACTAACATCAATTTAACGAGTAACTACACCTTGGTGTGTTATCTATTCATTAAAATCTAAAAATGACCAACTAAGACTACATAAACTATCAAAGATGAATATTACAAAAGGCCAGGGGTCCCGGGGAGGGGGGTGGGGGAACAAAAACTCGCTTATGTAGGTACAACCTCGGAATAATTCGGTGATAACTGCCAGACGAACAGCGAAAGGATGACAAGAAGCAACATCAACTGTATTAGGAAACATGATGTGTACTTGTATATCCTCGTTTTAAGCTTGATGATAGTCTCTTCAGAGCTTACAATATCTTCACAGTAATTCTCCAGTTTCACAGCTTCTCCCTTAAGCATTGCAGCCTTAACTTCAGCATCTCCAAGCTTGTTCAGCATCCGAGCCTGTTCTTTTTTCTGTTCTTCCAGGGTGGTAATTTGATCCACTACTGCAACCCTCAAGTTTTGGACTGTTCTTGATATTGCCAGATCACTCAACTTCAGCTTCAATCTTTTGCTTAAAAAGGCCTTCAAGTTCAGTCTCTATATCTCTGTAATTCTCCTGATGCAACTCCAATGCACATCCAGTTTCTACTTTTGGTGATCTACTACCTAAGATGGATTCTTGTAGTTCAATGATTTTAGCTTCCTTCACCTCCAGAAAAGCTTTGGCATCATCAAGCTTGCTTTCCAATAAATTGACACTCTGCTTTAAGCTAACCACCTCAGATTCCGAGGAATCAAAAGATTTTTCATCAAAATAACCAAATTGTAACTGTTCAGAGGAGTCATCCTGAACCAACTCATCAGGAGTACTTTCTTCCATTCCAATTTCCCCGAATTTTTTAATTTCTGCATGCATGCAAGAACCCACTTGTTAACAGAAAGAAATGCCATATTAATCAATTTCACGAGATAATTGATCTAAATATGATGAACTTATCTAAATGTTATGAACACAAATAATAACTTGAATTTACATATCTGTCTAGATGTATATAAGAGACAGCATCAATACTTGCGGCTTGGAAAAGAACAACCAGATGCAGCATGAAACAGGCCATGAAGCATTGTCAGGAAGAAAGAGAAGGGGGGGGGGGGGAGGAAAAAAAAAAAGCTCATAAATGATAGTAACGGATAACCAAACAAATGGAGTAAAGACTGTACTAAAAACAATCTCTAAATTCTTTAGCAGGCTCACTGATACATATCACCTTAGTTATGCTAGTAACAGATAACCAAACAAATGATCTCTAAAGACTTCAATAAAAACAATCTCTAAATTCTTTAGCAGGCTCACTGATACATATCACCTTAGTTATGAGGAGATAGATTTAACAACTGACTAAGTATAATTTATTCGTGGGGTCCGTGACTTCGCAGTGCAATATTTATGAACTACGAACAAGCAATACAATCTGGCAGCTCCAGAAAGGGAGACCATAACATTCAGATGTGAAATTATTTAACTAATGCAAGGTTATGATCAGTTGCACTTACAAGAATCGGCAAAAATTGTTAGCCTACTGGCTGGTTTGCTGCAGAAAGTTTCTTGGGCAAATAGCCCGGAAACAACCATTGCAGTTACTATTCAGTAGGTAAAGTTGAAGGATCAATTCTAACAAGTGCTTAAACCACTTCAAAGAAATCTAGCTATGTACGATGTGTATTAACAACTTCATGCTTCTTGCAAGCAAGTACCCAACAGATAAAAAGAACCTTTATCTTCCAAGTGTTATTCCATTATCCATCACAACAGAGTAGAATAGTTTCCTTCTCAAGAAACCACAGAATCCAAATCTCTCAGTCTTTCCACTTAAATAGCAGACACCAAATAAAAACCTCTTCAATGCACTAAGACTAGTGCATGACAAATCTACTTCTGCGATCAACTTGTGCAATAAGTAACAAGTCTTAGCATAAACTATGCATAAGAGGATGCCATACTTCAGGTCAGTCTCTAAAACCAATAACCATCTTCAGTCAATTATTATCAGACAACAACAACGACCTGGTTTTCACATGAACTTTAGAATCATCATAATTTTTACACCATTCCATGATGATAATGGAAGTTAAAACATCAACATGTTATGATCTCTAGATTGTATACTATGTCATTTAAGATGACAGTTCTTGCAAATTTTTCATTTTGCGTTAAGTTTATCTATTTCCTAACTAGCAAAACTTATCAAGCATATCTATGCTGCAAAACACAAGGAATCATCGCAAATGTGTAGAAAAGTAAACATAAGAAAGTCAAATAAATAAGAGACAGAAACGTAGATTCACCTTTTTCCAGTGCTTCCTCCACTGATTGTAGAGTAAGAATTTTATCAAACAGAGGAAATCTATTTTCTCCATCATAATTGCTTGATCTTCCACTTTGCCTCCCGTTACTGGTGGTAGAATTGATACCCTGCATAAAGACAAAGTTGGAGCTTCGCGAATCAGATTCCATGCTGGAATGAGAGTTTTCCTTCTCGATTTTGACCATGTCTCCTCTAAGTTTCTTACTTGTTTCAGTCCGAACCTTTCCCGGTTGACCTCGATGACCTGAGTTACCCAAATTCTTCCCACTCAAATTCCTCATCCTGTTAGCAAATCCCTTCCCCACAGACATCTCATACCTCATCTTGGGAGCACTAGCAGCTGTAGAAGACTTGCTACTCCGATCTTCACTATACTCCGAATCCATCCCAATTCCTAATACATTCCCAATCCCTGAATCACCAGTAGCAGCAAAAACATCAACCACTTTCCCTGGACTTCTCACAGTTGCATTTGTTAACGAAACAGACCCTTCACTATTTAACACCACTCCACCAGAAAACCGCAATCCTCTGTCCAATCTTAATTACCACTTGAATTGGGCAAGCCCGGCTTCATCAGCTTAATGTTATCCACATTACTAACTCCTCCCTCTGTATTCACACCCCTCTTGATCCTTCTCCATTTCTTCAACCCATGACCTTTTGTCCCCCCTGGAGAAGGTGAGGGCGAAGAGGCCACTGATTTCCCAATCACCAAACTCCGTGATTTCACAGAACCCTCCACAACTTCATTTTGCTTTTCATCAACAACACAATTCCCATTCCCATTACTTTCCACCTTGAATTCACGAGAATTATTAACCAATTTTTCATTATATTCCACAAATTTAAGTTCTGAATTTTCATTCCCCAAATCCATCAGTATTTGTGGGACCCAAAAAATTCAGATCAAGATCAAGATCAAGATCGAGAACAAAAAGGCCACCGTCATTCCAGCTCTGGAGACCGAATATTGTCGACAAAATCAATTTATAATGCTCGCAATTAAGGGGGAATTTAAGGAATTTAATAACTAATTTGAAAATTATATTATTTTTCATATTACAGAAAAGGAAAAAAAATTAATACCCAACTGGAATTGAATTGAATTAAATTAAATTAGAGGAAATTAACGAATTATTCTTGACGGATGAAACAAGAACGTACCTTTTCTGGCTCCATTTAAAAATGGAGAGTGACGATAGAATCGAAGCAAGTGAAATTGGAAACCCTAGAAGGCGACCGGATTTGGGAATATTTATTTATTATTCACTGATTTTTTTTTTTTTTTGGGGATTTGATTTATTAATTGGGATTATTAATAGTAAAAAAATTGGAAACTTAATAAAATATGGGATTTGATTTATTAATTGGGATTATTAATTGTAAAAAAATGGGAAACTTAATAAAATATGGGATTGGATGGAACGTGGGATGTTATATACGAGCCACATGGAGGAGTGGAGGCCCACAAAATGATAAGGAGTGTAGAATGTTAATTATTTTGTGATAATAGGGATAATTAAATATGAAAAATATTACGATAGATCCGATTTAAGTTTTGTTCCACGTGTAGACTCTTCGGTCAAAATTAAATTTTATAAAATTTTACTTACATCATTTTATGTCATAGAATCTATAACATTTAATTCACGCTAAAAAATCTACAAATAAAACTAAAAATCAGATTTATCTAAATATTTTCCCCGATTTACTACCTCTCTTTTCCTTCTCTTTCATCACTATCGATTTTACTATTAATATTATATATTACTAGTAATTATGGAATTTACTTGATTTCAGAATCCTAAACATTATTAAAATGAGGAAAAGCAATATATGCAGTACTTATGTTAATCTGCAATTAAAGAAAGGTTCCTGGAATCTTAGGTAAAATGTCACTAGTGACGTTTTAAAATTTTTAAATACAAAAGAAAATTGTTATATAATAGCACATGTACCTTAAGACAAGTGCGGACGCAGAAATTGACATTTAAATGATCGACTTTATTTGTTGTAAAAATTTAAAAGAGTGAAATATAATAAAAATATAAATTATACAACCGCGTGTGTCACCAATGCATGTCTGTCATTGGCCTAAGGAGTAAACTCTAGGATGGACTTTCAATGGATTAAGAATCTTTTACTTTACATTTTATGTTATTTCGTGTCACATTATTTAATAAATTATTAAAATTACTTTACTAAAATCACACCAGATAATAATCTACAATTCATTAAATAGTATGACACAGAATATGACACAAAAGATCCTTTTACCCTTTCAATGTGTGGTCGAATTACTATAAGCCCATGATTTCTTTGATGCATAATGACTCCTTTAGAAAGAAGTAGTATTATTTATTTTTTCTCGAATAATATTTTATAATAATTTTTAATTATTTTATTTTATTTTATTATATATTACATTTCAAAAGTTGCTATAATAATTATTTCAATAATTAAAATTTATTGCAAAGAGTTTGAGAACTTGACATTATTTGTTTACTCAATTTATCAAAATGATATACTTTATGATCACTAATCATGAATGCTTGCGTGCAAATAGTATACGTATTTCCAACCGCTGTGTTTGATATGTAGTTATATATCGTAAGAGACCGATTAAAACTAGAGAAAGGGGAAAAGAAACACAAATAACACTTGAAGAATAATGTGCTTTGCTTCTGCTTATGCTCAGGCTCAACTTTTATTTGTTTACAAGTTTCTTATCCAATATATGTTGATTCTGGTACGTGAATTAATTTTAATAAGTGGTATTATTAAATTTATAATTTTATAAATTAGTTTTGTAAATAAATAATGCAAAATCACTACATAAAATCTTGAATGGAATGAAATTAATTGTTTCTTATCTTTAACTAGGTTACAATGAAAGAAAAATACTTAGATAGATCCGGAAGAAAAATACTTAGATAAATCCGATATTTGGTCCCACATGTAGATCCTGTGATCATGATTAAATTTTAAAAAATCTTACTTACATCAGCTGATGTCATAGATTCTCTAAAATTTAATTTATACCACAGAGTTTACAAATAAGATTAAAGACAGTAAATGGGTTTACTTAAATATTTACCAACAACGAATCATACTCAACTCTTGAGATTACTCCACCAGTTGGGTTTTTACTCACGGTCCATTTAATCGAATAAAAGAAAAGAGAATGCAAACCACATCACAAATATACTGGCAATTTGACATAGGAGAGGATTAATGAACCTTCATGGTAGGATCCACTTCACTATTCTACTCTAAGGTCAAAAAACAAATAATAATGATTATTTGTTTGGATAGAAAAAAAAATATTCATTATTTTCTATATAATATTTTCCAATCATTTTACTTATGTTTTTTCAATAATATTTTTATCTCACATATATTCTATTAAAAAATTTGTTACATTAGTTTAAAAAATGATATTCCAAAAATAATAGATGTGTAAATGGATAGAGAAGATAATTAAATAAGGTATAGTGTATCTGTGGTGGTGAAGACTAGCTTTTTTGTATCTGTGGGTAACTACTGTATTTCAATTTTTTAATTTGTATGTGTCGTGAATGTATCTCTAACATATTATGTAATGGTTTGAAAAAGGAATTAAAAAGTGCTAGTGACTATTTAAAAATAGTGTATTTATATAAAATGACAAAACTCATCGTAAAATAAGAATAAAATCAAATTAGATATTCAAAATTAAAAGATGGTGAACTTAATTTTATTACTTGGATTGATTTATTTTCTATTTAAAAAACTTAGACGATAATTAATTTGAAATAAGTCTAATAGTACTATAATGTTTGTAGGTTGAAGGAAAGATCTTGTTGGAGTGGGGAGGTTCCACAAAAATCCCAGATTGCACAATTTTTTATTAGTTACCTATAATAGATTAGGACGTAAAATATTTAATGGTTGAAAGTTATATAACAAGGCTAAAAGATTAAAAAAAAAGGTGATTATTATTTAAGATATACAAACGTTAGTGTTGTAGGTTATTGGCACTATATCATGAATTCGATCTATATAAAATTTTATTAAAAAAAAAAAAAAAAGAGTACTACAATATGTCCGATAAAAAGTGGCCAATATGTTTGTGGCTAGGGGTGTTCATAGTTTGGTTCAACCAAATAAACTGATTGAACCATGCAAGTTTGATTTTCGGATAATTAGTATTCAAATAAATTGAATAAAACAAGATTGATTATATGATTTAGATTTGGTTATTGAAAATCAATAACCGAATAACTGAAATTTCAGTTTTATTTTTAGTTTTTTAGTAATTCAAATTACCCAATTCTATTTTTCATTCATGTATTCAATACTAGGATATTATTTTTCTTTGTTACTTATTAATTTCTAGTCTTAGTTTTAGTAGTGTTAGGTTTTTATTTATTAATTTGATTGGTTGCGTATTTAATTTTATACTTAGTTTTTAAATTAATTATAAATTAGATAAATTGTAAAAAAAAAAAAAAGTTTGGTGGATTGGTTTTGATTTTCTTGCACAGAAAATGACAAAACCTGAATTTTTTTAATTGAATTACTAAAAAACCAGTTGATGAACACCTTTATGTGGCAATGTGTGTGTATATATATATATATATACATATATATATATGAAAATTTTACAGTCTTGTTGAGTAAACCATTATGTTAGATTTAAATATTTGTATAGTACAAGATTTAAAACACATATTATTATACATTTTTATTGTACAAACTTTTAAAATATAACGAGATAATTATCTCAATGAGACTTATACACTTTTATCATTACTATATATACTTTTTCAGAAGATAAGATAATTGGATAAAATACTACTAGTCCTTATAGTAGTAGTATATGATTGCCAACCGTGGTTAATTCACACGGTGAGTATGATATATAACTAATGGAATATTTAGAATATTTTCATTATCTAATAAAAGGATCTTGTCTGTATCCGTATAAACGAAGAGTCCTTGAATTTAGAGCTGCTTATTGTTCCAACTCAGTTCCAACAATGTATTTCTCGGATCTTTATAAAGTGCTACGACTAAATCATAATTCAAGATTCAACTTTCAATTTTCGGTCTCTTTATGAGTAATTTATTAGATAATCGCTATAAAGCCTGGGTGATGAGTCGATTTATAAAGCATCAATTTTCAGTAAGCATCATTGTATATATCACGAAATTAAATCTTGGTAAAGGAATTATAAAATTTTATTTTTTTAATGCTGTGCAAATATTTGATTTTTTATATCAATTCTTTCTATTATTGTGTAATAATCCTTACTATTGTTCAATGAAGTGTCAAGCACATACTTTGAGAGAATCATTCATTCAAAAATACTAGAGGAATCAAAAAAATTTTCATATACACAATTACTAATATATCACTTTTGTTAATGTAATTAAGTTGTATGAGCTATCTGGTGTAAGACTTGTAATGTTAGCTAATAATGCCTTCAATCACATGATTTTATCATATAAGTGCTCAGTGTTCATACCTTTCCTTTATTCCGTCATCCTATTAACTTATATTTCTTTTTAATTTGATAATCATGCATAAACATTCAGTGGTGTTGTTGAGTGTGCTAATACCACTCGTTGACTATAATCAAATTAATAAAAATTGTTTGTAACTTTATTACAATGCTATAAATAACGAAATTTTAATATAATTGAAAATTTTACATTGCTGCTATCTCGTAATGGTATTTTAACTAAATCGCACAATGTCATAAAAATATATACCTTAATATTTATCTCTTATTTAGTAGTATTATAGATAATTAAAATTTCTACGTATTTATATTATTAAAGGAGATAATATTTTAGAAAAACTAGTTCTCTTATAATTTTATCTCTTTAAGGAATAATGGTACATAAGTAGCGTAATTATTTTACAATGATACATAAGTATTGTAATTGTTTTACTCTTAGGAAAAAGTTAGGAATAAGATTAATAGAAATCACTCCAACCCCTCTCTTCTTACATGTATAAATAGGGGTCATCATAGGCATAAAGATTAATACTCTCTACAAGTTATAAGAGCTCCGTAAATTGTCCATCATTTAAATCTTTCATATATCAAGATTTGAAGATTTTCATCAAGTTGTTCAAGAATCTAAAAAGACGAGAAGAACATTAAATAAATAGTTAGCTAATCATTATGCCTACCCTTGATCATATTAAATTTTGAAATCAAGTTGTGAGACCTCGATTTAACAATTGAAGAAAAGAGTCAGAGGAGACCTTAGAGATTGTACCTCATTTTTTTCTGTTATAAATAAATTATATTCATTATTATTTTTCTTATTAATTTTGCAAATTTAAAATTTCGTTGCGTACAGTTGTGTGTGGAGTATCAATTAGACGAGAATTTTTTTTTTGTAGGGTGTCAAATACAACAGACCAATTAATTTTTTTTTGTGTTTTATAATGTTTTAAAAAAATGACCATCTCTCTTTAGTGACTAGGGGTGCAAATGAGTGACTAGGGGTGCAAATGAACTGAAATACTTGGTCATCGAGCTTATTTTGCTCAAGTAATCATCGAAAAGTTATATATATATATATATATATATATATATATATATAATATTTTACTCATAATTATAAAAGATACTAGATGAAAAAATCAAACTATTTGAATTCGAACTCGTTTAACTTATTTTCAAGCGAGCTCAAGGTTCAACAAAATTTTCAAATTCAAGAATGTCTTTCAATTTAAATTGCATTTCATTGTCATTTTATAATATTTTTCCTCCTTATTTTCACACCATTCTTTTTAATAACTAATCCTTTTTTTTGTACCATCTCTCTAATTATACAGACAATTTCCAAATTAAATGTTATTTCTATGTATTTTTTTTTATTTGTTTATGAAATTTCAAGGGAATAGATTTAATCTTTTTTTTTTTTTTTGCTAGAAGTGTAAATAATAATTAAGAGTTTAATTAGTGTTCTAATTTCAAGCCACGGTTATATTCGATTAGTCTGGTATGTTGCACCCAATAATTATCAATTGAGATAGTTTCTACTTTGTATTGAATTACATATGAGAGGTGAGGATTTTGTGTTGGCAAAGTGGAGGACAAAATAAAACCTTGCCTTTACTCTCTATTATATTATTTTAGATAAGAATCCTTCCCATTCAAGTGTAAATAGAGGATCGTACATTTATCTTTAAAAATAAAATTTGAAATAATAATTTTAAAAATCAAAACCATTTTGATGAAATCTCATCATCCTCTATATCAATCTATGAACTCTTATTTCTTAAGCTTGAGACATGAACTCTATGCTATGGCCAAAACCATTACTCCCTGCAATTATGCAAGGATTCTATGGTATAAGAGATGCTTTATTCAATACTCATCATCCTATTTATGGTTATCAAAAGGAAATGAAAAGAAACTCTTGTGCCCTTTATGTTCTTTAATCAACCATAACCAGACCAGAAAACTTGCCTATATAAGGTGGAAATTGTGCACACATTTTTTCAATGGGCTAACAAGACATGATAGTTGGTTCAAGTTCAGAACTTTGTAAGACATTTCGGAATAAGATAATGGGATAAGAATACAAATTTATTTGAGTAATGAAAAATAGATTGTTATAGAAAAACAGTAACCTCTTAGTCAAATACATTGTTGTCGAATAAAACTAACCACCCATTCAGTTGAAGCAAGGCCAAATGTTGGATGGTCCAAAATAGGCTGGGGTGTTTTGGAGAGCATCTCTGATTTCCTCCTACATTCACAAAAATAGATAAACAAATTAGATGTTAAAACAAATTAGTTGTTAAATTAAAAGGCAATGATAAGAATTATTTTACCAACGGAAGAGAAGTACTTTCTGTAAAGTGAGCAAGGATTTGGTGAAATTGTGGGTCATTTAACAAGAGGACAGAACAAGTTGCAACGATGGGTGGTCTAAATTGCAGCACACCAATATCTAGATCAAAAGCAAAAACAAGTTAATATAACTATATTTTACTTTAGGATTCTAATTGTGGATGAGATAGATAATTATCAGAGTATGCCCATCTCCAGAAAATGTCTAGTCTATTTCTGAACTTTCTTTGCTTGAACTTTTTTTGGCTTGTCAAACGCATTGAACCAACCACCTAAGACTTGTGTAGTGAAATGCTTGATATAAGTGAGCGAAGTGATTGAGTGAAGATTAATAGTCGATTTGGTGCTTCAAATTTGTAGGACCATCCTGATAAGATGACAATAAAACTCAAACACCAATCAGAAAAAATTACAATCCTATTATAGCTAAGCTACATCTCCAATTACACATCTAGATGTGAACCTGAATGAAGAATCCTAATACATTAGAAGTATAATCCTAACTTGATTGATGCCTTTGTGTTCTTAAAGAAAAGAGCCCGCAACCGTTGACCAGGTCATCAACCATAACAACATCCTGACTAATCAATAAAATCCAATTACAGCCAATGTAATTAAATAGGGTACTACAACATCAGAATACTAACTTTATTATATGAATGGGAGAATTCTGGATACATAGCTATCAAAGTAATTAAGCGCTATGAAGGGTATGTAGGGATGCTAATTCTACTAGATCTGATTAAATCTCTGCACACCATAAATAGAAATTACTGAGTAAGTGATAAAGATTCTTTCCTTAAGAGAAAAGATTATTCCTTTCTCTGCACACAAGTAGATGAAATAGCAAAAACAAAAGAAATGGCAGAAAATAGATAATACCCACTTAATAAAATACAGATATATATACAACTACTGCAAGCTGACATATCACCTAAAGAGATTAAGAGTACCCTATTAGCTATGAAAGAGGGAAAGGCTGCTGGCCCTGATGGATCATGGTTCAAAGTCGTGGTCGCGATAACGGTCGCAGAACGTGTATAAGAGACAGGATTTCGGTGTAGATCGGAGGTGAGTACGCCAGGCATATTTTGGTATACCAAAAATCTAAATTTTTTAAAAAGAAAATTAAAAAATATACAACACTACAACAACAACTTTTTGGAATTAAGTTGTCAAATTAAATTTGCAAAATATAATCACAACTAGATATTAGTTGTAGTTGTTTATTATACATAGAGAATGATAAATCGTAACACCACAAAATACCACAAATATATTATAAGATATGTCAGATACACATTTCATATAAAAATAGAGACTCAATAATTCCTAACAATACGAAGCAACAAATTATCTCCAATCTATTAAGAAAAATTTCTCTTCTTTCACGATCAATTTCCTGAAAGGAAAAAAAATATCTCATTATATATATATATATATATATATATATAAAACAAATACTAAAAAAAAAAAACTAAGGTCATTAGAATTTTTGTCATACCTATCAATACCATGATGAATGATGATGAGGTTCAAAATCATTCTGTCCTTGTGCATTGTAATAGGAGTTCCAACTTGGCAAGACACTTGGATGAGGTAGAAAAAACGAATTTAGTTGTCCATCTGCTGGTTGTGATGATTAACTGGATGAACCATAATCATTATGTATGGGAGGTGGAGAATGTCATAAAGGTTCCATATCACGATTATAGTATCCAAATCCTCTATATGGAACACTATCACCAAAGACTAGTAGATGAAGAATGACCTTGTCCATAATAGTCGATGCTACTTGAACCAGATAAAGATCCCTCGTGATATCTCCTAATTGTCCGATCATAATATCTACCAGCACTAGTACTAGTGGACCTCTCAAGATGTCTAGGTTCATCACATGATCCATATCCAGAATAAGAGCCAGTATTAATTCCATATGATTGATCATAGCTATATTCTAACCATCGATTGCTTCGATTGAAATCATCGCTACCATAGGCATGTCCAATATCAAAATTTTGTAACTGCTCATTAACTCTTCTATTTCTTTGTGAATGTGAGCGGTGAGAGGAATCACTTGAAAACTCAGTTAATTCATTCAAAAATTGGCGTTGTGCTTCTATACCAGGATTTACACCATTATGGTGATCCTAAGTAACATATTGTCGTGTCCCTGATGCCTATGACATGCCTCCGGCATACTGACTATCCTGATAGTAATCACCACCTCTACTTGGTCCTTGACTAGAGTTAGCACCTCTATCATCATTATCAGATCCATCACCATTATTATCATCACTACCATTGCTATTAGTTGAAGAAGATGACATTGGTACATATTTATCTCTTTTTTTTGCCTTACCCTTATCTTTCATAGTAGATGCTTTGGTAATACTTATCTTATTAGTTTTCTTTACAAATTGTGACAAAATATTACCAAAATCATCACTATCATGATAATTGCCTTCTCTAGCTTCATCTTCTTCCTGTTCTTCATTTTGACGAATTTCCTAATCTAACCAACTCAAGTCGTCGTCAGGTAGTGTGGGCTGTTCATTTTTCCTAACCCATTCATCCAATATATCATCTTCATTAAAAATATGATTTAAATCAATTGGGTTGTAAAAATCATCACTATCTCTTTGATACATCAAATTCTTTACCCTCAATCGCATATTATAATCACATATGATGGGCATAAAAACCAATTTGTGTAACTTCTCAATTGCCAATCGGTATAAGTTTGGTATGAATCAATGACCATGTACTGCAATTTCTTTCACAACCAGAAGATGTACAAGTTTGACTCAAAATTTTAATTGCATTCTTCCTTAAATTTGGAGTCTCATCGCCATAATTAAGTCACCATTCAGCTATAAAAAATAAAATAATAAAACAAATTTATTTTAGAATTCAAAGTATGCAAAACATGTCAATGTTAATTAAATTTTCTTATACATTTAAGTATAGTTTCAAACCTGGCAAATATTTTGATAACGCTTTAATTGCAACTACACTTCCAAATGATCCTCTTCTCTCTCGAAATGTTTTAAGTTACAATAAAAAAGAAATACATATGTTGAATTTTAGAAATTGTTAGTTAAGAATTGCCTTTAGACATTAATAAAAATATTATCAAAATACCTCATTTATTGCATCAACTTGCACGTCCACATTTGACTCTAGTCGCATGATTACTAGCTTCTTTTAACCCTTTCCAAACTTCATTTGTTTCAAATACACAAGTGTCTTTAGTACTGAAGGTTCGGATTCAGAAAATAGCTAAATAAAAAAAAATTATTAATTTTTTAAATGAAAACCATGAATAACTAAAATAGTTGTTTGTAAAAATAGTAAATTCCCTGCTGCATACTGATCCTAATGTAATTGATTATAGCATCTCTTATAACATCACCATGTGTACCTTTTCCAATGTTTGAGTAATTTTTTTTTATTGCCATCCTTGCTCTGACCATTGCCTCATAAATGATTGGTAAATTTGGCTTATTGTCTTGATCAATAGTCTTCAAAACTTTTACAAGCGGCTCCATCACTGCACATATATTTCTAATATTGCTCCAAAAACTCTCACTTAATATCAAGTCAGCCACATTTTGCGCTTCTGTCCTTCTTTTAGTAGTATTATTGAACTCTATCCATTCATCAGATGTGCACATTTTTTTTCAACTCATTACAATGTCGAAGAAGACTTTCCAGAGTTTAAATGAACTCAGTAGCAAATCTTGCGATACCTGGTCGGAGTAATTCCCCATTTTTGGTATGTGATTTCGTGAGATTTACTATCTTGTCACTGTTATATTGATCGACTAGTTATTTTTTTCCCTTGTGCAATTGCGTGTTTTATTGAATCCATTTTTTTAATATCTTTTAACATCAAATCAATGCAATGTGCAACACATGGTGACCAAAACAAATGCTTTCTCTTTTGCATTAATAGTTCACCAACTGCTTTCATACTAGATTCACTATCAGTAACAATCTGCACAATATTTTCTTCTCCTATTTCATCTACAACCTTATCCATCAAAGAAAAAACAAATTTAGCGGTCTTCTTAATATTTGTGCAATCAACAGAACTATGATATATCATGTTTCTATCACAATATATCATAAAATTGACGATTGAATGTTTTGTGTGAGTACTCCCCCCATCACACATTATTGTACACCCAAAATCTGGTAATTTCAATTTAATAGTTGTAATATGATATAACTCTCCAACCTCTTTCAACTCCTCATTTAAGTACTCACCTCCAATTTGGTAACTTGAGGGCCCCTTAATTCCAGGTCTAGCATGTTCAATTGCATCAATCATTGATTGGTAATATGGACCACTGTCAGCTACATGAAATGGTATAGCATTGAAATGAAAGAATCTTGAAATCGCCTTACCAACCTTTTGTATATTTTCCTTCGAAAACATAGCTTTCACAGATTTTTACTTAGATGGAAATAAATAATCTGCTCCCCGACTTGACATTCCACCATCCTCTTTAACACAAAAACTATAAGAAAAATCTCTTTTACTTCCAGAAGTTGATGGTTTTGAGCTACCCGTACCAATACTTCCTAAAATATGTCAATGTTCAAAATAAATATAATATTTTTATACAAAAAATAAATGTAATAAAAAATATAATTTTAATAGTTAATATCACATATAATACCTGACATGTACGGTATGGTAGGTCGCTCCAGATACAGAATGTCTTCGTTTGCTCTTCAACAAATTGGAGGTACTGACTTTCTCTTAAAGTTCTTTTAAGCTGTTTTTTTCCATCACTATCATATCCTCTTCATTGATTTCACAAATATCATCATCATCATCATCCTCAATATTACACAAATTGTCTTGTCGAATAGAATTCAATATTTCTTCTTTTTTCTTTTTTGTTGCAATTCTTTCTGCTTTCCCAATCTTGAGATGATTTTTTAAAAGTTGTGTAACTTCTTCTGGTACTCTTGGACATGCTTCAACTTATCCCGACACATGGGCCAAATGTTGTTTCATTCGAGTAATTCCACCACTTACGACTTTTCCGCAATAATTATACTTTACAATTTTTCTATTGCCACCAACGGGTTTACCATGTTCCCAACCAATATCTTTGCTTGCCATTTAACTATAATATTGACAAAATATATATATATATATATATATTTAAAAACATATATTATAGTTTTCTTTTAAGCATTTCAAATTTGATATTAAAGATTGATTGACTTCACTTAGAACCAAAATATTAATATGAAATATAATGCACAGTAGAGGTTAAAAAAAATCACATTCAAAACAAGTAGAAAAAGAAAGTTTTGTAATGTATATGTGTGTGTGTGTGTGTATATATATATATATATATGTTTATGTATATAAATATAATTATATATATATATATATATATATGTATATTATACATAGTTTACATAGTCTTGTTTTCAACTTCTATTTTTTATTTTTTCTAATTTTTGGTATAATTAGAAAAAATAAATGATACTTCTTGAAAATAATAATTTAAATGTGTATTGCTTTAGAAGTTACTTTTGAAACTGTGTCTTATACACATCTAGATGTGTATAAGAGACAGCTATGTCTCTTATAAAGTTATTAACATTAATTATTAAAAATAAATAAAAATCACCTTTCTCAAATTAGGTGGCCAACTCCTTGGATAACTCCACTATTTTAGCCGCTGCTTCTTCTTCAACTCCACTATTTTAGCCGTTGCTTCTTCTTCAATAGGGGATCCAATGCCCTTCTTTTCACGACAACTAGATTTCTCCTCCAATGTCTCCCCCAATTTCTTCCCCAATTTTTCTCCAAATTTTCCCCTAAATTCTTCAATATTATTATGAAAAATTAAAACCCCCTTTCTATATGTAAAATCACAGACAAATGAGATGAGATGCTTCTCCAATCTCCCTTTTCCTCTTTTTATAGATGAAAATCATGAGATGTTGCTAGTCGATTTCTCCAATAATTGTTGCTGCTCAATTTTTTTCAGAAACAGTATGATTGTTGCTGATGAATAATTGTCTGAAATTGTAAGTCTAATTTTCTTTATGTCAATCAAATTTTTGGTGTTTTATGCTCAATAATTGTCTGAAATTGTAAGACTAGATTCTCCTCTTTAATCTGATCAGATTTTGTTGGAGTAAAAAATTGGGTTTTCAGTTGAGACTCGGCCGAGTCGACTCACCGCGACTCGACCGAGTCTGTATCTCACCTAACGAAAGCATGAAGAATCGACCAAGTCTTCCCTGACTTGACAGGTTCCGATGTCGGTTCTGGCTCCGACATGTCCCGGTTCTGACTTGTACCGGTGGGCTTTGTTCCGATTCCGACTCGACCGATACAACTCAGACTATGATCCTAAGTTATAGTTTGCCAAAGAATTTGGTGGACTAGGTTAACACTATGATCATAAGTTCTGGTTTGCCAAAGAATTTGTGGGGAGAAGCTTTATTGGCTGCCTGCCATTTATGTAATCGAATTCTATCTCTCAAGACTAAAGTGTCACCATATGAAATATGGAAAGAGAGAAAACTAAACTTAACTTATGTTAAATTTTGGAGATGTATATAGAGTCTTGGATAGCAAAAGGATAAAGTTGGGACCTAGAGCACTTAAAAGTATATTTGTTGGCTATGCTGAAAATTGTAAAACTTATAGACTACTTGGTATTGATTTTAATGTCATTATTGAACCAAGGGATGTTGAATTTTTTGACAATAAATTTCTTAAAGATTTAACTGTGGACGTGAGTCCAATTAAAATACAAGAACCAACTCCAAATGTTGATCCTTCTTCTAATAATAAAAAGAAAGAATTGATCCTCCTTTTGACCTTAGATGAAGTCAAAGACAAAGGAAAGAAAAACGGTTGTCTTCTGATTTCATATTTTCACAAGCTATTGTTTTCTTAGTTGAAGGCAATAGAGATTACTTACTTAATAAGATACCAATCTTATTAAATGTAGAAGATAATCCTAAATCATTTAGTGAAGCTATGTTATCAAGAGATGCAACATTTTGGAGAGAGGCTGTAAATGATGAGATGGACTTAATATTATCAAATAATACTTGGCTTCTAGTGGATTTACCCCCTGGCTCTCCTATTGGTTGTAAATGGGTATTTAGGAGGAAATATACTACTGATGGATCCATATCAATGTATAAAGTAAAACTTGTAGGTAAAGATTTTAGACAAAATGAAGGAATTGATTATTTTGACACTTATGCACCTGTTACTAGGATTACATCCATTAGGGTGCTATTGTCATTACAGATTCCATTTATAATCTGTGTGTGTATCAAATGGATGTTAAAATAGATTTTTGAAATCCCTGTCTTTGCATACACAGGTAGATGTAAAAACAGAAGGCTTTGCATTAAAGAATTGGGAAAGCAGAAATTTGTGATAAATGTCCATGGTCAGTTTAAGACAAGTATTGTGGAACAACGGCATGAAAAGTTTGAATTAGCTTTACTTTATAATGGGGTTAGATATAATAATGTTCATAAGTGCATTTATTCTAAATTTATTAAGGAATATGGTGTGATTATTTGTCTATATATAGACGATATACTAATTGTTAGTATTTCTTACAAAGGTGTACTTGAAACTAAGAAGTATCCATCTTCACAATTCAAAATGAAGGATCTTGGTGAAGTAGATACTATCTTGGGGATTAAAGTTAAAAGGCGTAGTGGGGTTCAACTTTTGCGTCAAACACATTTTGTATAAGAAAATCTTGAACAAATCAACATTTAAATGCAAAAGAAGCATATATACTCTTTTGACCCTAATTTTAAACTAAGTGAAAATACTGGCAAGTTTATTACTCAACTTGAATATGCAAGTGTAATAAGGGAGTTCAATGTATCTAATGAGTTGTACAAAGCCAGATATTTCTTTTGCCATGTGTAGATTATCTAGATATACTGAAAATCCTGATAGTGATCATTGGAAAGTAATTGAGAGAGTCCTTGGTTATCTTAAAAGAACTAAAGATTTTGGATTTTTTTACAATAGTTTTCTAGCTGTACTTGAAGGGTAATGTGATGCTAGTTGATTAACTAATATTAGTGATAAAACTCTACAAGTGGGTGGATTTTTATATTAGGTGGAAGAGTAGTTTCGTAGGTTTCAAAGAAACAAATTATG
Source organism: Cinchona pubescens (assembly GCA_025175665.1). Taxonomy (NCBI): domain Eukaryota; kingdom Viridiplantae; phylum Streptophyta; class Magnoliopsida; order Gentianales; family Rubiaceae; genus Cinchona; species Cinchona pubescens. Next base: position 6,446,779 of record JANKKI010000131.1, read on the forward strand.
ATTGCTCATTCCTCAGTGGAAGTTGAATTCATAGCTTTGGTCTCAGCTTGTAAAGAAGTAGAATAGTTGAGAGACTTGTTGTTAGTTATCAAGTTGTGGCCTCAACCATTGCCAGCCATTGATTTGAACTTATATGATAGGATAGCCGTAATGTCTAGAGCATTGAATAAAATATACAATTACAAATCTAGACATATAAGTTTAAGGCATACATATATTAGATAGTTGTTAAATGATGGCGTTGTAACTATTGTGTATGTAAGAACATACAATAGTTTACCGGATCCGTTTACTAAACCTCTTGCGAGAGATTTGGTGAAATCGACATCGTTAGGGATAGGATTGAAACCCTTTATCTAAAACTACTAGCAATGGTAGCCTAACCTTTCTTCTAGTACTACCACTAGATTAAAAGGTTTAAAGGGTAAAAACAAGTTGCTAATAAGTAGTTGTGACACTAAAATTATGTGTATACCATTCTATGTTGATTAGTGCAAATGGTAACCCCTAAGTGGGAAGCTTGAGTATATAAATATTTATACTGTTAATGAAATCATCTTATTGTGTTTTTAATTTTAAAAGTTTGAAGAAATTTCACCTATATGATCACTAAAAGTGGTGCCGCTCCTAACTTTGAACTAAAATATTTTGGTGAACATATGTATAAGTTTAACTAGTTCATGTGTGTGATAGTTATAATCTAATTTTAAATCATGGTTTAAATAATCATGCCACCTTGATTTAAATTAGAGTTAGTGAATTATTTACACTAAGGAAAAGTTTAAGACGATAGTCACTTTTCTTTATGCATGATGTTAAAAAAGAGATAGTGAGTTGTTGTTTATATTACAAACTAAGTGGGGCAATGTAAAATACTTGGTTTGTAATATAAAGTAATTTTAAAAAATTAGTGCATAAATGTTGTAATTTAAAAAATATATACATTTTTGGTGCAGCGCATGAAAGTTGTGCATGTGCGCTACAGATAGAAATTTAATGTCAAAAAACGCACATGCGATTCTATAATGCAGCTCTACTATTGTGTAGCGCATGTGTGCGCGCACCTGACTATTGGAAAACATAAAAATAGAAAAAATAGAGGGAGTTGCAACTTGTCATTCAGGAGATGTGTTCTATGGATTCAAGAAGTGTATTCCAATGGTTTCTCCTGTACTTTCATCTTTATAAAAGGAGATATTCTCACTATTTCAAAATAACAATTCTTATTAAAAAAAAGTATCTCTCTATATATATTGTTCTTGAGAAGATTTCTGATTTTTGTTATTGGAAGTCTTTAAGAATTTGTTGTGTACTAGAGGTAGATTGCTATTAATTCAAGAGTAAACTGAGTATAGTGGAGGCAATCAAAACCATAAGGAATTTGTTATACACACCTCAAATTCTAAAGTTTTGACTATCCCTTTATTAACCTATATACAATTTATTTGTTTCCATCTACTTCTCTTTTGTTTAACATAGATAAATAATTACTAAAATCTAGAAAATATACCTCACTAAGTAGAAACACTGCTCTCTACATTCGATCTTTATTTGCTTCCCCTTGCTAGTAGTTTTCATGCAAGGATGATGAATGCTAATCCATTTATGTTGGCAAGATTGAAAGGCATCTTGTGGGAAGAAGATGAGAGAGGGAGAGGGAGAGAGAGAGAGAGAGAGGGGGATAAGAGATAGGGGAAATTTGAAGAGTTATTATGTTCTTGTGATCGAGAATAGAGACATGGAAAGGGAGGGTAAAAGAGGGAGGGCAAAGAAATCAAAACACGAAGAGGAAGAGGTCAGTGAAAAATAAAGTTTTGGGTAATTTTGTCTAGGTGAACAAAGTTGTTCTGGCTGGATAAAAATTGTTCTGGCAATACCGCTAGCCAAAAAAAAAAGTAGGAAAGGAATGGGAGAGATCACTATGTTAAGGAGAATATCAGTTAATCGATCGGTTAATCAGTTAAATAATTTGGTCAAAATTAGAAATGGGCCCTTGAATTTTTATCCATTTTTAATTTTGAATTGAATTAGACATACGAAAATCCGATTAACCAAATTCAAATTCGAAAATCAGTCACGAATTTGATTAACCACATTCGCCAATTAGGCCTATTCACGCTAGATTGAAACCTTATACAAAAAATTGAAAAACCTATCTAAACTAAACCAACAAGCAATAAAATAGTCCATAATTTTATATAGTCAAAACTAGATTATATTTGAATTAATGCAATATTTTCTTAAGATATATATATATACACACATATATGCGTGTGTCTGTGTTCGTATGTAAATAGATAAATCATTTGTGTTAGTATATAAATATTTTATAAGTAAATTACAGTTTTAGTTTGTAGACTATATTATATTATATAAAAAAAAGCATATAAACTTAAAAGAAAAGTAATGTTGCAACTTTCAACTTGATCTAGTATCAAGTACTAAATATGTTCCTTAAAAGGTATTGAGAGCGGAACTTTATGCATATTTTTTGCCAAGAAGTAGCACATATATGTAGGACAGGGTCAAGTACTGAATTGAATTCTAATTGAAAATCTATTAATCTCGAAGTCATAATTCAATTCCAATTTTATAATTGATTTTCAGTTTGGAAATTCGGTCACACCAATTAATTAACCGAATTTCGATTAACCAATTTCAGAATTTCAATTTAAAAGTGAAAAAGGTTGTGAATTCGATTAATGTGCTCACCCCCTACTATGAATGCCATCTAGGAAAACTAAATCAAATTTGAAAACCAATCAATCATGGGATATTTTTCCTACATTTCACAATGTGGCAGGAGAAAAATTTTGCATATTGATATTGGTTATTATTTATTTTTAAGTCTAAATTAGTTATTTTCATTTTAATTATATAGTTGTTCATAATGAATTTAGTTAGTTAATTTGTTATATTATGACTTTAGGTTATTAGTATATTAAATTTGTGATTAAATTTTATGGGCTAGATGGTTATGGTGTTAGGAGGATTTAGAAAAATAATTTTATGCTTGCTGGAAAAGATTAGGACAAATTATCTATATAGTCCCTCCAATTATTTTACTGAAACCAAATAGATCTCCCAACTTAAATTTTAGCATAATTAGTTCATCAAATAAATAGTTGTATCCAATTCTATCCTTAAATGGCATTGTCTCAACTTATGTTTTTTTTGCAAATTTTGACCTGTGTTGACTAGGGATAAAAACGTCAAATTCCTAGTCCGATACTTTGGAAAAATTACTTGAATAGTCTTGCAACATTTTTATTAAAGTCAAATTGGGACCTCAACTTAAATTTTTGCAAATTCCCTCAATTAAAAAACCCCTAACCCTATCCCTTTTGCTCCCCTCTTTCTCTTTCCATCGGCCACTACCCTTCTACCCTCACCTCACCTCCCCACTACTAGTAGCCACCCCATCCTCCCACCCTAGCCACCGCTCCCCCCCTCAACATTCTATCCTTCTCTACCAGTAGGCACCCCTCGATCCTCCTCTTTCCCTATATTAGGTGATTTGATGCTTTTACCCCTAGTCAACACTGGTTAAAATTCAAAGATGTGTATCAATATATATGTTATGGGTGGGATCACCATTTACGAACCAAATTGGATATAACTATTTAGTTAAGGGACAAATTAGGTTAAAATTTAAATTGAAGTACCATCTCAGTTTTAATAAAATAGTTGGAGAACTACTGAAGTGATTTGCAAAAGATTAAATTATTTTCTAAAACTGCAAATATATTTCTGAGAAAAATATTATTATTTAAAAGAAAAAAAAAGAGTAAAAGATAGAAGAAGTAGATGAATGATCATAGTTTAGATGGAAATAATCGAGGGGAACCTACTAATAGAGAAGCTTGGGATATCGGTGTTCGGATAAACCAAATAATAGACCTGGTTATATTGTTCGGATTTAGTTATTGAAAATCAATAATCGAAATAACTGAATTTTTAATTTTACTTTTAGTTTTTTAGTAAACCAATTCCATTTTCTATTAATTCAACTTCTTTTGATATTATTTTTCATTGTTATTTTTTTGGTTTCTAATATTTGTTTTAATAGTTTTAAGTTTTTGTCTATTAATTTGATTAATTTTGCATTTAATTTTATACTTAGTTTTTAAATTAACTAGTGAAATTCGATTAATCAGATAAATTGAAAAAAAAAATTTGGTTAACCAAACAAGCAAAAAAAAAAAAAAGGTTTGATTCAAATTTGATTTTGATTTTCTTACATTGAAATTAAAAACAAAAAAATTTTGAAATATTTTTAATCGAATTACTGAAAAATCAACCGATAAACACCCTGGACGAAGGGATCTCCGATTGGAATTGACGGGGATCTCCATTTGGATTTTCTTCCGTGTATGTTACTCTTTACTACTTACTAGCAGCTAGTCATTCTACTTAACATCACCAGTAGTACTATATTTTATACTAACGTGAATTTACGGTGACAACAAACAAGAAGAGCAAGAGAAAAGAAGCTCGTATAGAAATTTATATCTTAACAAAATTGTACAATTTTCTTCGACAATCTATTGTGTATTTGAAATTTTATACTGCATAAATTTTTAAAATAAATATATAATATTATTACAGGACTGTAGAAATTAATTTTCAATATCTAATTTTGCACAAAGAAAAGGAAAAGCTGAAATAGTTAAACATCGGCATAGACTGCAAAATGAGTGATCATTGATTGTATGGATCGTTCATGAATATGAGTTCATAGTTACCGAATTCACTACGTAATTTTACGGACTACGTATTAGTTCATGGATTTTAATTCGTGGTACTTTTGTGATTTGAAACACTATAGTACACGTATTGATTCACCAAATCTGATAAATCACTTTTAAACTTGATTCGTGAAAGATCGACTAATTAAATTTAAAATTTTTGTAGTTTTGTCATTTTTAATACTAATTTGATTTCTTTTATTTAAATATTATCGTTTAACGGCCTGTAATTTTAAAAATCAAGTACTTTAAAAGTGGACTTGTACTTGCATATACAAATTATCTTCTTCTTTTTTTCCAAAACTATTCTATTTGTCACGAAACAAGTATCCCTCCTACAAACTAAACAAAATCAAGTTCAATCATACCAATTACAATTACTTTCATAGTAATTCAGTTTGACATGGACTTAATTAATGAGATTAATGCTTTTGTCGATAGTAATTACAATAGTATTCTAATAAATATTAATAAGTCAATGTAAATTTGTATGAGATTCTAACTTTTTTAAAAGTATTACATTGGAGCATACCAATTAAATTAAGTGTACCACGTACTAAAAGAACGTTCCAACTAAATCTATTCCCAATGTACTACATTTTTAGCAATCTAATGTATTGTGTATTTGTATCTGTACCGCATATCGAAATAACCATGAATCTGATAACTATGTATGGGTCCTTGGTTTGGAATTTTGAAATTACAAATCCCAACCGGAATGGATTTTCACATTTCAAAATATGGGTACTTGTGGAGTACAGTTGTGAGGACTGGTGTTTGCAGCATGTAGTTAGGAGTGAAGATATTATTATAGTTGATGACTGTTTACATCGCCCTATTATTGCATGCTGTATTTGTGTCTTTCCATCCGTATGATGCAGATATAGTTTATTTGGACTGGTGCAGAATTTGGTCTCATACAACACCCGAACAAGGAAAGTCGAAGCACTTGGTTATAAGTAACTTCTTGTTTTATTGTTTGAGTAAAGACTATATATCTTTTTGCCAGTAATTTATGTTTGAACATGGATTCTTATACTAGTTTGTATATTTCTATTTTGAATATGTTCATAGTCGTTTTTGCACATTGATGCACTCTTTCTTTTCTTTTTCTTGTTTTTTGGTAGAAAAGAAAATTCATAAAATGAGAAAGCAGTTAAAAAAGTTTGTTACAAAACGGGGGAAACCCTCCCCTTAAATGGTTAAATCCACGCCAAAAGCTTTGAAAGACATGAAGGTTTAACAAAAGAAGTTCCATTTAATAAAGTTACAGTCTGTATTCACTCCAATCTTTGGCTTGACAATTTGCACATTGGTTTGCTTCACGTATGTGTCTGACTGTTTGATCAACGGCACTTGCAATCCCTTGTGTTACTTTGATTATTTATTATGAGTGAACATATTATATTACTTAGTGTTGGTATAGAAATTAAGCTTAGGGTATCTTCCATGTGCAAAGTAGTCCAAGGCTTGGATTGAGCAGCGCATGTAGTATTACGTCGTGTTCACCTGAAAAGAAAGGACGGGTTTTATTCTGATGTTCTAAATCATTAATTCAATCAAAGGATAAATTTCAAGAAGAGATCATAGCTTATGAAAAATAAAGAGTAATTAATGAATCTGATGTGTCGTATCAATATTTATACACGTAGTTGATGAGTCAATTTGATCCATGAGTTGAAAAGTGATTATTTGACCCATTTAAACTTATTTAGACAGTAATAGTAAGGATACGCTGTTTGAATATTGGCTAAGGATTTTCTTCAGAACAGAAGACTTTTTGGAATTAAACTCCACCGACTAACGTGCTCCAGACCACCACTTCATCATTCTCCTAATAAGTCCCTTCAATACTTCTCCTTCAACTGATGCCTTATGAATTTATTCCATTAAGATTTATCACAGCCAATTCAAGTTTAATTTACTCGATTGAAATGATTCAATCAAGTGGGGTCCTATTCTTGTATACAGAACTTTGAAAATTATTCCAATAGAGAACCAAATCAAGAATTTCCATATTTAATTTACATAAAAGCTGCCCATGCCCCCTATGTATTACAGTATTTAGAATTATTGTTTGATTGAAAACATAACTAACAAGAAATCATGACAAGTAAGGATATGGGATGCTATGGTGTTGAAAAATCCGTCTTCAATAGTAGGGATGTTCGTGGTGATTCGACCATAATGGGTGGTGACGAGAGAGATTAGAGGTGGGTTGTGCGAGAAAGGTGGAGGTAGTGAGACAATGAAGTTGAGGTAAGTGAGGCAGGGAGACGTGGAGTAAAAATATTGAATAGAGGTGGCGTAAGTGATGTAAGGGTAAGTGGAGTTAAAAAATTAGGCATAGGCATATTTAACTCTTTCATAGATTGATCTTATCCCTTTAAATACTCGTAAATATCTCTTTCAAGTGTTAATAATCGCTTTACATTTTTTTTGAACATTTTTCAATTTTTTTGGGCAAAAATAAAAAAATTTCAAAATTTGAGAGACTAAAGTACAATTTTTAAAAAATATACAAGACTTCTCCACTGAGTCTTATACTTCAAATTGCCAATTCATTTCTTTTCCAAGCAATAGCATATCCCTTTAGAATTCGTTCAAACACCCTTTTCTTCCAATCTTCAAATTCTATCACTAGTTTAGGAAATTTTACTTCTAAAATCAAATTGGTGATTAAGAAGTACTCCTAGTCAACCTTTAATCCATCTTCACAAATAAGCTTTACTTTGAGTTTAAATGGTTTTATATTAAATTTCAAATTTCTCAAGAAATTAATTTATCCAATTCTTGTTGTTTATAGTTTGATTTTATGACCAATCTTGTTTATGAGCTACCGAGACGTGATTTGTAATTTAAAATGACTTTTTAACTATTATTTTGGTGAGATTTGAATGAGGGGTTTTGACAATTCCTAACTTCGTGATATATTCAAAATTATGAACCCTAATTTTTAAAATTTGATCTTGCTTTCATGAATATAAATCAACCCCTACTTAGTTGAGTTTGATTATTACTTGATTTGAGAATTTGGGTGATGTCAAAAATGAATTGCTACCTTGGTTCTTATCCTAATGGTATAACACTTTCCTAGTTAGGTGATACGAGATTAGAGTTTTAGACCGTTGAAATTAGGTCATCGAAATCGATTTTTGAAATAAGTAACGTTTACACTTTTTTATTGATATCTTGTATATAACTAGCAGGTTGGTCATGCAGCTCTAGAATAAATAATATTAAAGTAAGTATAATTGATTTGATTAATGTTTATAAAGTAAGTACATTTATAATTTACGCGTTCATTATGTAATGTATTATTTGTTCATTTATTGCATTACATGTTAATGATTGATTATTGTGAAGAGATCCGTGGGTCACTTGAGTAGATTTAGCTATGAGTGAATGAATGAAATGATATACTGAATACTCTGCTTTGTAAATGTTATACCCAATCTATCAAGAAGACAAGTAATAGATTACCAACACTAAGTAATATAATATGTTCACTCATAATAAATAATCAAAGTAATAATATCTTCAAACATAAGATTACTGCTGCAAAAAGTCCTCACAGACATGAGCTCCAGATCCTGTCTCTTATACACATCTAGACTGTGTCTTATACAGACCATCTTCGGGTGTTATAAGAGACCAAATTCTGCACCAGTCCAAATAAACTAGCATTAAATGCTTACCTCGTTATTGTTTCCCCTTTTATTTGCACTCAAGTTGATGACCAACAAGAGGAGATAATAGGTCGTAAGACGAGTGCCGACCTGGGAGGGGATTACAGTACAGATCCCAACTATTGGAGTTAGGAATTTCAGTTTACTATCTTAGTGTGATGTTTGTTCTTGTGTTTAGGCCTGTGTGCCTAAGGATTTATTAGAATTGTTTTGTATATCGAACTTTTGATTGTCATTTCGTTTATAGTTCAATACTTGTATATATGCGTGATTTGGTTATGTCGTGAATAGTAATGGTTATATTTGTTGTATATACCTCTTGTGGTTTTGTCCTAGCTGATTTTGAAATTAAATGACAAATATTATGGGTTGTTTATTGCACTTATACTATACCTTACATGCTTGGGGTGATTTATTGTCCCATTTTGGGGACGTGATAAAAAAATTCAAAACAAAATAAAAAGAACCTGTACAATAGAGTTACTAATAGATTTTTTCATTGCAAAATTTTCAACGGAAATATTTTTTTCAATGTCGATCATTTTAAAAGTAAAAATTTAGGGAATGAATTATTTTTAATGCTAAATAAAAAAATTTAGAAACTTACCAACGGAAAAAATCAATTGGTAGCTAGATCGGTGGTTGATCATTGTGACGAAAATATCGATTGTTAAATTTAATTTTTCTCAATAAACCAAAAAATCCCATGACTATCAGCAGTCCCTTCATTTTTTATATTTTTTTTAATAGAAACCCACTTCCCCCTTTTCCTCTTTTCCCTTTTCCCTTTTCCCTCGACCATCGTTCACCTTCACCTTTACCCTTCACCTTCACCTTCACCTTCACCTCTCCACCTACCGCCGTTCCTTTCATCCTCATCTAAAATCAACCTTAGCACCTTTAATTCTCTCTATCCCATTGTCCCCCTTTAATTTCTTTCCCAGTTCTCTTTTCTCTCCCCAATCAATCCACCACCACATCTACCACCGCCATCTGTTACCACCGTACTCCACCACCACCATCCTTCACCATAAAAGGTGATTGCTAGGTAAGTTTTGGTCTCTTAAGATTTTTGTAATGTTTATTATTTTTCAGATTTACTTGCATTAATATGTAGAATTTTTTTTTTTTGATGATGTTATTATATCTAATATAACATATTGAAATCTTTAAGTTCATGAATTATTGGCTTTATTTTTATTTATACTTTTGATTGCTTCTTTCAATAGTGAGGTTTATTTTGCAAAAAATTACTAGTGACATGTTGTTAGAATGTTTGGATAGTACTTGGTTTATATTTGGTTATTGTTGGTGGTTTTAGAATTTAATGGTATTAACCTTTTTATTTTATAATATTGCAAAATTAGCGACAAAATAATTTTTTATTTTTAAATTATATTTTCCCAACAGATATTTCTATTGCTAATCTTGCAATTTGCGACGGATTTTTCGGTTGTTAAATTTAGCGACCGAAAAATCTGTCGCTAAATTGTTTCCAAGCTGTATTTTTGTATCAAAATTAGAGATGGATTTTCCGATCAAAAATTCCATTAGTAAATTTCTGTTGATAAATATAGTTGTTAAATTTACTAACGACCAATATTCTGACGAATTTTTCAATTGAAAAATCAGTTGCTAAATTGATTAGTGACAAAGTTTTGCTAAAAATCGATCGCTAAATGCTATTTTTCTAGTTTGACCCCCATGAGTTCTTAGGTAAGCCCTCCACTTCAACTAAGTAGGGGTTGATTTATCAAACCCAACCACAGCCGTCCCTATTTTAAGGAAAGTATAAAAGTCCAAGAAGATTTAACTTTTAATGTTTCTTTTACATTTCTGCACTATAATTCCAATTTAGTTAGTATTTCAAGTATTAAACCTCGATCATAATCTCCTTTACTTTACTAGATTCGTAACAAAAACGGAGGAATAATGGAGGTTAAAGCCGGTTTCTTGCTAAAACAACATAGCATACAATATTAACTTGATTTATTTTTGATAAACTGATTTTTGGGTTTGTTTTGGATTATTTGTTTATGATAGCAAATGATTTTATGGTACAACAATCTCTGGTTTGTAACTAATGATGGTTCATCTACTACAAGTGATGGTGGAATAATTGGCTTATGGTGTTCAATGTATACTAAATATTATGTTTAATTATTGAGGTGTTGGTAGATATGGGACTGGTGAGTATGGTGAGATGTGGGGGGCTTAGTGATGGTGGCAGATTGGCGGCCTGTCTCTTATGACATGATGGAATGATGTGTGAAAGTCACATGGAGTTACCCTGATGTGGGGGTCTTTATGGAACATACCTTATAGATTTATTGCAGGGTCGTGTAAAAACTGGATGACTCACCGCCTTCATAACTGATCCCCACATCGACCCTGCACTTGAATGAAAATAAAAGGAAAAGATGTGTCTTATACACATCTAGATGTGTATAAGAGACAGACGTAACGTGTCAGTTTGGTATTGAGGGTGCTGAGTTGGAGCTAGGTCCTTGGCGCTGAGGATCTTCTTCCTTGTTTGACAGGGATGCCTCATTTATATCTTCAATCCAACCCTGTTAAAGGTGGGCCACTCAAATGTAGCCGTAAGATAGAGAATGAGAGTGAGGTTGAGACAGGGAATGAGTCAGAATTTGAGACAGATGAAGAGATAGAAGAGGAGACTAAGGAGAAGGTAGAGGCTGTGAACTTACATGAGGAAATCATTCAAATACCTCGTCAAAAATGGGCAATAAGAAAACATCTCTACCCATGACCTTTTTTGGAGTTTGGGTGTTTTGAATTTCCAGTTCCTATAGTTAGTTGGAAAATGATGGCCCTTGGTTACAAAAGTTTTACATTCCAAATTGGGATGTTACATATCCTAAAATATACTATAGCATTTGCAAGGAGATTGCAGATTATACCCCAATTTATTTGGCACAGCTTGAGGTAGGTCTGTGATTCCCTTTCCACCCTTTCATCCAGGATATCTTGATAAACTACAAGTTGGGACTTGGTCAAATTTACCCTAGGTCTTTCAACCGTATCAATGCTTATATCATCACTTGTAGAATAAGAGGGATCAATACGTCAATTGCATCATTTAAGAAGTATTTCTGGATTACATCCACTAGGCTAGGTATACTTTCTTTTTTAATAAAAATATGAGTCTACTTGAGGAAGTGAAGTCGAAACAAGTGAATTGGCAGAGCAAGTATTTCATGCTTAAGGGGTCAGAAAAATGGAAGTTCCCTGCTTGGGACTTTCAAGTAGACACAATGAGTCATTAACAAGCCTATTACTATACAGTGGGACAGTATACTGGTTCTGAAGATGTGTATAAGAAAGAGAGAAAAGATCCCGTGGGAAAGGTGGTAACTACTGAGCAAGTTTCAGGATTACTGTGACTGTCTCTTAGAGTGAATCTTATACAGGGATGGTAGTGTGGTGAATAAGGTGGTTACTGGTGGTTATAGAGACACACACTCTTTCTTGGATCAAACCTGGACATTAATTTTGCCTTGAATTTAACTTGTTGTTTTCCTTTTGAAGTGGATGTTGTGTCTATTGCCATGTGCGACCTTGTTCTGAAGCAGAGGAAAGCTAAACACCAGAGTTTGCCTGAGCAGGGCCGAGGAGTCTAAACTTGGACTGAGAACTTCAAGAGATCATCTCAGGTTGCTCTATCGCAACCCACAGGCGAGAAGAAGATCAAACTCCCTTTGAGCCTACATCTTATGTGTATAACCTCCAATTAGGCTCTAACTTAAGTTACTTCAACTCTAGTGGCACCCACTCCTTGTCCACCTCAAGTTCAAGCCTTGGCCCAACCTAAGAATTCTTCAGCTACTCACGAAGTTTATGTTCTCTAGTGGAAGGTATAGCAAGACTCCAATTTAAAAGATGTGAGTCTTCCTTTATATAAAGGTCTTAACCTTGCCTAAGGAGCAATGGAAGAGAGTTGGGAAGCCTTTGGATCTCACTTGCATTCGTGACACTAATAGATATACAAGCACATCTTTCAAGTAATGCCCTTCTTTATTGCTTGTAAAATTTTCGAAGTCTTTTAATTTATAGTCATGACTAATATTGATCTTCTTGCTTTGTGTTTATACTGGAAACCTTACTATTATTTGCATCGAGTTCAAGAGCAACACTTAGCTCGCATTTTTTAATTGGAGCGCAAGCTCAATAAGGTGGTAAAAGTCAAAGAAAAAAATTTTGAGGCCTTGCAAGTATCTTCCAAGCAAACTAAAATAGTGACCAAGGGCGAATCATCGGGAAAGGGTAAGCGGGGAAGGGCAGCCTAATGGCCCACCAAGATTTTCAAAATTATGTTTTCTCTAGTTAAAATTGTTTAAACTATTATTACACTATTATAAAAATTAGACTTTGTCTCCCCAAAAATTTTAGAGAATATAAAAAATTGTTCCTTATGTATGTATTTATACATCCTTATTTTCAAGAGTTTCGAAAATATATTATTATTTTGATATTTTTCAAAAATTTTAATAACATCCTTAAAAAAAATTGAACTTTATTATCTAAAATTTTGTAAAAACTATACTATCTTCCAAAGATATGTATATGTTGTTTTTGTCTTCTCAACGGTCAACTCCTAGATCCACCCTTAATGGCTGCTGAAGAGAATGCCAAGTTGAAAACTAGGATGAAGAAACTTAAGGAGTTTCACAAGAATGAGCTTAAAGCTATGGAGAACAACTACCAAGATCGCTTAGAGAAGAACTTGGTAGACTGTCGTGCCAACAATGAGTTTAATACCTTAGTGGAGTAGCATAGCATAAAGTTTTTCAAACACAGGGTATGATAAATGTTTGTCTTATGTGGAGAAGGCATATCTAAACTTGGACCTAGGTGACTTGATCCAAAGCATTGTTCCTCCTACTCCATTCACCCTAATGCATCACAAGATTTTGACTAATTATGATAATGCATAATCGTCTTAATACGAGGGATGCTAATCAAAGGTTGTTGAAGAAAGGGAGGGAGCTCAAGCAGACACTTCGGCCACTCCTTTTAGCTTAGCTTAGTACTTGGTTAGTTTTATTTTTGGAAGACTTTAGCGCTCAGGGTTTTCCTTCTGTAAGAGGTCCCAAACCTTATTATGCATTATTATTATTTTTTTACTTATTGTTTTTCTCCAATATATGACCATTGCTATGCTTGGTTAGGTTTTGAGTTGGGGTCTTTTTATGTACCAATTTTGCTTAAAAAATGCTCAATATTTATTTTATGGTAGTATGAACTTCTTTAAGTACTTGGAAAATAACATTTGGGACCTTTCCTACAGACAGTTTAAAACCCTGAGCGCTTTAGCTAAAATAAATAACAAAGATGACATATTTAAAATTAACGTTTAGACAGTTGCTATCATTTTACTCCAAACATTATCCAAGCATTGGTACTGTCTCTTCTACAAAATGATAGTCAAATCTAATCATTTTTTATTTTTATTTAAAATGACAATTTTACCCTCAAATTATTGATGTAAGACAAATATTTTCGTGACATCAAAAATATATTATTTTCTTCTCATAAATAAAGTTTGATAAATTTTGGTCTATAAGAGACTTAAAGATAAAAGCTAACTATCTTCATAAGTCAACAAAATAAGAGAAAAAAAAAAAAAAGGAAAAGCATTTAAAATGAAGAGATTTGTAGAAAGATAGAAGTTATAAAGCATTTTTGTTGTAAAGGGTAGCAAAACAATAATGTTGAGTTGGACTTGATGAATGACTTGAATGCCTAAAAAGAAATAACGTTAGGATTAGGAGAGTGGACAGTTACCAAGTGAAATTAACCCTTTAAAATATAAGTCAGATAACTTTGGTCAAGAGAGTGGGCAGTTACTAAGTAAAATCAACCCTTTTAATATGTATCTCAAGCCAATTTGGAAATTCGTCTAAAAAAATCCAATTGGAAATTGAATTGAAACCTTAAATATAGGAAAATTTGCCCAATTAGTCCCTCAATTTTTTTCCTTTCGATGAATTAGTCCCTCAACCTTTTCTTTAGTCTTATACACATCTAAATTTTTTTATTTTAGCCATTTCTCCTATTTATGGAGAAGCAACCTAAAATGCCCATGAGATTGGTCACTATTTCTTATACACATCTAGATGTGTATAAGAGACAGGGCCGAAAGGAGTCATAAAAATAAGCATATCAACTTAAAGGGATGGTAAGATCAAGAGGAATGGGACTCAGCCCTGTAGCTATAGAAACTTGCTCAGTAGATCTTATACACCTCTCTCATTATACGTTTACTCATCACCACCCCAAGTTTCAATTGTACACTCCCTACCACCTTATATAGAACCACATCCACCTCTCCCACTGTGGATGTATAGAACCACCACCTCAATCCTTACCCTCCCATGCCTACCACCTTGTATAGAACCCCTTCCATCTTTCTTACTGCCATGTATAGAACCACCACTACTCTGCACTCACCTTCACCACCCCAACATATATTTACAAGCAACCTGAGATGATCTCTTGAAGTTCATCACCACCAAGTATCTACAATTTACCGCCACCATCGGCATCTCTACCTTCACCAGGCTATTATTATTCACCAATGCCACCATCACCTACCACCAGTTCATTACTATTCTACAAGGGAGCTGCCTTCATCACTCTCGCTGTCCCCTGCAATTCCATGTGAAATCCACCACCACCTTCGCCAATGATTTACCTCCAGCTCCGATATATAAAAGGCCATTACCTTCAGTAATTCGGGTGTCATACGCATCTCCACCACCCCTACCCTTCTACTAATTCTTTTGAAGAAAAAAAAAAAACCTACAAACTTCTATTAGCTTTTTATTATAATTTTCTCCTAGTTTTCCACTTCTCTATCAATCTATCTTCGGGAAGTCGCACAAGGACTTAAATCAATCCAAAGTTTTATGCAGTTAGATCTCTTGAATTTTGGATTGATTTTCGTAACCCTAGTTGGCCCCAATATTTCCCCAATTCCCTAATCGATCCAATTGAGCCAATCGCAATTTGATTTTGATGTAGGAGACTTTTGTGAAGTTCCTATAATACCCTTGATATTGGCCACTATTTTTTTTAAAAAAAAAATTTTCAAGTTGCACCTCCACAAAAGGAGCAATCTGGTTAAAATATAAAAGTTTAAGGATTAATCTGACTAAAGAAAAGTTTGAGGGACTAAATCGACAAAAAATAAAAAAGGTAAGGGACTAATTGGGCCATTTTCTCCTTTAAGTATATTACGTTACTACGTGTTACACCTTCAAATAAACATTAGTAGGAAAGGTTGCACTTGAATTTCTTAGAATTACATAAGTTGGGAGCGGAGTTTCAATATCTTTGAATTTATTGTCGGGAATAAAAAAAAAACAACTACAATTTAATCAAAGAAGAATGGAGATCTCCGGCACAATCGTGACCACCGGCGACGAGGGTAATAAGAATAAGATAATCGTTGCTATTAAGAGACAGTAGCAACAATTCCGTCGGCGTAAGTTGTCGTTCTCCTCCTTTTTCGAACGATTACTTGTCTAAAATTTTATTACTATTATTCCAGTTGGCTTACATTTTTTTTTCTGCCTTTCTTTCTGATGATACGAAAAGTGTTCAATATCGATCAATAGAAATTGAGATGGATTTACTATGATTAAGAACAAGTATATGTTTTTCTTTTTTTAGGCATAAGACGACAGACGTTTTTATTTCAATAAATTGTGTAAAATGTTTTTTTCCCCCTCTTTGAGGAATGAGGCCTTCTATTTATACATCTTTCTATTAATGAGCCTTAAGTGAATAGTACTGAACTACTTAGCTAAGTTCTGACTACCTGAACCACTGATCAACCACCATTTAGCTAACCTATCGAATTCTCGAATAATATAGTAGCCGAGCAATTTATATATATAATCGATTGCCGAGAAAGAAGGTTCAGCAGAAGGATTTATTATTCGTAAGTCTTATGGTTCGCCACTCTTTGCTCTCGAATCCGAGCTATAATATCTGAGGTGTCGTCATAAGGCCCCTCGATGTATTTTCAATCCCATGCTTTTGAATTTACATCGATTTGCAGTTCCTGACACTTTATTTTGTCTTTTAATGTGCCCTCATTAAATATGGGTAGTTGTCCATTTTCCCAAACGTCACTTCACAACACGTGGGAGAGGCTTTTTTAATTTCAAATCAATTTTTACTAATCATTATCATCGCCTTACTTCTTACTTTTTCTTCTTTGAAGCAAGAATTTTCCTTCTTTTATGAAATTCATGGCTGCCGAGTCGAGACAGGGTTCTTCTGAGAACATTCCTACTGAGGATAAATTCGATCTACGATCAAGGATATTGGGGTAGGTAGCTAACACCGTAGTTTTAAGAAGACCCCAAAATTAGTGAACTCTACCGCTCAATCGTCCAAAAATGAAGAGAAATTGGGAGATTCTGCATTCGAAGCTCAAGAAATTGAACCTTCTCCCCAAGAAGTTATGTCATCTAGAAAGCGAAAAGCTCTTCAATCTCTTGAGAGAACCATAGTGTCTTCCGAGCGCAACATACCTTTAAATGCAGATGCAACCCGCCCCTTCAAGGTTAATATAGTGATTTCTGTCTCTTATACACACTGATGTGTAGATTCCCAAGGGGGTAAGGAGCCTTATATTTCCTTCATCTTCCAACTCTTTATGCTTTGTGCTGAATTGGACAATTTTATCAGATGGTCGTATTATCGGTTTAGCGAAGATGGTCAATCATCTTTTTACTGCATTTTCGAAGGGTGATAATGCAGAGGCTAACACCTACCCGAACAGAGAAAAACTTATTCGAGCGGTGGTATTCATTCAGATGTTACATGCGTAACATCCTATTATCTTGGTTGGAAGAACAGGAATGTGTAGTAGAACTTAGAAAATCTCTAGAACAATCCTCCCGTGAAAAAGATATTCTTTCAAAAGAAATTTGAAAGTATGAGCAAGAGAAATTTCTTAAAAGAGTGAGCCGATCTAGAGGCACTATACCTTCTCAGACAAAAGGAGCTTTAATCCTTCATTCGGCTGAGTTAGCAAGAATGACAGAGAAGTACCATCAACTATTTCAAAACCTATCTACTAAATCCATCGAACTGATTGCCGCTTAGTCAGAAATTGATAGGCTCAAAGCCGAAGTTTCTCGCCACCAGGCTCATATGAAAGATCTAAGGAAAGACCTCCTCTTCAAGCCGTAAATTCTTACTTGATGTCTGATACTCCGGGAGGAGATCTGGGGCGATTCTGCACCATGAGTGCTAAGGCTGGTTTTAGTAAAGCTTCGGCTGACATCCGAGCACAATTCCCTGAATTGTCCTTTGATGAAAATAACTTTGATTTTTATGACCCCTCGGCCAGTAATCAGAACTTTGCTTTTTCTTTGATGACCGAATTGGGTAGAACCTTTAGGAGACCCCGAATCACAACTACTTTGAACCAAAGTGTATTGGTAGAAGGCCCTTCTGAGGGTTTAGCAGAAAAAAAAAGCAGAGGTAGAGATACCCGATCAAGAGGTAAATATATCAGACCTGTTAGACAGCTGTGAACAATAGGCTGTCTAATCTTTAGGCTGATCTACTTTTGAAGTAGATCCTCTAACCTTTTTTCATTTTGATGGTCAGGATATAGCGAGACTTTCTACTTCAGTTGAGAATTCTTTAGTAGAACAGAATGAAGGGGATCAACAAAATGTAGAATAGGACCTTGTATCTTTCCTGAATGATTGTAATGAAACAACTTTTTCTTTTTAAACTTTTTCTTTGTATGTTTTTTATTTTCATGGCTTTTTCAGATCAACTGTTCGGATCATCATTTATCATTTTCATCATTCACCGTAATTTATTTTTCTTTAAGAACAGCTTTTCCTTTGTACTTGGCTAGCTTTGATATGGAAATAAAATTTCTATTTAATCTGTTTGTCTAGGATCTGAAAAAGCCATGAAAATAAAAAACATACAAAGAAAAAGTTTAAAAAGAAAAAGTTGTTTCATTACAATCATTCAGGAAAGATACAAGGTCCTATTCTACATTTTGTTGATCCCCTTCATTCCTGTCTCTTATACACATCTAGTTTGATCAAGAAGTGGTCACGATTGGCACTTTTTGATCGGGGAAGAGCTAGTGTTCGTACTCTTCTGATCAAGTTTACAAATTAATGACAGTTTGTTTAAAAAGACGTGCCCTAATTATTAGGCACATTTGTAAACAATAAATTCAAGCCCATTCTCTTTTCCGTTTCCAAGAATTCAAATTCCATTTCATAAATATCCTTTCCTTTTGTCTTTTCACTTTCACCCAACTTTTCAAAATCTTTTCCTAGTAAAAGTCTTTTTTGCTTCTTATCAAATTTTTCCAAACTTCACTCATGACTTCTTCTTCTGACATTGTTATTCGGGCAAGGTCAACCCATTACCTCTATACCTTCTTTGGGGAAATCGGCTTCCTCATCTCCTCTCCCTAAGCAGGCTCCGTCTACAACAGAGGTCAGATCTACTCTTCAAGTTAATAGCATTGCTCATCTCAGGGCTACCTACCCTATTCCAGACACAGTGGCCATTCAAATACCAGACGAGAAGGACAGGGCTCACAACCCCCTGAAGGATTTATAACCATGTTCAAAGACCAGTTGAGGGTAGGTCTTCGATTCCCTTTGAGCGAAATTCTCCTATCTTTGTGCTCATTTTTTGGCATATGCCTCTCCCAATTAACGCCCAACTCTTTCCCTCTCCTTGTTGCATATGTTTTAATATGCAAATATGCAGATATTAAGGCATCTGCTCATGGCTTTAGGTGTTTCTACAAGGTAATACAAGGAAAAGAGTTTGGCTTCTTTTATTTCGCAGGCCGATCCAAGAGAGCAAGTATGGCCTCGGACATGCCGAGTTCCATAAAAAACTGGAAGTCAAACTTCAACTATTTTGTTGCCCAAGCTGACATAGGGAAAATCAAGACCAGGTAGTCGTCTTCAGATCGAGACCCCATCCTTAATTACGACCCGCTTGGGGAATTAGACCCCGAGTCTAATATTGGGGTGACAAAAATTGATCAGATGAATATGTTCATCCTCTTCGGAGGTAGAAATGCTGTAATGGACCACAATTTGTTAATCTGGGCTAATTTAATTGCTGGAGCAACTCTTCCATCTAGTTACAACGGGCGTAAGTACATCGCCTTTTTTCTTTCTGGTGTAGCTCTTATTTTAATATTTTTGACTTATTTTGCTTTTTCTGTTCAGGTGCCTTAACGGAGCGGATTTTACATATGCTGACTAAAAAGGGTAATCAATCCACTACTCCCGAACGTGTTCAAATAGTGGACGGCTTCGCTCCTACTACCCAAGAGGCAAGAGATAGCACTAGCGATGTTATAGTGGCTCGAAAACAAAAAAGATTGGTGATTGATGCTCCTGTGTCGAAAAGGAAAAACCTGTCTCTTATCTCTAGATCTGTAAACGACCAGGGTGATCCTCGAGTGGCCACTGAATGGCTTGGTAATGCGTTTATGGATCGAGATCGATTATATTCGGCCGACCCTCATATGTCCAACTTCGTTCCGAGATAACTGCTCAATCTTTTTACACAGTAAGTTTTTGTTTTTGTTTTTTTACTTTCTATCCTACAGCTTGGAAATGCATTGAGCAAAGACCATCGTCGTAGCTCGAGATTGGAGAAGCAGTTGGAACAATTGAACGAGAGGCTTCAGGGGTCCCTTGCTAATGAAGAAGTTTTAAAGAAGAGACTCCGATCCCAAAGCCCTAAGGTTGAGGAATCAACAAGTCCTCTTCCTCGGAAGAGGATCACCTTCAAGATGTTCTACTCTGAAAGAATTCTCAACTGATCTCAATGTGAAAACTGAACTCAAAACATGAAGAATCCAAGAAACTTAGCCAGGAAATTAATGAATTAAAATCAGAAGTTGAACGATTGAGATCAATGAGAGCTGAGTCCTCCTCTTCGACAACTCAATTAATCGATCACGTAAATCAATATCTTGGCTCTTCTGCCCTAAAGCATGATTTGATGATATTTTGTCAGCAATCTAGTGCTTTAGGGTATCGGGAAGCTTTGGAAGAGGTGAAGAAGAGGCTTTCGAATATCCCCCTAGATTTTTCTTCTTTTGTTGATTACAATGGTAATATAGATAGGTCGTTACTTTCGGATCTCGGCAATGTGTTCGTCGGGCCTCGTACTGAAGAAAATGTATTTAAAATAGTGCCAACAGAGGATGAATAAAATTTTAATATTTTATATTCCTGAATAGTACTTCTTTAAATTTATTACGTTCTATGTACAGGGAATAGAGCGATTAAATTGATCTTCTCACTTGTAATACCCAGTTGGACATGCTTTAATTATTTTATAAGGACCTTCCCAGTTTGCGTCTAACTTGTGACTCTCATCTGTTTGGCAGAACTCGTTTTTTCAGAGTACTAGATCCCTAGGCCTAAAATACCTCGTCCAAAGAACTGAATCACAATATTTCTTGAGACGTTGTTTATATGTAGCTTCTAGAACAGCAACGATTAATCTTCTTTCCTCGACCAAATCCAATTTTTCTCTTCGTGCTTCCTCATTGTGGGTTGGGAAATGTTCCTTGAGTTCTAGCTGTTTTCATTCCAATCTCAGAAGGAATAACAGCTTCAGATCCATATACCAAACTATAAGGTGTTTTACCATGGGACGTCCTCAGTGTAGTTCTGCTGATCTAGAACACTACAACTCTTCAACCCATGCTCATTTAGCTCGATCTAGCCGAGTTTTTAGCCCGTTTAACAGAATGCGTTACAAGAGCTCGGCTTGTCCGTTGGCTTGAGAGTGAGCTACTGAAGTCGTATGCATTTGTATTCCTAATTCTTCACAGAAGGGTCTGAATGGTTTCCCTACAAACTGAGTTCCATTATCAGTAATGGTGTCCCGAAGAATGCCATATCGGCACACAATATTCTTCCAGAAGAATTTCTTCACATGGTCTCCTGAAATTGACCTCAAGGGTTTAGCCTCTATTCATTTAGAAAAGTAGTCGACTGTTACGATCAAAATTTTGTAACTACTTGTCCCTTTGGAAAAAAGTCCTAAAATATCCAGCCCCCACTGTTGGTCAAATTGAAAAGGCCATGATCCCAATATGTAAGTCATCTCGACAGCAGCTCTCTGATTGGTGGGAGAATGTATTTGACACTTGTGACAACTTCTAACGATTTGAGTAGCATCGTAGTACATGGTTGGCCAATACACCGCTAGCACACCTTTCTTATTAGGCTCCGTGCTCCTATGTGGCTTCTACATATTCCCTCATGAATTTCTCGAAGGACATAATTCGCCTCTTCAGGAGCGAGGCATCTGAGGAGAGGATGTAGATAAGCAAGTCGGTACAATATCCCTTGATGCATTCGGTACTTCAGGGCTCAGACACAAAGTCTAGCTTGAACTTGATCTTCGGGTATTTTTCCTTTTGTCAAATATTCAACAATTGGGATCATCCAATTCGGTTGCTCTTCCACTTGATTTATTTCCTGTTCATCTATAGCTTGATGAGCTTTGACTTCGACTAAAACCTCTTTTTTCAGGTGTGAATACAAAGTGTGGCAAGTTTAGACAACGCATCAGCATAAAGAAAATTTTTAGATTTGGGGATTTTAACAAATTCCACACACTGAAACATTCCTCTTATTTTTTAAACTTTTTCAAGGTATTTCTGGAGAATGCCACCTCGGGTTTCAAAATTTCTAAGAATTTGATTGGCCGCGATTAACGAGTCACTGTGAACCCGAAGGGTTCAAGCTCTCAATTATTTTGCAATCTGCATTCCGATAATTAATGCTTCATATTCAGCTCTGGTTGATTGGAACTCAAACCGAATGGCATAGGTAAGCCGATCACTTTCAGGTGTTTCTAGGAGAATTCCAACTCCAGGCCCAAGCTCATTTGAAGAACCGTCAACATATAATTCCCAAGGTGAATCATCACTTTTAGGTACTGTCAGAACTGATTTGTTAAAAAATGTACTTTCCACAATGAAGTCAGCAAGTGCTTGCGTTTTGATGGCTTTTCTCGGTTGGAATTTAAGATCATATTCGAGGAGTTCAATACACCATTTGAGAATTCTCCTAGATACGTCGGGCTTTGACTCAATAGCAATTTGAGTTCATTTCCGTAATTAAAATGTCACAAGAACCACCTTACCGACCTACGTAATTTTCGAGCAGTAACTTCAAGATTGGAATAGTTTAACTCAAGTCCTTGTAAAACTTTGCTCACAAAATAAATCGGCTGCTGAACCCTGCTTCTTACAGATACCAAAACCGCACTGACGGCAATCTGAGTGGCCGATAGATAAAGAATGAGAACCTCATCCTTAATTGGTGCCGTTAGGCAAGGTATCTTCATCAGATATTGCTTGAGATTTTCAAAGGCTTCTGGACATTGATCAGTCCACTGAAAGTCTTTGGCCTTGTTGATGACTCAAAAGAAGGGAAGCCCCCATTCGACAGACTTAGATAAAAATCGACTAAGAGCCGCCACCCGTCCAGTTAAGCATTGTACTTCTTTCACTGATCGGGGTGAATTCATATCGAGTATGGCCTATACCTTTTTTGGGTTCGCCTCAATTCCTCTCTCTGAGACTATAAATCCCAGGCATCTAATTTTCTCAAAGGAACTCCAAAGGTACATTTTAATGGATTCAAGCAAAGACTAACCGACCTCATGATGTTAAAACTTCTCGAAGATCGGAGAGATAACTTTCATAAGTTCGGCTTTTTACGACCAGATCATCGACAATAAACTTCCATGTTTCGTCTAATTTGTCTCTTATACACATCTAGATGTGTATAAGAGACAGGTAGCTCCAGTGTTCTTTAGATCGAAAGGCATAATTTAGACGAAACATAGACTGCTCTTATACACAGTGATCCGAAAGTAACGACCTATCTATATTCTGTCTGCTTATACACAACTGATAATATCCGAAAGATGCATCTAAGAAATGCTCTATTTTGAATCTTACCAGTGAATCTACTACCATATCGATCAGAGGCAAAGAATAACTGTCTTTTAGACAGGCTTTATTTAAATCAGTATAATTAATACACATTCTCCAGTTCGAATCTAGTTTAGGTACAAGTACAGGATTTGACAACTAGATCGGATAAAACACTTCCAGGACTAACTATCCGAGCTGCCAACAATTTGTCAACCTCCTTTTCTATGACTGACTGCATTTCAAAAAGCCTTTTCTTTTGGCGTACAGGCCTGCTTGTGGGGTTAATCCCAAGTCGGTATTCAATTATGTCTCTGGGGATACCAGACATATCGGCAGAAAACCAAGAGAAAAGATCTCTGAACTCATACAAAAGCCTCAAAAAATCTTCTCCAAAATGGGTAGGAAGGCGGGCATACAACCTTAACCTCCATTCTAGGATTTCTGGATCAAAAGTAACTTCTTCAACGGCGAACTTCTCCAGATCATCGGTGGTATATGGAGCTGGGGAACGCTTCTCTTCTAGATAGGATTCTGCTAAGAGAGTTGACTCATAAGCTTTTGTTATTCTATTCCGTCGAAGGGACAACCTATAACACTCTTTAGCTTCCTCCGGTCCCCCATACCTCCCGATCTAGATGTGTATAAGAGACAGGCCCTATTACCCTCCTCCTAAACTTTTCTATACCCAAAAAAATAAGCCCCTATATATAGTACTATTGTACATAAATCTGGACCGAATCTGTCTCTTATACACATCTAGATGTGTATAAGAGACAGACGTCACACAGACCACCAATCCCGGGATCCTGCACGAAATAATGATGATGTGGCTGGAGTGATAGTCGCGATAAACGATCTACATCCTCTCCTCAGATGCTGTCAGTAGATAACATCTACTAAACTACCACTATCAATGAAAACCTTATGAACCCGAAAATCCCCCTACTCGTACATGAATTACAATAGGATCGGCATGTGGCGTCCGATCAGGAACAGGGTCATTTTTGGTAAAACTTAGATCAAGACCGTATCTAGACCTTCGTAAAATTCTTTCCTCATAGTTTTGTCCTCGGGCGTACCTCTTCTAAGCGTTCAAAGAATCTCCACCTGTTGATCCCCCGTTTATCGCGACTATCACTCCAGCCACATCATCATTATTTCGTGCAGGATCCCGGGGTCATTGGTGGTCTGTGTGACGTTCTTGAAGGCCCTTTACCGATGCGAGTCTTTTCTCATTCTGGCGGATTTAATCCGCAGCTCGGAGAATATACTCCTGCAAGTGTCTATTTTTTATCGCTCTTTCGATCTCAATTTTAAGGCCATTACATTCGTCAGTATCATGACCATGATCACCATGATGTGCACAATATTTGGAGCGATCTTTTCGATGGAATTGTGATCGGATGGGTGGAGGTAGAGCAAGGATTCTTGAATTACGGACTTGATATAGAATTTCCCACAGACCACCAACTGGGTGAAGTCTTCATCTGGATGTGTATTGGGGTAGGTCGGTAAGGTGGTTCTCCTGACATTTTGTTTACGGAAATAGGTGGCCGATTTGTCATATCGGGAAGATGATGTATAATAGACAGCCTCAAACTCATTACATCTATTTGCTTTAATAGGCTTTTCTTGATTTTTTTAAGATTTTTCTCGAGGTTCTTGGAATTCTCTTTTGGTTCGATTCGAAAGTTCTGCAGAAGGTTTTGGGACCAGAAGATGTGAGGTCATCATTAAACTGACCAAGTCGAATGCCATCCTGAAGGCAACAATTAGAATTGTCTTATCGGTGTTGCGGATATGTATTGCCTCATCATTAAAACACCCGATATATTGTTTCAAGATTCATCATGTCTTTGCCGTACACTTAATAAATGAGAAGCTTCCCTCTAGATAGTTTTTCGGCTCATAAATGCCTCAAGAACTTCTTCGCTAGATAAGCAAATGAATCTATCGATTTGGACGACAGTTCTTTAAGCCACTAGGATGCGCCGATTCTCTAAGTGTAGTGACAAAAAATTTACAGGTTATAGTATCGGAATACCCAAAAAGCCTGGACACAGAGAAAACGTGAGCAATATGATCGGTTGGATCAGAAGTTCTTTTGTAAGTATCCAAATCTAGTTGTTTGAAATGTGGAGGGATCAGTTCATTTTGGATGACTGGAGTAAATGGATCTCTATCAATGACTATCATTTTAAAAGTTGGGACAGTTTTCTTTCCCAAGAGTTCTTGTACATCTAGATGTGTATAAGAGACATGATCTAGTAACGTGATGATTCTCATCTCCAACTTGTAACAAGAGAATCTTGAGAAGATTGGGTTCCATTTAGACAGACCCTTCCCAACGAGGGACAGGAGATAAAGCCGAATGATGGCAATGAGAACTAGAGGTTGTGTCATCTTTGGTGACTTGACGTTGCTACTAACTTTCCACGAAATTTTTTATCGTCTAAAAATTATTTACAAAAGATTGGAACATTTCTTCTTTTGGGGGCATAGCGGTTGGAGACTGACTCGTATTCTCCACGTTCACTAGAGTAGGAGTGGCAATGGTGTTATTTTGAGTTGAGTTTTGATTGCGATTCTTCTTGTTACGTCTGGACATAGCTAGAATCAGTAGAACCTTTAACTTTTGAGGTAAATGTAATTTACCCGACGCCAATTTGACGATACAAAAAGTGTTCAATATCGATCAACAGAAATTGAGATGGAACACTTGATTATCGTCAAAGTATTGTATTGATCGTCAGTACAAATACTGTCTCTTATACACATCTAGATTTGTATAAGAGACATTGTGCTTCTACTCTCCTTTCTCTCTTTGATGAGTGATGCCTTCTATTTATACATCTTTCTATTAATGAGCCTTAAGTGAACAGTGTCGAACTACTTAGTTAAGTTCCGACTACCTGAACCACTGAACCACCGTTTAGCTGACCTACCGGATTCTCGAATAATATAGTAGCCGAGCAATTTATATATATACTCGATTGCCGAGAAAGAAGGTTCAGCAGAAGGATTTATTATTCGTAAGTCTTGTGGTTCGCCACTCTTTGCTCTCGGATCCGAGCTGTAATATCTGAGGTGTCGTCACTTTCCATGTTAATGTTTGATGGTGTTGGGGATTATGGAATTAGTAGCAAATTAATTATATTAAGCTGTCTCTTATACAATCTAAAAATCCCAAACAAAATGTTAATAATAATGGTGGAAGAACAAATCTTGTGTTGGTCGTGATACAAAAGTGCTGAAAGTTAAAAGAAATTTTGGGTGGTCTATTGTTTCCTTTGACAAGGTCAATTGTTGGATTTTGTCTAAACGTGTTTGTTAAATTTTAAGACATGAATAATGAGTTTTTAAGTTGCTGAGGCTACCAGAGAAGAACATGAAAAACTAGTATAAGTTTATCATTGGACAAAATATTTGTAGGAAGATCTCCATCCCATCAGACTGGCACTCACTTAGTTACTGGACTTGAAAAAAAAAAAATCTTGTTTGGCTTTAAGAGGGAAAGATCTTTAATATCCAGATTTATGTACTATAGTACTATATATAGGGGTTGGTCACAGTGGTAAATCTTGTTTTCGTTGTCTGTTGTAGAATCTTTTCGTAAATACAGTTAGGAGGAAATAATTCTCCTTTTTCTCTACTGACTTCAATTCCGGAAATATCAAGATGGAAATGAATGGAAGAGTCAATTGTTGTGGTACAAATGTGAAGAAGCTCTCCAAAAGGAGACGACTCGCCAAATGTATGAGTCTATGTCTGACCACTGATGTCTTGAGTTTTAAGGACAACTATTTGCCTGACTGGTTCTTGATGGAAATCCTCTCTGGGCTTCCTATTAAGCTCGTCTTTAGTTATTGAAATGTGTCACGAGACAATGGCTCTCTTTAATCTCAGATCCTTCTTTTGCCCGTTTCTATGTTTCGCGAGCCTCAGCCTCAGCTCTCTCAGCGCCGCGGAGCCCATGGGTATTTCTTTTCCATGTAATGTACTTTGAGGATTGTATTTTGTCCCACGACTCCCACCTTCCAGAGGATAAGCTACTAGAGATTATGTGTTCCCCTGGTAACCCGATTTCCCCAGATTATTATGTACTTCCTCTGCCAAATTCTCAGGAAGCCAAGGGAAAAAGTATGTCATCAAAGCAGTTGAGAATAGGTTTGGGTTGTATGGTTGGTCTGAGTGTAAAAGGAACATTTGCAATGACATTGTTGAATACTATATTTGTGATCCTATAACCAAGTGGTGGTTTCCTCTTCCTGAACCCAAATATGGCTCCAGATATGTCAACGTGGGGTTCACTACACAAGTGGAAGCAGGAATTTTAGCAAGTCATAAGGTCGTGCTAATTCATTGTCCTCACCAGAGAAAGCTACATTTCCTTGAGTTTGAGGTATTTTCTTCTGAAACTGGTGAATGGGTAGAACATACAGTACATTCTGAATATGCAATTCAAGTTTCCTGCGGAAAGTATCCTTTTGTTTTGCATGGGAATCTGCATTGGAATGATTGTGAATTTGGAATTATAGCTTATGATCCTTATAACTGTCCTGATAAGTTTCGGCTAATTAGATATCCAGCCGATGTAGATAAGAGGTCGTTGGGATATGTCACACGTAATAGCATGTGCGGAGTCCACCAAGGACGCCTCAAGTATTTTGAAGTTACTAATCCCAACGGATATGGATTTTCACATTTTAAAGGAGTACAGTTATGAGGACTGGTGTTTGCAGCATGTAGTTAAGAGTGAAGATATTATTATAGTTGATGATTGTTTACATCACCCTATTATTGCTGCTGTATTTGTATCTTTCCATCCGTATGATGCAGATATAGTTTATTTGGATTGGTGCAAAAACTTGGTAAAACTATATAATCTCATACAACATCCGAACAAGGAGAGTAGAAGCACTTAGTATTCCACCTTACCACGATACAAAACATCTGTCTTTTGTTTGGAAAACAAAATAAAAAGGAAAGCTTCCACTGGATTGCATATTTTAAGAAGCTTCTGATTTGTTTTGAAAGATGGCTCGACACTCATATTGTTCTTCTGTGAAAGATTCTAAAATTTCTTTTAGAAAATATTTGTACTGACCTCAAGTAAAAAGGGATGTGTTCCCATGTATGTTTCCCTAATTGCTTAACCGTCGTTTAAGTGAAAATTTTTCAATTTAGTATTATTTGTTATGAGTAAACCATTTACCTCTCTTGACGTTTGATTAAATTACCAAACAAACCCTTTTATTTTTATTGCCACATAATGAGTGAGAAAACACTATTGAAATAGTAGCTTTCATTACATTAAATTAATTTTTTCTAGATGTGTATAAGAGAAGTTGTATGAATTACTTGTGTATCTTTCCGTTAGCAATTTTGTACAATGTGTATAAGAGACAGTCGTCACAATATCCAATTAATTTGTAAGGATGTGAAATTACTGTCAAATCCCTAGACATAATCATATGTACTCAATCTAAACAATATTTATGGATATCATTAATTTTGATTCTCATCCTCCCTTTTCATACCCATAAACCAAACACATTCTAAATATAAAAGTACTAAGACCAAGATTAGTTTGAGCAATTTATAAACAAGTCCCATATAGGGTGATGATCATAATAAAATTCAATGAGATAAATTCAAGTATTAAGTTAGTCCCATCTCATCATTATCTCTTTTATATTGAAATGTTAAAGATAAGATACGTGAGAGGTTATTCTTACATCTTCTTTCCTAAAATTTTGAAAATCACATTTAAAATATCTTAATTGAGATTTTTTTTTTCTCTTTATCTTGACGACGAGAAAAACACGTTTGAGGTGGTTAAGTCATGTGTTAAGACGTCAACGCTTGTCAGACGAGTAGATTTTAGAGAGAGATCACAGGACCTGTCTAGTATAAACGCCTGTCGACGAGTAGATTTCTCTTAGACACATCTAGATATAAGAAGTGACAGGAAAGATGAAAAAGACTTGGTATAGTAACTTTTAAAAAAGAAAGATATAACCCATAATTGAGGAAGATGTGATAATGACCAGTCCACATCATTTTAATTCCCAACCATTCCCCTGTACTTAGTGGAATTAAAGTTTGGTTGGTTTGTTGGTTTGTGTTCTCTCTTTATCTCAAATAAGTTACTTATTCATATTTCTATCCCTCAAGACTTAAATATAGGACTTAACACCTTTTGACATTAATACTTACTATTTTAGGTTATATTTATACTCCTATTATTTAATTCTTTCTCACCACAAAAGAAAATAGTTATTCCCGATTTGTTTTATCATGCACAATGAGTTTTATCACAATCAATAGGATAAAAGTATCACAATAAGTACTATCTACAGAAAACAATTAATATTGAAGAAAATTAACAAACAAGTAGACTTAAATCATGAACTAAAAAAAAAAAATTATTATATCATATCTATCATCCATTTTTTTCTCGATGAGAAGTTTAAACCTTATAGTGTTACTTTCTTCTCATGTTTTCCCGAGATTATATTTTTTGGACAAATATTTGTTTTCTTAAAAGAAAATATTAAATTAAAAAAATAAACTTAACCAAATGAAATTACATTGACAATGTAGAATGTGTATCCGTATTTAGAGAAATGGATGAACATATTCACGAAGTACACGCACTTTTAGGTGAACTAATACGTCCCAAATTGCATGAGCTATTTGAATAGCATAACCATGTCTTTTTATTATATGATGCATATGAGAGTTATTTAAAGTTATTTATTCACAGTAATATGTAATTAATCAATTTCAAGTATAATAGTCAAAAATAAAAAAGTAAAACGAACATTTATATTTTAATTAGATGTGAATGGGAGATAATCGTCACTTCGTAAATTCGTATGACATTAAATACAAATGCCAAATAGCTTTCCGATTATAAAATCATCACCATTTATATTTTGTACAGGGATAATGCAAGTACTTTTCAAATGCAGAATACAACTAATAATTCTTTCAAGAATTTAGACTTTTTCAGCACCAAAACTGGAGATTCGACAATATTGTATCGCAGCAATACAGACATTAGGATCAATACTTCACCAAAAACATGTCCTAAGAGTACTTATCAAACTTCAACTCCAGCTTCTGGACGATAGAATTAATGTTGCCTACTTGAATTTGACAATTCCTACTTTAAACTCACTAAAATCATGAAAGTTCTTGAGAGAACAACATAAAACTGAACAAAATAAGAGAGACAAAATATGAATATATACATATGGCATGTAAAATATCAAAAATGTCTATGACTATTGGTTATGCTCTAATTGCACATATTAGTAACTTTACACCAAGATGAATAGTTGAACATAATTAGATTGTTTCATTAAATGGAGAATTTATAATCAACTTTATTTTTTTATGATCTATTTGCATAATTTTAAATATTATAGCTGTCTAAACCTTTAATTTTAGAAGTCGCGATATAGTATAAAATTTTAAACATGAATAAACGTTAACATAGTTCAAAGGCTAATTAAACAGACAATCAACGCAAATTATAAGGGAGAACCAACTTGAGAGATTAACCATAAAAGGTTGACAAAGGAAACAACAAAACCAAGAAAAGGAAATTGGTATCTTATATACCTGTCCGCTAACTTTACTTTTGACGTATATGCGACTTTACTGCATTACTTTTGTCTCTTATACACATCTAGATGTGTATAAGAGACAGCCAAATACAAGGCTCCATTGATTGATGAGCAATTATTGGCCATATCCAGTAGTTGTTCCTAACCGATATAAAATTTAGGAAAATTTTACATTCATGGGAACAGTACAAATTTTTAAAACACATAGTATTGTATTGTACAAGTATTTAAAGTACAGGGGAATGGTTGGGAATGTAAAATTTTCCTAAATTTTATATCGGTTAGGAACAACTATCCTGGATATGGCCAATAATTGCTCATCAATCAATGGAGCCTTCCATTTGGAGTGAAGGCCATATTTTTAAAAAAAAACAAAAGGGTCATCCCTATTCAAAAAAATAGATCATGCATTCTAAATGATAGACTCTTCTTGGTTAAAAAATAACTACTGAACATATCCAAGAATCATTACTGACCAAAATAAAAATTTATGTTCTATCTAAATGGACAAATGGTAAACAAAACACATCAAAAATCAAGAAAATAATATGAAACTTTTAGAACTATAATAAATAGTTTATGTTGTGAAATCTAAGCACGTTGGGATAGTGTAGGTGTTTCCTCTTTGTAATTGAGATATTATTTCTCTTGTACAACCTTTCTTGATATATCAATAAAGTTTCTAAAATTTACCTAAAAGAGAGAAGGCTTACAAAAGCAGTTTCTGGAAAAACTAATGTTTGACTTGGAATTTGTCCACAAAAAAAAAAAAAGAAAATGCTTGACTTGGACTAACCCAGAGTTTTCTAGTTCATGGATCTAAGTCACTGATTGTACGTCAGAGATCCATCTGAAGAATGATTTAGTCCATCTGGCCCAACTTTTAAATACACCACGAAACTTATGGGCTTTGGTCTCGGGGTCTTTTCATGGATATATCAAGAAAATTCTTACATAGAGACCTTTTGGTAAAAGTTTTTTGTTGAAGGATAAGTTATATCATCCACATCATCATGAAAAGTTTATTTTTAATGAATTAAAGTGATGTGGACAAATATGGATTAAGAGATTCATCCCACCTACCATAAATCGGATTCACGTAAGAATTTTTCAGTATACCACATCACACATGTATCCACAGGTACCACATAATTTTCTGCTAAATAAAAAATTGAGCAATCTTTGATGCTTGTGGAACCTCCACTCCATCAAAATCTTTCCTCTAATGTAAAACATAACCCTTAAAATTAATTTTCATATCAGTTTTTTAAATGAAAAATGATTTATAAAATCATAAATTCATGATAATTATATGACCAATTATATTGAACTATCACTTCATGATTTTATATAATTAATTAAATTTTGTTTATATTTTAAGTATTTAGTGATTCCGTTTTCGTATTAATAATTCTTCAGTGATTTTATTATATAAATTCACTATTCTTAAATAGTCACTACTCAAAGAAACAAAATTTTGGGGGTGGAATTTTAAATAATTAGAGACATTCATAACACATACAAATTTTTTTTTTTATTTTAAATTGAATAAAGTAGTTGCCCACAAATACAAAAAGCTAGTGTTCACCACCGTGGATACGCTATGCCAATAGTTTTGCATTTATTTATTTATTTACTTATAGGAGATTCCACCCCCAAAATTTTGTTTCTTTGACATTAGCTTAAAGAATAGTTAAGTGGATCCCACCATGAATGTTCAATTTTCTTGTATACCAACATTGCCAATACATTTGTGATGTGACATCCTCCTTTCTTTTATTTAATTCAATGGATGGTGTGCAAAACCCATCCCCACTGGAGTGGTAGGGTAAGCTCAATATTCCTTCGTAACCTAAGCCGGTGTTTGATTCACATTCAAAATTAGTCTCTTATACACATCTAGATGTGTATAAGAGACAGGAATAGAACCCCAGAAGGTTCAAATACAATAATAAAAATAAATTTTATTAGATTGATAAATTTATTTATCACAAGTAAAAATAAAAGTGACATTTTTTAATATTTTCATTCCCATAAAATGATTTCTAAAGTGATTAACTACACAACATCTATGATCATTAATATTGCAATTAGAGCATAACCCTTCTACTCATAAACCAAAGACCTCCTAAATAAAATGGAAATAATATGAAACCAACCATTACACTAATTCAAGAAATCTTGGGCTTATAGTAATACGATTACACATTGAAAGTCCATCCAAGGAATTATGTACTTTCCTCTTAAAATTTTTTAAAATTATACTATTATTATAAGAATTATATTTCACACCTTTAAAATTTTAAAATAAATATTAAAATTGTCTGAGGTTTAGATGTAGCATTTTAATAGTCCTGTGTTTGGTCAAATCTCTGTATACACATCTACACGTATTATTTACTGATTTTCTTTGGTACTTAAAATTTTTACTTATGTCATTGCTGACATTTTCACTAAGATTCCAGGAACCTTTCTTTAATTACAGATTAACATAAGTACTGCATATATTGCTTTTCCTTATTTTAATAATGTTTAGGATTCTGAAATCAAGTAAATTCCATTATTACTAGTAATATATAATATTAGTAGTAAAATCGATAGTGATGAAGGAGAAGGAAAAGAGAGGTAAATCTGATTTGGTGAAAGACAAAGGATGGCCCACTTATGTAGCATTTCTGTCTCTTAAAGACATCTAGATGTGTATATGCTGAGACTTATTTTGTGATCTAGATGTGTATAAGAGACAGGTCAAAAAATTAGATAAATTAATGTGTATAACTTTTTATGCACTTTTAATTTTTATTTATTTATATAATTTTTTAAAAAAATTCTAAATCAATTTTTATTTAAATTATGTAGTTAATTTCTGATCATAAAATACATACACTTAAGTCTATCCACAAATTTATCTAAAAATCCAAACAAAGGGTTGTCATATTACTAGTGTTAATAACGAATTGAGTTGATTTGAACTATTTCTAGAGTGTCTAAGTGGACTAATTTCATCATTACTATACTTTTTTAGAAGATAAGATAATTGGATAAAATATTACTAGTACTTAATAGTTGTAGTATATAATTGCGCTCATATGATAAATATGATGATCATATCATAAAAAATTTAAAATTCAAATTTTACTTCTATGTCTCTTGACAAGTAATTTATAAAATATCGTTAATTATTGATTTATAAATATTACATTAAAATATACGTAGTTAATTTATCTTAATCACTGGTAGGTGGGATGAATCTTCAGATGGATCTTATACAAGGCTTTGTCTTTATAACTTATCCTTTTTGTCAAAACTTTTGACCAACACTTCTCCCTTTAATCTCACACACACACGCACGCATACACGCACACACACGACTGCCGTTACTACTTTAGTAGCAGCTATAGTTCGTTGTACGTAACCATCACTACTACTCTCCATATTTTATGTAACGGCTATATTTCATGCTAACGTAAATTTATTGTGACAACAAACAAAGAAAAAGAACCAAGAAAACACACAAATATTTTAAGGAAAATTGTACAATTTTGTTGGAGAATTATCTTTGTTTTAATATTTGTATTATATAAATATTTAAAATATAATAATAGAATTTGAGTATGATTATTTATTATATGGATGGTTCTTACTTGTGGACCCTCCTCGTATTATAGGATTTTTCCTATATTGATACGAGGAGGGTCCACAAGTAAGAATATCTATACTAGAATACATATAAAATACTACTACCACGTAGTACTGTTTTGTTTATTAGTTCCTTACATGCAATAATAATTCAATCAAGAAATCTACGTACAAAAAGGTTCAAGAAAACATGGCAGAATATAATGCAAGTGGTTCCTTCCTCCTATACATTCAGCTCTCTACATATATATCTTCTTTTCTTCTTCTCTGCATGAGTTTATTGGAGTCTCATCTTTCGATATCTTTAATCCAATCCCTTCATGATCTTTTTTTATTATTTTTTATTATTAAGTTTTATAGTAAGAGTGATTAAAACGAATTAAAGGGGATATATTGCACGAAAGAATTAGGTGTAAAAGATATTTTATTATGAGTAAAACCCTTTTTGTTACATGCAATACAGAAAACAAAATAAAAGTGCTGAAAATTTAAGAGGAAATGGCAAGAAATGAAACCATCATGTTTTGGCAACCTGAGCTAACGTGCAGCAAGCTTCTGTCAAGGCAAAGTTAATACTACTACTACTACAACAAGATTATCTCTTCATGCATGAAACTTTTCATCAGAAACTCAAAAAGTTCTTGGACAAGAAATTAAGCCCGGATAGCCATCATGATCTGATGATATCTTGCTACAAATCTATGAAGAAAACCTAGGAGCAAACTCAATCATTTGCAAGTTGAGTTCGTCATTTTACACATAATCTCCTGCTTAAAGTAAGATGTTAATTATAGCCTTAAACTAACCGAAACTGCCAAAGAAATTAAACAAATACATCGGGTAACGCATGCTAAAAGGGTAAAAGAGATGAAGCATCATAATATGCAAACATGCACCTCCCAATAACTTTTCAGGAGAAGAAAGGGAAACAAGTAATTGTTTGCATGCTTAGGTTAATCGTTATTTAAATGTTGCTTATACATTTTGTCATTTGCCTTTAGGGAATTCAAGGGTTGCTACATAGAAACCTCAGAAAACTGCTTAAACCTATCAAACTTCTTTGGAGATACTAAAATATTTAGCAACAACACTAAAGGAGAACCCAAATTGAAGAACTCATCTGTCATAATTGCTGGTTCTCTTCATCAACTGCAGCACTCCATGCTGAAGAAGCTAGCAGATCTAAAAGTTGGAAGAAGTATACAGTTTAGATCTGCTGTTGGGCAGTAGATGAAGATGTTATCACTAAAGGACTCGCATGCATTGTATTTGAACCTTCTGGGGTTCTATTCCAATTAACAGAACTTCCACCATTTACTCTGCCGGGAGGTGGCATCCAGAAACTTGCATTAACTGGTGATCCGGTGAAAGTAGCTGACTCGTATTGCTGATAGCTACGGAAAGTACTCAGATGCTGTGAATCACAAGGCGAGGCCGTAGCTATTGATTTGCCACTTGAGGATGAATATCCCATGCCTGGTACCGTGATGCCTTCATCATGTGTTGCAACAGTAGTTAAATCAACCTCATTTTCAGGAGTATCATCAATAACTATGATTTCCTTAACAGCATTTTCTGTAGTATTTGCATTCCTCCATTTAAGACTGGGACTTTTAACAAATTTACCTGCATCACAAGTGATTGAAGGCTCCAGTATGTGTATTGGTTGATGTTGTTCACTCGGCAAGTGGTACCTAGCCATGTAGTCACGATGCATTGAGGATCCCATGAAGCCTCTCACAGCACCTCTACTTGAAAGGATGGCCGGGGATGCAAGAGGAGACAATTGAGGTGTCCCAGAATTTCCATTACTTCCAAAACCATCAGACCATCTCATTTCATGATGTTGTATCACCCTTTTCCTACTTTCTGTCTGATCAAAACAAAATGGACCCTGAGAAACCACATGCTGACCAATATGCTGGTTATCATTCTGCGCATTGCCAGCGGAGACTCCATAAAGTGGTACTCCTTGTGAATTTGTATTGACCGACTGTAAAAATCAACTGTGATGGTTTAAGCTGCGGGGAGATGTCCTCGTCTTTCGTGACAACCATTAAATTCTTCCCCATGAGCCTGAGAACAGGATTGGAGGCAGAAGGGCTGCAAGAATCACGGTCATCACTATCTGGGAACTTAATCTCAGAATCAGCAGAAATTCTCGACGTAATAGGTCCCATGGGTGATTTAGTAGCAATCTCGGATCTTGGACTTTGGCCACCGACAGATGACATTTCAGACCTCAAACCATCCAATCTTTTCTCAATATCACCAGTCATTTCCTCACCACTAGCAGGAACTATGTCTGCAGCCATGGTACGTCTCCGTATAAGTTGTGATTCTTGATAGTTTAAATAAACATTTTGCGCAAGTCCTTCTTTTCGTAAGCAACAGCAAGGAAGATCACTTTTAGATCTGAAAGCACCCTTTTCAGTGATGTTTGAATTGACTTTCAACTCATTGAGACTGATTAAGTCTCGTCCAACAGGGCTCTAAGGTGATTAAGCATAGGATAAAGCCCAGGAAGATCACCATTAGCAGCAGAAAAGAGCCAGAACGCATCTCATCAGGAAACGGAGGATGCCCTACTGACAACTTTCCTGAGGATTTTGAATCAGATCTTGCCAAAGTAGAGTTTGAGATCGTTGAAGTTGCAGAAACAGGAGAACCCGATGAATGGTCAACTAACTCTTGATGATCATCAGAAGATTGAACTCTACTAGAGGTCAGCGATGAATTGCCTTGAAGATCTTCTAAGTCCATATGCCCCGGACTCGGCAAAAAAGATCCTGGAGGTCCTGGTATGGGTATTGGATCAACCTCAGCGAAATAATTTCCATGCCCATCACTAGAGTCCAGTTCCGCCATCACATGCACATTCTCCCCAGTCATGTTCTCAGGTACTTCAGCTGCACAAAACATCTCCTGTCCACCACTCAAAATTGGCTCAGCTGAACTCGTTGGAGCTTCAGCTTCAAAAAGTGGTTGTTCGAATCTTGTGTACCTCAATAAAACCTTGTGAGTCAGAGTGAGTATCAGATGAACCAGCCAGCCCATGGAATAAGAGCATCTGATAGAGTTCCTAATGTCAGCAGATGCTCTATCAGTATAGGCTGTCTCTTATACATTATCAAGGTTTTCCACACAAGTATCATGAATGTCCTTTCCAGCAGATTGTGCAACACCAGACCTACCAGCTGTTGGACCAAGCTCAAAAGAACCATCGTGACCCCCAGCATCATGATGGTAAGACACTGACACAGAATGCGAGGACTTCAAAGCCACAGATTCCTCCTTTCTAGATACCATACTTCCCCATGAAGAGATAGATTTTCTGATATTTAGGACCCCAGTTCCCTCAAGAGATTCTATGTCACAAGTCCCTTCAATTCTACCCCCATCCTCACCTGTATTTTGGCTGACATATAGTTGATCCACTGCACCTACTGCCTCTTCACTTGATTCAGATACCCTCTGCACCCTAGACTTCTTAAACTGAACAACAATGAAACATGATCTACCTGACTATGATGTTCATTGCTCCTGTCTCTTCGCTTTATATTGTGGTCAAGATACCCCAGAAGCACCTGAGATCTCTTCCTGTCATGAGAGGCTTGAGACTCCACTGAAGAAAGTCCCGGTCTCTTTCTTAGAGAAGGCTGCTCCCTATATTCATCATGGTGCTCATGTGATGGAATATCAATTCGCCTGCTGCTTCCAGGAGAAGAAAGTGGATTTTCAAATATGTTTGACGTTCTTCTTACACTGCTTTTCATTACATGAGAATCACCCAATGACAATTGATTATTTTCGCCACTGGACAGTCCATATTGTCGCGACTTCCTGAATGCTGATGATCGCTCCTGCCGTTGGACTTCTTTGTTAAACCAGTTCGCTTTGAGCATGCCCAGATCGTATCATGTCAAACTGAATTTGACTTCAGTTTGAGTTCTGATCTGCTGGGTCATGCAATCCTCTTTCTCAAGAAACTTTCCTCTTCAGAGAAGTTTCTATCTTGATTATTTTTAGTCTGTTCATAAACAAATTAACAAGTAATGAAATCTCACGTTTCAAATATTTGTATCAATTGCCAGGCAATACAAAAGAAAGGTATGAAATGTCAAACACAGGTACACAAAAAAGCCTAGCTAGATCCACGTTATTAGAATGACAAAGCACAAATCAGAATGTTAGCATATGACTTCAAGTTGTTCCACTCTAATTATTACAAGCATAGCATTTGTGCATGAGGTCTTAAGAATGTGATATCATATGTTGCACACCGGTATGGTACATGCTGAACAAATTTCCGAAGTAAAGAGAGAATGTGAAACTAAGAATTCAATCTAGAAGAACTATAGTCCAGATGGGAATAAACTGAATCAAAACTAAGTAAATTATTACCTGAGAAGGATGATGAGGCCGGGGAGAACAAATTCTTTTGCTGTGTTTCAGAAGCTTGTGCTGTTTCTGGACCTGATTTTGCTGCTTCTTTCTCTTTATTTGAAAGAATCTGTGTGTATAAGATCACTATTTATAAATTTCTTGGCTCGAGAATCATCCACTACCTTCGGGAGCACTGAAGGATCATTGGATTTGGATAAAATTCGAACCTTTGTACCATTGGCATCAATGTACACAGCACCTTCGTCAGGAGTCTCCTCAAGACTAGCGGGAGATAATCCTTCTTTTTTCTGATTAGCAGAGGTCTCAATCTCTTGAGCAGGCAAATTTGAGTTTGTGGCCCATTTAGTCCCATTTCTTCGATCAAGCTCCTCCAGCGTACAGTATGGTGCTGTTGCGTAGATTTCAACCATGGATTTGATCTTCCTGGGCTTTATCCTATGCTTAATCACCTTAGAATTTGTTGTCCACTTAGCTGTAGATTCCCCAGAAAGGCACTGATCAATGTGGGCATTCAAGGTGGTATTAGAAGATGACGTGAAAGTCTTGCAAACTGGGCAAACTTTTGAGGCCATCCCTTCAGAAATCATAAAGTTGTTCACTGCAGTATCTTCTTTTGTACTTGAATTGGCTATGCTGCTCAATTTGACGACTAGTCTGCACTTCTTAACCGGCACTTGGGTGATATTCTGTGTCTTATTAGATACAGATGAAATAACCTCAGGTTTTGCAACCGATAGTTCTGGCAAGATATCAGCTTCCGATTCCAAGCTAGCACTCTTGTTGGTAGGATCAACTGAATCAATCTCAGGACAAGATTGACTTGTAATTGTTGACGGAAATGCTTTGTCTCCTTCAGATCCACTTGGATTTGTATTCGAACAATCCTCAGCTAGTTTTGGGCTACATCCAGCTATATAATTCTTGGAATCAACAAACACACGATCACTTTGAGGCTCCCCATTAGAGTAGCTTATATTTTCCTTCTCACTCAAAAGGCTATCATTTGTGCAACTCTCAAGTGGTGGGTTTCTCACAATGTCCGGAGACTCAAAAGGAGGCAACAAATCAGCTACGCCATGCTTCAAACAAAGTTCCAAACTTTCTTGAGAAAATGGCCAATTGTTCCTTATATCTTTGCTCCTGGAGTTAAAAACGTAATCCCTGCAACACAGCCCACCCACATACGTGAACAAGGAAACGAAAAAGATCATCCCTCCACTCCAAACAACAGATATTTGGGCTAAAGCATATAGATATTAAAGTGCTGGCAAACTTAGGAGACCTTCATATCATATGTCAATAGCCTGAACAAATGAAACCAAGAAAATCCCACAAAAAGTATCCATCCATCATTCATCAAAAAACAACCTTTCATGAAATAAAGTACGATTAATGTACTCCTTTGATATACAAGGAGATAATCTAATAAAGACACAGATGAGTGTCAGATAAACACCACTTGGGATGATAGATGAGCTTTAAGAGGAAAATGATATGTGATTATTAAAGTTAGACAGTTTTTTGGCTGAGATTAGAGAGAAGGGTTTAACAAGAGAATCATCCCAATAAAAATAGTGGACAAAAATTTACCCCAGAAAGAGGCCAATATCCAAAAATCAGGAGAAAATAAAAAATTTACTCCCTCTCCTCCAGTTGGTCAAGGCAAACTCAACAGTGCTCATTAAACAACAACAATCTCTGAAACACATCAACTAATACTCATTGGGTTGTTGTTGTTGTCATCAAGGTCTGATTTCAACAGATCTACTTGTTGAAGCTGCTGCTGATTATCAGAAGAAGAACCCTTGTTGTCATCACTACTAGATTTCGGGTGTCATCAGGATCTACTGAAGGATTTTCAATGGATGTCCAGTGGCTGTAAGCTTCTCCTTCTTGTGCTGTCTTGACAGCATCAGGCTTGAATCACTATATCATAATTTTATATTCGATGAAATAATGTTAATATCTGAAGTTAAGAAGCCTTGTGTATAACAGACTCTTATACAGAAGGCTAGATGTGTATAAGATTTTTTGTCACAAAATTTTTCCCAAAACTCAAATTAAACCCCACCACCAAGAATACACAAGTTAATTAATCAGCAAATTAAGATGTTCTTTTTTTTTTGATTAATTTTTTTTCCAAGCCTGCAAATACATAATCAATCACAAGAAACATAACGTTTGTGTCTGTCTCTTATACACATCTATTAAGTCAAACTCCTTTGTCAATTCTAGATATTGTTTTCCAGAGACAAAAATACTTGTTTTAAGTTTTACTTGTCTTTTTGTGCTTCAAACCCACATAAGCCCTTTTACCACTGTCAGATTAACTCAAATCTAATCAAGATTAGTGTTAGCTTAATTAAGGAAGAAAGACAACAAATGGGGGATTGAGAAGAAGATTCCAGAAAAATGAGCTAGAAATGAGAGAAGCCCCACAACCTCCTCCCACTTCAGTTTCTAATTAAATACAGTAAAAATCAAACCTTTGGTGACAAGAGGAAATTTTTTAGAAGGATTTTTAAGGTAAAAGGAAGAAATCCCACGTAATAAAATCAAATGTTTCAATCAGTTCTGAGTGAACAGTAGTAAAGTAAATACATAAAATAGTACTCCTTTCATAATAAATTACCAGATTTGCAGAATTGATCAACAATTTCAACCAAAGACTTCCAAAGTTTTTTAAAACACTGAGGTTTAATTTACTGATCATAAAATCACAGAAATTGAAGCTTTTCAAAGATCCCATAAAACAGACACATCCAGCTAGAAAAAAAAAAAAAAGAGTAATGGAAGGCCATTCAAAACAGAATCTACAAGAAAACCAAAAACCAGAAATTCTTTTTTTTTTTCTGTTTTGTTTTGAATGAAATCAAACTTTAAAAAAAAAAAAAATATCATGAGCAAGACTAGATTTTTGGAGCCAAAAAAAAAAAAAATCTTCTAAAAGAGATCAGAATGCCCACATTGAACATCCTTTCTAATACTGTCTAGAGAGACTAAAGAGGAAGAAAACTTTTTAAGAAAGAGAAATATGAGTAGGAGCTGTGAATATCAAATATTGATATTTATTACTTAACATATATTAGTGTTAATTGTAGATATGCACCTCTCAAAATGTCCTGCATTTGTATTTTGTCCCTAAATTATTAATTTTGTCACTTTAATATTTATTATAGGTACGTCGTTCAAATCGGTTCATAAATAATATCATTTATTAAGGTTGAGTTTGAGAGCTTAGGAAGAAAGAGAAAAGAAGAGAAAGTTTATAACGAAGAGGTCATAGAGAAATTTCCTTCAAGTTGTTTGATAGTCTAATATTAGTTTTTTACTAAAATATTCTTCTTTTTGATATTTTTGTATTATAATTAGTAGACAAATATGACATTTCATAATTAATTGTAGAGTAATTCAACTTTTTCTTCCATTTCCTTCCATTTATGGAAGGAAAGTTTTTTTAAATTTTTATCCCCCAATCTCCCTCCCTTTCCTTCCACTTAAGATCTCCCAAAGAAAGAAAAAAAATTTAACTTTTCCTTCTGTTCTCTTTTTTTCTTTCCATTTCCTCCCATCTGAACTCACCCTAAACACATCTAGATGTGTATAATATCAGATTTAAATAAATTAATTTGAAATATAGAATTTAAGTGAATTTGAAATCTACGACTCATTTTAACTATAAAAATCTCTTTCACTTTTAGTAAATTTTAAATTTCCAACTAAATTCATTGACTTGTTTGAATAAAAGATGATTTAGATTTGACACTCAATGCCAAACACGGACTAAGGGTTTTTTTAGTGAAAATATTTTAATGTGTAATTTACATTTGATTACTTAAATACTTTTATTCATCTAGTAGCATACAAGTCTTTTCAATTAAAAAAATATATCAAATTTTACTACAATTGTTTAATTTGAGCAACCTGACAAAAACTAATAGTATACTAAAATACTAAAATTAATAATTTA
This sequence comes from Cinchona pubescens, assembly GCA_025175665.1. Classification (NCBI taxonomy): domain Eukaryota; kingdom Viridiplantae; phylum Streptophyta; class Magnoliopsida; order Gentianales; family Rubiaceae; genus Cinchona; species Cinchona pubescens. Next base: position 6,489,879 of record JANKKI010000131.1, read on the forward strand.
TGGGGCTAAGTAAAAATTAGTGATGTTTTAGGGATGCATAGTGCAATTAACCATTTTGTATGTAACGTCTGATGAAGAAAATAGCACCACCCACTCAGACATCACACAAGGCATCAGGTTCTCTCTCCACCGAAAAGCAGGTTTAAGTTGGTACCATTAACACACCTATTTTTTATAAAAAATAAAATAAAAAATAATAATAATAATAAAATAATTTTTTTTAAAAAAAAATTTAACAAAAATTAATTAGTCTTAGGCTTAGTAAATCACAATAAAGTGAACTTCATATGTTAACTGGTAAGTTCAATTACTTTTTATTTATGATATATAAAATCAAGCCTCATTAAGTCCTGGGAAAAAAAAAAACTCCTCTCCTTTCACTAGGTGAATATCTCGGATGATATAGTATTCATTATTTTCTGAATCTATTATTTTGTAATTCTTAGTCTTAACACAATTTTTAATTACTTTTATTTTATATATATGGAATTTCAAAATTTGTTACACTAATTATTTCAATTAATTCACCATCTGGACATGAACATGCACCTACCGATCTTAACTTGGCTGTCTAAGTGGTCCTAATAATGCGTGACAATTGACAAAGGAGTTTGACTTAATTGCCAGGATAATATTGTAAGTATAAGATATAAGGAAAATCCTAGGGTAGAAGTGTGTTTTTATACAAATTAATAAAGTGATAAAATTATTGATATATTATTAGATGAGAAAAAAATGAACAAAATTTCATTGTCGAATATAAAATTATGAGTTAGTGATTCGATATGATGTTATTACATGAAATGACTTTGATATATGAGTTATAAATTTGTGATTTTTTAAATCATTAGAATTAGGATTGTAAAGTATAAACGGGTTGAATTATTGTTTTGACTTTGAAATTTTTATATGAAATTTCACACTTTTATTGCAATTCCTTCTTTGCATTTACCAAAAAAAAATTAAAATTTACTTTAAATTAATGGATTCGTATGAATTGATTTTTTTTAAAACCCATTTTTTTGCTATTTTTACTTTATTATTTACTTGCTTTGTTACGGTTGCTGAAATACTTGTTTAGTCAGCACTAATATTTGTTTATCAACTTTTTTACTTTATTCCCAAAACACTATTTAGTATTTTTATAATTCAAAATTTTCTTTTACTATTATTACTTACACTATTCAAATAATTATTCACACTATTTACCAATATACGTATTTTACTATTCATATATATTAGCATTAATTTTTTGTACTATTCACTAGTTTAAATTTTTTCCGGGCAAAGAAAAATGAGAATATAGGTTCAGATTTTCGAACCTAAGTTCAGGAGTTTGAAGCATGGGAAGAAAAGTAAAACTTAAAACGGTATATAATCTGAACCTAAATTGGAGAATTTGAATTGTAAGAAAGCGGAGTTTAAAATAGTTTATAAGGTTCAGACTTCCAAACTTATGTTGGGGAGTCCGAACTATTGGTAGAAAAGTGTAAATTTTAAATTATATTTTTTATTTTGTATTAAATAAATACATATTTAGTATATGTATACGGACTCTTATACACATCTAGATGTGTATAAGAGACAGCCTTTTGGACATGGATTTAATAATTCCATTGATTTGATGGTACAAAAAGAAAGTAAACGGGTTTATATATTTTGATATCGTAATCTCATTCAAATTTTGTGTACGTATTTTGTCTTTTAGTGTAAAAATACCGAGAAATTTTTAAATTGTATTTTTAATAGTATTAATAAATATATATTTAGATATGCTCGTAGTTGTCTTCTCGTTTGTTTAAAATTTGAATTTCAAAAAACGAGATATGCTCGTGTATTTTTGTCTGTTCTTATCTTGATTTGATAGTACGAAAAATAAAAATGAACGAGATTATGTATTTTGATATTAGTAATTACAATTCGACATCGCGTATGATGTATAAGAGACAGTTTAAAAAAAAATATGAAAAACACTTATTACAAAAAAGTTATTTACATTAGATCACAATCCAAACACTCATTCAAATTATTCAAATTTTTTTTGTTATTTGCCAAATAATTCAAACAAATCTTAATACCTTAAATAATGTGCCAAAATTATTTCTCCAAATAATACAGTTCATAGGGGCAATATTTCTATATGTATTGTACATTGAAGTACTATAAGTTATGTATTAATCTAGTCATTCACACAACATATATATGCATATATGGCAATTAATATAAATAATTTTATTACTATATACTAACAATTTTAACCAGGTTTGGGTTCTAAGTAATTTGCGTGAAGTATTCAAGGTTTATAAGTAAATAAAAAAGAAAAACAACAAAAATAATACTCCCTCTAGTTTATTTATTTTCTCACAATTTGACTTTTAAAATCAAATAAATCAATTTTATAATGAAAAATTATATAAATTCATTTGATTTTTAATGAAATTTCTTCAACAAAATTGAAATTTATATCAAATATTAATACACGTAAACTCAGAATTTTGAAAAAAAAAATTAACAAAACTTATACAAAATTTAGATTTAAAAACTTGATTCACAAACTAACAAAATTAAATGGCAACTCCAATATAAATAGACCGAACGTAATAATACAAAGCAGTTGTCTAAAAGAATGGGAATTTTATTGTATTATTACTGTCTTGTATATTAATACATAATTAAATATAATTTTTACTCCATTTATAAATTATGTGTTGTTTTATAAAATAAAAAATATGATTTAATATAAATAAGAATTCAAAAGATCTAATAAAAAATATAAAATTTACAAGTAATACTTAAGATCGAATTTACTTAAATATTTCAATATTTGTTTGTTTTCATATTAATCTACAAAGCTATCGTATCCATACGTACCCACCCCACCCCTTTTTTATTTTGGGTTTCCAAACATTCTTTCTTTAATCTTGATATATTTTTTTTTAATTTTATAATCAATGATGCCCCGTAAAAAATGTCAAATTTTGGGTAAATTTCTTTTCTGGAATTACTGCTCCTATCCTGCACCACACGACAAGATCTTCTTGTGTTGTTGACAATAATGATAACCACGGTCGACATTCAAATCCGACTATTCAATTGTTTTTTCAGCTCAAGTAATTTCATTTTATTTTAGTTTCCATCATCTTTACGTCGTAATAATAGCAGTACGACTTAGTACTCATCTGGTTCTCCCACTCTTTGAAATTTTAATCCATTCTTGAGCATTATTCTTTCTTTGATTTTGGGGATCAAACTCTATGCTTAAAGCAAACAAACAAATTAAATTTTAATTCCATTAAGTAAGGTCAGCAATAAAATGAAGACGTAACGGCTCTTACTCACTATTTGCCGCATTCAGGTAATGCGACGCGTCGATTACGGGGAACGCCACAGCATTAACTCAATATATAGTCGATTCATTTCATAAAATTGATTGGATTTTACGTTGATTGTCGACCTGACGCAACGCTCCTCCTTTACTTGAGTTTGGAATCGACTATATTAAGAAAAACTCGACACAGGTGAAGCTAAAACTCTATGCTTAAAATGCTCAATAATATTTTCTAATTATTTTATACAAGTTTTTCGATTAGTATTTTTTATCTTACATAAGTATGGTATTTTTTAAAATAATATTTCAAGAATAATAATTTTAAAAAATTATCATTCAAACGGTTTTGAAAAATGAAAATTATTTTCAAAATAATTTTCATTTAATAATTTTGTTTGCTTAAAATAAAACTAAACCTAGCTAATTCGACTGAGCATAGGAAAATCTTAGGAGATCATGCAAAAAAGTTTTACAATCTCTTTACAAAATTATCATGTTATTCTTTAAAAATTTGTACTATATAATATTATATAGTAAAATCTTATAATAATATAATTTATATATGCCTAAAAATTTATACTTAAAAATATTTAAAGTCAATATAATTATTCCATTAATGGAACGAACTTATTTATCGTATATGCCTATTATATATAGATCGAAGTTTAACATGGAATTATTAAATCCAATGTCCAAAAGGTGATTTAACACCGAATAAATAATTCATTCATAGAATAACTCCATATATCTCGGGTTTGTTTTTCTACACAAGGGCAGTGATACTTGGAATCAAATATGGCAGTATAAATTCTTGTAATTAAAAGTTGTATTAATTGGAGAATTTAATTAACCATTAAAAACTAATAATTAACGAATATGTCTTAATTTTCGTAAATTAATATTCACTCCAAGTAGTTTATATTCCAATTTGGGGCACGCAATTAAAATGTACTAGTTAATAATGGTATTTGTTAATTAATTCTACATTTCTATAATTATATTGTATTCCATCTACAAGATGGAAACTCACAAAATATGGATACAAATTAATGATAAATTGTAATTAGAAGAAAAAAAATCAATAATATTTGTTAAGAATTGTTCATTTCTATAGCAGGAGAGGAGTCTAGATGCAGTTCATCACCAATAGGAACTGTTGACAATGTAATTGTAAACTGTAAAACCATAATATAATCAAACTATTTCTAAAATTATTAATTATGGGTCTTAAAATTAAGATTAATAGTACATAAATCGATAATGTTAATTTACAGAACTATAAATACGTGATAAAGCAGGAAATAGGGGAAGTTAAGCCATTAATCCATTTAAGACTGAACATTGACAAAACATGAAGAGATTTTTTCAAAGCCTAAAAACACTTTATAAAGGAAAATAATTTATGTATAAAATTACAAATACAGTATTGCTTGCCAAAGTCATATTACGTGACAAAATTATAGTGAATCATCGGTCTCTAATTTTAAATATTCAGTCAAATTTTATTTATTTTTTTTCCAAATCTAATAATATCTTAGTAACTTTGTCACTTTGTATAGATACACTGCTTTATAAATTTAAAAATACAAGTTACATTGTAATAAATTTTAAGGGAATTCTACAGTTCCTTTTAAGGAATCATCCATTAGTTTTAAAAGTTTCTGCTGTTCAAACTTTTAAAACACATAACGTTACACTGTACAATCATTTAAAATATAAGGGAATGGTTCCTTAAAAAAGAATGTAGAATTTTTCAATATTTTATCGGAAAAATTATACAATTACCTTTTAAAAAATCATTTTCTTCATGTTAAAAATTTGTATAATATAAATTTTTAAAATATATAATATTAGACTCCTAAATATTTAAAGCGTAGAATTTTCCTATTTTATCACATCATATTGTTGTACGTTTTTATTAGGAAATTATGAAAATTATATTTTCAAACCGTCACTCTCTTATAAGTTATAAATTGGTTAGTATCTTTAATTAGCTGCCAAACGGGAACATCCTCAGACCCCACTATGCAATAAAGTGGACGAATCATCCACTTGGGTAGAAATTCTACCAAAGTGGATTATTATACTAATTAATTAAAGATTTTTACTCATTATACTCTTTGTTTTGTTCATTAAACAGATTCAACATTTGTTTTCAATTTATTGTATCTCTTATCCCACTTTAATCTTGTAAGACCTGTGCGAGTTTTTTTTTTTTTTTTTTGGTCTTCTTTTGAATGGTCCATTATTCATTTTTATTTGAATAATTTTATATAATGATTTCATTATGCGATTTTTAATTATTTTTTATTTTATATATATCGTATCCTAAAAGTTACTGCAATAATTATTTTAATAATATTGAAAATAATAGTTGTCTAAACCATAATTTTCCAATTAGAAAGAATTTCGAACTATCTTATAGACTCAAACTAAACCACAATATTGTAGACTTGTAAAGCCCTTCCAATTACACAAATAATGATAACAATATGACTTAAATTGAGATAGCGAATTGGTCATCAAACACTTTGTTTGTGTTTGGATGCAAGGTCGAAAATTTCGAATTTTTACATTACATTCTTAAGAATAGATGTTAAATCTTTTATCTATTGACTTCGTTGAGCCTTCCCTTTGCCTTTAGTAGTAGATATAATGAGATAAAAGTATATTAAACTGTTATCGTTAGAAAAAAGATAGAACTTAAATTGAGACGCACATAGTTAACTACTATGACGATTTAGAAATTGCTAATCTCCAAATAATTTACATTTATCAGTCGATTATGGATGACAAATCAAGCAATACAAAAATCCAAAATGGTAGTATAAATTTAGTTATAATAAATTAAACTGATTAACCTAGAGCCTTAATTAGATCAAAACTTGTCGCACATTATCGTATGTGTATGAATTTTCACTGTCACGATGCCCATTTTATTATTCCCCATGTACAAATGTTTAAATCTGAATTATTTAATTTTGTTTTAGCTCAGCCACGAAAAAATGGAAAAAAAACGAATAAGATTCCTTTGTCATTTTTATTAATTTGAAAAGTTCAGCATATACATGGATAGCTAAAAGAAATTCATTTTTTTATGCCCTAAGAACTACTAAATGTACTCTTAACTTTTCTATTACTTGATTTGTCAACCATTAATTGCTAATTTTTTTCTTCTCTTTTAAGACGAGGGAGAACGAAAAATTTTATTTTGATCAGGAACAACTATCAAGTAATAGAAAAGTTATTACTCCACAATCAATGAGAACCCTTCATTTTGTATGGAAGACTCATTTTCTAAATAGGTTGACCTTCCTATTTTTTAAAAATACGAATCCCTATTCCAAATGAAGGACCCCCATCAATTTTGAGTAATTACTAAATATGTTCACATCTATTTGTGTATAAGAACAGCATTTCGATTCATGAACACAATAAAGAATACCCTTGGATTTCACATTGCAAGACTTATAAAGAGAAACAGAAAGTACTAAAACCTTGAAATATAAGAACTGGTAGATTACAAAATTACACTTTATGTTTCCTACTAATAAATTAGAAGCTGTTTGGCTTGCATTCATGAATCGAAATGAGGATTGTAAATACTACTATCTGTATAAATGTGTGATATTTGTCCTTAATTATGTGTTTTGAAATCGTGATAGGTTTTCATTATTATTTATGAGTTAAATAATTTGACACTAAAGTTACAAGTAAGAAATGAAATTAGGTTTATTTGGATGGGTGGATTTGAATTGTAGAAAATATTTGAAATGAATGAATTTGTTTTGGAGAGATTTTGGAAATGATATGAAATTTAGATAAATTTAAAATACACTCATTTTACTATTAAAATTACGTTCTTATACTTGTTGATATAATTTCAAATCTACAACTAAATTAATTAACTCGTTTGGATAATTTTATGATAAATCTGAATTTCAAATTCAAATTTGTCTAAATCCTTCCATCCAAGTATGCAACTACAATGTTAGAGAATTCCTAACACTTGCATTACTAATTCTAAAATCCTTTTTAAAGAACTATTTTCTTATACTTTAAATATTTGTATAATACAATATTATATATTTTAAATACTTGTATTTTATAAATTTTTAAAATTATTTTAAATAATTTACTAAAAAGAATTCTAAAATTCCCCATTCAATATGTATGGCTTGAAGAGCGACCCAGACGTTGAGATTGGAAAGCAAGCAAGAGTTTTATACTACAATATATTCGGATATTTTATATTTTTTATGGTAAAATTTTAGGAAGCAAAATGTAGTAGTAATTTTTACAAAGATGTAAGTTTAATTAAATTTTTTTAAAAGATCAAAAAGAATATAATCTCTAAAAAGGATTTTAGAATTAGTAATAAGTGTTAAGAAATTCTATTTCTCTTAATCGATTTTATCTAAGAATGTCCTATAAAAGACAGGGTCAAGAGTGTATAAGAGACAACTACAGAGAGTCTTCCATTTAGAGTGGAGGGTATAAACTAAAAATTTATTTCATTTATAATTAATCGGATCCATATAAAAATTTTTACAAGACTGTATGGTTTCATTTCCTTTTCCATGAAAGAAATTATTCCAACCTTTTTTGACCGCAGAAACAGTAGATGATCTTCCGTCTAGCCAGAACACCACCCCCCGATGCTTATGGAAAGGAGATTCAGTGAATAGAGACAATACTACTACGACCATTTTTATATTTAGTCCATGAACTACATTAATTAATGTCTCTACTCTGACATCAATTAACTGTGACTAATGATTAATGAGACTAGCTATCTCACTTTTAATGGAATTCTACACTTAAAATTTAATAGTTTGTATTTTCCCTTATATGATAAATGAAAAGTATAATTGAAATATGTCAATAAGATCTGTCTCTTATTTAATTGTATCTCTGAACAGAAAACACATCTAGATTTGTATAGTTTTTTTATTTTAATAGAATAAAGGAGGTTTTTCATAGTTCAAAAACTATATTATTGAGGGTCATGATTGCTAATGTCTGCATCCCATAAGCTACTAAATAAAATGAAAAGATCTTCCCTTTTCTGTTCAATTGAGCACAATTAAAAATACAGACATATCATTAAAACATATTTCAATATACTAACAAAGTATTTAGTACTAAGAGACAATGTTTATAGAATTACATTAAGTTCATTTATGTAGTATTACTAATTAAGCTATTCTAACCTCTTTATATGTTTCATAAACAACTATTATTTGCGATATTATTTAAGTATTTTTTAAAATAAGTATTGTAACTAATTTTTTATGCGATTTATGTGAGATAAAATAATAATTAAAAATGTATTAAGAAATTATTGCAAAATATTAGTTAAAAGACTCTGTTTGAATAGTAAAGATTATTCATTATTTTTAAAAACATTACTATAATATAATATTTTAATAATACTAGTTATACAAACGCCGCATTCGTCTCACGTTAGATGAATCTAGTAGCCAATATAAAATGTAGGGAAATTTTACAATTTTGTTAAAAATTTTATTTTTTTTCGTTTTAAGAACTTGACTATAAATTTTTAAAATATATATTGTTGTACTATATAAATATCTTAAAATATATATTGTTGTACTATATAAATTCTTAAAATATATAAAAAAAAATTAAAAATAATTGTAAAATTTTCTTAAAATGTCTCTATGAGTTCTACATGACCAAAATCACATGGGAGGGGGGTAGGGGTAAGCAATTGAAATGTAAATAACAATAGAAGGGGGAAGTTGAATGTAATCGAGAGACTTTTTTCTTATTATTATTATTATTATTTTGTCTTGACAAAAAAAAACTTCGAATTAGTAAAGGAGTAATTACTCCTCTGGGACTAATTCGAAGTTTTTTAATAATAAATAAGCAAGAGGAATTTTACTGATTTCGTTGAAAGCCATCTCGTTAACTTTAAAAACTTGTATAATATAAATGTTTAAACATATAAAATTGTATCATATAACTTTGAAAGTATAATAAAATGATTCCATTATTAAATTATAGAATTTTTCAATAAGTTAAACTTAAACAGTGTGGGATTATGGAAAAATAAACTATATAATATATAAAATATGAGGAATTATTTAATGTTATGTCATTATGTAATTTATCAAACTTATTTTTATTAATATAATAAATTTTCATTAATACTATTTTTATTCTAATTAATTATTTTTTTCTTCTTTTATTTCTTTTTATTTTTTAAAATTACACACACAAAGTGTGTGTTCACCGCTAGCTCCTCCTACTCGTAAACACACCCCACGCAAAACACAGATGAGAGACCCCACATTCACGCCCACTTGCTCCCGAAGACTACTGAAGAGGCAGAAAAGGATGTGACGGTTACAGTCCCCACCTTTTGGTGGGTCCCTTCTGTCCTCAAAATAATCTGAGCTGGCTTCTATCTGACGTCACTTGACGACACGTGTACGGACCCAAACTCCACCCGGCTCTTCCCACCACGTTTGCCTCGAACTATGTATTTCCCCTGATCCTACTCCATTTTTACCTCCCCATAAACTACTTCCCTGAAGGTGTCTTTATCTTGTGTTTCTACGGTAGGTGGAATGAAGTTTCTTATTCTATATTCATTCACATCACTCTAAAAAATTTTATTTTTAATGAGTTAGAATAATATAGATGAATATAAATTTAAAATTTCATGTCACTTATCATGAATCGAATCCATATAAAAATGTTCGAAAAAAATTCCATCCAACTATCCATGTAATCATCCAAAAAAAAATAAAATTAACACACTCATTAATTTTTATTTTGACTATTCTTTCAATGTAACTATGTGAGTATAGTTCATATGCGCGTCACATATATAAATATACATATTTAATAATAATTACGTCATATTTATTTATATTTGATAGTATACAAAATTTTGTATGCCGTACTTATATACCGTGAAATTGATATAGTCACATACATGTTGAACTCGCATGTAGTAAGACACTGTCTATGGTACCTATTATCTGTAATCCACACTACCTACCAATATTTTGTGCTAATTTTGTAGGAAATCTCCCCATTCTTTAGTCCCAAGAAATAATTAAAATGGTCGTCGTGACTACAACAGCCCAAACGCCACGTAATCATTTTTAAAAATGTAATATGGTTTTGAGGTTGGGTTGGGCTGGGCTTGTCTCGTCTGAGCTGAGCAATACTGGGCTGTTGGTTGATTTTGGAGAGCAAAATGCCAGTCGAGTCAATGTCAAAATGTGACGTGGTTTTGGGGTTGGGTTGGGCTCGGATGAAATGAGCAATTAGCCCATCCCAGAAACTAAGAGAGATTCTGAAGACGGAAATTTTTAAGCAGGATATACTCAGTAATTACTCCTCAACCAATAGGAGTCTACCATTTAAAATGTAAACCCATTTTTTTAAATAGGGTGGCCCTCTTATTTTTCAGAAATATGAACCCTCCACTCCAAATAGAAGACTCTCATTAGTTGAAAAGCAACTATTGACATACCCAATAATTGCTCTTGACTGACATAAAATTTCCCATCCCATTCAAACTTTGTAGCAAAGCAGAAATTTTTTCAGCTGAAAATTATGTTGTAATTGCCGAAGGTGTATAAGAGGCAGGAGAAATAATATTTGAAGCTTGTACCTCTGGGTGTATAATGCATTCCGCTCTTTTTTTTTAACCTATTTGTACAATTGTTATTCTTAGAATATTATTTAGACAATTACTGTTACAACTTTTATGATGGGATTATGTGAAAAAAAAATGTGATTATAAAATGTGTATGAAATTATTATAAAGTATTATTTAAAAAATAATAAATAATCAACACTAATCCCAATAAAGCTGTCATTTTTAATTTTTACTTCTGCAAGATATCCACGACTGTAAAATACATAGAATCCATGTCCTAGGCCCAAAGTGAAATAGTTTCACGAGCACTGTCCTCACATCATGCAACAGCACCTTAAACCGGCTAAGAAATTCTGGTTTTGCTGTACGTACAAAGAATCTCTTTCAGCCTGTAACTATTAACTAAAAAACAGTAAGCAGTAACTATTTACAGCCAGAGTATGCAAAGGAAATGCAACTTATGAGCTGCCACAGAAGATCATTGTTTATAATTTCAAGGCCGGCCTCTTAGCATTTGCTCTATTCCACAAGGTGGTTTCCCCGGCACATCCTGCCAGGGAACTGCAAGCAAACAGGCCGCAGAGGATGACTCGAGGACTTCCAGTAGTGAAACTTTATAGTAAAGGAAAAAAAATACTTATCTTTGGATGGTACATGAGAAATGATACTTACATCTATTACAAGCAAGATCATGTTAAAAGGGTCATCCAATTTCCGTGAACTAGTTATTGAATTTTTCTTTTTAAATTGTAAACAATTGAGAGACCTTGCATACCAGCAACAATGTCATAAATCATACAATCTAACATGAGTACACGTAATAGCTCAAAATGGTTTCCCGTAATCCTGTGTTGGCTGCTCCCAGACCCTCAAAAGGCCTACAAGAAACTATTTTACTGGGCTTAGAGAATGAGCAAGTCAAGACAGTCGATCAGTATTCTTGTCTGCAAGAAAATTGAACCTAAACTGAAATACTGTATGGCTCATTAGTCTTGAATGATTTGGTATGAATATAAAATGCTTCAGATGGGATAAATTAAAAAACTTTCTTTCACAGAATCAGAAGAAGAGAGATGAACTTCAAAGTCTGTTTTTTCAGTATTAAATTCTGAGAGAAATGTAATCCTCAAAGTCATGCAACTCAGAAAGCCATGACCTAACAAATGATAACCAGTTGCTTGATTAAACATGCTGGAGCACATAGCAGTAAACAAAATAACATCTATCACCGAAAAGGAAAGATAAGGGTTAACAAGTTTGTTTCTTGGTAGTTTCAAACTTTCAGAATAAAGAACTGGGCTAATAATTAAACAAAACTTTATATGTCATTGTGTGTCTTTCCCTGGCAAGGAGCCACTTCATCCTGACTAACAAGATTTAGGAAAGCTATAATCTCGAATCCAGAAAGAAGAAACACAAGAAAAGACACCTCAGGGAAGTAACACCCTTAAAAAGAGAGAAGAAAAATAACACACAATTTATATCCCAATGATTAACAATGTTTCTTAGAGTCAACAGGGTGAACTATTCCTTCGCATATTTTTCAAATAGACTTCTGATGGAAACGATCAAAAAGGATGCACACTATTTTTCACAACTAAACACTCCCTAGTTATAGACAAAGAGCAAATACTTCTCAAAAGAAGAATGACCAAAGTGGTCTTTATATATCACACAGTGGAACACCTCTCTTCCAGAACAAGGTCAATCAACATATAACTTTTTGCATTGAGGTCAAGACACATAAATATGTATTCATTCATATGCAGATTTTAACATGCCATCCAAAATAGGTTAAATTAACTCTTAGACTTCTTAATAGATGGTATAAGAGACAATGTTGGATTTTTTTTGTTATGGTATTTCTCCGAGGGACATATAAATAGAATCATCATCACCAAGAATCCCTGAAACAATGGCATGTTAAATTCTGCATTTGTCAAAATGTAAATGGTAATCAATGCGGAGAAGTGAAGATGGGAAAGCACGAGGTAAGTAAAAAAAATGAAGGTTCTGATATATATGCTCATCATGCTCAGAAAAATTATATTTATGATATCAAAAAGGTTATCCCTAACTCATCCAATCAAATATCAGCGGTTCACTCCGATACCTCTCCATTATGAAGGCCCATATCATTGTGCAGAGAATCCATGTCAGCTGGTACAGAGGAACAATTTGGTATATCATTTCCCAACAACTCCGATATCATAAGTCCATAACCATCCTGGACATCAGGGATATCATTCGCATTAATGGGATTATTGGAAAAGCCACCGAAGTCAGTGAAAACATTTTCAGTCCTGTATAATTAAAAAAATGAAGCTTAGAAAAGTACTTCTAGGCAGCACATATGAATAATTATCAGACGCAGAAAGCATGTAAAACACATATCAGCATAGAAAAGCACAAATTGATCAAAACTTCAAAACTGCTTAAATCAAATCAAAGAATAGTCACTTAAGAAAACCTAAAGGGTTTGTAGTATAGCAATAGGAAACATTAAGATGTTGAAACAAGCTTACCTTCTATCTGAATTATTTGACTCCTTGTCTTCTTGTGCTGAATCATTATCTAAATCTATCACCTCAATGTCTTTTCCATCAACAATGCATTTACCATATCTATTAGATACCCTGGGATTGTTGCTCATGGACAAATCAATATCAACAGGAATGGCTTGCTTCCCTTTTTCTGTGTCAGATGGGAAGATGAGAACTGGGTTGGCATCATGATTCTCATTAGCATCAGAAGCTTCCATGAGATTGAGGTCGCAAGTTTTAAATGAACCAGGAAACAGCTGCTTCTCTTCTGTGTACCCCATGAATGGTTCTATATCACCTTTAGGATACAAAGAAATATCCAACAACCTCTTCTCATCAGAGGGTAAAATCAGTGCCTGACCTTCTGAGTTCATTAGTTCTTCTGAAGTCCGTCGCTCAACCAATGGTTCCAACATGCTTAGGCCGCCATCAGATTCAGTATCTTCAAAGGGAGCTAATTCTCTGGGTTTCGATTTACTTCCCATACTGGTGCTGGTGATTTCAGATCATCTAGTGATCGCTTTTCACCACGCTCAGTGATCATGCTGTTGATCCCTCCAAAATCAGGTTGTTCACGCTCTTCTACCGAAGCTCTATCTAGAAAAGATGCAGGTGGTGTGCAGCTTCCTTGCACAACAGAGTATGATAGACCTAATTCATCTTCAGGAGCTGACACTTATTGAATTATCCAAGTATAAGGGACTTTGAAGCATCCTTATGTTCTGATGAACCATCTCCCGACAAATTATCAACAGTTAAATCTTCTGCACGGGATTCAAATTCTTTAGAAGGTGCACCCTCATAAGTATTCTCATCCACAATCATAGGATCAGGATGAGGATCAACCTTTGAACCTCTGACAACCATAGAAGAACGAGTTCTGGTAGGAACTTTAGCAAAACAGCTAAGCTTTAATAAGTCACTATTGTTCTCACTCGCTCGGCCCTCCTAGGGTGCAAAACATGATGAGCTGTCTCTTATACACATCTTGCTTTTAACCTCCAATCCTCAAAATTTGACCATCCTTAACCTCGTTAAATTCTGCATTGGATACTTCCATTTTATCCTTCTCTACAGGCTCCTCACCCTCACCAGTCTTCAGAAGGATAGCTTTTGAGCCAGTCGAATCACTTGCATTTGCACCCGCATCATCTACTGATTTAAATTTTTCCGGGGCAGCCTGCGTACCACTAAGAATATCACTTTCTTTGGCATCAGCAGCATCACTTTCCGGGGCTAATTCAGGAATTTCCTTCTTCGACCCACTGTCACCGTCATTACTAACTTGCTGCTCATCCTGATGTCTTGGGAGGATATCACTGTTATCCTCTCCATCCACAGAAGCCCTAGACCTCTCAGACCATGATGCGCTTCTTCCAAAATCTCGGCCCAAGTCAGAATCATAGTTTTTGAAGGATCCATTTCTTCTCCTTCCTCTCAGACTGCTTCTTGAGTTATACTCCTCCATATTATACCTTCTCCGCACCAGGCCCTAATTCAGCTCCAGCACCACCCAAACGTGAGAGAGCAGATGTGCGACCCTCCAATGAAAGCTGCGCACTATCTCCCTCTTGTGCCCCAATAGATGGTTCTTCAAACTACCATTTTGCCATTTCCCCGAAAGTACATTGGCTGGCAATAAACCCTTTGAAACTAAAAACTCAGTGGCTAGCCTACCGGCCTCCATAAAAACGTCACCACCACCCTTCTGTGGCAGAGGAGGAAGAGGAGGCGAAGCCTGTGACTGGTGAAACTGTCTCAACTGCCCACGTCCAAAACCACCTCCACCTCGACTATATCCCCTAGAATTATACCCTCCTCCATGACCTCTCATTGAACTCTCAGGCGAAATCCTAGCGGGAGTGCCCATTCCACCCATCCCCATTGCATTAGCCCTGTATCCATTCCCCGGACTACGATTCCTCGCATGCATATTTCAACTCAATTATCCCCAAACTCTCTCTCTCTCTACAGTATATAACAAATTACGAGATCTCTTCAGCAACTACCTTCAAAAAAAAGCATATAAAGTAAATACTTAATCAATATAAACTTCTAGTCACAAAATTCGCCTAGCTAAACATCCTCATTCGGACACACACCAATCAAGAAAATCATTTACTTGATTGAATCTCAAAAACCCATAAAAATCGAGTCTTTAACTAAGTAAAAAAAACCTTCCAAATTCAATCTTGAACAGTCCTCTGAGGTCAAAATTGAACATGAAGATCAGACAGTCAAAAAAAATCAAGTCCCAGCTCAGCAGATCTGGTAAGATCACGGGAATCAACAAAGTTTAAGTCAAAGGTATTTTGACATCAGCTGGGGTTAATTACCTCTGACTGATGAAGCAAAATGATTTCTTGGGGTGAAAAAATTCGATGTTTCTGAGGATGAATAAAATTAGGGTTTCAATCAGATCCAGTTCCAGTAGTTGTTGTTCACATAATAATCCCCAACAAAATTTCACCTTAATCACCACCAAAAAAATAAAAAATAAATCAATTTTTCAATTGAAAATATGTAGTAGTATATATCAAAGATGATAAGAGGGAAATTTTTTACAGTTCAATTTCAGTAAAATTCACCGGTGATTGGATTGTGTTGGTCCACAAATTGATTAGGTCAACTCAACTATGCCACAGATGATTTGTACAGATTTGATATATCATCATTATATGCTGCATAATAGCAATAAATTCTTAAAGCCAAAGGGACTTTTTATTTTGGGTGGATGGTAAAATACTGTGGGTGGTTAGGTTAGTGGCTTCATTTTAAGAAATATTTTGATTTTTTTTCTTCGTTCAATGGGTGTGGAGAATCTCGTGAATACATAGTGATTTATTATACGTATCAAATTCCTCAATCACAATCCCAATCTTATATATCACATTCTGTACTTCTTATTACATATTAATTACAGGAAAGATTAGACGATGGCAGTTTAAAAATTAAAACAGATTTATCTGAATTCATCACCTTTAAAGACTCCGGTTAAGGATAACTTATTCGTACACTATCTAATCAATTATTAAAATTACTCTATTAAAATCACATTATTTAATCTTGACAGTTTATTAAATAAGGTGACAGAAAGTAATATAATGTGTAACATCTATCCTCATGTGCTGTATTTGTTCCAGATCTAAGAAACAGATCAATGATTTTGCAGAAACAAACCAGTCAAATTTTATGTTCACTAAATAAGATTAGGTGCTTGAATTATATTATGCCACTACATTTTGTCATGAATCATATTTTCGTTAATTCTTAGATTAGTTTTTTTTTTTAATTCATAGATAAATTATATTTTTCTTATAAGTCACTTATCAAAATCTTTCCTTAGCCTTTATGTTGATTATTCTTTTTAAATTCTAAATGATTTTATAGAATATTTTAAATTTATGATATTGTATGTATGTACTTATCACAAAATAAGTGATGGTAGGTAATGTAAAAATATTTATGAAATTAGAAGTATAAGATTAGATTTCACATGGATTGTAAATAGTGTTTACACAGCGTAAATAATAAAATTATATTTTAGTTATTAAATTATTATTAAACATACATATTTATCTTTACGTCAATAAAAAATCTCCAATAAGGTGATTGGTTTTTTTTTTTTTTTTTTTAAATAATGGTCACTTACTTATTCTTTTTAAAAGATGAGTTTCAATTACTAAATATGTCTAATAATTATTTCGAATAAAAATAAAATTATTTGTTTAAAATGCTGCTGATGCCAGCAAAGTGATATTGCCTACATGCACCCAAGTCTAGGTTACGTTTTAACCCTACTTCAATTAATAGGCAATTAGGCACTTTGCCTTGTTTGGTACAGATTCCATCAATTAATAAGAGACAGAGTTCTAGTTCTAGCTTGAAATAACCATTAGGGCTTAGGCCATATTATATTTTGAAAGGATATATAATTAATAGGACAATATTTAGTGAAACTTTCAAGGTAAAATTCTCTAATAAGCCACTCAAAATAAAGTAAGTTTTGGTTATTCGTTTCTTGCATATACAAATTAAGCATGAAATATCTAACACATGATTAATTTGTATAAGTCTCCCTTTTATAAATTAATTGATATAAATCGACATTCATATTCATTATAGCAAAAGAAAAACAAATCACAAAATGTACTTTGTTTAAAAAATAAAAAAAAATTTGTGTGTTTCCCGTCATTAGCTTTTGTCATTATAAACATATAGCCGTCGATTTCCTTAATCCACAATAATTAAAAAGATTCAATGAGAGGTCAAAAGACAAATGTCTCTTATGTCTGATCTAACAGATGTGTATAAGAGACAGCACTGTACGTGAGTGGCAACTGTATACACATCTGGGCATTGTGTTTAAGAAACTATATTACATATTGATCCATATAATAATTTTTCTAAGCGAAACAATATAATTGACTTATATTAAATATTCCAAAACCTCCGAGATGTCTGGTTTTCTACTTTTCTTCGAAACCTTCACAAGATTTCCCTTTACTTTAATGACACTTAATTAGTGAAGTAATATAGTTTATTAATAATAATTAGTTGTATAAAATATTACTATAAATTGTCCAAATATATGAACGGCGAATGAGAAGAAGTGAATCGGCGAGGAGTGGAATATGTCGGGAGGCGACTACGGCGATCACAACGTACTATTGCGGTCCAATTCCTCGGCGTCGGAGGACGATTTAGAAGCTCAACCAACTCCCCGGAGTGGTAATAAAGGCATTAAAGATCTATTAAAGCGGTTGGATCGAGGCTTTTCTAATCGCCGATTTATTAATTTTAACCGCCCGTCGTTCGACGGCAGCCACCGTTACTATAACCACCAGCATAAGCCGCAGAATTCGGTTCATTCTCATTCGCATTCGGATCCGTAAGTTATGGTGATGGTAATAGTAACGGTATTGGAAGTCGCAAGGCCGGTGCCGGTGATGAGGAAATCGTCACGGCGATTTCGCTCCGCCGGAGTGGGCGTTGCTGCTTATTGGATGCCTTCTTGGTTTAGCTACTGGTCTTTGTGTTGCCGCCTTTAACCGTGGGGTTAGTTGGAAAAATATTATTTTCTTTTTGTTAATTTTACATTTTAGTTTGGTTGATATTGAATTTGGGAATTTGATTGGAGAAATTTGATGCACGTAAGCAAATTTAGAAGCTTTGGTTGATCTGGATCTGGTATTTTTTTTCCCCAATAATGGCAATGAGATGTAGTGTTTGTTGAACTGAATTTAAGCTTTGATATTAGGATTTGAGCTGAATTTGATCTGAATTTAAGTAGGATGTTAAAGAAAATGGACTTGAAAATAAGGTCTTTGGGGGAATTTTAGTTGCTGCAGATGTTGACCGACAGGAGGATTATACTAATCTAGATGTGTATTAAGTTGTATTAGTAATGTTTATAAATGTTGCATTTAGCCAAAAGCTTGTGGCAATCCAGGATCTGGATACAAATTTCTTTGGGGTGGGGAGGGTAGTTCAGTTGATATTGATGCCCAGAAAGTTTAGTTACTTTTGGAAGACAAACATCAATCAGGGAGGTAATTACTTGGGAATCCTCCCCATCTTGCTATCAATCATTGCATATCTTATGTGGTATGATAACTGGTAAAGGTCACTTGTTGTCTTCTATGTCCTCATCCTGGTAATTGGGGTAGTAATTGTGACGCCCCGTCTCACATCGAAAGTGGGAGAGGATATTGTATTTTTTATAACACCTTGGGTTGTGGGATACTAACAACTGGCTTAAGCATTTTAAGCCCGTTGATTTCGTTCAAAAGTTGTTGGGCCAGCCCAAGGCCCGGGGTGTTACAGTTGGTATCAGAGCGAATCTCGTGTGGTTTCTGCATGGGGTGAGATTGGGCCAGTGGTATTGGGCCGCGACTATGCAAGGGAGTCCAGGAACTAAGTGCTGTGCGGGACTAAGTGCTACGTTGATCTAAGGGCGGGAGCCACCTGCCTAGAACCCGTACGAGCCACCTCTAGAATCTTGCATAACCTGTCTATGATCCGGTATGAGCCTTGCGAGACGCAAGGCCTTAAGGAGGAGTGATTGTGACGCCCCGTCCCACATCGAAAGTGGGAGGGGATATTGTATTGTTTATAACATCTTGGGTTGTGGGCTACTTACAACTTGGCTTAAGCATTTTGAGCCAGTTGTTTCCACTTAAAAGTTGTTGGGCCAGCCCAGGATCCGGGGTGTTACAGTAATAGTACTAGAGTAACGAGGAAAAGAAAAGAATGGCTTATGACTTTTACTGGTATACATCTTGTGTTACAAGCTGTTTTATGTATGCACGATATTTCATGCTCTGTTATCCATATAGTCACATGCTCTCTTATACACATCTAGATGTGTATAAGAGACATTCCTAAAATGCTTGTGTTTGCTTGATTTCATTTTCAAGGTTTTTGTGACTATTTAAGTGCTGTGATGTGTTGCTTCTATGACACTCAGTGATATTGGAGGTACATTGTGTAGGTACATGTAATACATGTCTGGGCATGGGCTGGCACTCCTAATGAGGGTGCTGCATGGCTACGTTTACAGAGGCTAGCCGATACTTGGCATCGAATACTATTAATACCAGTCTTAGGTGGAGTTATTGTTGGCATGCTGCATGGTTTGCTTGACATATTGGGTCAAATACAGCAGTCCACTTCTTCTCAGGGACAGGGATTTGAAGTGCTTGCTGGTATTTTCCCTACAGTAAAAGTACAAATAGGCAGCCATAACTTTGGGCACGGGGTGTTCCTTGGGTCCTGAAGGCCCCAGTGTGGATATTGGAAAATCATGTGCTTATGGATGCTCGGTAATGATGGAGAACAACAAGGAAAGGAGAATAGCTCTTGTAGCCGCTGGTGCAGCTGCTGGAATTTCCTCAGGTATGCTGTATTTGTTGCTTTGACCTTTTGCATTCAGCGCAAGATATTTGGAGAATCTTCTCTTTTCTAGAATATTAAGCTTAATTCTTTGTGTTCCATGGGAATTAGATACACATCACTATGTTTGCGTACTGAGGAGAGAAAAAGGTCATTGTTTTTAGGCAGATCTATGTGTATTTAATGGTTTAGTGACACTGAATTCTGAAGTTAATGCTAATAATTCTCAATTTCGTACATTTTTGCCTGCAAGAAGTTATCGGTCTTGCTGGCACAAATTACTAAATCACGCTTGCGCATAGCTTTAATTTTTGGATGAGGTACTGATTAATACACTTCATGATTTTGCTTTCCACATTTATGCCCATTTGTTTTTTTGTTTTTTGTTTGTTTTGTTTGTTTGTTTTTTTTTTTTTTTGGGGTTTGTTTTTTTGTTTTTTATTTAGATTATGGATATATAATGGATCAGTGGCAAGTTACCAACAACTGTGGCAAAGGGTTAAGAATGAGTTTGGTAGGAGATAAGGTATGGTGGCAAGGTGGCATACGGCAATGTCTGTGGTTGGTGGGATCTAAATTCTAATAGTTGATGTCGGATCAGTGATATTTGGCTAGTGCTTGGGATATAGAGTTAACTAGGATGGAGGATGTTGGAATTTGGAGTTTTTGGCGGACTTTACTGATTATCAATTTCTTTTAAGAGAATCGGTGATATTTGGCTAATACTTGGGCAGTAGATGCCCAAAGGAGTGGTTAATACTTCTATGTGACTAAGTTATTCTTTTTCCTTTTCTTCCGAGGTTAATTTTCAGTAAAGCTGTCTCTTATACACATCTGATGTGTAAAATGGAGAAATGCTACCTGCTTACACGTTTGTTGATGGCTAAAATCTCTCCCTCTGTTTTTGCTAGATTTGTAGCATAATTTTCTCCCTGTTCCTCTTGTGCTGTAGGTTTCAATGCACCAGTTGCTGGGTGTTTCTTTGCTATTGAAACTGTTTTAAGGCCTCTTCGTGCGGAAAATTCTCCTCCATTTACAACTGCAATGATAATCTTGGCTTCTGTAATCTCATCTACAGTATCAAATGCTGTGCTCTGGAGAGAAACAAGCTTTCACAGTGCCCACGTATGAATTGAAATCTGCATCTGGTATTTGATCTAATTCTGGTTTAAGTTGTTATAATTAGTAGATGCACTGGTATAAGGGTTCACTTCTCTCTTATTTCTTGGAACACAGCCTTTGGACTGCATCATTGAATCTTATATCTGTTAAACCTGTACCCACATTCAGGATTACTAAATGAAGAAAGACGGTTGTGGTTAGAACAAATGACGGTATTTGCCACGTGCATAATTAAACCAAGGGAACAATTAACACATATTGATTCTCTTAAGCAATCATCAGATGTAAAATTGTCTCTTTGCAGAGCTACCGTTATACCTGATATTGGGAATGCTATGTGGAGTAGTAAGTGTGGCTTTCACTTATTTGGTCACTTGGTTCACTAAAGCATTTCAGTTCATGAAGGAAAGATTTGGATTCACTGATGTCATGTGCCCTGCCATGGGAGGTTTGGGAGCTGGTTTAATAGCTCTTAGATATCCATGGTATACTTTATTGGGGTTTTACTAATGTTGACGAAATTCTGCATACTGGGAAGACTGCATCAGCACCTGGTATTTGGCTTCTAGCACAATTATCTGCTGCAAAAGTTGTGGCAACTGCTCTTTGTAAAGGTTCTTGCCTTGTTGGTGGCCTATATGCTCCAAGTTTAATGATCGGTGCTGCTGTGGGTGCTGTATTTGGAGGTTTGGCTGGGGAGCTTATCAATTCAGCTATTCCAGGAAATGCTGCAGTTGCCCAGCCACAGGCATATGCATTGGTATCCTTTCCCTATTATTGGAATATGTTAATCCTCATCTGGTCATTTCTTCTATGAAATTTGATAGTTCATTGCTTTTTAATCATTTGCATGGTTCATAATAATGCAGGTTGGAATGGCTGCTACACTAGCTGCAGTTTGTTCCGTTCCTTTAACGTCAATTCTACTACTGTTTGAACTGACAAAAGATTACAGGATATTGCTTCCTCTCATGGTAAGTCTTAGTCTGGAATTTCTAAGCCTTGTTTTGGAAGCAAATATTGGAGCTTAGAATCAAAGAACTCAAAAATAGAGATTAGCTTGTGCTTTATTCCAGTTCCATAGCCTTCAGGTTTATTATTATTATTTTTTTATATATTTTTACCTACCTATTAATATGTAAAGTGCTCAAACACCAGAATTGTGTGAATAATATGCTCAAAGTTTCTTTATTGGTAGTGATAGAATCAAGTTTCTGTTTATCCCACTTGTCAAAGCTTGCATAGCTCTACCATAAGTTCACTGCCTTAGTTATATATTAACAAGAAAATCTGCTGATGTGTTCATTCCATTCTAGACTCTCTCAAGTAATTACTCTACCTTTTCTGAAGATGAAGCATGACAAAGTGGCAATTATTCCTGACCTCTTTCATTGCTTTAAAGCGAATAAGCTTGGTTTGAAAATTGCTTTTGTTGGCAGTTGGTAATGCATGTCTGGTCGATGACTAATACTAATGCTTGAATTTGATGCTTTCTTCTTTAGTTGCCTCTGGAGTAATTATTGCCTAGTATGATTAGCTTTTGTCATCTGGGCTTGCTTACTTATCTTGTTGTTTCACAATTGCTGTAACCAGGGGGCTGTTGGATTGGCTATATGGGTGCCTTCTGTGACAAATGAATCTAAGGAGACAGACGCATCAAGTTCAGGTCTCTCAGGCTATGTCAAATAGCTTTTTGAAGGTCCCACCCAACCAAACTATTAAAGAAGCTTTGAAATGTATGCACGATGGTCAGCAGAGTTGTGTCTTTATTGTTGATGATCAAGATTATTTGGAAGGGATTTTAACTTATGGTGACATTAAGCGGTTTCTATTTAAGAATTCTGGTGACGCTTCCAACAGTAATTCATCACTGTTTGAGGTATGTGAAGTGAATAAAGTTGCAATTTATTTATTTTTTATTATTATTTTTTTGGGCATGTAAGAACCAAACTTGTTTGGTCTCTGTCCTTCACTATAATTTTCTGCTTGAAGGAGTTGATAACCCCCCCCCCCCCCCCTTCTCTCTAGTAATTGATTTCGTTTGCAGGTAAATACATGTCCGGTTTCTTCTATATGCACTCGAGGAATAAGCTATCGTGGGAGACATTGTGGACTTCTAACTTGTTATCCTGATACCGACCTGGCAATTGCAAAGCAGCTAATGGAGGCCAGCAGGGAATTAAGCAATTGCCTGTGGTCAAACGTGGTGGAGATTTTCAGAAAGAAAGAAAGCGCAGGATACTTGCTGTTCTTTTCTATGATTCAATCCAGAACACTCTCAGGTTCAAGCTTAATTTAGAACTATAAATATAATGTTGGCTTGGTTTTACCTTTCAATCTAGTCTTGCATAATATAGGATAAACCATCTCATCACATTTAACTGGGAGTTGGAACTTTTTGATTTCTTTTCTGTTGTTTTTTTAAATGGTGATATCTTCCAACAGCTTTGCCATTCACACTATCCAAATTTTAGTCCAGTAAGATCATATGGGGCAAACCATGTTCCTATTTTTATTTTTGTTCTTTATTGTTAATTCAGCAGCTGTAACTTTCCAAGTTGGAAGGTTGACATACTAAGGGATACGTCTTTGTTTCTTCTAAAAGGCTGATTCAAGTCTTTCCTGACTGATTCAATCGTGATTCATTGTTTTCTTTATACTTCTTTTTTCTTTTTTAATTTAAATCTAAAGTACTTTTGATGGGTTATAGAGTGGACCCCATTTTCTTTTCCTTTCCAAATGTCCAAAGGAGTGTTTGAATGAAAGAAGAATTATGAGGGAAAAAAGGAGAACGATAATCTACTGACAAGATTGCATTCTATTGTAAGTGTAACAGGGTTAGAAATTTCATCTTTGCTTGTTTTTCTGATGTTATATTTGAATTCTTGTGCTTGTACAGCGACGAGATAGATCACCAGAGATCATCAGTCCAAATCCTGTCTCTTATACACATCTAGATGTGTATAAGAGACACCATTGACATGATGCTCATGATTATTAGAATGAGTTTCACCAAATGCTCCAGTGCAACTCAAGATACAGGGTTCAGTTTTTCTCTTTGAGTTTTGGCTTCACAAGTTGGAAGATATGGAATTGCAATCTCACTTCCTCTTGAGAGGGTTGCTTCTGGTTGTCCTTAATGGATAGATCCAGAATTGTAATTTTACTTATTTCCTTTTTTCCTTTTGTATATGATTTTATCTACAGATTAGGAATTAAAAGCATACAAGTCAAATGCCACTTTTGAAAGACCAAAGCATATAAAGATTCTAATGCATAAGATAATCTTTTCCAGAATTGGAATCGATCTTGATGGTCAATGGTTTACCTGCACTGATAAATGGTCAGTGAGATTTTATTTTATTTTATTTTTAAAAAAAAAATTACAATGAACTGACCATAGCTTTCTTCATTTTCCTGACTGGTGAAATCAAATGCATAAACCGACTATTACTTGCTTGAAATTTATAGGTGATTTTGGGGTTGACCCTTTGATGGTAGAGTTTGTTATGGTGTGTTGCATGCAAAGCCCACCATATATTGGCTCAGAAAAAAAGAATCTTGAATTAAATTTTCCAGTATTTAAGAGTTCTCATGTTATTACCACTAATCTGAAGCTGTTGACGCATCTGTCTTTACTTGATTGTAATTAGCACTTACAAATGCACAACAATATCCAGATGAGATGACTATTTTCTGCCTGAATAACAGTTTACCTTATAATTTTTGAAACAACAAAATGAACATGATATCATAGAAGTAGCTTTGCAATTGATGTTAAAACCATCCTTCAAGTTTGAACCGGCAGTTAAAAATGATTTCAACACAAACATATAAACTCATCCTTGAATATTGAAAGATGTAATAATTGCATCATCTGAGGTATTTAACCTCAAGGAAACTGATGATCGCTGCAATGAGCTTTGAGTTCTTAACCCTATACTTGATTTGTATCAAAACCAACAAATTTAATGTAATGTTGAGATGGTTCCCAAACTGAAAAAGAATGGACATAGGATGCAGCACTTAAAAGGTAACCAAAACAACGCCCAATAATAAGTTACTTGTAAAGTTAATAATATTTCTACTTTCTTTTCTTTGTTGGATATAAGCAAAAAATTTGAGCATTTACATCTATGGTCCAAGGGGCAACCTACTCATAACTTGATAAACTGACGAGCCATATATTGGAAATGTTCAAGCCAGGATCTGACATAGGCTCCACCTTAGGTTCACCTTTTGGGAGCACGAAACCCATTTCATTCATTAGAGGTGGCTGCCCTACATATGGCTGAACAGGGAGAGCAGGAAACTTGCCTTGATTAGGTCCCAGTCCAGCCATCTCATATTGTACAGCCCCAGTTGGTTCATTCCAAAACCGAAGCCATGAGTAGATCCTAGAGGAGGCCTTCCGGGCAAAGCAAATGAACCAAGAGGGGGCCTTCCGAATTGTGCCATGCTGTTATGAAGTTGTGAGGGCTCAGGCCTGTGTACATGACCTTGAATAGCAGCACCAGCTTGGGTTGCTAGGTTGCCGGCAATCCCAGAATTAACATGACTGCTGTTTCGAGCTGCAGGAACATCATGATTGTGCTTCCCTTCATAGGTTGTTATCACTGATTTCAGGTCATGTGAGGCCCTCTCCACATGTTTCCTGACTGAGCAGCCAGTACTCGTGCATTTGTAGTAAATACGACTCCTGCATTAGAAACAACACAACACCTTCTCCTCTAGTTACACCACTGCAGTATATTTTTCTCTCTCTATACAGCTATATTAAGCAATAGTCAAGTAGAAGATACCGAACCTTGGATTTGGGTTTCCTTTTACAACTTTTTGCCCGTACTTGCGCCAGCGGTACCCATCATCAAGGATATCCACCTCACTGGTGGTTTGAACCACCACCCTAGGCTCCCTGATGGCTCTGGTGGCCCCACCCATATCTGTTGCGTAACTTTCGATTTTCCTACAGTAATATAAAGTTTCCTGTAAGTGGTGCCGGGTAATTCCATAATTCAATCATATAATAGAAATGTAGTATAAACTCCGGAATCATCATTTAGCTAGTAAGACAATAGGAAAATGTAGGAACCTTCTCTTGGACTCTGATTCATCTCCTTCACCATCATAACCTAATGATACACTGCCATGTGTTCCACGGTCCTCGTCATCTTCATCATTTGAAAACGTAGAAGATCCCCATCTATTCCATCTCCTGATTCAAATTTGCATCCATTCTGAGCCTGTACAGAGGCATTTCCATTGCCATATTCAGGACCCAACACAGCAGATGATGTCTCCTCAAGATTGTCATGCCTCCAGTCAGAGTTCCCATTTTGCATGGTTGTCCAGCCGAGATTACCATCAGCACCAGTTAAAACTTGCTCACTATTCTCTAGTTGCATGTCACTAAGTGCGTTGGAGGATCCAAGGGCTGATCTGCGATTGGGTGGGGGTTTTGGGTGATTGTGTGCCCCCTTGTAGATGATCTCTGTAATGTGACCCTCTTGTGATCTTTCCACTTTTTTCTTCACTGGACAATTTGGATGTGTGCACTTATAATAACTCCTTGGATACTCACTTCCTTTAACTTGTTTCTGGCCATATTTTCTCCAATTAAAACCATCTTCAGCTGGTGCACCACCAAAGTTTGGATCTCCACCTCCCCTTTGATCTGCATCCTCATCTTGCTGCTCCTCAAGGCTGAGGTGGAGAATGCTCTGTGCCACCACCTACACTTTGAAAGGACCTCGGTTCTGATGAGATATCACCAAGTCCAGAATCCTTTGCCGCAGATGGTCTAGAGAAATCAGCTGGCTGATTCAATGTGGTAGATTTGGCATGTTCCAAATTTCGAGGTGGAAGTGTGTTTCCTGACTGCACTGAAACCTCAATGTTGGGAAAAGATTGCTGAGGAAGACCAGTTGACATAAGCTATATACAGAGATGAACAAAAATTTTAAAACTTCAATGCAATCAATAGCTTCTTGCTTCAGTAAGAACTTCAACAAAGTACAAGAAAACATAAACATTTCACAGTCATATAAAATCGAAAGAAAACTAGCAAGGTGCATGCATTGAACTATTTATTTTCTTCATAAATTGCACACCAATTTATTGCCAAATTGCTAAATTCGTAGAAGCCAACTTGCAAGTTTGAATTACACAGACACATAGGATACATGTAGTATTAGATGTTTAGTGTACTCTCCTGAAAAGGGTCGGGGTGGGGCTGGAGGAGGAGGGAGGGAGAGAGTACCCTGTTAGATGGACCAAAAAGAGAAGAGGGACCAGACTCCGGAATGGGCCTAAATGCAAAGGACGAAGAGTTCACATTCTCAAAATAGTTCTCTTTGCTCCTATCAGAAAACTCTGACGTCGTCAAGTTTTGGCTGCTGCCACCTCGGAGAAATCCAAACTTCCCAGTAGTTGGAGATGGCTGCACCTGCAGCATGAAAAGTCAAGACTGTAGGCCTAGTATGGAAGAAAAAGTTAAAATGTCCTACTTGACACGCAGAACCTTGCAGTGCCAAACTGACTTGAGCTGCCATAAGGAGGAGCAACAAGAACACCCGAGGGACATAGATCCAAACATAATCTATACAATTTTAATAAGTTGACTTATAAAGATTCTGTGTTTGGCATTGAGAAAAAACATACCAAGTACAGGCCTAGTTTGGTTAATGATAAAAATACCATTACTAGACTATCATCTATAAAATCACTGAATGAGAAATGCGCACTAAGATACTATTAGAAAAATGTGAAAGTAACAAATAATCAAAGAATTTTAAAACATGGAAAAAATAGTCTAATTTACTCTCAAGCTGTTTCCTTTCACTTCATTTTCAGCTTGGTATATTATGTTAATCTTACATACATTCAATTTATAAGCTGTGTAACTGTCAGTAGTAAATAATTATAAGAGCAAATGCTAGAGTCCCGGAAATTCAAGCTATCAAAACGCAAAATAGTATTTCATCACAATATGTCTATTTCGTTCCTTCAGCATAAATGTTGGCATGACATGGGATATCCAAATTGAAATACCTCAAAGTTGTAAGCATCTGAACACAGATAAATATGTATATACAATCTTGGCACCTCCACCCGTCTATGTTTTAGTTACATTTGATACAGACGTGTTTTCAGAAAGTCTAACAAGGGGATCTTTGATGCTTGTTTCCTATTTTTCATGAACAGAAAACTTCTGCGTACGGTTCAGCCAGGAAGAATCTAAATTTTGGACTTACCAGAGAATTAGAGAGGAAGACAGGAGAATCTAGCAAGGTTGTCGGGCTGAGACCAGGAGGTATTGTTAAGTAAGGTGACCGAACCTCCAGATTCTGTGACAGGTTAGGAGGTCTAATGCTTTCAGTATTTAACCTTGGGGCGTTAAACCCAGCTCTAGCAGCCCTCCTTTCCATAAGACCCCCACGAGAGCTCATCCTTTGATCAGACATTGCACTAAACTTGCCCATTTCATCAGCAGCTGCACCAGCTTGTGATCCATCGTTTTGATCATAACTATTTGATGCATTATGCTCTACTGGCCCTGGAAAGGAGAATCCAGCTTTATCTTCATTGGTGGGTTCAGCACCCGACCTCAAACTAACATCATCATCCAACATTGACGAAAATTCTCATCGCGTGGTTGGGCTTGTATTGCATCCAGTCCCCCATAATAGCAATATGGTCGTCAAACCCACCCATGAGATATACTGTCCTTTGGTATTATCAACTCAAATTCAGATCGATTCCAAAATAATGAGCTGCATACAATATACACAAACCTGAAAAATGTTCAATAAACAAAACTACAATGAAAATTTGAGACAAGTGTTTGTAATATATCAAGAGAAGTACTAGAAGAAACTATTTCATGACCATGTGTCCATTTCTATCATCCTTAATGTCAGTAAAACATTTTGAGGGTATGGACAGGTGTGGAATAAGGTGCTATGGTAATCTCAAACCTTCAATGGGCCCAAAACTCCCTCCCCAGCCCCCATGCTCTGAAAGTTCGGATATGTGTTGAATGGTTCTTTTGCACCTCTCCAACACTTTCCTTGGGTATATACTATTCAATTCCCCAGGTTGACACAAGCAAAGCCTACAGATTGGAGAGCCAATTTGGAAAGGGTACATATCCACAGGCCAGTAAAAACTAGAACACTATCTCAAGACAACCATATACCCTTCTTCCTCACATAATCAACATACGAGATCCGTACGACTGTAGCAATTTCTGACAAATAATTGTTTATAAATTTCAGTCTCTTAATAGTCCATCAAAAGGGAATACCAATTGATATTCAGTATAGTCAGTAAGATACATTTACAATTCATAAGCTATAATCAATTCCAATTCTAGAATAAAAATCAAAACTTTACAAAATTTCCTTATATATCAACCAAAACCCAAAAATTCTTTTAAGGACAAGCTCAATAAAAATCCAAACTTTACAAAGATCTAATGCAAAGCAACATGAAGAAAACAAAAAAATGAACAGTGACCCTTCATTAATCATAACCATTAAGATCTATTAATGATAGAAATTACAGACAAATGGGAAATTAAAGACAACAAAATGGTTTGTTTACATGGATAATCATATACTTAAAAACACACACACAGTACCTCAAGGTTGGAGAAGGAAATCATTGATGACCCAAATGGCAAAATTCCCCAAAAATCAAGAATTTACCACCAAAAAAAAAGTACAAAAACTAGATCAATGATTCAAAAATCATGATCAAAAAAGAATATAAGAGGGAATGTACCTGAGGAAAAAAAACAAAGAGAGAAAGAAAGAGAGGATTGGTCAAAGGAGAGGAAACAAAACTGATGTATTGAAGGAGACACTTTTCTTCTGACCCCTCCTCAGATTATTTTCAGCTTAGCTTAATGACTTCTTTTTTTTTCTCCAATTTATGTAAGAAACTCTTTCTCTAAAGAAAAAAAAAGGAAAAGCATCCAACTTTCACCTTCTTAACAAATTCTTTCTTTCCTTTTTGGTTTTCTCTCTTTCTCTCCATAGAAAATTGGGTTGGATTCTGGAACAAATATGATGGTTATGATTGCCTTGGGGAAAGAAAAAACAAAGCAAATCAATACTCCAATAGTAATCTCAACAATGAAAAGTGGGGTTTGTTTGGGATCTCAATATGGAATTTGGATTCTTTTAAGAAAGAGATATGGATGTGGAATGTAGACAAAGTGAAAGAAAATAAATTGTAATTAACTTTACATAGCTTACACAATTTTTTATTTATTTTTTGGTAACTTCAGTGTTGTTTGTATCTTTTTTTGGAGATGCAAAAGTTTATTCAATACGATCTGACATAATTTAATATATTATTTAGTACCGAAAAAGTTAAAATTGTTTAGAGTGTGAGATGAGATAAATTAAATAAAAGAATAATTTAAAAACGTGTTATGTAACTTGTTAGAAAATAATTTCTGTATATTAAAATGATAGAACTCACACTTATTAAAATTTTTTGAAAACGCGACTTCTAAAATTGTTTTTCAAAAAATGACATCTATTTCAATGTGCCAAACAAGCCCTTGGTCTAAATTTATTAATATTATGGCTGGGATCTTTCATCAGCACTGAGGAGTCAAGGTCCTGAAGGAGCCTCCTTAGTAATTTGGAAAAAAATTTTGTCAAGTTTGACTGACCAATCATATAATGCCATGTGGATGATGATTGTTGACTGCAATTAAGGAAAGGACATTATTGGCTGATTCCAGCAATTTGGGGAAATAATTTAAATGCAGATTAGTGGTAACTTCCTTTTGGCACCTAAGTAGTCCCTTCGTATTAAAATATTTGTTATTTTTAATTAGTGCACACAAATTATACTGTTTATTAAATTACATTAATTTTATAAAAAGATATTCTTTTCATTTTAAAATAACTGTTACTTTTGGTTAGTGTATACGAATTAAGGACGTTATTAAATTGTATCAATTTTACAAAAAAAAAAAAAAGTTTAAAATGATTAAATTATCCTACTACATATCATCTCTTCATTCTTTGTTTAAGGTAAAAGTTAAAAAAATATCATTTAATACTTGGTCGATTTTCTAAAGTGATTGTGATATGAAACAAGATAAATTATCTAAATTGACAATTATTTTGAAATGGAGAGAGTAGTTCAAAGTGACTAAATTATTCTTTTATATTAATATCCCAATAACATAATATTTTCTTCATTAACGTGGCACTAAAATGAAAATTGAAAAATATCATTTAATACTTCTTTGATTTTCTAAAGTGATAGATAATATGACACAAGATAAATTGCCTATAAAGTGACAGTTATTTTGAAATTGAGGGAATAATTTCCTTCACATAACACATGAATCCGTTGGACAATTCCCAAAAAATAAAAAAATATTTATTTTTTTTATAAAAAAAAAAAGAGATTTTCCTTCTTTTCAAACAATAGATTTACTAAAATGGAAAATTTTAGATATATTTGGTTTTTAACCCCACTTATAAATCTTTTAATGTGGATTAAATTTTATGAAATAATTAACATCAACTAATGTAGAAATCTTATAAGATTTAATTATAATCACAAAATTTATAAGAGGAGTTCAAGACCGGGTCTTACCTAAGTAATTTCTTACTAAAAGACTGTATTATAGAAAATTATTTACACCATCATGTATGCATACATATCATATGTTCAAAATTAATATTTGAAATTTAAACAATGATTACGTCGCATGCATCTAAATAGAAGGGTATATTATTTGTGTTGATTATAGTGTGCTAGTTTGCACTTGATTTTGGAAAAATAAAAAATAAAAACCCAGATTAGCAACTTTATACCAAAAAAAAAATGAATTTAGGAATTGGGATCATTACATGTACATAAATTTTGTTCAGTCATCCAGACAATTGCCTTTAAACTTCTAAGCTACAAAACAATTTCTTTATGTAATTGATTGTGTCTTATCAAACAGTTACTCAAAACTTAGTCTTGCCCAGCATGTTTTATTATTTGATCTCAATTTGATATGTGAATGTTGCAAGAAGAATGTTGAGAATTGATTTTTTTTTTTTAAGGAAGTCTCTTAAAGTTAGAACAACAGATAGTAACAATGAGTTTCTTCAACTAAGTAATTATGAGAGACACTTTAAATTGAAAAATTTTAGATGGATCTGATCTATAATATTGTGTCATGACCTTTAATTTATGTTAATCCATATCACTCGTCAAGATAACATGGAGACGTTGGGTAATGTTGCTTAACGGAGATCAAAAAAGAAAATTCATAACACATATGTTATAGATTGTATTTATGAAAGAATTTTCCTTTTAAATTTCAATATTTAACGGATCCAATTCTCTCACATAAAAAATTTTATGATACTATCGTATCTACGAAAAAAAATTTCTTTTAAGTTTCAGTATCTAGCAGGTCCAATTCTCACATCAAATAAATGAATAAAATGATTTTTCATTTATTGCGAATGAATGCGTAGAAATTCTACCATCTGATTACTGTATCGTGGATTCTGCCATCCGATTCCTACATTATATTGTTGACATTTATAAGGTTATATTGAGAGAATGTTTTTAATTATCTCTCATATTTTATATTTATACTTTTTGAATTCTTTGTATTTAAAATGATGTATTTTATCATTTATAAATTTAAAACGCATAATTTTGATCCTTCAAAAAAATTACTCAGTATTTTAAACTTTAATTTTTGTCATCAAATATAACATATTTAAGTCAGAAATTGATAATACATAACTTATATTGAATAAACTAATTTGGCTCCTTCAGGACCTTGACTCCTCAGTGCTGATTAAAGTAGCCCAGCCATAGATCACGACCAATTTAGGGAAATTCAATTGTTGTGTTAAGGTAATCATTCTATTAATTTTAAAAATTTATAAATTATAAGTTTATAAAATATTTAATATTACTATTGTACAATCATTTAAAATACAACGAAATGATTAATTCCTCAATTGAACAGTAAAATTTTCAGAAAAACTATAACTATAGAATAATCATCTTATCTCATAATCTTATCTAGGGTATCTAAAGAGGATTAGTAGCAATCGAGAAGAGATTAAGAAGGAGAATAATTCGTAAGACGGTTCGGTGCCCCCAAGATGAGATTTTATTTTGTTTATAAGGGTCCAAAAAACTCACCAATCAATATATTCCCAGGTGCTGCCACCAATATATAATATACAACTAATTAATTTTTAGAAAATTCTACTAATTATTTTAGGAAACAATTCTTCTATATTTTAAATATTTGTATACTATAATATCATATATTTTCTTGATGGAATCATGTCTGACATTTAAAGTTAAGAAAATAATTCTTTAAAAATATTGTAAATAATATTTTTTTTTTTACTAGATTGAACAAAGAAAGAAAATTAGGACAAGTCGAAACCAGTCAGAAACTCAGATAAATGTGAGAAAGATTGGGATGACAGAGAATCAAAAAGCAAAGCATTTTGTGGACCTTATTCTGTCTGAGTGTTAATATAACATGCATAATTTGTTTTGCACTCTGTCTCTTATACACAATGGAACAACAATAAGAGACAGCATAGACCATTTCTTATTTCTATGTATGACAAAACTGATTCATTTGACCATTTTTTTTTCAATTTTTTCTTCTTTAAAAAAATTGATAAACAATAGTAAGAAATTTAACTGGCTGTTATAATATGCAACCAAGAGATACACTTGTACTCCTTTTTTAATTTTCAAGAAATGATAAAATTACATTGGGTGTTTTTGGTGTTAGATTTGTGTATTTGGGGTTCTTGATTTTCAGTCCTAAAGATTGTTTACAAGTTAATATTTGGATGAATTATAATTTTTCATTATTATTCAAATAATATTTTATAATTATTCTCTGTATACATTTTGTGATTACCTTTTATTTTATATACATGACATTTAAAAAAAAATTAATTAATAATATTTTAAATAATAAATGTCCAAACTGAACTATCTCCAAAAGATGGCACTTGCGTGTATGTATTCTGAATATAATTCTGAAACTCTCTTTGTGCAAAAATGGGAAAAAAGATCCTCCTTCTAGAGAGAACATTTGTCTCTGGCATTTTGGAAATGACAAGTGTCGAGGTATTTTCTTGATCTGTCCACTTAACCTTTTAGTTTTAGCTTCTTATGGTTTATATTTCTTCTCGGGTTTTATATATATAAAAAAATTCTAAGATTCGTTTTAAAAAATTATTTTTTTATATTTTAAATATTTATACAGTATAATATCATATAATTTAAATATTTATATTATATAAAATTTTAAAATTAAAAAAATAATTTCTTATGAGAAATCTAGAATTTCCTACATATATTTGCTTTTAGTTGAAGATTGATGGGCCACTGTATATATATATAAGTGTGTCGAACAAAAGCAATGCTTTATTATCATGATGATTGTTATATTAATGCATGTAGATTTCATGATTACCATGCTTTCTAGTATTTTACTAATAAAGCCTTAAAATAAGGATTAACTACCGACTAAGCCCTCTACATTTCACAAGAATCAAATTAACCCCTTATGTGATTAAGAGACGTAAAGCCATCAAATATTGTATAAACAAGTTTTTAAATGTTTTACTGATGACATTAATACTGTGAAGTTTGGTCGGAGGAATTAGAAATTGACATCAATAGGAAAACGACCAAATTGACAACAAATAAAAATTAACTATATATATATATATAGGAATTTTAAAACGGCAAATAAAAAGAAACTGTCGACACAAAATTCAAGGCCACACGCAAATCATGGAATCTTTCCTCTTTACACGCAGAAGATTAAGCCAAAATCAAGCATAAAATGAAAATGATTTATAAAATTATAAATTTAAAATTATTTATTTCCGAAAAATTAGTTTATAATGATAACTTTTTACTTTTTACAATTTTAGATTTTTAATTGTCAATCAAATTTTATTTTTTTATTTTTAAATTTAATGATACGTTAATAATTTTATTACTTTGCACTTTGCACCAAAAGATGGATATTTTGTTTGGTAGCATAAAATGAATCCTTAATTTTATGTGATAAATTTTATACAATTATAAATTTAAAATTATTTGTCAAAATTATTTTATGTGATAAATTTTTATTTAATAAGAGACAGGCCTTATTGACCGCAAATGCATAATCACTCATTAACAGCTAGAGAAAAAATGATTTTAAAATTTACAATCTTTACGTGACACTAATTATATTTGACATCACAATATTTTATTTAATGTGTAAGTTATTTTTTTCTATAGATATTTACATAAAATCCAATTAAACGAATATAAATCTGTATCTATAGTAAAAAATGCTGCATTCTTATACCTTCTAGGTGTATAAGAGACAAAAAGATTGAACTTATCTGAGTCTTTGTTCTACCTACAAAATTTATAAATCAAATTAAATAAATTTAATTTATTTAAATATTTTTCTAGAATTAATAGCTGTCTCTTATACATTATCTAAATGTGTATATCAATTGATATAAACAAATTTCATAAAATTTAATTTTTATTATAAGATTTACAAGTAAAATTCATAATCGAATCTATATTAATAAAAAAAAAAAAATATTATTTACATCCAGATGTTTTAAGTGCCTTATTATTTTTTAGCCGACCTCTGTGGTTTCACAGTTGATTTTTGCTGATGCAAGTTATTTGCCGTAAAATGTAGTAATTAATACTTTTTTTGGAATGAAACAGTTGACATTTAGACAAAAAAAATAAAATAAAAAATAAACGTTCCATGTTAACTCTTTGGTGTTTTCTCCAGCCCAGTGTCACCAAGAGGCAACGGTCACCTTATTAATTCTATAACGGATTGCAATTTTTGTAAAGAAACCGTCAAATTGCTTCTAGAGCATTAAATTTTACGATTCTTTTGAAAAGGGATTTTTTTATATTTTAAATATTTATACAGTACAAGAGCTACACCATTGAGGTACTTCACTTATCATTATTTTAAATTTAAAATAATAATTTCTTTGCATCCAAATATTAACTTTAACCAATAATTCCATCAAATGATCTCTTATACATATCAATCATTTTAACTTTTGGAGATAGTTCCAATAGTACACATTTTAGAAAAATATAAGAATCCTTCTTAAAAATTATTTATTTGTACTTTAAAAACTTGTACAGTACAATATTATGTACCCTAAAAATTAGCCCTTAAAGTGGAGAGAACAGTTCCCTCAATGGAACTGTAGAATTCTCAATATTTTTAAAGATTTGTTTAATGTTCTATAGTTTATAAATTTACAATTTATTCTCTTGTAATTTAGGTTTTTTGGTAAAATGGATCGAAAGTTAAAATTCGAACAGAAATGTGCAAAAAATAAAAAATACCCCTAAGCCTAATACTGCTCCACTGCCCAAAAAACCCTTCTGCCGGAAAGAAAAGGTTATGCTTTATGTTAAACTACATAACTAACCTTGATTAGAGACTTAAAATAAGTAAAACAACCCTTTAATTAAAAAAAAAATTTTCAACCTTCTAATGATCACTCAATAAAATATTTAATGATTTCACTTTAACTCAAATTACAAAAGGTAGGTTTTAGATTTTCATACCATAAGCACTAATATAAATATTAGCCAAAGCGCTAGGATATTCCTTGTAATTTACCCACTTTTTTTTTTAATGCAAATTACATTTTAAAAGTTAATAAAATACTTTAAAAAAATTCTATGATCTCGTAAAATATTATATTGTTGTACTGTAAATATTTATACATTATAATATCATATGATTTAAATAATTATATAATATAAATTTTAAAAAATAATGGTATAGTACTTTAACATAACCATAAAAACGTTATTCCAACTAAGAAATTGAAAAACAATTGGTCAACACCTCCTCGTTAAAGCCTCACACATCTGACAGATGGGCCACGTAGGGCCTTGTTGCTGCCAACAGGCCTGACACCTCCGAAGTGGATATAGAAGAGTGGTATATTTACATATCTAAAGGCCCTCCGTCTCCTCCTCGAACAGTTGGGCTGCGATGAAATTTTGCAGAAAATTGAGACCATGTGGAATTAATGTAATTAGTGGACTGAATTTCTATGAAAAATTACATGAAATTCATGATTTCTTGGAGACAAATTCAGTTTCTTTTTCACCTATAATCTTCAAATCTTAGCTGTTGAATTGGAAGTTATGGCCTATACCAGTCTTCAAACCACAACTCGCGCCCCCCCCCCAAAAAAAAAAAAAATTTGTCATTGTCCACTTCTGTTCAGTAATCTACATTAAAGGCCATGTAGCTCGAAAAACCTGCAGAGTAAATGAAGGGAGTCTGCATTGACTTCTAAGTTCACCAGGTAAACAGAATTTCAACAAGCATAATAGCACAAGAAGAAACCAATGTGTGTATATCATACATAGCTAACCTCAGAATAGTGTAAATACCAAATAAATTTATCAGCATCTTTAATGGAACAAAGTCCTATGCTACAATCCTCAGAGATTTATAAGCTCAAAATAAAATTATTCACGTTAAAAGTAATAACTTTCTCTAGCTGTTAATGAGTGATTATGTATAAGTATAAGGTCATTCCAAAGCACCAATAACATTATCGGATGGATGGCAGTTTGTAGATATGTCTTACTGGAATTTTATATGAGATGATCATTGAATTTCTTCGACCAGCTCATTTGTTGTACTGTCACAAAAATGGATAAATAAATATTAGACATAGGAAGCATTAGAGTCAACTATTAGAAGAAGCTTTTATTTCCAAGGGAATGATCCAACCAATATATATACCTCGTGGTGTCAAAGAAAATTTTCACAAAATTCCTCCTTGACAGAACATTAACCAATAAGTTTTCAGTGGTTTTCAATTCATTCAACAATTTGAAAAATGAACAACTCGTTGTGCTGAGCTTTTGACCCAACAGACAGGAAACTTAAATTCCCAATTCAATAGTCCTCGCCTTTCCCCCATTTGTTTTTAGATCCTATTAGCATATCTTCAAGATTTGTTAAAGAAAAATCATAAGAAAATGAGTCTATTGGTGATAATGAGAATTAACGACAAATTAAACACTTCCGATTATATGCTAATTATTTAACCAAACATTAATCAAACTGCGGTGTTAAGTCTCTTATACACATCTAGATGTGTATATCAGCAGAGACTTTATAGTGCATTAGATAAACAAATTTTATTTCAATAAACATCATACCGTACCTAGAGACAGTTGGTGAGCATGGCCAGGTACGTAACCAACAAAGTGTCACTGTACTCCTACAAAATTAACATAAAAGGAGTAATGTAATCAGAAAGTTGCATAGTTTCATCAACAAGACAATTTGATTAAGGTTAAATTTTTTAGCTTTTTATACATCAGCAAAAACAAAGAGACAAATAAGTAAAGTAAAAACAATCCCCTTACTATAAAGCTAGATATTTTTATATGGAAAAATTACAAAGGATTGAAATCACTCACCATCAAGAAATCATCCTGAAAACTTTTCTGACTCTATTGCAGGTAATCTTCTCAATAGACTTGACACTTGGCGCAATAGAGAGCTCTCACATGGAGTATCACCTGTATTTGGGGTAAAATTGCAATTAGTGAAATTCTAGTTCTTAAATTATGTCTTCAGGAAAAGCATTTTATTTTGGATATTCAAACTCTTTATCATCAGCAAGAATAGGAAAAGTGGAAAGTCCCTGATCATCCTCTATAAATGTGGTTCACAAACCCAGGAAAAGATAAAAAAAAAAATTACCTTTCTGCATGGCAAGAAGATGCTGATATAGCACTTTGATTCTGCTATTAAGCATCTCGATAGAGCTATGTATGCCCGTGAGATGAGCTAGCCACTAAACAACCCAAAAATAAAATAAATAAAATAAAATATAGGAACTGTGAGTCATAGCACATCGAGATGGTAAGAGAGATCAGAACTGAAGTTAAATGTCATTCTAAATTCCAAAATTGTAGGAGGATGTCGAGCCTAAGAAATTTGGTTTATACATGTGTCAACATGATCAACAGAGATCCGTTCTTATTCAACAGTCTAGATGCTTTTAAGACAACTATATTAGTCACCTCATCTCAGACACTTGTATTTGACACAATAGCAGAACAAATGATAAGTGAAGTACCTCAATGGTGTAGCTAGCATGGACAAATATAAGCTGTGGGATCCCATCAATGACATGCAACTCTTTGAGAGGTAACATGAAGTCCCATATAAGAGAAAAGCACCAGTAAATCAGTACAATAAGCAACTCAAAGAAAATAACTAAAACAATTATCCAACCAGCATTTGTCATGATAAGCATGGTTCTGCAACATATGATTAAGGGTCTATACCAGGAAAACAATTGAAATCTATAAAGAAGGCCATAACTGAGCTGAGAAACTAACATATTTCGACAGGAAATTCACATGATGTTGCCTCAGTGAGTAATAAAGCATCTAGAAGTACAAGAGACATTATGAACAGTGTGGCTCCCCAATACATTTTATGGAACAGTTTACTCGAAAGTTAGCCAAAATATTTTGATATCAATTTGATTAGTTTAACTCCATCAACACCAGAACATACATCAAGACGTCCTTGATAGACAATTGGTCTTACATGCCTTCTCAATTGAAAATGTATCAACTAGCTAGCTTATCTTAAAAGAAATCATGGAATTTTAATATTGGCTTATTTACCGAAATCTTGAATACTCACCACTCTCATAGATAGTAACCGGAAGATCTAGATGTGCATGATTGATAGAAGGATTGAGAAGAACATCTTGTACACCTGTCTGATACTCACATCTGTTTGGAGGAAAAAGATGACTGATACACATCTAGATCCACATAAAATATAGATGAGAAATTCAGCTAAAAACGCTCAAAATCAAAAGAGCCAGCAGCAAATTTTTCGACAGTGACATGCACCTCAAGTATATGCCACTTTTCAGGATGTTCACTAAATAAAAAAGGTTTTTTAATTTTTTTTTATCATTATTCAAAAAACTGGAAAAGATATGTATGCACGACAGCCAAAAAAGGTTCTAAAATTGCTTGATCTCATTAACATTCACTGCTTCTTCTTGGCCATACCATAAGGATAATCTATACTTGCACCAGCCTAATACGACGTGAAAATCGAATCATGCATATGGTGCAATTCCAATACATAATCCCCTTCCCCTAAGAGGGGCTTTCCACTAATTCTGGATTTTGCATGAAGTATAAGAACAGCTCAATGAGGAGTTGATAAAATCATTCTACATCATAAGAATTGTCTAACATATGATCGTATACTTCGACTACAATTCTTCAACATCACTAAATAAAAATGGCATCCTCAATATGCACACACAACATGAAACACTAGCACGAAAGAAAGTCCGAATTTTGACACAAGGGACCTTTCCAATTCTAAATAATTTTATACAAAAATCAATTCTATGCAATATATCCCTATTTTACGGTGGAAACAACAAATAAATATAAAAACAGATGGGCTTCATTTTTAAGGATTGGGAAGGGAAAACTTACAGCTTTGTGATTCTGCATATAGTGATTCATGAGCATTGCTCCCAGTATAATACCATCCTTATATATAAAAGTTAGGAAAAACTTTCTTATCTGCAACAATTTTCCTCAAAAATATTACAAGTAGAAAACAAACAACTAAAAAACAATACATTAAAAAAAGGAGTTGAGGGGAGATTTGGATTCACAGAGTTCTTGTTTCTTTTCGAGGAAGGAGCGGTCTAAGGAATGGGAAGAGGGATCATAGAGAAGCTCAAAGCTGTTGAAGATCTCGACGGTGCGGCCTCTCTGAACGCCGATTACGCAGCCGAAGACCCTCGGAGGAGAGGAATGTTGGGAGGCGGAAGAGGAGGAGTCGCAGTCGATGTAGACGTGGGTGAAGGAAGGAGTAAGGGGAGGTTGCGACTGGGACTGGGACTTGACACGAGTGTAGTGATCGGAGATGTTGAGGATGACTAGTGGGTACAAGCTTGAATGTTAAGCCACTGCTCGACGATTCCGCCATTCTCTTCTCTGCCGGAGACTGTGTTTTTGATGTGTAATATTCTTGGGACGAGGAGCAGAAAGGTTTTAGGC
This sequence comes from Cinchona pubescens, assembly GCA_025175665.1. NCBI lineage: Eukaryota > Viridiplantae > Streptophyta > Magnoliopsida > Gentianales > Rubiaceae > Cinchona > Cinchona pubescens. The sequence continues at coordinate 6,531,574 of JANKKI010000131.1, forward strand.
CATTGAGAGCTCTCCTGAACTAATTTGGGTCCCCGAATAAACGAATCAAGTGCTACGACTACTTTTTCTTTTGTAAAAACTTCAAAGGGCGAATCGCCATTTTAATAAATTTAGCATTTTTTTTTTTTTTTTTTACTTTAGTCTAATTAGTTCTTCAACTTTTATTTTAATCATAACACTTCTTTTAACTTAAAATTTTTAACTAATTTCATCCTTTTATGACTCATGATTGAGCCATTCAAAATAATTCTTTTTGTTTAATGTCTTGCCATATCAAGGGCAATTTAGGTAATACTTTGTTTTTAATTAAACAGTCGAATTCTTATTGTCTTTATTAGTTTTGAGTTGAATCGAAGAAGGCCTCCAAAAAGCAATTCCTAGTCCGTCTCAATCGGCAGGCATGCAACGACTTGTTCTTGCTGTAAGAGTAGCTTGAGTAGTTCAATGACAGTCGACGAGCTTCAGACTAAGACTCTCATGCTTAACCTACGGATCCAATTTTTTTTTCAGAGGTTGCGAATCTATTTTGCCGACTTTCTTTGTCTACATTGTTCCATCGAATAGAGTCTGTTTATCTTGAAAATCTGTTGCGGTTATGAGTATGACTAGGTTGGATGACACTCGAATACTTTCGTTTTGACTATGTATAATCTTTCTTCGATCGTTTGATCTTTATTAAATAAAAACATAACTCTATCGAATGACCTCGTTAGGACAAACTTCTTAAACTATCAATCATCATGTCCTGATTTAGGAATTTAACCCTGATTCCTTTTCAAAGCATGTGTGCAACGAGTCATCTTTTGGACTTTCCCCAATTTCTTAGGCTCGACTAACTACACAACAAGTGCAATTCCTATGGAAGATGACTCTTATCTCTTCTAGATGTGTATAATCAGATTGAATCTTTATTACTACCACCAATATTTGTATTGACGACCACTTTGCCCAAATTCATGCCCCAAAATTTGCAGCGATCACCATGTCTTCCTACTAATCGAGGCCTAACACTTGTCCTTATGGTTAGATATAGGTCACACGCTTGAATGCCATTCATTTTCAGGGGTTAATTGATTTGATAGGTAGGTTGTTACACGTTTTTTAACGGATTTTGATTTCCATGACCACCATCCTACAATCATAATTGACCAACAGCCTTTGTAGTGTCTAGGTTAGTGCACAGTTAGACATCATAACCAGGACTGTCAATAGGTTGGCTCGGCTCGAGCTCGATCCTACAAATAAAAGATCAAATATTACATTAAAATGAGTTGAGTTGAACTTTAGCCTGTATATTATGCCTGATTAAAATGTGAGTCAAGTTTGAAGGTCACAAGACATAGTTCGAATAAAACCCGACGCTCTAAATAAATAAATAAATAAATATATATATATAAACACACTTTATATTGATTAATATATTATTTAAGCAAACTCTCACCTAAATAGTCATAATAATTTATTTAAAGTTTTTTTTCAACTTTTGTATGCGCAGATATTAGTAATTCTAGAAAAAATATTATTTTTAATGATTTAATTGTTAGTGTTGAGATTTGAGATACTTTTTTATATTTGTCTCTTAATTATTAATTTTTATAAAATGTGAGATTAGACTAACTCCATTAAAATTTGAAATCCTAATAATTTTGTGAAATGTGTATAAACTGCATATTTGTGAGTTCCTATCACATGGATGAGTCCTATATAATAAAGATTTTAATAGGGTCGTAAAAAAGGGTAAAAGTAATTAAGTAAGTAAAACTATAAAGAAGGAAAAAAAAAAAAAAATTATCCAATAAAAAATAAAAGAAAAAACCAAAGCTGCTAACAACCACTATTCTTGAAAAAAAAAAAAAAAAATTCACCTGTCATTGGTATTTTAGTTAGTATTTGGTCTTATCTTTGTCCCCACACGGCTGCCAGCCTTCATCCTCTCCTCCTCGATTCTGTATATACTGATAATTGAACGCTACTGGAGATTGATTAGAGGAGCTGCGAGACTCAGACTAAATTAAATTAAATTTGTGGGGAAGAGAGAGAAAAGAAGTATGGCGATGAGGGAGCTGGTCACCGGCGGTGCGGCGTGTGCCGTGCCGGGCTCTTCTTCTTCATCATCAAATCCGCTCGGCGCTCTCGCCAACGCCTTCATGGGCTCTTCCTCTAAAACCCAGGTCAACAATTGCTTTATTTATTTCTGAAATTTTATTCTTGATTGAAATTAGTTGTTGTTGTACTGTACAGTTTTATGTTTAATTAGGAATTTTAACTAGCGTATTTGGTCAATTTTTCATAACCCTTTTGGGAATTCTGTTAAAAATTTATCCTACAAATGTCGGCTGTCTGTCTCTTATACACTTTTACTTAAAGCTGTTTATCCAAAAAAAAAAAAAAAAAAGGGGATTTTTATGCTATCTTACATAGTGTAGTATTTGATACCAATTTGAGCAATTGAGCCTCAATTTCTTAAGTTCAAAAAAATACTAAGAAAGTGATTTTTTTTATATGTTTGATACTTTATTTTTATTTGGGGCGGTGATTCTGCTTTGTATATTGTGTTTTGAAATGTTGAGGGGAAGCCCCTTTTCCTTTATTTTTTCTGCTGTGTTTTTAACTGGTGGAGAGTTTGTTTTGAATGCTATTTAAGGATATTTCTTGTATAAGCAGGAAAGGCTTCGAGAGATTCCTACATCAACCACTATTCCATCAGATGGCAGTGCCTATGTAGGCACTGGAGAGCCCTTGTCAGTGCTTCCCGGTTCAGAACTCGATCATCCTCCGCAACTTAATGCACAGGTTAACATTTTCCCTCTTGGAGTTTTGACTTGTTTGTTTTATGCTAAATTGTTCTTGTCATCTTCTTGAATTTGTCAGGGCTCTGCATTCCTTGAAGGATTTCACTCTGCAGATCAGAACAGGCTTGCTGATGTTTGGCACGTCTAGACGAGATACAGAGACCCCAGGTCAACTTTCCTCTAGAACATACGCAGCTTCAACCAGATATGCATGGTAATGCAAAACTTCTTTGTTTATCAATTATATGTCTCTTTGTAAATTGGTAGCATCGCTGGGCTCCATGAATAGGATTTACTGTAATATAGCATTTTTTGTAACTTCCTTATGGGTTTTGTCTCGTCTATTTCACCTGCTGCAGGGCCACCTCAAAGAGTTTTGTCAAGCTTTTGCATTCATTTGCTACTGTTTACCTGTCGTTCCTTTTCGTCCTGCCTCACTTCCAGTACTGGGATTGTCTGAGGGTGATAAACGATGTATACGTGATCGGAGTAGTATAATGGCTCGACACTTTTTTGCTGATAAGAGTGAAGACTTCATAAATGCACAGGTTTGATTCATGCACATTTTTTTTGGAAAAATTGCATTAAGTTTTCTTTCAAAACTTTTGCTTAGGTTCATTAGGTTTATTTAGTTTACTTCCTAAATTGTCAAGGTAAAAAAGCCTTATCATTTTTTACCTAGTATAATAGAATTTTGGTTTGGTCATGATACACACTTGAGGAGGCTAACTGCTTATTAGTACTATATGAAATGTTTCTCTTTTGTCAGCCATTGTTAACAAAGCTTCTTTGGTTAGTTTGTTTGGTAATTTGGATTGGAAAACTTGCATTAGTTTAATGATCTTGGGTGTACATTTAATTTATTTCAATTAGCTTGCACATTCTATGAGATTTTATGATTTTGCCGCTTGAAAATCAAAATTAGACTCAGGATTTTTTAAAAAAAATATTTGGAAGCTGTTTTTTAGGATGGTCGAGCTCGAGGTCATTCAACATAGAGAGTGATTGAAACTTCAAAAGTAACCTTTACTAGCTCCAACAATATGCCCTCTATGGCAGTCTATTTACGGTGTATGATGCTTAAGCAGTCCTTGTGAGTAATCATGTTGTCTGTTTCTTCTCAGGTTAATGCATTGCTATCCTCTTTAGAAATCGATAATGATATTATAGGGCTAGGGGCCCTGTGCCTGGAAGATTTCGGGAGTTGGAGGAGTATTGGAATGAGTCTCAAGGTATGAGACACGGACCTAATCCAGCAGATGGATGGGTTACTGAATTTGCACAACATCCAATTGGACATGGTGATCCGAGTACTTGGGTTCAGTCATTTGAACAAGAGCATGGTGCTAACGGCTGGGCCTCTGAGTTTGAGCATGTAAGAAGATATGTTTCTCATATTTTATATTTGATGATTAATAATATCTATTTTTAATGTAGAAGTCGTGACAGAAACTCCGCACTCAGAAACCAAGGACCATGTTTAATATTTCTCAGAAAAATATTTTTGTTTTATCTATCTGTCATTGCTGTAGTCTGATTATCTATTTGAATGAAGGCAATTTGGATCATTAATTGCATGTAATTGGGCTACTCACAATCTCCTATTCCTTAACATGTATCGATCTGATTTGTACGCTAAGCTGTCAGACTGGAAGTTAGAAAAAAGAAACTCTTAACAAAAATCAAGGGAAAGAAAACAATTTGGTCTCTCTCTAAGTGCTTAACGTTTTGCCCCGTTTTCCAAGAAATAAATTTTTTTAGCTCTTGATAACTTCCCAGAATCTTACTTTCTCTCCCTTTTTGATAGGTAAGACTTTTGTTCTCTCATGAGGTTGTACCTCCTAAATGTGTTTGCTTGGAAAATTTGTTATAACTGCTTGCCTGCTATTAACACTTTCAATAATCATTTAGGTTCTCTGTCTTCCCATGTTGTATGATGTTGTAATTCAAAAAACTTTTTGCAGGAACATGCGCAACTTGCATCGATGGATCATATGAGAGGTGCAACTGTCTCTAACTTGGCTGCCATGGAGCAGACTCGTATGCTGGCAAACACTTTAGCTCAAAACAATGACCCAAAATTTCAGGTTGTATTTGTCGCATTGGCATTCTGATCTAATGTGTAAATTGGCATTTATATGTAACAAATCATTTCTGTGGAGGTTAATTATTAGTTAAAATATTAACATGTGCAAATTCAGAATTCACCCAAATAAAAGATCACTTACGTAGTCAATGAAGAAAAAGTTGCAATGCGTGTAACTGCAATTTGGTCTTGAACAGCATTTATTCTATCCGCAATTTTGCTTCAGTTACTAACTGTCACTTTTTTGGAGCTGTAGAACTCAAAATTTTTCCAATTTGTATCAAAGATGAGTCGTGGTGAAATCACTATTGAGGACAATCAAATTAAGCCAGCCACATTGTCTGCACCTGGGGATTGGGCTACAGAATATCAACAACAATATAGTGGAGGCCAGACATGGGCCGACCAATTTGTGCATGAAGAGGCAAGTATACTTTGTTACTCATCCTGGTCTTCTGCGTGCATTCCATCATTCTCATGAAAAAAACTTGTTCAAGTCTTTGAATATGTTTTCTATTTGATTCAAGTTTCTGAATCAGTAATTTTCTTCAACTTTTTGCTTGTTTTCTGCGAATTGGATGCAGAAGTTGCTATTGTTAATGCATAAATATTTACCAATTTGGCCCAGCAGTATGTCAAATATATTAGAAATATGCTACCCATAAGTCAACAGTAGTTTTTGCTTACTGTTCATATATCTGTGACATAATGCTTCTTTCAGCTTTCTAAAGGACCTAGTGGCTGGAAGAACAATTTGCTGCTGAAACGTGGGCATGTTGATGATGAGTGGGTGAATGAATTTTCTAAATTGCATGTCAACGACTGGGCAGAAGAATTTGGGCATCAGGTTGCTGAAGGAGCATTTGGTGATAGTTCGGCTGATAATTGGGCAAATGCTTATGATGAGTAAGTACAAAGTGAATGTAAAACCTGTAAAAGAAATTCCATCCAAATTGTAATTTTTCTCTATGGTGTTCCTTTCGCTTATCTTATTGAGCAACCACTGAAGTTAATATTAGTGGTTCTCTCCCTACCTTACTCTCATTGAATATTTCATCTTCAATTATTGTTTTCTTATGCGGACGATACTCCAGTTTTGTTGCGTCTTTTAGAACACTCTTCTTGTTATTTGCATCTGACCTGTCTCTCTCTCTCTCTCTCTCTCCCCCAAAAGAAGCTTTGTTAGAAATGTTTAACAACTTTTTAACTTTATCTCTTGCAGAGCCATGTTTTTTCTCACTTGTTATGTGTTAAAGCAAGGCTTGTAGTATTTCTTATCTGCTTGCCCCCTTCTCTACTTTTGTCATGTATTGGAGGTTATTGGGTAATTTTGTGCATGCAAATAGTTTTGGTAGTTGGTACTTTTTGGTTTCTGAACTTTGAAATTTGTTTCTCTGATGCTTAGGTATTTAAATGAGCAAACTGCTCTCAAGCAACAATCAGAATCATCATGTGGAGTGTATGTGTTTTCTGATTTAAATCCTTATGTTGGTCACCCTAATCCTCTGAAAGAAGGCCAGGAACTGTTCCGTAAGGGTCTTTTAAGTGAAGCAGTTCTTGCTTTGGAGGCTGAGGTTTTGAAGAATCCTGAGAATGCTGAGGTGTCTGTTGGAGGTTACTGGGCATCGCCCATGCTGAGAACGATGATGATCAACAGGTTATAAATTGTTTCTTCCGTATTTTCCTGCTTTCTTCTTCTCTCTTCTCTATGCAGCCTTGTTAATCTCATTAATTCGGTTTATTGTGCCTTGAACTGTTTGGAAATATTGTTGATGTTACCCAATGTGTGGAACTTATTTTTATTTTCGGCCGTATTGACTAGTATGTTTGATATTTAGGTATTGACGTTCATCAGCAAAAGGACCATATAGGAAGATTTTGCATTAGGATCTGTTCTAGGAGATGTTTTATTGTTTCTGACACTAATGGATAGTGCAATTGGAACATCTCAAACTTCATTTTGTTTTTTGTTTTTTTTGCTATACATCTTAAATATTTAGGATCAGTTATTCAGAGTAATGGTGGTATAGATCGAGATGTTACACATCGGATACAAGCGGGATGGACTAAATGGAGAATAGCATCGGGAATATTATGTGACTGCAAAATTAAAAGCGTGTTTCTCTCATCCTCATTAATAGCATGCTATTGATGAGAAGATGAGAGAAACACGCTTAAGGTCCTATAGGTCATCTGTCTGTTATACACATCTAGATGTGCCTATAAGCGACAGATCCTAGATACCAAATTCACTCATAAGAGGGGTCTACTGAATCCGAAAAAGACTTGGTGGGTAACTTTTAGGAAAGATATAGACCATCTAGGAATTAAGGAGGATATGGTCCATGACGGAACGCAATGGCGTAACAGGATTCATGCAGCCGACCCTACTTAGTGGGATTAAGGCTTGGTTTGTTTGTTTGTTATTCATCTTAAACAGAATGTTGTGGTTACGTGCAGATTGAAAGTTCTTCAGTTTATCTGGCTTGTTCGCAACGGTTTCTGGCTTTTCTTAAGCTAATTATTCAAAATCTGTTTGAAAAACTGAAAGCATGTCTTTGGGTTAAATATTCTGAAAAGCTAAAATCAAGAGCACCTCAAAGGTTGCTTTTTAAAATCAGTGTTTTTTTCTCCCCAGCTTTAAATAAGCTAAATGCAGAAGCCACAAGCAGTTGAGAACACCTCAAAACAGTTTTTGAGTTGAAATAAAAAAGCATGTATCAACAGATTTACGCCATTGACAACGATCCCTTTAATTCTTTTGCATACTTAACTTTGCCAAGTTGTGTTTGGAAGCCCAAGTAACTCAAGTTCTGGATTCTTTCCAGAAATAAAGGTAAATCATTTAGTCTCCAAAACTGGAAGAGAAGAGCTTATTACCACTGAAACATTGGGATGATGATTCAGGTCAAAATGTTTGATAACTAGGAATTCATAGTTTTTTCCTGGTCTGCTAAAATTTGTGCTTCTAGGTTTCACATTATAATCGCAGGTGATAATTTAGGGAATTTGTTTCCACAGCTTCTTAGACCGAATTTGCCTTTTTTTTCCTTGTGAAATCACTCTCTGTTGGTTGTCATTTATATTTCTGTCAGGGAACTATTTATAGTTTTCAATCGTCCTCTTCATTCTGGATGATGGTGTTATATTTAACTGGATCTCTTATGCATTAAATTATTGGTCATGATGGTATTCTGTTCAGTTACAGGAATTGCTGCAATGATGCGTGCACAGGAGGCTGATCCAACAAATTTGGAGGTTCTTCTTGCCCTTGGTGTGAGTCACACAAATGGTCAGTATTTACTTTACCATGTATTTAAAAAATTTTCATTATTGTGATGAATAGATTGGCCTAATCGTTACTAACAATAATTTCCTAAGAGGTTCGTGTTTACATGTTTTATGTTGAGTATAATGTTCGACATGCAAGGTCTGAAAGGACTAATTTTATTGACTAGATAGGCCAATCTATTCACATCCCTAAAACTTCTAACCACTACAGTGTAGAATGATATATTAATGTGTCTTTAAAATTCTCAGAACTGGAACAAGCAGCTGCTCTGAAGTATTTGTATAGCTGGCTACGCCATCACCCAAAGTATGGAACAGTTGTCCCTCCAGATCAGCTTGATTCTCTTTATTACGCTGATGTAAGAGTTGCTGTGATTACTCTTCTCTGCCTGCCCATTGATAAAGAGCTTCATGTCTATTATCTCATTTAGTATACAGATGCTGTCTCTAGCACTTCTCCAAATACACTTGTAAAATGGTCCTCATTTGAGATTCTGGTTTGATTTTCATACAGGTTGCCTCATATTTCAATGATGCGGCTAGAATGTCACCTGATGATGCTGATGTGCACATTGTACTTGGAGTTTTGTATAACTTATCCAGAGAATATGACAAAGCCATCGAGTCTTTTCAGACAGCTTTGAAACTGAAACCAAGGGATTACTCACTCTGGAACAAGCTTGGAGCTGTAACACAAGCTAATAGTGTGCAGAGTGCTGATGCTATATTGGCCTACCAACAGGTAACTTCTTTTGGCTTCATCCAGTTCTCTTTTGTTTGGTTATGTGATGGTCACATTTTAAAGCTGGCGCTTTTCAGAAAAACAGGAAAAACAAAAGAGATGAAGCACATTTTATTTGGGGCTTCTGCATAAAAACCACCTGTATATTGCAAAATGAAAAATAGCTGATAGTGGTTCCTCAGATTGGATATAGTTGTGATCAATGCATGTTTGGATTTTTAGTTCTTGTATATATATTAGATTACTGTAATCCTTCAGTGGGTAATATGTATGAAATACAGTGGATATCTGTTTGGCTCTCAAAGTTACCGAAGTGTCCCAACTGGACAGTTCATAGTAGACATATAATGTTCTTGGTCCTTTATTGTTATGATCCTACTTTTAGGCTTTATTTACTTAGAGTTGGTCCTCATTATTCTTATAGATTTGATCATCGGTTGGTTTACTTGTGAAAATTCTCTCTCTCTCACTCTCTCACTCTCTCACATACACAGAATAAAATTTAGAACATGATGTTTGTTATCTTCTTTTCAGGCTCTAGATTTAAAGCCTAACTACGTGCGTGCTTGGGCAAACATGGGAATCAGCTATGCCAACCAGGTAATTTTTTTAAAGGTTCAAATCAAGTCTTCTGGTAATATTATAGTTTGAATATGTGTTCCAATCTCTGAACATGTGCTTAAGTAGACATCTTGTTTGTAATAAAAAATTCCATATGGCAAGATGGGGAAGCAACAATAACTTTCTGATTGTGTTTGCGTAAGTTGTAACAAGGTGGAAAAGGGATTTACTTTATCCTCTCCCCCCCCCCCCCCCCTCTCGCGGATTTGGATGTATCGAGAGGGGCTGTTATAGATTCTGCACCATTTAAAGAATAAGAAAAAGGGATTTGCCCGCATTTTTATTTGGAGTTTCCCCTGTTTGAATGCTGATTCTTTTTTGAAACCCGTAGTTTTGACCTTGGTCTTTTTCGCCCCCCTTTGCACTTGAGGTTGAGTTTGAGTCTAGCATTTCCTTTTACAGGAAGTATTGGACCCTGTTTGTTACTGCATATAGGTAATCTAGAGTGGAAGTATTGGACTGTATTTGTTACTGCCTGTAGGTAATCTTCAATGTTTGCATGTTTTTCTTCAGGGCTTGTATGAGGAGTCCATTCGTTACTATGTCCGGGCTCTATCAATGAATCCCAAGGCTGATAATGCTTGGCAATAATTTGAGAATCTCTGTAGTGTATGGAAAGTGAGAACCACAGCATTAGAAGCCTTGGGTTCACATAAATGAGCTCCCGTGTCTCTTTACACATGTGCTTCTCGCAAAGATATGCTGGAAGCCTGTGACTCGCGAAGTCTTGATGTCCATCAGAAAGAGTTCCCACTTTGAACAACTTATATTCTTTGCTGCTGGTGTGAAGTTAAAGTGCTAGTTGGACTTTGTGGCCTCTGCCAACGTTGCTTGTTCGGGACCTGTAGAGTCTACATTTCTTCGTGTTCTGCTAGCCCAGGAATCGGTGTAATAAGCTTGATTGTATGTGTTGTAAAATTTTTGTCTCGTCTTATAGTTTACAGGCATTTAGAGCAGGTATTATAGGTTCTAGAACATGTTTAAGGTTAACATTTTATGTACACAATGTATCAGTGACCCTTAATCTTGCCAAAGTAAAACTGATTGCAAGAACTCCTCAAATGACGAGAATGACAAGAAATAAAGGATGAAAACTTCTCGTTTCAAAGTGATCTAGCATAGTTCTTGTCATGATGGATGTACATTTGATGAGTCGACTAAGTTTATATATCACTAATAGTTTACTTAGTTATGTAAATAGTCCTGTCTCTTATACACATCTAGATGTGTATAAGAGACAGATAAATCATGAGTAGTCCAAATAATCCATGGGCTTAGCTCCAGAATGTAGACTATAAAGACTTTATCAGCGTAATAAATTGGTAAATTTAAATACTGACCATTTGTGTGACTAGATGTGTATAAGAGACAGGGCATGACCTTCGAGTCAGATGCCTTTTCCAAGAGAGAGAATAAGAGAGTTGAATTTAACGGAATTACAGCATTTGGAAAAGGCATCTGACTCGAAGGTTAATGCCTGTCCTAGAAATTAAAAAGAAAGGGCAAAGAAAACTGATGAGAGGGAGTGTGTTTTCTTTTCCTTGTTTAACATTGAATATTTCTTTAATAGAAAACTCACCTCATATTCATATTGATTGCAATAACTTGTCCAACTGCTCAAGTTATCCAGATGAGCCCACCTTTCTGATATAATCCATCTCCCCACCTCCTCCAGAAATCACACACACGACACATAAGACAGGAGAAAAATTGAAGAAAAGTTGAAATGTCATTGATTTGCCTATCATCTATCAAGATTCAGGCATCAGCATTCTTATTCATGTTCGTCATACATCCCAACTGCTAGTACTACATTATATGAAAAACATCAGAACAATTATGGAGCATGATTGTAGGCAAGGTAGCTGATGAGATATCTGAAGTCTCTTGACACACTCACATACACACACATAGCTAATGTGTTATTTTACTGCGGTAAATGAACTTCTATATTGGGAAATATATAGGTAGATTTAACTTTTGATTCTATGACGACATAAAAATTATCGTAAGTTATGTATTTGGAGAAGTGCTCTTAGACAGCATCTGTACTGATTTGTGTATAAGATCATAGATATGAACCAAGACATCAATAGCTATGTGTGTGTATTTGAGTTGAGCTACTGCAAAGGTACAATTAATAAATGCGGCACAAGTAAATGTCTAACCAGGTCCCCAAGTGGTCCCATAGTAAATATGTTAATTTGGGAAAAGCATCTCAAATATCTCATTTCTAAATCTCAGGTGAGCTAAAAGTTGGTCATCATTCAGCACTCATCATCAGTCATGGTGGCCTGGTGCATTATGTGTTTTTGTATGGATTTCCATTACGTTTATGTCTTTGCTTGAGAACCATTTATTCTACAATTAGTAACAGTATTACAGACACTATAAGTTATATATACTAACCATAACTCTATTGAAAGGGTTTTATTTGACTACTATGTGAGAACCATTATGGTAATGGCTTTGCTTGAGAACCATTCATAATTTTCCTTATTGTATATAGTGAAATCATGTTCTTAAACTACTTGCATGAACATATAACACACCTATGTTACAGATTAAAAAAAGGTGCGTGGATAGGAAATATAAGAAAAAAATTATCGAAAGAAATGACATATTTTGCATTTTGTTTAGAAATATGACCCTAAAAATTATTCTTTTTATCTCTGTCAAATCAATTGTACCCAATTATTTCTGTCTTTGTTTTTCAAGTATTTTAAAAAGTTATTCAATTAGTTCTCAAAGAATTTTTCTCTCTCTTTAAATGATTGGGGCAGGATAATTTTGTGATAGGAGAGAAAATGGTACGATGGAAGAATGTGAACCAAAGAGAAATAAATACACACTTGTGCTCTCTCTGCCTGCTCTCACCTCCCTCCTCTTTATAGTCTTAAATTCTGGAGCTCGGCCCATGCACAGCCACCCAACCTTTAGACATGCATGTCCCTATATCTATGCCCTTACGTGCCTAAAACATCCATAGTTAATTAATCTACATGCTTAGATATACATATAAGAGAATTGCAAAATTAATGACGTGTCGTTAGATCTATTCATGAAAGGAATTAAATTGATCAAGTATTTCAAATCAAAAAATTAGTGATTAAATAGAATTTTGTATGAGAATTGAATTTGACAAGTGGTTTTAACTTTTGGTTTCTAAATCACTTTCCATACACTACATATTATGGTAAATTATGGTATTTTGGACTACTCATACATATATCCCTCAAGAAGCACATTACGAGTGAATATTCCAGAACATTAGATGCTTGAAAAGTAATGAGACTACTTTACTTTTTAATCATTTCAATAAATATTACACACACTCTGTATTAAAAAATGAGTAGGTAAGACTTACTTCAAAACGAAATATTAGTAATGCTATGTAGATGAAATCAGACTTCATAGATCCTTTATCCTCGTGCATTCTTTTCATTCCCTACATTTTCTTTCTGTTCTTTCTAATTTCTATCCACGGAATCAGAACCATTTTCTGATTCATCATATATATTTGCTGATGCAATATGCATCCTCATCGATCGAACCATGTTTACTTGGGCAACAAGCATTAATTTCAACTTAAAATTTCATTATTATGTGGTACGTTGTCGAGCAGAATTATCAATTCTTTAGTCACTTAGCCTAGTTTGGGAGTTAAGAGAAAAGATTATTTTCCTTTCATGTTATTTGAAAATCTTGAAAGAGAAAAAATTAATAGAAGTGGTTGCTTACAAATTTACGTACCTACTAATATTTTATATCGTTTTTCAGTGGGCAAATAAAGGCACAATAAATTTCATTATGCACTATTTTCTCTCCATTTCTTCTCACTTTTGGAAAAAAAAAAAAAAAAGATAGAGAGAGACAGAAACATATGGAGAGATTTCGAAATCTTTTCATTTCTTTTCTCCCTTACATAAACTCCCAAATGTGAGAAAAACTTCAACTTTCCCATCTAAGCGAGTTTTAAGTGTCTCGCACGAAGTCATATATAAATTTTTAGACACACCATATGACTTCGTGCGAGACACTTAAATCATTCAATTAATTCCAATGCTGGGGCCAAAGGGTCCTATCTTGGTCGTGGCCTTTTGTTCATTTGATGCCTCCTCCGCCATCATTTTTCATCAACTATTTGTACTGTTGGAATGAATAAGTTACTAGCATATATATGTATAGAATATATATATAGATAGATGATGACTTTTGGATATGTCTTTCAATAATAGGAGTGAGATGCTCTATTTTTTTTCTAGTAAACTCATTGAATATACACATATTATCTCCAAATCATTCAAAATAAATTCAGTAACTACGTGTAATAACACAAGACAGCGTTGATTGGACCGTATTTGTTATTTGTTATTATTTTTAAATAACATTTTACATTGAATGTATTGTTTGATAACGTTAAATTTGTGGAATGTTGAAGCATATATCATAGCCTCCTACGTACCACCAAATGAACACCACTATTAGGCATTAGCAAAACTTTCACCTAGCATATATCTAGATATATAGTTGTACGGTTGAAACCTCAGGAACAATAATTAAATACCTAATCTTGATCATGGATATTTCTTAGGCATGATCTTAGTTAGTATGGTGGTGATAAATGATTATCAACTGCTTCCTCTCTATTTTCTTTTCCACTCTGAATCTCTTACTTTCATTGAACGATTAATATATAGTTGTAAGAGAGTTAATGTCTTTCATATCCCTATTCCCATCTGTTATGGCATACAATTATCACCCCCTTTGTCCAAAAAAGTCTATGCAACACAAATATCAAGTTTTAGCATTATTGCTATAACACTTATTTTAAATAATATTTTAAATAATATCTTAAATAATGACTGTAGTATCTGATATGTTAGTTTTGTGTTACTTAGGTGTTGCAGCCATGTTTTCTTGGAGATAACAATTGTAGGAAAGAGTAAGCACGTGGAAACTTGAAGAACAACAGCGATTCACTGCATAGGTAGAAATTCATAAGTAACCACCACCTCTTACAGGTTAATTTCAGGCAGATGCATAAATATATGATCACGTATAAATTCCGGTCATGCATGCAATTTATGTTTTCTGCCTTCTACTATTTGGCACACATAAATGCACACGAATTTGAAAGGAATTGAAGGTACAGCTACAAATGTACATAAAATATTAGCATTATTAATTCATCATGCTTCTGGGAGATGTGGAGTTGATGTAAAGGCATCAGATAGGGTGAAAGATGCCCCACTAACCAATTTGCCACGATTATAATATTAAAGAATATCCTTGTTGTAGCCAATTAGTATCAACTTGAGCTTTCTTAATCATCATATGTATTGATCAATTGCTAATTAAGTAGTGACAAATTAAATATTACTAAAGTAGGGATCTTGGAGTGCCCAACTTTTTGCTTCAAAATATATTGTCCCTAGATTCCTTTGCATAACGACCCTTTTGGGTTCAATTTTCCAAACGGTTTAATTCCTCATCATTTACAATGAGACTAAATTATCAATTTAAAGTAGATTAGAATGAGACTGATAAATGCAGTGTTCCGATTTTGTTCAACCACTTAATATTTGTCACATACATCACTTTAACTCTACTTCTTATAATTATAAAGTGTAATCTCACATTTTTTTCTCATAAAATAAGGAATACTCAAAGAAATCAAATCCAATTTAAATTGTTAGTAAGCAGAACATATTTAACAACATCTAAACAAAAGCTTAGTTTGAATAAATCTGACAGATTAAAATGCTAAATTATCCGTCACAAAAAGAAAGAAAAAGAGACATATAGTGTCATATTTCCATTTTTTTGGGCAAAATATGTCATATATATTTCCATGATTCATGTCTATCTGCATGTGAAACACCCTAGATTTTGCAACCCATTTCAGGGCTACTCAAGAACATAAGAGGTCATGAGATGGATGGGTGGATAGATGGATGTTGTTTGATGTTTATACAACAAAGCTGTGTGCCTGTGAGTACACTATCTTTGTTATCATCGTCATCATGAGCCATATTCTATCACCAAAATTCTAACAAATACTTGTACAACTCTCCTGACTTGTGGTGTGTGGTGATTTTGCGTGGGTGTGTGCTAAAACTAATATTAACCATCTTATCATTCTCACACTTCCTCTCACATCTATGTGCTAGACTACTAGTCTATATATACAACCTATATACATAGCTACTAGTATCTAGGTTGTATGTGTATACTAGTCAGAACTGTGACATCATTCAACAGAAATGACTGATAGAAATAACAAGGTTTAATTAATTATCTAAGATCTTTGTTTTCTTAATTAGGAGCTGAAAATGTGTGATAATTCTAGTAATCTAGCAGTTGTATAGTACATGAGAAGCCATACATGCATTAACAGAAGATTATACAAAAAAACGTATTATTTCTTTGGGTTAATGCACAAGCTATATTGCGCCTGTCTCTTATGAAAATTGATATCCTATAAGAGATCACGGAAGGATAAGGAATGAAGCTAAGGGAGGAGAAGAGAGTATGAATTTGATAGACAAAAGAGAGAAGAGTGGTCCTACAAAAAACCCACAAGACGAGAGAGATCCCCTTGTGGTTGTAAGAAATGCGGGAAGCAAAGTAAAATTTTATGTGAGAAATTTCATGGTTTTGTTGAGGGGACACAAGGCAGGATTTAGGGCAATAAACAGTGCATTCTTAAAGACAGCCAACAGTTATATATGGGTACACCTTTTCTAGATGTGTATAAGTTAGCTGTCTTTATACACATCTTCAATGTGAAATACTAATGCATCTAGATTCTTATGGATAAGAATAGAAGCTGTAAATTTAACTATTTCATGTTGTTCACTTCACTCTGCATTGTAGTACATTTATTAGCATAACCATTAAATGCTACAAACAACACACTCCAACGGTTCTGACTAGTACTAGTCATTTCACATTGTAAAATGACTAATTAAGATTTAATCACCTATAAGACAATACAACTTTAGCAAATTAAACCCACTTGAATAGCACCTCCTTTTCAAAGATGGACTAATACTCGGCCCCTAATTAAGCTAAAGCATACCTTATTTTTGTGTGATCATCATTAGTTCATCACCTGGTTGTATCTGTTTTACTAATTAAGACAAATTTAGTAAAAAACAACAAGATAGGTCTTGGTGAAGAATAGATCTAATTAATTTAGTACGTTTACACCCAACAAAAAGTGAAAAATTATTAGCACTAAAGAAAAGAAAAAGAAACCAAGCCAACCCACCAATTATACAAAATGAAACAGAATTCCCGCAAGAAAATGGTTGTTACCACACTTTCAACCGAATGATATAAACCTCATTTTAATTAGTTATGCAACTAGTGGGCTCTTGTAAGACTGATGTATAATATAGATCGAGCATTTGTATTCTCGAATCTTAATCATTAAAACCAATAGGAATTAATTAAGGTAAAAATATATGTATACATGTTATATTATACTATCTAATTAGCAATTTAAGTAGCTAGTAGAACTAAGTATAAAAACAATATATAGCAATACATTCATCAGTTTCAGCACCCCAAGAAAAAAACCTTAGTGCAGTTAATGAAATCCAGGAGACCATTGTGCTTGTGCTGCTGCTGCTGCTGCTTCTTCTTCCTCATTCTTGCATGTAAATTTTAAGATTCAATGAGTTCATTCATGCATCTAGCTAGCTAGGGTTAGGGTTTCTGAACATTTCTATAATCTATAGAGATGTCAAATAGTTAATTTTTTTAGCTAGTGCCAAGAAGAGACTGAGAAAAGTGGTTGATTCTGCCAACCTAAGAAGAAAGAATTGTCAAGTATGTGAAGTTGGTAGCCCTCAGAGGGGTAATGAAGCCTCAGTAAAAGCTTAGCTTGAGAAAGTGCAAAAGGGCTTAATGGAACATTATTGAATCCACACACTTCTAAACATAAACATATGCCAAGACAGAAATCTTTCATGCCTTTCTCTCCTGTGATCTCCCTCTTCAGCAACAATATCAAGAATCTCTCTTCCAAACCATACTTGTTCAACTTTGAGCCTTTCTTGGCTATTAGATGGTAAAGTGGCCTCCAGGGAATCAAACACAGCTGCATAGTGATCTAAAGCCTCCACAAATCTCTGCAAGAAAAGTGGATGATTATGATTTGCTTCTCTTTCAGCCATTGTCACAACTCTAGGGTTGATCAGCTTTATTCTATGAAGAAAAAGCCGAAGCCCATCACGGTTCTTGAGTAGCCTGTGGAGGTAGTGCACACAATTCACTGCTAGAGTTTCACCAGGAAGGAGGAGAGCAACTGCACCGGATAGAGAAGCAAGAAGTGATAAGATCCTCATTTTGGAGATGAAGAGGGTGGAATTGGAACTCCAGGCCTAAGGAATGAGCAAATTTCGTGAGGCGATCGCCCGTTCTACGGAGGGTATCTAGGTCATTTCCGGTGCCCGTTATTCGAAGTTTAGGAGGAGGGTAGCGTTCCACTATGGCCTGCATAAAGGAGGCCATTGCAAGCCTTGCATTATGTTGAAATCAAGAATGTGGATAGTTTCTTGATCTTGACCGATAGCATCCAAGATGGCCTGATTTGCAGTCAGGTGACTGAACCTGATAAATGGGGTTACTTGATTAAGTGACAAATATGATATTTGAAGAAGGGCTTGATTATCTGATTCAACTACTTGATGAGAAGTGTTATTAAGTGAGCTGGTGGGATTTTGATAATGAGTTAGAATAAATGATGAGTTATTAGGCCGAGTAGTTGTAGAGAATGATCGGTTGAGGCGGACAGAGAGGGCTTTGGTGAAGTGATGGATCAATCTTTGAGTGGAATCACCAAAAGGGTTTGAGTTAGCCATTAAAATGGTGATGAGTTGATGAGCTGAAGAGGGATTAGAGCTGCTCGAGATTAGCTCGGCACAGGTGATGAGTAATTGGCGCATATGTTCTTAGATAATTCATCTCATGGGAAGAAGATGAACCAAATGAGCCTAACATATCTGACCAGCAAAAGGAAAAAAAGAAAAAAATTGTAGAAGGCAATAATTAAGTAGTACTATGATTACTTTAGAAAGAAACCCTAAATGGAGAAAAGAAGGTAGCAACTTTGTATAGTATTACTAGAGTGTGATTTTGTGGAGGAGCAGGAGGATAGAGAAAGGAGGTAGAGGGGTTTGATTTTTGATTTGGCATCTCAAAGAAGTAGAGAGGTAAGAAGGATTTTTTTTTTTTTGAGGGACACCATTCTGACCTGGGGGTCTGGTTTGGACTTTGGTAATACCTTAGGTTTCTTATTTATTAATTGTCTTAAGTCTGTCTCTTATACACATCAAGATGTGTATAAGAGACAGAAACATCATCAATCTCTAGATGTGTATAAGACTCCCCATCCACAAACATTTTCCTCCCAATGCTAAAAGATATACTACTATTAGCTATGATATATACAATTTACAAAACGGAGATATGTGAGCCAATTAACTGAATAGACTCTTTCTTTCTTACTTTTTCTATTTTCTTTTTGGCTGCTTTGCTTAGGAAAACCCTAGTTTTGGACCTAACATAATTGAAGAGAGGATACATGCACTAGCTATAATAAAACTATCTTTATTTGGTTATCTCTATACCTGTATCCTTATCTATAGATGTTGTATATTCATAACCAATAATTGTTCTCTTATCATTTAATCTGCTTTTTGCTGTCACATTTCTTCTGATACTTATTGAGATGTTTAGAAATACTATACTACATTAATTAGCATAGTGCCTCAAGGTTGATATAATGTACTGTCAGTTGTCTCAAACACATTTTTTTCATCGAATATGCTCCTTGTTTCTAGTTTTCTTCAGACATCAAATTAAAGAAAGTCAATAGAACAGTTCAAGGAACGAAAAAGAAACAAAAATTACATTTTATTAGTAACATTCATCACTTGGTCCACTTATATATAAGTGAATGCTTAGGCTTTATTTTATCCATTTCTCAAATATATGCTCGGCTCCTAATCCATAAAAAGTCAGATTTCGTAGTGTATTAAGTTAAAATTTCGATAATTTCGGAGTTCATAAGCAAAAGTTAGGTTCTAAGTACAGATGTAATGTAAATTTATCTATTAAAGTCTAGATTCAATTTGTCTTATAGGGACACGTTCCATCTAAATGGGAGTATTATTGCTAATAAATTACATGCTCACTCTCCTGTTTTGTCATATCGCATTTTTAATTTTTAGAAGATGTGTATAAAGACAGGTCTCCCTAGTGCATTTATTCTTGCAGTTTCTTATCATAATCTCCACTTGCACACATCTCGGATGTCAACCTCAAACATTTTTTTATTTTTAAAAAAAATACAAAGTTTAGCAAAACATGAACATGATGGATGTATGAAAATTTTTTTATCGAATCATGTACGTATAATTCTATCAAATCAAATTAATTAATTCACTATATCTGAGTTTTTCTGAATTTTTAAACTCCAATAGAAACTTCCTGGGGTTAGGGATGGGGGTGTAATATAAACCTCAGAATGGAATTTTCTTCAGCTCATCCGGTGGTCCACTCCACGACATGTAAGGGTTGAAAGCTTGGGAAAACAGGAGAACCTCACTCTTTTACATGGCTAACTCAAACCCTTTTGGTGATTCCTTCAACTCTTCTTTCCCATAAACCCCAGCAAACAGGCCAGTTGGTCCTGTCGAACAGTTTCCCACTCCCAACAACTATCCATACCAAGCAATCCACACGCAAAGCCTTAAATGTGTCGAAAGTTACATATTGCTCGACGACCTTTTCTTTATTTTTATTTTTTTGTAAACTTCTCTATAAAAATCGAAAATACCTAATAGGTCTCCGTATTGAAACCTGATACTTTACACATCTAGATATGTCGGGTATTAAAATATTATGTATATATTTTTAAAAATAACGTATCACATTTTAATACTCGTACCATATACTGAGGAACTATAGATTTTTCAAGCTGACTGACACACAAACACACACCAAGCTTCCTTTGTTTGTCTCATATATAGTTGGATTCGCGCTGTCTAGCTACCTTAGCATTCCAATAGTTTCCAGATAGATATAAGGATATATGTATTGGAAAAAATGACTGCCTTACCCACGTGGGTTAGGAACTGCCACACCTCACTTCACTTCCCCAGGAGCATTTGCAGCGAGCAGCATGTCCAAATCCAGGAGGCCAATGAAACAACTTTTATATTGTTGTGACTATAAAAGCCCTTCTTAACTCTTTCACAATTAATTAACGCAATTGCTTAATTAATTACTTATAAATGGACAAATATGCTTTGTTAAATCTTGATGACTCCTTGATATTGAAGATCATAAAGACTTCAAAATTTCAATCCCACGGATGACTCTGAGATGACCATTTGCTAGCATTTAACAACGGTTTGCAGCTTAATTGGTTGCGTGACGCACTTCTAACTTATAGATTATTATCTTCACGAATCTGAGTCCACCAAAATGTAAATGTAGATGTACGAAGATTTTTAAAAAAATTAAAAAAAAAATGAAGGGAAAAAAGTAAATACTAGCTTATAAAAACTATTGCAATATAATTTTGAGATTCATCCCCCACATCGATCCACTTGTGGTGACATAAGGAAAATCCTTCATGTTCCAAGGTTAGATCCCTTGCTTGCTGCCTAGTTTATATTTACATGAGTGGTAACATGACGAAGTATATTTTGTAGTTTAGCTTCTTTGTCACAACTCTTGTAATGAAGAAAAGATTCCAATGACCCAGGCATATATCACACCTACCGCGGCCGGCCATCGACTTGTTCAAGACCTTTAATTATATTGTCAAATTATGGAATTCCCGTCATTTAATAAGTTGGTAATTTGAATATCAGCCAAAAAAAAACAGTTGGTACGTTGAGTTATAATGAAATCATGTGTAAATACTATTTTTCTTTTCTACAATCAAAATGTCATGAATAATAAAATTGGAAGGTAATACAATAATAAATGCAATATGATTGTGTAGAAAAGGATTAAGACGACTAGAATATTATGAATCCAAAGTTGATTTTATATCCTTCCTAGCTAATTCTGTCCCTAAGAGACGAGCCCTCATGGTATACAGGTATAAGGAATAAGCAGGATCATGTCATGAAGGGTCATTTGGTTCATGGATAACAAAGGATTGGATAATTAGTTTCTTATCGTCCCATGATAATCAAGAGAGTATTAAGCAAGAAATTAAGTCTTGAATTTTCTATCTTATTTTATGTGTCAATTTATTGTCTCAACTTTTATATATTTGTCTTTATACATTCATTATAATAAATACGATAAGTTAGAATATACTTGACGAAACTTTGAAGAATAAAACAAAAATTGGTATAAAAAGTGAAACAGAGAATCGAAGCAAAATTACGTAGGAGAAACCATGCATAGCTCGAGAAAAAGGGTTTGCTGTTAATTTGCACTCTTAATGGAGTATTTGAGTGCCCATCCTTCACCAGAGCATAAATAAAAAGTGTCCTGTCCCTTCATAAATTTGGAGTGCAAGCATAGAGAAGCTGAACCTTTTTGGATTTGACATGTTAACATGCAAGTGAAGAATTACCTTGCTCAGAATCTTCCTCATGTGTTTCAACAACATTTATTGCTACTTACTAAATATATATATTTGCTTCACTATTTACCTAACTTGCAAATTCTTCTAAACAGTGAAATTAAGGGAGAGAGGGAGTGCATGGTGAAAATTTAGCTCCATTTTACAGACTATTTTTACAACATCATTTAATTAAATATACATATGCTAGAATCTAAAAGATTCTTTCACACACGAGGTTTGTTGTTTTAACAGTAAACAACATTCGTTTTAATTTCGAAGGGAACACATAGGAGCTGTTTGGTTCGTCTAGAGAAATTAGAACAGGAATTATAAATTCTACTTTCATTATTGGCTACGTATTACTGCCTTTTTGTTGTTTGGATTGAATTGGAATGTGTTTCCTTTGTAGTATTAATTAATTTTGAAACCAAATTACAAATTAAGAATGAAAATATTTATCGTCAACATAAGTATTTATTGTCTTCAACTAACATTGAAAAATTTGCAATCTCATACAGCAATATAACTATTAGTACTAGAAAGAACCATCCGTATATGAATATCGTGGTCTAAATAAGAGTTATATCATCATCTTTTTATATCAACGCACATTATTTAACTTTCAAGGCTCAATACACATTGTTTAATTTAAAATGCTCTCATTTAACTACCGAGTTTGTAAAATGAACCGTAAATCGAATTCATTTAAAAATTACAAATGAATGCAGTTTTTGCAGTTGCACGCAATTTCATTTTTTTTACTTAATGGAATCTGGGCTTTTTATCAAAACCCAAATACTGCATAAATACATACTAGAACATTAGGATGGGCTGGGCTGGGCCGAATTAACAATTGATAGACAAAACTGGTACTTCCGGGGCAGCCAAACAGACTGAATATGCAACAGAGAGGATGATGAAGGTGAGCTTCATAAGGCCATCTCTGTCCTCCATATTCAAACCAATTCTTCTTCAAACTCTTCCAAATCGACCCGTCAACTTTTCCAAAATATCATCACCACCCACTTCACTTAAACCTCAGACCCCTCTCTTCCTGAAGCCAGCAAATTACAGAGCCACCTTGTCAGACCTCAAAAAATGGCAACTTTGGGCCAAAAACTTAGCCACCTCAGTTGGGACAAAATTCTTGGACTCAGACAATGGCCCAGACTCGGCCCTTTTGCTCAGAGAGCTCGGCTGGCTCATTCAAGATGCTGTTCTTGAGGGCCCCACTTCACTTTCTTCAGAAAATAATCCCAGTGAGGTGGTGGTGTCATTAAGGGCATGTTTGGATGATCTTTATTTGTTGTGGAAGCAAAGGATTGAGGAGAGAAGGCCATTCCAGTATTTGGTTGGGTGTGAGCATTGGAGGGATTTGGTTTTGAGTGTTGAAGAAGGGATTTTGATTCCGAGGCCTGAAACCTGAGCTGATTGTGGACTTTGTGAGTGATGTTGTGAAAGAGAATGAGGTTTTGAGAGAAGGGTTGTGGGCTGATTTGGGGACTGGGAGTGGAGCAATTGCTATTGGGATTGGGAGGATTTTGGGTTCTTGTGGAAGAGCCATTGCTACTGAGTAAGCCCTGTTGCTGTTTCTGTTGCTTCTTATAATGTGCAGAGGTATTCTTTGCAGGTTAGTGGTTCTTCTTATGACATTGTTGTCTTTTGTTGGTTTTGCTACTGAATTATTATGTCTAGGCTGCTTCTTTTAGTCCCTTCTCCTTGATCAAGAAGCATGTTTTTGGGAGAAAAAGAATGGACTTTTTTTTTTTTTTTTAATAAAATCATGTGACCCTATCCTTTTGGATTCAATAGGTAATCTGGTTGAAAATGTATAGGAATTGAATGTCATATCTGAAGTATATATACGAGGGGCTTTAGTGAATGTACGTAAAGTAGTTGAAAGTTCCAGTCTTGCTAGGTGTTATACAACTTAGAAGAGCTTGGTGGAGAGTGTCCTAGATAAAATTTTGGCAGAAAACTTATGAGGTGTTTGGTTTATGGGTATGAGAGGGAAGAATGGGAATGAAAGTTAACGATACAGCGAACCAAACATCTATAGTATATTAACTAACTTATCGTATTCTAGATGTGTATAAGATACTTATTTTCATTCTTCACCTGGGCTTCAAATTGATTGACATACTAATATAATGAATCCCATTCAATTTCACACCAACATAAGTAAGGGTGAATGACACAACCATAACCATAGTGGGGTTTATGATTCCGATTTCGATTCCGATTCCCGAATGTGAACCAACATTTTGTGCTCACTTTTTGAGTAGGAGGCATATTTCATTGTCTGACTCTTGCAAGAAAACTTATAGAAGTGAACTATGAAACTCCTATCTCCACCACCTGTGTGTATACATGTTTTTTCTTTTTTAAATCTCTCTCATGAAGAGGGAATTATCCTATAAGAGATGCCAGTTTCAGAATGATTTCTCATTCTGACGTAATTTGTGGGAATGTCAGGATAAAGTTCAAGTAAAGCAAGGATCTTGGTTTGAGCCTTTGAAGGAGGATGAAGGAAAATTTGCGGGAATTGTGAGTAATCCACCATATATCCCAAGTGAAGATATTGGAGGACTACAAGCTGAAGTAGGTAAACACGAACCAAAACTTGCGTTAGATGGTGGTGCAACTGGCATGAATGACCTTCTCCATTTATGTAATGGTGTTGCTTCGATGTTAAGACCTGGTGGATTCTTTGCTTTTGAGGTATCAAATTCTCATCCTTTATGTCTTTAAAGAACTATTCTCTGTATCAGGGGGAATATGCACTTTCTGATTGAGTGTTGCAGACGACTTAAGGTCGTAGACTTTTCTATGTTTTTCTTTCCATGTGCTTGTGTGTGTTTGCCTGTACATGCACTTTCACTTGAAGAGATTTTTGAGCTATTAGTTGCATTTTTCTCTTTTACTACAGTGTGCATCTCACGAGATGCATTCACTCATTACTAAAGACAACACTCTTTTATGACGTCTTTCGGATAATTGTTATATATTGGTATTAGGTGTTTTAATCCGTCTACATCATCTCCTAGTGTATGAAATCCATTCTGGCAATTGGTTGTAGTGAATTAGCATCGAATGCTTTTTGTTTCAATTGATATTTATGCGGAATGCCTGGTTACCCACAAGGCAGGCAACTTAGATTTCCAATAATCACATCTGGTAAAATGAAAACTTAAAAAGGACTGATTTACCTCTAGATGTCATAGAGTGCTAAATATCAGCTCGAGGTCTTGAAATTTATTCTGGGGAATGGCTAACAGATTTTTTTTAACATTTCGTGTGGGTCCACGACGAGTTCTACTCTCATGCTAAATTTAGGAAATCGGACTCATCTTGTAGAGGTTGTTACATTCGTTGAACTAACATTAGTAGCTCTCTGCTTCTGATTCTCCGAAGTGTTTTCTCTAGTATATCTTTCTGCAAGACTGAAACCTGAGTTAATAACTATTTACATCAGATGTTTCGATAAATAGCTTATTGGAAGTGTGAAAGAGTGAACAAAATGACAAATGATTTTGATGGCTATTATTTCTGGAAGTTCACGAATGCTGTTTCCTTTTGTGGCATTGAGCATTGCACAATCAACTATCTCGCTGGACAATACAAGCCTATGGATGCTTATGAAGCAAAACGAGAAATTTTATTTTATACACTTACAGTTGCATTATTGATCTTTGTCGACCCTTTTACCTTGTTCTTTCAGACAAATGGTGAAAAACAGAGCAAGTTTCTTGTGGATTACATGGAAAATGAATCAAAAGGGAGCTTCTTTGATGTTAAAGTTGCATCAGCTTTTGCTGCGGGATTCAGAGATTTGTAACTGGCTATAGGGCAACATAAGTTTTAATACATTCATTAGCACTTGGATACACGGAATGATTCAAATGAAAAAGGTGGTTTTATTGTGAAATGAGTCCAGTGCCCTTTTTATTGCTGATGTGCTGATGTTATCCATCCTGCAGCCCTGAAAAGGAACTGCAGTGACTTGAACAGGGATCCTACAGCGATAAACAAAAACCCCCATAAAAATACCACTAGAGCAAGCAACAGCCATAACAGTTAGTAAATGACATTCTGCTTTATATATGCTAATGTTTGAAAAGGGAGGTTTGCGGTTTTGATCCGTATGATCTTGCTAAATGCTTTTGTTTTGAAAGCATTTGTAGACGTTTTCGATGAAAGCCTCCCATGATAACTTTGATCCATCTAAATGCAACCATGTCCAGTCTGATTTCATTTCAAAGTTTACTTGGAATCATTTTAGCTGATTAACTTATGTTTAATTTTTTGTCTTTAAATGCTTGGTTAGATACTTTCTTTTCTTTGTTTCGGTAAATAATGTAAGGTTAGATACATTTTTCTTATATACATCTTCTGGTCTTCAGTTGCATAACTTTGGTTGAAGTAGTGGAATCATAAAGCATAAAAGTCTTAAAATATAAAACTGTCATGTATAAATTGCAAAGAAAAGGCAATACAATATCAAACCACAACCAAAACAAGAAAATTACATATACGTAAACAAGATGACACATAAAAGACTTTCAGTATGGTACAACCACCTAAAGTTTACTGACCAAAACCAAAGGAAAAGGTCGAATATATAAGTAACTCCAAATGTTCAGAAACCAATAAATCCTGTATTTCTCCATGTCAACCAGGATGAAATGTTCTTTCCACAGCTTACTTCGAGGGTGGTGGAGATAGGGATGGGATGCCGGGAATGGAAGGGATGTTTGGGAGATTACTTGGGATCGAAGAGGGCAGTGGTGGAAGTGAAACCTTAGGGAAAGTGGGAATTGTTGGAAAGGATGGTTGGGTGGGAATGGTTGGGAGAGGTGGCATTGCTCCTGGTTTTGGGATGTTAGGAATTGATGGTATAGTCGGCAGGCCTGGAATTGTTGGTATTGTTGGTATTGTTGGCATTGTTGGCATTGTCTGCAGCAGTTGACGAGCTGCCTCGCAGTTTTGGTTGCCAACATCTGTCTCTTATAAACATCTAGCGTGAAAACGCAATAGTAAACCATCCTTGCCATTCTTGGTTGTATGTAATAAAGCCTTTGAAGTATTTACATCAAGAATGCAATTTATGCAACTTCGTACTTGATGAATGATGTTTGAAAACAATTGGGTTCTAGTATATATAGGAAGATTTTTTTTAAACTTCGGGGAAAAAATGTTAAGTTTGATTATGACTTTGATAGTTGTTTAGAAATTCAGTACGTGGCAGTTAATCGTTTTTGTTAGATGACCATCTTGCGAATGATAATGTCTGAGCAATGAATTTTGAGTTGAACTAAATGTGTAGCATGCATTCAATTGGTGTTCCTGGCAGATCGAAGTCTTCTTGGTTAGCATGAAACTGTTGTTGTTAGATAGGTTCTTGTTGGTTGGACATATAGTCGTTAAACAAACTTTGGAGATAACAAAGTTCCCTATTCCACTTGTAGCCACCATAAACCATGGAGGATTAATATAAGTCTAAAATCCACAGCTTTTTGTGGACCTAATTGCATCACTAGACATATAGATGATAAGGAAACAGTGACCTCGCCAAATTATTCAATAACTATATTCAAAGGCTGATACAAAACCATTCATTTCCGGTCACCTAAAATCTTAAACAGTGTATTTGTACAAAGTGATAAAATGACGAAACCATTGAAATATCACTGAATTTGAAAAAAAAAATAAACAAAATTCATGTGTATATCTAAATTAGAAATTGATAATTCATCTTATAGAGTGATTTTGACAAGTAATCATAAGAGATAATTTTCACAAATCATTTTCTAATCCTAAATATCTGAGAATTCTCTTATAACCCTTTTCAAATGTTTGTATCATTTAAGTTTAGGGTTCTTTCTAAAAGCAAACAACAATACAAGTAAGAAGTTAAAGTGAACAAACGTCCTACAAAGAATTACAACGTAGAAGGGGCTACATTTTTCAACATTAATCTAGGCGTTTGATCCTACATTCATGATCTTTTCCTACCAGCAGTTTTGCAATTATTAGTTCAACATCACTTACCTTCAGAGGTGGGAGTGGTTTGCTGCTCTAAGTATTCACAACATGGGTGCCTAGTTACTTTTGAGAAAGATAAATGGGAAATCTAAAAAATAGTAGTAAATGCAATTCTCCCAGTTTGCATGAATTCCAGTCAATTTTCTTTTCTTTTGATGTTTTTATTACAATGGCAGTGTACAAAGCCAGAAGGTAACATTACATGTACAAACTACAAAGAAAGCATCGATCCCTCTCATTTTGCTCTTTTCAATCAATTGCGTGTCAGCTCAAGTGGATCTTTTCCAAAACTGACATCTTCAACAGAAGAAATTTGTCAACAAGTTCTCAATTATTTACGTAGATGATCGTGCAAAACAAGTTGTTCACACTTTTCCTGTGTCCACCAACAGCTCGTGCCGTATTCTCCCGAGGTAAGACACTAATGCAATTAAGAACTTGCAATATCCTACCTTCCACTCTTAACTCCTAATTCTAGCATAGAAGGTTGAGATGGTTCTGCAGGGGTTATAGCAATATTTGGGGGTAGGGGGTGGGTTGGGGTTAACAATTTTGGAGCTCTCAGTCATGATGATCTTCGCCAATTTTTCTTTTTCTGATGCAACTTAAAGGGACTCCAGCTCTTTCTGCGCTTCGAAGTTTCACAAAATAGTCCGGAAGCCAGGGCTTGTTGAAGCCACAGCTCAAATTCTTCATCTTCGTCCATCATCTCAGCATCCAGATCCCATGGGTATCTGCTAGAATTGGATCTCTGAGAAGATTTGTCCAATCCAACCACATTAACATGGAAGCTTGGTCGATGTGTATTGGGTCGACAAGTCATTCCCTGCATAACATATGATGCTTTTTATATATAACACAAACTCTAATTTTAACATGCAAGGTTGATTGCAGTACACAATAATACAGGAATATGCAGAGATACCAGCAGTCAGCCACATTACACTAGATAAGAATCAGATGCACTGGATCAGCCAAAATTTTCTCTTAGTGTGTGTTTTTAAGTGGTACAAGA
This sequence comes from Cinchona pubescens, assembly GCA_025175665.1. Taxonomy (NCBI): domain Eukaryota; kingdom Viridiplantae; phylum Streptophyta; class Magnoliopsida; order Gentianales; family Rubiaceae; genus Cinchona; species Cinchona pubescens. The sequence continues at coordinate 6,560,770 of JANKKI010000131.1, forward strand.
CAGAATAAACTACCATTTAAAACTAGAAGTTCATTTGGAAACAGAACCGTCAAAAATGGAAAAATTCAAAGTAGCTGAAACATCATGAACGACATACAATTTTGATGGTTCAGGCAGGGTTTATATACAAGCATGTAAAAAGATAAACCTACCTGGCATATGGCCCATTCTGATACATCAAAGATCTTGCTCTCAGCACAGACAAAAGCACGCGGTATTTCCAACTAAAAGATCAGGAAATCACATGGCACGGTTAGCAGAAATAAAGCATTAAAAAGGTAACTAGAAGGGAGAGGGGAAAAAAAAAAGCATATCAAAATTTACCAAAAGAGGATAGGATTAAATCAAAAGCAAAAAATAGCTGGCCAGTAAGAGTTCCTCAAGGAGGAGAATCCAAGAACTCAAGTTAGGAGGTACAGAATTTTGTTCATGCTACGATTTTTAGGAAAAAAGAATGCATCTCATAGAAGAATACTACAAACAGAGCCACGCTATTTTTCATCCTCTGGAAAGTATCATCCAGGTGTTACGGCACCAGTAAAGTAAATTAAGCTGTAAAATGGAAAATCACATATTCTATTCATTGTTGCAAATGAATTCCAGGAAATTATTAGGAAATATTATCTAAAAATTCAAATAGCCTGTTCGGGGAAGATAATTAAAAAAAAAAAAAAAAAACCCTTCAAAAGCAGGATACTTAAATTAGCTACATGAATGCAGCAGTGCAACAAGGGAAAAAGTTTTATAGGGCAACAAATCTCATGAAACTTTGACATCGTCAGAAACTGAGCTCCTGAATTACATCCTTGATTTTCTGAGGCATAACAAGTTGAGTACAACGGAAAATGTTCAAGCTATATTGCATTTCAGGCAGTAGTTAAAACCACATAAAAATATATCTTCACAAACGGTTGAAAGATGAAACAGTTCTACTAAAAGTGGGAAATGAAAATCATCAATGATTCTGTACAAGAGAAAAAGTTCTCAGATGATATCCACCTTTTGAGGCCGATCAAATACCAATGATCCTTTGTACTCCACCCATCCATCGCCATCTTTGGCTTGATGATATTGACAACAATCCTGCATGCAAAACACTACCACTTTATACAAGACCAAAAGACATGAAGATCATAACATTCATGACTCATATTTAAACGGCCCAACCTGACACCACCTGGCCTTTGCCTTAGTCCTATTTGTGCAGACCCAAATGTGTGAATTGCCACATTTTGTGCACTGTATACGTCTTGACTCTTTGAGGCAGTAATCAGAACTATCCTGCTAATTACCGAAATATGGGTAAGATATTTTCACCAATTATAACATTTGGTAATGAGGAATTGAAGTCTGCAATTGAAAAACTTAAAAGCTGCTCCAGTTCAATTAGCTTGGTACACAAAAACTCAACCAGCAAAAGCTGTTCATAAGAATCACCCTTCAAATGAATAAGTGATGCAGAACGCATGGACAAGAACAAGGGCATTTGTAGATTTTCAAAAAATCATAAATCCGTGAACTTCTTGTTTAACTCTTCCAATTCAAGTGTATATTAGATTATTTCTGTCCTGGTTTGATGATTTTGTTGTTAGGATTATATGGTTTTCTAAGAGTCAAAATTTCAAGTGTTAAGGTCAATAGGAATTATGCCTCTGAAGGTAGTCAAATCCAATTTACTTCTTCCACTTCAACCTTTTAGCTTTCTTAGTTGTAAGGTTTGCTTACTACTTCAGAAGTTTTCGCCTATAAGACTAGATATTTCTCTCTAAATATCACTTATAACAACCTAGGAAGATAGAGATGGAACGAATTGTGTAGTTCTCATTTATTTGAAAGGCAATGTCACTTTTAAGTCTTAATTCTCTCTTCCTCTCTTGTTTCCTCCTGAATTCCTACTGCTGCACTTCTATTTCAGATTTAATCAGAGCTAAAAGTTCTGAAACTATCTTCTGATTCCTAAAATCTCTAAAGCTAAATTCTGAAATCAAGCTAATCCCAAATGCTTAGCGAGTGATTTTGTGTGTGTGTGTCTTTACGTGGGTGAGTATATCTCTAAGTAACTTGTACACATATAAATCTAATTAGTTAGATCCTCTTTTGCCTCCAAGCCACAGACAGTAAACAAACAATAAGACAAGGAACATCCCACATTATCAAGCCGAAGTCTAGAGCTAGGCAAGTAGACTCTTTCACTTAAAAGGGAACATAGCATTTCAGAATATAGTCTTCCTAATAGCTGTTATAAATTCCTGTCTTTATCTCATATAATGTCGTGTTCTTGTTTTGCAGTTTCTTTTGTAGATAAGTTCAATTCCAAAAACATGTTCAAAAAAAAAAAAAAAGAACAAAAAGAACATAACAGATATGAACTATACTAGGAATAGACAAAAGCTATAAAATCTTTATACCTGACGAGAAGTATCTAGGTGATCTCTGTATGACACTCTTAGATTCTTCCTTTTTAAGTTGTTCGTCATAGTCCCTCTTCTTCACAGCGTCAGAAAGAACCTGAACATAATTTCCATGCAGAGCAGCAGGAAAATCCAACATATAAAAATTTTGTATCTCTGACATTCATCAAGTAGCAACATTAAAGAGAACAACCAAATTTCAGGATTGCGTAATCACCTCATAGGCACACTGAAGCTTCTTAAAGGATTCACTTGCAATAGTACTTCCCATATTTTTGTCAGGGTGAACAAGCATTGCCTGGGCAGAAAAAGCCAGCAAAAATAGAACTCCTAAGTACGCACAAGGGATCTAAAACCAATTATGGAAAGTTAATATAATTGAATATAAATCTGAATGTGACCAAACAGCTCTCTATCTGCCTATTCTAAGACTCATTCTCCTATTGACATAAAAAATTATTTTATTCCTGTAAATAAATTTTGCAGTCGCACTTTAAGTTGTAAGGAATGTGCTTCTATATACTTGTATCAGTAGAATCCTCATTACTGTATACCCAGCAACAAGTGCTCAGAATAAGAGGCAGATTCATGAGAGTTGTTTTCTTAGTTTGACATTAGAGCACCTTACCTTTTTCCGGTATTCCTTTTTCAACAAAATAGTATCAACTTTCTTGTTGCGAGGAAACCCAAGAGATTCATAGTGATTGTTACTACTCAAAATCCGCTTCATCTCAATAATAGAATTTTCATCTTCTCTGACAACTTGCTTGGCCGAAGATTCTTTTTGTTTGTTGACCAAAGATGACGTTGTAGCAGGTTTGCTGGATGATTTACAGGACTGCACCTTTTGTGGTTCATCAACAGGCACAGAATACTCACACTCTGTAGAAAAGTCATCCTCTGTGAATGACTCGGATTTTGTTTGCTCCTCAATGGGCACACTTTCCCTCAAATTATCACACCACTGTAGAACGAAGTTCAATGCATCATTTGACAAGAATGCAAGATTAATAGAGAGAAAGACTCCAAACCATCCAACTCGAACTTTGACAGAATACATAGCATATGCAGTAGCCATCAACACTACCAGCCGAGCATGATTTAAAGAAAACAGATAACCTGCATTTTCCCAAAAAAAAAGATGTTAGATCAACATGATGCAGAGAAGAGATGGGAGAAACCATACCAATACATGTAAACACTCTCTGGCGTAATTTAACCATGAGTTAAAGTACATATTTGTACTCTCAAAACAAGAAGTGCACTATAAAGGCCACAACCTGGCAAAATGTTCTTGACGGAAACTAAACCACTAGATCCAAGGAGGAAAAGAACACATTGTTCCATGATCATTTCTATGGATTTCCTAAAATCCATACCATACTGAAGTGCCAGAAGACAGCAGGGACCATAGAAAGTCAAACAACTACGACAGTGTACTTCCAAGCTTTACATGTGTACTTGCATGTATTAGCTATATGTCATTCCATAACAAAACACAAGAGAAGAGCACGAACACAACTTCTGAATACACCTTTCACATCCTCAATTTAGCCCTAAGCCATTTATTAGAAATTCAAAAATCATCCATACCATTTCAAAAGTTAAATATACATGGCAAAGACCAAGTTTCATGTACATTAGAACAGTAAATAAGTATTCTTTTCAACTTAGAAGACTAAACATGTTTTTAATTGCTTCTTCCACAAGTAAAATTAACAATCAGCACGAATTTATTGAATATTTAGTAGAGAGTAACTAAGAAACAGATTGGGGAGTCAAAATAGGGTTTCCACACTAATTATGTATGCATCATTCGCTATTTGTCAAGATTTGAGAAAGGGATCCTATTTCTTCTAGAGGTGTGGACAGATTCGGTGAAAAAGAAAGGAAAGCAAGGGAAAAAAAAATGATGAAATATCATTTTTCAATATTTATACATGCATATACATATAGTTCCATGGATATATCCCCCTTAACTAGTGAAATTCTTTGAAAAGTAATTCAATACTTACCTCCAACTATGAACAATGTACTAACCGATAACCACATTGCAAGAACAGAGTATCAGTAATTTACGAAGAAAATATCACAGCATTGACACCCGGTTCTGAAATTTATATTTATGCAATCCAGTATTCAACTCATTACCAGGTAATACCTCCCAGTTCTCAACCAAATTTTGTCATGTACATTTAAGCAACAATATAAAAGCTTTGTACTGTCAATGAATGACGAAAGAGATGCAGAATGTGACTCAAAGTAGTTAAAGGAAAGATTAGATAAAGGTATTCCAAAAACTTCTCGTCTACAAATTGACTCATAAAACAGGTGTCTACCTAAGTATTTTCCATACATATAAAGCCTTTTTCTACAATTAGATATGCACAAACAAAGATTTTCAGATATCAGCATACATTTTGTTTTGCATATATAGTCATTGAAAAAGGCTTGCCTGATTGGAGCATAAGAGCTAGTACCAAGGAGGAAAAATAGTTAAATCTACGTACAGATAAAAGACTTCAGGAAATTTCCTTCATGATGACAAAAGAGAATTTGGCAGAGGATCTTCATTAAACTAATTAACAAAGCCAAAATATGACATTTTCGGGGTATGAAGAATGAAAGACACTAGCTCTTTATTAAATTAATAATTAACAAAGCCCAAATATGAGATTTTCAGAACATGGAGAATGAAATACATTAGCTCGACATATAGAAATAAATGTGAACTCGAGTCATCCTAAAACGGAAGAAATTAGTGTTCGCAATTTGTGAGGGTCGTTCTAGCTATATAAGAAATCCTTGATTAATACTGGAATAACTAGTGAATTACAACTCTATTGTACTGACAAGCAATTGGTGCATTGATCTTTGCAGCGTTAATGCTTTTTGCTGGTTGGTTTCATTATCATAAAGCAGCTCCAAAATTGGCTAATCTCTGAGCAAATTGTTATAGTCTGCATCTAAGCAGAATTTCTGCTATCCAACTAATTGGATAATTATGTATGTAATCCAAATATTCAACCCTTCATTACATTCTAAAAAAATCAATTCCTTTTCTGAGATAGCTACCTGTACTTGAATCAAAGGCTTGTATCAGTATCAAATACTAATTTCAATCCAATTTCTTCATGTCATGCCCCAAATAAGTATACAGCAAATTGTATAAATCTAATGTATCCAGCAAATGCTAATTCATGACTACATTCTGGTAGTATTAAACAAGAATTATTTGCCAAGTATCTCTTATGTCTCTTCTAGACATGGTTAAATCTGTCTCTTATACACATCAGGTTGTTTCTAAGATGAGTCTGAGCAATTTGTTAAAAGTTTCAAGAAGGGGAGATATACCATACTAAGAAGCACATATACAAGACACGATATCGATGTCAAACTAAGAAAACAACTCCACATGATAACAAGAAAAGCTGCTGAACCAAGCCCAACAAATGACCGAAATCCACTAGCTACACAATCCTTCCATCGAAACAACAAAAACAACATCAACCTCCCCAGCCTTGCACATCCACAACAAACCATTGGCCAATGCCTCTCTATAAATATCCCAATCTTCTCTCTGCAACAGCTGGCTGTCGTTCTCACAACAGAATAACAATTTTTCTTGGATTGCACCCATTTCCGAACTTGTTTAAACAACCCAATATCCTCCATCCTCAATAACAAATCTTCAATCAACTCTACTTTCTACAGCTAGAAGAAAAATATTAAAGAATCTTGTTTAAGATCAGGAAATACTCATCAATCTTCAATCCAGAAAGTGTACTAGTCAAAACCCATTAATTTTCAAATCTAGAAATATCAGTTCATATCTCCAAAAATGTCCTGCTATTGCAGCAAACAAAACTTCCTTTGATCCCAACAAATTACTGCAGAACCCACTCCACAAATTCAGAGTATATCTTGAAAAAAGATCAACAAGATACAATCTTTAAGCAGATAAAGTAAGCATTTGATGCAGTCAAGTGTTCAGAAGAGCAGAAATAAACCAGTGAAACACCCAAATTGCTTCACCTCTACGTTTCCCAAAAAGCAACCACCCTCCATAAATACACCCCTCATATCATATCCTCCATACCACTTTAATTTCCTACACATTTTTTTTTATTGCAAAAAATAGAAAACCCCCCTTCTTCACAGCCACAATTTCATCATCAAGAACCTCAAATACCAAAATCTTGACAATGGATCAAAACAGCCCACATATGCATGCAAACTTACACACAGTAACACACACTAAAAAGGGATTTTGGAGTTAAAAAGAGACAGATATATGGAATAAGGTGAGACAAAAAGGGGAGAAGAACCCTAAGCAAATGTTCTTGATTCTTGAGGCTTTTGTTGACCTGATAATAGTTTCTTGTATTTCCCCCCCTTTTTTCTCCTGTGAGAAAACCCTAACTAGCTTTTATATTTTACTATCAGATGATGCTTGTCAGAAAGAAAGTAAGCATTTGCACAAGAAAAGGTTAAAAATTTTCAAAAAGAAAGATACCCCCATAGCCAATATCCCCCTCCCACATAGTAGTGTGTGTGAGAGATAGAGAGGGAATGAATGCGACTCTGTGAGTTAGTAGACGAGTTCAAGACTTCCAAACAACTTGTAAATAAATCAAGCTGACATAATTAACGGTAAGTTGTTTCCTTTTTCTGCAGTAACATAAATCTTGATGAACAACTTAATTAGGTTGAAATGCAAAAATTAGTTTGTAAATGATTAAATTAGGTTTGAATACAATTTAGCTTAATTTTTTGAATTATGAGTTAAATTTTTTTGAATAATAAGTAAAACACATCAAGTGTATAAAAACTCTTCGACTTAATAATTTAAATTTAAAATTATTTACAAAATTATTAATAATTAAATAAATTTACAACAATATTAGAGTGCGTATTTTGTTTAATTTATATCCCACCTTTATATTGTCCCTATTAAGATCACGAATTGAAACCTCCATATTGGCAAAAGTATATTTTATGTAGTATTAAAAGTATAATAGAGAAAAAAATTTCAGTGGATCGGATTTATGGTAGGTGCGATCGATCTCTTGCTCTACATTTATCCACCTTACTTCAATTAATTAAAATAAAAATTTTCAAAATGACGTGAATGAATATAGATCAAGGTATTCATGACACCTACTATACCTTCAGTTCCTCTAAGATGTGTATAAGAGACAATATAGCTGTGTCTATTTTCTTTGTGCACATACCTGGTCTGTGTATAAGAGACAGAAGTATTCTTGATTTGTATTCTATCTAATTGTATTCATCACCTTTATATGG